>CM017777.1:6573152-7849534 GCA_008121275.1 Drosophila lowei
AAGGCCTTTACGCACACAGCCATCCTCAAGAACCACAGTCTGGTGCATTCCGGCGAAAAGAACTACAAGTAATAGAGCACCGCACCACAGTAAAGAGTGTCTTTTAGTCTAATGCAAAACATGGTTTTCTCCGATTTTAGTTGCGCCGTGTGCTCCAAGTCCTTTACCCTGATGCACCAGTTGAAGGCCCATCAGCAGACGATAATCCACAGAAACATGGAGGAGCAGGCAATGGCAAGTTCCACGGACTACACGGACTAGCTTAAGCTCTAGGATACTTTGCTTTTTTTAAGACAAACAATTTTTAAGATTGCAATATAAGCTAAACTCATAAGAGAACCTTTGGTTTGGTTTGGTTTCGTTTTTTTTTTCATTCGATTTGTATTTTCTGGCTATGACGAGGGATCACGATCCTCGACTTCCATCATCATATGTGCGTGAGTGTTTAGGTGGGCTTTTAACTGGTGCGGCAAGCGGAATTTTTTGTTGCATTTTAAACATGCGTGGGCCTTTTCCTTCGAGTGCGTTAGAATGTGTGCCTTTCGGGTGGAGGATAGTGAAAAGGTTTTTTCGCAAATGTGGCAGGCATATGGTCGCTCATTCGTGTGCATCCTGAAAGGTAAAACCCACATAAGCATTAGAGATCATTTCCGTGGAGTGCTGGACGCATCCTACCGTTCGTGCTTGCGATGTGTACTGCGATCGGCAAAGCATCGCGAGCAGTGTTCACATTTATAAGGCTTCTCCCCCGTGTGGGTTCTGATGTGTGTGTTCAGGTTACAGCTGGCGCTGAAGCGTTTGAAGCAAACTCTAAAATATATCTTTTGTTATTTTGGCGGCGCTTTATATTATTCATCTGGAAGAGACTTACTCGCATTCGTAGGATCGCTCGTTTAGGTGGGTGCGCATGTGGTCAGCTAGCTTTGACGAGCTGTTGTAGGTGTTGCTGCAGACAATGCACCTGTGTCTTTCCGGAACACAGGCTACTGCGAGATCTATTTTATATTCGATGGAAGGTTCCGGCTTTATTGCGGAATTATCCTGTGCATCGTCGTTTTCTGCAAGATAATCTTCATATGAGCCAACGTTAATGCATAATGCAACGTCCCCATTAGCCCGGTTGTTTATTTGGTGTTCTTTGCTGTCTGTGCAGGTCAGATAGCCCGCATTTTCTTCAGAAGACTCGTCTATATGTGAAATAGGTGCAGGCTGAACTGTAGGCGAATCTTGTGATAATTCAACGAGGGTTTTAATTGTGTCTTCCAGACTTGATTCGTCAGTTACAATACTGTCCCCGGAATAGTCAATTTCCTGATCCTTGTCCTGTCTTTCTAATATCATTTGTTTCCTCGCACGCTTTCGCTTTTCAACAACGGGTTTTGTACTTGTGGGTATTTTATACACCGACGAGGACATTGCCTGGCGCACGAGACTTTTAAGCTGCTCATCGGCCTGCTTGCACGTGGTGAAAAATTTGTGCACTTCCTCCAACATGTGAATGCATGCTGCGCATATTTTATCAGGCAAACCATCGTCCAGAACCACCTTAAAACACCCAGAACAGAAAGTATAAGAAATAAATGTTGCTGATTTTAGCGTCGCGAACTCACATTGAGCCCCGCATACTCGTTCAAATACTTGGGGGCATCAGAATTGAACAGCGACTGCAGTTTTGTCGTTTCCTCGCTTTTGCAAGTTCTACACATGCTCCACTTGATGCTGATCTCCATTATTGTTATTTCTTTCGTGCCCTGTGGCCTGGTTTGCTCGATTAATCCGTTTGAAATATGCTAGTCCAGGTTCTTTACTTCAGTGTGGCTGTAGGACGACGCACTTAGCCCATTGATGGCCACTGGGTACTTTAGTACCCACGAAAATTCTATACCGCACACTCATATCAGACAGCTTCGGTTGTCCCTAATTGTGTAGAAAAGATTTAACACTGATATGCTAACACACCTGGCGCATCTAACAGATGTTGTGAAAATAATAATACTTATTATCAAGAATAGAGTTAAATGCTCACACAAAGTGCTGCTATGTACCCATACCATGTATAATCGCTTAAATAGGTCCTTAATGGGTTAAAAGAGCTGCTTTTTCGGCAGTGTGCCCATATATGAACGAAACCAAGAAGGCAGTGAAAAGTTGGAAGACAAGACGCTTGTTTATTTTTTATTGCAAAACACTTGGAGTATATTTCAAGAAATATGCCCGAGTACATGCTTTGTAGGATCTGTTTAACAGAAGATTTAAGCTTGGAGGGAATGACGACCCTATTCGACGAGCAGAATATCGAGTGCCCAGAGCTCGTGCGCAAAATTGAAGAAGTTGGCAGCATCAAGGTACGTGTGTGGACGAAAGACCCCAATTTGACGGCAACTAATTCCTACATATTTGCAGCTAGCCCCACTTCAGGATATGACAAGCATGCTATGCTTTAATTGCGTGGAGCGGCTTACGATTTCGCACAAATTTCGGGAACTGATCCAGGCGAGCGAGCGAGCCTTTTCCAACAATGTTATCAAGGTATTTGTTTTGTATACTTGCAATGCCGAGTCACAGATTCTTTGGTTTCTTTAAGGCGGAGATGAAATCCGAACCTACAGACGATTCCACGAGTATAGAAGAGCATCACATTGAATATGTCTACGAGGCAGCAAGCGAATTCATTGATGCCGATGGGGATATTGAACTAGACACAATGCTGGAAGAGCGTTTGGAGGATGGAATTGCAGATGCTGAAGCCCCATATGACGACGACATAAATAATGTGGTGGAGGAGCTCAATGAAAATGACCTGCTGATAGAAAACGCCAGCGATAGTGACTACGATCCGAGTGAACGTCTCCGCAAGCCCAAGATCCGCAAAACACGCCTCGCCAAACGCGGTCGTGGGCGACCACGGAACTCCACACCGGAAAATGGTCAGGAAAAAACACACGGTGTGCGCAAGTCCAGCGAAGAGCCCACAAATATCATGTGTGAAATCTGTGGCAACATCTACTCCAAAAGAGCAGCCCTCAACATTCACATGCGCCGTCACCTGGCGGAGAAGCCTTTTGAATGCGAGTGCGTATAAGCACACAAATCAAATTTTTTATTCTATGATTGATTGATTGACCATTTCCCACAGAATCTGCAGTAAAACGTTTGCCGGTCCCTCGGAACTAAACCGCCATATACGAGTGCACACTGGCGAGAAGCCATTCAGATGTAAATACTGCTCCCGCATGTTCGCGGATCGAAGCTCCAACATACGGCATGAACGGTAAGAGGACGGGATGCCGAAGGCGGCAGGCTATTACTGACCCTTGCTTATCTTGCAGGACTCATACAAATGAACGGCCCTTTGCCTGCGGAACTTGCGGCAAGTCCTTCTCTTATTCGAATGTGCTAAAGAACCATATGCTTACTCACACGGGGGAGAAGCCGTTCTTGTATGTACTTTCAATTTAGCAATGATATATGTACTTGAGAAAGGAAAGGAATTTTCCCATTTCATTTCAGGTGTCAGCCCTGCAACAAAACCTTTTCACGTAAGCACCAGCTAGAGCAACACATCGGCACGATGACCCACCAGCAAACTATGAGAGCGCTCGAGACAAACGAAGTTATGCGGCCTTCGGAAATATACTAGTTCGTTAAAGATTCAGCTAACATATATGATAATTGTAAATAAATGTTCAAATATATATATAACAACAAATAATTAATTCTTCCATCTTTCCTCAAAAATGACCTGATATCTTTAACCTGAACAGATCTAAAGTTCATCCAGTTTCATAATTTTCGTGGGTATACAGTGGCGCCCAACTAAATATGTTCAACAATTTTCAAAAATAAAACTGCTATATCTTTCAACCAACTTACCGATTTTAATGAAATAATTTTTTATTTAAAGACTGATTAATTGTTAATGAAACAAGAACAAACAAGTTAATGTGGTCTCTGTGATGATTATTGTTTAGAAAATAAAATAAAAATCAAGATGAAATGTTCTACATGGTAACTACACATTTCGCTACACGGCTACTACATATCTATGTAGTTATTATTGTGCCGTCGCTACGATAACGATTACAACCAGCTGACATATGTGTAGATGTGCGCATGCGCGCAATTTTATTTCCATTGTTGATAATCAAAAATAGAAAAATGTCGCTACAATGTCGATGTTGTGCAAATGCCACATATGGCACAACAACCAATCTATTCCTGATGGAGAACATTGAAATGTTGGAGGTTCTGCAGGCAGTCAGTGGGATCAATGTAAGTTCGATCCATCAAGCAAGAAAAATAAGATTTTTGGCTAATCCCCATTGCAATTTGTAGTTCGTGAATGATCCGGGTCTTCCCAGCTGCATATGCGTTTATTGTTTACACGACTTGGATCAGACAATCGCGTTCCGAGATCGCATTCGAACCCAAGCGAACTTGCTACAGCAGCAACGTCGCAGCAAGTCGCCGTCCAAATTATCAGTATGGCACATACCAAATAGTGACGAGGAGAATGAACAAGCATTAGCCGTGGATGGAAAGGGAGACTTGTCTTATGGATTTCCAGGATCCCATAAGAATTCAGACTCCTTGGCCCCGCGTCTGAAAGAGGAACTAGACGAGGAAGAGAATAAACAACAAATAGCCACTGATGATCGCGACTCCCCGACGAGATCCCGACTTAAGGAGCTAGAAGAAAATAATTTCGACGACCAAACAACGGATGCTGATCATATTGCACAAGTACAGTTTGATGACTCCCTGATTGCGAGTCTGAAAAAGGAGCTGGAAGAAACAACTGATTTCACCGAAAGTGATGCTACTTCTAGTCCAACTTCTAAAAATGCTGCTAAAACTGCCAAAGGCAAGCCTTTGCCCCCTAAAAGCAAGCGACTTAGCTTAGCGGAGAAGAAGCCAACTGAATGCGGGTGCGTATGAAACGAAAATTTGATAATATGTATATAATCAAATGTATTCGATGATCGATCCTCTAGAGTCCTGAAAAAGCAGAAACTAAGAACGGTCCAGAAATCATTTAAGTGTAAGGCCTGTTCGCAACAATTTTCGACTCCTGGCATTAGAAACCGTCATGAAAGGTGAGAGAGATCAAAGGGATTGACACACTCATTCTGAATGGTTTTGTATTCCATGATCGATCCTTAATTTTCTCTAGAGTTAGTTGTCCAGTGATTATACAAACGCACACGTCTGAGAAACGATTCAAGTGTAAGTACTGTTCGAAACACTTTTCGAATTCTTACAACAGAAAACATCATGAAAGGTGAGAGAGATCAAAGGGGTTGGGTTGGCAGGATCATACTAAATTTGTTGTATCTTGCAGAACTCACTTAACGTTTTCCTGCGAGATTTGTGGCATGGCATTCCGCAATAAGTATTGGTTGGAATTCCATATTTCGAATGGCTATCATCAAACGGTGGAAAAGACTTTCCAGTAAGTGCATTTGAATCCTGCAATAGGGATCGGATCTGAAATTTAATGGATTTTGACATTTCAGATGCGAGCCTTGCAACAAAACGTTCTCACGTAATCACCAACTGGAGAGACATCTCGCCACGGTAGTCCACCAGCAAGTTTTGAAAGGGCCCAAGGCTATACGAAATAAGAGATATACTACGCATATATAATGCTAGGTCAACACATCGACACCGATAGACTACCAGCAAGCTGTGAAAATGAAACAAATATACGAAAAAAGAGATATACTATGCGTATATAAATACATAAATAATCAGTACAAAATGTCAATAAAGAATCGAATGATCTCTAAGGAATGCTTGTGATTGAAGGGTTATTTTCATGCACGACTGTCTGAGATGCCTCCAGAGCCTTTTCCAAGTGAGTGGTGGTAGTCAAATGATTTTGCAAGTGGGCTATGCGTAAGAAGCGCTTGTTGCAAACGCCACAGCTGTATAGTAAATAAAGTTGGAATAAGAATGATTTGTGCCTTGATCTTTGACTAAAATGCGTACAGATGTTTGCGCTCGTCAGCTGATGCGTGTGTTAACATGTGCTTCCTCAGGCAGCCAGAGCTGACAAAACTCTTGCCACACGTTTTACACTCGAATCGCTTTTCATTCCGGTGGCGTCTGTGGTGCTCTTCGCGAGAGCTCGCATCGGAAAATCGACGGGAGCAGTAGCTACAGACGAAGGGCTTCTCTCCCGTGTGGCAGCGGTGGTGTCGCACCAACTCCTTGCGAGTGGCGAAACGTTTGCCGCACTTACTAATGAAGATGGAAGCCGATTAGCAGGTGGAGTGGCATTTGTTTGCAAGAATATGTTTCACCTGAACTGACACTCGAAATTTTTGACGCCTGTATGCCGAAGTTTGTGCTCTTGAAAGTTGCTCCAGCTGTTTATGGTCTTTCCACAGTCATCGCATATATAGGGCTCTGCATATTTGCTGTGTTTGCGCTTTGTGCTCGTTTCCGTTTTGTGCTCATATTCCAAAGCACAATCATCAGATATCTCCTCATCGGTGTTCAGCTCATTAGACTCTATTTCAGAGTCGGCATCCTCCTCATCCTTAGGTTCGGAATTAACTTTTTCCAGATTACGCTTCTCTGAGATGATGCATCGCTGCCGGAACTTTATGGCACAGTCCAAGTCGAAAACGCACTTATCGCACATATGGCTGGAGAGACCTGCTTTTTCATTTAGCTGCGAGATTAATTTAATCATGTAAATACAGTCTAGGTATAATTTATTTTACGTATAGCATTACCCCGACCCCAGTAATGGATAGAATTTGGCGGATCAGGTGACCGTTCTTTGGGCAGAACAGGTTTATCGAAGCCTCATGACCACCGCAAATGCGACAGATCTTATTGCGCATTTTCAGAAAATTATTTTAATTGGATTTGTTTACTTCGTTTCGTGCAGTTTTTCAGTGCAGAAATAGCGCATATCGTAATCGATAGTGATGACACCGCGCCGACTACAACCAGCTGTAATAATATGCAGATTTGAGTTTGTTTTAATAAAAATGTAGTTTATTTTTCATATTTTACGTGCTAGAAACGAGATTTAAAATGACGCTGCAATGCCGAGTCTGCGGGGGCGTCATTTACAATACGAATGCCAAAAATCTATTCCAGAAGAAGAACTCTAAGCTGTTGCTGAACATCCAATTGGTGTCTGGGATTTTGGTAAGTTCTATCCATCAAGTAACCCAATCCTAATTCCCATTCCAATTTGTAGCTCATGAATGATCCGGAGCTTCCCAGTTGCATATGCGCGGGTTGTTTACACGACTTATGTCAGGCCATCGCGTTCAGAAATCTCTGCATCGAGACTCAAGAGAACTTGCTGCAGAATCGCAGCAGGCCTCCTACGGAGTTTGCGACGGATTATGATGAGGACACAGAAATTAAGCATGAGATTGAAATGGACAATGAGCTTGCCATGTCGTCTGGTGATCTAGACGATTCTTTTCAAAATATGGATGACCTGCTCGAGGAGTTCCCAGATAATGATGCCGACGATCCACCAGACAAATTTATTGATGAGGTGGACGATGACACTGCACAGGATGCAGACACTCTGATTACGAGTCTGAGGAAAGAGCTGGACAGCATTTATGATAGCAGTGATGACGAAAACGGGCTCAACGAATTAATAGAATTCTCTGACAACAACTCAAACGGCAGATCCTCTCCAGCCAGCTTAGCTTCCAACAATGTCTCCGCTTTGCCGGCTACCAAAACAAAGAAAAGAGGACGACCAAAGAAAGTGGCAACTGCAACGCCAGCTAGCAGAGCCAAGAAACAATATACGACTTGGAAAAATTTGACAGAGGAGGAGATAATCGAAAGAAAGCGGCAGCAGCGTCGCCGGGATTGTGTCTGCGAGCAGTGCGGCAGGCACTTCACCGATCAGAGCAACTTCAAACTGCACATGCTAAGGCATACGGGCATAAAGAAATTTGCATGCCAGGATTGTGGTAAAAAGTACTACACCGATCATTTGTTGTCGCTCCACCAAAGGATTGTTCACAGAGGAGAAAAGCCCTATGCCTGTAAATATTGCGGCAAGAGCTTTCATAATAGCACAACCCGCGTAATACATGAGCGGTGAGTAAAACTAACGTGTTTTTTTTTTGGCTACGATTCTAACCAATATCTATCTATTTATCCTCCTCCCAGAATTCATACAAATGCCCGACCGTATGCCTGTAACTATTGCAGTAAATGTTTCAGCTCGGCTTCTGGTCGCAAGCGGCATGAGCTAATACACACTGACGTGAGGGCGTTTTAGTAAGTAAACCGACACATTTGTATTGTTTCTGCAAACCCTTGATTGATTTATATTATCTTTGCAGTTGCGCCACCTGCGATCAAACTTTCCAGCGCAATACACACTTAAAGGCTCATCTTCAGTCCAAGATTCATGTCATGAGAGCAAAACAAAAGGAGCTCGATTAAACGATTAAAAGCAGGGATCACAAATAAAAGTGTGTTAATGTGTTATTTTTGACAAGGTATCCTGTAACAGGACAAACTTTTATTACCAATTTCTTTAAAAAAAGGTTTTATAACTCTTAGTTTTAATTTTCGAATTATTCGAACTAGTTCTCAGCTTTGAAAAAAATCTGACTGAATCATATTCTTAAATCAAGGATATCGGCCGCTAGTGGCAGATTCATTTTCTTGATCAAGACCTAAATTAAATATATCTTTAAATCTGGCGGCATAATATGGAAATATATCAATAAGTACTATTATAGGTATCGGTAAATGCGAAATAGCGTGACAGCTTAAAGAATATTTTATAATTTGCTTTGCTAATGTAAAAAAACGGCATTTTAATAACGGGTAATCTCATATAAAGGAAATACTATTTAATATTAGAAAGACTAAACAAGAAAGGCAAGAATGATCTCAAATAAAGGAAAACACGATGTTCTTTTTTTATTAATAACATTTTCTATCGTTATATTTTGAAAATAAGTCGGTATATTTTGGTATATTTCGAAGTGTCAGACGGTATATTTTATCGGAATAAAAACACGGGTCGCGTGCCTGCATTTCACCAGGTGCGTGGTTCAATTTTCAACTTTTTTCAAAGGTATACAGAAATACAATAAAAGCAAATACTTAGAATAAAGCAGTTAAGTAGAAAATTGATTCATAAATCGTATAAAATTATGTGGGCATGGCTAAGTATTCTATATAGCTAGTAATATTTGACGGAAGATCAAAATCGGAATATGTAAAATAGAACTTGAATTCGTCAGTATATTTACGGTATATTTTTAAAATAAGATGGTATATTTTGGTATATTTCTGAGGGTCGGACGGTATATTTTATCGGAATAAAAACACGGGTCGCGTGCCTGCATTTCACCAGGTGCTTGGTTCGATTTTCAACTTTTTGAGTTTGCTGACGTGATTAGTAAAGTAAATCCAGTTTCTATAGATTGGCGGAATTTTTGACACTTTTAAAGTTGACAGACAATAATTCACTTCTAATACACTTTAGATTGGATTTATCGCCAGAAACCGGATCGGCCTGAACCAGAATGAACTATCAGGCGCGCTTAAGTTTGAGCATCATGTCACCGCATCACAGCAATCCGATTGCTGACTCTACTAGAATTGATGGGAGTCCAGTGTAAGAACGTGGAAATCGCAGACATATCTGGTGTGCTATTAAACTCCTTTGGATTCTTTTTTTGTAGAGCTCATCGCCATTCGCCGGCGAATCTCATGCACAGAACTATGAGTCTCGAACGGAGCCAGAGCACAACTAATGGCACCCCGGGGAACCGCACCGCATCATCGACGTCAACAATGTCGCGACAGAAACTGAACCTCAGTCAGCTGGATCCCAAGTATGAAAAACGCCTCGACAATTATCCCTTCTTTCCCCAATGTAAATTGTATGCTTGCAGAACCTTTGCGGATGTGCACAGCAGTGGACTGGCCTCTCGGATTGTCGCATATCATAACGACAGCACCGTGGGCGCCCGTCGTGGCCTGCAGCGCAGCATATCTGTGAGCAATCTGTACAATCCACTGAAGCAGCCAAGAAGGACCCCGTCGTCTCCACTGCCGTACAGACCATCGCCACCGTCACTGTCCATGACGCGAATCGCGCCGCCAGAGCGCAGTTTCTACTGCGGCAGCACGCTGCCCGGCCTGCTGCGTTCCAATTCGGTGGTGGGTGTCCACAAGGTGTCCAATAATGAACACGAACAGCTCTCGCGGGAAAATCGCCCCATCCTGCATCCACATCCGCCGCAGCATGAGAGTGAGCCCACCAGGAGTGTTCTGGAAGAACTCAAAGAGATCTCCCGGAAGCGTATCAACAGTGGGGTAAGTTTGTCCGTGCTGGGATCTGGTGCTAAGTGCTCAGGCTTAAATTTTGTTCAGGACACACAAAAGCAGCACGAGTTTTTCAAGAGGAGCTGCCATCGCATTGGCGACTTTGTGGACCATCATCACCATCCTACTCCCGCGACAACTTTCAAAAGGCAACGAGAGCTGAGCGTGGCAGTTCCACTGAGACACCATCATGCGGCGACAATGGTGCCACCGCTGGCGCCGCCGACACAGACGCAGCATCACCTGCAGGCCACTGAAGCCGTTTCACCGGAGCAGCTGGCAAAGCGTCGCAACTGTAGCTACAACAATGACATTGCCTCCTCGTTGAGTTCCAGCCGGCGGCACGTGAGCAAGCGCAAGCTGTACGACATGAGGGAAAGCATGCGGCAGACGAGCATGGAGGACACAGCCAACGGCAGTTCGCCCGAGAACTCCCCCAGCGCACCGGTGTCCAAGATGCAGCGCAAGATAGACGCCGAACCCATAGCCATAGCACGGAGTCTGCCGATTGTAGCAGTGCCAGTAGTGGCGCCCTCACGCACCATCTCAGCACCGGCTATGGGACAGCAGAACCAGATAAATACAGAACAACACAGGAAAACCGCAGTGGATCTGCCATTGGCTGCCTCCAAGCCGAAACTCACGCTATTCAATACCAAGCAAACACAACAACAGGTGCAAAAGCAGACCAAACATCACGATCTCGAGAGTCCCGACGTGGATGCTGGCGAATACGCGGGCATACATTTTGTGAAGCCCAAGCAGCAGAACTCCTTGAGTGGCGTTAAGAATCCCAGCGTCGAGCGCACACATAAAACGAAACTGGCCATTATGCTGAGTGGCCTCCGCGGCGAGATCTACCAAGGGGAAGAAGAAGAACCAGACGAAATGGACGCCCCCGTCAGTCCAAAGACACCCATCAAACCGATTGTTCCGACGACAACCAAAGCGGTATCACTCACCCCAACGACCAGCATCAGCATCTCGACAATAACCAAGACCACGACAACGTCCAGCAGTAACAAGCCAATTATATTGAGTGACAAGGTGATCGCACCAGCTCCAGGAACAAGCACAGCAACAGCCACAGCTACCACGACTATGAAAAATGGTTTGCAGCCGAAGCTTCTCTTTGGCCAAGCACCAACACCAACACCAGCCACAGCAGCAGCGGCAGCGGCAGATGCGGCAGCACCCAACGAGTCATCCAAAGAAACGCCAACTGCTGTCAGCACCGCCCCAACAACATCGAGCTCACCTGCAGCCACACCAGTACTGACATTCGGAAGTCCAAAATCCACTGCCACGGTTATTGGGGCCCCTTTGAAAACAACGTCAGTCTTTGCACCCACAAGCAGTGCTCCAGCGCCCGTACTGTCATTTGGCAAAGCGCCGCCAGTAGAGATTGCAATACCATTCAAACTGGCAAGCAATCCCATAAACAAGATGAATGGAATACCAACCATTGGGATAGCAACTACATCGGCGTCTGCTCCTGCAGCGACTGCTAGCCCAGCAGCAATGACCTTCAGCACCACCACCACCAATGCGACAAGCACAGCCGCGTTTATGTTTGGAAAATCAGACGAGTCCAGCGCACCAGCAGCAGCCAAGCCTCCTGTCTTTAGTTTTGGTGGCAGTCCAGCATCTGCACCAACACCATCTCCAGCAACAGGAACATCTTTGTTTGGAAACCCACAGCCACATAACAACAGCTTTGGCAGCGCATTTAAGCAGCCCGAAGCGAACAAAGCCGCCACAACAGTTCCAGAGCCAGCAAAGCCATCAGCCATAATCGGAATTAAGCCGAACTTCGGTGGCAACAGTTTTGGCAGCGCATTCAAGCAGCCCGCAGCCACAGTCACAGCCACAGCCACAACCACAGCTACGGAGCCAACAAAGGCATTCAGTTTCACGGGAACAACGAACACAGCGGCTGCGGCAACACCAAACCTCTTTGCGTTTGGAAGTGCTGCAGTCGCAAAGCCAGCAGAACCGGCACCGGCACCGGCACCAGCACCAGCGCCCACCTCAGGTAACATCTTTGGGCAGAGTGCAACTGCCACTACACCCGCACTGTTTTCCTTTGGTGGCGCTGCAGCAGCATCAGCATCAGCACCAAACACCATCAAGGAAACAAAGCCAGCATTTGCATTCGGAGGCGATACAAGCGCGACAACAGCTGTGCAATCCAATGGCAGCAGCAGCGGCAGCAACAATTTGTTCAACTTCGGTGCAGGCGTCACTAGTGGTGCCCCTCCTTCCTTTGGCGGCGCCACATCGACCAATGCCCCATCAAATAGTGCCTTCAGCTTCAATACAGCCCAGAAGCCGACCTCTCAGATCGGCAATAATGCAGCTCCAGGAGCTCCAACAGCCACAAAACCATTTGCATTTGGTGGCGGACAGCAACAGGTCCCTGGAACAACCACCTCCACCGCTGGTTCAGCTGCATCGCCCGGAGGATTCTCCTTTGTGGCCGCTGCAGGGAAGAACGAGGCAGCAACCAGTGGAGCGAGTCTTTTTGGAACACCGAACAACGCCAGCACAGGCATTAAGGCGAGCTTCAGTTTCGGTGGAGGCAGCAACAATCAGAGTGCGGCAACCGCAACCCCCCCAGCAGGGCAGCAGCAGCAGTCAGCCCCGGGTCAGCCGGGAGCATTCTCCTTTGCCGCTGTCGCCAAGAAGGAGACCAGTGGCGCCAGCATTTTTGGCCAGCCCGCCGCCGCAACCCCCAGCGCGTCCATCAAGCCGAGCTTCAGTTTTGGTGGCAGCAGCAGCAGCAGCAACAACACTCAAAATGCACCATCAGCACATGTTGCGGCGCCAAGCTTTGGTGGATTTGGGGCACCTGCCGTGCCCGCTACTAGCAATCAAAGCAAACCCTTTGCATTTGGTGGCACCACAACCGCGGCGCCCAACGCATCCCCTGCCATAGGCGGCAACTTGTTTGCCAATGCGGTGAGTGCCGTTCAGAATCAGCCCAAGCCTGGAGGTTTCGCGTTTGGCGGAACAACAACCAAGACCAACACCCCGGCACCACCAGGCAACGCTCCATTCTCGTTCGGAGGAGCGGCAGCTGGCGGCATGGCCTCTCCGCCCAGCAGCCAGAACGTTAACACGGCGAAGCCGTTTAGCTTTGAGGCGGTGTCAGTGCTTTCGGAAGCCCCAGTCCGTCACCGGTTCAGGCTGCAGCAGCCACCAATCCAGGAGCAGGGGCCTTCAGTTTCGGTAGCCCCGCCACACCATCGGCGAGTGTGGCGCCCGGCATGTCTCAGCAAATCAATGCTGGTAATATGTTCGCCCTGCCGCCGAGCACTTCGGAGCAACGCCCCATCCGACGAGCCACCAGGCGGCTGCAGAAGTAGGAGCCCTAAGTTTTGATGTGTATTTAGTTCAATTGATTTATGCGAAAATAAAACAACAAACAGTTTCCAAAAACATCAATGCCCCTTTCCCTTCTTTGATCAGTCTTCCCATTAATTGAACACTCGATTCATTGTACGAGCTTGTGGTTGGATAGACTTGACACCAAAACATAGGACACCACTACACACAGAATGAGGGTCAGACAGAACAAAGACGGACAAGCTCACAGTGGCACAAACTTTCGCAGCGGATGTAATGCTTGCACTCGCCCACGATCATCGTTTCCACATCCAAGTTTCGATCATCCTTTATGCCACTATGAACTACCTAGACAATAACATATAAATTCATTAAATATAAAAACCCCAACTTTATTGACCACACGAATATTTGTAAAATTAAAATCTGGGTGCACCCACGCTCATTCGCACCGATGCAGCGATTCCCTCTCTCGTTTTGGCGCTCTGCTTTTCACTACTTGGCCTTTAAGGATGCTCGTCTGTGCTGTTTTTGGACGCCAACGATGACCTGTCGAGATGCTTCTAATTGCTCTTGGGGCTAGCGCTGTCGAATGCTGATGCTAGCTGCTGTTGGGGCTAGCGCTGTTGTTGCTGCTATCGCTGTCTGAGCTCTGACACTCTTTAGCGGGAGCTGACCCTCCCTTACTTTCGTTCCCTCGCCATAGTGCAAGGGCGAGCCCTTTTTCGAGCCCCTTCCGGTGCCTAGTGAAAGCATCTGTAGGTAAGGCCCTTTTCCCCCACATACTTTTAGGCCTTTTTGTGGCCGACAAGCCACACTACATGGTATTTTTTACTTTTATTAAAAGTTTCAGAACTGCTGCTCTGGCGGCTGCCTTCCTTCATTAAATCACCTTCTTGTCGTCGCCGTGTTTTAAGTGCAATTTTTGTGTGGTGTGTGGCTTAAAGAGAACGAACTTGGGTCGCGCTTCACATTGATTGATTGATTGTTTTATGTTTGATGTGTTTTAAAAAAATAATAACTTTAAAATTAATTAATTATAATTAATGTGTCATGTGGACGTGTGTGTGTGTGTTTTGTTGGTGTGTATAAAATATATAGTATAAATGTAAGTGTTAAAGCAAAGTGTGGGCTAATCGGGGGAAAGGAAATTAAAAAGCAAATACAAATGTACAAGAATGCGCCGTAAACGTAAACATTACGTACGTGTTAAGTAAATTACGTGGTATATATTTAAAAAATAAATTACAATTTGTTTTCCTTTGCCTTTCCGCTAGCTGCATCGCGTTCTAGGAGTAGGAGTACAGAGAAGGAGAGATTCCTTGGACATGGACCGAACAAATTAAGGAATTTCAATTTGCGCTTGCGATAATTGATAGTATTTGTATATCGATAATTAATGATAATTAATCGGTATATGCTAAATACATGCATAGTTTATGTACGACGATTAAGTGTATTCGTATTCGTATCCGTATTATGTGTGTGTGTGTGTGTGTGTTTAGAAGTTCTTGTATTAATTTTAATGCATATTTTCACAAGTGTTTTTGTTTTTTTTTTTCATTTCAATCCTTTTCCATTGCATAATTTTTGTTGGTTTTTCCTTTTTCATTTTTTTTATATTTTCCATACAAATAAATGTAACTAAATTTAACTAACTTTCTGCTTGCCTTTTGCCTCCCCTTCCTCTCCCCTCCCCAACAACTTGTTGGACAAGTTCTCTTCCCGCTCATCTTTTGTGCTACAAACAGAAATGGTCAACAGAAAAGTAGTGTATAAAGAACTAGTCATAGAATAAAACTTAAGAGAAGAAACATTCTATAAACAATTGGTTTAGACATGCGCCCACTGCTCAGCCGGGTTGGGGGAGGTGGGGGCTCTCATATGTATGCGTATTCTATAACATAAATGATACGATTATAACGATTTGATTTACGAATATCCAGAGAAGAGAAGAAAAGTTGATCGGAAGAGTGTACACATAACATATAATAATGTAATTAATGTTGCAATTAAAGGTAGTAGTAGTAGTAGTACGAGTACGAGTACGAGTACGAGTATCCTCCTCTGCCTTTGCCTCTAAACTCCTCTCCCCCTCTGATCTTCTGTTGGTTAATTCATGATTCAAATTTATTGAGATACTCGCGCGTACAACGTTGTATTGTATATGTCGGAAGCAAAGCTGTGGGGACTGTGGCTGGGGGACGGACTCTCACTAACATTTGGAGTCACTTTTGGATGATTGATTGTGTTGGGTTCTCCTTCTTTTGCTTAGGCCTACGTTTACGCTTACAAAACTTACTCCATAAATTATATATGTAAATAAATTTTGTGGTAAATTAGTTGTTTTATATATATATATATATATATATATATATATATATATTCCATGTATATAATCGTACGAAAAATTGTTGCGTTCTGTGTCATGTCCAGTGTCCAGTGTCCAGCTTCCACTGAAGTCTGGAGTCTCGAAGGGCAAGGGCTCTTTACCCTTTCTGGGGGCGGCGCCCTTCCTCTTTTTAGTGCTGCTTGAAGTTCGCTTTGGATCCTTTGGGATCTCCTCACGCTGTGGCATTGTTCAGCAGCTGCAGCTTCACTTTCAGCTCTGCAAATGTGGGTCGTTTGGCCGGATTCAGATCCCATGCCTGGCGCATCATTTCGTAAATTTCCGGCGGACAGCCCTCGGGCGCTTCCATTTTGTAGCCAACTTCTACGTGTTTAACGACATCGGCCAAGGGCTAGAGATCGAAACAAAAGATACAGATACAGAATGAGCTTAAGAAATGCTTGAAAGATTCATTTGATTTTTACATACAATTCTGGGATAAGGCACACGCCCAAAGGAGTAGATTTCCCATAGGAGTATGCCAAAGCTCCACATGTCCGATTTGTTGGAGAAGCGCTAAAGAGAAAGTCAACCAATGGTTAGACAGTGCAACAGGCAACAGGCAACAGGAAACATGCAGCTGTGGATTCTTACCCCATTCTTAAGCGCCTCAGGTGCTGTCCATTTGATGGGCAGCTTGCCAACATCGAGATTATAGCATTCCTCGCGTGCCAAACCGAAATCGGATACCTTGGCCACACAGTCCTCGGATATGAGGACATTGCGTGCAGCCAGATCGCGATGCACAACCTTTTTGGCTTCCAGATACTCCATCCCAGAGGCAGTGTCGCTGTAAATCGGAGAAGGAAACAATGCTGTAAGGGACTTCTAATCAGGGGATCAAAGCTAAATGCTTACAAGGCAAATATGATTTGATCCTTTTTGGTTATGTGCTGTCGTCCGCGCGAACGTAGGTAATCAACCAGTGATCCCTTGCTCATGTATTCCGTAACCAGATACAGATGCTTGCTGGTGAACACCAGGCCAATGAACTTGACCAGGTTATCGTGCTCCAGAGTGCTACCAACAAAAAGAGAATACAGAATAAGTTCACGCAACAGAGGAGAGAGGATCTATAGCCTACGTCATGACGGATGCTTCGGCCAGAAACTTTTGGACGGCGCCCTCATCTTTGAGCATCTTCACGGCCACCTTTTCGTTGCGTAGAATGCCCAGCATCACATCCCCGAACTCCCCCTTGCCAATGCTCTCGCGCAGCTGCAGCTCTGCTTCGGGTATGACCCATCCCTTGTCCACGAAGTCCTTGGAATTAATGCAAAACTCTTGCTTCCCCAGCTTTGGCAAACACTTGATCAGCTGCGTGCACAGCCCATCCGCATCTGCTTCGTAGTGCTGCAAAGAGGAGAGAGAAGAGAATTAGCCAAGGATTCAGGATATATTTCCAGTCATTTCTTACCGCTACAAGTTGCCCCAGATTCTCAAAGTACTCCTCGTCATCGATTGTAAGCTTATTCTCCAGATACTTGACGCGATAGTGCTCAACCTTCGACTGAAAGCAGACACACAGCGTGTAGTCCCCCGGAAAGTTTGTGGATTCGCGCACCAGAAAGAGCCCATCCTCGCGCGGCTGCAGCAGATGCTCCGCCTCGTCGCGCGTTATGCTGCCATGGAACCACCTAAAGAACAAAAGAACATCGCCATTAATCCGATTGATTCATTCCAGGATTCACTCCAGAGATAACTTACGGCATGGCATTCAGCTTCACCTCGCACTTCCGCAGCTGCTGCGGGGCTAGAGCTGTTGGCGATAGGGAGGCTGCATGGTTCATGGCTGTGGTGGAGCCGCTCGACCAAGAGCTTGCAGCGTTCACATTCACGCCTCCTCCGCATCCCGCTCCCCCGTTGATGTCGAAGCTGTGCAGGGAAGTGGACATGCCCGCCGTCCCACTGGCGCCAGATGATGGCTGGGGCGGCACTTGCGTGCCGGAGGAGCTGCCGGTAGGTGCCACAGTGTGCAGCAGCATGTTGCTGCCGTGCTGGCTCCCACTCAGCGCGAGGCTCTTTGGCGGCAGCGCCCGCTCGGCGGCATGCAGTGCCATTTGAGCGGCATTCATCGAGGAGGACATCAGATTACCGCCGGACGCAGCAGCACAGTTGGCCAGCAGCTGGAGATGCTGCTGCTGTTGCTGCTGGGCAACGGCGGCCACGGCTGCGGCGGTTACCCCCGCCCCCGCTGGCTGGGCAGGCGGTTGTGCGGCAGCCACAGGAGCAAATGTGGAAAGTATACTATGTGGTGGCTGCTGCTGCTGCTGTTGCGTCGTCTGCTGTAGCTGCTGCTGCTGTGTCTGGCTGGGGGATTTGGGCGATTGGTGATTGCTGGCGCTGCTGCTGCTGCTGCTGATTAAATTATGACTATTAAGCGCATGGGATGACAAATGCAAGGCGACCGCTGACGCCGCCCCTCCGGCCTGGCTGGGATGCTGAAATGAGAGCAACAGCAAGAGGAGGAGGGTTTTAGAATTAGAATAGAGGCTTAGGCATGGCTTAGGGGCACTCAAATTACCACATTGTTCTCGCGATGATGGTGATGGTGGGGCGGTATGCTCGGCGGCACAATGTGCGGCTGCGATTGGCTCAACTGCTGCTGATGGAGCAGCACGGCCCCCACGGCTCCCGTTCCTCCTCCTACGATCCCTGCGACATTCGGCTGTGGCGCCGGCCGCTTGTTGTGCCGCAGCGGTGCTGTGGGCGGCATCTGGTGCCCGGTGGTCTGCAGGAACCATGGATCCCCCGATGTGCTGCCCGTCGCCGTTGCTGCGGCGGCCACCGTCACCGATGGCTGCGAGAATCCGCGATGGTGTCCGACGACCGTTGTTTGTCCGTTCTGTGTGGCGGTCGCGTGACTGTTCATAGCCGTTGACGCTGCTTGTGGCGTGCCAGTCGTACCTGTATCTACTCTATCT
The DNA here is from genome assembly GCA_008121275.1 of Drosophila lowei. Classification (NCBI taxonomy): domain Eukaryota; kingdom Metazoa; phylum Arthropoda; class Insecta; order Diptera; family Drosophilidae; genus Drosophila; species Drosophila lowei. The sequence goes on from CM017777.1 coordinate 6,592,158, forward strand.
ACTGTATCTCTATCTGTATCTTTGGCCTTTGAATGCTTCTTTAAATGTCCTTGCTTGATCTCAACTGTGATCAGGTCCTGGCCCTCGCCCGAAGATGTCCTCGAGTGAAGCTTCTCCTTGGGTTTCTTCTGCTGCTGCTGCTGCTTCTGCTGCTTTCCTTCTGTGCAGTTTTCCTTCTCTAAGGCTTCGTCCTCGTCTGCAAATAAATACGAGAGATAGTTCGTTTTATTTTAGATATTTTTGTTCGTAATTAACTGTAATAATCTTATCTCTGTTTCATTATCTTTGCTGTTAGATAAAGAGACGCCCACACACACACACACACACACACACAAATTAATTAATTAATAAATCTTTCGATAACAAGACCTCGTTATATATTCATTTCCATAAGATTTATCACAAATAAATTGCCATTGTAAAATTCAGAAAAAATAGATCTGAATCCGTACGTGATCTGCAGATACTCTTTGGTGGAGAAAATGCTGCATTTCCACACACATTTCAAGATGATTTCCAGATGGCCAGAGAGAGAGAAAGGGCAGGGGAAGAGTCTCTTGCGTGTTCGTTTGGCGAACAAACGCATGGCACGTCTATTTAATCAGTAAGTCATTCCACACTCCACACACATCGATCTACAGATTACATAAAAGCCATCCATTGCAGATGCCCCACGCTAATTGTTGGCCAACAGACACACACACACACACACACAAATGGCATGTTAATCGAGTGAGTGAGAGGCAGTGGCAAGGGGCAAAACAATTTGCCAAAATGTAAAACATTTGCATGTGACATGAATCGTAAATAAAACAACGAACCGAACCGAGGGTTTTTCAAGCTACTGTTCGGACTCCAAATCGGATTCCAAATCGGACTTCGAATGACTCAGAGATCCCCCCCATAGATTCCAAAAGAGAGCACTGTGCTCTTCCAGGCCTAAGTTTTTCTTAATTTTATATGCAAATTTTTCATTTGGTGAATCTCGTTCGCTCTGGGGCGGAAGCGAAACGCTTTTTGCATATTAAATTCTCATTCTTTGAGCAGCAGATCGTGGATGGATTTATCGTGGGAGTGAGTCGTCCGTCGTGTGGCAACGTGTGGGCTTTGTTTTAATTGCGACAGGTTGTGGAGGGGCAGGGGCAGGCAGGGCCTGCTACCCCCCTGACCTTCGGAGTAAACTTCCGCAATGCCATCCGCTCTCTCTCTCGCTGCTCGGTTTTTCGGCTATCCGCACAAATTGGTTTGCCATGACTGTTCGAATCTGCTCTGCAAATTGCATTCAATCATCGTTCCAGTCATAGCCATAGCATAGTCATCGTTAGGGGCGGTGGCTTCCTGCCACTCCAATCCACTTATAACAATATAACGTTCCCGCCCGGTACTTTGTACCCCGTAATTCTACTGGCTTTTTATTGTTTCAATTGTTCGGACGAAAAAAGATAAATCGAACCTGGACTTTGTTTTGCTCTTTCTTTCGCGCGGCGGTTACTCACTCACGCAACTGTCAGGCAGTCTGTGGAACTGTGGAATGGGACAAGGTCTGAGGATCTCTCGATATCGGTTTCAATCTCCTTGACTTGACCTTGACTCCGGGAACAGAGAGAGTCACACAATCGGAGTCACAGCTTCATAGAATGTGAGTCAGAGAGCAAATCCCACTCGAACTGTCATCAACTGGAGGGGGGAATTAGTCAACGCTGATGACACTGGAAACGACTGCTGCACTGCTCTCCCACTCGCACTCGCACTCTCACTGGAAGTGGCCATGGAAGGTGCAGTCAGTCCGCTTCGACAGGTGCGCTGCATTGTTGCCAAACTCCCGCAATCAGCTGCCGTCGGAGTGGAAACAACAGTTCTTGCAAAATACCAAACATAATTAATAATAAAGTATTTTTCATTAGCTGCGAGGCGGCGGATTGGCAAATCGGAATTCAAGAATTCCGCTCTAGCGCCACGGATGCGAGACGAGCGAAAGAGCGCTTATGGTGGCGTTCCCTTTGGAATCCGTAAACAAATGTGGAGGCGCAGGCAGGGGGCAGGGCAGACAACACACGCTTCTCAAATATAAATCATTCAATAAACAATTGTTTTGTTATGCACCGAAGGAACAGTCGCCACAAATGGAGATAAAAACAAATGGTAAATGGAAAATGGAATACAAATTCCAAATATAACAATAATAATAATCGTAAAAAATGCACACACAAACACATAAAATTTAAAATTAACGACAACGATCTGCCTGCCGGACATGAGTGCAAAGTATTTCCAAATACTCGCGAAAAACAAACAACAACTAATTGCAGTAAATGATTCATTTGACAGTTCATTGTACCTATACTTTTGTACTGCACTGTCGACAGTCGCGCCGTCTCACAGTCGGCAGCGAGTGGGTGTTCAATGTTCGAGCAAAATGAAGTCGAATGCGAAATGCGCAGTAATGCCCCGCCGATGGATGAGGTAATACTAATTAGGCAAGCCAGCTATAATCCCACCCCATCATTTGGGGGATCGGGAAGAGCGCAATTTGTAGAATGCTTTGGCTATTAGCTATTTTCCAGTCCAATTCTCCTCTTTCTTTTGCATTCTGCTTTTTTCTTTACGCCTAATGGGTTCATTCCTCACTCTCTCTATTCTTGAATCCCCCTTCCCGATTCCTCTCTCGGTCTACCTCTAAATGGGCCACCAGCTGACAGCCAGAGAGCAGGGTTACCCTTGGGCTACCTCTCGAGTCTTCATGTAGCAAAGCGGAACAGAAACAGAAGGAAGTGCATGACAGAAGAGCGGGGAAGTGGGAAGAGGAGGATCAAATAAACAGTTCAACACCTATAGAGGTAACGAATACGTGAGAATCTATTGTACACACACACATATCACTCACACTCTCAGAGAGAGAGAGAGAGCGCGACAAGAGGGAAGGAGTTCAATTCTGCTTCTGCTGGAAGTCAGCCAACAGTTGTTGCTCTCTCACAGAAGACATGTGGAGGGACAGAGGAGGAGACAAAGGAGACATTTAAATACCCTTAGTTTCTGCTGAAAGTCAGTCAACAGCTCCTTCTCCACTTCCCGCCCTCCTTCTACGGCATTGTGCACCCAAAGAAATGTAAACTAAGAGTCGCGTCAAAAGAAGGAATGGGGAATGATGGGAATGGGAAAACAAAAGCCATGAATGGAACGTCCATGAATGGTGTGTGTGTGTGTGTGGTGGAGTGATAGCGTGCGGACGGAACGGACTGGACGGAGGAGGGAGAGAGGGAGGGGCGTTTGGAAATTTGCATATCGCATGCGATGAGTCGATGAGCAGCAGCAGCAGGAAAACCACAAACATCGAAGCATTTTTTTGCCATGCAGCAGGAAGAAGGAAGCCACCAAGTGGCAGACAATACGTAAATACATGCACCTGTTCCCCCCACCAATCACTGCTGCTGCGGTTGACCCCGAGCCGCCAGAGAGTGGGGCTAATTTCACAATTATTTTGGCAGAGTTATCTTTGCCCAATCCAATCTCAATTCTCAATGCAACGATGCAACGAAGCAACTGGACACCACAGACACTCTGGTACCCTGGCTCTACTTTGGCCAACACCCAATACCCCAGCCCAATGCCAGCGAGCGGAAAGAGAATGAGGCTTTTGGATTGAAAGGTAACTAAATCCGCACGAGAACCGCAATTGGGAGCAGGGTTGGGCTGGGCGGCCAGTCAACGACCTGCAGTCAAGAGAGTGGAGGAAGGGAGGAAGGAGCAGCAATCAAGAGAGGGGGGCGGGGCCATACTAACCGAACCAATCATCGGTCGTCACGATGGGCGGAAGGGAGCGATGGGTCTGGGTCTGGGCGGATGGCCTGGTCGGGCCCTTTCCTCTGGACGACGTCGACGATCTCTCTTTGGTGTGACTGCTGGTCTGCTGCAGCTCCGATCTGCTTTTGGCCGCCTGGAACTTTCGATGGGCGCTCCTTAGGAAGTTCAGCAAACGGGCATCAATGGGTTGGGGTGTGGGGACTGCGGCTGCAGCTGGAGGCACGGCTGCTGCACTCTTGGTGGGGGTTGCGCTTCTCCCGCTGCTCGGGGGAGCATACTTGTCGCAAAAGTAGAACTCCTTGCGACGGGGCGGGGCGTAGGCGGCGCTGAGGCTGCTGCAGAGGAGGATCGGCTTGCGGCGTGCCTTGGCTATCACCTGACCCGCCGAGAGGGTGCCGCTCGTGGATTTGGATTCCTTGTGGGTGACGCTGCTTGCGCTGCGCGTCAATCCGCCCCCACCAGGCGCAAGGCTCTGCTTGCACCAGTAGATGTCCTTGCTCCCGAAATAGTACCGTCTCCGAGGATCCTGGCGACCTCCTGTTCCTCCTCCTCCGCCGCCTGCCGATCGATGGGAACGCCTGCTGTTGCTGGAAGCGCTCTGGCTGCCGCTGCTCGTCTGCGAATTGTCGCTTTCGTTTAGATTGTGGTCTGATCCAAGGGATTCTGCTGCTCCTCGTAATCCTGGTAAGGATGATGCTCCACCGGGCTCTGCGCCTGCCGCTGGCGTGGGCATGAGATCCGAATTCGATGAGGATTGAATGAAGATCCCATCGCAGGTTATCTTAATTGTTGTCACCATGTTCCATGGATGGCGGAGCGTTCATTTGGGTTCACTTTTTTTGGTTCTACTGGGGATCTGCTTTTGGTGGCGCAACGCATTTGGAGTCTCTGTGGAGGCACAGGGGGTAGGGACAGAACCATTTAGTGGCACTCTCGAATCGAGGCTAATCCCCACAACCAGAACCTTTTGTCCGACTACAAATTGTTTTCATTTCAGTAATAATACTAATTAAGGTTCTTCTGTTGTTTTTGTTGTTGTTTGCTACTCTTCGATTTGCTCTCTCTCCTTCTATCTGCCTCATGCCCCACAATGGAACGTCCGTTGTCCAATGGAATCAATGGAGAAGGCCAGAAGCCAGAGCCAGACGTCAGGCCGTGCAAATAATGGATAATGTCGGACAAGTAAAAAAAAAGTGCAAATGGAAAATTTCTAAAGAGAAAACTCTAAACAAAAGCCAGTCGGAATAATAGTTGAATCAAAGGGGAAAAACAGAGTGCAAAACACAACAACAACAACAAAAAGAAGACATGAAACAGAAGCAGAAATTGACTTTGAATCCGCCGTAGAACGGAGTAGGAGGGGTACCTCTGGATAGGAGGGAGGAATAGATACTAGATACCTCTACTACTACTACTACTACTACAACTGCTTTCTTGGCTGCTCGACAAGTCAATTTGCCACATTAACGGTTACTACTTCTTATGGGGCTTACGGGCTTACACTCCGAAGCCGTCAACAGGCAGGCAGGCAGGCCGACAATGGGCCAAAATAGTGCTCCACTAACTGCTGTACGAAATGCCATGCCACTACCTTATTTCTCTCCCTCTCTCTCTCTCTCTGTCTCTGGCTTTGGGTTGGGAAAACACGAACACGAATGAAGGCGCTTGAATTGAATTGGAATTTACGGGAGCTGGAGCTGGAGCTCTGCTTTTTGCCACATATTGTGCAAATAATTTGGGCGTGGCGTGGGAATGCCACAGTCATCGAATAGGCAGCAGGAGGAGACCCAGGCCATTGTCTCCTCTGTGGCATTGTGCGTTGGGAAAGTGGGCAGAATCACATTGCGAATCATTGGGCATTGGACGTCTTCAGGAAATGCATTTCTTATGCTCTAGCCGCTTTTCACTTTCCACTGAAGAGAACCCGTCTTTTTCCCGTCTCGAGCAGCAGCGACACAATTAAAAATGCAAATGAGAAAAGAATCGGGAGCGAGCGCATGGAAAGTGATTGTTTATCGGGCGACCCACAAAACAGGTGGTAGTTGAGGGGGGGGCCCCAAAATGAAATTCTCTGCACGAAAACCAAGGGGAAAAGTGTGCGGTGCAGGTGGGGGCTGTGTAGGGCCGCAGAAAGTCTACACAGAAAACTCAACGAAAGCACAAAAAACCAATTAAAGAAAACAATAACAGAATTATGTATGACACAACCACACTATGTCTCTTTCTTTCTCTGTCTCTGTCTCTTTTTGGCTGCAAAATGAAAAGCAAAATCATCATAAAAGTTGACTAAAACAAAGTGGCAATAAGACAAGCCCTCACCGCTCCCCACTACTCGAAAGAAGTCACGAAACAAAACAGAAACGAAAGAAACACTAAAGAGACAATGGGAATGGGCCAATGTTCAAAATATGCGTGAGTCTCTCTCTCTCTCTCTCTGTCTCTCTCCACCGGATATCCCCGGGTGCTTCGGCAAAATGGGTAGTTAGGGGGGCCGAATGGAGGATCGCATTTGTTTTGATAGCCGGGGGCCGTCTGCTTGTCCGGTCGGTTGCATATATCATTTTGGCAAGCGGACACTAAAACTTTCACTCCCATCATACCCTGCCGCCTGCCAGCAGAGAGAGAGAGATAGAGAGAGGTGACTGCACTCTCTGTCAAACAGAGAGAGAATCCAACAGTCAGCCTGTTGCGCTCTTCCTCTCTCTCTGTCATTCTCTGGCTGCTCTTCTCTGCATTTAACATTCGATTAATAATCAAAGTCTAAGTTTAACAATTATTTTGAACGTGCCTGGCACGCAATAAAGAAAATTAATTGAGAAATGAGAAACGAAATGAAATGCGCCATTGGCTTTGGCCAGAAGGGGAGGAAAGTGCAGTGCAGTGCAGTGCGAGGGGGGGAAGGGTTTAAGCCGCGTCTTCACATTCGCCTCGAAGGCGTTTGTGTGTGCAGTGAATGGCAAATTGAATAAGTGGATGGATGGATGGATGGGTGGAAAACACAGAGTGCCAAGAAAAGCAACAAAATTGTTTCACGCGTCTTCAAATTGAAGCTAAAACTACGGTGTTTTCTGCGTCTTCAGACAACAACACACTTCTCCATGCGCATTGTCCACTTTCACTTCGTGGTCCACGATCCGCTGTCCAGCCACCAAGACACGGACTCCCTCCCTCCTCCTCACCGCTGCAGGAGTCTCTGCCGCCATGCCACCATGCCTCAAGCGTCTCTGGTCTCTGCGTTGGCGAAAACTAGTTACAGTTTAGGCCGCCGCCAGTACCCCTGCCTGGAACGATTAGAGTGGCCGATGACTAATGCGCTGGAAAATTGAAAATCGCTTTTCGCAGCTCGACACAAAACAAAAAAATTATAAGCCCACGATCTGTCGCTGCTCTGTCGTCGCGGCATGAGTGGCATGCACGTCGAGTGGAAATTAGCGTGGAAATCAATTGAAGGAAGGGTTTTCCACAGCCTGCATGATTCATGCAAATCGGAAGAAGAGATAGAAGAGATTCCAAGAGAGTCACAGAGCGGTAGGGATGGGAGGACACCTTCATTGGCGAATTTCAAACATCTTCCAACAGATTATGCCTTAAGCAATATTTAATTAAAATATACACAGATACACACACAGACACATACCAACGAATGTGTAGTACATCTGTGATCCCAAAGCCATAATTAAATGGACATCCCCCCGAAAATCAAAAGAAACCATGGATAGAGGTCATTGCGCCACCAAAAAGCATGATCCGACAGATCGGATATCCATATCCATATCCACAAAAAAAAACAGCTCAAAAGTTCAGCCCGAGGAAGCGGCCGTTCGGGCCCCATTTAACACGCTTCCTTTGGGGCTGAATGAATGAACATTCGATTCGCGTTTGTATAATGAATTATTACTTTAGAGAGCGAAAGATGCCGATTTGCTTTTTGTTAAGCGATTACGAGGCGGGGGGTTACATCACACACGAACGAGCGCTTCTGTCACCTTTTGTTGCACTTTTTGTGCCATTTGCCATTTCAGCCGATAGCTGAATCAATTATCACGCCGCTTTGCATACCGCCGCAAAATGTAATTAATTGTTATTATGTATTGCAAAAAGCGGATTGCAATTCGCAATTATTGGCCAACACACACACTGAGATACACACACACAAACGAGGCAATGCGCCTGGGAAGAGCCGAGAGTCGACCGTCGAGAGCCTGCGCATGCGTGACTTTTCATGACCGAGCGCTTCGATCGCGAGTTTTGGATTGAAAGCTGGAAGATTGAAGCCAGAGCCCCAAAGCTCCAAAGTCGGAGAGAGCTTTGCTTTTCTTCTCTCTGCGTGTTCTCTCCCTCTCTCTCTCTCTCTGTGTGTATGCCGGCTTCTCTCTCTTCGTGTCTTGCTTTTATCGCATGCGATATTTGTCGACTTGTTGCATGTACGCTATGCAATGCCTTTTAAAAGCTTAGATCTCTGCTGCCCCCCTGCCACTCAGGTGCACAGCGACGTACTAATGAAATCAAACACATGTTGCCCCACACACTTTAGGCCAATTTTGGTGTTGCCAGTGGTTTTTGGTATCTCACTTTTTGGACATATTCGCTGAAAAGTAAGCCAAGCTGCGGTGGCAGTCTCATTGGAGATTTACACACACAAAGACACACACACACACACATATATATATATACAGGTGGAAGGGTATTTGCCAGTTCGGATCGATTTCCTTTCTAATTACAGCCTCGGGGCCATGGTTTTGGCATTTTTGCATGTTTACAATTTCATCTCCATTTCTAGACAATTTGCTGCAGCCACTGTTTGAGGGGGAAGGGAAGGGAAAGAGAGAGATGCTGAGATGGAATGTAGACATTAAATGTTTTTGTTTTTTCTTTCGGTTGCCTCTGCAGCTGCAGTTCGTGATATTTTGCGATTTTTCTCACTGGAATTTTTTTTTGTTTTTTTTGCATATTTGAAGTACAATTAGCATCGCCGATTGGAGTCGGACTCCCTAACCCACCCCGCACTGCATTTACAGCTAACAGTACACCGTGACTAGAGAAACTCAGAGAACGAGAACATCTCCTGACGTCATCAGCTCGCCCAAATGGAATTCGCATCAGGAAAACACACAAAAGAGGATGATGAGAGGGAGATGGAGAGGACCAGGCCGCGTACGTGAGCTAAAAATAGCCCAAGCGGGTAAAATGTGTGCGAAAGCAGCATAAAAACAAACAAAGGAGCAAAGGAGGAACGAAAAATTAAACGGGAAGGGTGGAAATGAAGAGAATACCGTATCAGTAAAGCAGCAAGACGATAACGGGAATCAGCAGGTGCTGCAGTGCCATCCATCTGCCCCGCACAGTCCGAGCAGTATTGCTGCCAGCTCGTGTGTCCACCTGTCATAATGTCACAAATATATAACGGAGATAAGAACCGAACCCCCCCAATTCCAGAATGATGTAAGCCAATAACCTGGTCACATGCCCAATCGGAATAATAGATACCCCCAATTGGCATTCAACCCTCCCCCCTTCTCTTCCCACAAACGGCAAGAGTGTAATGCGCATACAAAAGTCCAATTAGCGCAAGTGAAGATGGCAGAGATAATGAGAGGCCGCCCCCGCTCCCGCCAAATGAGATACGTCGCACTCTACTCAATCCAGTGCAAAAAGTTCACGCAATACTGACCTCACGCACACACACACGCCCAGGAAGAGGCAGAACCACAAATGAAACGGGTACAACGCCCACGCATGTTGCAATACACAAACAAACAAACGAGAGCGACAGAGCGTCGGAGCTTTGTGGCGCCGAATATGACGGTTGTTGCGAACAAGCTGTATGTCAGTGGGGTGGCACTCTTCGAGTGGCTTATTCTCTTTACAATCTCTCAGCATCTCTTTGCGGAACACAAAATACAAACTTTACTGAGAGAACTGTGTGGGAGTGCCTCACCTTATTTAAATACACCATGCTTGCGCCTATACGTGACGTCAGCGCACGAAAATTTCTACCGACGACGCAGAAGCCAACTGACCAGCAGCAACAACTCCAACAACAACAAACTATTACTACTACGAACGGAAATCCATAACAAAACTACGATGCGGTTACGCTTCGGTTATTGCCTTTAATTATTGTTTTTGTTGTAGGTGGCGCTGCTGTCGTACGCATTTATCGGCCTGGCTTGGCGTCCCCCACTAGTCATTCATGGCCCGATTGCTGTGCATACATATGCAAATGTGTATGTGCGAGAGTGTGTGTGTGTGGAGCCTCGTTCGCGACAACAACAACAGCAAGAGAAACGAAATTTCGCGCCGCGCCGCTGAAGGGAACCGAGCCGCCGCAGAGTTGTAAAACGTGTTTTTGTTTTGCCCGTATTATGATTGAACAAAAATGCGTAGTTTTTGCTTTCATGATACTACTACGGAATAAACTAGTTGACCTCAGACAACAGCACAGCCGTAAAGCAGATATTGAAAAGAGCGTGTTTTGGTTGTCATCAAGCATTCAAGTCATCAATGGGGCCCCAGCCGATGGACGGATGCAGTCTGTGACCCAAAAAGTAGCAAACATTTTCAAACGGTTGCCAATTTTGCCTCCTATATATACATTTATAATTATCATCATCATAATGATGAGGCAAACAAAGCATTTATGCAATGCAATATAACACAGAAATTCCACGCCTCTGGCTTATTGGGCACCACAGCCCTGCCTGAGTAGTGTTATCCTTTTTTCGCACGCTCTCGTCACTTTCACCCACACACACACACACACATGCCCAAAGGGTATTAAGGAAGCAGACAGCGCGACGCTTGAAAAGGGCGTTGGGCAATCCTCGCTCGGGACGCAGAAGCTTTAGCTTCGTGCCACAAAAACAAAATATCTCCACTTACACACAGCCAGACAACATTTCTGCACCTTGCTGCTCCGATGCTTACCCAATTCTCAGTGTGGATGGGGAGCTGGGGCTGGGGCTGCTGCTACATTCCAGAATGCCTCCAACGCTGCTGCTGCTGCTACCTCTGCTGACGTCTGCGACGATGCTGATGCTGCTGCTGGCGCATCAAGCAATCGGACACATGCACATTATTTCACTTGATTGCCCTGCTATATTTTACAATATTATGCATATTTATAAGCATTTGCACAACACTCACACACACACACACTAATGAAGGGATAACACGCACCTTCCTTCCACCTTCCCGATCTTTCCGATATTGGTGTGTGTTTCCTCCTGCCTTTTTCCACCTCCACATACATATACACTAGACGACCAGCAACTGGCTGCTGGTTTTATGGAATTTTCTATTGCTTTTTTCACGACTGTTCGCTGGGCACGCTGTCCGTCTGCTGATGATGCATTCCACTTGCATCTAATCTGAGTGTAGCCCACGCACGGCCATTTCTTTTGGGACAAACAATATTTTGAGCACAAAAATACAAATTTGGTTTTAAAACAAAAAATTCACACGAGAGCGGCCATCTTGCGAGCAGTGTGACCGCAGATTTGTCGATAAAATATACGGTCTGACCCTCAGAAATATACCGAAATATAAGTCACAAATTTCAAAATACACCTTAAATATACTGATGAATTATTTGTATTCAGATTCCATCATATTCCTCGTTTTTGATATTCGGTTTAATATTACTAGCTAGCTATGATATTCAGCACTGACCACAAAGTTTTAGCAGATAAATGAATCAATTTTCTACAAGATTGGTTAATTTTAAATACTCCCTTTAATTTGATTATGTCTAAAATAATAAAAATAAAATTATCAAAGCATAAAACGTAAGCATAACGTAGTGTGTATGTAATGTTACGTCATTGTTGCTGGTCAACAGGTATCCGCTTTGACTGCATGGACATATTTATACCCTATTTCATTTAATTGACATTGAAATTCTGTTATCCAAGCTGATTGGAAACCTAACGAATGACTTTGTCTCAGATTGAAATGTTGTAGACCTATTGAGGCATATGATTAGTGTCCTGTATATATATATATATGTATAGATCCCAGTACCTATTCATGGTCTCTGTAAGAAGACCATAAACTGCAAAATTTCATAGAGATAGCTTTAAAACAGAGACTGACTAGTTACTGCATTCATTGTACCCTGGGATGACAAACGTTTCCTCAATTCTATACTATTATTTTTCCAAGGGTATCAGAATGTGCTCATTCCCTCATGTTGCGGGACAATGTGGCTCATATCTCGATAAATGCTACCTGTCACGGCTACTTTTAAGTCACGCTTTGCCTATCAATTCTTTGCCAGCTCTAATTGGAACGCCAGTGTGACCGTATTAATCCAAACAGACCTGCAGCAATTGTTGCGCCGTTTCCACACGTGCAATATTTTGAAAATATGCGCAATTTGAAGCTGCAATTCTGCAATGAGCTGCAGACGAAGGTGCCCCAGCCCCGGCAGATGCTACAGGGGCTGGGGGTCAGTCTGGAGGGCACGGAGACCACCTACATCGCCACCGACAGCAATGTGTACGCCGTGACGGGGACCGGCAATCCCACACCGAAGGTTATCGCGGATCTGCCCGACATCGTGGCAGTCGAGTTCCTGCAGCTGAATAATGTAATCTGTGTGGCCACGCGAGCCGGCGAGGTGCTGCTCATCGATCCGGATACTCTGGCCACCAGCGAAGGCACCTACTGCGACGTGGGGATCGAGCGAATGGCATGGTCGCCCAGCCAGGAGGTGGTGGCTTTTATAACCACCTCCCACAATGTGGTGGTAATGAACTCCACCTTCGATGTGATCGCCGAACAGCCGCTGGAGGCGGAACTGCCCGCCGACCAGCAGTTCGTCAACGTGGGATGGGGCAAGAAGGAGACACAGTTCCATGGCTCCGCTGGGAAGCAGGCTGCCAAGCAGTCGACGGATCAGACAGCTCAGATGACGCAGGAGCTGCTCAATCAGGATGTGAACATTGCCTGGCGCGGAGATGGCGCCTACTTTGTGGTGTCCTATGAGTCTGGAGGCGGACGCACCTTCAAGGTATACGACAGCGAGGGTAAGCTCCAGCACACGGCCGAAAAGAGCAGCAATCTGAGGGAGATAGTCGCGTGGCGTCCATCGGGCAACTGGATTGCTCTGCCCCAGTGGTTCCCCAACAAGTCGACGATCTCCCTGTTCGAGAAGAACGGCCTGCGGCATCGGGAGCTCGTCCTGCCCTTCGACCTGCAGGAGGAGCCCATACTGCAGCTCAGGTGGAGCGAGGACTCGGACATACTGGCCATCCGAACGGCAAAGGAGAAGGAGCAGCAGCAGAGGGTGTATCTGTACACGATAGGAAACTATCATTGGTACCTCAAGCAGGTCCTTGTCTATGCAGACACCGATCCAGTGGCCGTCGTCCACTGGGACACTCGCATGGGTGCGGAACAGACGCTACATGTCCTCCTGGAGAGCGGCAAACAGCTCGTCTACTGGTGGGCCTTCGATGTGGAGCCCTATTCCCGGCACGGTATTGTGGGTGTGATCGATGGGAAGCGGCTGCTCCTCACAGACTTTGCACGGGCCGTGGTGCCTCCGCCCATGTCCCAGCGGGTGCTCCAGCTGGACGAAAACATCAATGCCATTGCCTGGGACGATCAGAAGATGTGTGTGTACACCTGCGACCGGAGGTTCCACTTCTACGAGCTCAAGGATCGCCTGCAGCAACAGCCAGAACCCTCCAGCGATTCCATCAAACTTCCGCCACTCCATGGGGAGCAGCTACTGCAGCTGGCAAACTTTACGTACTTCTCCAGAGATGGCCAACTGCTGGCCACGACTAGCGTTCTAGGAATCACACGCCTTCTGTGGCTCCAGAAGAGCGAGAACGAGGACTGCCACTGGATCGATGCATTGACGATCGATGGTCTGGTGAATGTCCTTTCGAGGGCCACCCACGATTGCAGGCATATCTATGCCCACACTCTGGACAGCGGAAAGACCTACGATGTCAGTCTCGCCTCGGACAACACTTTAGCTATAGAACAGGTTTCGGCCAAACAGTTTGAGCCGTCCCTCCAAAGTACGTATCAAATGATTCGTTTAATCCCTTGAATGTTCTTGAATGATGAATCTTTTATCTTTTTAGGGGGACTCGTGACCCTGCGCCGTCAGAATCTGCTGCAACTGGGGGGGAATGGTGAGCCCATTGCCGAGGATGTCACTTCGTTCCTCTTTTTTGGCACCTATCTGGCCTACACCCAAATGAACACTCTCCACTTTGTGGACACCGTCAATCGTCAGCATTTGGCCTCGCGGAATATCGAAAGGGGAGCCAAACTGGTCACAGTCATTGACGAGGAGGCGCGTGTGGTGCTCCAGCTGCCGCGTGGCAACCTGGAGGCCATTTATCCACGATTACTGGTCCTGGATCACGTGAGAGTCCTGCTGAACGCGTTAACGGGGCGGGACAGGTATTTGGAGGCCATGAAGCTGCTGCGGAAGAATCGTATCAATCTAAACATTATCTGCGACACGAATGTGGCGATGTTTGTGGATCACGTGGATGACTTTCTGCGCGAGATTCAGGAGATCCAGTGGCTGTGTCTTTTCATCAATGAACTGCAGAACGAGGACACCACCGCCATGTACCCGAGGAGGGCCAATGAGAGCCCACAGCGCCTGCCGCGTGACTTCAAGTTTGAGGAGAAGGTGTCGTACATCTGTGCCCTGTTCGTCAATCGCATGACGGAGACTGCCAAGGACCGCACTCGCTTCCGCTTGCCCCTGATCACAGTGTTTGTGCGGCTCGGAGATGTGAATTCGGCCCTGAAGCTCATTCGAGATTTGGGGGATCCGTCGCAGGAGGATCAGTTATTGAAGTACCTGATGTATCTCGTGGACATAAACGAGCTGTACAACGTGGCTCTCGGAAGCTATAACCTCGGCACGGCCTTGTTTGTGGCCCAGAAATCGCAAAAGGATCCCAAGGAGTTCCTGCAGTATCTGAACGAACTGAAGGCCCTGCCCGAGGACTATCGGAAGTTCCGGATCGACGATAATCTCAAGCGCTACTCGTCAGCGGTGCAGCATCTCGCTCGCTGCGGGGAGGAGCACCACGAGGAGGCTATGGAGTTTATACGGAAGCATAGCCTCTACACTGTCGGATTGTCCTCGTACAAGGCTCATCCGGAGTTCCACCGTCGGTTGTGCGTGGCCTATGCGGATCATCTGAGGGCCAGTGCAAAGCTGGAGAATGCCAGTCTCATGTACGAGCGTGGAGGGGAGCTGCAGCAGGCGCTGCTCAGCGCCAGACACACCCTCGACTGGCAAAGGGTTATGGTGCTGGCCAAGGCCCTGGGGGATCAGTCTCTCGATCAGGTGGCTCTGTCGTTGGTGGGGCCGCTGCAGCAGCAGGGCAGGCACCTGGAGGCGGCCGAGTTGGTTAAGGAGCATGTCCAGGATAAGGCGAAGCACGTGGAGGTGCTACTAGAAGGACATCTCTATGGAAGGGCCATCTACGAGGCGGGTCTCCAGGGGGAAGAGTTTTGGGTAAGCGAGGGGACTCTATTTCTTCTCTATTTGTATGCCCTGAATCCTATCCCTGTGTTCCTGCAGATGAGAAGGTAGCCCCCGCTTTGGTGGCCCATGCGGGACAGATGCATGGCTCCCTGAAGTCGGATCTGCAGCTCTTTCTGGAATACAAGCAACGACTCCTGGACATACGACAGCGACGGGCGAGTGGTGCGGAGGTAGAAGGTGATGGCGATGTGGACATTGACGAGGTGGATCTGCTCTCCGATACGACGAGTATGCACTCCTCCCGCTACAGCGGCACATCCCGCGGCACAGGGTAAGAGCACAGAGCCAGAGCCAGAGCACAGCCAGGGCTTTAAAGAGTTTCACTTTTCCTCTTCCTCCACCTCCTTCTTTCTGTAGCAAGACATTCCGCTCGAGCAAAAATCGACGCAAGCACGAACGCAAGTTGCTCAGCCTAAAGCCGGGCAACCCCTTCGAAGACATTGCGCTCATCGATGCGCTGCACCAGCACGTCACGAAGATCGGCCAGCAGCAGCAGGTTGTGCGTGACACATGCAAAGCACTGCTGCAGCTGGGCGGGGGCGAGGACACACTGGCGAATGCACTGCAGCGTGAATTCAAGACGCTGCTGCAGACAGTGGAGTCGGCTCTGGACGAGATTTGGATACCCGAACTGGTGGGCGGCAGCAGCGGATCACTGGCGCAGCATCTGACGGGCCCAAATGTGGACTACATGGCCCTGCAGAAGGAGCAGCGCTATGCTTTGATAAGTGGGTTGATGAAAGATGATTTGCGCTGGCTCTACGACCTCTCCTCTCTTTGCAGGTCCCCTGAAGCGCTTCAAGCCCCAGCTAAATGCCGTCGACTGGCAGCACGAGATTCTCCAATAAGCCAATCGATTTGCGTGCAGCAGGATTGCCGCTTTTCCATTTACTTTCACTCTGTGCTGAAATTAAATGTTGCATTACATTTTGCATTGCTAATTGAAACGAAACGAAACAAAGCAGTTCCCATTCGAATGTTGGGTGCCAGTCGCCGGCAGCTGGCGAAAATGGGCGGGATATCATTTAATTTGTAATTCGAGGGGCGTTTATACCCCATCCCCATCCCCATCCCAGGCATACTTATCAGGCGAGGAACGCCCTTAAAATGTTTCCGTAAAGCAAACATTCCATGTTTATGTCTGTCCAGCGATTTCCGGTATGTCGGAGGAGGCGTCTGTCTCAGCTGCAGGCAGCCATGCGTTTTGTTTGGCAAACATAAACCTCAAAGTAGGGGCGGAGAAGGAAACTGGAGATGTGTGGAACCTGTTCTGCCCCTGCCACAAGCCTGAGATTTGTTGTGGGTGTACACAGGTAGTTGCCAGGTAACGTCTGGCCACACATACGCACACATTCCTGAAGGAATCACAGGAACGTGGTTTCGCTGATAAGGGGACTCGAAAAATGCATTCTGCTTGCAGACATGCGCAGCAATGCTGCTGCTGTCGGCGTCAGCGCCGCCTACTCAGAGCAGCTCCACTCTCTGCTGCGGCTGCTGTCTGTGCATGTGTCTGTGTGTATGTGCGTGTGGGGCTCTCTCCCTCTCATTTCCACTTGCTCCGTGGCAGAGACAGCGGCACCGCAGCCCCAAAGCGTGTTTGGCCATCGAACGAGACGGACGTGTGTGCTGCTCTCCGCTGCTCCGGGGCTTGTTTATAGATATTCGGTGTTTTTTTGTTTAATAAATATACAACAAGTGTTTAGGAGAGGCACAAACAAAAAATTTGAAATTAATGTGTGCGTTCTATTTTACGGAAATCGAGTGAAGTAAACCCGCAAACAGAAGCAGAGCAAAAAGCAACAGACGACCGGAAAAAGAGCGCGCGTGTGTGTTGGCGGAGGAGGAGGAGAAGGAAACCGAAAGGAAAGAGTCTGAGTCGCCTGAAAGTGCAATTCCAGTGAAATATGTTAATTGAAATTGCAATTTAATGGCAATTTCCAGCCATTAGCATTAGAAATCGCACAAGTCAAGTGTTTAATGTCCGAGAGAGAAAAGAGTAAATAATCATCGGAGAATCAGGAAACATCGGAGAATCGCAAAACTAAATACAACACAAAAAACACAACACCCACATTTATTCACGTTCTATTGTTGTTGGCAACGCGGAAGCAAGCCAAGCCGCTGCGAAGTTCGAAGTAAATAAACCAAAAAAGTGAGTGTTTCAACAACAATAAGCCATTAAACCGTTAAATTAAGAAAAGTGCTGAAATAGTTCATTTACAATTGGAGCTACCTGCTGCTAAGCGAAAAGAGGGGGGAACATTACTCTCCAGAAGTCTATAAAAAACATTTATTTTGGTGAGTGAGTCTGTCAGCCTCTCGTACTCTCCTACTCCCTTCTCTTGCTATCCTACTCTCTGGCCTGGCCTGCGTGGTTGACAATCTAAAGCTAAAGCTCTCGGCAGCAGAGCTCGGCTTTGGGTGAGAGATCGGAGCAACGCGAGAGAGCGGAGCGGAGCACACGGGGGCCGTCAGTGGTCAAACCCGCAAAACGACTTTCAACATCATTCACCGCCTTGTTGTTGTTTTTGTTGTTGTTTTTTTCTACTTCTGACTCTGTGCTGTTTTAATACCCAGTACTCGCATAGTGTACGAGGGGTACATTGTTTTAGTGGACATTTTAAATGAAAGCTAGCTTGGAGACAGCAGGCAGGGGAGAGATCTGTACCTCGTACTCCTGAAAAAAGCTCCTTCCCCCATAGCACCTGTAGTTTGGAAGAAACAGTTAATTTCGGAAGTGTATGTACATATGCCGTGGCCTCTACTGGGTATCCTTTAGTCGAGTCACTCCGCCTATACCGTTCTCTCTTGTGATTTTTGTTTGTTAATTACTTCTTTTGTTGTTGGTGTTGCTGGTGTTGCTTTTCCTTTCTGCGCTTTGTTATAATTCGGATTCCATTTTTATGCGCGCCAGAAATAAATATAATATCGTCCGCTGTACTAAGTTTCGCACATGTGTGGTGTTTGGTGGGGAAACGCTGCTGCTAAAGCAATTATTATTATTAAATAAGCCATAATTCTGTCCATTGCGAAACGTGGAACATGTTGCCTGCCTGCCCGCCTGCCTGCACACATTTTATTTTTATTTGAAACCCATGTGGCACGTTCGGTGCAACAACAGCATTTTAAGCGTTAAAAAATATCTAGTTCTCTTTACGGCACACTTCAATGCCATGGCATTGGTGTTTCCACCACTCGTTTGGGACATTCCCAAGGACTCGCTCAACTACAAGGATCTCTAGCTAGAATGCTCTTACGACACCATATTTTCGGTCTTCCAATGTGTTAACGAGGTGGGAAATTCCAATGCAACAAAGAAATGAATTGCTCATGCAACGAAGACTCTCGCAGTTGCAGCTCCAGCTGCAGAGGCGGCATCGAAAGCTTTAAGCCAAGGCCGAGACGCTGCTGCCACAGACAACAATTTAATTAGAGGTTACTTAGCAGCAGAAAGAGCCGAAAGGCAGCAACAATGGCTGCAACTGCATTTGCAACTGCCACTGCAACAGCAAGCAAAGCCGGAGCCTCAGAAAAACAAATGCGAGTGAGAATACATTATGCATTATGTGGCGGCATGTCGGGTTTTCAGCATAAATCGCTGGATAATGGGCTGGGTCTTGGGTCTCTGGCTGGGGGCTGGGGGCTGGGGGCTAAGCTAATAAATAAACGTTTTGAATGCCAAATGAGCCGCAGAGGCTCGATGACGAAACGAAAATCATTTCCAGGTAGCGGCGGGCAGCGGAGAGGCTCTGGAATGTTGCCACAGAGAATCGAGGAAACCGGTCGGTCGATGGTCGATGGTCGCTGGTCTCCTGCTGCCGTGCCCCATGCCGGCGGTGCCCTATTCGCTGGATGGCGATGGCGAAGGTCTCTTCAGTTCACGAAGAGATCGCTGGCTGTGAGTCACGTTTCGGACGAAGAATTTTGTGTGTGTGTGGAACGACGACGACTGTTGGGTTTGCTGTTTGAGATTCGAGACGTGCCTGCCTTTGTGTGTGGCGAGAATCGAGAATCGAGAACCGAGAGTTGGAGGAGAATCATCGGGTAACATGTCGCTGAGTGCAGTGCATATTCGAGTGTGAGATAAGGGAAAGCTTCTTAGAATACCGATTGCCAGAGAGGGTAATCCCTCAACCATGCCCATCCACACGTACCAGTGTTTGGATCTTATCATCCCCCAGCAGTAGCTCTAAACTAATGCGTTGAAAGATGATCTTGATCCGTGCTCAATCACTCTTTAAGCGGTATCGTATCTGCTGGGATGCTCCATGCTCCATGCTTTCACACTCCACTGTTGCCCCTAATTGCTTGCAGCACACCTTGATGACTCCCCGATATCTTGTCATTAAGGTAAAGCTGCAGTCCGTCCGTCCACGAGGTGTCTTACTAACATAAATACTATACTTGAGGCATGCCTCTTCCTTCTTCTTCTTTGAGACACAAATAATGCCATCGAATGGCAGGGCAGAGAGCAAAGAGAGCAGCGCTTGCCCCCTGAGATCTGACCTATGAGCTTTGTTTTTGTCTGTCTCTCTCTCTCTCTCTCTCTCTCTCTCTCTGCCATTTGCTATGCTTTTGTCTTTGGATTCGCATTCGTTTCTCTCGTTCTTGGCTCTTGCTTTGTGTTTCTGGTTTCTGGCTCTCGTCTTTCATCGTTTCGTCGCTTCATCGCTTCATCGCTTATCTTGTGGTTCGATTCGTGCGGTGTTCTTACTTTTTGGGTCTTGCTTTCTTTTGCTTTGAAATTTGTTCCTTTAGTTCAGAGAATCTCAGAGAAAATAGACAAAATAAACAAGTAAAAGATCCACCCCACCCCTCCCTAGTAGTGGGAGCATCGTTTCCTCTGTCCCGTACGATGCCCTTCCATTGGAAGAGTATCAGTGATCTCCCTCCCACCCATAGCATTGCCTTAGCAGAGCATTCCATTCCTTTCCACTGTTCCCCTTTCTTTTCCCTTTGGCTTAATTTAATTAAAACTTTATTTCAGTTTCAGGTGACAGGTGGGTGTCGAATGTCCAATCTTGAACTTGCCTCAACTTTTGTGGCATCTCCAGGAAGTTGCATTCTTTAGCTGTAAAGTAAATCCCGGGCAGGCAGGTGCAGGGGAGCTTTTCCACTAGCCAGAGAGCTTTGACCATTGTAATATTAATTCAATTCTAGAAACGACACTTGCCACACATGCACCAACAACAAGCGAACAAGTGAACAAGCGAACAACAATCGCCGGGCAGCAGACACTTGGGCGGGGGCACTGATTGGACGTAATTGAATTAAGACCAGCATTTTGCCATCATTTCGTAGTTACATCTTGGGTTCTGTCCCTGTCGCTGTCTCTGGTTGTGACGTGTGTGTGTGCAGGAAGTCAACCTCGTTTTGGGTTCATGCAACACACCACATACTCGTATGTTCGCCTCAAGGCAGCCTCTGAACTAGTTTCGCGCTGCTTGAAAGCCATTTAGCAGAATTTAGAATTCTGAATTCGGTTTCTTGTGCCGCCACACACAGATGTTGCCACACAGGCCGCATACCATACGAATGTTTGCACCTTATGCATTCTTAATGGACGAGTATTGCCTTTTGTTTACCTTTCGTTTGGGGTCGTACGAGTAGCAGTAACAAAATGTAGTTTTTGCTGCAAATGCATTTGCCTTTTGCCTCCATTTGTTTACACTGGCTTCGGGCTGCGAGTGGCAAGTGTGCCGGTGCCACATTTCTTCATCGTTCGAATGGAGAGACACAGAGACACAGAGACTGTTGGCAGCTCTTGCATTTGCATTTTCATTTGCATACAGATGCTGCCTTAATATTTTTGTAGTATTTTGCTGTAATTTGGCGAATGAACTCGAGATCTCTACTGCGCTTTGGGCGTCCCTCCCACCCGACGCCTGTGCAAAGTTCTCGAGGGAAAAACCAGTTTGCGGTGCCCGAAAACCTGCTCTCTAGGGGCATTCCCCGCTTTTTTTATGATATGCTAATGAATTTATATGAATTCGATTATCTGGACACAAACAATTCGCCACTACAATATTCCCCACCTGAGCACCTGGCTAATGGATTTTGCTTAAGAGCTAAACAGTTTATTGCGCACTCGCCAGAGATCGGATCGGGGAAAAAAGGGTCTGTCGATCTGGAGCGAGTGGAGTCCCTGGGCTGGCGGTTAGCGGAACAGTGCTAATCAATCAACTCCACAGACCAGACCTTGAACCCTTGGAGCCCAGACGAGGCTCCTCATTTTCAATTAGCACTCGTCATGGGATGAGGGGAGATTCGCGTGTGCAAAGGCCACAGAGGAGAGAGGAGAAGACTTGACCCACAAAACAAAAGAAAAAACCAATTTCCGATAAGTCTCTCTCACTCTCTCTGGGGGGGGTACCGCGGGGGCAGCGGTGGAGAATGGAGATGGGGGAAAGTGTCTTGGTGGCGGCTAATTTGTGAAAAGTAATAATTATAATGAATGCCGGAAAGAAAAAGTGCCAAAAAAAAAGTGTAAATCGGATGGGAGCGTGGGAGAAATCTCTTTCTCGATAGAGAAGAGAGAGAGAGAGGGAGGTAGCTCTCTTGATTGAAAGTCGCCGGGTGGCGGATTATATAACGATCTGTAATTTGGAGGCGGCAACGCCCACTAGTGACAGGCAGACAGCGAGGGAGGAAGAGAGAGAGAGACACTCAATCAGTGACACTCTCCTAAGCGAATGGAGCGTGGAGCGTGGAGTGTGGAGCGGAGCGAAACCCGTTTAGTGGCAGCAGCAGAGGGAAAACTTGTCTCGGAAAACGATCTGCCACTGCCACTGTGGAAATTGGAAATGTATCTGTGGGATGCTGCTAGAGCGAAAAGTAAAAGTGCTTTGGTTGCACCTACTTTTGCTTTCTTTTGAGCTCCATTGAGGCGTGAGGGGGCAGGGCAGGTGTCGCGGCGGTTCTGCTGCAGATCGCTTAGCTTGCGCAAAAATATTCGCTGCCACTGCTGCTGCTGCAACATTTGCATTGTTCCAACCGGCATCCCCCTCGTGCTCGCCCTCCTTTGGCCCTTGGATGCGATGGATTCATACGTAACTCCAAGAGAAGTTGAATCCCCCAAAAACAATGAACCCATCCACCACCACATCATGAGTCACGTCTGTCTAATGCATTCCCAAAGCCCCAACAAACACTAGACTGCCGTGCGAGGGGCATGCGTGAAATGTTAACTCATCTCCGCCTCTGTCCGCCCGCCCGCCTGCCCGCCCGCCCCTGCCTGGTGGTGATGGAGTAACCTCAATTCGGTTCACTTTGCGGCTGCGCTGTGGCTGTGGCTGTAACTCTAGCGCCCCCTCTCCGTCCCTCTGGCCATGCAATTAGCAAACAAACGAACAAAAAGACAACCAGCCAAACTAGTACACGTTACAGCAAACAACAGCCATGGATCGTGGATCAGCCACCAGCCACCAGCCCCAATGCTGGTGGAATTACCTTGCTTTTTCGGCCACAGTCAGAGCCACGTCCGGCGACAGTAGCGGCAGCGGCAGCGGCAGCAGGCCCCAATTTGTCGAACGCTGAAATGCTGCTCTTTTCGGTTCATTTTTCGTGACATTCAAATCGGTTTTGGGCTCCAATCCAATGCGAAAGGGCAGCGCCACATTACATTTCAGGCTTTTGTGCGAGAGAGGAATTTCCCCAAAATGACGAAACATTGCTCCAGATTTGCCTCCCTGCTGCCTGCCTGCCTGCCTGATGTGCGTGTGGTGTGGCATCAATCAAATCAAGCCGTACATATGAATGGAGACACATCCATAAACCGCTTACTGCGATGCCGATTGCGATTGCTCCAACAAAGGAGCACAAATTAAAAGCGAACCAAGCAAATTTGTCAGCTCCCCGAGACTTGTCGCTGGGGCTGGGGCTGGGGCTGGGGCACGCTCAAAGTTGACTAATTTCACGACTCTGGGGCCAATTGCAGGGAAACGAATTGAGGCACAAAGAGCGAGGCGAATAGTGGCTGACCCAAAAAGGGGGGGACAGAATGGGAACATGAAATATGGCCACAACATTAGATGGATATCTATCTATCCATGGGACATACTACGGGCATATGTTGTACGGTCGTGTGTCGTGTTTGATTTGCATTTGTGGCAGGCCACCTAATTGTTCAATTGCATTAATGGCAGGCACAATTATGCAGCACAAGTACTGCATATCGCATAGTATCTATGGACTGTCCACCCCCCCTCCCCGTGCGCTGCAATTACAGGTAATTGCTGGAAGCATGCCCCACGACAGATAAGCGACACAGACACCAGTCTCTAGAACGGACAAATGCTTGGCCATTTCGTGGTTTTGGGTTAACTTGCAGGTTGCGTGGCCAGGACTCATATCTGGGATGACATGCATATCTGAACGATTTATGACCGAAGAATCTAATGGCCGCCACCAAAGGAGTGGCGGGGGTGCCACTATTTGGGGTGGCTCTCAATGAAGTGAATTTCCGTGAACAAAACATTAGGCAGCAGATGAAACATTGATAAATACACTAGAAAGAGAAAAATTATGATTATTTTCCCACAAATACACAAAATAAATGAATCCAAAAACTACTTTTGGAATTTCATTAGCCAACAACCAAGTATTTTTTTCTTTTGGCTCGGTTCAATAAACGCCAAAAGCACTGGCCCCAGCAAGGTCAACAATTGATGAATGATGAATGTATCTGTATCTGTATCTGCGGCATTTGGCAGCGTTTAAAACGGTACGCACACTGGATTCGCAGCAAGCGGCAACAGCCGCTGAATGGAGCAACTGATGGCTTCCGATTGATGGATTTTGACTCAGAACTGGAGATGGAAGTTCGATTTTGAGTTTGGGAATTAATTTCGATTTCTTTTATAAACCCATTCCGCAGCCCCGAAAGTTCAGCCTCGAGGGGCAATCTTTGCCGGAAAAAAGAAATTTATATACAAATTTTGTGGAATAAAACACACGTGATATAAGCAAATTTTAAATGCAAATGAGTCATTCGACACAAGCCAAAAGCCAACATCGATGGAAGGGAATCTCGACGCCACAAAAGAATATCGAATGTGGAGTGAGAGATCAATGAAAGGAGGTGTGGAATGGAATGGAGTCCATAAATAGAAAAGTATAATGAAGCTCAAATTCGCACCAGCCATTCGCTGGCACTTCCCCGAGTGGATCTTTGAGGGTGCCTCTCTAATGAATACTTCTTCAATATCGTACCTATAGAGACAGAGAGGGAGAGGGGCATACAAAACAGTTATGTGTGTCTCTTGCGGTAAATCACAAGCTCAAAACAAAACAAAACAAAAACAAACAGCGTGCCACGAGTAGAGGCGCCTCTTGTCTTTGCCATTCCACTTGGTTGATTTCGGAGCAGCACACCAGACCCGCTTGCTATTTATTATTGATAAGCATCTGCCGCGGCTGGTGCTATTTCCCTGGAAATAGTTGTTCCTAGACTCCAGAGTGTACGCAACGTAGCGCGAATCTCAAAGATCTCAAGAGACTAACTATTAGAATTCCATGGAACTCCATTGCCTAGACATCTTCCACAGCATCTCCAGATTTGGGTTAAGTCAGAATTGGCTTTTAATTGGGGAAATACCCACGGAATTATAGCCCATCATCTGATGAGGATCCATCACTAGTCCGAAAAAACATAAACCCCCCGCGGCGACTGTACAAATGACTATCATTATCGCAAGATCACTCAGATTGCAGGGGCTTCTCCACCCATTTCCACTCCACTTTTTGCGGCAATTGAAATGCAAGTGAAATCATAATTGCAAATCGAATTCGAAGCGAGTCGTTGTCTCTGGCTCCGCTTGCAGCTTTACTGGGCCGCAGAAACTGGTTTAACATTCTTGTGCGATCTGCCATAATCCTCGATCATCGGACGATCATCGACTAGTCAGCGTCATCATTCTTTGGGTCTTTGGTAAGCGCCCATTCAACAGACCATCAGACCATTCCATTCTAAGCCATTCGTTCATCCTCAGTGCGTGCTGCTGAAGCGGAAATGGTTCTACTCTGCAGCCTATTGCTGGTTGCCACACCGCTGCTGCCCCCGTCTGCATCTTCTCCCATTACCCCCTTTTCATGGCCATGAGATGCACTTGCCATGGATGCCTCTCTATCTCTCTGAGGAGAGTCACGTTTCCAGCCCCAAACCCACAACACAGCCTGTGGGCACTACTGTGGGTCTCATTTGGGTTAAGTGGAGGGTTCAGTACTTCCAAAGTGCCTGCCTCTGTCTGCTTCCCTCCCCTGCCGCTGGCTATAGCGCACCCAGACGATATTGATTACGTGGTACCGTCTGCAGTTTTTCCATTAATGCAATCACCTAATAGCAGAAAAATAGGTGGAAAAGGAAATTGGGACGCCTCTCCACCTACCCACACCACTCCAATCCGCAAACTCTCAGCGCAACAGTTTATTATTTCATAGCATATTTTTGGGGTTGAATAGTTCCCAGTTAGTTTTCGGAAACATTTAATTATTTCATAGCATAATTTTGGGCTGCATTAACATGCATTTACACAATTTGCAACATTCGTTCGCAACATCTCTTGGGAACATTTTATTATTTCATTGCATACTTTTGGGTGGATCAGATGTAGCATGTAGAAATCCATGTATGATTTACATTTGTTGACATGTAGAGCCCAAGAGCCAAAATAAAATTCCTGATCTGCATCGAAATCGAGTTCTTTATTCGTATTGTGAAAACTATGTGCCTTTTTATGTTCGGTAGAATCTACCTAATCGATTGGGATTCGTTTTAGCAAAATATCATAAGGAAGTCTTTCGAAAAATACTCGATAAAACTGCAAAGAAATCAATTCTACAGGAACCCTCCTGTTGTCCGTATCTGCTCATGTTGGCTCTGCAAGGTGCTCCCTGGTCTCGAGCGGCAATCATTGTGGCATATTTTACGACTTACTTCTGGCCTCCATCTGATAACGATTTACCTTTACCGTTGGCTTCTTATCAGCAGCGGCGGCAGCAACGGTGACATTCAAAAAATATAAAAAAAAGAGTTACAAAATATTGTACTTGTTGCTGTGATTTGTGCTCCCCTGCTCTCCCTCTGCTCCGTTTGTGTGTTCTGTTTTGTTGCTTAAACAAATCTTATCAGTGGCACGCACATACACACACACACACAGCAGACATATATAGAGAGATACCATATGTGCGTATACTATAATTTTGCAGAAATTATTAGTCACCAGAACGAATCTGAAGCAACGAAGGGAGTAGCCATGATTCTGGCCATATTTTAGGCCCGAAACGAACTTCATTGAGAAAACAGTCCTCCTGCCCCAAGGCATAGGAGGTGCCACACCTGCACCGCCCCCACACATAGCTCCCTGTCCCACTCCCAGTCTGACACCCAAAGGGAAATGTCATTAATGGCAGGCAACCACCAAAACGGGGGCTTTTAGCGTTAATTGCCATCAAGGGATAGAAGGCTTACAGGCACGGCGGGAGGGAGGGAGTGGGGAGAGTGCCTGCCACCTTGAGGCGGTGCGATGGGTGGATTGGGTGGTTGGGGTTGCATGCAATCGGTAGATAACAACAACCCCACCAGACCAGCGATAACCATGGTGAATGGAGCACTCCACTCCACTCCTCCCACACACCCACCTATACCCGCACCTATTAATGTATTTATTTTTGTGTACGAGTTATTATTGGGAGTTGAGTGTTGCTCGGTTTCTTTCTGTGGAGACCATGGGGCATGCCATGAACTGAGCCCGCAGTTGAATGAACCCGCAACACTGCACTCGAATGGAGGCGGCGGAGATGGAGATGGCGGCGGTAAACACTCTCTGACACGCCGATACTCTGATATTTTGACACTCGAGTGGAATGAACTTTTGTGCGGTTCCGCTTCAATGGAAAATGCTGTTTATGCAATGCGCGGAGGAGAGTCCCAGAGAGTGACAGCTGAACTTCAGAATCTATATTTGTCCGTAATTGGGTTTATATTTAACCATACCCCATATCCTCCATACCCCCTCTAAACGAACACTCGACCTTGAACTTGAGGAGCGTGTACCCCGACAGACCCACAGGGGAATGTCAACGAACGTGTCTTAATGCGACAATAATTACACAGACCAGATATGGACAGAGCTCCGATTATGGAAAGGGAAAACTTTCCCAATAGAATATTTGAACGTAGGAACTGGCCCTCCCTTTTATAGGGAGAACCTCCATTTCACACAAGAAACTAAACGGAATGCCCTCTCTTTTCTTTCAGAGAGAACTCTGCACAACATGGAAGCGAGGAAACCCCAAAGGAATGGCGAATGAATCGAGAAAAATGTATTTTTAAACATTTGAACCCACAAAACAGCAACAGAGAAACACTTAACTGCGTTTTAGGGCCCAAAGTAGAATTTTTCACTTGACCCACAGACCCAGACACGAGACGGGGGGCCAAGCAACAGAGCGAGTGCAACAGAGACAGCTAGAGCGTTGAGTGCGTGTGTGAAAGAGAGACAAAATGCGTGCGGGCCGTGGTCTAAGCGATGGCTTAGCGCTGGTCGTCGTCGTCGTCGCTTTGGCCATAATGCTGGCCGTAACGCAGGCACGTTTCATTGCGAAAAGAGAAACCAAAAACGAAACCCCTGGCAGTGGCATGGACGGGGCGGATGGTGCCACTTCCACTGCGACTGCGACTGGCACTTCCATTGACCCTGACATTGTTACAGCAGCAGCAGCAGCAGCGCAAGAGACACAAACTGTGGCAGTTGCGCTGAAGGATGGGGCAACCACAGAGGAAGCTTTAGTAAAACAAGATCCTGCCACCACAACAACAACAGCAGCAACAACAACAACAACAACAGCAGAAGCCATCCAAAAGATCACAGAGGAAGCAGCAGAGGCAGGAATCCAAAAGATGGCGGCAGCAGAGGAAGGCATCCAAAAGATCACAGAGGAAGGAGCAGCAGCAACAGCAGCCAATGCCAGTCGATCCACAGAGCATGGTCGTTCCATGCAGGTCGTTGCATCCACCACAGAAGCCCAGCCGCCCTCTTCAGTCACGCCCATGAAGCTAAGGGCACTGCCAAAGACCACTACCACGACCACGACCGACCACTGCTCTGCCCTTTGCCTCCAATGAGAATGCCATTGAAGAGTCCACGTCCGAGTCCATGATCCGCCAATTGCCGGAAAAGCGGGCCAAATTCATTAGCGAAAATTCCACCAACGCCCAGCAGCTGATGCTCCCCAACACAGCGGAGGTGTGGAGTCTGGCGGGGATGAAGTCGGTGCCGAAGAGTCCTCCGATGGCCATGGAAATATCTACTTCCATTCCAGGAACTGCCACAACGATGGGGCCGCTCTTCCTCCCTTCAAACAGCTCTGCCACAGAGCTCACAAACGATATAGAGCCGCCGCCACAGAACCAAACGGAAGTGGAGCTGCACAAGGAGAAGAATCTCTTGGACTGGCAGCAGATCGCAATGATGCAATCCCCATCCTCAATGCCCGAGAACCGAACGGAGTTTGCAGTCAGCACCACACTGGATGCCACCGAAGAGGCATCACAGGGAACCACAGAATCGTTGGAGGAGCAGACGACACCTGCCAAAAGGGAGGAGACAACAGTTGCTCCTTTGATGGCGGCAGGAGGTGGAGGAGGACTCAATCTGACAACATCACCCGAGCCTGGAGAAACCTCAACTGTGGCCAAGGAATCCTTAGAACTGGATGTGCTCACATCCACTGCCAGGCCAGAGACCTCTACCAGTGTCCGTTCAGCGGAGCTTGTGGCACAACAGCTGGCGGTTACAGAGGCAACAACATCTAAAGCGAATTTAACAGAAGGACATGCCCCGGCAACAGTGGCTGCCATTGGGAATGCGACAACAGAAGAAGAGCCAACCGAAAAACTAGAGCTAACAACAGCTGCAATGGCAATTGCAACACTGCCACTGCCACTGCAACAACAACGGAGTCATCATCCCCGTTAGCGGCCGTTCAACATGTGTCACCTGTGTGGGCGGTAGATCCAGATCCAGAGATGACTACGACGACTATAACGACCACCAACGATCAGGGCTTAAGTGGATTGAACGACGACGCCAGTTCCAGCCCCAGACCCGATCCCAATCCCAACACAACTGAAATGGCAATGAAAGCACCGCCACCGCCACCGCTTAAGCACTCGAACGAAAACGACGACGTCATCAATGTCTCCACCAGCCCCAAGCAGGCAGCGCCACAGCCAGAGAGGCCCCACGAGAGGGAGCAACAGCAACAGCAAGAGACGACCCCCACGACAACAGCAGTTAGTATTCGAGCGGCTGTCGAGGAGAGCGCAAGCACGAGCCCGACAACGACGACGACTACGACGGTGCCGCAGTTCGAGTTAAGTGAACAAAAAACAGAAATTGTTATTGCCACAACCACAACAACTAAGAGTACAACAACTGTGGCAACAACAACAACAACAACTGAAGAGGCAACGCCAACGCCAACGGAAATTGTCCAAATTAGCAATGAAGTGAATTTAGAAACGGCAACAGTTCCACCTCCTCCGGCAATAGATCCACACAGAAAATCCAAGGAAGAAGAGGGAACCAAAGACAGTTCTGCCAGAAATGCGGCCAATGAAAAGAAAACCGATACAAGTGAGAACTTTGTGAACAACAGTGTGGCCCAAAGCATAACAGAGGCCAACGGAGGTGAAACACCTGCCACAACTGCCGCACAGGAGGTTACACAGCAGGCCACACAGGCTACCCCCCTGTTCAGTGACCTCGGACCGAAAGAAAATACCGAACACGAATCCTCGCTGGAAACGAATAACATCGGGGAGGCGGCACCAGCCCCAGAGGCGGCCACAACCACAAGCCAGGGCCTGGCAACAGCAACAACAGGCGCAGGGCCAGGGGCAGGGGCAGCTTTGGACGGGAGGGAAGCAGGGAAAACAGCAACAGGTGCAAAGGGACCTCCACTGTCGCCGTCGTCGTCGTCGGATGAGCATTACGATGAGGAGAACGACACTGGCAAAGGCCAACAACAGGTGGATGAAGTGCACGAAAAACAAGTTATTGAGGAGCAAGAGCAGTCGTTAGCCAAAAATATGGCAGGAAACGCCACAAGCACCACAACAGAAGACACAACCAGCAGCAGCAGCAGCAGCAGCACTACAACTGCAAAAACAACGACTGAAATGCAACCGCCTTTGATATCCTTGCTGGATGATACCACAACAAAATCAACAACGACCACAACGACGATCCCAACTCCAACAGAAGCCATCTCCAGCAGCAGCAGCAGCAGCATTAGTCCACCGATCAGTATGCTGCCAGAGAACACAACCAGCATCCCCCATCCTGTGGGTTCTACAACCACCGAAGGATCTTTTATGCCTTCGATCCTGCCCAGTGATACCGGTGCTCCACCCATGATAATGGCTGCATTTCCCAACGATCTGGGCAACAGCGCCCAGGGCGGAGGCACCGATGTGAACGTGATCATTGCCATCACGGTGAGCGTCATCGGAGTGGTGGCCTTGATCCTCCTGGTGGCCTTCCTCTACCTCATGCGAAAGCGTCAGAAGCAAATGTCCTATGGCCAGAGGTGCCGACCCGTCAGCCTCGATGCCTACTCCCTGGACAATGTCTCTGTGCTGGGGAGTGTGCGGCGCAAGGGCAGGGACTTGCGTGCCTCGAAACGCACCTACGGGAATGCGGCCTTCGACGATCCCTCGCTGCGGCACAATCTCCTGTCCGCCGTGGAGCTGGGAAAGTTTTTGGAGCGACGTTCCAGCATTTTCGAGGAGTTCAGGGATGTGCCGCAGATTATAGCGCGAGCGGACGAGGTGCCAGCGGGCTGTGAGGACAAGAATCGGTGAGTGACCCCCATCCCCATCCCCATCCCACTGTATAAAGTTTATAATTAATTGATGGTTCCCATCATTGTTGTTGGATTAATAACTGACATATTAACGTGTTCGTATCTTCCTGCTTTTCCAAACAAATATCAACTCGAATGGTGACTCATCTTGGAACCGCAGCTACGCCAACGTGATTCCGCTTCCTGAGACGCGTGTGGTGCTCCAGCGACGCAGCGATGATGACAAAACGGAATACATTAATGCCAATTATGTTCGGGTAAGCAAACGATGAAACGAAGGCGTCGGCGGGACAGAGAAACAATCAACTGTCGAGTGGGGTAACGATGCCCTTCCTTCCTTACACACATGCGTGAGAGGCAGAGGCAGTGGCAGAGATGGGCCTCTGGGTGGGTTGTGGGCTGTGGGATGTCTGTCATCTCTTGCAACGTACGCTTTTCGGGACGAGCCTTGCATGACGAGGCGGCGAGGGCTGCTTCTTCTCTCGCTAGGGCCTATTAAACATGGCGCCCGAATAATTACACGCCTCATGAGACTGGCCATGACTGTGAAATACTTGTAGATTTAGCAGTCTTTGTTTTGTTGCAAGAGCCTCCGCAATTCACTCCACTCGACGCCACTCTGTGTGCAAGCAAACGAGCTTTAGCTTGAGCGAAAGGCAATGTAATGATCATGATAATTGCCAGAAAGAAGCGAAAGTTGTGCCGGCAAGCGGCAGCGAAGTGTAAATGCCCTTACATCACGAACCGAACGAAGGCAGGGCAGGACAAACAGATCTGACCTGGACAGAGGAATACCCTCTACGCTTTTGAGAGGAATCGCAGTGACGCGTGACGACTTGTAGGGAGTGCAATCAAGCGACACAATGCACCTGGCGATAGCGCTAGCCCCCGAGATTTACACGGCCAGTCGGCAGACGGCAGTCGTGCGATTTTATGGCCGTTTATCAGAAATGCGCGCGCACAACTGCTCAACAAACATTCATTGAATGTGGGAGGGAGAGGGAGAGGGAGTGGGCGGCAGAGGCAGTCACAATAAGTTTTAATTAATGGTTATGTCATTACTCACGCTATTCCCTCCCCCTTGATCTACAGGGCCCACGGGATGCCCCCAACTACTATATAGCCTGCCAGGCACCAATGGAGAGCACAACGAGCGACTTCTGGCGCATGATCTGGGAGCAGCAGTCGCGTGTGATCATCCAGGCCACGGATCTCAGCGAGAACGGAATCGAAAAGTGCGCCGAATACCTGCCGCCCTCGGCGACGCTGGACAATCCACAGCAGCTATGGGGACTACCAGGTGACGCTCAAGAACCGTGAGGTCAAGGACAAGTATGCCATTTCGACGCTCATGCTGAAGCGTGTGGATGGCGAGGAGTGCCGCGAACTGACGCACTACTGGTACAAGTGGCCAGAGGCGGGTGTCCCAGCGGAGGAGGCGCCCATCATTGCTATGCTGCTGGAGGCACGCTCCTCCCTGAAGTCGTATTGCCTGGAACAGCAGGCCAGCGATCTGAAGGAGAAGTCATCGACGGCGGAGTCATCGGTGGATGCGGAGGCAGCTGGCGGCAAGGCTGAGGTGGGGAGCACCTCCTCCAGCAACGAGATTAATGGGAACGTAGGCAGCAGGGGCACAGGCACTCGCACCCAGCAGGGGTAAGTGTGGAATAATCCGGTGGCGTCTTGCATGGCTTGTTAATTGTTTCGTTTCTTTGTACCTCCCTCCTCCCCCCCGTTTAGACCGCTAACAGTTCATTGTTCTCCAGGTACGGGTCGTACCGGCACCATCATTGCCTCGGACATGGCCATTCGCAGCTTAGAGACACCCAAGCGGTCCGTGGACATTCCGCAGCTGGTCTACTATGTGCGACGCGGACGCGCCAGCGCTGTTCAGACCAAGGAGCAGTATGAATTTATCTACAAGGTGGCCAGCATGTACGCCACAAAGATCACAAATCTATCCAACAATGATAATTGAGGGAGGGAGAGGCGTCGGCGTCTCACTTCGAGCCGAATCCGAATGCGAATTTTTGGATATTTCCAGCACTCCAGAGCCGCAACTATTTAGATATCGAGATAGAGAGTATATGAAATATGATTCTAATTTAGTATTATCTCGTACGCTGCTACGCATGCAATTGTGTTGAATGTTTTTGCACCTGATTGATTTATCGTCATTATTTTGTCGGGCTTTGAATATCATTTAAAAATGTATGTATTCCTTTATTATTGTGATATAATCGTACATTTTGTATATCTCTTGATAATCTGTTGCATATTTATAATGTACATTTTTGTTTTTGCACTGGATCGTATAGATGTACGGTACAGGGGGCCCTACTGGCCGGAACAGGTAAAATATGATTGGAATTTTTCCATATTTTAATTGTAGAAAGTCATTATGTAATCAAAATATTGTATGTATCTATTTTAAACGAGCTTTAATGTACATAAGGTATATCTTAAGTAAACGAAAAGCTGTATTCCACTCATATTATTGCGAAATACAAAGAAAAGAACCAATCGTTCAATAGAAGTATCAAAATCTTTTAAATATACGCGGGCCTTATCGGTTCAGTTGCGAAATATCGGTTCAATAGCACAACTACCGGTGAACCGTGGGACCGTGAGAATCTTTTATTTTTGTTTAACCCATATTTTATAAACAATCAAATAAAAGAGAGTACTAAAAACTAGCCAGTCTTTTAGAAAATTGATTCATTTATCGGCTAGAATTTTGTTTTCAATGCTGAAGATCGTAGCTGGCTAGTAACATTAAACCGGATATCAAAATCGAGGAATATGATTTCCGATCATGGATAGAGAACGATTAGCTCATTGTCGACCAGTTAAAGACAAGTTAACACCATTAAAATAAAATAAAAGACATAAAGAGGAAGGATAGGATGGATCTACAAGAATAATTATTATTATTAGTATTATATCCTCGCGGTTTAACTCAAGTTGTAATCCTGTTTAAAGAAAGGGGTGTTAAGTGGGTTAAGTTCGTTGTTCATCGGTATATTTACGGCTTATCGATAGAACCGAAATTGATTTTTTAATTTTAAATTTTTTAAGATGAAATTGGTTTGTTTGTTGTTTTTCTTCGCTTTCCTGGCCACAGCACTGGCCAACGATTCGGCCAAGGTGAAAATCGGCATCAAGAAGCGGGTGGAGAACTGCACCAGAAGGGCTAAAAGTGGCGATTTGGTCCAAGTCCACTACAAGGTAGAAAAACAGCATCTGGCGTGCCGGCCCGGCCCGTTCTAACCTATAAAATATCTATATTTAGGGCTCGCTGCAGGATGGGACAGAGTTCGACAGCAGCTACTCCCGCTCCACTCCATTTTCATTTACACTGGGCGCCCGCCAGGTAATCAAGGGCTGGGACCAAGGATTGTTGGGCATGTGCGAGAGCGAGAAGCGAACGTTGACCATTCCCCCCGAGCTGGGCTATGGAGCAAGCGGAGCCGGTGGCGGAAAGATACCGCCAAATGCCGTGCTGGTCTTCGATGTTGAAATGGTCAAGATTGAGCCACGAGCCGGATCTGAAGAGTTGTAGAATAAATGCCAGAGAAGTGCAGCCAAAGAGAAGTCTTTTGTTTCAATTGAATGTGGAAACATTCGTGCTTCTTGAGCCCGAGCCGTGCATTTTTCGGGTGCTTATCGGTGGACTTTACTCTCAAGCTCACGTAAAGCCGTGCCACGCCCAGATCGGCCGATATCAGTGATATAGAGTGGTGGAAAAAAACCAGTATTATAATGTTTCATCATCAAAAACGTTTCAGGCCAGATCGGGGAAGGACCTACTTTCCCAGGATCGTAAGGCCATAAACTAAAAATGTGAACTATTGAAGCTGGATATTGATCTGAATAATCGTCGAGCGCTGCAACAAAAAAAAAAAATTGATGGGCCTTCCTTGTACTTAGTATCAAAAAATAACTAACATTCTTTATTTGGAGTAATACACCTAAGCCTAAGGGATTCCCTGCAGGGGCCTCCGTCTCAGACCATTTGGATCTGGAGTCGTCGCTTGCTCGCCTCCCGTCGCTTCTTGTCGCGCTTGCGACGAGCCTGGGTCGCGTCCCGGAACAGCTGGACGCCATCGCGCTGCTCCACTTCCGTCTGCAGCAGAGCCAGGCCGTGCAGGTTCCAGCCGAGGATGTCCCTTAGCTGGCCGACATCCCGCTTGAGCATTGTGAGAAGTTTCAGCAGCAACGGCTTCATGCTCTTGGTCGCCGAAATGGGCTTCATGTGAACCTTGAAGAGGAATATGGTGACGCGACAGAGCAGCTCCAGTTGATCGGGTCGCTGGGTTAGCAGGATGGGCAGGCGCTCAAGCAGCTCGCAGACGACTGAAAAGGGCAGGAGGAGAAGCGCCTCTTCCAGATCGGATGCGCGTATCCGCATGAATGTGTTGACTAGAAAATCAACGGGGTTCTTGACCTGCAGGGCTTGCATCAGAGGGTGCAGTTCCGGTTTCTCTTCAGCTTCCAGCTCGAACTGCTTCGATATCTCCAGGCACTCCAGAATGGACTCGGCCGCTTTCTCCGAGCCCACCGTCTTGCGAGAGGCCATCTTCAGGCTGGGCAGCAGGGGCACGCTGTTGTCTTCTCCAGTGGCAAGCTGCTCATTCTCCATCTGCTCGCGCTCCTCCTCCTGGACATCCTTCAGCACGATTGTCTCGTCCGTCCTCTCGTACATTCGCAAAGTGCGGTCCGAGCCGCAGGTGACCAGGAATCGGCCATTGGGCGACACTGCTAGGCAATAGGCCTCGCCTATGTGACCGGGAAGTGTGAGGATCTTTTCAAAGGAGTCGCCGTCCCACTGCTTGACCTTGCCGTCCTTTCCGCAGCTGAAGAACATGTGCGTTTTGGGAATGAACTGCACACACATTACTGTGTCGTCGTGGGCGAAGATTGAGCGATGACAGTCGCCAAAGTTCAGGCCCCAGACCTTTATGTTGCGATCAGCAGACCCGGTGACGACCAAATTAGAATCGTAGGAGATGTCGAGGCAGAGCACGGGCAGCTTGTGGCCGTACAGCGACAGGTAGAACTTGAAGGTGTCCAGAAAGAAGACCTTGACGGTGGCATCCAGCAGTCCCACTGCCAGATACTTCATGTCCGGACTGACGCCCACACAGAGCACAGTCTCCTCCAGCTTCAGCGTGTTCTTGTGCAGCAGTGACAGGACCTTGTTCTCGCCCGCTCCCTCCGCAGCATCAATCAGCTCAAAGGTCCAGATCTTGAGAGTCTGATCACCGCTGCCCGTAATGCATCCCTTCTGATCCGGCAGCATGGCAATGGACCAGAGCTCGCTCTCATGGGCTGGAATCTCCTCCACAATGTCCGCTGCGCCCACGTCCACAATGAGCAGCTTGCCGCTCTTCATGCCCAGCAGCACATAGTTATCGCCGGGTACGAACTTCGAACACAGAATATAGTCTGTGGGAACTGTGCGTAGGCACTGCATGGCGTCGCGGTCCCAGAACTTGAACGATTCACCAGCGCCGGAGCCAACCGCCAGGGAGTCATTGCTGAAGCACACGGAGCGCACCTCGGACTGGTGACCCAGGCGCGTGAGGGATCGCAGAACTTTCACACTGGGATCGGCTGCTTTGCGCGTCTTGGGCGAGGCCTCGAGGGAATGCAACACAAGACTATTGTTGGCCAGACTGACCAGAACACGCATCTCCTTGTTCTGGCCCAAGACCACATCGATGGACTTGATCTTCTGTTTGGTTCGGATGCTCTCCAGTCGCTTGATTTCATCGCTCAGTGATTGCTGCTTCGACAGTTGCGCCTCGGCGCTGGCATCATCGCCAGCGGCCTTCTTCTCCTTCTTCAAGCGCTTGGCCAGGCGCTGCTTCACCTCCTCGGCAGTGCATATGTAAAAGTTCTCTATCAGATCGTTGGTGCCGTGGCAGCTCAAGACGCGCTCAGTGTAATCGGTGACCAGGTTGACAGTG
Organism: Drosophila lowei; assembly: GCA_008121275.1. NCBI lineage: Eukaryota > Metazoa > Arthropoda > Insecta > Diptera > Drosophilidae > Drosophila > Drosophila lowei. Next base: position 6,629,331 of record CM017777.1, read on the forward strand.
CGGCCCTTGCCTGCGCGCTGAATAATGCCGCAATTGCTCACGCTTATGGGACTTATCGTGTCCTCATCATCTATGCTTAGGCCTTCGACGGCTGACTCCAGGGTCTCGGTAACAGCGCCGTCGTGTTTCTTCAAGCGATACACATTCATTCCACTCTCGCTGGCTCCCGCCACCATCAGGTCGCCGATGAAGGCCAGTGCCCAAACTTCTGTGCGATTGTCCACGACGGTTTTGAAGCAGAACTGCGTCTCCAGGTTCCAGAATTTGATCTGTGTGTCCTTCGAGCAGCTCACCACAATGCTCTGGTCCACCACGCGCTGCAGAAAGTGAGCATCCGTGATGGCAGCATTGTGTCCGCTCAGCCGCGCTCTTCCCGCCTGCTCCACCACATCCACGACCACCAGCTCCGTGTCCAGGCCTCCACTGACCAAGCGCATACCCTGCTGGTCATACCGCAGGATGCTCACGGCATGCTTGTGAAGGGCCAACGTGCAGATAGCCTCGTAGTACCTCTCCGAGCTGAGATCAAAGATCTGGACCATGCCATCGGTATAGCCCACGGCAATGTGTAGATGATCCGGCGAAACACGCAGGCAGGTTACCTCGAACTTCTCCCGGCGCAGCGTCAGCTTCCGATCGCCCATTCTGGAAGGATAGACATTAGTTAAACCCTGTTTTTGCTGTTTAAGAAGCAGCCACTCACCGCAAATCCCAGATGATGACATTCTCGGCAGCAGGTGCGGCCACGTACCGCCCCTCGGTTTTGTCAACGATGGCAAAGTTCACATTGGCGCGACCCGATGTGATTATATTAAAGCTGTCTATAGCCCGATACGCTAAATATTGTTTAGTTAAGCCCATTCTAACATTTAAAAATTAAAAATCAACAAGCGCGTTTCACGTGTTCCACTGATTATCGGACTTATCGATATCGTCAAAATATACCGTCTCATTTAAAAAATATACCGATGACAAAAACGCACTGAGCCCACTTAGGCCTCCTCTATTTAAACAGTTCAACGACTTGAGGTAAATGGCGGAAAATATTACTGATTGTAAATTCTTCTTGTAGATCCAGGCCATCTTTCCTCTGAACTTAAAAAGAACCACGATATCTTTCACCTGAACTGCGCTAAAATGATTCAATTTTCATTATTTTTGGTGGAATATTAAAATACCCCCTTGGTCTAAAATTGGTTAATCGTTCTCCGTTAAGGATTGCAAACCATATTTTTTGATATGCGGTTTTGAATCCAGCTTTTGGGATCTCCTCCTTTGAGCAGGACAATAAATGAGAGAGCGAAAATTAAAAAAAAACATTCGTAGAGAAATTTAATTTAATATATTGATTAAATATACTATTATATACCGATTCCTACCATTTCGACGTTAAAATATACCCAAAGGTGTAAAATATACCGTAAACGGTCATCCTGCTGTCGATGTCGGTTATGCGCAGGCGCTGCTCGTTATATTTCGTATACCACCCCATACCGGAATAAAATATTCTTTTAAGCTAGCTCCTGCTGCATTTTCTGCTCAATTAATAGTTTATCAAACAACAAACAATGTCTGCCTACTCAAGTGCTTCCACTACCCAGGCCACTGGTAATAGAAATGCATTCAATTCATTTGAATTTTCAGTGAAAAATTAACGATTTATCGCACCTCACAGGAACAGGAGCATCGGACTTGGACACAGAATCCGTGGAGGTGCTGCGGGAGCGCCTGAGCACCATGAAGCGTCTGATGGCCGAACGCACGGCCCAGCAACAGAACAATCCTGCATCCACAGAGGAAATCTTTTCCACCAAGCGACACCGATCCGCGGGCATTATCGACGGAAACTTCCTTAGCATTGCCTTTGGCGGTGCTCTGCTGGTGATTATCACGGTTTCGGTCTACGCCTTCTACAATCTTTACCATGCCATACTCAAGAAATTCCCCTCACACCACGAGGAGCTGTAAGCTGCAAGGCTTTCCATGTAATACAATTATGCATTTAATAATAAAAATACGTAGTTTGAATTGAGTTGAAAGCGACGAGGAGAAGAAACACCTTGGTGGGGGATGATTATTTGCTGTTTAGCATTCGGGTTAATCAACGCCATTTATTGGAGTTCAACTCAGTACAAAAAATCAATGTTCTTTAGTTTTTACACGTTCGTTAGGCTCGAATTAAATTAAAACTAAATAGGGAAATAGGGAAGGGGCTGGGCTGAATGCATCGACAGCAAAAACAAAAGGGGCGTTGGTAATATATGATATATATAGCTATGAAGACCATCAAAAATAACACAAAAGTATCATGTATCCAGTATAGAGATAGAGTTAAAACGAGACGAGAAGGAACACTTTTGGGGGGGGCAAAACCTCGATGGTTGGTTGATTTAATTTGGCTTACTCGCTAGCTACAATGGAAACTCCTCTACCGTCCGCTTTCTCATTTACACACATAAATGTTTGCTAAACTCCTATTCTATTATTTATGATTTATGAATTTACTTTATTCTGTTTTCTCTTTTTTTTCTAGATTTTTGTGAATAATAACTAGTATCCGTTTTGTTGTTGGTTTTTTCTTTGTTTGTTTTTGTTTTGTTTAATTGCATAAAGATTTAGTGTTCTGTTCTTTGCTTCACTGTGTGGCATGGTTTGCTGCTCAGTGCAGCAGTTCTACTAATTGTATTACATAGTTGTTTGTCGTGTCGTCAAACGTGGCATTAAATTAGACAATTTTAATTTGGAACCTAGTCGAAAAGTTTATAGAAAGATATTGAAGTTGTTGAAAAACTGTGGGCTATTATCTGTTATTGTTGTGTCTGTTGTTGTCGCTCTTTGCTAGTGGTCCTGTCGCCGCTATGTGGATGTTGGGGAGCCTGCTGGATATCTGGCTGGGGATGTGGTTGTGGGGGTTTGGTTCTCTTTGCTTTTTACAATTTGTTTAATTCCCTACTCTTTAACTGACTTTGCACCGCCGGACGTTCCTGCCGCACTCGCACCCGTCCCTCCCCCTCCTGATGCTGCTGCTCCGGATAACATCTTCCTTTGTTTTCTTGTTAATCAGATGTTGTCAACGGAATCAGCATCGTCCTCTGAGCTGATCTCGTCACCGAACTCGATGTCCTCGTCGAAGCCATCCTCCACGAATGTGACTGTCTCGTTGATGCGCACCGATTCGGGGAACTCGCCGTATGTCTTCAGATTCCTGGCCTCGTCGGGCGTGTACTTCAGGATGACATCGGCCTTCGAGTCCTGATAGTCACGCAATCCGACCAATATAATATCGCCCTGATTGATCCACACCTGCAAAAGAAAGCAAAACAATGTTATCATCATCATTCAATTGGGAAAAGCCACAAAGTACACGTCTCTTTCTCCTTGTCTTTCCCTGCTCTTTTTCTGTTATGAGTAATTCTTGCGGCAAAAAGAGCAAACACAATTTGCAGTCTTGTATTCTGTGTAATAGATAAAAGATAACTGATTTTTGGGGGCAGGCCCCGTGCCTGGCCAACAATTCTGGGTATTTCACAAACGTGCGCAACGGAAACCTTGGGAAGGGGTGCCTACAAGAAGGTTCCATTTTTGGTCAGTTTTGGGCACATCATTTCACAAGGAGCCTATGGCTATCCGTAAAGAAGGGGCTCTTCACTCAGCTTGCTCACGTGAGGGCTTTGGAATAATTAACTTTTCATGGATCGCAATCAGTTGGAAGTACTTGAAATATTATCACAATAAACATTGATAATAGCCAGCAAAGCGATTGGAGTAGCAAAAGGAATGTAGCTAATCTACAGCTAGAGAACATGTCCAAACGCGTCGCGAGTCACATATCAGTGATAATGTGCAGCCCAAAAATTGGTTAAACCAGGTCTTACTTCCAGGAAATAATGCGCGTTTAGCTGTACATACAACTGATGCGATAAGGCAAGGCTGTATCGAGATATCTTTCAACCGCAACCGAGGAATAACAATGCTCTTGAGCAAACATTTGCCTAATCAGATGCCAGATTCCAGGAGCAGCATGACAACAGATTGAGGTTTCCTCACACTCGTGACGTCAGCGGAAACATTGGCAGATTATGTGGAGCAGCTCTGATACGATACGAAACGATATGGTATGACATGAATGCAGTAAACTAGAGAGAAACCCCCAGCCTGGTAGGTGTTTTATTTGTTTTATTACTCAACCCAGATAGAGATAGAGAGAGTCAACGACCTAGGGCAAGCTGCACTTGAATTCCATTCGATTAATGATTCAAAGCCCATTCATAAATTCACTTCCTCTGACGGCAGCAGCACTCTACTTCCTGTCGGTTGTACTAGGTGCAATATAAATTCCAATCCTCCGCCGATTTCGGATGACACATATATCTACAAATACAGCAGTGCTTGACCAGCCACGTCGGTCGATAAGACCCGATAACGCTGTTCGGCTTAAAAATTCATTAACTAAAATCAGAGAACCCGAAAAGCAGAAACACAAGCACGTAATTCCCACATTACGTCTTCGCTGAAAATAAAACCTCTCTGGGGCTCTGTGGGGGCCCCTGAACTTTGGAGCATTTATCATACAGCCCAAGTAAGGCGATGGCGTCGTGCCACTCCGCTCCGCCCTCTCTCTCTATAATGGATTGATTCCCTGCCAAACACGATAGATAGATCATGCGCAGGCAAACCATCCAGGCAGAGATACAAGAATTGTGACTAAATCGAATCGAAATTGGCTATTACCATTACCCCAGGGCAGACGAGATAAGCGAACCCCTGGGGCAGGCAGGCGGCACACTCCATGCCAGCGGGAAGCCCCCGCTCGCGCAACCACTGATTGCGAACACCTCCGAGTATGGGCATGAAGGAGCACCCTAGGAGTGCGGGTGAGTAAGTTTTTTGTGCTCGTCAGAGGTTTGGTATTTGAGGCAGCAGGTCTCTTGGAATACTATATATAGCCACAGACATCACTGAACCGAACAGATTCTTATCGCCTCGCAATGTCATCAATAATGGCAGACAGCAGTTTGTGCTGGTTTGCTCTGGTTTTGCCCGAAAGAAGTTTCTTCTGCAATAGGAGAAAGTATTAGAAATGTTTTGCATTTGGTTCTGGTTTTACCTGCAGCACTCCAATGGGCATTGATTCATTGGATTTTTATAAACTGAATCACAGAAAGTACTCCTCATAAATGATTTATTTCTTTCGCTGTAATATAAACCAAATGCCAATGCGTCATAAACATTCCTCAGCATGGAGTTCATGGCACCCGCTATTTAACGTGAGAGGCGGTGCTTTCTTCCCACGATAGTTAACAGTTATCTTCAAAATTATATAACAAAAGGCAGGTGTAGATTATGTTTGATCAAAGAGAGAGATTTGCCTCCCTACACTCGTATAGGGACAGGGGTAGGGCAGTCCCTGTGGGCCCAAAACCTTGGCAATCTAAAATCCGAATGGCACTCGCCGAATTTCGGCCTTATCTCGACTCGTCACTGATAAGATTTGGCATTCGGTATACGACCGACCCTCTCTCTTTCTGCGATAAGAAGCCACCCAATGAAAGGGGAGACTCTCTCTGGAGGGCCACCTATAAATACAGCCCCCATTCCGGCGGACCCTGCAAATTTAAAATCGCAATCAAGCAAGCAACAGCCAGCCCGGAGAAACCGCTGAGAAACAAAAACGTGTGTTCCATGAACGATACAAACGGAATACGAGTGAAGTGTTACCACAATTACGCCAGAGGCAGAGCCAAGGCAAAAGCAAAAGAAAAATCAAATCGAGACGCGATTCGCGTGTCCCGCAAGACCCATCAAGTGTCAAAATTCCGACCTACTACTCGACGAATACGTGCGGCGCGTGCTACCAGAGCGAGGACATTATGCTCTTATCCTACCGATGCATATACTCGGTGCTGCTGACGACCATAGCCAGCATTATGGTCGTGCTCAGCAGCAGTGCGTCCCAGAGTTCCCTGCTGCCCACCGTCCGCAAGTGCGGAGGTGCCAACAGCGCCATGGGATCCTCGGCCCACACAATGGCCATGAATCTGGCGGCCTACGGGCTGCTGGAGAATCGGATTAGCACACTGGAAGCACCGCGACAGACGCACTGGAGCAAGAAGTTCCTGGCCAAGCGCGAGGCAACGCCCCACACGGCGCCCTACGTGGTCAGCATACAGATGATGACCCCCGACCAGGGCCTGGTCCACTACTGTGCCGGCACTGTGATCAACGAGCACTGGATCCTGACGGCCGCCCACTGCCTCAACTCGCCGCAGACCGTCGAGAACTCGGTGATTGTGGCAGGCAGCCACGACATCCACGATCATCGCGGCGAGGCAGCCAACATCCAGATGCGCCACATCGACTACTACGTCCGCCACGAGCTCTACCTCGGCGGCGTCAATCCCTACGACATCGCGCTCATCTACATCAAGAGGCCCCTGGTCTTCGACGAGTACGTCCAGCCGGCCATGCTCCCCGAGCAGGATGTCCATCCCGAGGGCTATGGCACTCTGTACGGCTGGGGCAACGTCTCGATGACCGCCGTGCCCAACTATCCGCACAAGCTGCAAGGAGGCCAACATGCCCATCCTGGACATGGAGCTGTGCGAACAGATTCTCGCCCTCTCCGGCCTCCAGCTGCACGAGACGAACCTCTGCACAGGCCCCCTCACCGGCGGCGTTAGCATCTGCACCGCCGACTCTGGCGGTCCGCTCATCCAGCAGTGCTGCGAGGACTCCTTCGAGCAGGGCAACATCGTCATCGGCATCGTATCCTGGGGCAAAATGCCCTGCGGTCAGAAAAACGCGCCCTCCGTCTTTGTGAGGGTTTCGGCCTTCACCGACTGGATCCATCAGGTCATCAGTTCGGTCACACAGATCATGTAAGAGGCCACTGCCAGAGAGAGAGAGGACTATGGAAGCCCACAAAAGTGCTCGAATGTGAAAATATCGAAAAAAGAAAATATACCCAAGCAAAAAACACACAAAAAATCATCAAAACCCAAAGAAAAAATGAAATTCTCTAGACAATCTCATTAGGATTAAGAATTAAGAATCAACAAAGAATATATACTGCCCTGATCCTTCCAATATAAGTTATAGTCTTAAGCAAAGAGAGAACATGATTAAAATTTGTGAATATCATTTGAAAGAACCAACAACTACTGTCTTTAATTGTGAAATAAGCTGCGGGAGATAAGATTCGCTCTATATTCCGTCGTTCCTGTTGCCGGGCGGGGAGCCCGTCTAATTGGGGGTGGAACGGACGGACTGGCTGGCTGGCTGGCGCCCGTCCACACGCATTAGTCATGCCCAAAGCCAGTGCCATAGCCAGCGTCTCGCCAAAAGCAAAGGGCATAGAATGTATGGCATAGAAGGCGTGTCCACGTCGTGCCGAGCCGATTATAATCCCGATTACGTAGATCAGCTGACTGCCGGTTGATTGACAGAGAGATTTTGGTAACTGACTGTCGTCTGTGCAGAATATGGCTCTGTGTTTACTGCCCTCGCAAATTGCGGTCTAGACATCTGAGAGAAAACTCGTTGAACTTTGAGTCTCGATTGGCCGCGCCGCCCACCAAAAATAATTGCGGAAATAATTGTTCCAGGAACAGTGCGATCATCATGTGACAGATGACCCAGATAGGGAGGGTGAAACCCCACCACCACTGGATGGCATTCCAATTTTGGTATAGTGTTCCACCCACATCATATGATATCGTCTTTTTGGGTAAAAAGATAATGAATAAAGGATAAAATACGCGCCAAATAGTTAAATGAAGATGTTCCTCTATCAGTAAGCTCCTGAAGCATTTGGGGTCCCGTGCAATCAATTGTCTAGGCCACACAGAGTGGCCCTCTAAACGCACTCAAAGACTGCCGCTCCAGTTATAAATCCACCTGTGCAATCGACCATAAATTCCTTAGGGAAACTACTTGAGAGATTAGAGTTCAAGTAAATGATAATGGGTCCCACATTCAAGGGGGAGTGCATCCCCCAGACGGCCTTGTGTAAGCGATTCATTCCGCGTGTGGGTGTGCATCAAAGGGTGGTATTACAAATCCATTTACAGGGATTTAAAACGCGCATTTCTGAACAAAGTGCGAAAAACTGCGTCGTAGCTGCCTGCGAAACATATACCACGCTTTTCCTTCAATTACTTTGGCTTTAATTATTTTGAGTTGTAGATTAGATAAATGTGGATGAATGCCATAGGCGCCCACACGCTGACCAATCGGGACAAGCTAATTTAGTGCCAAGTCAGGATGTTGCTGGAGAATTCGGCCCCAAAACACGTGCATTTGTGTCTTTGAATTTCATTAGAATTGAAATGATAGTTTCTGTTTTTGTCTGTTTTCGCCAGGGAAAGATTGATTTGCATTTCCATTTTGGTTTGCTTTTCATATCAATCAATTAGTCGGGGACATGTCTCTTCCCATTTTCCCCCCTTTTTAGACTGTGTTTTGTTTTTCGGTTACGTCGCTCTATATTTTTATTGCACCTTGTCTGATTTGTCCCCATTGATTGGCGACTTGTTCTGGGACTTGTGGGTACTTTTCAACTGACATCTACGACGGAACAGGTAGTGACGTACTAACTCCATGAATCTTGACGTAGCCACTGATTCGAAATCTTATTTATGACGACCCCTATTGTCGGGTGAAGCACCATTTAAGACTTGACGTGCGCTCACACCGCCTTTCATAGGAATATATAGATCTAATCGGTTTATGGACAATCCCATTCCCAAGGCTGTGGAAAGGCCAAGGCAGGTAGTATCGTGGGCATGTACGGCAGCTGTATTTGGTAGTCCTGGTAATTCCCGTTGATCTTCTGCTTTGAGGCGGCTGTACAAGAAACTTCGATGAAGTGCAGAAAGATGGAAACAAAAGGGACTATCCACAGGGGGTACCGGCGGAAAATACCCTAGAATATATGTAGATGGTCTATGGCTATATGATACTGGTCTGCAGTTTTGATTGTTTCTATTAAAGCTATGTGAAGCTGTGACTAAGGACTGCTACCACATATCTCTAAACGAAGGTTTGGGGCCCCGTGGGATAATTAAAAAATGCCGGCATGGGGGGCATCGTGAAAGAGTAAACTGCTTAGGGGCACGCACACCGCTCCTCTTAATACATGCACGGACATAATTAATCAATGGCCCTTCCGACCCATGCGTTGCCTTTGTTAATCTTAGACAAGGACAACGAACGCACTGCATTACACTCCCTCCCACACAATGTGGGGTCCATTATATTTCGGACCCCCTCCCACAATAGAGCCACCAAAATGGTCTTCAAATATTTATAATAAACACATTTGCCACCTACACACATAAGCACATATGTATTGCGAATATAATGCACAGCAACAATAATTATGTATATAGCCTATATTGGCTCTGGCAATCAATGCCAAATGCTAAATAACGTGCACTTTTAAGAGAGCGCGCACACACACACACACACACAGCCAAAAGAAAGAGCAAGCGAACCAGACAAAGAGAGCACTTTCAACGTTGTACTCACCTTCTTGCGAAGTTTCCCCCGAATGTGACACAGGCGTTTGACGCCATCAAAGCACATTGCCTCCAACCGACCATTGCCCAGCATTTTGGTCACCTGTGCGTACTCCTGTTGATCCTCCTTGAAGATCAGCTCGCGCTTCTCGAATTCGTTCTCGTTCTTACCACGACGACGATTTTTGCCACCTTTTCCTTTATTCTTGGGCATTTTGCTACTACTTTGCTGAGTCTCTGCTACTGTCTGGGGTGTTGCTGCTTATGGCGCTGCCTTGGCGACACGAATGACAATATTTTACTGTGTATCACTGAACTAGACGTAGAGAGTAACAAAAAACAATTTAAAGGCGAAACAAACGACAGATTTAAGGATAAACTTACAATTTTGCCAAATAAATGTGACACGCTAGATTTACATGCGGATTTATCGAAAAGATATACGGTCTGACCCTCAGAAATATACCGAAATATACCGTATCATTTAAAAAATATACCGATGAAAAAACGAACTTAGCCCACTCAACCCCCCTCTATTTAAACAGTTCAACTACTGGAGGTCAATGGCGGAAAATATTACTGATTGTAAATTCTTCTTGTAGATTCATGCCATCTTTCCTCTAAACTTAAACAAAAACCACGATATCTTTCACCTGAACTGCGTTAAAATTATTAAATTTTCATTATTTTCGGTGGAAAATTAAAATACCTTGGTCTAAAATTGGTTAATCGTTCTCCGTCAAGGATTGGAGACCATATTCCTCGATTTTGATATTCCGTCGAATATTAGTAGCTGGATAGATATTTCAGCCCTTCCCACTTAATTTTATCCAATTTATGAACCTATTTTCTACTTGACTGGTTTATTTTAAAGACCTGCTTTTAGTGGATTTTGTCTTAAAAAGGTTTTAGCGAAAAAGATCAAACAAATAAAACGTAAGTCAGTGATCGTTCCAATTGCTCAATTTTTATATTCCGTTAAATAATGCTGGCTAACTAAGACTCTCAGCACTGCCCACATAGTTTTATCCTTTTGATGAATAAATTTTCTACAAGACAAACTACTTTTAAGGGTATGCAGAATGTTCCTCATTTCTAGGAGCGTGTGTCTGGTCCATACAAATTGGTCCAAAAATCGAAATCGTTTTAAGGAACATTTGACAAACAAAATCCGTCGTTCCGTTACAAAACTGTTTCCGTTATAGTACGATATAGTAGTGGAAAACGGTACCCCATCCATCTTCCTTAAATGGATAATGTCGCACAGGACTGGAACTGGATTCAATATGGAATGAGACTCGTTGTTGCTACCTATTCACACCGATTCAATACCCGATTCAAAGAGAGCTAAAAAGCTATAACCGATTCGAAGAGAGCCAATAGCCGACTGGATCTATGATGCACGAAAGTACGATTTGAGAGATCGAAAATTCAAAAAGCCTGCGTAATAATAGATTGATTTACCCTGGAAAGATTTCTCAAGCAATCAATTAGGGCTGGCAGTACATCAATAGGTCTATAAACTATATCAATTATGTTTATGCGGAACAGTCAATGTTTTCCCCAGCTCCAACGTCAGCCGGTAAATGAACAAAGTTAAAGGAGAATTTGCATTGAGAGTTGTTAAATATATTTAATTCTTTCTTTTACTGGTGTTATGATTTAAAAATATTTGCTTGAAAAATTCGATAGTATCGATGTTTTTGAAAACCATCGAAATCATCGATGTCTTGCCAGCGATATCATCAATTACGTCCATGCCATCACATAAACATTTATTTTGCTTTTAATAAATAATATTTTGTTGTTTTTTGTATCAATGGCTACTTTTGCCAAGGTTATACTGCTCCTGAGCTCGGTGGCCACTTTCGCGTATACCTTTTTCGTGGTTGGCAAGCTGATGCTGTTTCTATCAACACCACGATCCATTTCGAAGGCACACACCTGGATTTTCAATTTACTGGACAACAAGTCCCGGCTGGAGACTGCCTATGGACCCATTGTTTTTGACACACTCTACCTGATAGGATTCATCTTCCAGCACAGCTTCCTTAAGTCAGCTCTGGTGAAGAATTTGTGGCGGAAATTGGGCTTGGCTGCAGCCGAGCGAACTATTTATAGCCTGACATCATCGATTTGTTTACATGTTAGTATTACTACAGCAACAGCCATAAAAATAGAACAGTCAATGCTAATTTCACAGATTTCATTCCATTGCAGTATCTTCTGAAGAACTGGCTGCCTGCCCAGTCGATTGTCTTGTGGCAAATTGATGTGGGCGAGAGTGCCCCACTCTGGTGGACTTTTGTGGTCACCCATGGCCTTGGCTGGGCTGTCATCTTTGGCGGAACTCTTATAATGGATCTGCCAGAGCTGCTGGGCGTCAAACAGGTCTACTATGACCTAAAAGAGTACGGCGAGCCCATAGCTTACAAGTCGAGCGACCTGCGTAATCTGTACTCCCATGTGCGCCATCCGTCGTTTGTGGGCCTCTCCGTCATCCTGTTTGCCACGAATGTGATGAGCCTGGACCGCCTGCTCCTGGCCTCGCTGCTTACCGTTTACATGTATGTGGCCTGGTCCACGGATGACAGGGATGTGGCCTACCAGAAGCAACAATTGCAGAACAAGAAGCACGAGCTGAAGGCTCAGTAAAGCACAACTCTTCTCATTTAGCTTTAGTTATAATTTAACCCGAAATACGTTGAATACATTAAAGACTAACTCATCCTGACAATAGACGGGTCAAAGGGTTGTCCTTTAAATGGCGAACCATCAGCGTCCCAGGCGGCGCGTAACCGTTCCATGGTTTTGACCTGTTCCGGATTGGAAGCCTGCAGTTGGCTTTGCTGCTTATCCGCCTCCATCTGTTGCACTCGGAGCTTCTCTATGGTCGCCTGAGTGTCGTCGGGAAGATCGTCTATATAGCGCTCGCAGTCAATTTTCTTTGTATCGATTTCGGCGTCGCCCTCGAAGAGTCGGTCCCACCATAGCTCTCTGGCCTTGTCTAGCGGAAGGGATTGGGATTTTTTGACCCATTCAAAGATTCCTGTAGTACTTACCACAACTGATGTGCAGCATGTGGTGGTCAATGGTCCATAAGGCTTCGTTATGCCTAATCCGCTGGCTAAGATTTCCCTCTAGAATCACGTGCTCTGGCTTCTGCTTGCTGCTCACCTTAAGACGTTGGGCTTTGATGTCTATATTCAGATGTTTAGATATTTTCAGTTCTTCGGGCAGCTTCACTTGGACTTCCACATCCTTTAACGTCTGAGACCAGCAATGGCTTGAAAAAACAGCTCCATTCTTGTAGTCAATGGGGGAAAATACAGCCTCTGCTGAATAAGCCTTGTTTTGTGGGATTTTTGCCTCACTTTCCACAATTACTTCCTCAACAGCAGGAGGAAGAATTGTACTATTATCTCCAATTTCACTCTCGACCTTCATTGATTGAAGAATGCAGTCCGGGTCGTAGCGCTGCATTGCTCCGTAAAGAATTTGATCGCGCATTCCTTTGGGAAATCCAATCTTGTCAGCTTCATTCTTTTTCGTGTGGTAAAAGTCGGTGCTAGAGGAATCGCAGCAGGGAGATTAAATTTACCAAGTTTCAGGGCTATATCTGTGTACTTGCGACGCAGAAATCCAAAGATGGAGTCCAGGAATCCGACGATGGTCTTTCGACTTTGCAGAATCTCCATAAGCATGGCATCATTTCGCTGAAATTCCATTTTTGTCAGCCGTTCAAATAAATAAACAAAATCCCCAGCCAATTTAAACTTCACACCTGTTTGAACCATTCACACGTAAACGTGGATGTACACACGATAGCTATCGATATATTGAATATGTGAGTCGGCAAAGTTTGCCTTTGATGATCAATTCAACAATTTTCTAAAAACAAACAAAATGTTTGGAAGACTCTCGTTTTGGAACAAAGACAATACTACCAGTGAGGTGGACTGCTTGGGCTGCCGCCTGGTTAGCGGTTTCGGGCTGATCGGCATTGGAGTCTTTCTGTTGGCCCAGGCAAAGCGGCGCAGCAAGCCTCTCGAGAACTACACAATGAAAGGGTTGGCAGCCGGTGCGTACTCCATTTCTACTTGGCATTTCCATTTTTAATGGTTATATGTATGTGTCTTCATTAGCTGTTGGAGCTCTGGGCGTGGCTCGCCTGGGAAATGCAGGATTCCTGAAGCCAACCGCCAAGGAGAAACCGGAGGAGGGGACGACGCCCACAAAGACTATAACAAAGGATCATGGATTCTTTTCTCGACGCTAGACAGGCGGTTGTAATTTCTAGCTGACTCATTAAATTTACAATTAGTTATGTACTGTTCTTGATTGGCTATTTGTTCGATGGAAACTGCGTTCAGAATCCCACTTTTCCCAGCTTGGTGTCAGTCTTTGGATTGGCAGTTAGATTTTGAACCGACACGATCGTCTCGTTGATGTGCGTCTGTAGCTGACGCAGGCTCTGGATCTGCAAGAGGCGCAGTATGCGCATGGGAAGGTCAAGGGCGGGATCGTTGGCGGAGACCACATCGTTGCCCTTGTCAAAGGGAAAGGGTGTCCCAGTAATGGGCTGTCGTCCCCTGGCAGCTGGCGAAAGGCGTTCGTGTACCACCCGGGCCACGGCCTCTAGCTGCAGCAAATGATTCGGATGATAAGGCACATTCAGTTGGCCAGCCAGAGTGCGCACTCCAGCAATAAATTCTTTGTCATCCACTATTTGGGAAATAAATGAATGGGTTAGAGAGTCGCTTTTCTAAGTGAAACCTTTTACCATTCATTTTTCCTTCAAAAATGACCTGCACTTTTTGTTGCTGTGGCTGGTTGCCGTTGATCTTCGGCAGCCTCTGCTTGCTGTTGATCGACTCGTACTGGGCTGGATCGTCCAGAAACTCCAGCCGTATGGCATGGCCCAAAACCCAGGCGAGCTGTTCGTGTTGTGTTCCCAGGCTAGGCATATTCAGGTCTGCACAGTACTTCAGGTAGCCATCCTCCCACATCTGGGCATTGTCTACGTTGCGCAGAATTTCGCGATCTTCTATTGCATATAGTCTTATCTTCTGGTCCTCCAGCCAGAGGATTGTACTCGCAAAGTCCTTGCGATCTGGTTTTGTGGTGAAATTACCTTATTAATATCCTCTCAAAATCTGCCTAATCAGTACTTACTGCTTAGCGCCAGATCACTGGGTGTGGGATACCCCAAGGCCTCTAGTTTCTTCTTGAGCATTTTCTATTTATAATTGTTTTTAATAGAAAATTTCATCAGTTTTTCTATTTGGTCTGCCGGCACTCTTCTTCTTTTTCGTCGCCTTTGAGGGATGGTAATATCGCAGCTGATTGTATTCGATATGGTTAGCTATCGATTATTATCTTACAAATTTTACCACCAATAGCAACGTGAGAAGCACGCGTATTTTGTTTTTAAAATTTGTTTCTGTTTTCTGACCGAGTGAAATGGCTCTTCTCACTGCGAAGCACCCGAAAAAAGAGGCTGCCCCGGCCACAGACAGTTCCAACAACGAATCGGACTCTGACGACAGTCAGAATGTTGACGGCGACACAGGGGCCAACGCCGGCTGGGCAGATTGCATTGGAAAGGTACTGAAGAGCAAGTCAGTGGGACCCACCGTGCTGTCCCGGGCCAAGAAAAATCCAGCGGTCGTTCGTTCCAAGACCAGCGAAGCGGCAAAGAAGCCAGGATTTGACTTTGAAGTCGTAGGGGGCGATGTCAAAGAGGAGGACGATGATGATGAGGATGGCGACGCTGACAAATCCGCATTGGATGCCACGCTGACCAAGACAGAGCGAAGAAATGTTCCCCTGCAGCTGAGAGTGAAGCCCAGTTACCAGGACTTAGAGAGGGAAAGAACACTACGCAAGGTGGCCACTCGAGGCGTGGTCCAGTTCTTCAACGCAGTGCGCATTCAGCAGAAGGATCTCGAACAACAACTGGCAGATGCAGGGCCACTGGACAGTCGTCAGGATGCAGTGCTCAACAATATTAACAAAAGAAAGTTCCTGGACGTGTTGATGAGTGGCAAGCGGGCCAAGTCCACGGCCATAGACAATGCTGTGAAGAAGGAGGAGCAGGAGACAGATGATGATGATGATGACGAAGATGACACAGCAGAGGCGTCTTCAACTGGCAAAAAGAAGTCCGAGTGGAATGTACTGCGAGAGGACTTTATGACCAACAAGAAAATTAAGCACTGGGATGAGGAAGATGATGAGGGCAGCGATCAGGGGGCCAATAACGATGAGGCGGACGATAGCGACGACGATGATGAGGAAGATTAGTGTTTAATTACTTTAATAGGCCTTAATAAATAATAGTTTTGATTTGTAATCGGGTTTAAATCATCTCCGCCTTGGATGTCAAGTATATGCCCACAATCAGTCCAAAGAGACCGATGGCCGAGCCAAATATCTCCACAATTAGAACCTTGACGAAGAGCGACGCATTGGCCGAGTCGGCTAGGGCTGCTCCAGAGCCCACAATGCCAACAGCCACGCCGCAAGAGATGTTAACCAGTCCGACAGCCAGCCCGGCCCCAAAAACAGCGAATCCCGTGAACATATTTCTGGCCATTTGACCCTTGTCGCTCAGCATCTTCGCCAGGCGATAGTTGTTTATACTCCCTGACAAAACTATGGCCATGATCAGCCCGTAGATGGCCACCGCCTCGCAGAATATAATCGAGATGAGGTTCTTGGTCTTGATGCGGGGCGAGCGGACCCCGCCCCCGACAATGCTGGTCCCCGTAGTATAGATTCCAACAGCGGCTCCCACCACGGATAGCGACACCGACAGTCCAATGCCCAGGCCAGCCCACAGGTAGGGACTGCTGGTGTACAGAAACCAGCCAAATCCCACACGCTCGCCGGTGTTGGTCATCACATGGCTGAGAATCAGACCCGCCAGTGCAACGGTGGATACGGTAACTATCAGCCAAATGAATTGGGTACGAAAAGTCATTTTTACAGTTGAGATTCTAAACGATAGCACTCGCTCCAATGAATAGAAGTTGATCTCTACATTGAATGACTGATAAATAAAAGTGGGGGCTGACCGGCACCTTGCGCGCCCTTTGAACTCGCAGCAACAAACATTAAATTTTATAAAAATGTGCATCTCCAATTCTGTTGCCTGCAGCGAGAAAGAGACGGCTTTATGCACAATGTGCGTCAGAATAGAATCGCTATCGGTTGCTAGAATGAAACACCTATATGGTTTTGAAAATACAACACTGTATTTACAGTTACATTTGTGAAATGTGTGCATACATAGCGCATATGTATGTCCGTATTAACAATGAAATGCGCCTTTTAACGATTCGATTTGGCCACACGCTCCAGCTCATCCTTCTTCTTGATGGCATACGAGTTGGACGAGCCCTTGGCGGCATTGATCAGCTCATCTGCCAGGCACTCGGCCACGGTTTTGATGTTGCGGAAAGCCGCCTCACGTGCCCCAGTGCAGATCAACCAAATGGCCTGCAAAGCAGATGGGGGGAGTAATGATGCCAGCACTTTTAGCCGTATTTTGTCTTATTCTGCTTACCTGATTGACGCGACGCAATGGCGAGACATCCACAGCCTGACGGCGCACAGTTCCAGCGCGTCCAATGCGTGTAGAGTCCTCACGTGGCCCAGAGTTGACAATCGCATTCACAGTCACTTGCAATGGATTTTCCGAAGTCAGCAAGTGAATGATCTCAAATGCATGCTTCACGATGCGACAGGCCAGAAGTTTCTTGCCGTTACTGCGGCCCTTCATCATCAGCCCGCAGGTAAGGCGCTCCACAATTGGGCATTGAGCTTTGCGGAAGCGTTTGGCCGCATAGCGTCCCGCCGAGTGCGGCAAGTAGCGAGCGAACTTCTCCTTCACGGCAATGTAGTCTTGCAACGAAATATCACTTATGGATATATCATCGCAGGCCCAGCGGCCGAAAAGCTTGATTTCAGGCCACTCATTGGCTTGCTGATAGGCTACGTCAGCCACTCCTTCTTCCTCCCATATTTCGTCAAGGGCAGTTTCTATTGGCACCACAGCCGCCTCCGCCACCACCACAGTCGGTTCAACTTCGGTTTCAGACATTTTAACGCAAAAAAATTGCAAATTACGATTTTACTCTGCACTGCGTGCGGCTCCGCGTACGTTTCAAGAAAAGAAAGAGGCTTGAAAAGGAAGAGATATTAAGATGGCGGACGCTTTTCGAAAATGGCGGCAGAGGCAAAGAAGAGATAGCGATATATCAATATACCGATGAATATTGTAGGTGACATTTGCTTGGAATGTATTATTAACGGAAGCATCTTGTTGCTTCATTTCATACACGTTCCCGTTAGAATAACTGCAGCCTATCCAGCAGAGAGAAAAGAGTGAAACCCGCCACGAAGATCAGCAAAAAAGACCAGGAAAACAGTCGATGGTACTATCGATACATGGAATTGGTTCGATCGTTTTGAATGCCGCCTTGATTTAAGTGTTGTGAATTGAAAATATAAATGCTTTAGAAAAAATGAGCGGAAAATTTAAGTTGCAAATATTAAAACGAGAAAAGTTTTAAAGTTGGATGGATCTATGTTAGAATCTTAATAGAGCTCAGAAACTAGCTAAATCTATTGAATCATTCGCACATATTAGATATGCAAAGATCGGCCATAGCTATAGTGTGACCCCATCCAGAGTCATTGACTTGAGACGTAAAATTAAGGTAAGCCAAACACAGCTGCTCCAATTACAATTGAGCTGATTAGATTAATCAGTTCGTACCGATTCAGCTTTACAACGATAGGCGAAAGATCTGCGTAAAGAGAGTGACCTTAGGTAATCCCAATATGATACTTCACATATGCACCTAGATACAGCTGATATATGTATGTGCTATGTGCTATGGTCATAACAAGTTTGCGCGTGCTTTTGATAAGCTCCCGCCTCGCAGTCATTCATTCACATAGATTGATAAACAAAACGTATAGATTTTATTACTTGTTTAATATGGAATACTTGCTATGTATAATAATAATAATGCGACTGTTGTGTATCTTCCTTTGCTTCTGCCATTAAGAGCAGAATAAAATATACATGTTCATCGTTTTGTAGTAGTTAATATAATACATTCTCATTTAGAAATACAAGAGCCAGTAGAAACAAAAACATAACAAACTTCTTAGAATCATAAATATACACACACGCACACACAATACAATTGTCTTTCGTTTGGCAAAAGAATAATTATTACATAAACAAATCGTTGTCATTTTTACACCATGCACACTCAGCAATCAATTGAAATTGGATGCTGATAATTGCGCGAGTAGGCGTGGCGTAAAAATAAACATCTAAGTTATCAAAAAACTATCAACTTAATAAGTAACTAAAGTCCCAGTTTAAAGCGTGTCTCTACTCGGTCGGGGGTCTTCGAGCAAACTGTAACTGCATATAACGCAAGCTTTTTGTTGTAATTTCCAGAAAAAAAAACTCGGCCCTCCACTGATGTTGCTGTGCGGGGCCCTCGTGCTAAGGGGGGAATGACTTGATGGCTGATTATTGTTCTCTTCTTGCCGATGAGTAAGTGAAGTCTGCAAAGAAAAAACTGCATTTAGATGCGGCTGAAATGCATCGAGACGATGCACACTTACTCTGAAGACTGGCAGTCTTACTCCTTGTCACCCATCTTCGACTTGGACGTCATGTAAATGCCGACAATCAGGCCAAACAGACCGATGGCCGAGCCGAAAATCTCCACAATCAGGATCTTGACGAACAGGGCAGCATTGGCGGCGTCCGAAAGAGCAGCACCTGAGCCGACAATACCAACAGCAATGCCGCAGAACAAGTTGACCAGGCCGACGGCGAGGCCAGCACCGAAGATCAAGTAGCCCGAGAACCAGTTGTTGTTCATGATGGCGGCATTGTTCAGAGCCGTCTCCATTTGGAACTGCTCCAACTGTCCGGAGAGCACAATGGCAGTGATCAGGCCGTAGATGGCGACGGCCTCGCAGAAGATGACGGAAATCAAATTCTTGGTCTTGATGCGGGGAGCCTTAACACCGCCGCCAACAATGCTGGTGCCCGTCGTGTGGATGCCAAGGGCGGCGCCCACCACAGACAGCGCGACAGCGAGTCCAATGCCGAGGCAGGCCCACATATAGGGATTCGACGAGGTGAGGAACCAGCCAACGCTCACCCGCTCGCCCTTGCCCGTCATAACAAAGTACAGGATGAGGATGGTGGCTGCGGCCGTGAAGAGCCCCAGGAAAGTTGATGTCACCACTGTGCGTATTTGGGCCGCCATTTTGCAGGTTTTTCTTGTCTAGCTGAGATTAAAGACGTTGCAGGATGTTGAATTTTCCATCATTTGCAGGGACACTCACCAAATTGAAGGCGTAATTGTATTTTCTCGGCGACAGGTGACTGCTTCGTGCGAAAAAAAATCACAATCACATGACGTTTCTCTATTCACATGATATCAGTGTGGCCGCGGAGTTTTTCGATAAGATATACGGTCTGACCCTCGGAAATATACCAAAATATACCTTTACATTTAAAAAATATACCGTAAATATACTGACGAATTCAAGTTCTATTTTACATATTCCGATTTTGATATTCAGTCGAATATTACTAGCTATATGAAACATTTAGCCATGCCCACAATATTATATCCCATTAATTAACCTATTTTCAACTTGACTGGCTTATTTTAAACACTTGCTTTTATTGCATTTTGCGTAAAAAGAGGTTTTAGCGAAAATGGTCAAACAAAAAAAACGAAAGAGGATAGTCGTTTTTATTGTTCAATTTTGATCTTCCGTCGAATATTACAAGCTATACAGATCTCTCCGCTTTGCCCACTTAATTTTATCCCATTTACGAATACATTTTCTTCAAGATTAACCAATTTTAAGTACTGGCATGAATTGTATTTTGACTAACACGGTTTACAA
Source organism: Drosophila lowei (assembly GCA_008121275.1). Classification (NCBI taxonomy): domain Eukaryota; kingdom Metazoa; phylum Arthropoda; class Insecta; order Diptera; family Drosophilidae; genus Drosophila; species Drosophila lowei. Next base: position 6,649,811 of record CM017777.1, read on the forward strand.
ATTAATGTTGCCGCAACTTTTGTGTATGGAATGCGCAATCTCTCTGTAAGAAGACATAAGCAAAATAGCTCTAAAACAGAGACTAAAATGTTTTTGCCTGGGATGACAAACTTTCCTGAATTCTATAATATCCTTTCCCTAGGATATGCATGTTGCAGCAACAAAGAACGCGATTTTTGCTTTCGGCCAATGAAAATCGTCAAAAATGAAATGCAAAACAAGTTGCATTTCTCGGCCAATGAAATCGACAAAAACATTCTGCAAAACATAATGCTACGCCAAATCTTATTGCTACGATAGCTATTAGAGCAGTTCCTTTGCTGGCAACATGCGGGCGAAGGAAATTTTGAGGTCCCAGATCCAGGTCAAGAACAAGAACAAGAACAGAAGCGCCTCATCGTTGAGGACCTTTTCCTGGCTCTATATCGCATTGGGACGACAATCAAGCGGATTTCAAAGACTCCCACCGCCGACAACCTGATCGACATTGCCATCAGCAAGGACAGACTCTTTGAGCTGTGGAAGAGGCTGCTGGTGGAGTCGGAGCACGAACTGTCCCCCGACGAGGACATTGGGTTCGCCTAGAAACTTGATAGCGATTCGATGGGCTTGGCGTTCTTGAACAAACTGCGAGCGTCGCGTGGCAGCCGGCACCGGAGCCGGCGACGAACTTAAACTCCAGCACCATATTTCTACGATACTTCTAGGAAGCGTTCGTAAGTATTTCAATTGATTCTCCTTGATAAAGTATGCCTAGTATTTAATTTCATTTGCTTTGCATTAGTTCTAGTGCCGAAAAACAAGAGAGCTCCTCTTTTTTCTTTTTCAAGTATCGCCTTGTGCACAGCATATTCTCCGCTACCTTTCGAAACCGATTGCCGAGGATATGCCCGTAACCACCCGTTCCATGGCAAAGCGGGAACCAGGTCCCGTGACCCGTGCTGTGCGCCTGGGCCAGGGTGGCAGTGGCTGGCGCGGATCCCACAACGACAGTCTGCTCGTTCACGAGGAGCCCGTCATAATCGATCTGGACGATAGCTCTAGCGAGCAGAAACAGTGAGTGGAGGAGAAAGAGAGAGTTTTTGAATAGTTTATGATTATGTGTTGCTTCCTTAGGTCTGCGGATAGCGAAACAGAGTATCAGAAGCTAATCCAGGCAATTCAGAAGCTAATCCAGCCAATGCAGAAGCTAATCCAGGCAATTCAGAAGCGCTTCAGCGATGATTTCGAGAAGGAAATTGAGTTTATTCCAATCACCGATGAGCAGTTGCAGGAGCTGCAAGACATAGTGACAGGCCCAGACAATGCGGTAAGCACTGCCTAAAAATTAAAATTTTCTAAAATTTTGTGTGCTTATCGGTTGTGTGCTTCGTCCAACACCTATTTTTATCCCAATCAGACCACTCTTCGGGTACCTATGTCATTTTTTTTGGGCGGTACCCAAAAGGGTGCAGGGTGTAGGGTGTGGGGACTGTAGTGTGTGTTTTTGGCGAGTACTACTTCCACAGCTGCCCATGGACTATCTCTAGTATCATTTTCTTACGAAAATAGCTCATGTGCTCCTGATTGAATGTCAGCGGCTTTCCCCGAGTTATATATTCGGCTGTCATACAGCTAAACACACCGCAGTCTGATCCGTTCGTTTGTTGCGGCCCATTCAACACATTTTCAATCTTAAAGCCGCTCATGTCGTACGGCTCCTTGCGCTTGTCCAGTGACTCGGCCATAATGAAGTTCTTCAACGTGTCCAGGGCGATGTGATTCGGCTTTCCAAGCGAATCGTAGTAGAAGATGGTCTTGTTTTTCAAGTGTATGATGGCCATGCACCAATGCAAACCATTGCAGTTCACAGGCACTGGAATGATGTCCTTGCTGAGCACATCAATCTTACGCGTCCAGCGCTTCACACCATCGAACCCATCCTTGATGAGGCGTTCCAGAAAGAATGTGTTCATGCCGTAGACACTGGGCAGAATGCCCTCCTTCTGCTGCGAACGTTCGGTGAGCAGATTCATATAGAAATTGATCACTTCTTGGTTCAGCCAGAAGAGGCCGGTCAGTGTGCGAATATCCTTTTTAGTGATTGTAAGCGCATATTTGGTGATAAGAGGCTGCAAACAGATCAGAACAGGACAGACACATGTATTAGAAGGGTGAGGTATTTGCTACGATAGCTACTAGAGCAGTTCCTTTGCTGGCAACATGCGGGCGAAGGAAATTTTGAGGTCCCAGATCCAGGTCAAGAACAAGAACAAGAACAGAAGCGCCTCATCGTTGAGGACCTTTTCCTGGCTCTATATCGCATTGGGACGACAATCAAGCGGATTTCAAAGACTCCCACCGCCGACAACCTGATCGACATTGCCATCAGCAAGGACAGACTCTTTGAGCTGTGGAAGAGGCTGCTGGTGGAGTCGGAGCACGAACTGTCCCCCGACGAGGACATTGGGTTCGCCTAGAAACTTGATAGCGATTCGATGGGCTTGGCGTTCTTGAACAAACTGCGAGCGTCGCGTGGCAGCCGGCACCGGAGCCGGCGACGAACTTAAACTCCAGCACCATATTTCTACGATACTTCTAGGAAGCGTTCGTAAGTATTTCAATTGATTCTCCTTGATAAAGTATGCCTAGTATTTAATTTCATTTGCTTTGCATTAGTTCTAGTGCCGAAAAACAAGAGAGCTCCTCTTTTTTTCTTTTCAAGTATCGCCTTGTGCACAGCATATTCTCCGTTACATTTCGAAACCGATTGCCGAGGATATGCCCGTAACCACCCGTTCCATGGCAAAGCGGGAACCAGGTCCCGTGACCCGTGCTGTGCGCCTGGGCCAGGGTGGCAGTGGCTGGCGCGGATCCCACAACGACAGTCTGCTCGTTCACGAGGAGCCCGTCATAATCGATCTGGACGATAGCTCTAGCGAGCAGAAACAGTGAGTGGAGGAGAAAGAGAGAGTTTTTGAATAGTTTATGATTATGTGTTGCTTCCTTAGGTCTGCGGATAGCGAAACAGAGTATCAGAAGCTAATCCAGGCAATTCAGAAGGTAATCCAGCCAATGCAGAAGCTAATCCAGGCAATTCAGAAGCGCTTCAGCGATGATTTCGAGAAGGAAATTGAGTTTATTCCAATCACCGATGAGCAGTTGCAGGAGCTGCAAGACATAGTGACAGGCCCAGACAATGCGGTAAGCACTGCCTAAAAATTAAAATTTTCTAAAATTTTGTGTGCTTATCGGTTGTGCGCATCGTCCAAAATCTATTTTTATCCCGATCAGACCACTTTTCGGGTACCTATGTCATATTTTTTGGGAGGTACCCGACGGAGTGGTCTGATCTACGATTACCAATAGCCAACAGCAAATCGCGCCAATCTGAGCCAATAGTAATTAATGTAAATGTGGCGTCATAAAATTCAAAGAAAAATATTAAATTGAATACAAATTTTTCTTACACATATGAAATACCAGTGGGCCGAAACAAAAATTCGGTCCTGGGGTTTGAATATTTGAAGCGAAAAAACTAAAAAAAAAATTTTAATCGAAAGCAAATAAAATTTCAAGAAAATCGGTCGAGCCATTTCGGAGAAGTTTAATAACAAACATTATAGCCCGAGAATTTAATATATTTGAGCAATGCCAATAAGACGCAGAGGGGCCATGCCCTTGAGATAAGTCTTTCAACAGAACAATGACTCAAAGCATTATTTATTTGTAATAAATTATTATTTTGGCCACCCCTTGTTTATGTTTTTTACGTTTAATCGATCATAAAATATTTGAAATGAAAAATGCTTATGTTAAATATTTGTATACTCTACTGTAGGTTAGAAAACTAAAGGTGAATTGAATTTTTTAATTATGTTTATTAGAAAAGTTTTATAAGACGTGAAAGAAATCTCATAAGCGTGTACTTATTATTTTGGCCAGTAGTGTACGTAGATTCAATGCACCTGTTGTTGACGACGTAGCTGGAATCATGGTTTGGTTGGCGACCGTACAGCTACGCGACAAATCGTGATTCGAAGAAGAAATAATGATCTTCAGTTTATTAGTGATAAGAATTATTTTTACTGAACTGAAAAAATGTTTCCTAGAAATAATGTACATGGCAAAACAACGTTTGCCGGGTCACCTAGTATCTATGTATATACAGATTTCTGATTCGAATAGGATCACTGTCTCGCTCCATTCCATGCCATATTACCTCACCCTTATAATACATGTGTCTGTCCTGTTCTGATCTGTTTGCAGCCTCTTATCACCAAATATGCGCTTACAATCACTAAAAAGGATATTCGCACACTGACCGGCCACTTCTGGCTGAACGACAAAGTGATCAATTTCTATATGAATCTGCTCACCGAACGTTCGCAACAGAAGGAGGGCATTCTGCCCAGTGTCTACGGCATGAACACAATCTTTCTGGAACGCCTCAGCAAGGCTGGGTTCAATGGTGTGAAGCGCTGGACGCGTAAGATTGGTGTGCTCAGCAAGGACATCATTCCAGTGCCTGTGCACTGCAATGGTTTGCATTGGTGCATGGCCATTATACACTTGAAAAACAAGACCATCTTCTACTACGATTCGCTTGGAAAGCCGAATCACATCGCCCTGGACGATTTGAAAAACTTCATTATGGCCGAGTCACTGGACAAGCGCAAGAAGCCGTACGACATGAGCGGCTTTAAGATTGAAAATCTGTTGAATGGGCCGCAACAAACGAACGGATCAGACTGCGGTGTGTTTAGCTGTATGACAGCCGAATATATAACTCGGGGAAAGCCGCTGACATTCAATCAGGAGCACATGAGATATTTTCGTAAGAAAATGATACTAGAGATAGTCCATGGGCAGCTGTGGAAGTAGTACTCGCCAAAAACACACACTACAGTCCCCAACACCCTACACCCTGCACCTTTTGGAATTAAGCAATAAAGAAGCAATAGCCACGCACGCAGCCCAATATGCAACAAGAATTCCCATCCGATCCCATCCCTCTGTTGAACAAAAACTTCTATAAGTTACTAAATCTATGGTCCATTGTCTTCCAAAGCTTCCTCTGTCTTCCTCCACAAAATAATTAAACGTGAATACACATTAATAAATACATTAGAAGAGCATGGGGTTCAATATAAATAACATACTTTAAGCAAACAAGAAATTACATATTATAACAAAAATACACAAATGTATATTATAAATTATTTAAATAAAAATCTTTAATACGTGACTTCGATTTGAATTCTTTGTCATCGCAGGCTGTTTTAATGCTGCAGCAACGTGTTTTGCAATTCATTTTTGACGATTTTCATTGGCCGAAAGCAAAAATCGCGTCGTTCCCGTTTTACCGGTTCGTAGTTTGGCGGTATATTTAAACCCAACACATGAAAAACTAAGTTATATGAATGCGCAAATATGGAATGGGACTCATTGTTGTCAACCGGGCCATATTTGATTCAAAAAATACGACGAATTCCTCGATTTTGATCTTCCGTCGAATATTACCAGCTATATAGAACATTTAGCCATGCCCACATAATTTTATAGGAGTGATGAATCAATTTCCTACTTGATTGGCTTAATTTAAATAATTGCAATTATTGGATTTTTATCCAATTGGATTTTTCGTGCGAAAAAAAATCACAATCACATGCGTTTCTCTATTCACATGATATCAGTGTGACCGCGGAGTTTTTCGATAAGATATACGGTCTGACCCTCGGAAATATACCGAAATATACCTTCTCATTTAAAAAATATACCGATGAAAAAACCGCACTTAGCCCACTTAAGCCTCCTCTATTTAAACAGTTCAACTACTAGAGGTAAATGGCGGAAAATATTACTGATTCTAAATTCTTCTTGTAGATCCATGCCATCTTTCCTCTGAACTTGGAAAAACCACGATATCTTTTACCTGAACTGCGCTAAAATTAGTCAATTATTATTATTTTCGGTGACATATTGAAATACCCCCTTGGGTTAGAATGGGCTAATCGTTCTCCGTCAAGCATTGGAAATCAAATTCCTCGATTTTTATATTTCGTGGAATATTACTAGCTAGATAGATATCTCAGCTCTGCCCACATAATTTTCTCCAATTAATGAACCTTTTTTCTACTTGAATGGTTTATTTTAAATACTTGGTTTTATTGGATTTTGTCTAAAAAAATGTTTTAGCGAAAAAGGTCAAACAAATAAGACGTAAGTCAGTGATCGTTCCTATTGCTCAATTTTGATAATCCGTTGAATAATGCTGGCTAACTAAAACTTTCAGCCCTGTCCACATAGTTTTATCCCATTGATGAATAAATTTTCTACAAGATTAACTACTTTTGAAAACTCCCATTTATTATATTTTGACTAAAACAAGGTTTAAGCAAAAAAGGTCAACAAAAGAACAGTGGCACGTGAGTATGGAATGTCACGTCATATCTTACTTGTAGCTTGTCAACTGGAGTATAGGCATTTGTATACCCTATTTCGTTAATTTAATATGAAGATACTTAAAAAAAACCACGATATCTTTCACCTGGACTGCGCTAAAATTAGGGTCAGACGGTCACACAATGCAACGAAAAATTTTCACGAAAAAAGGAAGATTTTTAAAATCTTTAAAATCAACTTGTTGCCGCAGTTTTTATAGTGGCTAGAATGGCGTAAATAGCTTTAAAACAGAGAGTAAAATTGCCTTCTCTGTCTGAGATGACAAACATTTTCTCAATTCTATAATATCCATTTCCCATTGCCCAGCAACATTGTTGCATACACATTTGTGTATGGAATGGGGCTCATTGTTGTGAACCGGTTATTGATCTTCCCCCCAAACGGTTTTAAAACGTTATTTATATGTTTTAGACGAATTCATGCAATTCAATTAGTTTCCTGTATATATATCCTGATCCCGATACTCATTCTTGGTCTCCATAAGGAGACAATAAACTTCAAAATATCTGTGTGATAGCTTTAAAACAGAGACTAAATAGTTTTTGCGTTCATTGGAGCCTGGGATGACAAACATTTTCTCAAGGTTATAATATCCATTTCCAGGGTATGCACATCCGCGCCATGTTGAGGGACAATGCAGCTCGATTTCTCGGCACATGAGTCTGGCCCAACAAATGAATATTTTCGCAACATTTTGTCCACAATCACATGACTTGTCCGGGGGTTATGGCAACTCTATGAGAAACTTTCGACGGAATTCAACAGATGGCGCCTAACAAGTAAGCGGGGAATCTTCAAAATTCAAATATAATATTATTTCTTGGAGTGCTCAAAGAAAATTTGCTACGGCCTAAGAGATTTACCTTCTTATACTAGTAGTAAAGTTTTACTGATGCATTTCTTATTTACGCTCATTAAACTTCCCATATAAATGCTACATCTCATATTTACTTCCATTTGCATATCTGCTGCCTGCTGCTTTTTGCGGTTCACTGAGTGCCGCTCGAGGAATTACTTCAAGTCTTGGCCTCTGCCAGTGCGTACGCATGTAAAAAATACCCTGCAGGTAGCGACATTTCCAGCTCATTGAATTGGTCAGGTCAAACTCGCCATGAGGGAGGTGTCCTGGCCCAGCCTCCTCCATTGCGGGGATGGTGTGGTGGTGCACGTTTAACAACAACCACGTGACGGCAGTGTAATCTAAAGCCACATCATCATTAAATATTTACACTACATTATAATTTCTGTTCTTTTCTTACGCGGCGCGTGCCTCAGAGTGGGGCAGAAAAGAGCGAATGAAGAAGGAGTCAGCGTGTCGGCGGGACAGGCGACACAACCGCAACATTCAATTAAACGTAATGTGTTGTTTGTTGTCGCTTGAAGGACAGGTTCTTGGGCCTATGCCCCCGACTTTCCCTGCACACTCGTACACCTTGATAATAAATGTAAACTTTTCACTTGAAAAATTCACGACGCGCATAAAGAACGAAATAAAATAGGATGCCCAACGAAAATATAGAATTGTTTGGGCTTCGGGCCTTGGGGTTTGGGTCAGTGCTCAAGTCAAATATCACAAGAGAAATCCATTAACTTTTGTCTCTTTTTTTTGGTTTACCTATTACTGCTGGAGTATATAGGGTGTATTCTATTCGTGTAAATGTATGTACTTACAAGGAAAGAGGCAGCATTTTCTAGAAGAAAAACATAAGGAATCCACAATTTTAAAAACGTGACAATATATTTTAGTATAGTGATATATTTAGATATTATCTACCAATCCGGTGAACATTTTCGCATTTATTATATCTAGACAGAGGTAAGATAAATAATTCCTATATGTTGTGGTTAGACAGAAGAAAGAAGTCCTGACAAGAGGTATCTTATAGTCGGAATGCTGACTGTATGTACTTTCTTTGGTACTTTTTTTTGTCTTCTCCTTGAGTAACTTTCGTGTGCGGCGCTTTATCTTTAGGGCCGCTACTAGAAAGATAGATATAGACGGAGAGAGAAAGAGAGGACAAAAATCCAACCTGTGTTAAAGTAATTTGCCAAGTTTAAGGCCGCACCGCCACCGCCACCGTCTGCACTCTTTATTGCCGCTTGACTGCGGCTTGAGGAAAAAAGGAGAAAGAAGAACAACAACAATGAGCATGCGGCATATGCATAGGCGCACCTTTTGTTAACTTGCCACCACTTGGGGCAACCAACAAGAAAAACAACAGCAGCAGCGGCGGCAGCGGCAGCGGCAACAACAAGTGGAGCTCTCTAGTAACTGAGTTTAGTTTTCTATAGACCGGAAGTTGGACGGGCGTATATAAAAGACTTTCCGCTGCTTTCCGGTGAAATGTTGCATTTCAAGAATGCCCCAGACATGAGTACAGCACACAACAATGCACAGTGCAACAGTGCAGCAGCGTGGCATCAACTGAAGCAGAAGCAATGGAGCCTCTGAAGGAGCCTCGGGCTCTGGGCCCAACGAACTTGAAGGGAATGCAGAACGTCAGTCATTCAAACAAAGAGAAGAGGACTCAGAGGCTAATTTGAAGAGTCATTCAAGAAATCAAATCTACTTATATGTTGATTGTTCACAAGGACTTACATAGCTTTCCTTACAGACATTTTGATAGATACCTCTATGTGGTTCTACTAGCACGTCATCCTCTACCATTATTTAAATCGATTCAAAACTTGGATTTAAATAGAAATGTATTAAAAAGAATTTTTACTACGGTGTACCCGTACGAGGTAAAAAAATGAATATTCCGCTCACGCGAAAGTGCTGATTGGCGCCATGGACAAAGACTGTCCCTATTGTCATTTATAACCATTTATGAAGTACAAGTATTTAAATCTATATATAGATTTTTATATATAAAAATCTTTAAAATAAGGATAATATATTAAATTTAAATTTGGGAAGTATACTATTTAGTCTGAATATGAAAATATTTATTCTAAATATAAATTCAGGCCAAATCAAATATTTTTATATTTATGGTGAAATGTAAGTGAAAAACTTTGTTTTTATAAATTCCACTCTCGGAGCATATCTATTGGCATACATTCTTAAATCTAAGTGTAACTATTCGATTCTCAGTGTTTTTTCGCTGGGTGTAGATATGGAAATAAAAGATGGGAAATCACCATGGCGCGTAATCCATCCGCTTTCCATTTCCGCGAGTCAGCCCCCAACAAAACATGATTCCTTTAAGCTGTCATTTTCCCAAATGCTCTGCCTCTAACCCATTAAATGGGTGTTGGGTGCAACACCCTCCAAAACTGCAATAAGCTCCAGTCTTGGGCCTTCAGAAACGAGTATTCGCCAGAGAGCAAACATTTTGCCAGCCACTGGTCAAGCACAATATCCAATCCAAGCTCTGCTTCGAGGTACGATGTAGAACACAGCAAAAGTGGACGGATGGGCACTGGATGGGTTTCAGAGTGAGTGGAACACAAAAGGCTGTTGAGAATTGATTTCCTGTTTAGACATTTAGGCCGATTTGGTAACCGTTGGGCAAAGTTCAAAGGAAGGCCAGAATGGCCAGGTGTACAAGTGGACAGAGCAAGATGGCCTTGCTGCAGCAGATCAAACGGCCAACTTGGACTTTGAGTCCCTGGGCTTATGGATAAGGATGCCCGCCCGCCTACAGTTGAGGTTAAGTACGTCCACAGCTAGGGCTTTTCACAGAGAGATGCCTCGTGCCTCATGCCCCGTGCCACAGTCCTCCACATAATCTTATTTATTTGTTTGGATTTTGAGGTAAGCCTGAAACCTGACCCGCTACCAAAATGAAATGTTTTTCATTTCCGTTTCCGTTTTTTATTTTAATTTATTTTATTTCGGCCAGTCTTTAACTGCTTGTGTGAACAATATCAATTGGTTTTGTTCACCCTAAGTGGCCATCTGGCATTAATTTAATGTAATGTTATATAATGTTCAATCCGTAAGTTATGCAAATGAAATGGCATTTCAATAAAATTTAACAGCCCCGACTGATTTTTTGCTTCGTCTTTTTTCCACCAAGCCATTTTGTTGTTGCTGTTTTCGCACGTGGCAAGTGCGGTGAGCTAATGAAATGCAGTTCATTGTACACATCGGCATCGGATATGCAGGCATTTATCGATGGATGGCCTGCCTGGATGGCAGAGGGATATTTAATAGAGTGGATCGAACATATGCTCGAAATGTGAGTATTCCGACCCCGAATACCACATTCGAGGAGGATAATTGTGTAAACAATGAATTAAATAAGTGCAGACTGTGGAGGGGCATCAGTGACATCAAATGATTATACCATGGAGATCCTCTTTAAGATGAGTGGCACTTTAAATGTTGAATGGGAAATCTTAAAAAATATTAAAAACATGCCATAGGTTTGCATTATTACTTCTTATTCTATTTTGATTTTTCCCTAGCGATAGTGCAACCTTTTTTTGTTGCACTATTTACTCAAGAGTTACAATATTATAGAATATTCTCTTAAACTTAAATCGAAACAATATTTGATCAATACTTATGTATCTAATCATTACAGTGTATTATTGGTTTTTATTTTTATTTATATGTATATATTCTTGGTTGTTTAAATTTTCTTTTAAGTTAATGAATTTATTTTTAATATTTCAGCCTGAAGGGCTTATTGCTCTGGCTATAAACATTAATTGTACTGTAGAACTCATCTTAGACTAAAATTTTGTAGATAAATCAATAAATTTTCTTCTATTTTATTTTTATTTATTTTTTTGTTTTTTTTATTTTTCTTTATTTTTTTATATTTTATATTCTATTCGTTATGATTTTAGCTGTGTTTTTAAATTTTTCTGAATTGCGCTGTGTTACTCAACTGACGAGAAAGTTTGTTCCTTATGCGAATTTCTGGATAATAATTACCGTACTATGAATGTCAATATTATTATATTACTATATTAGAGCTTATACCCATTACCACTAAAGAGTGCCTAATTTGCCCTAGGGCTTATATGATAATAGTACAAGATTGAATCATATTCGCAGTGCAATTTTGATGTGTTTCTAATGTGTTTCATTAACAGAATATTGGATAGCAATATGTATTAGATTCAATTAATTGAAGTCTATTTAAAAGTATACATTTATGAAAATCTTCTCCATCCAAATAAATGTATTTATTTATTTTATATACATACATATAAACGGATTTTAATCCACAATAAATTTAATCACAATTTAGGCAAAAGATTTTATGTGAATAATAAAGAGATACGATGCATAAGCGAGCTGAATAATTTATATAAATTCAACCCATATATGCTTCAGTATTTGGTATTTATTCATTAGAAACTTGATTTAATAACCAAATTTATTCAATGGCAACCCTTCTCGATATAATTTCTATCCTTATTTTTGACCTGTATCCGTTTTATTTGCAGTCAGCAATGTATAAAATTTGATAACAACTTTATTTCTATTTAATTGTATTGTATTTGTTTCATTACACCATATACAATGTCTATTGCACAATACAATCTCCTGTTAATTTTGGCCTACTGCATGGCCTATCAAGCCACTCATAATTTTTGAGGCAGCAACAAAACTTGGCAATTTGCAATAAAACACTGTCAGAAATATTATGTAGATTTCAGTGCGCCCATCTGGGCTCTGGCTCTTCATTTATTTCATTAACTACAAAGGAGTCTAACAGCAAGAAACAGAGAGAGAGAGAGAGAGAGAAAGGTAGGCCAAAATCCGCCACAGGCAAAGACTTGGCCAAAAGTGACAAATTGTTTCAATTCACAAAAGGACAAACAACAAAAAAAGGAGTAAGAAGGAACAACAACAGCAACAACAAAGACAAAAGCCTCTACAATAATGGCCTAGACCAAAGATAAGGGGGCGAAGAGAGCCTGGCCCAGAGTTAGGAGGGCACGTGCTTTATATAACCCTTTTCTGGTTCTGGGCCTGAGCTTGCTTTCCATTCATTTTTTGTTTGGTTTTTTTGTTGTTTAATATCCCTTTTCGTTGTTTTTCCCGTTGTTGTTTTCTTTGTGTCATTAGCCGCCGTGTCCGTGGCTGTGTCCGTGTCCATCTCCGTAACCCAGTCCGTTCCTCTGCCAGTGTCCTTTTATCTGTTGTACATGACATTTTGGCCTTTCTCATAAGTCCCGGACAGGCCAGCAGAAAGGCGGACAAAAGGTAGTCCAAACGAATGATGACGGCAATTTGCGGCTGATCCTTGGCTGCTCTCACTCTCTCTCTGACTCTTTCTCTAACTCTTTCTCTCTGCTCGCATCCTTTCTCTTTCCATAGCACCTCTTTTATGACTATTCTACATAATTATCTTAATTTTGCCTAAAAGCAGGCACAGAAATTCTCTTGGATTTTTAGAGTTCAGAAGCAGCCCAATTGCTGTTTGGCAATGCGCTTTTTGGGCACGCTCTGCTTTCTTGGTGACAATGCATAGTGGTGCAAAGGTTATTGAAATGAAAGATATTTGAACATGTTAGGTTAGGATTAGGTAGAGGTGGCTGCCAGGCTCACTCGGAGCCTGTCACACTTAGGCCGGTTTCGGCCAGTTGAGATATTTGAACATACCCGAATAAAATATTGAATGATCTCTGGATACCCGAAAAAAACAACACTTGAAGGGCAGAAAGAAGGAACTGTATTGATGCAATCTTTTTGTTTGGTCTATTTAGAGATGGAGATCTATCATTTTATGAAAGGTTTTCCCAAAACACATCTCTTCAAAAAGTAAAACAAAAACCTTTCTGTTTACAATTTCCACTCTCGCAGCAAGTCTATTGGTATACATTTTTATATCTAAGTATAGTTATACTTCGATCCTCAGGACTTTTTCTCTTTGTGCTGGGATCTTCTTAAACCTTTGCCTCAATGTGCCTGCAATTGCTGGAAGCCCGCAGAAGAGTGAAACTGCCAGGTCCGTATGCAAATTTCAAGCGAGTGATAAAAATTGACTCCTGCTCCGAAATGGAAATGCAGTTGGGGCAAAGCAAATATTTCAGCGTAAGTAAACTACATTAGCAACAGGAGCATATACTCAGAGAGGGAGATATATATAGAGAGGATGGAAACGAGGTGCAGCGAAAGGAGCGGCATCAGCTAGTTGGCCCTTGGTGTATTTGCCCGTGCGTCAGGTGCAGTTCGCTCTGCTTGGTGCCTCTCGAGAGTACCGTGCCCCAATGTGGAAACCTCTCTCTTACCTTTGATTACCCATCCCAATCTGAGTCTGAGTCTGAGTTCCGCATCCTGTATCTGTGCGGTTGACAGCTCGGTAGCTACCGCTTGACTTGTTTTCGAGAGAGAGGAAAAGATTGGTTGAACGAAGACCAACCGAAATACATACATACATAAAATATATAAAATTGCCACGGGGATAAATTGCAAACGATGAAAAATGTAATGAAATGTTTGTGCATACGCGATGATCTCGAAATTTAGCAGAAAGGGAATAAACTTACGGGTACTTAAATATAAAGAAATATTTAAAATAAAGTACCCCAAGAAGCAAAGAAAAACGAATGCATTTGAAATTTGAATTCATTTATTTCTATTATTATGTGAATTAAATATTCATTTCCAAACTCAATATTAACCTGTGGACATCTAGATTATTTGTAGTTTCAAGTTTGTTAAATGGTTTTCTCTGCACATTTATAATTAAATGATGAGTGTTCCTAGTGGTTTTCCTCTCTAATCTTAATATATTTGAAGCAAATTTAGATTTATAACCAAAATATTGACTTAAGCCAGAAAGCCAAGTGGGGGACTTTCTCCAAAGATGGAGAGACACAGAGGGGCGATGTCAAACAAATGCGATTAAAACTAAACTCGAAGACAAACAAACACACGGCTTAAAGACGTCTGGGACCACAAATTAATGAAATAGTTGTGTTTACTCTTTCGGGGAATAGAAGGATACTATACCCCCGCACAAGCCTTTATCATGTGTGCAATAAGCAGAGAGCTCTGTGGCCAATTAATCGAGACAGTGTTTGCTGCATAAATCAAGGCAAAGTCGGCCTGAATACCGCTGGCGCCACCAAAAAGTATGCAAAGTTATTTGCCAGCCAAGAATGCGGCATGCGCCTCAAGTTATGCAAACTATGCCACATGCAGGAGAATTCTACCTCCTTCTGTGCGGAAAGGCAAGTGGAGTGCGGAGTGGAGTGTGTTTTCGCTTTTGGGTAATCAGGCAGCAAGTAGGTCAACGGCAATCAAAGCCAGAGATCCAAACCTAAATGGAAATCAAATTGTATTGTACGAGTATTTCGAGATATTTTGGTGAGGGGGGTGGCTTTACAGAAATACTTTCCGTCTTCCAAGCCACTGACCAACACAAGAAATCGTTGAACTTGTGTAATACTTTTCCCTTTTTAAAGTTTAACATTTCATCGGGATAAATATGTACGTAATAACTTGAAAGTCAGTTTTCTGAAAGTTATTACCTTTCAAAATTAAGGGAATAAGATGTGAAAAAATTGCTATGATAGTTCAAAGAGATTCGAGACCTATCGAATTTAATCCATACAGAAATACCTATGAATTTCTGTGTACGTTTTTTCTTACTTGAAAAGATGGTATTATATACACAGAAATAACAGAACATAGATTATACTTTTTTATCGACTTGCAAAAGTTTTCCACGTATCCTGTACGCTTCAACCATTTCGTATTGTAAGCCCATTTAAAACATGGTTTAAAACGATAAATTATTCCATTCAGAAAGTTGTCTATCTCTCAATAATTTTAAGCTTTTATGTAGCAGTCGGGGGATGCAATTTCAACTTTTGAATCTCCTGTTGGGAAACATTTAGCTAGCAAACCAAGTTGCTTTTCCCCATCATTTTTATATCCGATACTCAAAATGCGTGTACGGGTATATTAGATTTGTGGGCACAGTGGATGTGTGTAACGCCCAGAAGGAAGCATTTCCGACCCCATAAAGTATGGTTCTCAGAGACTATAAGAGCTAGAGCAGCCAAATGTTGTATCCAGACTCCTGTGATATCGCACTGTTACAAGTATATTTCAAAATTTCGCCCCTTCTGCCCCCAAATTTTGAAGATACGAGAAAACTAAAAACGCTATAGAGAATGATCGGATTAGTGTGTCCTTGCGCTTACTCATTTTCGGTCTCTCTCTCACACACCCTTCGTCGTGCAATGTCTGCGCCCTCTGGCGGAGCCATACTGACTGAGTATCGGGTATAAATGTAGAGTCGCGGCTGTAGCTGCGACTCACAACGTTCCCCCTCGTTTTGGGCTATTTATGCGGGCAACACATTTTTAGAAATATCTTCCTTGAAGGATAATGTTCTTATGAAAGTTTTTAGATTACAAATGGATCTTCAATCTGTTTCCGTATCCCATTCCCAGCAAAGTGCCTGCTTCCCCGGCAAATTTGTTGCCAAGTCTAACCCTAATAACATTTGCTTTTTATAGCAATGGGCCCTCCCCTTTAGCAGGGTCTCTAATGCCAATTCAATTTGACTCTCCCTAATTACTATAAAGTATCGCAGATATTTAGCATTAATGAGATAGAAGACGTTCAGCTCCGGAGGCAGAAGTTCAAGTACAAGTTTTAATTGAAATTTAAGCACTTTATTTGCCTAAATTCAGGAGAAAGGAGAAATGTAAGACGTTGTCTGGAATGGGAAACTCATTGATTGGCAGGGTGTCTTTGGATTGGGTTGCTCTATAAATAGGTTACTCTGTTAATGGTGACCCCAAATGTAAGGTCCTTCCGTGCAATAATTTACATTGGTTCTCCTCTCTCATTCGCTTTATTTATGTACCGCAGATGTCACGTGTTCCTTTTGTTACTTTTGGTCAACGCCATTTCGCTGAGGGGTCTGTGGGCGTGTGTTCCTTTTGAAATGCTAGCCTTGAGTGAAATATGGCGCAACTTCATGAGGAGACGACATCAAAATGATGATGATGATGCCCCCCACGCGTTGGGGTCGGCGGTGGCGGTGGCGGTGACAACATTGTCGACGTCTATTGCAATCAAGAATTTATGTTTTCAACGCGCAGTTTGTCTTCCCTCGAAGGTGGGCCGGGCCTCCTCCGTGTCCGGGTTCGGATTCGGATTCGGCTGCGGATGGGTTTTTGGGTTTTTGGGGGTTCTGGTCTGGGTCTGGGTCTCTCCAATGCCTTTAGTTTGAGTTTGCTCGCTTGCTTGGTTAAACGCAATTTAGCTGCATTGCTCAAATTTCCGCTTCGCTATCGCGTTACCTTCTCCAACATCTCCAACTCTCTCTCTCTCTGTCTTTCTTTCACACTCTCCCTATCTCTTTTGCTCTGTCTGTATCTGTATCTCCTGGGGTGATGGCACGCCGTTGGTGTTCGTGTGGCAAAAAGTCAGCCATAATATTTGAGTTAAGTTTGGGGTTGCATGGCTGTGGAGAATGAGCTCGTGGGTTTATCAACTGTTTGCTTGATGTTTTGATAAACCAATTTCAGTCTGGTGGTACGAGGGTTCGTCATAAATTGAATTGACATGTGGGATAAATAGAAAGCTTTCTTTAATAGACGCAAGTGTTTATTTAGAACATAAGTGCCTTATGGGAGGACTAGGAAATTGAAAGATATAGGTTTTGGCAAATTATTTGTGAAGGGATTTGCTAGAAGGAAGAAGTATAGAACTGTAACATAGAGTAAATATCTAATGGTTAATGGGAAAAATGGCCCTAGAATCCACGCATCTTTTCAAACTAAATTTCCCATTCATGGAAAACTTCAACCATAGATCACAAAATACCCATACTTCCAAGTAATCAATCAGTTTAACTCATTGTCTTCTTTCCGTTTTACTTGGAAACATATTCCCAAAACAAGCCCAGTCCCTACCCATTTCAAGTCCATAAACTTTTACATTGCGCCTTGGGCAGGGCCACAGTTTATGCAGTAGGAAAGTAGACAGCATTTGACTGACATTTGGGGCATATTTATGGCCAGTCCATGGCACAAAGGCCGCTTGCTGCTGCTGCTCAGCCATGTCAAGTGCAGTGACTGAGAAGAGACTCAAGTTCTTAACTCTGGCCGGCCACACCTCTCGGCAAAGACTCTGCGTTCTCCATGGGCTGTCTGATGATAAGAGCCACTTGTCGGTCTTCCATTCAACATGCTCGTAATGGATTATTCGACATTTTTCACGTGTCTTGAGCCCGGCGGCGGCCAGTTCTTAACACATCTCAGGGTCTACACGTGGCAAATATTAATTTTCCACCTGCCCCCCTCAGTCTCTCCTTCACTGTCTGCCTCTGCAAGAGCAAAGTCTTTGGAGACTATTTACGTCGCCTCCAACTATACATTATCCAGGGTGCGTCTTGTGCAGGAGATAGTCATGTCAGCTGCCTATAAATAACCCTAGAGCTTGACATCAAATAATCATGCCCGTGTAAGCTTTGACTGGATTTTGCATAGACACACGCCCATTTCTCACGTAAAACATTGCCAAACATTGAAATTTTGTGGTGGCTGTGAATTGGGATGGAGTGGTTTTGAGAACGCTTCTTATGCGGTGTTTTTTTGAATATTATGGTACTTAGTACCGGTCTGCGAAATTATAGGGAGAATTATTTAACGGACGAGGAAACAGTTTGGGGATATCTCTATCTTCCATTTGTGATGGATGTAAATGATGAGCATAGATAAAGGATTCATTTTGTGCTTTTTTTTGTGTCACCAATAATTGTGTGTATTTTATTCGATTTTTCGGACCAAAAAGTAAGTCTTTTCTGTACCTCGCCCAAGACTGTGTATCTTGTTGTTGGATTCTGGGACCGACTCAACTGCCCAAGGCATTGA
Source organism: Drosophila lowei (assembly GCA_008121275.1). Taxonomy (NCBI): domain Eukaryota; kingdom Metazoa; phylum Arthropoda; class Insecta; order Diptera; family Drosophilidae; genus Drosophila; species Drosophila lowei. The sequence goes on from CM017777.1 coordinate 6,668,063, forward strand.
CGAACAGATGAAGCCGAGTGGGCAGACGGGCAGCGGTCAGAGACGAAGCAACACGAAAACCCCCGCCATAGAACAACTTTTTGGTGCCTCATGCAACATTTTGGAAATTGTACTTGTAATCTTTGACATTATCTTGAACTCTTTTGATTTTTCATTGCATACTGTTTGGCATTCATTTAAAATCAGGGCTAAGAAATGTTTAGATATTAGGAGGTCTAGAAATATTACACAGCGAAAACTTTCTAGTAGGACGAACCAGCTATTGAATTCTGACATTGTATTCGCGTTCAGTGACTCTCAACTTTTACCGATAGAGACTCATGACTGATAAGTCTTCCATCTGTTGCAACTGAATTTCAGGCAATAAAAATATAAAGAAAAGTTGTAAACCTTGATATATATTTTAATGGGTTTACTTTATACCAGAGTCTTATTTTTGAAAGAATGCATCCGTGTCGTGCTTATCGTATGTTGGCGTGCTTATCGTTTGTCTGCCCCAAAACGTGTGTGACTGCTTCTATAAAAGAGGCCTGCTGGCCACCAATCGCCAACAGTTAATGAAACATACCATTGCTGATAGATCGCAGAATGCCGTATAAGCCGCATATCACATACGATGACAATCTCAAGGTGTGGAGTGGAGGCGAAAGGTTAAACTGCTTTGCACCGCACCTATCGATTGGGGAGATCATCTTCAGGGAGCTGGAAAGCCATCCGAAGCTGATTGCCCAAGTAAACTACTTCATTCATTTAACGAGGAATATCATTGCAATGTCAACTAACCTTCCAGATCTCAGCCACTGAGAAGACTGTGCTGACCCGGGAAGAGGTACGTTTCAATGCAATGCGAGTGGCTAGTTATATGCGAGGACTGGGCCTAAAGCAAACGGATATTGTGGGCCTCATAGCCAGGAACACCACGCACCTGGTGGCCGTGGCCTACGCCTGCTTCTTCAATGGTATGCCATTCCACTCTCTCAACATTGCTTACGAACAGGACACCATAGAGAAACTGTTCAGCACTACCAGACCCCGTATGATCTTCTGCGACGGGGATGAGTACGAGCGAGTTCTGGCAGCCACCGAGCACATCAAGCTGGACACCACAATCATTACCATGCGAAATCATCCCTTGGGATCCCTTTGCATTTTGGATATCCTGACCACACCAATAGAGGAAAACTTCCAGCCCGCTCGTTTGGAACAGTGCCACGATCAGACTTTGGCCATTCTCTGCTCATCCGGCACCACGGGGGTACCAAAAGCAGTCACGATTACAAACAGTCAACGGGTTCTAGTGCCCTTTTTGTAAGTTAGACTTGAACGAAACCCGCTATAATGACTATTACTATCTTATATATTTTCATTTTTCACAGACGTCTGACCTCTAATGATGTGCAATATACACACAGCACCCTAGACTGGATTTCAGGTTTTTTAACCATCATCCACGCTGGAGTGTTCAACAAAACAAATGTTATAGCTGACAATGATTTCGATCCCGCCTTCATGTGTCGTATGGTCGAGGAATACAAGATCGGGTTGGTCTTTCAATGTCCTTCCCACATGGCAATGCTGGCGAACTGCCCGCAATTCGAAAAGGCTGACCTGTCGAGCATAGAGAATTACATTTTTGGCGGCTCCCGCAGCTCTTTGGAAATTCAGAAGCGTATCCGTAGCCGAATCAAGGGAAATCTGATCTTTACCTATTCCATGACAGAGATGAACAGCGCAAGCACGCTGAACATTCACTTTGATGAAAAACCCAACTCAGTCGGTCGACCTATATCTGGGAACAAGATCAAGATAATCAATGAACAGGGTGAGGCTCTGGGCCCCAATGAAGAGGGTGAAGTGTGCCTCTTCAATGGCCAGCATTGGTCTGGCTATTATGGAAATCCAGAGGAGACGCGAATGATTCGCGACTCCCAGATGTGGTTTCACTCCGGAGATGTGGGCTACGTTGATGAAGATGGCTTCTTATTTATAGTTGATCGCAAAAAGGACATGCTCAAGTACCAAAACATCATGTACTATCCCAACGAGATAGAGACAGTCATCTCCCAGATGCCGAACGTTGCCGAGGTCTGTGTATTTGGCATTTGGGATCAGGTCAATGGCGACGAGGCCGCAGCCTCTGTGGTGAAGAGGTACGGCACCGAATTGGTGGCCCAGGACATTTTGGACTTTGTAAAGAAACATATTTCCACCAAGTATAAGCAGTTGAATGCTGGAGTCATCATTGTAGATGATCTGAAGCGAAGTGGGAATGGCAAAACGAATCGACGAGCCAACAAGGATCACTTTCTGAAGGTGCAAAATAGGAAAAGTTTGATCTTAATAAGTGGCTAAAACTATTTGTTTAACCACCTTATCGAAAATAGTTCAGGACAGGAAAGAAGGACCATTCCTTTCAAGTTTCAGGGATCATATAGCATTGCCTTATCAAATATCCAAGAAGATTTCTTTGTAAGGAATGTTTTAATGTGTTCAAAAATTTTACGTATTCCTAAAAACTTTTTTATTTATTTGTATGGACTTACATATATAAAAATATTTAATTATAATAAATAAATACTTCACAATTGTCAAAATTATAATCAAATACAAACTCCAAAAAAAAAACAATTGTAAAAATTTGTATATTTTTTTAAATGTACCTAAAATTTGTATAAATCTACCATTTAAAGTAAATCTGATATCCCCAAAATTTCTAGATATTTCTGGAACACTTCAAGTTTGATTGAATTTGAGGCGAATTCCAAAAAGGGAACTACTCAAATTTGCTCCATATCTTTGTCCACCATTTAACCTTCATTCAACCACTACATCAAATAACAATATTCAAAAATATAGCCTCAAATGTAATTTCAATCACTGCCACTTCCTTAACTTATCAGCCCAGATAGAGATCTAGGGTAGACCCAATTCGACAGCTTTAAGACATAGATACGACTATGTACAATCCCTGAAGCATTCTTTCCCCCAGCAACTTTCTACTTGGCTTACTTTGTTTATGTTTCGGCTAACCAAAAACAAAAAGAAAATTTTGCGATTTCCATGCACGTTTTGCATGGCAAAAGGTAAAGGAAAAAGAGAACAACGGGACCCAAAAAGAAAAACGAAAGAACGGCTAGCTTGGTGCCGAACATTAAGATACCCTTGCAGATTGATTGCTGGTATGTTGCGAACGGAAATCTGGATCTGATTTTGATGGTTCCCAATTCAAATTTTTACTTACATAAAGTTTGTTTGAAAATAGTCCATTGAAAATGATATAGAGTTTTACAGATATATGAGATGTCGATAAACTTTGCTATGGTCGATATTGTCGATATAAAAATCATCAGTATTATTTTTTCAAAGTGGAACTTGGCTAGTAGATCCAATCATACGGACAGATAGAGCGGATCCTGTTCTTATGTTGATTTTAATCATTAATATATGTATGTATATCTCTACTTTTTAAGTTATCTATGATATTATCACATTTCTAACAACATCTGTTTAGAAATCGACTACCTTCTTGAAGGGTATCACAAGAGCAAAGTAACAAAAAAAAATCCTGGAGGATGAGCAGAATGAGAGACGAAGGCAACTGAAAATAAAACATCAATTTTTATGCGACAATTTATTGCGTTTTCCCTCTGCCGTTGCCGGTTTTTCTTCGGCTTTTGGAGTGTGTTGGGCACGTGTTCTTTGTGTTTTTTGGGAATACCTTTGGGCGTCTGATTACATAACAGAAAATGTCAATGTTTGTCAGCCGGCAGCTATTAGATTAGACAAGGCGGTTACCTCGAACCTGTCCCTGTCCCTGTCCGTGTCCGTGTCCATGGCCGTGTCCGGGTCCCTGTTTCTGTTTGTCTTCCTTACGCTATCCCCCATTTCTGTGCCTATTCTCATTCCCATTCTGTCGGAGAGGGTCCTAGGTCCTGGAGATTGGCAGAGATGGCAGCGTTGACTGTGTGCGAATTGTCTGCTAATCTTTACAAATTTGAGGTGCGCATTTGTTTACGAGCTCCACGAGGGATAAGGCTGGAGACGGAGCAGCGATGACTTCTGGCTAAGCTTAGGCTTTGGCTCCCGTTCCATTCTCATCCTAAAAGAGCAAACCAAAGGAACTCGGGGAGCAGCGGGGAAAACTAATGAACCAGTTGTAACCGTGGGTTACTGCGGTACTTAATGTGTAAGGAATATATGTTTATATAGTTATATTTTAAACATATTTTTCGTGATTTTTCTTTTTCTGAGAGTTGATTCTTCAGGGCATTTTTTATAATACCCCAGGTTAACAGCTTGTCACCGATGTCCGTTAACAGCCTGCCGCTCCAACCCTGATACCGCTGTGGAGGAGAGCGGGCTCGAACGATCCACAAGGCTCTCGTATCGTTAAGCATGTCAGATAGATTTAATGACGCACCAACCCCCAATTTGGAGGAAGTGAAATAAAAATCGATTTTTCTTTGTTCTTAGTCTACTTATCGTTAAATTCCTCCTTCTACAACCAATTTTATCCCTCCTTCTACAAACACCTTGAAACGATTAAAGTGAGCTGCTATGAAGGTATCTTTGACTCATTTCCATTCAAGCCCCATTCTAGATTTGAATATTCTGCATTGCATTCAATTTAAGACCCAGCTAAATCAGTTAAATCGTTTCCACCTGGCTCCAATGCCGCACTCAACCTTTGCTTTACCAAATAAAAGCCCCATTTCAACCCCATTCAGCTCAATTAAACACCGTTCGAACGTATCTTCAAATGCGATTCGTATCACATCGCCATCGTTGTTGGTAATCCGTGACGCATTCGGGCACTCCATTTCCCGGCATTTGGAATCAGAGAGCTGGCCAGTCAGGCGCATTCACACCCTCAGCCAGCCCCATTTCCATTTCAAATCGCAAACAAAGTCATTGGCGAATGAGCGGGCCAGACTTGTCTCGACAATCAGCCTGAGCTCAGCATTCGGGCCCGGCCATGCACAGCAGTCTTAGAGCCACATCAGATATGCAATTAATTTGGCCATCAACACACCACAAGGCTTGAGCCTCAGTCTCAGTCACCACCATAGCCTTCGCACTCAGCCATGAAATTTAATAATGGCTTTAATTTAATTTTGATAATGTGGAGCCGTGGATCTTTGAACTCCAGAGAGCAAACTATGAAGGCTGCCGGGCTGACAGGGCCCCTTCTCAGCCATTTTATGGCTTGTTAAGCCTTTTGAAATATTTTGCACTCATTATTTAACACAAAATTCCGCAATCGCATGCAAAAGTGGAAATGCCAGAGACGCCACGGCATAAAGAACCCTTTTTTTAGTCTTGTCGAGGGTATTTTAATTTTGACAGCAATAAACACAGAGAAGAAAGGACCCTAAGAGTATATGCTATGCATATATCGATTTCGTCTATCAAAAGTCTCAAAAATATAATCAAAAGAATCAAAAAAATTTGTATGAATCAAAAAGGTACCAGCGATCTGCAAGGGTATCTAAAGTTTCGGTCCTGGAGCCCAGCCCTTCTTTCATATTCCTTGTGTGTGTGTGCATTATTAATTTTCTTTGATAACCAAATTTTTGCCCGCTCGAAGGAAGGGACTGGGGATAAAAATGATTGCAACTTCCTGGCCAAGCCGGGAGTAAAAATTCCGAGTTGCAAGTGCCAATAAATTAAGCTTTATGCGTGGCTAATAGAAAAATTTTTCCACCTGCCACAGGCACGCGTCGTGTGCGTGTGTGCGAGTGTGTGTTGGTGGGTGGGTGTGTGTGTGCAGAGCTGCCCCACATATGCAAATTGTTGTGGCACATACACTGCCACACACTCAGGCACACATAAATTACATGCTTAAGCAACAAAGGGAGAAAAGTTGCATACAAAAATGTATGAAAAAAAACACTATTTTTCCAACGATTTGCATTGCATGAAGAGAACGCATAAAAGGGGGCTGGAGAAAGGGCTTTCAGATGGGGGGTTGGGTGTGTGGACACTGCATGGGGTTATATGGATATTTAAATAAAAATGGAGAAATGCAAAGAAGGAAATGTGAACTGTGTCTGTGTGGATGCAGCAGACCTGAGCAGAAAATTGAAGATTTCACCGATGACACGGCGTATGCGTAATGCAAATGCCATAAAGGTGGCCCACATGCTTGTAACTAAGGGCAGCTGTAGCTTCCTTCCTTTGGCTTTATGGGGGGGCCAGCCGTAAACTATGCAACGCTTCTGGCCAGATGCATTGACAATGAGAAGAACGTGTAGGAGAGGAGAGGAGACAACATTGGATGGGCAGTAAAATTATATGGGAAAAGTCTGCTTCAATAAGCCATTAAAGTGGTAGGTAACAGATGTGGTAACACGCGTTTGCATTGATGGACAACCATGATTGATGTGAAAAGAACCACTATCGAACAATTGAAAAACTTTAATGTGAATTCTTATTTAAACTTTCACCTTTTTAGTTATTATTTTCGCTCTAATATGTACAATTTACAGCCAAGTCATTTCAACTGAATTTAAGAATGGATTTTTCTAAGTTTTCTATCTTATAATTGCATCTATTTGTTAATCTATAACTTCTGCTCTACTAGTCATCAAATTCCATCAACTCTTGCAACTAAACTTTTTATTGCAATTTTTCTTTTAGTATACTTTTAAGAAACTTTGACATGACATTTGCCTAGTAAAAATGCAACTTAGGCCTGGAAAAGTTCTAGCCAATTAGGTAAACTTTAATACTGCCCTCTCTAGTCTCTTTAAATCCATTGCCATGGCAGCAAGTCTTTAAACAAGCAAGTCTTTTTGTTTTTCATAGGCACTGTTCTCACGCCAATAGAATATATCAATGCTAATAAAATAATTGAACACTTCAGATAAAATCGACTTTTATTTATATATCGTAATTGATGTTTTAGTTAGTATTTATAATTATATACAAATGTTTTCCGTTTGCAGAGGCTCAAATGGCTTATTTTTTTTTTTATTCATTCAATTGAATTTATCATGTTTGTTCACTGATTTAAGTCCTCTTATGCAATCATTTGGGACAAGTATAATTTATGAAAAACATTTATTTAAAAATAAATCTAATATAACTAATAGAAAAAAAACTTGGTTAAAATTAATTGACCCCAATTAAATTATCTCCAACATTTTTTAGCTCATTTTATAAACTTTATAATGAAGTATTTCATTTTGATTAGGAGCTAAATGTTGTTGAAAATGATCTTCAGTTCACACTGAATTTGTTTTAACTCGTATGATACTTTCTTTTTTTTTGTAAATTTTCCAAAAGCATTTACAATTTTCTTTCAGAAAGTTAAACAAAAGCGTTCCTAAGAACACCACTTATGTGGTGTTTTTGGCCAAAAAGCTTTTATTTCTTTCCAGGCGAGGCCAGCAGTTGGCCGTGTTAGATTTACCATGCAGTATGCTTTGTCATGTGTCAAAGTGCATCACCCACTCAAGCTCAGACTGCTGTCAGCTGCTGCTCGGTGGCACATCAATCACACTGCAACCGGCTGGACTGGACTGGAGCTGGAGTCCGGGACAAGCTCAAGAGGAACCCGAGAGAGAGAGCGAGAGCGAGGCCGAGGATAAAGCAACCAGCTGCTGCCTTTGTCTATTTGCTGGATTGCATTTTTGCAGGCAAACTTAATTAATTTTCGAGTCTGTCAGGGCCCGTAATAATAATAATAATAATGGGTCATGATGAGACAGCAGCCGGGGTCTCATTGAATTGCCAGAGCTATAAATTGCATCACCGTTTGATTTATAGATGACTGCCATGTGCAAGGATACAGACGGACACGGACTCCCTCCGATCTCGGGTCCGCGGCCGTGGTCGCCTTCTAATTTGGCACTTAAATGCAACGACGTGCGTGGGACGCTGCCTGACGGACTGACTTATGTCCTCCACTCAACTAAGTTTGGTCTCTCAGAATCCAGTCTCCGTACCTCTTCTCCCTTTGCTCCACTCTTCTGGATAGGCATATGCACACGTCCTTGCTAGGGATTCCTATCACGCGCCGCAAAATGGCGTTACGTGTTTGCCGTCTCCGATACTGGCGGACGGTGAAGTCCTCCTCGTCTTCCTTCCAACTCCCTGGTGGATTATTTGGCCCATGGCTGTTGCTCCTGTTCCCGCTGATTCTGCTGCTGCTGCTCCTGATGTTGCCTCTGGAATATTCAATAATTGGCGCCTCTGGTTGTGTGGGTTATGGCAGTGGTGTGTATGCGTTGGTCTACTCTCTCTTCATAGTTTGACGTGCCGCCGGAAAGTATGCAGCATTAAATTTTCGCGTTATGCATCAGTGCAGGCCCGACAAATTACTGCGAAAATTGATTCGCAGCCAAGGGAGGAAAAAAAGCAACGCAACGAACAAAGCGGAAAAACTGATAGTTGTGTCTGTGTGGCTTTTTCACACGTTCACAGTGGATTTTGTAGTAGCTCTTTTTGTGTGGAATTGTGAATTTTGTGCTCGTTAAAATGAATGCAGTTTTGGATTTCGTTATTTTAGTAAATTTGAATTATATATTTATGTACATATGTATAATAGGGGGTAAGCTGTGGATGGCCGAAGTTTAAAGTACACTATCATATAGGGTTTTTAAAAATTAAAAAGTTATCAGTCAAAGCGTTAGTTAACCTACTATTTTTAGGCAGATATGTACCTTCATCGGACTTATAGATATAGAAATCAAGAGATGTGTAGACAGATATGGACATAATCATTTGTAATTATCTGATTAAAATTTGTATACTCCTCTCCCCGGTTAAAGAGTACAGAATTATGGAACCGAAATCCTATAATAAATAGGACAAAAAATAATATGCTCATTAAATTTGATTCTAGTTCATATAAAAAATTGATTTATGTACATATGTACATATGTAAATAAAATAAAATAAAATAAAATAAAATAATATCAGCGGAAAATAATGAATTGATTTTATAGCTTATGGTATTTATTATTTAAATAAAAAAAACATTTTCATAGAGTTTTATATGAACCAAAATGCATTTATTATTCGTTTGATGTGTTCCCAGTTTAAAGTCCTCCTATTTGAATTTCTTTAAATATAGATTCTCTACTTTTTATAAAAAACCCAATTTCAATTGAGTTTTCTCAACGTTACGTGCAATTTAATGCACTGCCAATTGTTTATTGTTCACTGCTCGCTGTGTATAGTAGTGTTCCCGACGGAGTCTGCATCACTACGTTTTGAATTGGGTTTGGCAAAGCTTTAGTTTTAGTTACGTATTGGTACCCTATAGTCAATTAGTTGAGGGGAATATTTTTCAAATTATTTCAAGACCGCTTTTGCACCATCTATTAAAGAAATACCTGTGGTATCCACAATATTTATGCATTAATATTTATTCGATTCAGCTTACACATGTATTTTGGATAGTTTTCTGCTTACGCCACTTAATTGAATTCGTAATAAAGGGTATCCCTTTTTCGGAATATTAATTCTACTCTTCCTTTCGTGTCTTCTTGTTTTGTTCGCCTACTCTCTAATTGAATTGTTCGTCGGTGCAATTTAATTTCTGCGCAGCAGTGCATTTTCGTTATCACTCACCCCTCGCTGACGAAGAAGCAGCAGCAGACAAAGAGGCAGCGACAGCGACAGCGCAAGCACAGGCACAGGCAAGCCAAGCCAAAGCAAAAGAAAACATGAGCAAAGGAAAAGGGTGAATGAACAGCGATAGAAGGAGCAGACAGAATGGAATGGTTAACCGGTTCGTCTGCTGCAAGGTCGCAAAGGATGAGAAGGGAGATGCGGATGCAGGAGTAACAAGTGTTTTTGGGCTGCCGGCAGTAATGAAGCAGAAGAAAGAAACGACGTAAACGTGAATCGTAACAGATGGACAAAATGATCGCCCCCCGAGATGGGGAGGAGCAGTAGAATGCCAGAGGCGGTACACAAAGGGGAAACAAGGGGAAAGGGGGATGTTTGTGCTAAAAAAAAACTACATATTCCCTGAATCTTGCGAATTATGTTTACTGTTCTTAATGTAAACACTCAAAATGTTATGCCACAAAATCCAACCTCTCACAGCGCCAGCCCCTGACAGCGGACGCCCTAGCACAGCCCAGCCTTCACTACACCAGCACCAAACAGAGAGCACACGCAAGTAAAACAATTAAATCTTGGCGTACAATAATTTTGCAGCTGGTGTAGTGAACCGATTAGAAGAAGAAGACGGGCGCACGAAGAGAAAAAACAATAACATGAAAGAGGTGGATTCAGCGGCCGACGTTTTTGATACCCTTGCAGGTATATGGTTCATATTGGAGCTGCATGAGATGTATATTTATTTATGTAAATATATTACGTCGTAGAGTGATATTTTTGTGAAGAATGAAGGTTTATCTCTTCAAGATTTATCCTCCCTATGGAAGAGTACTGCTGGCTTACGAAAAAGTGCCTGTCTGACAGATTATTTTCCTTTAAAACAGATCCAGAGAGACAAAAATGTCCAATGGTATAACGACTCAGCTGTCTATGCCTTCTCAGCATTGCAAACATCTCGTCAAAATCATCACGCTATCTGATAGGGTACAAAAAACGAAAAGGGGAAGAAGAAGCAATGCTTAAGCTAATTGAAGCGATCGAATATGGAGAGGCCGCTGTCGCTGCTGCCGGGTAAATCAGTTAAAATCGAAGCGTTCGCCGCAACGGAACGCGATCCAGTGAGCGAGTCGAGAACTATCCAGAGATCGCCAGAAATAACACATCCAGAAAGAACGACATTGACATTCAAGCGGGCGTTAATTGCCCCCCTTCTACTCATCGATCGAGCGGCCGGGGTCAAGTGCTGTCAATTGAAAGTGTCAGGTGGCAGACATGAGGCAACTGCCGCTACTGCTCTGGTTCTCACTGTGGCCGGTTCTGGCCAGATCCGACAAAATTTGCGGCTCCCTGGAGCTGAACAAGGTCGCGGACTTTCAGAAACTCCAAAACTGTACCCACGTGGTCGGGCACGTACGGATTGCCTATGTGGACCTGCCTGCAGCGGGCAATACAAGCCTGGAACTACTCGGGAGCAATGTCACGGAGATTAGCGACTATCTGATGGTGTATCGGTGCTCGGGGCTGCTCACCCTGGAGGCGATATTTCCTAAGTTGCGCATCATTCGGGGTCAGGCCTTGCTCTTCGATCAATATGCCCTCGTCGTATACGAGAATCGGAATCTGCGGGAATTGGGCTTGGTCGAGCTGTTGCGCATTCAAAACGGTTTCATTCGCATCGAAACGAATCCGATGCTGTGCTTCGTGGAGACCGTGGACTGGATGCACCTCCTGGGCAATAGGAGCCAGCAGCATTTTTCCCTCAAGGTAACAAAAGGCACTTATTATAAAAAGGTTTTGAATGCATATGGTATATCTTTACAGCACAACAAACCTCCTAGTCATTGTCCAGTGTGTGGAGGCTTGGCAGCTGACTATGCCTTCCGCAAGAACATCTCTGATTTTTGCTGGAACATGAACTCCCCCCAGATCCGACCTACTCCGCCCCGCCTCGAGGGCTGTCCGGCCGCCTGCGGTCTTAATGGGTGTGACAATGCGGGTAACTGTTGCCAGCATAGTTGCGTCACGGAATGCTCGGATCAGAACTGTACGCTGTGTGCCAAATATCAGAGTAAGGGAAAATGTGTAGATCAGTGCGTGATCAGCTACGAATTACATAAGAGGCAGTGCATCAGCCACAAGGAGTGCCGTCAGTTGGGCATGATACCGCTCACTCGCGGATATCGCTGTGCGGAGAAATGTCCCCCCAATCAGAAGGAAGTGCGGGATCCAAATGGATTGGCCAATTGTCAGGTGGAGTGTAAGGGTGTGTTTCATGTGAAGAGTGGGGCGGACTTGGAACGTTTACAAGACTGTGTGACCATCAATGGATCACTAATCATCGAATTAACTGACATAAAGGGTGAGTTTTTTTCTTAGATGAATTTATTATTAACTAATATTTCATTTTAGAAAAAATTGTGGCTTCTTTGGAGCATTCATTGGGTAGTCTCAAGGAAATCACTGGCTATCTGAAAGTCATGCACTCTGCCCAGCTGATGTCTTTGTCGTTTCTACAGAATTTGGATTTAATACGAGGTGATCAGCTGATTGAAAACAAGTGAGTGACTAGGAACTTTGACTGAACGTAATTATTCTATTGTATTCCCTTCCAGGTATGCTCTCTTTGTGGTAAACAACTATCACCTGGAGAATATTTGGCCACCCAATCATCACGTGCTCGTTCAACGTGGCTCTATCTTCTTTCACCTGAACCCCCGCCTCTGCCATGAAAAGATTCTACAGCTGGAGCCTTCGCTGAAGAGTGTTCAACAGATATCAGTGGCAGATGTCTCTCCTAACTCAAATGGCGAGCGCATCATCTGTGGCGATGCAGTGCGGACCTTGAATCCAGTTGTTGACGATTTGAGCGCCACCGCAGTACGCATTATCTTGGACTATATGGACTGGGAGGGTATGGAGACATTGATTGGATATTCCTACTACTATAAGGAAGCCCCCCAACGCAATGTGACCATGTACGATGGACGACATGGTTGCGGGCACGATAAGTGAGTGAGGATCTAGAAAAATTTCAAAATTTATCCCAAGTTTACATCGTTTTGCAGTTGGCTCATGGATGTCTCGGCCACCAAGAGTCGTCGTCATGTCATTTCCGGTCTTAAGCCATATACCCAGTATGCACTTTTCGTAAAGACTCTAACACGAACCGACTATCATATGCAGATTGATGCGTATTCAAAAATCTTCTACTTTCAAACGTTGCCCGACAAACCCAGTCCCGTGGCAAGGATCTATGGCAGCTCGGAGCTCAGCACACAGATTGTAAGGATATACAAAATTATAAATCTCTGCCTATTTATGCTCTTTTCTTGTTCTATGGCAGCTGCTTCATTGGTGGCCACCGCGTCGCCCAAACGGCATCATCAACAAATACTATGTGACCTATGAGCCACACAATCTCACTCAAGCAGAGCAGGGAAAAAACTATCTGAATCCGAGGCCTACTAATGTGAGCTACTTGGATTGCCAGTGCGATGATGTGACGTCCTACGATTCGGGCCCACAGCCAGACGATGAGGATTACTACAACAAGGAGCAGATCACCTACGAAGATGCCTTGCCCAATCTAATCTATGTTTCGTAGGTTTTCTTTCCTAAACTAATTCAAATCTATAAGATGATTACATTTGTTGTTCTCTTTAGCCGGCGCCAGGAACAGCCAAAGAAAGATAAGTTTGAAAAAGTAATTGACTTTGATGATCTAAAGGCTGGCAAGAAGAAAGAACAACGATCGACCCCAGCAACAACAACTCCATCGCCCACCAATCTAACCATCAATCAGGAAAAGATGGCTGCCCTCCAGTACGAACTGTATCGTAACTTTAGCGAGCAGCGGCAACGTGCCCTCCAGGATCTGGATATCAACAGCTTACAGATCCCTCATGCCGTGAAAAAGTGCCAGGATGCCCATGCCTCTGTGGGTCAGAGGGTGGAGGAGAAATGCACTGTCGAGGAGGAGATGAATGGCATCGAATTGCCTGGCACTCAGCACTACTATTACCTAAATCAACTCAAGCCAGAGTCCTTCTACCGGGTTACAGTACGAGCCTGCGTCGATGGTGTGATCAACGGTTGCTCCAATCCCACGGAAGCCCTGGTCAAGACCACTAGCCTGCGCGTGGAGCAACTGATGAAGAGCACCTAGGGGTGCCTAGGGGTGAAGAAATATTTGGACAATTTCTATGGAAGAAGAAAGCTACAACGGGATGATCCCCGAAACCGATTTGTATTACCTGACAAGTGATAAATGTTAACTGAGTATTCGTAAATGTCTTAGCTGTAGTTGCTCAATGTTCCTCGAAATGTATTGTAAATGTAAAGCAAATCCTCCAAAGCGACAACAGTTTTCATCAATCTATGCTAATTTGACTTATCAGCCTCGTTTGAGCTTAACACAGAACGGAGGAGCACTTGAAACCTTTTGGCAGGCTGAACAGGCAACGAACGGAACCCTAAACCATCTAAAACCTCCCCACACTCGCACAGAGACGACAGCTAGCGAAAGGTAATCCTAATGCTGACAGCAGTGATTTTTATACCCTTGGAGAGGGTGTTGAGACTTCGTTGAGAAGTTGGCAGCACATAGAAGGATATTGTGTGCCTTCGGCTATGCACATTAGGCTTTTTTTTTATTTGGCATATTCTCTTGCTATATCTGAAAATAATTTTGTATTAACTAAAACTTAAACGATGCCTTCGAAGAGTCTGCTAGAGTATTCAATGCTTCGATCTGACGTAGTTCTCTGTTCTGGTTGAAATTTTCCACTTGGCCCGAAAACGGTTTCCGTGTGGGTTAGAGAGTTGGCTCAAGCGTAAGCCTAGGCAAAACTAACAACATCAACACCTGCTCCCGCCCCTCAAAAGGCTTTCTAGTGCCTCCACTGCCTTTGTCCTCTAGCCCTCCAACGCATGCCACTTAATATGCAAATATGCCACAAAAGAGCTTTAAACTTTAAAACACTGACAAAAACTAAAAATAATCCCCGTGACTAGGAGGGGTTTCGGGTGGGAATGGCGTTAGGACGGTGGTTTGGATGGGTACGAAGCTCAGTCGAGACGAGGAGTGTAGCTTCAAGTCGAGTCAAGTCGAGTACGTGTCATGTGTCGCCTTGTTTGTGGCGAACTTTTCGGCGCAGCTGGAAAAGTTCCATGAAAACGTGTCCCACTCAATGGTGGAAAACGCTTCGTGATTGACGCAGGAGCAGCGTGTTCATCGGTGGAGTAGGAGGCAGCAGTGTATGTAAGAGGATGAGGAAAAGTGCCTGCAAGGGAAAAGGATTTCAATTCTGCCGCTGACACTGACGCGCAATTTAACTACCTTAGACGAAGGACAACCTGGAGGACCTTGGTGGCACTTCAATGGGTGGTTTAACCAGTTTTGCGAGTCACCTGCTGCTGACTATCGCCATTAATTTGCTTGATCTTTTGTCTGAGAATTGAGCTTATAATCTAATATCTAATATTTGATGTGCATTATTTAAATCAACTCTCTAAACTTTAAGCAAAAGTTGCCGCAAACCGTCTTATCCCATATCCTTCACCTCCATTTTGGGCTGTGGCTGTCGGTCTCTCCTTAAGTGCCATCCTGTCTGCCTTGAGGGGGAAAAGCAGATCCTAAACCAATTGTATTTCAATATTTCAATGTCTATCGCTGCTTTTACTGTTGCGCCATTTTTCGCGTTACTTCCGTAGTCGTAGTCCTTGCCGTGTATCCTCGTTATCCTTGCACTCGTTTGTTATCTATGCACTGCCAGGGCAAGCACTTTGGGTGCGGTTGTTTCGCCGTGTTTGTCAGTGTGTGTCAGTCAGTCGGTCGGTCGGACAATATAACTGAGTGCTTCACGGCACTCTCTCCAGTTTGCCACGGTGCCGTGCCGTGTGTGCACTTCAATTGTCCTTGCCCCAGCTTGGGAGTGTCTAGTGTCGGCAATACCTTCGCACCATCGCACCATCGCACCATCGATGCATTTAACTTTGCGTTTTCGCATTTTTGTCTGGGGATAGTTGTGCGTTGGGTCGAGGAGCTGCAGCCGTTCCCGTTTGCCGGTAATGGTAATGATGTGTACTAGTTTGGTTTTGAGCCATTGATATATACTATATCCGTACACTTCCAGTGGGGTTACAACTTGGGGGAAGCTCTCACCTCACTGATGGGCTGCGGTTAAGGTTGTGCCATAAATCTTTAGCTGAAGTAGAGGGAAATCTATTTAGAGTAGAGCTAGGGGAAAACCTTTCAGCTGAAATGGAATAGAATTTGAGTATTTTAAACGCAATGTTCAGCTTTAATTCAACTTCTTCGAGAAAGTTTCCTTTATAGGTGAAGGTTAAGCCTAAACTATACCTTACAGAACTAACAAAAGTAGGCTATATAATGTTTCTATAACACTTAAAATATTACTGCATCGTGTTCATTCAAAAAATGGCGTAGGAACCCTAAAATAAAGTCCATCTTAAGCTACATGAAAAATTTAATTTATAATATGTAAACAATTAAATAATTTATACAAAACATCCCATTTAATTAATAAGATCAGTGATGCCTTTAGCTTCGCCGTAACCCTTATCAAATCTTCACCCTTAATTTCAACTTAATTTCATTTAAAACGCAGTGCTTAAGAACTGTTCAATCAAACACCATTGCAAAATGAATAAAATCGGTGCTCCAGCTAAAAAGGTCAAAACACTTTATTTGAACCTCAGCGGTTCCATGGCGTAATCTTAAGCGAACAAAAGTACAACTGTACCCCCGTCGAGCTGTCCATCAGGACTTCGATGCACACGACACGTCTCACACACACACAAATACACAATTGTCCTTTTCAATGACCATTGCCATTGCTTTGTTATCCTGTCGTTTTGTCTGGCTTTGGTCACATTACAAATCCAATTGCCAATGCGAGATAAATGCGCTCGGATAATATAAACTGACATGTGTGTGGGAAACGGTCACTTAGTCGACAAGGACATGCAGTTAGACAGAGATGGAGGGTGGGGGGAGGGTGACTAGGGAAGAGAGCGGGGCACGCAGCTGATTTTAATTTTAGTTAAATCAAAATCTGCTGAGACAGGAACCCAGTTTATTGGCTCTCCAGTTGCACTCCAAAGGGATCCGACACGTCTGCACTTAGTGCGTTTGCGCCTGGCAATATCTCTCTCCCTCTCTTTCTATCTCTTTACTCTCCCTCTCTTTCTAAGGTTGCATGATGCCAAGCCACACAAAAAGGGGCAAATGGGGAGGTGGTCTTGCCTGGCCCTGGCCTGCCTTGAATTGGCTCTGGGCTTGCCTTTGCGTGGCTTTTGGCCCCGACTGCCTGACATGTGTTTGGTTTGCTTGGTTTTCATAAATAATGAAAAGTGCTGGAAATAGTTTTTTCATTCAACCCCACACTTTTCCCACGACCCAAAGTTCTATTAAAAGTCAAGCACGAAACATTCAGATGGCAGATAGCTAGTTTTCCGCTTAATTGTTCCAGAAATAATTTAACCCCGAAAGCATTTGTCAATTTGTTGTGAATAATTTACCACATCATTGACTGTACGACCTGTACGGCTGTACATATGTATGCATGTGTCACATAATTGAATTCAATTGGTAGATTTTCGGGGTCATTATGTATTATTTTCTATGGATAAACATGTGATTCCATATAGTACATGGGTCCTGGCCAAAGCCTAACAATGGGGCAGTCATTGCTCTAGTTTATGGGTTCAACGATTGTCAGGATTGGGGGGGTTCGCTCTAACCACAGCTAAGTGGGTGCTGGCTGAAAAGGAGCACCCATCAAAAGTGGGAAATGGAATTATGAATGGTAATGGTTCGTATAGCGGATGACTTCTATTAAAAGCTCTTAGCTAAAACTTAGGGTGAATTGAAGGTATAATATGAAGGACAATCCATTGATCCTATAAATTGAATATAAATGCTTTTATTATACCCTTACAGGGGTATGCAGTTTACCAAATGATTCACAAATGATTTCCTCAAAGTCCTAATCGTTTAAAAATTGCATAGTTTCTTGAATAATTGTTTATATAAATTGCTTATCACTTCCACTTTGCTTGAACCTTTGCTTTGGGAATCTGTTTTTTCTTGCTTCTATCCAAATTCTTTGAACTGTGACCTGTGGTTTTTTTAACCTCTTTTACCACCGTTATAGTCAGTTTTTTCGGCTCCTTGGGGTACAGCATCGTGAATGAGTTGTGTTGGACCCCTTTCTTGGTGATATTTTCCGACGTGGTCTTACTCAGGTCCTTAGTTTCTGGCTGCAACACATTTTGTTGGTTCTTTGGGAAAATCGAAGAGTATGCTTTTTGCTGGATTCCCTTCACATTGCCATTCGTTGCCTCCTTCTTCTGCTTCTTGAGTGGCTTTTTTCCACATTTCTTTTTAGTGTTCTCCATAGATGTATGTATGTTGAAGTTCGTTTTGTAACTGATATATTTCTAAGTTTCTAAAGCTTCACCCAAGAATCGAGTATAAAAGGGCATGCTTTTGCTCCATAATCTCCATACATTGAACACTCTTTCACTTTCGTAACAATACCATCCACCACTCCTATGAAATTACGAAAAGGAAACCAGCACATCCATTGGAAAAACTTTGCTTTGTCTGCCGCACGTTCAAAATTGAAAATTACACTTTAATTAAGAGCTGTGAACGTATTGGAAATGTCAATAGACCAATGCTTTTCCCCAAAAACCAATATCCTGTAGCACTTGTGGCCGTCAATGCCTGCTAACCTCCCCTCACCTCATCAAATCTCCCAGCAGCAGTCAATTCTTCTGCAAATTTGAACAAAAACAGTTTCAATTGTTGCTGCGACGCGTCGCGTTGCCATATTTGTCAGCCATTTGCGAATGTTTCTAGCTCGCTCATCTACTATCTTCCTCTCTCTCTCTCTCTCTTTGTGTCTGTGTCTCCAAATCGCCATTTTGATTGGAGTGAGGTGAGGTTTTTGAGGGGGGTTTATTCCATTTCCGTTATGGCAGAACGCATTCATTTTGGCATCATCAAGGTTGTATGATGCGTTGGCAAAACGTGTCATCGACACAGCGGCTCGTTCCGCCCCGACAGTTGACAACTCCATCAAAAGGTAAACTAACGGTAACACAGGGGATGCCACGAAATGGATGGGGGACGGGTACTGGTTCTGGTTCTGCTGTACCCCAGTCGATGCTGCTCAATAAAATGTCATTTAATGTCGATGTACGTGTCCGCGGTAGTACAGCGGCTGCCATCTGCAGCTGGGAGCGATAGAGGTGGACCGATGACACGTCCGAGTCAGTTTGAAGAAGGGGTTGGGGCTCAAATACTCGTAGGCCATGGAAAATTCCACAGACAGCTCTTAAAGCTCATCAATTAAACGTTATTATTAATTTAAATTTGGTTAAGATCGAATTAAATCTTGAAAGAATATTTTATTACCACAAGTTGGCTTAATAATTATTTTCTAATCGATTTATTTATTTAAAACTTGAATGTTTTGACTTTCAGTATCTGTATATTTGTATACCGACAAAAATATCTTTAAAGCGGACTTATTGTTTAAATAAAGAAGAGAAAAGCGCAATACATATCAGACTATTGGGTAATTTTCAATTAATTTTCGGAAATGTACCAAAATCACCTTTAGCCTTCAGCCTTAAAAATCAATTACCTCTCGTTTCTTTAGTACAGAAAGGTTTTAAGGCTTATATTTTAAAAAATTTTAAATGAAGACTCCATTTTAATAGAAAAAATCATTTCCGAACTGGCCAGTATTCGAATATTCTAATAATGGACCATCAAAGAGAGTAATAGAGCGCATTTAATTAATGTGTTTAACCTTTTCCGATTCACTTTCGAGAGTTTTCACTGTGTCACGATGTCTCTTTTCCTTCTAATCCGTGTGTGTGTGTGTGTATCGCTGCGTGTGTGTGTGTGCAATTGTGGATGATGGCCGGGCGTAATTGGCTTGTAATTGAAAACTTTGCGGATAATTAATTGCTGAAACTTGCCTCACGACATTTATATGGTTTAAGCTGAGGTTTGTACGCGACATTCGCTCTCATTCTCAGCAGCTTCTTGGTGGCTTTCTCTTTCTCTTTCTCTTCTCCGGTTTTTTGTGCTTCCTTAGCTGCAATTGTAAGTTAATTAAGCGACAGCTCGAAAGCAAGTTGCGACTGTCGTTGAAGTTTCCCTGAGAGTGGAACTGTGGTGGGTGTTTTTGCGGAGAAGTTTCCGACTTGGCGGGTGGCAGGATTTCAGATGTTTCTCTTTGGGATTGAGGGGTTACTAATATAATAAGATTAAAACCCTCTGGACTCTAAATAGAATTTAATTATACACCATATACACCATCAGATTGAAGATTTTTGTGGTGGATGTGGATGTGTGTAACACCCAGAAGGAAGCGCTTCCGACACCATAAGGTATATATGTATATTCCTGATCAGCATCAATAGCCGAGTCGATAACATAAGAACTAGCGGTCGTGGTTTCTCTTTATCTCTTATCTCTATGTTTTTCCCAACTCTCATCACAAGTGCGGGAAAACTTTAGAGAGATCACTCCCTCCCCGCATTAATCAACATATCAATTGGTCCTTTTCCGAACAGCAATACCAAAAGACAGAGAGAGCGTATAATTGCGTATAAAATATATTATTTGAGTCGCATAAATTATAAGATTATAGTACATCTATACTGCCTGTGTATCGGGTATAAAAGTCGGGCCTTGCCGCGGCTCACGAAATTCGCGCTAGTTTTTTATTGGTTCACTGGAAGGATTTTATGCGAAAAATACATAAGTGGGAGTTGCTTTTAGTTATTTTAAAGCTTATTTGATGGATATACTTCAATTCAATTTCAAAAAGACTAGATTATTAACCAGAAAAAAATGTTAAAAGCAGGAAAAAGACGGCATAAATTTGTGTGTGTCTTTAAAAGGACATTAGTAAATATTTTTGCAGTTTCAGGTTTCCGTTTGCGTCTTAAATACCATTTCCAGGTAACCTTTTGTGCCCTTTGTAAGTTTTAATTAATTTGAACTTGTCTCTTGTTGGGCTCCTTTTCTTTGTTTCAATCAAAGAAATATTTTCCCTTTGTCAATGATTGCTTTACTTAAAATCCAAAAGCATTGAAAGCATTAGTCTGGCCTCTCTGAGCCATTGCCCGTGGAGTGGAGAGTACATTTGTGAGCCCAAAAGTCAAAAGTTAATGCCATCTGTATAAAATTAATGCATATTTAAGCATTGGCCGTTGACACGGCCAGCAGGACATTCGAATCTCGAGTATTTTGGCACTGAAACTAATGAATTCCTAATATCTTAATAATACCTTTAATAACAGATTTCAAAAGGCGCCACATTGGCATTGCTGGCTTCGTGGGGGTTTACTTGGGTCGTTAACATTGAAACGAAAGTAATTTGTCTCCCCATTCGGGGCAGTGCCCTTCTCAGTGCCCCGCCCCCGGCCATATGTCGGTTGCCTCATCAGCAAACGGACATGCATTGGCCAGGGCTATAAACAAAGTTCTTAATTTCCGCGCCACATAAAACTTATCTTCATTTGCTGGCCCAAGCCATTGGGTGCAGCACTCCACTCTCTCCCGGGGCTCCTTTGGGGACTGCCCTCCGTGCCTTTCCTGGGCTATAAAAATCACAACATAAGCTAAAAACTTTATGCTGAATGCAAACTGGCAAATGGCAAACGCAAGTTTCCTTTCGACTTTTCGTCCAATGCATTTCGCCCAAGGCTCCATTTGCACAGTGGTTTGTCGCCATGTGAAAACTGGCGAAGTGGGTTCTGGTACCTTGCGAAATTATACTTAAATTTAATGATCCTTTCGATAATAACAAGTTTTTTATGATTTTTTTAGTGCACTGTGGGTGGACATTGCACGGAAATGTGGAGTCGGGCTTTACGAGCCTGGAAATTAAACAAAAGTTTTGATTTCATTAACTTTTGGACATAAATAAATTCATTACGTGAAAACAGAATGTTTTGCGATCATAAGAAAATTGTGAAAATATTTTTTAGGAAAAGTGCGATAAAAAACTATGCTCCTTTCGATATTCTTTTTCTTTCTGATTAAACACATTGAGTCAGGATAATGCAAGTTGAACAATTAATTATAAATAGTTTGATCTTTTAACTTTAAGTTATTCAAAGTTCAATTGGTCTTATTCTTTTGGGTTGAAATTATTCGATTTGTCTTATTCCTACTTATAGAATCACTTATAGAAAATTTTTTCTTTTACAAAGTCCTAGATAAGGCTTCTTAGATTCATGTAGATTATGTAGGGGTATAAGAAGTGAATATATATTTATACAAATATTGGTTTTGCCAATCCCGAAAATGAATTGAAGGTGTTGAAAAACTTGAATAAATTAAAAAAATATATATTGTTGAATGAATGAAAATTCACAAATAGAGAACTCTCGAACGGGTGATTTTCTTTCATTAAATTTCCTCGAACTAAAAGGAACCTCGTGACACTGTGCCAAGTTTGTTGTCCTCCTCGAGGTTGTTGTAAGCAAAAGTTTTGCGGCTGAGGTCGAATGCAGAATTATGTAGCCAGGCCATGGGACAGGGACTTTGGCAGGGAAAGTGGTGAGAGCAGGCGGGAACACTGGACTCGGGACTAGTTCCTCTTAGTTCCTCTTGGTCTCGATGCTGCTGATGTTGTTCCTGATGTTGTTGCATTATCTTAATGTTCATTAGGTTAAGTTTTTGTGCATTTCCTTGGCGCTCGCTGTGGTGCTTTGGCTGCTCATTTGTGTGGCAATCTCCCGTCGACATCCTGCATTGCCCTCAATCCACCAGGGGCTTCTACTTCATCTGTGGGGATGGGTGCTGGCTGGCAAAAACTTTTGCATTCCGTTTCCTAGGCGAACTCGTCACAAGTTTTGTGTCCAAGCCTTTATTTCTTTCGTTCTTTTCTAGCGTTTTTTTTTTTCTTTCCAGTTTTCATTTTGAGATAGTTGCCTATTCTGGATCCTCTGTCTTCATCTTTCTGTTTATGTTTCCTGTCTTGATCGAAGTGCAAGCCACTTTCACCAGGATATAAACTTAATTAAAAATTTCTCAACTTTCAAATGAAAGTGGCTGAGTGGCGCCTAGAGCTTTTCCCCTTTTTCATTGTTAAAGCTCGAAATCTTGCTACCAATCGATTTAAATCGAATCGAAATCGCGATAACTTATTCCGTTACAGTTGTTTCGCTTTTTGTCACTTCCGGTGGACGCCTGACAGTTCATTAGTAACGTGCATCCTGCCATATTTGTCGCCATTTGACATTTTTATTATGGCCTGCGTTTGCGTGGGTGGAAAAGGTACCAGCAAGAGACAAAAAGCAAGGCGCAGCGGCAAGAGCCAGAACAAAAGGTGGAGCACAATAAAAATCGCACAAGGAAGTGAGAGAGAGAGGGAGAGCGTGAAGATAATGCTGGCGGCTCTATGCTCGCTCTCTCGCCCTTGCTTTGTTCGCCTGCTTATCTCTTGCTTCCGTTTCGGAATCCGCTGTATTCAAATGCTCTGCCATGGAAAGGGTATTTACATTATTAGAATAAGTGGTAGAAATTTATCAGCTAAGGCTTTGCTTTTTGTAGGACTAAAGTATTCTATTTCATGCTCTTGAAGGGAATGATTCCCTAGAGTAGTGACTGATTTACCAAGATGAGCTCTTAGTCCACAATGTCATCTTTCTGAGCCCATTACTAGTCCTAGAGAGCTAATTGTGTGAGTTCCTTAAACTTTAGGCTACATAGAAAGATACAGTTTGGGATGAAAATGTTAAAAATAAAGTTTACACAAAGATAACATCGGGTAACGTTACACCCAAAGAAAAAAGCCCTGAGGATCGAATAGCTACACTTAGAATTTGAAGTGTATACCTATAGATTTGCACCGAAAGTGGAAATAATAATAAAGAAGTGTTTTCACTTACATTTAGATATTAATATGCAAATATTTGATCTAAATATATTTCATATTTAAAATAAATATATTTCGTATTTAAATTAAGAACTTTTTGTTTAAATTAAATACATTTCTCACAAGTTGAATATAATATATTTATTTTAAAGTTTTTTATATTCAGATTTAATATGAGCACTACCAAAAGTATTTATGTTTAAATTAAAGTGAATTCTATTTAGTTTAAAAACTGAATATATAATTTAAATATCGTTTTGTTTATTTTTAATATGCCATTTTTGTTCGAGTGTCGTATTATTTATTTTGTTATTATTGGTGCTAGTTTATGTCTTTGACATAGTTAAAACCTTAATAGATATCTAACCGTTTAGGCCAACCTAAAGAGTATGCAAATATCATCCAAGACCAACAAATATATTTTTTTCTACTTATTTTTATCATTATGCTTTTCGCCTGGCTTTAGTTTTATAATCAGGCAACCAGTCAAGCCAGTCATCGCACTGTGGGGCTGCTGCGGTGCAGCAGGATTTATTAAGTTTTTTGGTTTTGTCTAGTTTCTGTTGCTCTCTGTTTCTGTTTCTGCTGGCTGGCCCTGGTTCTGGTCCTGACTTTGCCACTTCTGTAGTAGCTTTCCTGTGTCGGTGCTGTGGGCAAAAGTAATTTGTATAAAAATGCAGGCGACTTTTATTTGATACGACACAATGCAACTTCTCTGACGTTGGGGCAAAAGATAATTGAATATATTTCTTCAGCTGTGGGCGAGGGAACATTCCACAGTACGGGGGATAACAGACCAAAGCCCTAATTGGTATTACCAAAAAGAAGGAATTTGCAAGAGAGTATTAGTTGCCTTGGGGTTGGAGTTAGCTTAAGGAAGGTCCATCATGTCTGATTGGGTCATTCCTTTGAGTACAGTTGTTCTGTCATGAAACGTTTGTGATGGCTGTAAAAGTACAGTTGAGTGCACCCTTTTTGAGCAATCGTCTATTCTCATTTAATAGTTGGCAATTAGTAACTAAATTAGTCACCATGTACTGATAGAAGTAAATTAAAGGACGGTGGCAGTATAGTGAAAGGTCCGAAAATATAAGGGACAGAGAGCTAGTACAGTTGTGCGCTGAAACGATGGTAATGTGTGTCCGGCAAGACAAGTAAACGTGCAGTTGCCTTCGGCGACAGCACAACCTAGTATCTGTAAATACGAGTACTTAATCGAAAGTGCAGTATTGTCATCAACTGGTAGTAATCGTTAACAAGATCATAAAAGAACATTCTACATATAAAAAGTAGCCAGCACTCAATAAAGTCTTAAGGACTAATCCATAATTAGGGGAATGGCGCTATAAATTCCTAATTGTGGTGCCAGTGGATGATTGGACCATGATTTATTGTTGTCTCATGCATTCCTTCGGGTATAGCTATGCAGCCCATGAAACTCAGACAATTTCCATTCGATTCTCGTTTGAATTTCCAATTACTTCAGTACACTATCAAATCCCTTCGAATACCTTGCTTATAGTAACCCACCATTCAATTGGCCATCAACAATAGCTGGGAACATGTGTAGTACACCAAAACCAGGCAGCAAGATTCGAAAACAGGACCAGGCACACCTCAACCTGGGGAACGGCAGATAGTAGCACCCCCGAATCAAGGCATGGGCGGGCATTGTTATGTTGGTAAGCCCGAATGGTAAACGACACCCGCACCGCATCTGGCATCGGTCGCCTCTAGTTGTACCAATCAACGGCCGTGTCACTAACAGCCCAAGCAGCCCTACCACGGACCAGGCCCTGAGGCTAAACGTTGCACTTCGAGAAAGAATCTTTAACTTGGGGAGCGTATTAGGTATAAAACAGGAAGGAAAGAGGACAAATCGGAGACTATAGAAGCTGGAGTACAAAAAGGAATAGCACTCAACGGAGATTGAGTATAATATCCACATTTTGTGTGCTTTCTTCAGGTCTAGCAACTGTACAAATGACAATATATACAGTCCTTGGCGAAACGCAGAAGACTTTCTTTTCGCTCCGTAAAATCTAACAACAAATAGACAGTCTTTGGCGGGGCGCAAAAGTCGGTCCCAAGAAAGAGAAAACAAAATATGTTCCTAGTCTATTTAGTTGGTCTTTTATAGTCTTTGGTAGTATACTTAACAGGCTTTATACGCTTGATAAGTATCGAGTATAAATAGTTAAAACAGAAAAACATTTCACTACCTTGATTTTTGTTGTAGTGTAGACCACATCTCGTGCTGGGCAGATAGATGAAAAAAAAACTAGCGAAAGCTGCAGACAAAGGCAAATCGGAAACGGAAGTTGCATGTGAAAATGGTCGCACTGTCGTTCTCAGAGCGGTTGCACAGTGAGTTGGCTTCGATTTTCTTGTTCTCATTCTGTTGCTTCCTTGGCCCGGTCCGGTCTGTCCTGTCCTGCACGGGCCTGGCTGGGATAGGACTCTTGAATGGCTGACTGAAAATGACAGGTTTTGCCTTTTTGTGCCAAGTTCTACTTTATTTTTTTTCCTGTCTTTGACTTGTCAATGTTAGCTTCCGTTTTTTTCTTATTTCCCTCTCTATGAAATAAGATTTTCAAATTTTTCGACATACTGAATAATAGTTGAATCATATTACAATGCATTCTTTCCGCAGAGGAGTATGAATTCATTGTGTCTGTGATGTCGCGCTAAGGGGCACTTAATTTGTCATTGATGGGTTAGAAAATGCATTCGGTAAATTAGTTTCATTCGCAGGACACAGGACCACAGGGCTTTCGTCCTGGGGTTTCTCCCGCTAAAAAATTAATTGTTTTGTTCAGGAGCCAGAGAGCCAACTTCAATGACATTTGTTCTCCCAGTTTCGCAGTGTGTCTGGCTGTCGTCGGCTATAAATTTTTGATTGCCTTTGTTGGTACTTTCGGTACGGACTGCCTTGCTTACTGCTGATGCTGAATGCTACTCGTACTGCTCCTGGCATTGGGCCCACTGAAAAATGGCATTTTGTTTGCGTTTGCGTTTGCATCGTTTTTGCAGCGGCGCTCTCGTCGACTGAATTTTACGCCTCGTTGGCTTCCCATGCTCTGCGGTCGACTGCCCCACCCGATCGACTCCCATACCTCTTCTGGCTCGGCACAGTCACCAGACCCTGCCTGAAGGGTCGCCGGGGCGGGCAGCGGGCGGACTCACACACAACAGACACATTTCAATAATTGTGCAACAACTGGAAGCGATTATGCAATTTCATCAGACCAAGAGGGAGACACACTGCCACACACTGAGATGGGGTGTAAAAATCAAGCAAATAGGAAGGGGCAGCTGGGAGGTTATGGAGATATGGAAAAGCTGGCGGACTCAGGGAGCTCCTACAAGACAGATTATGGTACAGGCATATTTGTCTCTTCTCCTTAAGGAACTGTTCCTTAAACGTTGTCATTTTAAAAGTGTTTTGCCACAGATACTTAAATGAAACTACTTAATTATTGGTTTTGAAGAAGATTAAAGAAGAATTCAATCAATTTATTCAAAAAACAGTCGCTTCAAAAGAAATAACTGAAGTACCATTCACGATATAGCCACTATCCTTGCGAATAAATGATTTTAATTGGCAATAGACATTTGAGGATCAGTTCAAAGTGAATTTAATAGCCAAGGCTATTTATCTTGGCCGGGGTACAGTCTTACTATTAGCTTAACTTTCAGTTAATTTGAATATCTATTACCAAACTGATAAAACTATTTCCCAACATCTCTTTCAATATGATGAACCCTTTGTGCTGTAGGGTATACGAGTACTCGTATGGGGAACCCGTCTGGCGTGTGTGTGTGTTTGCAGATTGTACTCGTAATACGCAGAGTCCCGTATGAGAGAGGGAGATGTAGTTGCGTTCCGTTGTTATATTGTATCTTTGCCTATACATCTGCTGAGCTGATATGGCATTTGGGGAAAACGAGCTTTATTTCATTTGTGTGTGCCCACACCGCTAGCCACCAATCTCAATCCGAGCCCCATCTCTGGATGGATCTCTGGCATTGTGTGGACGTGTGGGCCGGGATGGGGGTATGGTGGTGGTGGGGAATGTCTGCCTTTCATTTTGAGGTTATGCAAATTGTTATGCTGATATCATAATTAATTCGTTGGGGAAACAGGCCGGAAACAAATTGGGTTTTGAATGAGTTATTGTATTTTTGCGGTATGCTGCATTTTTGTATACATATCTCTCGTTGGTTCTCTCTCTCTCTCGGTTGCGGTGTCCCTTTTGTGTGCCCCTGCAATGGACATGGACCCATGCAAATTCTTTCATATGCGGGGATATATTTTTAGCAAACTAAACCATGAAGCAAAACACAAGCGACACATTTGGACAACCACTCTCTTTCTGGACTCGTTTAATGAGTTTTTCTTCTATTGGTTTTAGTTTCAGGGTTTTCCACTTCCAGCTCTTTTATGGTTCTAACGCAGAAAATTATAGTTGGCCATAAAAAGAGCCACAAAACCCAGTAGTAGAAGGAAAGGAAAGCAAACGCAAGCATCAAAGAGCTCTAAAAATGGTATAACTCAAGTAGTCTGCGGTTTAGCCACAAATTATCAGCACTTTACTCTCGAGGTTCTCTTAATGTTTAATGTTTATTGTTTCATTTTTCTGCTTTTGTTTGCTGGCGAGCAAAATCTAGATGTTCGCTGTAGTTTTTCTCCCACTGGCTCTCCTAGTTTTGACATGGCAAAAAGGGAATGATAAATTAACTGCATATTATAAATTCCTTTGAGTTGAGTTGTCACACATGCGATGGCAATGGGGCATGGTATATGGGCAGGAGGGAGGGAGGGGCAGGAGCTCATGGTTCATGGCTGGCAGCAATTGTCCGTGCATAAGTGTGCGTGTGAGGCGAAAGTAAACCACATTTGCATATGGCACGGGTGGTTCCAGAAGTTAACACAATTTTAAATATTACAGAGGATTAAAACTGTTTTTGAGGTGGATGAATCAGAGATGGTTTTGGGCGAGATATGCCCATGATCGTAAGATACAAACTCTTGTAGGAAGCGCTGCTGATCATGGATATGCATATGTAATAATGTTTTTAATCGTCCGCCAGTTCGAATGCGATGCGTACGGAGATCCTTTTTAAGAAGAAATGAGAATGCTATTCCATTTCTACCTCTATTCTTGTTTTAGATGGTA
Organism: Drosophila lowei; assembly: GCA_008121275.1. Lineage (NCBI taxonomy): Eukaryota > Metazoa > Arthropoda > Insecta > Diptera > Drosophilidae > Drosophila > Drosophila lowei. The sequence continues at coordinate 6,696,753 of CM017777.1, forward strand.
TATCCTGTAGGAAAGGACAATTATTTATGCAATAAAATTCAATTGCTCAATGTTTAGTCATAAAAGCCGCACTGATTATTTTTATATGCCGACTATATAATATACCTATCATTAATTGTTTTTATTTATATAGATTTTTTTTGAAAACTCCTCAATCCACCCGTGAAACCACAACTGTCTCGCGTCTCTGACTCTCGACTGGTGGCTGGGCTGTGCTTGGGTTGAGCTGTTTGTTTATTTGTAGGTGGATGCTGCCCCGCCCGAGTGCCTGGAGTGTGTTTCATTTTGCCACCAAGGCCGTAAATACTCAAGCAACAACAGCAACAACAGCAACAATAGTAGCAGCAGGAGCAAAGTGTCTCACTCTCTATACCATTGCCGCCGTGCAACCTGCCCCACGCCCAGTGCCCAAAGAGTGTGAGTATGTCAGAGGGCGCGGAGCATTTGCCTGTTGTGGTGTGGTCGGTGGTGACGGTGGCGTATACGCAATGTGGCCGACATTTTGCCAAAGTGTTTGTGTAAACAAAGTTGTAGGCCGTCTATTTGTTTGCTGTTTGTACGCCATCTTGTTTATTGTCACCCACACAACCCACAAAAATACACACACACACACACACATGGTAGGCATTTACCGTAGACATTTCCTTCTTGGCCATTGTTTGGCTTACCTTAGAAATTCTTTTTGGCCCGGGCTCGTTATACTTCCGTTTCCGTTTCCGCTGATGTTTTTTTTCGGCATTGGAATGATCATTTTGATTGATGGCCCGCGCATTTATATTGGGCATTTTTTGTTGTTTGTTGCTTTCCTTTTACTTTCTCTCTTGGAAGCTCACGCACGATGGTTCTCTTTCTCTGTCTGTGTAACGCTTCATTGCCTGCTCCTGATTATGCCCCACGGTCCATGTGACATTTATGTAATTGTATTCCCTCCGAGTGCATAATAGTGAGTGAGTGACGGTGTGGGATGGAATGGAACATATATAATGCGTAAATACATACATATATAAGTATTTGGTTCCACACCATTCAGAGGGCTTAATGGCATTCAATTCCGAGTAAATGCTCGAAAGGGTTATGGATGATGGAAAAAGTTTTGTAAGAAAGTTAGGCGTCCACACTGAAAAGGGAAGAGCAGATGCAATGAAAAAGGAGCATGAGTTTCACAAATACTTCCAGATGCCGTCCTGTAATAGCTAAGGAATACACTGGAGTGCTTACCAGAAGAGCACCGTAACTAACCAAGAAATTTACATGAGAAAAATAGTAGCAGTGTGATTCGAGTTAATGGCCTTTTATTTGAGCGCTGCATGCCTTAACTCCAATTTTTAATTGTACTCTCTCTTCGGACAAGCAACAGCACGATTGTAGTATTCAAAATAATATTAAATTTTTTGTAAGCTCACAGAGTAAATAAATAAACAAAAATATTGCATTATTTTACCTATTATAATTAAGTTATATGTATTCAGTATTCGAAAGAGATTTTTGATACAAGTTAAGTTCTGAAAAAGACATGAGGAACTATTTTTTAGAATACTTGTCCCTTTTCTTAATTCTCTGGGAATTTAGTAAAAATATTTTCTTCAAAATTTGCTGATACAAATACGTACCTAAATCTAGTTATTTAATTAATATTTTATGGTTTGAATGAAGAATGAATTTTTTAGAACATTTTTTCTTCAACACATTTCGCGGGGAAAACTTTAAGGAGGTTGTCAAAATGTCTATGCCAGTTCAAGGTCGATTTTTTTTTGGTAAGGAGTTCTACAAGAGTTTTCCATCAATGGCTTCTCCTTCTACGAGTATGTGTGTGTATGTGTGCTCTGCTTGTTTGTCCCCCATTTTGTTTGGCTTGTTTGATATCTATTATCCTTGAAATAAGACGTCCTCTTTGGCTAAATAGATGGCGTCTTTGTTTAGGCGCTGGCCGCATTTGTTTGCCTTGTGTCCTGTCTAATTCAATCTTTTTTTTTGTTGTCTGCTTAGACTGGGCTCCTGTTCTGACTGTTCTAGTCTGGTCTTCTGCCTCCATTGTCTTGGCCTAGATTTGCCAGCGGGAAAATTAATGTGGCAGGTTTTTGTGTCAGCAAATGACGGTCGGCCAATTTGTTTTGCTGCTGGTCTTTTTTTCTTGAGTCTCTCCTTGAGTCTTGAGCTTTTCCCCGGAAGGATCAAGGTGAGGCGGCTGCTCTCTTAGCCGAGTTTCTTCTACTTGGCTTGAGTGGTGCGGCCGCGGCTTTTTCCCTCTAAAATGCACTTCGCTTTAACAATTAAGAGCAGCATTTTCCTGCGCCCCGTTTTCCAACCGTCTCTGGTCCGCCCTCCCTAGGCTACAGTTTTCCATTACCCTTCTCCTGTCAGCTATTTTCCTGCTACCATGCTTTAGTCTGTATTTTTCCCGTTTCCCCATTCCCCCGTTTCTTGTCTGCAATTTCTGCTAATTTGCTGGCACTCATAACATTTGAGAGCGTCGTAAAAGTTAGGGGAAGAAGGAGCTCAGAGTGAGGGGTTGGCAGGGGGGGTGGGGCGCCACCCGGATATTAGCGCAAACAAAATGCAACACTTGAGCTGAAAAATTGCCGTAATGAACGAGCCACCCTCCCCCAGAGCCAGAGTCACTGCAGAAATTGTTTAATTACTGCAAATTCTTTCAATGGTTTATGGCTAGTGTGGGGCAAGCAGGAGGGGTAAAGAGGTGTAAGGTGGAGCTGCCTGATGGTGGGGCATTGGCTTGACACATTTTCCCGACTTTTCCCTGTTCCCTTTTCCCTGCACCCATTTTTCGGGTTGGCTGATTCTTAGCCTCAACTTTATCCACTCTTAGTCTCTATCTAAAGCGCCGTCCCCCTCTCTTTCATCTCTGTCCCTCCTCTCTTTGGCTACCCTCTCATTACCATTTCCCTCTCTTTCCTTCCGCTCTTCTGTGTCTCCCTACATTTCATTAATTTGCTATTAATTTGTATTTTCTTTGCACTGGCTTTCTACTTACTCGTTTTTTCTGTCGCATTATTTCAACCCATTTGGGGGCTAATGAACTTGCTGAAGGGCTCTTATTTACCCCGAACCTATCCACCCCTTCTGCTGCTCTACTTGACGTGTGCCAGACGTCCGTGGACCGAGGCTCTGGCTTACTTTTTGACGAGCAGCTCTTTTGAAAATACTTCGAGTGCCTGAAAGTAGGCAATGATAAATTTGTTCACTGGAGCTTAGAAAGGCTGGAGGAGGAGAGCAGTGAAAGATGTTTGAGTTTTTCGGTTAATTCGAATGACAAATGTGCCTGGGAATTGGGAGCACCGAAAACCGAAAACCGAGCACCCACAGCAGAGAGTGGACCGGGTAAATGATTGTTGACTCTACTTGAGTTCACTTTGTTCAATCTATATTGCTTAACATAGTGAATGGGAGACATACAAATGAAGGGATATACATATTTCTAAGGGATTTTATTTGGCTTAAATTCAAGTTTTCACATGTAAATCTCCCACCTTACAATACATTCTACAATATACCCAACATCAAAAATAGGTAGACAATGAGAACATGATTTCTTGTCTGCTCTGATCCTAGCACCATTTATATGATTAAATGAGCCCTAATGTTCCTTCCTCTGTCTGGTCTGCGCACTTGACCTGCTGCTTGGGTCTCCTTTTCCCACTAATAAACAATAATTCTTGGGCTGGAATTTTGACATGAAACCGGGGCGAAACGACGACAGGCAACACGATTAATAATTGTCAGAGAGTATGCTGTGCTGTCCCATTCTGCACTAAAGCCCATCTCCCTCTAAATCTCTTTGGAAATCAACAAAACGAGAGTGAAAACTGTAATTAATGACTGAGAGAGACAGACGGGGAGATACAGAGAGAGGGGGAGAAATGGTCCATTTTACTAATCTGCAATACAAATATTTTATGACCTTACTAGCAGCATGACCGTGTGTTGGTGTATCTGTGTGTTTGTCGGCCACTTTTCTCCATTTCCCTCCATGTTTGCCTGGCATTATGAACTGGCTGAAAATGCTCCATCGTTACCCAGGGCCAATCATATTCAAATTAATATACCCAATGTGTTGTGCAGTCATAAATTTTAAGGCCCCAGCCAGTAAATGACTGCCACTGCCACTACCACTGCTGCTGGTTACTGCCACAGTTTGCTGCTTGCTGGCTTTTTGTGGGTGTGTCTGTGTGTGTGTGGGGTTGAGAGCCCGGACCTGGGCCTGGGCCTGGAACCTTCACCTTGTAAACAAGATAATTATGGCAGCAACTATGACAGCGAGCTTCCGGTTCTTGGTTCCTGGTTCCTGCTTACTGGTCTGGGCCCCCAAAAGTAAATTCATTTCCTGGCAGACCATTTTGACTGCTGCACGAAATGTTGACAATGTCCTACTAGGGGTGTGGGCAACCCCTGAGGACGGGGAGCCAGCTTATCATTCTGTATATTGAGGCCTGTTGGGCACCTAATGAGACTCCACCCGGGGATTCTCTCTGGCTAAGCCAGAAGTTGTTGCTCCTCTATTTACCTGGCTTGTTAGCGCGGAGCATGAGCAAACAACGCTTGTTGTCAGGGGGAAATGGAATGTCTGAAAATTCCCTAATACTTGTATTCTTGGCTAACACAAAAACAATCTTGAGGTGTCGTCGACGAGATTTTAACACTTTTGGGGTTTAGATTAACGCGGCTGGAATTTGGGTATAAGAAGTGGATTTTGACGGAACTACAGGAATGTGTTACAGGCAAAAGAAAGCACACCTTAAGTCCGTCTTTACTTATTAAAGATATGTCTTTCCGATTTCTTATTATCATCTATTTATTTATAGTCAGAATGAACGGGTTTTCTTTTTAAATTGACATTATTTTAAGAAAAATTGAGCTTAAATCCAATTTTGATTATTTTATTTCTACCTACGTTCTCCAAATCTTTACTAATTTCTTTTAGTTGTTTTTTCTTTCAGGATTTGATCCATCCTGCATCCAATAAATTCCAATTTAACAAATCTGAAGCTATTCCAAGATTTTCTCCTATTATAAATGCGACTTTTCAATTCTCAAGTCCCTAACGGACTTAATCTATTAATCGAATTGCCCCAAAATCATACAGACATATATCAGAAAGTTTGGACTGGCTTTGACTGGCGGCTCATTGCAAATCATATTCATTTGAGCCTATTATTGGAAAAGTTACTGCGATAAGCTTTTGTTATGATGAGCCACGATGATGATGCGATGAGCCCGACGGAGATGATGCACAGGCATCCTCTTCCTCGTCCTCGTCGTCGTCTCCATTGACGCTTTAGACTTAGCCAAGCGGCAAGTGGCCATTAATAAGTGGCATGCCACAGTTTGGTGTATTATCAACTCTCCAATGGCCAACACGTGTCGCCCACGCTCCCCTCTTGACCGCAAAAAAGGCAAAACTTTTCTGTATATTTTTTGTTGTGCCTCTTCCCATCGATGAAGTTATCGACAGCTTGAGCCGAAACTCAATTCCAAAAACAAACAAAAAATAGAATAAGATACTCGGAATACCCTTTAAAATCGATTGTAACTATGAAAAATCCAAGGAACTATAATATATTCCTATTTTGAAGTATTTTTCGCTGTGCAAAATAACATAAAACTACTGAATAATACTGAAGGAAATGGGTACAGAAATTCTTAACTGCACTGCAAATATCTAGTAAAAATCAGCATACCTCTACAAGGATAGAGATACAAAAAGTTTGTGAAAACAAAAACCGCCTGGAGCTATGAGCACTGCTCTGGTGCTCTTCTCCTGGTGTATCTCCTGGCCAGCCATCGCCATCCAGCCCATCCTCTGTGGAGCATTAGAGCATAACACGTACGCCAAACTTATTGATTTTCGGTTTTTGTGGCATGCAGTTTTTGCGGCTTTTGGGTTAGTTAGCGAATTATGAAAATATTTGCTCTGCGCCAACCGGAAGCAGTCCGTGATGAATCACCCGTGAGCAGGAGCCAGATGCCAGCAGCTAAAAGGGGTGCTGATGCTGATGCTGGGTGAAGGAGGGTGGCAGAGTCCTGGCAATTCAGAAATTTCTCGTGCGTGTCTCGCGTATCCACAGATGTATCCCTCAACCCGTGCACATTCTCTCCTCTGCCACTGCGAAACGCTTTCGACCCAGCCCGAATGAGACACGCTTCAATGGCAAATAAAAACGAGGGGGAACACCCGATACTCAGTCAGTACGGCTCCTCTCAGCCAGAGGGCGCACACATTGCACGACGAAAAGTGTGTGAGAGCTAGTGCGTAGCCACTGCTAATTGATTTGTTTCTTCTGGCTGTAATAATTATCCGATCATTCTATATTTGGCTGCGTTTTTTTGGGTCATCTACACCCATTCCTTTTACACAGCAACATTTTACACAAACAAAAGTCTAAAAGCATAGGAGACCGGGAATGAAGACGAATAGCAGAATCGAATACGAAAATAAATGGTTAAGCAAAAACAAAGAATAAATTGTAAACTGATTAAAAACCCATTAAAATCAAATTGAAACACTCATGAGACTGCTATCTCTAACCTGGGATATGCTATCATTCTGCAACAGTACACGGGACACAGGATGGTATCCCCTATGTATGTTCGTGAACGATCTTAAAGAATTGCAGTGCAGGGGCATGAAAGTGCAACGAAATCATCTCCAAATTGATCAAGAAATGTATTTATTTTATTAAGAATTGATCCACACAGTCCATAGCTGATATTGATATCACTTTCAAAATTTTGGATTTTACCTTCAAAATTGTATATGTTTATATTTTATATCTTTATAAAGAGTATTGAAAAAGTTCGGACTATACATATGCAACTGCCTTAACCTAAAAAGAATCTGGTAAAAAGGAGGTCGAAAGATAGTATTCACATTTAAAATGTTGATTTCAAATAGAATATATGTACATATGTAGAACTAGAATGTAGTCAGAAAAATAAATTCCTGTTTCCTGTATAAGGATGTTTGGGTATAATTTATCCGCTGATCTATACCACAATCTAGATATCCCATAACCTAGTCTATAATCCTGTTAGGGACTTTCTGTTAATCTCTTCCTTTATTTCCTATTATTATCCTATTATTTTTCTTGCAGTCTTTACTAATTTTTTTACTAATACTTTTTTATTCATATGAAGCCACCTTGCCTTCAGCATGGCCACCTAGACTTACTCACCTTTACTGACTTACCACTTCTATTTTTGATTAAAAAAGTGCTTCAATGTTATGGTACATCAAACATAAAGATTTCCTTCAATCGACTAACTGATTCTTCCTGTTTCCCTGCATCGCTATGGCCAGGCACTACGAAAATGCTCGTTAAAACAAAACTCCTGAAAACAGGAATCCAAACAAAAAACCAACTTGTAACACATATACAAAAAAATGTTTTTCTCCCAGCTAAAAAATCAAAAACAAAACCTGGCCATTGAAAAGAGGCCACAAGAGTTAGACGGTTGGCATAGGATGGGACTGGATTGGAGTGGAATGCATTGGAGTGAAGAGACGGGAGAGACCTACAGTGCTCGAGCCATTTATGTGTTAAAGTTGCAGCATTAAACACAAACCCAATGGCCCGCCAAAGGGTTAAGGAACTCGACTGCGCCTGGGGCAGAAAATGTGTCCGAGCCCCCATAAAAATTGTTTGTAGTTCGTTTCCTCGTTTTCCATATAAAATGGATTTGATGGATGATGTTGTGCCGCAACTTGGGGAGCATGTGTTCTGAGACTTGTGCCAAGAGCTAAGCAAATGGTTGAGCCCTGGCTGCCACTGGGGAGTAGGGAGTGTAGGGAGTGGGAGCATAAGGAAAGGAGTTGAGACCCGGTTGAGTTGAGTTGACTGCCTGGATGCGCTGAGATTAGAGATGAGGCTGGAACAGAACATGTGGTTAAATGAGGTGGAAAGTGTAACTTAAATGAAAAACAAAAGCTATGTGGGAGAGAAAATATTGTAAGAATTATTCAGGAATTTACCAAGTTTGAGATACTTTTTGGAAGAAATCCGTTTTAGGTGCGAACTTTCTACAATATTCTCAGGCTATTAAAATATTTGTATGATATCCATTCTTATCATTATTAAATATAATAAAGTAGACCTTAAATGTGCCTTCATTAGATATTATTAGGTTATTTTCGATACAATATGTTCTTTGATATTATAATCATAATTTTCCTGGCGATATACAACCCAAGTCCGAGGTATCTGTAAGCCATTTCTTGGCATACAACCGAATCCTTTTGGAAAAAAACGAAAAATACCCACAAAAGAACCCACATTGTAGCGACCGTTTCACAGCCTTAGCTCCAGTTGGAATCCCTTGAAATCCCGGCACATCTCCTAAGTGCATGGAGACTCTGCTGCCCCATCCTTTTTGTGCTTCTTTTTTCCCTGCTTCTCGCAGGACACGGCTGTCAAGTTTTACACCGTTGGGTGCTAAAAATCATAAAATCAATGTGTCATAAAAACAAACCCAAACCAGCTTAAATCCCAGACCAAGACCAGGACTAGAAGGAAATTGTTTGAGCTGCGTATTTTCATTTTATGGCTTTTCAATGCCTCAGATCTCGAGAAACACATGTGTGTGTTTGGGTTTGGTTGGGGTGGGAGTCTGTTTATGACTGCCCAGAAATACTCATAACATTAGGCTCTACTCAGTGCGCGAAAACACTTTAATCAGTGTTGGGTAACTGCTCGACTGTGATTTCTCGGCTCGAAAATCGTTGAAAACTAATTTCTGCAATTTCCTGCAAACAATCAAATGTTTGCACAGCAACAACAATGCCCCAAAAGAGAAATATAACAATAAAGTAAATTACATAAAGTGAGTGAGAAAGAAAGAGCAGACAATCAGAGGGGCTTCCCGCTGTGCTGGGGAATGGAACCCCACTCGGAAATAATTAAATAAATGAAGCAGCTGCAGAAACATTGCTGGATTCCGCATCAGACAGTCGCCGACGCAGACAAGATAGACATCGAGCCCGTCCCGGGCCGTCTGCCGGAGAATACGCAAGACGTCGAAGGAAGGAAGGGTGAGTCACCTGCTTAGAGGTGGTCCCTTCTAGGGGAGCACAGACTCGTGAGCACTCATTGCTCATGAGAGAATAGTGGTACAATTATGAGACACAGTAGTATATAAATTTGTTTATGTGAAGTTCTGTTTCCAAAAGCAGAGGATTCGTTATTTATAATGTTACCCTTTTTACTCATATTCCTCCCTGAATCTCTTTTTATTTTATATTTTTTTGATCGTGTCACGCTGTCAACATTAAGACCATTCCTACAGCTCCATTCGTAACTTTTGCCTGGTGAATGGTAAAGATTTTTAAGCGCCCGTGTTCCTGCCACCGTTGCCATGTAATTTGATTTGATGTTCTCTGCTGTTCTAGATTCTACACTACATATACATACTCGTATATATTTTTTTTGTTTCTCCCGGCGCTCAGGCCTGGCTTCCTACTTTGCACATTTCTGGCACATTTTGTGTCGCCTAATGAATGACAGACAGCAGTAGCAGCAGCAGCAGCGGCAGAGGCAACAGCAACAGCCGCCGGCACGGCAGATGGGGGCATAAATGGGTGCCGCATAACGGCCATAATGCTGATGATAATGTGGATGATTTTAAAACGCGCGTGTTTCCCCAGCAATTGCTGTCATTCCGAAGTCATTTGTGGGCCCAGAATCCTGTCTGCGTGCCAGAAAAGTGTTGCCTGTTTATTTGGATAGTTGGAAATGGCAAGAAAGGTGGCATTAAAACATTATTTCGTAGGACTGTGCAAAGTTAAAAGATTTAAGGGTATTTTTCTGATATTTAAGGCACAGCCTAAAGCCATTTCTTTTGTTTATTGGCCTAATATCCAAAGGCGAACGACTACCGAACTTCCTCGATCGAAATAGCCAGTCAATAAATAGGATTGAAATAATATAAACTCCATCTGAGATAAAATTTGTATACATCCAATTCAAATTGGTATAATTTATATAGAACAAAAACCTTGATTGGTTCCATTTTTCATACAGATCCCAGCAAACATACGTGTGCTCATATTTATTAATAAAGTCACCAATTTTTCAATGTGTTAAGCCAAACCAGTCATAAGCTCTCTGACCAATTATTTAAACAAAATAAAACAACAGAAACAGAAATAGCAACAGCGAATGCAGAATGCAGAATGTGCTAAGCCTCGCAGAAGCAGCCCCACACCGAGACCCCCGATCCGACACGTTTGGCACTTGAATAAATGCAAACAAATAATAAAATTGTTATAAATGCACTTTATACAAATATTTTACATGCCAACATAACAAACAAACTTCCAGACTGGACCAGACCAGTCCAGAGATCATGCCAGGCCCACTGCCACTGCCCTCCCTCGCCGCAGAGCATATACGCAGAGCAAACTGGTAGAACACCAGCAAAACATCGTCGTAAAAAGCAAAACCGAAAGAGAAACAGCCACAAATACAACAAAAATAAACAAATAAAATATAGAAAATAATATAGAAAAAATCACGAGGCAATAAAAAAAGGGGAGAGGACTGAAACAAATACAATGACGGTGGGGGGAAATGCATAAAAAGTTATGAAAACGTGTAAAAGTGAACCGCTTCGACGGGCATGGAATGGCCTCCTCGTCGGGAAATGTCGGGGTGGCGGGCGGGTGGAGGCAGTAGCCGCAGAAAATACAGGCAGAACGAATTGTTCGCTATGTTGGAGTGAGTGAGATGCCAAATAGATACATTTTCAGATGCATTCCAAAACGAAAACAAAGGAATAACAAGGAAGAGATGGGGGAGAGGAGGAGGGCTGAGTGACTGGCGTGTTAAGTGATTGTGACGCTAGGCCCCATATGGTAGTGGCCATAACCACATTTCCAGAGCTGAGCTTCGGTTGTGTGGCCCACCACAAGAACTGAAAATGAAAAAGAAATAGGGAATGTGTATAAAAACATTTAGAAATTCATTGAAATATTAATAAATCCTAAACAAATTTGAGACAAACTATTGAGAAAAAATATATAGAAAAACGCTATATGACTGTTTCGTTTCCGAGTAACAATTATTACTAAATAATATTTAATATATTATATATTGTAAAGTTATATTCATAGATTTGATACTTTGATGAAGAATGAGTTTTGCAATTAAAGAATTATTTACAAAACGAAATGTTGATAATAATTTGGATAAATTCTCTATTGTCCAGACAAATGCTCTTTCAATATTTATCACACCCCAAAATGCTGGTCAATTAGAGTGCTTGATGATGCTTATAATTTATTGACATATAACATTCAATTTATGCTACGGCAAACGCATTAAGCTTAAGTCACACCCCACACCGACTTCCTTTTCAAATCAAACAATTTAATTTAATCTCAATACCACTTCCTTTTTTGATTCGCCTTAAGAAAATAATCTCTACAAACATATGAGGATTTCTACCGCCCCGACTTTCCTTTTGTTTCGCTCTGTTTTGTTTTTGTTTCAGTTTTTGTTTGTTTTGTATTATTTGTGTGTTTTCTGCTGGCAAACACAAAGTTTCCTGCCTTCTTTTTTCGCTGTGTATTTACTGTATATTTGCTGTGTATGCCTAGCGACAGAAATGAATTTATTTGGAATTGTTTTCAGCACTGCACTGTTTCGGGACTTACACACTCTCAATTTGAGCTCCGACCAGAGGGTACAGAGTTCATATTTGTTGCTGAAATTAGCGCAAAAGTTAGGGGCCTATTGTGTGTGACTTGGAGAGAAGTACTGAAGTTTCGTTCATAGAGAAGGGCTTCGTACTCGTGTTAACTAAGGGAGAACTTTGTGGAACTGTTTTGTCGAACATAATGCGAGGATATTCTCGGAAATTTCTATGTGTGCAAAGTGTTTCTAAGCAAACTTATCCTAAATATCATTGGTCGTTTTATTAAAGTTGATCTCAGACTCCCATAGAACTTCCCACATGACTTTTTCGAAGGAATTGTATTAGTAATATATTGGTTGTAGGACATAAATACTATTTGTCAAACCTTTATTCTGTCTACCAATATATTCAACCACAAAAAAGAAGGGATCAACGAAGCGATCAACTCAATTCAAAGGTTTCCTACTTTAATCTAAGTCTAAATATTTTGTTTCACATCTTACATGTCTTAGATATACCCTCAAAAAACCATATGCCCTTTGTACTCTGATAGTAATGAGCATCCAAAAATGTCTCAAGTAACTTTGTTGGCTTTGAGTTAAGTTGACACTTGCCAGTCTGAGCCAAAGACACACTCGCATTCGCATTCCCAGCCACGAAACAGCCCGGGAGTCTCCAACAATTGGACTTATTTGCTCTGTTGTCGACGTCATTAGCCGCATTTGTCTGAAATTAAGTTGAGTTTATGACAAAGACAAAAAAGGAGCCAACCCAGGGCGACAATCGAATTTTCGTTTCATGTCGTGTCGTTTCGTTGGGAGTTGTCTTTCCTTGGGGCTGTCTGTGGCTGTGGCTTCACCATTATGGTTTTTATTATCATCAATATCGCATGTTATCCTATATCCTATATATTGTATGCCATGTGGAGCAATTAATTTGGTTGGTTTTTTTATTTGTTCTTGTTTTAAGTGTTTTTCGGTGTCGCTCTCTCTTTCTGTCTGGCTTGTCGTGTTTCATGGTTCTGATTTTATGACAGCGACAGCTTGAGATATATAAAGGATGTATGTACGATTGTATCTGTATGCCTGTTCATTAGGTTTTCGCTTTCTAAGTGCTGCGTCTGTTGTGTTCGGGTGTTGGCTGTTTGTGCACTTTGTTTCTTGCGGTCGCTTGAACTTTACGACAAAATAATGCGGCTCATTAAAAGCCCTTGGGCCTGGTCTGGTTGGGTCTGTAAACAAGATCTAATGCTTAATGGTTTGTACGAAAGGGAGGGTCCGTCCGTCTGCGTGGGTGCACTGGAATTTTTGATTGATTTGCTGATGATGATTGAATTGTGTTGGAAACTTTGAAACATTATATATATCTTAATTTGTGTTCGATTCGTTGATGATGAAGTCCTCATATGTTTGTTTGTTCTGATATTCATTAATTTTTCATAAGAATATTTTTAGAATGTATTTATGTTATTTATGGGTTCGGAAATACTTCCTTGTCTGCGGTTAAAACGTCCTGATATTCAAGAATGTAATTAATTTTGTATTTTAAAAAGATCCTTGTATATTCCCAAGCAAAAAAGGAAACAAAAATCTAATCTAACCATCACCTTTTATTTCTTTTTCTTGTGGTCATCCCTCTATGATTTTAAACCTATTTTTAATCACCTTTAAAATCGTCACCTTATCATTCTTTATATATTTAAAACAAGAGTTCCATCTCGATAATAACATATATTACGAATATGAAAAAAGGCTGCAACCCGGAAAGGTATGCCTTAGACACACACACATACATAATCAGTCAAAGAAAGCAAACAAGCAGCAAGGCGATATTTCCGTTTCCGTTTGCCATAATGACAAGCGAGAAGTGAGCGCAACTGTACCGCCAGATGTCGCTAAAGAGAGAGACCGCGTGTGTGTGTGTGTGGTGTCCTCTAAAATGAAAACAAGAAAAATAGTAAGGAAAAAAATATGTCAACTGTCACGATTTGCTGGCAAACAAAAGGAATACATACAGATGAAAATCGATGGCGCAACGTCTTTCTTGTCTGCTCTCTTGTTGGTGGCTGGCTGTCTCCTGTTTGTATTTGCTTTCCCTGGGAAAATGAAAAATAAACAAATTTCCTAATGACAATTCCGAGCATCGCATCGCATCGCAACATGAAACAAGTAAATTGATATTGATGCCGAGTGTTGCTGCTGAGTGAGAGGCCAAGGGGCGTGTACTCTCTTCAGTTGGAGTGCATTAAAGCTCGTTCTGTTTCAGGTTGAAGTGGCAAAACATCTCTAACCTTTGCCTTCTTTATATCCATTTTGAGTATGACCTACTTCTGAACTTCCTGCCTCGAGGGCTCGGCTGGCTTATCATCGCTTCCGATGTGGCCAACTCTCTGGACAGCTTTCTTAACCAATCAAGTTCTTCCTGCCAGAAAGCTGATTACCACAGCCCACTGTCATCCCCACTCTTTTACCTTTGGATGAGTATATGCTCTCTAATCGCATTTGCATATTGTTTTGTTTTTCTACTCTTTTGTAGCAGCATTCGTATTCCCCCCATTCACACAGAAAGTGAAATTTGCTTTATTTCCATTTAATTTTCTTCTGCGGAGATCACACATCAGGGCCTTGGCCACTCTTTAAACATACTTCTGCTTTCTATTTCGCTTTGTTTGCCTGTCTGTAAAATATGGTATAATATGCATAAATCACATAGACAATTAAATTCGTTGTTTTTTTGTTTTCCTGTACCGCATTTCATATGTAAATGAAATGGGAAATGAATTGTTATTGGGCCACCTTCACTCAGTTGTTCCAGCAAGCATCCCTCTGTCACACAGCAAAAGGCAAAGCGTGACAGCAGCCAAGGAAAGTACAATCTCAAGGAAATGGGGTAATATTAAATGAGCTTTTCGGCAACGAAGATTGGATGCTCTGACTCGAGGAATGATTGATATTACAAATACTTTGGAATAATTTGTATGCAGAACAGTAAGCCTTGACTTAATTGATGAATAGAGAGAATAGAGAGAAAATAAAAATAAAACCTCCCAACCTACGAGTAACGAAAACGAACATGAAGGATAGTACAGGAAAGTCCAATGATGATCGGACTATCGTGTCTACTGCGGCAGCAAATAGCAACCTGAAGAAGGCTCAGTTTGTGGCCTACACTTTGCTGTTCCCAAAGAATTCTGTTAAGGACCTGAGCAAGATCTTGCATGTCAAGTTGAAGGCGATCCAAGGCATCCAATTTACTATACTGATCCCCAAGGAACCCAAAATAATTCTCCTGACGACACCAAAATTGATCGATAAAAAGAAAGAACAATCAGAATACATCGATAAATGCAAGAATAAAGGAGTTTTGATGGCACGCAACGACAACGATATTAAGACGATCAAGGGAATGCCCTTGCAAGCTCAACACGAAAATAAACTCAAAACTTCCTTGGTAAAATTTGATTAGAATCGCTCAAATGATCAGTTCCAGCAGCTGTTGTAGAACTAAGTGTACTAAGAAGACGTTGATGATGGTCAAGAATATGAGAGTGTATATTATTTTCTATATATGTATATCTATGTATACCGCCTGTAAGGTTAAAAAATGATCATTAGTCATTATATATTTTAGATTCAACACCTTCTATCTGGCATTTGTTATATGTATCTTAGAGCTTAGAAGTTCTCTAGTTTCATCGTGGCAAACATATAGTCAGAATCGTTATACCTCACAAGAGTGCCAGGGTATAGAAAACATGTTAAAGTAGAGGAAAATAAGTTGCCACAGACGCACACACACACACACTCACACTCACACTCTGGCATATAAATCACATAAATCTTTTTATTTGTCACTTTTATTGGTTTTTATTATTGTACCTTTTTTCAGTTGTAGCTGCATGTGAGTGTGAGTGTGAGTGTGTCTGTGTGTGTGCCTGAGTCGTCGGCAGTTGACACATGCGTGCCCGATAATGTCGCGAAATGTTCGCTGGGTTCCTGTCAGACAGTCAGACACTCAGACTGGGGCGGCTGAAAGGAAAAACGGAAAAGAAAGAAAATATTACAATTGCGGTCTATCTGCCTGTGTATGGGCATGTGGGTGGGTGCAAGTGTGAGTGAACAACTACATTTTCATAAAACGCCAGAAATATTAAATAACAATAAAAGCAAGATATATGTTTTGTGTATAAATGTATTTATGTGTTTTGCCATTTCGTTTTTACGGTACGCACCTCTCCACCATTTGTATCTCTGTCTCTAGAAATGTGTGGAGTATCTGCGCGTGTGTGTGAGTGTTGTGTGCTTTTGGGGGTATCTGTGCTTGTGCGATTCTAATCAGGAGCCAGAACTACATACTACAATGACAGCAAACAGAGACTGGCAAACCAATAAACAAACAAAACGCACGAATAGGCAAAAGAGCTCTCTCTTTCTCTTTCTCACGTCTTTTGTTCGACCTTTTGGCCCCTGCTCCTGTGGCACCCCGACTCCAATACCAACACCGACCTATTGCCATGGCCAGACAGCAGGTTTTTTTTCCTTTTGGCCACACTAAACTTGTGCCCCTCCTTCTCTTCTACCCGTAGAAGCCTCAGCTGGCGTCGTTTGGTCTTTTGTCGAGGTTCTGTTGTCGAAGCGATTTTAATTTGTGTGGCAACCGAAATTGAAAACTGTCAAAACTGTTAACGTGGCCTTTTTGCTCGTGAATGAGTGTTCCAGAGCGAGGGTGGGTGGCTGTGCTTCTGATTATAGTTATTTATAGCTAACCCAAGTTAACCAAGTTTACAGTGCGTTTCGAAAGCGTCCCAAAATGACAAGGCAAAAGAAAATCTTCTGAAGTCGTTGCCAGTTATATTTCAATGGATCTTGACTCGGTGTACTTATAGAATCCTTTAAATGATTGGATTCAATCGGCATTTCATAGCTTCATTAATTGATAAGTCGATTATTTGAACGCTTTTTAGTTAATTTATTTACGAGTTGAAATTATTTAATTATTAAATAGTGTATTCAGGCCGGATCTATGAATCAATGTGTCAAAAGGACGTAACTAAATATTTAATAAATAAATTAGCTAATTAATGACTTGATAATTAAGAAAACCCATAGCTCATTCGATAATTATTGAATTATTTATATTTAATTATCTTTAGTATTCAATAGTTATATCATAGAAGATATAAATTTGAGTAAAAATATACATAATTTGATCAGATAATACACTCTGTGATTTTATAACCAAATTGTTTCTTTCTGGCTTTAAAAAGTACTCAAGACATGCCATGTATCTGATCCAAGAACATCAATCCGATTCCTTTAATTAAAATAAAAGTTTAACTGTTTCTTATTATATAACATATTTGTTATGTGTGGTTCTTCCTGGGAAAACATTTCGTGCAGATTTCGCCGACTATTTCTGCAGCTTAAGTTAAATAATAAACAGAAATTGGTCGACTTTTTCTCTGTTTTAATTAAAATTCAAATTTAATGCAATTAAAAAACGTCCCCTCAGACCGTCACAAATTAATCTAGCGGTAAAATCTTGTTTAATATTTTTGCCATCGAAGCGGATGTATAACAAAAACACAAACACACACAACAGGGGGGAAAATATTTTTAAGCCATAGTAAAATTTAATATTTATAAAGCGTACACCGAAGCAGGTGGTGGTGGAGGTGGAGAGGGGGGAATGCGTTTCAGAACGAGGAGGAATTCTGAAAAAGAGGCGGAAAGCAATTTTGCTGAAAGGCGTACACCATTTTTATCGATAACTGGCAATAGTTGGAGCTTAAGCTCGTATGTAAATGTGCGTGTACGTGTGTGTGTGTGTATGGCTATGGCTTCACAGCTATAGGTGGATGGATGGCTGTGGGTGTAGGTGTGGGTGCATTGGTGTGCGAGTGTGTCTAACGGTAACGGTGTGAAATGGCGCATATGTAAGCAGCAACCCCATGGATTTATGGGCCTTTACACAGGAATTATAGACGGTTGAGCTCTGGGGCCTTCACTTCTTGTTCGTTGTTTTGCCGACTGTTGTCTGTTTTTGGTGGCTTAAAATCCAATCGACACGACGACCATCCACATACATACAGACATACACATGTACCGGAGGTATAGATATAGAACATTCTTTTTGGCATTGGAGGAGGCGTGCGTGTTATTTACTGACCGGAATTACCACTTTCAGCGGAATAATAGATTACACGCACCCTTCGAGACACAGATACACACCCAGACACAGACACAGACACAGACATACAAAACTTGTAATTGCTTTTGCCTGTTAACGTGCGAATACCGATTGAGAGGAGGCGTGACCCGTGCCGACTTGGGCATACTTAAGGGGATTTACCACCAAGGAAATGCAATTTGCAAAACTTTTAGCCTAGGATACTTAGAAAATGTAATCAATTTCAATAAATTTACAAATTTTATTACAATTTTGGATTGGCCTTCGTTTGATTTTCTTAGAAAGACCTTACACAACTTTTTCTCAGAATATGGCTTAAATCGTTCTTTATTACCATTATTAGATAACAAAGAGATTTCTCTTTAAATCTAGAAATATTAGATCAGATCTATTTTAATAAATTTTCTACCTATCCATTCCTTCACCCTTCTATAATCGTTAAAGGGCAGCGCTTTCTCCCAGTGCTATCATTAGTCCATTTTCAAACGAACTTAATTTGATTTCAGCTTCAAGGCTCATTTAAAATGCGATTTCCGTTTGGTATTAAGAGCCTCCCCATCATCCAGAAATAGAAGTCCCAAGGCTCAATCACCCCTCTATGACAGCAGCATTGATGTCGTATTTTCGGACTGCACATTTTGCAAAAAAGTTCGGTTGGCTGCATTGGTGATGAGTGCAGTGCAAGCAGCTGCAAGACATTAAGTGAAAATATCCAAAGTACACACAGACAGAGAGATACGATTTGTAAGGCTTGTGAATGGCTGGACACGTACTAGAATTTAAAGAAAGGGGAGACAGACTATGGGTTAAGAAAATACTGTGATAGGAAGGGAAAGGATAAACAGGACAGTTCTGGACAAATAATGATGTTGAAATACAAATATTGAGTGCAGGATGAAGTTATATAAAGCTTGGTTAAAGGGAAAATCATACTAGAAAAATAGTTTCTGTCAAATTTTAGCTAAAAAATGTGGCTCACAAATAACTACTTGTAAATGATTATTGATTAGCCTTGCAGTACCTGACTTTAACACTAAAAGATTCTCAACTTAGACATCAAATAAATTATTAATCCGTTTATACAATATGCAATATAAACACAATTCAATCACCGCTTTCCATGCCCCTAATTAACCGCACTTCAACACCATTTCATTGACAATAAGACTAATTACAGATCAACTTATTGATAGCATTATACTTGTTGTCTACAATCGGTCTCAGTTGAGAACAATTTAAGGCCTTCTGTCACGCCCCAAGGCCAACCCTTCGATAAGCCATCATTCATTATTTACTCGCATTATGCCGCGTAATCTTTCATTAAGCCCAAACTTTTAACAACAATTTCCAATCTCTCAGTCTTTCAGCCTCCCCCTTCGCCCTCCCTCGTTCCGCCAAAAGTGTGCTACGGTTTAATTTTCACATTGGCCACAGCACGCGCCCAAAGAGTCAATAATCTCGACTGTCAGCACATTCAGCCGGCCCATAAAGAAAAACAGAGAACAGGCGGCGTGCAAAGAGGGGACGAAAGGGAGGTAGATTGAGAAACATTTACCTATTTTTTAATTACCATAAACAAAAACAACAAAAACGCAAAAATATAAAAACTTTATTCATTTATCAAGAGGCCACGCTGGCCGTTGTTATTGTTTGTTGGCGATAAGTGCAATAAATCAAAGCGAAAGGAACGCCACGTAAACAATCAGGAGAGGACCATGGGGCCAAGGATGAACAGAGGAGTGGAAGGAGATCCAAGGATTGGGATGAGTCCAAGACTCAGATGAGCACAGGTTTGGCATGAGAACAGGACTCAGATGATTCTAGAAAGTAGGATGAGCTGAGCCCCAATGACTGGAATCAGCGCATGACTAGACTCGGATAATATCCCTGTCTGTGCGGCTTGCTGCTTCTCCTGTTTGTGCATTTACCCTCTAGCATTTCTCTGAAAATTTCATTATCTTTCAAGGCTATATACATATCTTGAATGTTTCACAACATATTTTAATATTAGGTATTCTTTTAGCAAAGAGAAAAGCCGAATGGGTAGACGAATAAATTTATGAATATTGAAAACATTGTTTGGGATTTGATTAGTCGAAGGAAATTGGAATCAATTGGATAAGAATGAATGTAAATTTGTTTGGGCTTGTCAGACTTCAAGGGATGAGCTTAGATACGCATCTTTTGAAGACGAAGTTCATAAGATTGAAGGGTATTCTTAGTGCTTGATTGGAGTCCTCAGTTGTCATGCGCTCAAATTCAAACACTACTTAGATGGTATATGATGCGCCTGAGGAAAATTGTAACTGCTTGAAATTGACACACCACCAGAACCATTGAACAGCTTGCTCATCGCCACGGATCCATATTCCAAACATATTCCATATTCCATATGTTTCCAAATGACATCGTTTAGAACGACAGAAATTGTTCATAATACTGTGGAAAATGGATTGCTGGGTCAGAAATAGTATCTAAGATAAAACTTGAGAATCTAAACTATGCATTTAAATTAATTTCACAATTAATCTACCCATGCAATTGTTAAATATTCACAACTTTTAGACTCCGCAGGGGCCAGGTAATCCTGGCTTTTCCAGCCAGCTCAACTTTAATTCCACTAAAACTGCAGCGCCTCGTTGTTCTCAATAAAAAGTGAGTCTTTAATTACTTGTAATTTGTTTTAATGCCACTTGGCGAGTCAAACCCAGCGCAGCGAAGCGTTGAGGTATTAAGGGTCCAGGTGCAGGTGGTGCTTCTGGTGCCGCTCTTCTGGGTGAGGCTTCAGGTGCATTTTGCTCATTTGATTTGATTCACTGGGCTACTTAATGAAAGTTTTCCACTTGCCAACAGCTAACTAAGTTATGAAACAGTTTACGAGTTAGTTAGATGGGTTCAGACATGGAACCTCCCTACTAGCAATTGATCCTTAAACATTAAAATCGAACGATGACTGTGGTGGCGCGACAATCCAAAGTGGAAAATCTTTTCCCCGCTCTTCGGTCCCTCTTTTATGGTCAGAAGCCACAGAGGGCCACCAAGATAATTTCGTCTGAAACTCATTTCGTTTAATGGCGTTCAGGTTTATGCTCCAAACAGAGGCGACGACGGGCCGGACCAAGGGTTGCCCAATGGCACAGCACAGGAAACGGACGCCATTTCGATGATGTCGCGCATTCAAATTGTGAATTGACAAACTTTTACATGTGTGCATGTGGGAAAGTGTGTAGGGGAAAGTGTCGGACTGAGTCCTTGAGCGGGGAAAGGAGAACTGGCGGTGCCCATTGTGGCACGTCCCTTTCGCATGTGACCACAGTGGACCTCATTTTCAATCGATCGAAATGGGTTGGGGAATGTTCTTTCAAAGCATATGCACTGTTTTGGGGTCAATATATAATTGAGTGGTGTGCCTGCATCGAAGTTTAATCTATCTGCATATCAAATTTGGTTTCAATAGCAACCTACTCGTACCTGGTGAATAAAAATACTATGTTCTACTGCCTTGACTTCGATCTGTCTTAATAATAGTTTTGGAAAAATATTAAATGTAATTGAAAAGCTATTGAATAATATTTAGAAAGATTTACCTGGTTAGCGGAAATTTCTAAAACCGTTTCTGGGTTGTAAACGGTTTTCAAGTTGCATATTCTCCTTTCAATTTGCTTTTTTTACATTCATATAACTAATGATTTATTGATCATATTCATTTAGTCTTTTTGTATAGAAATGTGTGAATTGGTTGGTTTTTTTATATCAAAATGGCCCTCTACGTACATATTGTATGTATGTCTATTGAAAAAGATTTATTTCATATCGAGTGTAATAGTTTAAAACTTCTACAGTCTTCAGTCATGTAGTTAAGAGTAAGTTTTCCGATAAAAAAAGTGAATATGTATTAAAAATAAATTAATATATTAAGTAGAATGATAAAGGATTAAAAACGTGTGCAAATTAAATTAAAGTTAAAATAACTGACAATTTTTCTGATCATGGATATGTGTATATTTTTCGAAACACGATTATTTAAATTCCAATAAAAATATAAAATTTGTAAAGCTAATAATCGTTTTACCACAGAAACCATGAAAGGGGTGAAAAGGGTGAAAAGGGTATTTCATTTATAATTTCCTCCAGTGTTCGCTTTAGCCAATCACCACTGTAGTGCTGTGTGATGTGAGCAGAAGCAATTAAAATGCGGCAAACGACGCAGTAAATGAAGCAAATGCTCCAAATGCGTTGCCCAAAAGCATCCTGTGGCCCCCTTGCACATGTCCGTGTATCTGTGTGGCAGTGCGTGTGTGGCAATGTGTGGGTCTGTGTGAATGTCTGTGTGTGTGTGTCTGTGGTGTGGTGTGGTTTTGGGAACTAAATTAACAAAGCCAGGCCGCAGTGGCAGTAGCAGAAGGAACCAGACGACCAATAACCAAAAGCCCGCAACTTGCGTCATGTTACTTTGGACAATGAATGGCGACGATGATGACAGAAAGAGAGGAATACTCCGAAACGAATGAGATGGATATAGAGCGAAAGAGATAGAGGGAGATAGTGGATGTTAAGTCAGGCGCTGATAATAATGGGCGGCATGGATAGGGTACATGGACAACGGTACGGACGCGGAATGCCATCTACGTCTACTATTTCTCCAGCTCTCTATCCCTCCATTGTCTTTGGTTCGCTCTGCGGCTATTGGGAACCGCAGTGTAGCAAAAGGATTCAACTGCAAAATTACTCAAATTGAGTTGGGATTTGAAATTGCGTGAAAAGACGGCAAGGCAGCAACTTGCCATTACCATTCCGCAGCAGTCAAGCAGCAATCATAAAAGTCAAGCGGAATTGTTCTCATCCTCTGCCCTCTGCCCCCGCTTTGATGTGCGGAAGTCCTTGAAGCAGCACCACCCGAACCACCGCCGGTACCACCCAGCCATGGCAATCACTTTCACTTTCTGCCATTCTGCATAGTTGATGGTGCCACCAACTGCTCCACAGCTCTGGACCCTCTACTACCATGCGCCTTTGTTTTGGCATTTTAATTAAGTTCTCGCACTTGTAATAAACGACATCGCTTGATTTGCTCTCACTGTCGGAGTCTTGACTACCATCCTGGTCTCCATCTGCCCTGCCCCCACTTTTCCCTATATTATTATGGTAATTGGGAGAGCAAATTTGACAGTCAGAACTGATTGAGCCCACGCCATCGACAGCGCCATCGCCATCGCCAGCGCCTTCGGCTGTCTGACAATTTGCGCTGATCAGACTTATTTTTGTTTATCTCCTCTTGGACTGTAGTTATTCCTGGTAGAGCCCTCAAATTAGCTGGCAGCTGAGTGGGGAATACATGCTTGAGCAAGTGGAAGGGTATTTGGAAAAGTGTGAAAGCTATTAAGGGAGTTTAAGTGTACTTAAGGAATGGAACGAACAGTTTCTGGAGTTTAAGCAAATCGTTCGCAATGGTTTATGGAATATTGAACCAGAAGCATCAATACACACACCCAACGAATTTATCTAGAAATTTATTTCGAGCGTGCGCTGAATTTCTGGTCGATTTTCTTACATATTCTCAAAGCGTTCGAGTTCGCTTCAAATTCAAATGAATATTTGATGGCCAAAAAGAGTCTCAAAACACTAAATGCATATCCGTAAAGAAACAATCAAAGTTTCAGCCCATTTGTAGGTCACTTATCATACTTTACAAGCGACCAAAGGTCCGACCGGGCCAAGCTAATGCTTTCTTATCGAGCGGCAGGCATAGGGCCCGACCCCGACCCAAGCAACCCCGTGATTTGTGGCTATTAAAAAGCAGACCTCCCTAACATACAACAAAATAAAGAGTAAACTGCCTTTGATTTATTTTCCCGCTTGAAGGAGGTTCTTCGGTGCTCAAACGGAGGCAACAGAAAATTGCCAAAGGCAAGCCCACCTAGACATGCAATATTAAAATTATAGTAAACTTCTTTCGCGTGATGACATATTTATTTTGTTCCAAGTCGACAGGGAACTTTTAACTAACTAGAAAACTTACAAAAAGATAATTGATAGACAGAACAGACTAGATGAATGCAAAATATAACCTTTGGAAGCCCGCAAATGAAGTCTCATTATGTCTGACTGAGTTTTGGATAAATTAAATTTTAATAATGTAAAAAAGTCTACAAGGACTTTTTGCGGCTCTTGAACTTAGCATATATTAATATTAATGAACCAAGTTTATTCCAGACTCGAAGCTCATGAGATACTTTAATTGAAAGATTGAGATAATTATGTTTAACAAGCTTTAAACTCACTGAGATTTCATTCCAGTGTCATTTATAGCACTGCAAAGGCACTTTCCACTCCCACAAGGCATCAATGAACGGCATTCCATTCTATTTACAGCAACGACACACCTATCCAGTCTGTAATTAACGCAATTTAACTGAAACCCAACTTGATTATGGACACATTAGTGTCATTCGACTAGTCCAAAACGCTTTGCCGCGACTGCAATCTGCCTGTGAATGGCAAATCCTTTCAATTTGGAGACCCTCTCGAATTAAATTGCATTTCAATGCGTCAATTTGCTTTATTTTCACTCGGTCCCGGCTGCCATTGTTTTTCTGTTAAGTTTTATGGAAATTTTAATTTATTCATACGCTGCGACATTTACATGTGACTCGAGGGGGCCTTCGGTGTGATCCACACAGAATGAAATTTAATCCACGTAGAACAAATAATATGACCCAAAAAAAATAATTGTTAAGCAAACATAAAGTAGAAATAAAAATATTGAAGCGATATTTGCCATGTGTGCGCGGAATAAAATTTCCTGATGGAAAGTTGGTCGTTAATAAGCGGAAAATTCGAGCCAGAACAGCGCACTGTGAAGTAATTGATCTACGATGCTGTAAATGATGTAAACTTCGAACTTTATACCTTTTTTGCTTTATAAATATGGTTAGATTTAAGCTTCTACAGCCAATAAATTTCAAGGGAACAGGCAAGAATATTTCGATGAAATGGGATTTATCAAGAATTTACGTGCAGAAAACATTTCCTCAAATGTTATTGCTGTAGTGCAAACTACACTTAATAATATTACACAGAAATTTGATTTAGGATTTAGGAATGTAAGGGATATTTCAAATTAAAGCAATGAATAAATACATATATGCCAGAACAAGCAAAATATGCCAGACAAATTAAACCAAATAGTTTTTTTAAAAGGCAAGCCACACGCAAATTTACCCCAAAATGTATGGCGACCCATTGCTCCAATTTCCGGAGATAATTGGCCACTCGATCTACCTCAACGCAGTTGTCCCTGCGACAACATAATTGCCATGTTAAACAGAATGAAATTAAAATTTACTCGTACTCGTACAAGGGAATATACAGAATGCACAGACCCATGGACACTTGTCGAAGGTTGGCAGTGTGAAAAAATTGATCAAATGATAATTAAAAATGAGCGTGCAGTGCAATAAAAAAGGGCCCTTAATGACATAATAACAGATGACAAATAATAAATTGTCGGTCGAACGAGGCGAACGAACTGCGCAAATTACGAGTATTGTTGCCAAACAGACACCACACACGCTATAAGAAAGGACCTGGACCTGGACCTGTCCCATAACCAAGTGCCAGTTGTTGGGGGCTTGTGAATTATGGCAGTAATTAATACACAGAGGCAATGTTCATTATTTTCCAAATGCCGAAGCACAGCAACAGAACAAGATGGAGCTACAGGACATGGGCAGGAGGGCAGGACAAGGTATTATGATTGTCATTAACCATTAAGAAGGCTGAGGGCAGCTCGATTCCTAGATACACAAGCCAGATATATGGTGGAGAGCATCATTATCATAAGTATCAACATAATCTTCGTGTAGAACACAACACAGCCACGAGCCCCAAAAAATATGTAGCATGCAATGAACTATGGCTACCCTGCCGCCACATCGGCCTTCTCATCTCGTCCCGGGTTTTACGGGGCACGGGGCATAACTTAATTATGACGAACGCAGCGAAACGAGGCGAATCTCAAGGCAGCCCCGGATGGGGTGGAGGTGAGGAGGAGGGCTCTGTGGGAAACTGTAACCCGGCCGAGCAAGAAAAAGTGTAATAATAACTATTTGCATTTTATGTGGCGCTTATTTTAGCATAAATTTTGTAGCTTATGGAAATTATTCGTGTATCCACCAACCAGCCAGCTTTCAGCTCCCACTCTTCCTGCAAACGTTCCACCCAATTTCCGGTTGACTGCGCCACCGAAAGTCACAAGGTGAAGTAATGACCCGACCCCGAGCCGGTCGGTCACACGAGGCGTATGGGTAATTGTGAAAAATGCATAAAAATAGTCGTCGTCCTTGTCGCTTGGCTCAGTCGACGCTTCTCTGCTGGTTATCCGACCTAAAAGCCACTGGCATGGGGTTGTGTTTTAATTTAAATGTATGCCTAGGAATTGGTGTTTGAAATAGTAGTTGGAACTTGGCATTCAAATGTGTAGCAATTATGCAAAAACACCCCAAAACGCACTTAATTACATTTACAGAAGCTGTAAACTCCTTTTAATTGCGATAATTTACTTTTCCTGGGCTCTGAATCTCATTCGCTGCTTTGTCGGGCCTTACTATATTTTTATTAAGTTTTTTAATGGCTAAGCGTAAAAGCTCTAAAATATTTTTGTTAAATAATTCATTTTTGTAGCATTGTTTTATTTCCGTACGTTTCAAGACCTAACATATTTTTCTTATTGAAACTCAACCACTTTCAAGGAAAAACCAAAATTAAATCAACAGTATTAGAACTTCTGTGTCTACCAATAACTTCTTTGTCTACCAATAACTTCCTTGCTGGATTCTGTGATGGTTGTGTGGTTTCTATGGTGACAACTTCTATTTGATTTTCCCCATTTGAATATGTTGTCTCACTCAATTTCAATTGCTTTCAATCACCACATTCCCAAGACCAAGACCAAGACCAATCCCAGTCCCAGTTTTCTTCTTCCAAGGTCAATTACAGTCATTAGGTCTAAGTGACGGCATTCATTCGTCGTCGAGCTAAAAGCCTGCCCCACAGAACAATCATTAGCCACTCTGGCCATATTCAAAACGCATTTTATAACGTCGCAGAGGCTTAGGGGCTAAGCCCACTTTGGTGATGGGAAGGCGACAAATGCAGACAATTTCTCTCTCGGGATAGGTTCCACAACCATCGATTACGCTTTTGGTTTGCACAATCTCCTCGATGCCCTTAAGACTGTTTATCATGGCCATTGCCGTGGCTGAGAGGACACAAGTACAATCAAGATAAATCGACGACAATTGCGGCTATTTGGAAGGAAATTCAGTTTATTGACGGGAGACGCCGCTGCGGAGCATTTATTGATTTTGTTATTATTTTCAAAAATGTTCGAGTGCGGAGAATGCAAAATAAATAAATTTAAATAAAGTATTTTTATATCATTCCACTGGGTATAGTGATTTTAAGCAGATGTTTGTAACGAAGACAAGAATACTTCTGAACTTGTATGGGTATCTTTTTCTATGGACATTTGTCCTCCACTTTTTGCTGCACACAATATATAAGTGTCCTAGAAGTAACGATGGATCTGCCCTCGGAATGATCAATCAATCTGTGTTGATGTGGCAATAACATTTTTTTTTCTAAAGATAATTTAGGGCAATCTTTCAGGGTATATAAAACTGCGGCTCCCAAAAGTTAGTCTTGTTTTCTTCATTGTCGTTGCCCATTTTTTAAATGATTTCATTTGCCCGGCATCTCCCTGTTTGTGGGTCCTTGTGGGAGGTTCCTTACCAATATTTACCGAAAATGTATGGCCCGGCTCTTGAAGACGAATAAAAACTGCAAAAATATTTTGTTTCCGTTTGTTGTTCCTTTTTTGCCATTTCGGCAGGCGCGTGTGTTTCACATATTTAAATATTTAATTTGGCCAAAGGCCACCGACAGCCGACAGCAGCCTCCTCCCCGTGAAAAAGGTCATCTGAAAAGTGGCATCGAGTCTGCTCTGCATGGGCCTGATTATTTAAGCAAAAGCCAATTAATTAAGAAGGTCAATATTTGTGAGGGGGCCCGGAGAAATATTCTCTGGAAGAAGCCATTAAATATTTAAAAAAAAGTTGAAACATTTTCATAAGAAAACTGAGGAATCGATGAGGAATCCAGAAAAGGCAAACAGAAATTAATGAATAAAACAATTTGGAAAGTGGCGGGAAGTAAACAGTAATTGACTTGGGATTGCCTTCCACGAAATGGTTTGATAAAGTAGGAAATACTCAAAGAAACTAAAAGATATATTTTTGAAGGAAATGCAAAATATTTTATTCTAATTGACACGATAATAAAACCACTAATTTACAGCAAAAACTCTTTGGGAATGCAATGAAGATATCGGCTATAAATCAAGTGGAATTTAGAAAAGTTTCTGATCTTTGAATGTCTAAGATACTTGCCAGAATACTCATGAAGTACTATTTCACCAGCAATATGAATTTGTCAGCGCTCAACGGGAAACTAAACGAAATGTCCAGAAATTTTAAAAACACTTTAAACTTGTTCACTCGCCACCCCACCCAATTTTAACTTCATTCTCTTGTAATTTATGTTTATATAATTGCCAGAATGAAATGTAATTTCTAAAATATATGATGATATAATAACATCGAAAAAATGTTCCGTAAAATGAAAGCAAAGCAAAAGCGAAAACCAAATGCCCCAAGGCGATGCATAGTCCCTGAGTTGGGGAAAAATCCGGCTACACGAAAGAGAATCATCTGAAAAATGAGCAGTTTCCCAATTACACACCCACACACACACACCCACAGACACAGAGACAGAGTGAAATTTTTCGCTTTTGGCACATCAGAAAATGTTAATTAAACACAATTGTAGTGGGGAAGAAGTACGAGTACAAGTCGGTCATCCACATCCGCTTCCACATTGTTGCCACAGTGCGGCATTGGCCCGTGTTGTTTTCTCTTGTTGCTTTTGTCCAACGCACAATGTCAGGAAAATGTTGCCATTTGTCATTAACAAAACGGCCTAACAGACCGTTAAGGAGAGACTGAAACCCCAAACGAAACGAAACGAAACGGAAGCAACGGAAAGTCGTGCCATTGGCCATAAAAGCAATTCAAAATGTAATTATGCCATGAAGGCATGAATAATGTTGTCTGGTCGGGATGTGCACCGAGTACGAGTAAGAGAACTTATTATAATGTGCCGTGTCGTGCCGTGCGGCCGTCTGGCACGCGATTCCGACAGGCGACAATTGATACTGTCAGCGGAGAGAGCAGTCGAGTGCCACGAGAGTTGAAGAGTTACTCCGTGTCATGTGCAGATACTGGACACTGGCCAACTGAAGCTACGGGTATCTCTGAGAGTAGTTAAAATCAGATGAGCAGCGGGTCGGTCACCACTGCGAATGGAGTTAATGGCGACCATAACGTTGGGGAATGTCATGCGGGATTTAATTGCACTCCATATGCATGCCTTGTTGCGGATTTAGCCACAAAATGAGACAATTAAAGTGCTCGGAGGCCGCAAAACTTCTCACCAGCTGTCCCCCAGCGAGGAGAAGCCAGCGAGCCTTTGTCAAGAGTCCGACTATAGGATACCCGGTAATAGGATTGGGGAAATTATAATATAAAGTCTGCTAAATCTGCCATTCTTTTCCCAGTCATGAAACACGACAGTTACATTCGTTTACACAAATAAAATATACCCCTTGGCGATAGGACTACCAGGTACACCAATTTGAATAACTTAATTAATGACAAGGCCAAACAAGGACCAAGTCAACAAAAGGACAAAGGACAAGTGGAATACCATTTTTTGAGGTAGAGCATTGGGGTGCAAAACAAAGTGACAGAAAAACAATTTTGATTTCAATTATTAAATTTGCTGGGGAAAAGAAATAAAAGATTCACAGACAGACACTCAAGCCCGAGAAAGTTATATTAAATATTCATTATAATAATCCACCAGGCTGAAATAAGTCAGCAGAAAAGTTGGAATTTGGCTTTTCTCTCACACAGGCAGACCCCCGACCCAAAGGACTAACCAAAAGGCCTTTTACTTCGCCTAGAGATGGTGGGAAAGGTTTGCCAAAGAGGGAGCTACATACAGAGGATGGTGGTACACCCAATTTATATGCCAGCAAACATATTGAATTCCAATTCTGCGCTTCAAAGTTAACATGCCGTCATTACATTAAACGTGATGAGAATTAACAGCCTCCGCCCCGAATCGAGATGGGATCGGTTTCTGTTTCTGTTTCGGTTCCGGTCTGTTCTTCGATTTCTGTCCTCCTCATTCATGTGTGTATTTCCCTGCTCATGGAGGGGGCGTGGTCATGGGCAACGCCTGACCTTTTGCCAGCACTAAATTAAATTTGATGGCCCACAAATAATGCCGAGTGTCTAATTATTTTCCTGCCCCATGCCACAAAATGGATCGTCTCCTCAAGTATCCCAGACACACACGCTGCGTATACGCAATTAGGCAATGAACAGAGCAGAACGGAGGAAATGTATGGATGGTCATATGCAAAGTATTTGCTCAGCATGTTAACTGCAGACATTTGCACTCGAAAGCAGTTAAGTGAATGGAAATACACAGAAGCTGACACACTTGGGGATATCACATAGCAGTGCACATCCAAATCCAATGACTGCAACTATTTGGAATTTATTTAATCTATGACGAAAGAGAGGGGGAGCGTGTTCTTGGCGTGTCATTTGAGAAGTTGTGTGTGTCAGAATACTAAGTGGCGAAGGCTCTGCTGGAGGTAGTCCTGTGGATGGGAAATGTGTGTTCATAAAGTGGTTAAGTGTCCTAAGAATAAAGAGGCAGGGTGAGAAGTTTTCCCTAGAGATTATGAAGTAGAATGGAGACATGTCTTGTTATATTTCAGTTTCAAGACTAAAAAAAAGTAGTTTATCCAGTTAAGCTAATTGTTGAGTGGAGATTATATTTCTTATAATTTAATCAATTTCATTTAATTGTGGATATCATCCAACAGATGAGCTTATTACTAATTATGTTTTAATTTCTTGATTTATGACAAATCTACCAAATGTATTTAGGAATTTTGTATAATTTGTAAGCCACTGTCGAAGTCAACAATGCCTGGATTAGAACCACAATTTAATTGT
This sequence comes from Drosophila lowei, assembly GCA_008121275.1. NCBI lineage: Eukaryota > Metazoa > Arthropoda > Insecta > Diptera > Drosophilidae > Drosophila > Drosophila lowei. The sequence goes on from CM017777.1 coordinate 6,727,736, forward strand.
AGTTTCGTAACCTATTACTGTATTAGATAATTAGATAAAGTTCTTCAATGATTCAGGACCAATTTAATGTTTCCATTCAAGTCTCCTGCTGATAAACGTGTGTGCTAGATCCCACAGGAGGACATTCCTTCAATGAAAGTCAAAGCCAGAACAGACTGATTGGACAATTTACAGAGCGTGCAGGAGGCCACTACTAATACGCTTTTAATTACAATTTGCGGTTAAATGGCATAAAATACTGCACAAATACTGTCGAGTTCTCAACGGGGGCAAAAGTAAACAAAAACTGTGTAACTAATTTGAATATTTGATCAAATTGCCAGTCACAGGCACGCACAGGCAGAGCAATCAAACTAAACTAATTTAAATCAAATTTTGCCAATTCTCCAAACTTGGCCACAAAGGGACGATGAACGATGGCAAAAAGTGCAACATAATGAGTGCCATTAAAAGCACAAAAGGGGCATCCCCAAAACACAGACACAATCACACACACATGGACATATGGACATATGGACACATGGCAAAGTTGACCAAAACTTTGGTTTCTCTTTTTTTGTATGACTTATTTAGCAATTTGTCATTCCCATTTGCGTATGCATTTTTTCGACCGCAAAGTCAATAAAACAAAGTTCAACGAGCGAAAACAGCAGGAAAAAGGGAAAACTGAGAAATCAAAAGCCAAATCAGTTTATGCCAAAAACCCTCTCAATGGGGCAACGGAAACTGGGGCACACTTACACACAGGAAAGAAAAGTAAGAGAGAAAAAGAGAGAGAGAGAGAGAGAGAGAGAAAATAAAAAGAAGGGGAAAAATGTCCTGCGAAAGCAAAAGAAAATCTGATATCAAGTGAACAAGTAGCCAATGAAGGATAGTGCAATCAAATGCATTGGCACTGGCAACCTAACGAGGGACAAACTTCGATTCATTGTCTTGCAAATTGATATTGTCCCATGCCAAAGAAAGGGCCCCGGACAGGGACAGGGACAGGGACAGGGACAGGGAGAGAGAGAGAGCTGTCAAAGATTTGGAAAGGAGGTGGGGCCATTGGGTCGCCAGTTTGTTGGGCAACAATTCGTTTACATGATAACAATAAAACTATCTCCCTTCTCTTCTGCATTTCTTTAAATATTTGCCAGATTTATTAGCCTGCCAGATGCACACAAAACTTTTGCGGCCATCCAGCGTTTTCGGTATACGTATATATTTTTTTCCATTTTAAGTTTTACTCCATATTTTTCCCCCATGTTCCCCCATTCATTTTTTTGGGCATTTATTTTTTTCATTTTGTACACATTTTGTTGTACTATTTGCTGTACGAGTAGTAGTAGTAGGAGGTATGTATGTATGTGTGTGTGCGGTAGTGGAATATAAATTGCAAGCCGCACAGCGGAATGCGCAATTACAGTGGCGAGAAGGATGCTAAAAAAACGATGAGAGCATATGAGTATGTGCAGGCGACAAAAGGTGTCAGCGGTAGGCTCAAATGGGTTCAGCAGGGGTCGAGTCGGGTTGAGTCGGTGATACTTTCTATATTCGAAACTAGTTCTCGTTTATCAAACGGGAGGGAGGAATTTAACTATAAGGAATATTATATAGGTTTGCATACCGATTGTCATCAGTAAGAACAGCAATTTGGCCAATTTGTGTATTTCTTAGAATAAACAATGGCATTGGGCCGTCGAATGAATAATGCAAGAAACACGCGAAATAGTGGAGCAGAAAGAACAGACGAACGACTCCAACAAGTTAGGAAAATGTGCGTGTCGCAATTGCGTGAATTTCAATCCTTAAAAGGTACGAGATGAACAAAGTCAACAACGACTCGCACACTTTTGTCGGCTGGCTTCTAAAACTTGCCACACAACACCCGGCACACAAATGCTTTGTGTGTGCATAGGTGTATCTGTGTGCGTGGTTGTATGTGTGGGTGGTAGAAACTGTTATTACAAAGTAAAATTTCCAGTTGGTGTTTTCTTTAGCGTTTTTTTTTCCCCCAGATCCCAGCTAGTGCTTCAGATCCAGATCCAGGTTTTGTCTGGGTCTGACTTGGGTGCTGGCTGGGTGTTATCCAACTTTCCCTGGGACTCTCTGGTACGGCGAGGTTAACTGCTTGATGGAAGCAACATTTTGTAAAGCAGAGCTTTAAGTTGTATTTGTGTAGTCGTGTCTGCACGTGTGTGTGTGTGTGTGCTAACGAGTTTATAACAATTGTGGCCTGGCCGTGGCAATCTGGCACTGTACTCGTAATTACACCCATCCAAAAGCTGAGGGTAGTCGCATTACCAGCCATCAATGTGTGCATAACACCTTTGCGTATGGAATCCACGTAACCCGATGAACATTTTGGACACGCGCGTGATTTTTATGCTTATCAATAATACTTTGCCAAACAGGTGGGCTCCAGCCCTGCAGGGCAGGTGTACAAATTTCACTGGATTTGGCCCAACGAATTTATGACCTTCAGGAAGAAGGCCTATAAAAATGCATGAGGCGTACGTGTTGAGAGAGAGAGAGAGAGCTTTACGCCAAAGTCAACGCTAATGTGTGCGTCAATTGGTGGCAGAGTTTCGGAGTCGAGTTCATCGGCAGTCCAACGAGTACTCATATAATGGATATTTGCTGCCGTGTCGTTATCCCATTGTGATTGACATTTTTATTTGTGTGACATATTTTTCAATTACTTTCATCTCTGTCTCTGGTCGTCTTAATTGCATGTCTGTCACTTACCACATAAATATGAAATATCTTTCATGTCCTGCCCTCATTTTTATATTTTCATTACACTCTCTGCGGTTTTATCTGCCACTAGTCAAGTAAGATTTTCCAATCATTAACATGCCCGTCAGCATAAAAGTCTGTTATGGCCATCACTCTGGACTTGGATCTGGGCCCTGCTTCTGACTTTGATTAGTCAGGATCCAGGACCCAGGGCCAGGACTCTTTCTGGCTTTAACTTTTGTTTGTATGGAAATTTTTGTGGTTATATTAAAAAGTTGTCCGTAAATATTTTCATGGTTTTCATAAGCACTTCTTCAAAGGGAAACTCAGGCATAATTTTCTTCCCTTTCTTTTTTAATACTTACTGTTGTTAATAGTTTGATTTTATAGTGTTGTAAAATTCGGCCATTAATTGCTTTCGCAAAAGGCTGTTAAAGTTTTTACGATGTCCGACACTGTTCTTCGACCGGACTGGATATCGGGTGGTGTTAGCTGCTTGATGAAGTGAGAGGAGACTTGAGTCAGCAGTGAGTCAGACCAGGAACAGGAACAGGACCAGGACCATGGCGTGGAGCTAATTGCATTCACTGGAAGTGTTTACTATGCGCAATCTTGCACTTTTCATACTGAGCGAAGGTAAACATAATTTATGGGAAATTCCATTTTTATGGAGATGGGTTGGGATGAGGAGAGTTCTGGGTTGGCAAAATATTGATGGTGAAGTAATGACTTTATACATGTGAATCTACCTCCTGTCTGAGGCAACTTACTTCATACCCTATCATACTGTAGAAGAACGACTTTATTAAGGTGGATCAATATAGGGTGTATGTTCACTTTCGAATCTGTTCGGTTCGAGTTGGATCCTAAGATCCGCGCCACCTGTAAACCGTGTGACGCAATGATCTGTTTGCTTTAGTGAGTGACATAATAAGAAAGTTTATCATATTTAAAAATTTACACAGCTCATTTAAAGTGCGAGCTTCTCTGCAGAATTCTACTTCAGGGTTTAGGTGCTGCTCTTGGAATAAAATTAGATCATAGTGTTTTCTTAACTAATGTTCACAGATCCTGAGTTTCAGGTAAAACTGCCAGGTATGGACTTCAAGGACGACTTTGATTCCAAGGAAATCTTAGATAAGGCACATACATACACTTTCCACCTTATACATACATACTCGTACTGGTGTATCCTTGATATTTATATCTTACCATAAGTCTTCTCCATTATTCATTAATCCCATGCCAAAGTTCCCTCATTTGGCTCCTTCAAGAGGTCTACTCCATGCTGATTGTCCGAGTTAGTATGCAAATTATGATTTGCAAATACATTACATGACTTGCCTTAAACATTGCCATTACAATATCAGAGCCATCAAATCAGCCACAATGCCCTGACCTATGAATACATATATACTATCTATCCAGTCTTCTATCTATATATCTGTCCAACTGTCTCACTCTCTCTCTGTATGATCCCACACGCGTGAGTCGTGGATATGTCAGAAATAATAACGCGAGATAAACAAGCGCAATTGACATGCAAATACAATTTTCCTATAAACAAAAGAGCACGGGTAGGGGAGAGCAAAAGAAAATTCACGGCGCCAAGCGCATGTGGAACTCCTGACTTTCCTCCTAGGGATTTTAGTCTCAGACATTTGTGGGCTCTGGCCTTTCTCCTTTTAGTCCCCGCTTCCTAGTCAAATATTTTGCAATGCCTTTGTTTTTGAGCTGCTGCCTGCCGCATTTGGCTACGAAACAAATATAAAATATTTGCTCTGCCCGATTCCTGTTGTCACAAGAAATCAGAGTCTCACACAGAAAGCGCTGTTCCCAGTTCTTATTTCTCCAAATTTGATAAAAGTTAAAGTAAGATAAATAGCTGTAAAATGTTGTATATTTGAATCTATTAGGTCTGTATAGGAATCAAGAAACCATTCAATTAAAGGTCCTATGTCTGGGAAATTTTAGCTAATTTTCCTTTTTGTATAAATTCCACCTTCGCCCATTAGTGGAAAATGAAATCGAGAAGTTCCTTGTGTCTGAGATCCCAGTAACAACCTGCTTGGGGCTATTCCTTGAGACAAACAAAAACCAAATTGAAGACGTCAGCTAAACGTTCGAGCAGACCTCTCCATGGCTATACATATAGGAATATATATACATATACATAGTTATATTATATATATATGTATACTCACTCATATGCTGGGGCCACACGCACGGGTAAACAAGTTCAATTAGCATAAATATTTCGGGGCATAGAAATTCGCATTTATTGCCAACGTTTGCGTTTTTATGTTTATGTTATAATCCCTCCAGCAGCCCAGTCGATCGGTTGACATTGAGCGGAAATGGCAAAGTTAATTTACTAATTGTTTTCATTAATTAGCGGGGGATACTCCGTATGTGCTAGTGCTTATATGCTTAGTGACTATTTGATTGTTGCCAGCAGAAGAGCACAGCACAGAGTGGGGGGAGAGGCCATACATACATATGCCAGCGCTCAGCTGGTACAGGAAGTGGCGGGGCCTGTGTGCTCAATGACCCACTTGGAGAGGGCATGAAGCCGGAGTACTCGTACTGCCACAGTTTGCCGTTTTGCCATAGCAAACCAAATAAATAATCAAAGAGGAGAGGACTCCAAATCTGATTGAGTTCAACACAAAGTGTTGATGCTCTTAGTGAAGGCTTTTAAGGGTTAAGCTTACTTTGAGAACTGAATATTTTGTATATTTTTTTGTGTATGTACCTATAGTAGAAATGTCCTTTTGTTCAAGGAATTATTTCCTAGGTTAAATCTTAAGTAATTCAGCATATATCTTTAAGTCCTTGAGACTTTAATGAACCTTTTTGTAGGGTATTTGGTGGTACAGCTGTTGCCTACTGCCAAAGTTCTGGCACCGGCCGTCGGCAGCTTAAGTTTCTACTTCGTTAGCTCTCTGGCTGAAATGCACTTGATCAAAAATGGCGCGTTGTGGAAAATGAACGAAGGAATAATAAGGGGGCAAAAAAAATAGTGTAAGAAAAGTAAAGTACTATTCTGACAGGGGCAGAGACGGAGACGGAGCCGGAGCCGGCAGAGTCAGAGGCCACATGTCTGTCTGTGTCCATTGAGTGTGCAGTTGACCTATTTCGCAAAGATACAGATTTGAGGGCAGCCAGTCAGGCATTCTGGCATTCAGAGGCAGTCGAAAAGTAGCCATTTTCATCGAGAGCCAACCCTGGCAGCTGAGCTCTCGAGTTTATTCCTTCCGTTTCCGCTTAGCTAGGTAATGCTTGTAATTGCAAAAGTTCAATGCCTGTGGCAACATATGTATGCAGGGAGCGACACAGTCCTCTCAAACCAGCCATAGCCAAAGTTGCCACATAATTCTGAGGCCCTCTGCTGACCAGCCCCGCAGCGACATGCATCATTAGTTGGGGGCAAGTTGGAGTCGTAAGTGGATGCAGGATTGCAGTTGACGAACTTTCAGGGCGATTCACACACATGAAGGTTGGTAATGGCAGTCACAGCCATAACCTATTACAAGGTAAAGATTTGCTGCCCTGCACAAATGAAATTCCTCTGGAATATTACTCATGCATCGCTTGCCGTGCTCCGGACTCGACTTGACTTGGAAAGTTGGCCAAGATTTGAGCTTCCCGTCTGACTGCCTGGCCTCAAAGCCTTGCTTGGCTGCCTTGGCTTATTAAAATGCGCACGTGTCGACATGCACTAAGGCCAACTGCCACTTAGAGATCCTCTCAGCGGCAGGGCTAAGTAAATATGTAGTCTGGCTTTGGCATTACTCATACGACATGGTGGATGACGGAAGTTGGCGCGTTATACGCACGCGAAAAATCAATTATTAAAATGGAAATATGCGTCCCCAAACCTACTGTCTCCTACGCCCTCGTTCTGTATGCATATGGCAAGCCGACAACGTGCCGAGTGGGGGCGTGGCTGGAGCAGGGCGTTCACTAAAATATTTTTTAGACCAACTTTGGCAACATTTTTAATCAATTTGGTCATGCAGCGGCATAGAGTGCGCACAGAGGTTGAAAAAAAATGATACAAAGTATTTGATGCTGCCCCCTAGCAGCACATACACCTTGTATGTAGTGTGGTGCCTTTTTGCAACCAAATAAAAACTTTAAAATGCGTGCCTCAACTCTAATACTCATGTCACGACCTAAAGACACCCGCTATCTAGAGTTTATTTGTTATGCTAATAATCATTATTGCCTAGCGAGAGTGGAATTATTTATTTATTTATAAGAAAATATCTATTCTAGCTTTTACCATGAGGGAAAACATTTTATTTTTGTTATATCTCTTATATATTATAATATTTAATAATATTAATATTTAATTACTACTATGGCGCCAACACCGGCTCACTCGTTTCGATCGCTCGCGCCGATATAAGTAAAATATCGGACGACGACACAAAACTTTTGTATTTTATTTATATAAGAGAGAGAATAAGTAGGAATAAGATCTCCGTGGGCATCACAAAAGTTCGAGTATACCCGTCAACTTCCAATGTCCTATATCCGAAATAGCCATTCAGTACAAGCGGATAGATTGTTCTTAGTCTCACAAGAAAGCAGAGTACCTCATGAATACAGGGTATACAAATTTGCATAAAGAATAACTTATTGCATACTAGCAGGCGCGACACGTTTTTGGTGTGCCGCTGTTTTGCGAGTGTGTGAGTGTGTTGAGGCTGCTAATTTAATTGCAAGCGCTAAAAGTTCTGTGGCACGCATGGAATTTCTGAAAAGTTTTTCAGTTTAATAATTTTTGCCGCCCTGTGTTTTTTTTAGCTGAATTTATGTGAAATTAAGCTACCCTCGATGGTGCCCTATTATCTGTGGGCAACTTCAAAGGGCGAAAACACACGTGTACCATTGCGGCTTCCCTGGGGCTAATTGAACTTAACGCAGACAGAATTACTTCCTCGCACACACAAAATATATATATTTTAATTAATATTCTGGGTAAAAATGCTGGCAACATGTGACTACACTACACACAAAACACACAAATAAAATCACATCGAACTTTGCAGGAGCGTCTTTGTAATTTAAATTGAATTTTCATTTACTTACCTATATTTACTCTGCAATTGGCAAAGTGTTTTACCTTGCCACTCCAGCACACTGGCAGTTGAGTGTGCTACAAGGTTGATGTTGCCATGTATTTGCCGAAGGCAAGAGTAATTGCGGTCTATGATTTGTTCCTACTATGCTGGTCAGGTTGTAAGTATTGACACCTATTCTGAATTAATAACCGTTTGCTTTGGTCGTGGAACACGCGTGAAAATATTATTCAATAATGGGCTTGTTGTGGGTTTATAATCGAAAATGATGCAGAATTTAAGCAGAATATTCGCCAGACAACCAATTTATGTTGCATAGTGCAGTAAAATCATTATGCGCACTAGCTGAAGGCATTTGCTGTTGCAGACAAAAGTCGCTGGCTAATTATCATATGTATGATTAGTTTTGGTAATTGCTCAGCTTTATTCTGTATTCTGTATCCCTTGTTATATGCTTGGCTGTCTGCCAACAGAGATACAAGTGAAAATTGAGGCAGCACATACATAAATCATGAAATTATCTAATAAGACCCCGCCGCATGACTTATTAAGCATAGCTCTCGGCGGACCTGATGGATAAATGTGTATGCTGTGCTGTGCTGTGCGTTTGCTGAATAAATAAAAGCTTTAAGCATATTTTCAACTAATTTACTAGAATATGTTTGACTAGAATCCACTTTGCCAACAGCCCACCCCAAATCGAGTTTCAGTTTGTTTTCTTGAGAAAAGTCCCCATTCTTATTGGGCAGTCGAGTGGGAGTTTGAGATTTCACCATTTCTTAATCGTTTGATGTCTGCTGGGTGCAAATCCCATAAGAAAGTTATAAGCCGATTTTGCTGGCCAACCGCTTATTGACTTAACAAATGAACAAATTTTGCAGTAACTGAGACTCATTAAAGCCGGTTCGGTTGACCAGCGGGTTCATGTTATTTATGGTCGGAAACAAAGCCGAATTTACTTTTCCCATTAATCTTAATAATTTTTTATTGCTGCTTGTTTCAAAAGTTTTTTGTTTAGTTTAGTTTTGCAAAACATCAACGGTTTTTTCCATGAGTAAGTTAATGAGTAAATATGGATATGAGAAAGTGCGAGTAAATATTTTGTGGCAGGCTTTATTGCTGTCCTTATACTTGTATTCACCTTTTCTGACTGTTCTATATGCCCCTGTGTTTTTTTATTCCCCATATGTTCTCTCCCACTGCACGTATCGCAGACTTTTGCAAGCCAAAACCCATAATTGACTTGTTCGAGCAACGAGTGCTATGGTCAGGCGGGGATTTAATACAATTGAAATTGGCTTGGCAATGGAGAAAGTCATTAAAGTTAATTTAAAGTGGCTCGACAGGCGAAGAGTAAGAGTATTCGCTTTCTGACTAAATTAATAATGGTTTATGTGTGGGGTCTGGGGTTATACCGAGCGAGCGAGCGGCACACATGGCGTATGCGCAATGTTTGTTTGTCTGCTTTGCAGTTATTAAAATGCAGCAGGCAACTTGCAGCTAGACTCATATGGTGGCAGCTGTTGTTAGTGCGCTAATTTCGCTAAACATGCAAATCACATGTACAAGAGCTAGTGGTTGCAAAACCCCCCTGCTGTCGCCCCTCCCCATCGTATGCCTGTAACCCGAGTTCAAGCACTTGAGTGGATGTCGCGGCCCTGGCACGCGATGTTCGCGCTCGCCGTAGGCATTCTCTGCCCTGCAGGTTGTCATTACGATGAAAATTGTGCGCGCAAGTACGAGTACTTAATAACAAGTGCAACACAATGTGGCACACAACAACAACATATGTATTTATATACACATACGTATAAGGATAGCATACAACAAAGTGTTGCCAGTGCGACAACGTGTCGCATTAGCAATGTGTTGAATTTTCAATGATTTGTAAGTGGAAGTGCTCGCAGCAGCAGCATCGCCCTCTTCAAAGTAACTGCTGCCTGACATCGCCATACAAGGCATACTATACGCAACATTGTTGTTCCTGTCTTCTGCAGCAGCAGCTGTTGCCTCAAAACATGCTCCTGCTCCTGCTTGCTGCTGATGCTTCCCTCCCCTGCTTATAGCTGATTGCAATTGCATAAATTGGCAACGCTGTTCAATGTATTTTTAACTATTTTACATAATAGTCGCCGCTGAAAGAAGACAACAGAGAACAGCTGGCAGCAAAAAGGAAAACAGACAAAGAAAGGCCTAGGGAACACTTGGCCACAAAATCATCTTTTTTTTTACTTGCCAGGTCTGGAATATTTAAAAAATATTTACTTAACGATTTAATAACATTTTGAATTGTTTTAAAGCAAATAAAATAAAATACAAAATCGTTGCAATTTGTTTATCAAGACCAAATTCTCATTCAGTTAAAATTCCCATAGCTAAGAGAACCATCTGCAAATTTCGATCTATCTTCTTACCCAAACAAAATATATGTATGTTATTTAGTGTTATATTTGGCAACATGCCAGAGCAACCTAATTCGTTGCATTTTCAATAATAGCCAAAAAAACTGAACTACGAATTCCATTTCAATCTCTCTGATTAATAAAGAATTCATCCAACCGCAGCACAGACCATCCCACCTCCCAGCCCCTGCGCAGTTTAGTTCCCAGTTCGACGAGCATTGTATTCAAAGTTGGGGCAAAAGTTCATCGGCGAGCATATAAAGTTTAGCAGCATTTGCGATGTTTGCATTCTTGAAATTCAGGGCCTCTAACAGCTCTGATTGCTGTCTTGCCAGCCGCAACAGCAGCAGCAGCAGCAGCAGCAGTTGCATGTTCATCTGTCTGGCAGGGGACAAACATCATCAAGAAGCAGCTGCCTCGCATTCTAGGACTTCTTCTCCGGCTTCGGCTCTTGACTCAATCTCCCCTGTGGCAGCAGCTTTGCTCAGATGGGGGTGACTCCGAAGGAAGCTCTGAGGCTCCTGCGGTAAGAAAATTCTGAGCATTTCTTTGGGTTTGCTGATATCCTCCTCCCTTGCCACCTCTCACAGAGATTTCCTGTTGTGTTTTGTTGCTGGCTGTTGTCGTAAAAAGAAAATTAAATAAAAACAACTACGGGCCAAATGCTGTTTGTTGTTGCAAAATTTAAAAGAAAACTGCCTCGTTTTTATCTCTTCCCGAGTGTGGACTAGTTGTAGGCAGTGTGCCGCCGCCTCGAGCTAGGGAATTCTCGCTCGGTTTTTTATTTCAAGCAATTTACATGCGTCGTGTCCTGTAATTTGTATCCAGAGAAGGCATCAAAATTTCCGCCGCCCCCCTGATTCTCACATCCGCTGCAGCTCGCCTTGAAGGCAGCTTTCTTTTCCTTCCTTTCCTTGTATTGTAGTCGAGTGCGCGTACGCGTACAATTTCTGCTTTCACTCTTAAACGTGAATTTATATTCAATTTGTTGGATTGTTTGGCGCGAGTTTCGTGGAACAAAAGCGAGAAATTCGCATAGTTTTGGGAAATTTGCATGCGACATCATTCAGTTTGAATTTCATTTGCGCCATTTCCATTCGACTGCCCGCTGGGTGTCCCGCCCCCCTCTTCCTGCTTTCCACATTCAATTTCCCTGAGCTTTAACTTTCTGCAATGAATGATAATTGAGTTTCACTTGCTTTCCGCTGGGTCTTCTTATTGTGCCTCTGGTTTGACATGGTTTGCAGTTTGGGCTAATAAAATAACACAGAAAATAGCCACAAAAAATAAATTGCTATACATAACAAATGCAGCTGACCTGAGGACTTGAAAGATTTTTTTTGAAACATTTTATCCTGAGAAGTAGAATTCACAGAAGTACATATTGAACACATAGTATGTTTCAAATGGGTCATAAATTGAAACTTTTCAGTATCAGAAATGTGTTATATATTTTATAATTTACAGCATATTTCGTCATGCTTGTGAATCTAATAAATGTGCCAAACGAGTTTTATTGGCAGCGCTAAAACCATTCATGAGTGCATCAATAAATTTTCACAAAGCCGCCAAATGTTTTACCTAATCAACATCCGAAATAGGCTTAATGGTACACCCTCCACATTCCCTGACCAAAACCTACAACCCCCTAGCATACATTCAGTTGTGCAATCAATAAATGTGGCCAGGCGATTGTTGTAGCTTTGAAATTCAAAAAATTATTGAACTAGTTTTTAGTCTGGTCAGACCGCCATCCAGTTCTATAGAGAGTGTGTTTCAATTATTTTAATTACAGTTGTGAATCCGAGTGTTTGGTAGCTGTAACGCAATTATTTGCCAATTGCGGTTGCCGCTCTTCCAACCATCCTGCTCTCAGCTCGTATCAATTTGTGTGGCAATTAATTTTACATAATTTTTATGACTCTCCCACTGGTTTATCTGTAGCTTCAATGGTTATGGCATGCCGCGCAGGTTCAACTCTAACTTTCAGCCTCAAGTGCAAATTGAAATCAGTCAAAATGTTGCACCATGCAACTGCCACAGCGCGGGCGTAATGAATATGTGAATAATTTATTAGCTCGCAGAGTGAATGTGAATGTGAACGGATGGATGGCTCAACAGCGGAGTTATGAAAGCGACATCGAGGCAAGCAAAAGCCCTCGGGACAAGGGTTAGCCAGACATTTCTCCTTCAGTTGCGGTTGAAGTGAGATTGTTGGGTCCTCCTTAAAGTCCGTTTCAGGTGAATCCAATGTGAATCCCTTGCCATGCGGTCCTTTTTTGATTGTCTCCACCCCTGCTGACTGGCAATCAATCAGGGGCTCCTCCAGGACAGGCCAGACTCCGGCTAAAAGCAGCCACAACTTCAGTTCCCTTTGCTGCAGCTGCTCCATCCAATGCTGCTGCCCCTCGGGCCATGCATCAATGCAATGTTTGAGGTGTGCAATTCTGCCCCGGAACGCATGAAATGCATTAGGGCTGCTTAATAATTCAACAGCTGCCTTTAAGCCACTGCAGCGCCCGGCTAATTTCAAAAGGCTCCACAAAATGAGATGTGGGGGCACATCCTATCCTGTCCCTGTCCGCTCCTCCGCTTCCACTTGGCAGCTTCCACAAAATGCAAATGCAGAAGAAAAAGTAAAGAAAGTAGCAAATAATCGCTTAGCTTAACGCAGAGTGTTTTGAGGGTAGGAGAAGGAGTGCGAGTATGCCCTCCATTGAAAGCACTTTGAGGGGTTGGCTGTCGAGACAATCAACTGCCATTCTGGACTAGACTGGAGATCAGAAAGGGGTTGGACAATGTAACCAAAGTATTTCTATAGAAGGATGCAGCTCTGATGAAGGGCGGAAGCGATTTAATGGAATGACAGCAAATCACCGATGGAGAAATAAACTAGTCTTAATATTGAATAATTATGGGATTTCTTAAGAGTTTTTAGCAATGCAAAAATATTATTCAAATTTATTCCGGCTGGCTCAACCAAATGGCAATTCTGTAAACATTTTAGTATCCATTCCGTTGCAGATCTTTGTCTTTTTGACTTCATTAAGACACTTGCGAAAGTTCGCCAAAGTTCCATTTTGGTACTTGCTTCTTTGCCACTTGAACCATTCTCATTAGCGTGTTGCACGAACCAAATTAGTTGCTGAAAACAGTCATGTACCTATAGGCCCACTGGATACCATATAAGAATGGAAAAAGATTTTCCTTTGATGCTGGAGCTTGGAATGACGATCTAATACCAATATATATGTATTATAATAATTATAATAATACCATTTTTAAGTGTGTTATCAGTCGTTCTGATCATCCGTTACCTTCCCCATGAACAACAGACTCTAATATGCTTAAAGACCATAGCATGGTCAGCGTCAGCATACCCTTTGTTATCCTCCACTTATTGCTCAAAGTATTAAACACTCATCAAACTTTTTTCGACTTCCCTCTGGCCTCTTTTTTCAGGGCACTTTTTGCCTAGTTTTTCGAATTCTGAGAGCAGCAGCGAAAATCTTTGTGCACTTTTCGTCAGCATAATTAACCGTTCACTATTTATACCCTGTAGTCTTTTGAATTAAAAAGGATATTGGTTTTCAAGCAACCAGAGTTTTGGTTTTTTGGAAGAGTGAAAAATAAGCGTTTGTGACCCTGAATCTTTGAGATTATATTAGGCCTGTTTCCTCTGCAAATTATGGAATTGCTTTGGTAGTTTTAATCTGCGGGATATGGGTCTATAAGTTGGAGATTAATTTTTCATATCGTTCCTCCATTGATTGATAATTTCCGCCAATATGAATCTGAATAGTGGGCATTCCCTTATCGGAATATTATTGAAGGTAACACTTGACTGTTACTTGTTTTCTCTTCTCCTCCTAGATGCTGTCCAGTCAATGGTGAAACGCTATAATTATGATTCACGGGCGCCGCCAGAGCGTAGTTCTCAGAGGAGTAGGCTCTTTCTCTCTTCCCCGCCTCTACCCGCCCACTGGTTCATAAAGAATGCGTTACTAATTATTTGTAATTTACTTTGATTTCTGCCGCTTCTGATGCTGATGCCGTTGCAAGCTGGCAGCCAAAGTGCCGCTTAAGCGCATTTACGTGCCGGCCATTAATTGGAAATATTTAAGGCATTCGAGAAAGGTGAGCGCGGAGATGTGGACAGGGAATTCTTGCGGGCTGTATCATTTTTGTACACTCGGCTAACGGATAGCTCGTTAAATCATTTATGCTCGCCCAATTAAAAGTTAACTTCTAATTATTACGCACACACACACACAAATGCAGCTAACCTGCGGGTATGTAAGCGGCATGCAAGCAATTTGGCGCACATTGCGTATGAGTAATGCGCGAGGCAGTTTGGGTATCCAACCAGTGTGGACGCTCACATTCTCTCTCTGGCCCTCGCCGATATGCAAACCATTTTCGCGTGTAAAATGCAAATTAAATAGATACTTGCACTGCGGCCGCACGGTGGAATTTTTTAGTTTTTCCTTTAATTTTTGGCGGAAATTTCGGGGAGAAAGGTTAGGCCAATCAAGGTCTAATGAAAGTTGGAGCTGGCTCAACTCTGGATAATTATGGTTGATGGCCAGTGAGCACTGATCAGCAGGGATTGGTTGTTATGGAAGTGCCGGCTTAAAAAGATTATCGTATTAGAATAAAGAACAATAAAATAGCGATAGCTAGTCGCTGTTGTCGATCAACAAAGGAAATTTAAAGTATTACTTAGATACAACTAAAATGAATTAAGTTCTTGAATTGTTCCAAATTACCTCCTTTAAAAATCTGTCTCCATTTAAAATCTTTTCCAGGGAGAAGTTCCTCCCACTTTTTGTTGCTCAGTGTTGCCAATGTTAATTTTTGCCCAACGCTAAAATGGAATATCTGCTTTTTTCTGCCGCCTGTTGGCCTGGCCAGCTGCCTGCTGCTGTTGTCGCTTATCTTCTGCAACACAAACAGCTAAATAAACAGGTGCATACCCACCCACACATCCACACACCCACACCCCACACTAACACTACAGCTGCTGAAACACCAACAAAAGACTTGCCACACATCGTTGCACGTTACAGAAATCCAACAAAATGGGATTAAAACTTATTTAGCTCCGTGCAGTTTCAACGTTTAATTTTTTCCTTTTTTTTCCCTGCCTCAGCTCGGGCTTCTATGAATTTATGACACGATTCGGTGTCCTTCCGCTGCTCGTATCCCTGGATGCTGATGCTCTACCCCCTACAGAGACCTCACTTTATCCTCAAGTCCGCGTCACAAATTCGAAATACGCAAATAAACTGGGCAACACAGCTGCACAGCTGCATGTTTGCATTTTTGCTTTATGCCCCATGGTTTATCTGGCTGTTTCAAGGTGCTGCCCACCCACTCACCACCCTCCATTAGCCACCCTCCATTTTGCGCCCCTGGAATGCTGGCAAATGCTAAAGATAAATGTGATAAATGCGCGCAAGTGGGCAAATAGCGTTATAAGCTGACCACAAGCTCTCCGATGATATAGTTTGTTGTTCCTGCTGTTCCTTCTTCCTTCTTTACCTCTCTTCCCTGAGAGCGTGTTCACTTGTTTCCCTTTGAGTGAGTGCTTGTGTGTGTGTATCTGTGTGAGCAAGGCTAATATGCAGCTTTATGTTGCGGTCCATGCGGTTTTGTTGCATTCATGAGGGCCGCCAAACCAAAAATACCTCAAACTACATTCAAAACATATCACAACATTTGAAAACTTCTCAAATAACTTAATTTTAGAGCGCTTAAGTTTTTCCTTTCAATGTCAGGCAAATAAATCAAAATCTTTTGCCAGTGCTGCCTTACCCTCGAATGGTGTTTGCATATTCAAAATATTTGCAGCACTTTCACCTTTCTCTCTTTTTTTTTGGGCACTGTTTTTTTAGCTTTTTTTAGCTCAGCAAACGTTTTTTATGTGTATGCAAATTCGAGAAGCCCACAGTTCCATGGCTTGTGTTTTCTTTTGTGTGTGTTTTATTTTTTGGTAAAAATGAGGACTCGCATGTAAGAGAAGAGAAGAATTTTTACTGTGCCTCACACGTGGCTGCATCGGCGGCATTTGCTGCAACTTTTGTTCGCATTGCGGTGACGGGTAATGCTTGTCCTCCATTTTGATAACCCCCTCATTGGGGGGCCACTTCTGTCCTTCTCATTTCTATTTAATTAAAAGTGCACATTTTTACATATTCGCCAAGTTTTTAATTTCCATAATTAGCGTTTCCATCGCTGTCGTTCTCGTTGTCGTTGTCGCCGCCAGCCAGTAACTAGTATCCAACAGCCAAAAGCAGCAGCGGCAACAACTATGGCCAAATGACATTTTCGAGTATGTTGTGACACCAGAGCTCACACACACCACACACCATCAACGGAGAAGAGTGAGAGCAGAGAAGAGCATAGCAGTTTTCGTTGCCTACTTATCTGGGCAGCAGTGTCACATGTAAGCAGCTGCCAAAGTGCTCTACTTACGGCGCCCCTCACCACCCTGCCACCCTGTCGCTCTGTGAGTGTGTTGTGCAACATTGTGAAGTGCGCTTGATGCTCTCGCCTGCTGCTTTATGCACTGGCAGAAAAGTGCTAGAAGGAATCAGGTATCTGAATGTAGCTCTGAGAATTGAGGAAATGCGAAACCGTGAAACACCTTGAATCTTTGTTCAGTATACAATAGTTATAATACGAGTACATTAATTTTTTTGTATAAATCAATTTCTTTTACTCATAGTACAGTCAGGTTGTATTTTTAGTTAAAAAATGTATTTTCTCAGTGTATGGCTTTCCTTGCCATAGCTGCTTGCTGCTGCTGCTTTTGTGTTGTGTTTTTGGCGTTGATTTTGTTGCTGGGTTTTGATGAAAGTCATGTAAATTGTGCGACAGGCCTGTGAGTGTGTGTGTTTCTCTGTGTGATTTGGAAGATTTTGACTCTGAAATTGAGGGTGAAGCTGAGGTTGAGCTGGGCGAAAGAACTCGTATGGCACCCTCCCGTTTGATTACCCCGCGCATATCCTTTGTGAGGGGCGCTCGACAACCACTTGAGATCTCAATTGCCCGACCGGTCTTAGCCGCATTATTAACTCGTCTTGGGCCTGTCTGCCGTAATTTGTGCATTGCCACTAAGCAATTTTCCCGACTGCCAAGATGGTTCTGAGTGGCTCCTCGCTGATGCCTTTGGGTGATTTAGTTTGTCCCCTGCCTCTGCCACTGACAGTGACAAATCAACTCCACTAATTACTTCTAATTTCAGTGTGGGGATCGGGGCAACCGAAAGGGCACAAAACCCACAACAATTATCTAGTCTGTCGATTGAAATCTTGGCTCAAAGTAAATACTCGCACGTGCAGACCAAATGAAATTTCATTCAAGTGCATTCGAAAAATTTTGCTTGCCAAACGAAGGAGGAGGTGGTTTAATTGGGGTTTTGGTATACTCTGAACTACGACCATTAGAATTAGAATCTAATTTCATTGCAAAACAATTTTCGAACTTCAAACGACATGAGCAACACAGCAGAATAACAACTTGAAAATGTGTTTACCCACTCATTTTGGGTTTTTGGTCAAACAGAAACTGCCAGAGATAGAAAGAGAGAGAGAAAGAGAGGCAACGCCCTCCAATACAAATGGGCTAAAGCACCGCAAGGTGATCGCCAGTGTCCCAGGCACTGTGTGTGTGTGTGTATATGTGTATTCAGTTAGCCACAAAAGCCGGAAATAACAGCATGACCTAGATTTGCATACACCCTCACACAGATAAAATACAAATACACACACGGGGTGCTCTCCCCTCATGTTTATATAAACACCCCCATTGCTGGCTCGCCATTAGCTGCTGCTTGGCTGCTTCTTGCAAAAATTTAAAGGCCAAATTGCATTACACATTTTGCTGGCATCTGCTGCTTTGGGCTTAAAGGTTAAAAACAGTCAAGCTGTAATTGCCCAAAACGAATAGAGAAAGAGTTTACAAAGAGCGTTACTAAGTTAAACCAAAAAGACATCGTAGGTCACAAGTTTAAATAAATATTTTAAAATTACTTAAATAATTCAATTTAAAATTGTATACAAACCTTCTCCCAACTATATGAATACTAGCTGACCAGGCAAACTATATACCGCAGTATTGAGAACTATTTCTGTTGCTCCGAACGATGTCATTCGCGAATAGACTACAGGAAAACGTTTGAATCTAGATCCGTATCAATAAGCAAGACATTCAATGGTCTCAATTTCAGGTAGTTTCAGTTTTCCTGATGCGCAGCACATACCATCGGACTCATGTTTTCTTTGTCCGTGGCACCAATCAGAACTTTCGGATGAGCGGAATATTTAATATGTGTTTCGTAATCGAATGCGAGAGGAAGATACGAAGCGGATGAAACTGCTCGATTTATTTGTTGACGTTATCTGCCCTTCTGCTACTCCTTCCTATTGTCGTTGTTGATTTCGTTCATCTCGTGCCTCTTCTAATTGATATTCACCAAATCGCAAAATGCTCACACGCTCATTTTCTTTAGCGTGTTGGAATATTTTGCCTGTTCTACTTTACGACCTATTCGCATACCTACTAAACATACTAACGAAATTACATTAAAATCGGTCTAGCCTTTAAGGGGGCATAGAACCACAAACAATTTTACATGAGATTTTTACAAATTCGATTATTTCTATTTAAATTAAGTACTGTAACGAATGGGAAAATCAAGTAGGCCGACTATTGGGCTTGTCATGCCATTGACTGAAAATATTTAGTCGGAGCTCAGCGTTTGTTCGGAACGGAACCTAAATTCTCTCGAAAATAAAGTCTTTCGAATAAGTAAAGATAGAATCTGAATCGATTGCGTCTTCCGAATGGTCGGCGTCAGAACCCACTGTCACGACTGAGTCTTCCGAAAGGTCAGAGAAAGAATTCGAATCATCGTCAAGTTTATACTAAACTGGTGCCTCGACTGCGTCTTTCGAATGGCAGGCGGTCTTCCAAATGGACAGAAAAAATCTCTTCAGAAAGAATTTCATCTTCAACTGGGGCGACAACTTCAGCTTCAACAAGCGACTGGATAACATTATTGTCGTTAAAATTGCGACTCTGTTTCTGGCTGCACAAGGGTCTCGTTGACGGTGGTAGTATGAGCCCATTCGGGAGCAACCTCATTCCGATCTGTTTGGCCCTCCCAAAAAGGATCGTATGACTACAAGCGTGAAAGAGACCATTGTATAACCGTCTCCTCCCTCGGAGATTGCAACGGAAACCAGGGCTATGCTGTTGAGCACTAGTTCTGCCTTCGGAATCCGAATCCGAGGAACTGGTTATCATTCTGTTTGTAATTTTCAGGAACATCCGCCTTTCTCTTCTTTGGCATATTTTCTATACAAGAGGGGTGGATGCTGCTGGATATGACGAACAGGACGATGGCCATATCTTGGAACCCGCCTTCAATGTCTCCCGAGGCAGATCCAGTGCTCAACAGCAGAGTCTTGGTTTCAGTTGCAGCCTTGGAGAGAGGAGACGGTTCCACAATGGTGTCGTTCACGTTGGTTATTATACGATCTTTATAGATTTTTAATACTTTATATTAATAATAAGAATACAATTTATTTTATATCCGATTTTTGTTTGAACTGAAAGAAAGATAAGAAACTAAACAAATATTTTGTCTGAATTTAGTCGCTAAAGTCCTAATTATAAACGAGAAGATATAAATTAGTTTTGGACCCCGGGCTGTTATTCCAGGAATATTGGGCATATTCTCTACATATCATATATGTATGCCCTACAACCTCATTCCACGCTTTTCACACAACACTAATTAGGCATAGCCATAGCCCCCTTCCCCAGTTATTTCCATGCTCTATCCCCAATAAATTGTCTACACAATTCAACGCCCCAGCAAAGTTCTTATCTCTCTTAATATACTCATTAACTTTTGCCCATATCAAAACAATCATCACTTTGCCTCTAAACATGGAACATTGTGCGGACCAACATAATTTTTGTTTTACCAACACAAACAAACCGCATCTCACACATACAAACTCTTGAACAAACACACGCACACACGTACAAAGAGATACATACATACATATATGGGTGGGTGGTAAATGCAGCCAAAATGTTGAGTCGGGTAAAATTATTTCATATAATTTGTAAAAGAGCGAACAATAAACGGGCTCAGCAGGTCACCCACCACCACAAAACCCATTCATTTCCATCCCTTCTCCTCTACCCAGGACACCCACGTCATATAGCTACCCTCCCGCATACTTTATTAGTTTTGAGCGCTAAATTAATAATAAAAAGTTTTGTATTTTTGGCCAGTTTGGGAGTTTATTTGGTTTTTCGGCAGAGGACACAAAATGTTACGCATACATAGTGTGGGGTAGTGCGTTCTGGGAGCCATTAGTATACTTACCCATTTGGGGTATTGTGCCCGGGCTGTAAAAGATATTAGACCCACCGAGCTGATCAGCAGCCAAGGTGCATGAATTTCCGGCCAAATCTTGGCACATGGCATGATCTGTCTCTTCGATTCGGCTGCATTCATTTCACAGATACATCCAAGGTGCAGGGCAATGTCGAAATTATGCCGACAACATATCGATCGATATGGTACTCCCAAGATAATGGCCAAGGAAGAGAAGAAGGCCAAAGCCAAGGAGAAAGTCAAACTATTTTCAACTATTTGAATTGTTTGATAAGATAATCTAGGCTTACGTTATAGATTGCATATCAATAAAAGTTGATTTAAATCGGCTGCAAGGGTATAAATTGCTTCGACTTCCACAAATTCTTTACCATATATTCTTCTCTCGTATGAGCGTGTGGGTTTTGTGTATGTATTGTGGGGTCGGGTCAAGCTTGATTATTAAAAAACAAAAGTAATTAGAAGCGGAAAATTTGGGTAGAAAATTATCCCCTTTCGAATGGATTGAAAACTGTGCGCAGTTAGACATATTTTGCCATACTTTATTTTAATAATACAGACGCTGGCTGCCTGGGATTTGGTATGGCGTGTGGGCGTGGGGGCGTGTGGGCGTTTGGTTGGGGCCCGAAACTGATATGCATAATGTATATGAAACTTTTTTGTTTGGCCATAGCAGAGGGCTGTGGAAAAAAGAGGTTTCTGTTTAAATTGCCTCTGAGAAAAGTTTATGAACAGCACACGAGTGGCATAAATCTACAAAAAAATGAGCTCGACACATTTGAAAATGGCGGACAGCCTGGCAGCCATTTTGTGGCTGTGTGCGCGCGTGTGTGTGTGACAGACTTAAGCCGCTGCAAAAGTTGTTGCCAAGATTTCTTCACGCACTTGCACTTCCACTGCCACTTGCAACCTCCACAGTCAGTGCCTCTGCCCCTGACTCCAACAGTCGCAAAAGTTAAGAAAGTCAAAATGCAGAAGAGCAGAAGAACAGTAGAAGTTTCCAGGAATGCATTTGAAGCAGGCTTAAATGCCTCTCGCCCGTTTTTGGCTCTTTTATCTCGAGCATAATTTACAAAATCAACTTTAATTTCATCAGACAAATTGACTTTAGAGGCCAGTTGGCCAACAGTCCCCCCACCCTGTTGACAGGCCAACTCTGAGTCCGAGTGTCTCTGACCTCGTCACCGAATTCAATTATTCAGTAGCTGCAATCCTGAAAATGTGTAACCGTATAACTGGGAAGCTGTGCGCAGTGCTCCGTGCCGCGCGCCCCCGACTGTTGGCCTGTTGGCAAGCCCTAAATTATTAATTAGAATTTCCCAGCCAGACAGCCAGAGAGCCAGTGAAAAGTGGTAGATGGTGGGACAGGAAATGCCTTCAGCTGTTGTGTAGCAACATTTGCCGAAATGAGGGCGTGGCAATGTCAGACTAGAGCAAAGGCGACAACGCCTTTTTAATTATTGTTAAAAATGTAATCGATACTATTGTTTGAATAAGCAACAATTATCTGGCAACACTGTATTGTATCGTGCTCATAATGTATATACCACTTTACTCACTCTCAAATAAACGTTTAACCGAACCACTACGTGTCTCTTGTATCAGCTCCGTTTTATATATCGCTTATATATAGAACGGTAAACTAAAACGGTACAATTATATCCAACATTGGTTATGGGCCCAGAGTTCGTTGTTTCGGCTTAATAACAGACTAAAAGCGTCTGGGTTTGAGTGTCGGTTGTGCTAAATTGTCAACAGTTATTTTGTGCACACATTAACGCGGAACAATTAGCAACATGAATTTGTCAAATCAAATCGAAAACTTGATGAGGGCAATTACAGTGTATGGCATATGGCCATGAAAAGTGTCCTGGTAATGACAGAATTATGGGATGTAGTCTGTGGAAAGGCAGTGGAGGAGATGCCGCAGCTGTCGAGAAATGGAATAAATTGGATCAGAAAGCAATGGCGTACATAACCTTAAATGTTAAGGCATCGCAGTTTGTGCACATAAAGACGTGCGAAACATCAGAAGCCATATGGAAAAAATTAAAGGAACTCCACATGCCAAAAGGCCCCATCCAAAAGGTGCAACTTTATCAAAACTTATTCGACTAAATATGCAGCAGGGCGATGATGTGTCCGCCTATGTCAATTCTTTTGTAGAGACAATTGAAAATTGGCGGAACTGGACATAAAACTCCACGATGAGCTAAAAGTCATCATGTTATTGAGCAGTTTGCCCGAATCTTGGGAAAATTTTGTAGTCGCGATTGAAACGCGTGACGAGCTGCCAAAATTTGAAGCTCTTAAAGTAAAAATGCTGGAAGAAGGCACCAGAAAACAGGAGAAAGCTGAGCGCGAAAATCATTCGGCCACACAAGCAGTATACACACATACACAGCGCAGATCGCGAGAAAACGAGAATGTCGAGAATAACGGAACCAAGAACGACGGGAACACAGGCGTAAAGCAACAATTCAAGGGAAAATGTTTCAAATGCGAAAAACTGGTCATCGAGCAAGCGAGTGCAGATCTAAGAAAAAAGGGTAGCAAAACAAATGGACAAAGAGAACAGGCAAGCAGTTTAATGCACTGTTTTGTCGGAGAGCAGCAAAAGAGAGTTTGGTGCGTAGATAGTGGCGCAACATCGCACATGTGTTGCGATCGCAGCATGTTCCTAAACTATGTCGAGAAGGAAACATCGATAATGTTGGCTACAAATAAGTTCGTCTCATCACCCGGATCTGGCAATGTTAAAATTCAGGGTGAAAATATTTTAATAAACTTGCAAAATGTGTTATACGTCCCCGAATTACACATGAATTTTTCTCAGTGAGCACAGCAGCTAAATTCGAGAATTCTACTACATTTATTGGAAAAGTGGCACTGATTAAAAATAAAAAGGAGAAACAATAATAAAAGCCAAGCAAGAAAACAATTTGTATGTGTACAAACAGTGCTCAGAAAAAGTGCAGTTTATATGTTGAACACAATTTCTCCTGCAATGAATTGGCATAATAGGTTTGGCCACCTTAATTTCCAAGATTTAAAACAGTTGAACGATAAACAGCTTGTTCATGGCATGAACTTTGAAAATATGAAAATGGAAATCAATTGTGATACATGTAACAGAGCAAAAATATGTGCATTGCCGTTTCAACAGAAGTTAAATCGTACAACGGAGCAAGTACTTGAGCTAGTGCATACAGATGTATGTGGCCCAATGAATGTAAAATCGATCGGCGGCAATCGCTATTTTGTGACATTTATTGATGACTACTCGCGCAAGATATTTGTATACATTATGCACGCGAAAAGCCAAGTTTTCGAAAAATTCAAAATGTTCAAAAGTTTTGTGGAATGCCAAACGGGCAACAAAATAAAGGCTGTGCGCAGCGATAATGGCACAGAGTATGTAAATAAGGAATTTTCTGGTTTTTTGAACGAGTGCGGTATACAAAGGCAACTGACGGTTCCCTACACCCCTCAGCAAAACGGTGTAGCCGAGAGAGCCAATCGAACAATTGTAGAGATGGCAAAAAGTATGCTAATCCATGCAAAGCTGGAGGAGTTCTTGTGGGCAGAGGCTGTTACCACGGCAGTTTACTTGCGAAATAGATGTCCCACAAAAGCCTTAAGTGGCGGTACACCATTCGAAGCCTGGAAAGGACGCAAGCCATCAGTAAAACACCTGCGAGTATTCGGATCTCGCGCATTTGCTTTGGATAAGACCAGAAGAAGCAAATTCCAGGCAAAAGGCAAAGAATACATTTTTGTCGGCTACTCCTTTACAGCAAAAGCTTACCGCCTGTACGATCGAGAGAACCGTACAATAATTGAAAGGCGTGATGTGAAATTTATAGAAGGTGAGATTGACACAAAAAGCATTGAGAATTGTGGTATTTCAGATCGAAATGACGATTTCATGACAAATATACTCCGCCTTGAGTCAATTAAAGTTCCTGATCAACACTCATATGCACCTTTAATTGCTGATCATGCAAATTCCAGCAGTGACTCCAGCGAAGTGGAGGAGGAGTTTTGAGCGCAAGTGAACCTGACGACAATTCCGTGAGTGGTCAAGAGGTGCCACCACAAGAGAATGTAGTACAGCGTGGGCGTGGCAGACCAAAAATCATCCGCAGCGGTCAACCTGGGCGACCGAAAAGCAGTACCAGGCAGTGCTCAATAGTTTCCTAAATCAGATGGATGACACTGAGACACCGCAGTCAGTTGCTGAAGCATTGCAAGGCGATCATTCTCAAAATTGGAAAGAATCAATGCAAACGGAATACGACGCTCTACAGGAAAATAACACGTGGTCATTGTGAACTCCCTCCAGGACAAAAAGCCATTGGCTCCAAATGGGTTTTTCAATTAAGAGAAACAAGGATGGTCTCATCGAGAAGTTCAAATCTCGATTGGTTGCTCAAGGCTGTGGGCAACAATTTGGAGTAAATTATTGGGAAACGTTTTCACCTGTAATTCGGTACAAGACCATTCGCATGTTGTTCGCAATTGCTGCAGAAAAACAGCTGTATATGCATCAAGTAGATATATCAAATGCTTACCTGAACAGTAAACTCCATGAGACTGTGTACATGAGGCAGCCTCAGAATTTTGTCGACAAGCATCATCCAGAAAAGTTCTAAAGCTGCGTAAAGCACTTTATGGACTCAAGCAATCCGGGCGAGTATGGAACAAAACGCTCGACGAGGTATTGTCTACCATGGGCTTCAAAGAGATGTAAGAACGAGGCATGCTTGTACGTCAAGAAAGATGAGCAAACATACAGCTATATTGCAGTCTACGTCGACGATTTAATTATCGCATGTCCAAACAAAAAATGACATAGCCGTAATTAAGAAGAAGATCGCATCAAACTTCAAGATGCACGATGGCGGCCCCATAAACTTTTCCTAGGAATGGAAATTGAGCGAGACGGTGAACAGGGTTCGATTTCGTTTTGCCAGAAATCGCATATTCAAGGACTATTGGACACGTACGGCATGAGCAAGTGCCGTCCAGTCAGCACACCGCTCGACCCGGGCTATCAAGTTGGCTGCATTGATGATAATTGTGTCAAGGTAAATGTAACACAATATCAGTCATTAATTGGTTCCCTTATGTATTTAGCAGTCTTGAGCCGACCGACATTTTGCACGCAGTAAGCAAACTGTCGCAACGAAATACTGATCCCCATGCAGAATTATGTTGTTTGTTCTGGAGCTGCAGCTCCGCCTTCGTTTAACCGAACCACTACGTGTCTCTTGTATCAGCTCCGTTTTATATATCGCTTATATATAGAACGTTATGCCTGATTACAATGAAGCATTACAAACCGAATGAAATGGCCCAGAATGAGAGGGACAAAGAGAGAGAGAGGGAGAGGCAGAGGACAGATGCAGCCATTTTGCCTTTGAGGGGAAACGACATAGAGTGCGCTTGGCCTGACCCATTATGCACAAGTTGTTGCTCGGCTCTTGCACTTGTTGCTTTTAATGTTAATGGTCCATGGTCCATGGTCCTGCTCTGTCCTGGTCCTGTCCGCCCCCCTACCCTTTTGTGGGCAAGGTCAAACGCTGTAATGTTTTTAATTAAGCAGCAGTACCCCCCGTGGCGGGGGTGGGGGAGTCTTGGTTGTTCTTTCTTTTAGTTCTCGCAATCTAAGTGGGACAACGGCAATTTCCCGGAGAGGCTCCTCGAATGCCGCTTAATTTTCAGAAATTGCTGCGGCTGATATCATCAGGCTAGAAAGAAAATGGCCAACGCTTTCTTTGATATTTATGGGTTGAAGTAAACTTTAGAAATCCCAAAGAAATACTGTAAATATGCATAAAGTGTGGCTACACTTGGTATTTACGTAACATTACATTTTTTCTTAGTTAGCATTTTCAAAGCGTTTTTTAATGTATTAATTTGAACTTTTATGATTTTAAATATAATTCATGGAGTTTTTGTTCCGTTGCTGTATAAATTTATTGAAGTATTTACGACATTTTTTGATGCCCCGTAGAATTATTCATTTGTTTTGGGCTTATATTAACATTCAATACCATATTGAATATCCATACAAGAGTCATTCACATCCACGGACGATCACACTCGTCGAGAAATCAAACAAGCCTCGTGAATTTCACACTTGAATCGCTCTTGCATTGTATTTTATTCATACTCATATATATTCTTTATTTATATATGTTTTCAACCAAATTATTTAAATTAATTTCAGCAATTCCTTTGGCTGGAAAAAAGGGGAGAATGACAACGGCAATTTACTGTCAAACGTCGCATGCATTTTTATTGAAATACCTTCACTGCACTTTTTTATCGAGTGGCGTGCAGCATGTGCATTGCGGCGTATACGCAATATGGGGAAATAGACACACAGCTCAGAGAAAAAAACTAGAGAGTCAGCGAGAGATGATTTGCCGAAAAACACTCTATGAAGTGTATTAAATTTGCCCCCGCCGGAAAATTTATATGCCAAATGGGGGGCCAGCCACGACTGTGACTGTCCATGAAAAGTGCATAAATTTGCATTTATTTCTTTTAATCATTTTTTCAATTCTTCCTGGCTCCTGGCACGGAGCTGAGGCTCAGGCTCCGGTTGGATATAAAAATAAGTAACAACAAAATGGGGCGCCGAGGCCCAGGCCGATGATTAATGAGTGCACAATTTAATAGGTGGTCTCCGGCTGCACCCCAATCCCAGTCCCAGTCCCAGTCCTCATCCATGCTCCCATTCCCGTCTCCGTCACCACCTCCGGCTTGTATGAATTTCCCGGGCATTTCCACATGATTGCACTTAATACTTATATATACAATATACATATACATATACATGTATAGTATATGTGAAGATACAACTATGCCTGACACACACATACAGTCATTTCAGTGAGCATTTTCGCCGTATTTTTTCCTTCAGCTTTTCAGAGAGCTGTACCCCCAAAAAAAGTTGTGTTCCCTCTTCCCCGTTGTGATTTATTACTTCAATTGTGTAGTCGCGGAAAATGCATTTTGCGCATTGCATTTCATTGCCGGCGGCGTTTGTTTTTTGCCCCCATCCCTTCCTGGTTATGCCTGGTGCTATATTTTCCCTCTTCCTCTCCTGCTGCACATCGGTGAGGTGCGAAGTCGGTTTCACACACACGCATACACACCCATGTTTGCGGCTGCACTCCCCCATACATGGACATGTTTTTGCCTGGGTCCGTGCAACCACCAGATGATGGCTTCCATTGGAGCACGGGCATATTGGACTCGGCAAACAGATGGAATCGGGATCTTATTTGTGTTTATTTGAGGATTTGCCCATCAGGTGGGATGTCGGTGGGTAAACAATTCACTCAGAGAGGTGTACATATATTGTTTACTCGTTGTAATTCTCTTCTATAGAGAAAATAGCAATGAGAAAAACGTTTCGTAGCACTCGTATTTTTAAGTCACTTAAGAATTAGTTGCATATTTATTCTTGTTATATTTATTCATATATTTAAAGTACCTAAAAGAACATTTAGAAACTAAGAATTATTGAAATTGTTAAAGCATTTTTTAAAGAAAAAGAAAGTTGATCGTTTGACTCCGGCATGTAGCATCGACTACCCATGCCTTGATTATATTTTCTAAGATTAACTTCGATGGGATCTATCCACTAGTATCTATGATTTATTTTTACAATCTTTGATATTACAATTAAGTTATTCCAAGAATTATCTTTACCATCTATATCTCCTAACTATATATCATTTATGGTATGTTTCTAATGCAAGTTCCACTTAATTTCCCTAAAAAAGAGCATTGACTTTGTCGACTTTAAACTCTCTCCCTATCGCATGTGTGCCGCATTTCTTGTCTCTTTGTCCGCCTCACTCCATCTCTCATCTATTCATACAATTTTTGGGAGCATGGATTTTTGGTCTGCAAGGCGCGTAAATCACACAAAATGTCGGGCGGCTATAAAATCGTAGCATACTTTGCGCGCAATCAAGCAATGGAGAAGGGGCATGAGGCACGAGACACGAAGCAGAGCCAGAGGCTTTTGCGCTTGCATGTAATATAATTTGTTGCCACTTGCATTTGTGGCATGCCATTTCTCTCTCTCTGCCTGCTCAGGTGGCCCAGGTCTGCCAGCTCGTGCATTTAATTACGCTTCCAAAACTGGATCGAGGTTTCCTCCACTGCCACTTCCAAATTCAAGGATGTTCCAACAACGCTGACCCTTTGTGGGTCGGTTGTCCTGGAAGGAAGGGCATGCATGTCGGTGGAATTATTTTAATTATGCAGCAGCAGCAGCAGCAGCAGCAGATGGTAGCTTAGTGCCTTCGAGATGCCCGAGACTTTGGGTGGTGTAACATTTGTAGCTAATCGTGGCGGCAATTCATGAATTTTGATGATTATGCTGATCAGTCCGATTAGGGGCAGGCTTTCTCTCTGTCTGCCACAAAGTGTGAACTCAATTTGTATGGCTTTTCATCATCGACACACTGGCAGTATCAGCTGCATCAGTCCGACTTCCGAAGCAGAATGAGTTTTTCATGTAAATTTTTGGCCAAACTATATGTGGTCCCGAGTCTCCCCCAAATCCCAGGCTCATTCCCATGCCCATGGTCAGGTCTCCATGTGCGTTTATTATAATTTATGTAGCAATTTATCATGCTGACCAGTCTCTGGCCTTCCCCCACTGTGTGCTCCAGTCCCAGCCGTAACTAATGCCCCATGACCATCGGCAGTGGCAGTGGCAACAAAGGCAAAAGTTGTCCATAATATCCATGAACTGGTCTGCATTTTCAATTAGAAAATTCGGCCATGTGTGTGTGTGCAGGGGCTTGGGGAATATGCCTGGAAAATGCATACATTTTTAATAAATTCTATTGAAATTTCCACTATGCCCGAGCAGGAGGTAATTTACCTGAAAAGGAGAGACAGTGGGTGGGGGTAATCTTTTTATCGGGCTTTGAGAATAGAATTTTAAAGCTAATTTACGTAACCAAAACTAAGGAAATCGATGACCAGCATAGCCATAATTTACTGAACCAAAGACTGACACAATTGAATGGCTAAGTGAAAGGTGGAACTGCCATTCGAAATGGGATTTTGTAAAGCACTTAAGCGCGCCGATAGAATTGGCGATTAGAATTCTTGGCAAATGGTCGACAGCCAGCGAAACAACACTACAAACAACGCTTATTTATGCGCAGGAAGAGGCAAGACCCGAGACCTGGAACAGGATAGGAAAGGATAGTCGCCATCGAGGTGACGACGGCATATCAATGCAATCGCAATCCGCTTTGGCCCTAGATTTATAGACACTGCAACGCAGCAGTCGAGTCGAAGTCGGAGTTGGACTGCATTTTTGAGGAAGTTGGCTTACAGTAAATATAAAATGGCTGGCGCAGGGAAAATCAGCAATTCAAAAGGATTTGCGTGAGCCACTTGGCGACACTCTCATGCTCTTAGCCAGAGAACCAGAGCAGATAACCAAGAACTACGAATGAAAGGGCCAAGACCGGTTCAAGTTGTGTGCCATTGCAGTGTCAATACAATCTGGCAATGGTTCAATAGTTGGGAAAATGTTTGCCTAACCGCGTGTGCACACACAATGCACATTGGGGACATTGTTTTTGGTCGTGCTGGTGCCAGCGGCCATCCATGGAGAGGGATCTGAGAATGTGAATGGGCGCCATGTGCCATGTGGCATGTGCATGCCTCGGCGAACAAACAATTGGCATGGGGTCGCGTCACCGCAACAAATGAGGGGCAATCAAGGCTGCCCCAGACACGGCCGAGCAGACTGCTCGGAAAGCTGTTGCGATTCATTTGCTTGTATGGCAGTTAAATTAACCAAATAATGGAAAATAATGGCATCGAATTAGACATCTCCTATGCATAGATTTCCATATCTCTTTTTAGAAATTCCCAGACAGCCCCCTCCATGCCCTCTATGCCATCTGCAATTTGTCAGTATTTATTTTTGAATTAAAGCTTGGTAAATATTGTGATATCCATTTATAGACACAATCATCGAGAGGCAGGCATGGGATATGCAGGTGAAGCGTATCCCGGGCTGTTTGTTAGTGCCTTGTTGTAGTTGTGGCAAAGCCAAACACGGCAAGAATTTAATTAAAATCTGAAATTACTGCCAGCGGCAAGGGAATGATTTTGTTCATTTTTAGATGTGATAGAAATTGTTAAATTTTCTTGCTTGCTGCAGTTTATTAAACGCACAGATTTTGCCTCGATCTTCCTCGGTTTAACTGTGCCACAGATGTCCTTGCCATATTGACAGGGACCAAATATTGGAGCTTCTTAATGAAATGTGCACACACACAACCAGAGAGAGCGAGAGAGAGAGAGAGAGAGAGAGAGAGATGGAAAGTGGCAGTAAAGTGGAAAACTCTGGCCAGAGCCAGTGAGAGTTTTCTCTTGGGGGCTCTTGACGTTTTCACGCCATCGACTGTATTTAAATACTTTAACACTGCAAGAGCCAGCAGCCAGCAGGGGCAGATTGAGAGTCGGAGTCAGAGAGTCTGGGGCATACAGCATGCAGCAATATCCAGGCAACTCAAAATAATTATTTATTGTCCTGTGGTGGCATTAAGGCACACGCTCCTCGCACAGATACTGCCCATGAGGATGTCGCTTCGTGCTCGGAAAATTAAAATTAATGCCATTCGATCCATTCGGTTAATTCGGGCGGGCGGGCAGCGCAAGAAGAAGGAACCATTGGAGGGAGCTGCGTTGCGTTGAGTGTTCAATATGATGGATTTTAAATTTTAATAGGATAAATACGCACGCATGTGTGCACGGCGCTGCTTGAGTGTGACGCAGATTAAATTATAGCAAAATATTGCCATCGGCATCGGCAAACCTATAAACAATGGCACAAAAGCAGCCCCCGTGCCACCACGATGTCCGTGCCACCGCAGCAGACAAAAAGCCTTCAAGCCTCGCATGGCAAGAACTCTCGGTTTCCCTTTTTTTTTTTTTTGTATGAGGTTGCGCTGTATTTGCGTTGTTTATATTAAAATTAATTTATGGCGAAGAACAAAATATTTTATATATTTTAAAGAGTGACTTAATTTTCTATATTCATTGGAAATTGATTCTATGCGCTTACCAGGAATATTATACCCTTTGGAAGGGTATACAAAATAAATTCAATCAGAATATTTCGTAGTGCAATATTTTCCTTAATATAATCGAATATTTTCCTGCGAGAGCATTCAAAGTTTTCCACTTGTTGCCCTCCTTCCTCTCGGTTTTCACTTTAATTTACAAAAAATAAAATATAAAATATCCCCTGACATGTGTATGGTTTTTTATTGCAACAGTTTCTCGTTGTATATTTTAAAGATGTTAAGGACATCTGTGAACCGGGTGTGTTTGACATTTCCGTCTTGGCTTTTTGGCTGGTCACTCACACGTCGTATGTTTAATGCGAACACGCAAACAATTATAAATTTAATTATAAAATTAAAGAGGAAGAGGGTGTGTGTGTTCTCTTGTTGGTTTAGCAAAACATTACGAGGGCGACAGCAGATACAGACATATATTTTCGTGACAAGTTAGAGCAAATTTACACGATAAATTCATTAAAAAGGTACACAAAATGTTGCAAATACTCGCAGTTCACCGATTTGTAGCGCTATTGCTGCTGCACTTGTCAGTTTGTTGCAGTTGCATGTTCAGTGGATTCAATTTAATTGCTTTGCAACATGCACACACAAAATTGACGGGGCAGGGGATGGCAGTAGATTTCGGCAGGGGGTATATATTTTACAAGCTAAAAGAAACATTCTGCGGCATCCGCATAAATTATCAGTTTCCCCCTCATTGTTTTCAGCTCGTGTTCTTTCATTGTTTTTGGTAATGTTGGCTCATTTTAATTAAAATCTTTTTTGGCAGTGCTAAAAGCCAAACATTAATGTACAAAAATGCATGGGCATGCCATGGGACTGGCATTCCTATTCGGATTGCTTGTTGCACATGCAAATTGAGACCCAACCCAAATTGGAATACACGGCCTGGAAATTCGCTACAATTTATCTATAAATATTTGTGGCTCATTTGCAGAGAAAATTTAGAGGAGCTAGGCACCAATATAAATGTCAAATGTTGCCCATTTATTTTATGTGTGAAACAATACGTTTTATTCAAATCTCGAATTGTTTATTGCGACGGTTATGAAAATATTTAATTGCCTTTGAATACTCGTATAAACTTTTGATAAGTCCGATGTGTTTTAGGATCCTTCCATAAAACTTTCGCCATATGTTTGAGCAGAGTATGGTCGCTAAAAGAAACACTACCCTGACTGGGTTATGGCCAAGGCTTTGTCTAGGAAAACAATCAAAGAGCGAACATAAACCTAAAACACTCAAAGAGAAATCAAATGGAAACGCACTCAATGAGAAGCGATTTTATGACTGCAATATGCGAATGGCAACACTGGCGTGATTTGTAGCAATTTAACCATAATTCCATGCTGGAAAAATAAAAAAACCCCACAAGCAAATGGAGGGAAAAAGTTGCTAAAGCAACACACCATTATTATAAATATTTCATTAAGTTTTAAGTGCCTTCGCGGAGCAGCTAAACAATAAAAATGAGCCAGTGGGGCAGGCACGGGCGACACGAGTAGCACCCGGACCCCAAGCACAACGAAGGCAATTTCCCCAACATTACTCATACGCAGCGTGGTACTGCGTTGATGCGTTGCTAGCGTCGCGTCGCCAGTCAATGATTGCCTACTTGGGTGGCTACTCCTCGTCCTGGATAATGGTGCGCCTTCTCTACGTTCCCCTCTGTTGACTCAATAATTTTAATTGCTGTTTGGTTGGTCTGTGCCTTGGCTTTCCCTACCTCCAGTCGCTGTTTTTCCTTTTTACAATATACATTAATGTATACGCCCGCAAGAGGACCGCCCGCAGATGTTAAATGTTTTTATTGGCTGCACAGGCTTTTAGCATAATTGAGTACAGGAAATCACATTATTGACAATTAGAAGTGTCAATAAATCCGTTTTTTATTATCATCTAATCATCGATCAAACTCAAGCGTGACTTCTTTATATTTTGGATATTTTCAAGAGAATCATTCCATCTTCCTGGTCCTACTGGGTACCACTTAGTCTGCTACCATTACAATTATTTGGCATTATTGCCATTCAGGACAGTGCTACCGCAGTGACTTGTTAATTTGACTGCCTCAACTTGACATTGATTTTTATTGACATTTCTGTGAGTGTCTGTCGGTCTGTGTGGCTGCCTGTCTGTTTGTGTAAGCATTTGAGAGATTGAAAACATTCTTTTTTTTTTGGTTGGTTGGTGGGTCTCTTTGTTGAGCTTTATCCACCTTCAAGCTCAACACGTGCATGACCCTCAAGTCCCGCATTGTCCTCCGGCAGGCATGACAGATATATTCTCTCTGACTGATTGTTGGAGGTTCTTTCTTTGAGTTTTACATCTGTTAATTAATTTTTGTGTGTGTTTTTCCCAGAATTTCCGGTCAGCTGACTCACACACACAGACAGTGTACCTGCCTCCAGATGGGCATTCATTAATTAACATTTTGGACATTTGGGGGATTAGCTTTTGTGATCCGTGAGATTATTAAGTTATGTTGGAAGCCTATCAAATGCTTGGATAAATATAGAAATATTTGAAGTCTGTTTAAAAATGTAATATCTTTTGTTTTTTCAGCAAAAAATCAATGCCATTCCTCATCAGAAATACTCCCAGCTGCTATTGGATTCCGGATGATGCCCTCTGGCTGGGCAATGAAACAATATCCTGAAGCAATTATTTGTATATTTATTGAAATTACATTTACCTCAATGCCATTTCATTTTCGTGTGCTTTGCTGCTTGTTGTTTTTTTCCATTCCCATTCCCATTTCCATTCTTTATTTTTTTTTATTTTTCATATCACTTTATTTATTTTGTTTGAGTTTTTTTTCTCTTGATATTTTTGTGCTGCTTTATTGCGTGGGCTGTAAAATTATAAAGGCAACAAGAGAGCGGCATGAACAGACATTCTCTGGCAAACACATCTCATCAGGATTCTTTTGATTTCTTTGCCACACTTCAATACGCATTCGTGGCTGGGCAAATAAAAACGGGGCAGAAACGGAACCGAGAGCAGCATGAGGCAGGAAAAACTGGTGGAAAGAAATGAAAATGCTGCAGCAACAAAAAGGAAACGAATGACGAATGAATAAACGCATGACAGCCTGACATACTGCCCTCATGCCACACTCCATGCCCCAATCTGTGTGTGTGTCGGTCTGTCTGTCTGTCGCTGAGAGGGGCAGCAGCAGGAGGGGCAGCATCGAGAGAAGTGTGACGGGCCCAAGCCAAACACGTTTGACTGGCATGAATGACAAGAAAATCGTTACGTACGTACCCAGGCTGACATTAATTGAGGCTGATACATAAAGAGTAATACATAATAATAATAAAGCAGAAGGACCCACCACCGCAATACTGGTAGTATGTGTGCCAAGAGGGAATCCAACCGGTGTGCGAGTAACTTCAATAGTTTTATTCAAACAACTAGAAAGGAGAAAACGGTCGAAACTCCCCGACTATGGGATAACTTATACTCAGGGCTTTTGCATCTTTCCATGAAGTAGAAGGAATCAAGCGAAAAACTTTATTATAAAGAAAAATAGATAAAATGAGTATTTTATGATATGAGTACATACACAACTCTTCCAAAATTAATTGATATAGGAACTAAAGAAACTGTTGAAAATCAAAGAAAAATCGAAACCTTAGTGCTTTTAGAATTGAATTTATTTATATTTGTTAACGTCTTCAAAGCTTCCTCCTTCAAACGAATTGAACAAATCCTTCCACTCTACAAAATACCCCGGGTATTCAAATTGAAGCGAAACATTTCAAGAGTTCGGAACTGCACTCCTTTGGCTTTGGCTTTAACCGTAAGCTGCCACGTAATGAAGTGCTCTGGTAATGCCATGTAGATTGTGCAGCAATGCCACGTGATGACGATGATGAGGCTGCGACCAGAGCTGCAGGTGATTAGAAGTGAATAGAGTAGACCAGCGGGCTGTTGGGGTTCACCATCAAATCAACTGTGACTTGATTTAACCTTTCAAGCGGAGAGTGCACTACAGTGCATTGGCTAAAGGGGAGTTTTTGTGACTTTATTTCGGCAAGCATTTCCATGAAGCATAAAGCACTACGTGACTTGGCTTTAGAGGTGTACAAAGTGAAACTTTCTTTGATGTGGATTGAAATATGCAAGCTTTGCTTTATCGTATTTATTTTATATTCAAGTTTATTTAATGCTTCATAGCATCCCTCTTTATTTCTGCACAACCATCTTGATCTTAATGCCATAAAATGTACGAAGAAAGTACCATTATGCTACATAACACACATACTTCTACACCTCTCAAAAAATATTCCTACACATTCAATGAGGCCAAGAAAGTTATTTCCGGATATGAAATACTTATATATGTATCTGAAATATTAAATACTTATAAACAAGAACAGTTCGTTAACCAAAAGACCAACTGGAGACCGTTCGGCAACCGGAAATGGTAAGTGGCCATAGGTACACCCACACACACACACTCTGTCTCTCGCACTACCGTAAGGCGCGGTTCAATCACACGGAAAAGTTTTACCCCAACAACCGGAAAGGCAATTGCTAAAAATAAAACAAGGAGAATGCCAGGGCCAGGGTGAAAATAAAACCCAATCGTTTGCTGATGGCCACTTTGTAGTGTGTAATTACGGACTGGAATTAAAATTGGTTCGATCCACATAAACACAAACACACACGGATACACACGGATGGAGGATGACGCCTACGAAATGGAATAAAAAATAAGGAATACAATTGAGGAATTTTCCCTTTTCTTGCAGCAGAGCTGCCAGGTAATGGCTGTGTGGCTGTGTGTATGGGGGAAATTGGAACCAATAACCCTCCACTCCACCGAATTCCCGGGTACTTCACTTAAATTTAATTTATTTTCATTCGACTGCCGGCGAAGAAAAAACAACCTCACAAAAAACAAACAGTGAGCGAAATTAAAAATTCAATATCCTGTACAAGCAGAAAGGAAAATTATAAATAAGTATTTATTGTAATTATTGCATTTTATGTCTCTCTGGCCGACATTTGCGCGATAAGCAGGCCGGAGGAACCAGCGCAGCTGCTGTCCTTTGACACAGTCCCTGGCCCCAGTCCCAATCCCCTACCGCAGTGAGGACCTACTTTACTTTCATTTTATTCATGGCTACGTTTTGTTTTCCCAAGTGTTAAATTTTTTACGTTTATTGTTCGAGATTTTCCAGCAGCAGTCACCAGCTGCAGCAGACTCTCCTTCCGCCATCCACCATCCCACTTGAAATTAATTTTTAACTTCCGTCTATATTTCTTCTTCTCGCTGGCCACCCTACTCCGCTGGCCCTCTCATTTGCTTTGTTTTCCCTTCTTATCGTACATTTTCTTTTTGCTGGTTTTTTTAGCTGTTTTCTCAGTGCTGTGGCACGTCATTTTTGGCTCATTTCCCACACGCCATTTGGCGGCTGCCTTCCGGCCTAATGAGGAACATGCATCAAAATTAGTTGGGAGCCCAGGCGTCATAAACATAAAAATGAGCCTGGCTCCCCTTTGTTTCCGTGGAGTGGAGCGGGCCAGAGTGCATTTGCCAGGACGCAGGAGCAGAGTAACTAAAATAAATAAATAAATTATAATGATAAGCCATGATTCTGCTGTTTCGAGGCAAGATCCATTATCAAGGATTTGTGAAGGAAATTTACTTTTCTGATTGACGAGATTTATAACGTGTATATTTTTGTGTAATA
Source organism: Drosophila lowei (assembly GCA_008121275.1). NCBI lineage: Eukaryota > Metazoa > Arthropoda > Insecta > Diptera > Drosophilidae > Drosophila > Drosophila lowei. Next base: position 6,765,218 of record CM017777.1, read on the forward strand.
TTTATGGGAACAAAATCTGTGGAGTGTTCAAAAGATGAAATAACTTAGTCAGTTATTAATTAACTTTTAGCTTTAATTAATTACTATTTTGTGTTCGATTAATGTTACTGTCTTAAATGCTAAAACAAAATTTGTGCATGAACCTATCTCTAAATATATTTAATATATTTAAAAAATATTGAGTAAAAAAATGGCATTTTTCGTTTAAAATCTTCAGTCTACATTCATTGGTATGGTTTTTAAGGACCAAACATTGCCTGAAACCCAGAACCGACCTCAAATTATTATTAGCCAGAATCCAAAGGGCATATGAAACCTTAAATAAACGTTTCCAACAACTGTTGGTGGTGCTCTTTTACGCTGTCCAACCGCTGTGTCACCTAAATCCCCTTAAAATTTTCGGCCAACTTTCAAAAATGTTTGGCCACATTTATGGCTACCACTGTTTTTGTTTTTATTGCTGGGGCATGCCTCTGTGCGGAATGGTTATGGCAGGAATACGGCCGCGGCGAGTGGCATGTGGGCTGGCTAACTGGAAAAGTCGGCAATGCGTGAAAACTACTATACAAATACCACGCCCACGCCCACGCCTACGCCTACGCCACCATCCAGAACCACATATGCATAGAAGGGAGAATTTTCCGATTTCCATTTGGAGTCCGCTTTCCCTGTGGCTCATGAGGCATGGACAGGGTAAGGCATGAAATTTTTAATCCTTTTGCTGAAGCAATAATATAGCATCCCTCTCTCTCTCTCTCTCTCTGCTTCTGTGTGTGTGTGTGCAAGTATAAATTAAACAGCAGGGCCTTACCCACACACACACTCACACACTTACACACTGATTCGAATAGGGAAAGTTTTTGCTAAATCCTTTATGAAAAGTTTCGCCTTTTATGAGTTTCACAGTCAACCGAGTAGCTGAACCCAAATCTCCGTGCATGTGTGTGTGTGTGTGTGTGGAAGGTCGTTTATTGTAAAAGCTAATTAAGTCATTATCAATTGCATGAGTGAGCGAAAGCTAAGGCTAAGGGGAGTATGTATAAAGTTATGCCCGCTTTTCCCGGGTAACTGTGTCCCAATCTCCCACTGTCACACCCACACATCCTCTGTCTTTGAGGGGCTTAAAGGATCTTGAGGCAAGTCTTTGTCAAACATCAATGATTTACCTGTAGTCGTTCCGACTAATTTTTTCCACTCTGTTTTCCCAGGCATATTAATCAATTAGTGACCTTCAGTCCACTCTCCGCCTCACATGGCACAGCCTGCTTTCGAGAAACAGAACCATAACCATAGCCACTAGAGCCCCAGACCTGGCAAAAGGTTAAAAGTGCCAGAGCAACATTGTCGTATAGTTGTCGATGGTACGTCGTTAATAGAGCTGGCTACCACGAAGAGAGAGCGGCACGATGAGAGAGAGAAAGCTTTTTCGAAGGACCGACCCACTGGAAGTTCGAAACGAGAGAGGCAGGCTCTTATGCTAAGAGAGCTTTGTGGGGTAAAAGTTCTCTTGCTTGCGAGGCTTTCACCTCTATTTGCTTTACAGACGTCAGAATTAGAAATTATAATTGCCGCACATTATTCAAATCGTATACATGACCTACACCCACGCTCAGGTGAGCTTTGGGGAGAAACAACAACGACGCACTCGAAACGGATTGAATTTGAAATGCCTTTCCGTTTGGCCTTTGCTACGAACATCCTTAGTACTACTTCTGGCTCTGATTGTTGCTTCATTGATTTGGTACGAGTATATGGTATATATCGGTATCGGTTCTGCCCACGCCCACGCCCACGACTGACATTGTGCTATTGCACTTGACAACCGCAGCGAGGCTGCCTGCATATTTTAGCACTTGACCTTTGCTCCATTCCACTCCAGCCTCAGAAACAGCCTCAGAATCAGCCTCGGCAGCAAGAAAAGTTTTCCACATTTTCATTTCCATTTTTGTTTTACTTTAAATGATTTTCCCTTCTTTGCTGTGCCAACTTTAAATGGCCTGGTTCAAGGGTTAGACAGCTGTCAGTTGGATTTCATTTGTTCGGTTGCCTTCCTTCCACCTGCCCATCAGCCATGAGGTTGAGGCAGGTTGAAATTCAGCTTGGATGAGGGCCAGAGCAGGAATCTGTAAAAATCCCATGTCTATAAGGCTACAGTGCAACTTCCAATGGTTGAAATAAGTGAAAATAGCTGCCAGCCTATACCATGAACTTGGGAAGATATCATTAGTGGTTTTTTTAAAGGAATACAAAGAGCTTTCTCGGAGGAAAATATTCGTTAAGGGAAAACATAGAGTTAAATTGATAGAATAATAATTGAGCATTTAGCTTGATCGGTACGTTATATGCTGGTTACATTCTTCCTGAACCCATATATCCAGAAAACAGAATGAGATTCGTATAGTTTCACTTAGATTTTAAAATTTTTTGTATTCAGCTTAAATATGGACCGTTTTAAAAAGACTTTAATACATTTATGTTTAAATCAAAGTGAGTTCTAATTAATTTAATTATTTTTGTATTTAATAACTGAATATTTAATTTAAATATAGGTGTGCTTCTTATTATTATGCCGTTTTTCTCTGAGTGTATTCCCAAATAGTTAAATAATTGTATGGGAAACTGTGGTTCGATGTAGGGAAGTTCTGCTGTATAGTTGACTGTCAGTGAACTGGGCCGTACGCTCCTGGCTTTGATCTCTGAAACGAACAAAGTACAGAACTTTCTCTTGGCTTACAATTTATGATAATTAACGATGTTGAGTAAAATTTATCATACATATACCGTAAACCCAAACTGGCCCAAAGTTCTGGCCCCTCTCTCTTTCTCTTTTTCTGCCTCTGTCTCTGGCTCTGTCTAGGTTCCTTTGACACTTATTAACGATCTGGTGGAGTCTCTTTATGCCGACTGTGAACTCTCTGTGGCATAGTTCTTCAGCTCTCGGAAAGTTTTTGTCAGCCCTCTGCCTCTGCCAGGCCATCAAAGTTTTTTCACATCAAACACATCCTAAATCATGCATGGAAGCTGAGGGTTATTCCCCAGTCAGCCAGTCCCCACCCCATATATGAGCTGTGCTGTGCTTTCTGTGGGTAAACTAATCAACACTGAACGGAAACCCTTCCTCGCTCTTCAGTCTATGCCCAACTTTAGCACTAAAAATCTTAAGTGAAAGTTTAAAAAGTTTCTCTTTCTTTGTCTTGGTGACGTTTCCCCCATATAGTCGTAAGTGGAAAACTCATTAGGGAATTTCACAGCAACAGCATTCTTAACATATTTCAGACACAGATGATATGCCGCCCCCATCCTGCCTTTTGCCTCTTGCCACACATGTGACCACAAAAATGAGGCGTCAACCGCAAATGCTGCGCCGGCATGCAAATTATGCGTAGTTAATGTGCCACGGTCCCCAGCCTCCAGCCTCCAGCCCCCACTCTCCATTCCCCATGCGTTTTGGTTAATTTTCATCTTTAAGACACCCAATGCTGCGGTCGAGGCTTGGTCCTTTGAGCCATAGTGGGAGGTATAGCCGGCGTAACGAATGGAGAGTAAAAAGCATTCCATGTGGCCCGGCCGCACGGACCACAAAATGCCTTCAGCAGGATGTGTATCAACTGCAGCAGAGCCTGGGCCTACCCCAGAGTCCGAGGCAGTCAGTTGGACAGTCGTCAGGGAGTGGGTTATTCAGTCGGTTGATGTTGAAATACTTTCCCCACACAGACAGGCATTCCTCCAGGAGAGAAGGAGTGGACTCGAAAGCAGCCTTCACTTAGCTCTTTAAATATCCAGTGAAAATAAGGAATGTGAGAGAAATTTGTTTGTTTGTGAAGAGAGTCCAAAGAAACCTCTACATTTGTGTTTTAATAATGGTTAATATCAGACCTTTATATGTGAAATATTTATAAATGAAATACAGTTTTAGATATTAGCAATCGTTCTGTTGGAGATTTACAGAATCTAAAACCTTTATTCCAGTATGAACTCTGACCTTGGAGTAACGGATCAGACAAACTTAAATCAATTCTTTAATGCTGTACCCACCTCTAGCCAAATGTCCTGAGAGCTTCTTGATATCAATGGCTGGCAAATCCAATCAAATCGTAACCATTTAATATTCAATATGGAAAAACCGAAATATTCCATTAACCCGAAACCAGAACCCCTGAAATCAGTTCAGTTCAGTGCGGTTCGGTTTGGTTCAAGTGTCTGCAACACATAAAACTGTAAAATGATAATCAAAATTGCACATTTTAATATTTTTTATTGTAAATTAAAACAATAAACATTCAAAAACTTTGAACCCACAGACCCGACCCACAACATAGGAGCTCTAAGTGTTTTGGTTCGTTGTTTGTTGGCCATATCAATGGGCCATCTGTTTTCATTGTTATGGGGCAGACACACGCATGCTTCAAGGACGAGGACATTCTGTTCCAAATGCATCCCCATGCCACCTCCCTCTCATGCTGTCTAAGTCAATAACGACTGAGGGAAAGGGGTGGAATGGTCGTGTGCGAGGAGACAGACATATCAAACCGCTTTACGTTTGACAAATTTAATTTGATTTTGTGTGAAGTTTATTGGCAAAACGTTTTGGCCGAAAGGGGGGTTGAACAAAGGGCCTAAACGTGCGTGTAACTCGACTCTACAGACCCATCCTTACACCCTCTGCTGCTGTCAGTTGATAAATGTCATTTGGCTCTGACCAAATGAAATTAATTTAAATGCAACATTTGTCATAAAAAAGACTTGGCTAATTCCAATCAAATATTTATGATAACATTTTTGTTGGCTTGCAAATCAATTTTGCATAATTTGTACCACATTTGCTTAACGCATTAACGCAGGGCGTCAAAGTAAATACCAGAATTTCATTTGAAATCGAATCATCTTTTGGGGTAGTCAAAGGTCATTTGTAGAGCCCGAAAGTATTGACATAAATTTAAATAATTCGGGCATTCTTAAATTGGAACAGATTTCAGGGAGCATATCCCCATCATCGCATAGTGGTAAACCACTTTAGCAGACCGCAAAACTGAGCAAACATCGAGCAAAACCGAGAGCCCTGTTCCATGTTCCATGGTCGGGGGTCTGGGGTCTGGGGTCTGGCTGAGGCGGTGTCAAATGTCAAAATGACAAATGTCAGAGCTTTGGGCAGCTAAAAATAATTGATGTACGCAGAGCAGAGTTTTCCGGCCTGCTGAAAATACTCCTATACGAAATATGCGGCGAAATGTTTTTAATTGCAACATAAACGAAATGTGGCAGCAGCAGGATTCCCATGGCAACAAAAAGCTTTTTGGTAGTGATTTAAATTAAAATTTTGCAATTCATTTGTGAATAATTACCAAAGGAGAGAAATGCTGCTCTCGATAAGTTTTCTCTCCTTTGATTGCTATCAATCAATGAGGGGGTAAACGGCTGGTCAGTGCAATTAAAATCATTGAGTTTTTCTTAAGTTTCTTCAGAGTTTTTCTCGTTGGATACTCGTTTGTATCGCTCATTGGATTTACGAGTATTGTCGAATGAGATAAGAGCCATAACATGTACAAAGGAAGAACCCGAATAAAACGCAACAAACGCTCGAAATTTTATTTTTTCTTTTCAGCAATTTCCCACCTCTTGTGGGGGCTTGTGGGGGTTAAGCACGCCTTGGTTACAAATTAAAAATTTGTCGTTTCAGTCGAATTTTCGGCACAAGAGTCAGCAGGAAGTCAGTCGAGCAGCCAGGCAGTGTGCCGCCCCGTGTCCTTGTAGCTGTAAATAAAATAGCCACAGTGGGGGCAAAACGGCAATGCCCAGTCCACTGAACCAAAAACATATAAGGCAACTTCGTTGTCGATGTCGATGTGGATGTTGCCCTTTTTTCGGTTTGTTTGCTTTGGTTTTTCCTCTTTTTTTTTGCGCCCTCTCTCCTGTTTTTATTCTCTTTGCTCATTTAGGCTCTTTTGTGTTGAAGTTGTGAGAGATCAAGGAAAGACAGTGTGAAGGGGAGAATGGTACATATATGTGTATATAAATACAATAAAAAATTAATACAACGCGCAATTATGGACAACAACCAAGAATGGGGAGAGGCCTACTCGAGCAAGTGCCGCGGTGCCCCACAGCAATGTTGCAACATGGGCGCCAGAATCGTCAATTACTGCGGACAGAGGCATAGCCGGACTGTGGTGTGTTGGTGGGAACTGTGCCACTAGTTCCAGGAAATATATTTCCTCAGTTCTGAATGATCCAGATGTTAGTAAAATTTATAATAATAATATACTGCTTAAACGAATAGCCATTACTGCTAATCGAATAAACTGAGGTTTTTATAAAACTCTTGTATAATTTTGAATTTAACTTTAAACGTTTTAATATAATTTGTTAAATATTTGATCAAAATTTCCCCTCTTAGGAATTTCAAAGTACGAATTCGTTGTCAATTCCTAGAGCAGTTTCCACATATCAGCCGGACTCTTGCAGCACATTGGACCCTCCTTTGGTAGTCGTTGTCGCTGCCATTTGGGCTTCACATTTTGGCACAATGTTGGCTTGAAAGACATTTATTTAATTGCCAGATGCCTGGGGGGTACAGGAAGTACAGTGCGGAAAGGGGGCAACAACTGGCCAGACCAGACCGGGAAAAGAAACAGCACCAGAAACAGGACCAGAAACAGGAACAGAAGCAGTGAAAAGCAACAAAAAATACAAGCATATTAAATGCGACAATGGCGCCGACCGGAAGTAAAAATTATGTTGAAACTTTCTTTGTGTGTGTGTGTGTGAGCATGAGAGTGTATCTGTGTGTCTACGTTTGTGGGGTGGTCATGATGATGTTACCAGGGCTTTGTTTCGGTTGTGTGTCCTCTGTTCTGCGGTTCATAAAAAGTCAATAAAGCGAGTTTATTTGTTGGAGTATGTCAACATCATTTCTGTTGAAAAGTCATTAAATCAAACCCAAAGGGGGCCCTGTCCTGTCCGCTTGTCCGGCCATTAAAAAATATGAAATATAAAAAACCATAAAGTTGAAAATTTGTTTGTGCAAATAGTTAATGGATAAATGCTGTACAGAAAGGTGTTGGATAGAATTATGTCATCAGATTGGGGATGGGATGGATGGGTAATAGATTTTGATGTTTGGGGAAATCTCTAAGCTGTCGAAATATTTTCTTTTCAATTGCTTTTTGGCATTTGCCAACTTTTCAAAGACTCAATCTGCTGCCAAATTTTATTTGCAAATTAATTCCATTGCAATGCCAGAATCGATTTGCTCGAAGAAAAAGGAGGCATCGTAAATCTAACGCATAAATATAAAGTAAAATGCCAAAAGACGGAGACATTTAGCAATTTAAAAGTGGAATAAATCACGTACTCCTTCATCTAGATGAAAGTGAGAGCAGAAAAGGACTCGTGCGCTCTTTGGAGCACTCGACCCACTCCCTGCCTGCCTGATGTATTGTGTAAATTGAGCGCAAAACTTTGGGGCTTTCTGAGAAATGGCGGCATTATTAAAGTCAGAGGGGTACCCGGCAGGGACCTGCTTGCTGCTCCTCTATTTCATATTTTTCCGCCCTTTTGCTGTCCATTAGCAATTTAGAATTTGCCAACCAGAAGGTTGCACAGGTGCAGTGGCAGTGGCAGTGGCAGGTTCAGGCAGTGGCAGCGGATTTTTCGTGCCAAATGCTGCTGCTCCTGCTGGAAAATGCGCAAAATTTTTCAACTATGAAGCGGCTTTGCCAGTGGCTCAATTGAAAGGGAGAGAGAGAGAGAGAGCGGTGGAGGTAGAGAGAGATAGATTGAGAGTGGGCGGGTGCAGGCAGGAGGAGAGACCTTTCCCTTGGCCAATGCGCCTGTCTGCATGCAAATATTTATGCATAAAGTTGGCTCTGTGCTCATTTTTTCCGTACCATATTTGTTGGCGCGGCTTCCACGCCCCCGATGTCCCATTCCCCAGCCAAGAGAGAATGGCCGTCGCCTCGTCTAGGCCATGTTTGTGGCTTTTGGTATTGTTTGCCAGCTGACAACAGTCGGCAAAAGTTTATGCCACCAGCGCTTCGGTGCGGCTGCCTCTGCCTCAGCCTTTAACTGTGCCTAAGATTCAGTTTCAGCTTTTGCTGGGCCCATAAATCATCTCTCTCTCCTTCATGCTGCCTGCTCTGTGGCAAGTTGGTTAACATGCCGCCGACTGCAAGCTTAGACAACTCTTACAATGCAATTCTTGGGTCCTCCCGGAGGCGTAGCCGGTGGGCGGCCAAAATGCAATGCATGCAAATGTAAAACTGATTTGTTGTGACGCAGCTACAACAGACTGCAGAGAGATACGAGAATGGCACGAGGCCCGGCACAATTTCTCACCCACCCAGAGGCTGCACTCCATCAAATGGGTGCCACACAATGCCCAGGTCAATCCTCCGGACCAGCCCACGTCCGTAACCTGCAGCCAGGCCAGCAAACATTTGCGAAATTTTGTCAATTTGTGTCCGACAGTTAACCCATTGATGATGGGTGGGTGTAAATTCACACGGTCAAAGATAGAGGTGGGATTCAGTATAATTGCAGTTAATTTGTTATGGAAAAACCATCTGGATATTCGCAGGATGATATTATAAATTTAGAATTCATTTTTGAATATTTTTGCAAGTCTTTCTTGATCTCTTTTCCAGGTTAAAGAGATTCATATTAAAAATTTATATCAGATATAAATATAGTGAACATAATCGTATCTTTTGTTGGGTTCCCTATCTGATATTATTCATCTTTAGATGAAATGCAACAATAAATTCGGTAATAAACTATCTATTTAATTCTACCAACTTTTTTCAGTCATGGGTACGTACGTGCACGCTATTCATACGGTCGAGTATTCCTGACAACATCATTCGATCTGTTTTAAATATCTCAAACTATTGTTGTTCCCATTTCTATTTTAATCCCATTTCACTTAAGTTCGATTTGTTGGCCACCATAAACATCAAACATCAATATCCGCTCCCCCAGTGAGCCATGGGTTAAGCCCTATCCATGAGTGTCAGCAACTTGTAGCCAGGGCCAAGTGCTCGGCTCTGTCTATGTATGCGTACATCTGTGTGTTCTATGCTTTTGCAATAGTGTGTGTGTGTGTGACCCATGTGCGATTATCATCACGTAGCTGGAGCATTGCATTCATTTCACAAGCCTCGCCGTGTGCCACTCGCCACACAAATTGCTGCTGCTGCTGCTGCCACCGTTACTGTTGTTGTTTCTGCCACAGTTTTTGCTGGTGCTGCTGCTGTTGCTGATGTTGCACCTGCTGCACTTTGTTATTGTCCTTCACAATTGACAGCTGTGCCCCGGCCCCAACCTCGGCCTAGGCCATGCCCTCAGACAGCTTTCTGTAATGCCCGGGCATCATGTGAGATGAATCCTTTCTTTTCCGATTCTGGTTTTGCCCCAAAAGTTGGCAATGCGTCTAGGTTACAATCGATCCAACAGAGAATTCTTGATCTTCTCAAATAACACGAACAGTCGCAAATGCAGGCTCCGGATTTCACTTAATTTTGCGTTTTCAGACAAAGCGTTCCTTTTTCGTTTTTTGGTGCTCCCTTTTCGCAAGATGTCGTCGCCATTTTTACACGTCCTGTTAAACGCACAATTTAGTGCTGTTAAGCGCACAAAAGCCCCTGTTGTGTGGGACAGAGATTTTATTCCGACGTATCGATAACTGAATCGGGCTGCGTCAGCTGTTAGCATGAAAACGCAAAATGTTGCTGCATTGAGCAATTATTTCCGAAACAAATTCCTCTAATTTTGAGTTTAAAAAACTATTTATAAAAAATCACAAGCTAAATTGACCTGTTAATGGTTTCAATTAAATGTTAATGCGTCAATAGGTTATCTATTTTTTTTTTTTGCACTTAAAATATACTTTGTTGTGTAAAATGCCGTTTACATTTCTTTTCGGCGAGATAAATGTTGCCGTTTTGAAAACGGACCACTGTTTTGCGTCCCAAATCCTACAACAAATATAGAGGCGGTCCGGTAACTTTCTAGCAACAAATCACAGACTCGAGACTCTTTTAGGTCGCAAGATTGCAAAAACAACTACATTGCTTGGGCATGATTCAGCACATTGAATATAAGAAAAAACATGCATGTTTCCCGGTTTGCTCGAGCTCGTGCCAGGCTCACTTCTTTACTTCATGTTGAAGCACACAAATTCACTAATTCACTAACTAATTCCACTATATTAGAGATGTCAATTTCGCTGATTTTCTTGACGTTAAACTCCCTTCTTTTACTTGCTGATGGGCTTCTGACAAAATTAATTTTAAAAGCATGCCAAAACGAGGCTGGTTGGTTCACAGGCGAATGTCGATGCCATAAATTGGCTTTATTCGATTTTTTTGTTTCTTCTCAGGAAGCATTCTTTATGAGCTACACGCGGAGGTGCAAAATGGTGCATTAAAAAAACTAAAAATAATTGCTCTATAGGATAAAATCTGACAAGGCCAGCAGCTTTTTGAATTTGAAAGCACATCAACAACAACAACAAAACAACCATTATAAACGAAACTCGAATCGAGCATCAAAGTGCCTCATGCAACTGGTATTGCATATTCTTTGAAATATACCCCTGTATGTATGAACATCGTGCGAATAGTAGGCCTCTCAGAAGGCCTGGACTTTTTGCTCTGAATTTGGTAAAATAGTATTTAAAGAAAATAGTTGACTAGTACGATTGTTCTGTCATTCGTCAAAGTAACTCGCAGTTGTCACATAATCAGGCAAAATAAGTAAAAAATAAATATTTGAGTGATAAAAATTGTTATAGCGGAGAAGATGTCGACAAATAGTTGCAAAAACTTGAAAGTAAGTTTTTCTTTACATTCTTCTATAGATCTACAATGGATTTTATCAAATCCATCTACTATTTAGCGTCCAAGCGGGGCCAAAAGAAGCTCCAACTCGGCTGTTCCACCTGGTCCATCAACTACAAAGATTTCTAAATATTCGGCAAAGGCTCCTAAAGATTTAGCAAAGGCTCCAAAAGATTCAGCAAAGGCTCTTGAAGATTCAGCAAAGGCTCCTAAATTTTCAGCAAAGGCTCCTAAAGATGCTGTCAAGGAGTTTATAATTCGTGTGCCAAAGGTGCGCAACAATCGCCATATAATGCGCTTTAATGACAATTTGAAGGTAGATTTCGCTCAATGGCAAAGTGCGAAGATGTCTCGGGAGAATAACAAGCATCTATTAATAGTCGAGGAAGAGAAAAAGCCGAAATTTGGGGCCGGCACAGAGTACAATTGGCGCCAATACGGGGGTGCACGCCGCAAGAAGAACGCCAGCGTGGTCGAAAAGTATAGACCAGAGGCCCAGCCCTGGCTGTTGCAAATCGATGGGAAAATGGGGAAAAAGTTCAAGGGCATTCGTACGGGGGAAGTGGGTGCAAATGCCGCATACTATGTGTTCACCCATGCCCCAGATGGTAGGTTCAATGCGTACCCCCTTCATGAGTGGTACACGTTCCAGGCCATTGAGCGCTACAAAACCCTCACTTCGGAAGAGGTGGAGCTGGAGTTCGGTCGTCGCGAGAAATCGCTTAACTACTTCAATCTGATGATGCGCCGTCGGTACCAGACCGACGAGGAGGAACAGGATACCGATTCGGCTAAACTCCTTAAGGCAACCGATGATGGAACCAGCGGTCTGAAGATCTCAGATGAGGTCGAGTGGATGGACTCCGCGGGCGAATCCGAATCGGACGATGAAGGCGAAGAAGTGTCGCAAAAAGAGAAGGAAAAAAAGACGGCATCATCGATGCTACTGATGGCAAAAAGGGTAAACCTAAGGGCAAAAAGGAGGTTGACATGAAGACATTTTTCGAGGCCTTCGAAGACTCGGACGATGGGGACGAAGACAGTCGTGAAAGGGACTACATTTCCAGTTCCAGTGAAGAGTAAGCTTTCTATAATTATTAGAAATGCATACAAAGCATTTTTTCTTCAACAGTGAACATGATCCAGAAGCCAAGGTGATCAAGGACCTGAAGGGAGTATCTGAAGAGGAAGCTCTACGAAAGCTGCTCAACTCAGACGAAGAAGATGATGATGAAAACTCGGATAACCAGAAAGACGAGAGCCAGGAAGAGAATCCTGAAGACGGAGCATTTAGCAATCACATGGTGGAGACGCCATCAAATTTAAGCAGTGGAGAATCATCCATAGAATCCAGTTCCGACAGTTCAGACTCCGAAAAGGATCTCGGCAATGGTCCACCCAGAAAGAGGATTACCTTCAATAAGAAGGAAAAGCGAATGTATAACGCGGCCAAAAAGTCTTCCAGCAAAGACTCCACCAAGCGCATGGTCCCTATAGGGAGTACTCCGCCAAGTACTCGTAATCCTACCATTTCGAAAAAATCGAGGGCTCCCAGGAAGAATATCAGCACCCCACTGGAACCGTCTGTCTCTTTGCGTAAAATCAAGTAAGTTAACTATTGTTTATTTTTTAAAAGTATACTAATAAATATGGCTAACATTCCAGCCAATACGGCGTCAACGAGGAGGCAGTGATACGCTACCTTAAGCGGAAGCCATTGACACCCACCGAGCTGCTCTCCAAGTTCCGAAACAAAGCCACAACCGACTCGAAAATGCGTCTGGTTGAGACCATGACGAAAATACTGAAGAAAATCGATCCCGTGAAGAATACCATTCAGGGAAAACTTTATTTCTCGATCAAGTAGAAATTCCACCATCATATATATACCAATTTTCTTATTAAAGCACAATATGTATCAATAAATCAATTCAGTTTTTAATTTACTTTGAAACGATATGACGTATGACTAGACATTTTCACTAGAAATTGGGAACGCAGAGCAGTACTACCCTATAAGCTTGTGTGCACAATTAAGGAAAATATGAACTTGACCTTACAAATATTCGACATGCTAATTGATATTTTGAACACTATCTTTAGGAAACTATATCTGACGGAGCAATTGAGCTTCAAAGGGCATTTTTATACCATTGCTATACGGCTCCAAATCCACTTAACATTGGTCTCGATGGAATATGGGCAAAGAAATGAATTCAACACTGATTTCTTAATTTGAAAGAATATTTATTTATTTCTATGTCTAACAATTATTCAAACTCGTTTAATTAATTACAATTTTATTTTCTGGTGGCTGTCATACCGATTACCCGGTGCACATACCATGATAAATCTTTCGGCGCATTTCGCTTTAATTTGAATAAAAAAATACATCTTATATGGTAATTCAGTAAATTGAATCAATTATTTATTCACAAAGTATTCAATTTCAAAAAGCGGATCAGGTACGGTAAAGGGACGCTCACGTATGAAATTATCGCATATTTTGACGACCAACAAATTATAATACGGATTCAAAATCCCAATCCCTTGGTTGACATCTCCGAATGATTTCCAATGAACAGTAAGAACCAATGGATTCTCTGGTTGAACGTTATTTTTCTTCAGAATATTGATGAGTGGACCAACAACGTTCTTGTTTGCTCTCCTACATCCAGAGACATCGAGAGATCGGAGGTTCTTACACCCTCGGAGTAAGCCAAGGATTCCTGAGTTGGTTACATTATTGGAGGATAGTATGATCACCTTCTGGAGCTGATCCGACTTGATGAAGTGCAAATATGTATTATTCAGATTGGAGCAGACAAGCGATTTCAGGGCCTTTAGTTTTCCGATGGTCTTGGCATTATTTGCATTGCTGGAGCATTTTTCAGTGCAATACAAGCGCAGCGCCAGCAAGGTGTTTGAATACCGCGTGACCGATCTGCCTAATATCTTGCCCAGTTGTATATCGGAGTTGCATTTTATGTGCAGTATTTTCAGCTGCGGTAAGTACGGCATTTCTTTTAAAACACTTACAATCCCGATTTTCAGATACCTCAGCTTGGGCCACATCGGATGACGCATATTATTAATCGGAAAGTTTATGTGAACATTATCAAACTCTATAGTTTCAAGCTGCGCCATGCCGCGGCACAATTCGTAGATGTTGAGCACAATGTCGACGTTCCTTATCAATAAATTCTTCAGCTGCAACAAATTGACGACTGACATTACTGAAATAGACACAGCAAATATGTATAACCATCACGACCGGATAATGCAGATGCCCATGGCAAGACTTACCGTCATTAGGGTTAAACGCAAACAATAGCAGGGTGACCAGTTCGGGGAGTTTCACTAATGCCGTCAAATCAATTGGAGTGTAGTTATTCATCAGTCTCAAGTCCTTCAGCTTCTTCAGTCCCACTAGCAACGGCTTAACCTCGTCCCAATACTCGGAGCGTATTGGAATGATAAGTTCCTCCAAGTTGGGACAATATTCGGATGCCAGCTTGACCGCAGCCAAGGCATTCTTCGCACCATGACACGCAATGCACTGAACAGTTGAGCCGCATGCGGATAATATGAACGACCAGTTCTCAATACTCTCAATTTTTATTTGCTCGTAGCATTTACTTTCGGCAGCGTAAGTGGCAAAAGCCTTCTTAAATACTGGATGAGTTTTGGCCAGACTTAGTCTATCCTTCGTTTGCTCAAGGTATTTAAATATAGTGCTGATCATCTTCGGTGCTAGATCCACGATATTCGACATTTTTCAAAACAAAGTATTACAAATTACACGATTGTGTATGGAAATTAAATTTACATTCAACGCAAGAAACGGCACATGCTGGAAAATTGATTCGTAGGTTTGTTACTAGTGTTGTGTTGCTCATGAGTGAGTGAACAAAAAAGAGTTGTTCACTTAAGTGAGCAACTGAACATGTTCTTTCCAAATTGTTCTTTTTTGCTCACTTGTTCTTTGTTGTTCACTAGTTAATTTTTGCTTACTTGTTCTCTACTCACTTTTTGCGCAATTTTGCTCCTTAAAGGGCATTTTGCGATCTGGCAGCTGTTGCTCATATTTGCGTTTACTTCACACTTTTTGTATTACCGGCAAAGCTGTTTACTCTTACTTACGCAAGTGAGCAACTGAGCAAGTGAGCAACTGAGCAACTGAGCAAGTGAGCAAGTGTGTAACTGAGCAAGTGAGCAATATGAGTGAGTTGACTCACTTACTAAAAAAGAACAAGTGAACATGTTCATCAAAATGAGCAATGTTTACCCAACACTATTTGTTACCTAGACCCGGGATGTATTTGCCAGTGTTGGAAAGGGGCCGACTGAATTAACCCATTACGGGCCACTCCTAATAGGCCTCCTCATTGATGAAATTTATATTACAAAATACTCGTTTTTTGGAACATGTTAAGGTGTATTCCACGACAACAGTTATTAATTGTTGCAATGAGTCATTGAGTTCGGTGGCGCGGATTGCAATCGCCTGCGCTGTCTACATGTCATGTGACCTGGCAGTGGACTTGCATGACGCCTCGGCAAAATACTTAATTGCTGCTTGTTGGCTGCAATCAAAGACTATACAATACCAAGATGTTGCATGAGCGACCAAAAAGCTGTTCTATGGCGGGTCCTAACATTAGGACCCAAAAGGCACGAGGGAGCGCGCGGGGTTTTAATTCCCTTTTCGCCTGTACTTCGTCTCTACCGCGACCCCGCTGCCTATCGGTTTCGTCTGTTCGGCAATGCCTTCACCAGCAACGAAATAATTCTGGACTCTCGAGCCTCAGCACCGTCGAAGCGGTGGTCGCGGATCGCCGATGTCTTTGGAGCGGCACAGTGGGACCTTTGGCCGTCTCAGCTTGCTAAATTAGTTAGTGAATATGAGTTCAATAAATATTTGCACACTGAAAAAATGTTAAACTTTGAGTGCTTATATCTCCTAAACTAAAACTATCTTGAAAATTCGATTGGAAAATTCTCTATTAGATGCGTACATTAAATTTATCTAAAGCACTCATACAATTTTTTGACTATTTCGGCTGAGTCCCCACTGTGCCGCGCCAAAGACATCAGCGACCACGCTGCCCTACCGAGACACACCGACTCGACGCTGACCGAGGCATTGACGAAGCCGAGTAGCATTTCGGAGGCGAAGGTAGCGTAAAAGAGAATTGAAGTACTAGCCCCGCGCGCCCGTACCATGAAGCGTCAAACGAAAATTGAAAAAGCATTTGTTCCTCATGCAACATCTTGGTATTGTATAGTCTTTGCTGCAATCCAATCCCTTTGAATTTTAATAGAATTTGGATTAAGAGCGTCGCTACTCTGGCGCTGCCAAATCTGGAGGATCAGCTGATCGAGTTTAGATCATATCGATAAATATACTGCGGATTAGGGTGTGGGCACACTGTTTTTCCTATTGGCAAAACAAAAAACAAATAAAAAGTAATGTGAAAAACACGCATAAAATGCTCGTTCCACTAAACTTTTTTTTATTTTTTATTTTATTTTTTTTATTAGAAATCAGTTTTACTTAAACTATGATCTAATATTAGTGATATTTACACTGGCCTACTACATATTTTAAGAGTTTAATGATTAGGTTTATATATACATTTTAATGATGTGTTATTCAGCAAATTTTTCTATTTTTTATATTCGATGGGTGGAGACGTTTGAGTCTGCGTGGGATGTGAGGGTGCAGTAATCCTCTAGCTGCTTCATTTGGATGGTTAATGAGCCTATCGTTGTATCGACTGCTGTGATGGTTAATTTGATCTCCAACTTTTGGGATGAGGAGATCTCTTTCCAGCATTGTGGTCCGAACAAACCACGGGGCACCTGTCATCGCCCTTAGAGCCTTCGCTTGCATGACTCTGATTTTATTCAGATGCGTCTTCGCTGCACATCCCCAGACTTGAATGGCGTATGTCCATATAGGGATTATCGTTGCCTTGTACAATAAGACTTTATTGCGTAGGGGAAGCTTACTTTTTGAGATCATGAGCCAGTGCAACTTTTTGAGTTTGTTTTGACATTTGATGACTTAAAGAAAATCCCGCGGCAGGGCCGATCCGGTTAAAAAATGAGCCGTCATCAATGCCTATGATCATGAAACCATCAGATATCCGAAATACCATAAAAAAGGAAGCAGGCCCCCAACCAAAAGAAAATGGAGGGGACATGGATATCCAGCACATATGTATAATAATCTGAATAATCTGTCGCTCACTGAGCGCAGGTCCCTCAGCAAGGTGCGGGCGCTTTGGGAGATTCAACGCGGAGGAACGTAAGCCCGAGTCCAATCAAAGGCCACTGTCACCACAGAATCCAGCGCAGCGTATAAGCTGGATACCGTTCGTCTAGCGATAATAATAGAATACCAAATTATACCTCATACCTCTTTGTTAAATCATATGTAAGAATCAGATTTTAAGGATAAAAATTAGTTTAAATTTTTAGCTTAACAAATGTGGACTTTTCCTTTAAGGTCTCAACCATAACTCAGAAAAGCTTCAACAATTTCTGTTAGGCGTTCAGCCATTGCTTTTTTTAAGTTCAGTTTCACGACTCACTCTTTCGGTTAGCGCTCGAGAAAATAGTTTATTAAGTGCATTGCAGTTTTGTTTGTTTTATCGAGAGGAAAATTCCTTTTTAATTTCGATAAAATGAAATTTAATGAAATTTCTGGCGCTTAGCAAGCAACAAATCAAAAAGTAAAGCATACAAAAAATAAAAACAAGTCAAAGGCTCAAAGAAAAAACAAAAATCGTGCTGCGTGAACGATTCGGAAATACTTTTTCTGTGGCGCAATGCTGGTACAATACATCGAAAAGGGATGGGATGGATTCCCGTGGGGGCAACTTTTGGCTGGTAGGGTCTTGCCACAAATTTTGAGCAGCCGCGTAGCTCGGCCAATACAAACAGAGGAAAAAAAATAAATCGCATGCTATATTTTTGTACCATATATATTTTTTATTTCACTAAAATCGTGACTCGACTTGATGGCTTTTTGTATCGTTGTTGTTGGTGCATCGGTATGTGCTCGGGGAATGCCGTTGTTATTGTTTTTACTTTTCCATTTGTTGCTACGCAATTTACAACGCTCTGGAAAGTCAACAGTTTCTAAAAGGATGGATAAGGTCCCTGGTCCCTGGTATCTGGAGACTGTGAGCGGATCGATTTGAATTTGCTTTTAAATTTGTCAATTTTCGCTTGCTAGACTTATATTCTTTCATTCTTCTTCTTAAAAAATTATTTCTTTATTTATGGCACAGATTTAAAAATTCTTCCTCTATTTTCATTTGAATATATGACTTTTTTAAACACATTAATAAAAAGAATTCTTTCCAATAGCCCAATCATGCACCTCTTAAATCTGGTACCCTTTCTGGTTGCCTAACGAAACAAAGGACTTTTAAATGGAAGGGAATGAAAATCCACCTCAGACATTTTGCAGGAAATTACGCATTCCAAATATTTGCTTTAAACAGATGAAAAGTTTTCCTGGCCACGGCCCAGGCAAATTGACACCCGGCCAAAAAGCCAAAGTGCAGGCCAAAAACTTTGCGCTGCAATTTGTGGCACGGCACTCTTTTGCGGGAGAGGAGGAGCATTGGTCTGGGTCTGGGGGAGCGAATTTCTGTCCTGAAGTGCAGTGTTTAGCCAGGAATTTGCTTAAACAAATAAAGCCATAGATAAGGGCCATGGATACGGATGCCCAGTGGATAGACCGGATGTATACCGGGCATATGGCCGCACTTCTTAAGAATTCGGAAAGCGGAAAACTTTTGGCATATTTTGATTGACTTGACAGTCTGGCCCAGTTTTCCGCCCACGTCCACGACCATTTTCCTCTTTCCCTCGGCATCTTTCCGTGCGCTTTCCGCTCAAAGCCGCTGGCATGCCGGACGAATTTTTTTTCGCTACGCCCAAGCAAAAGCAACAAGCGAGAAATGCTGATAAAAATATTTTACTTTGTCGTATAATAAAAATTTCATTACGATTTTTGCGGTGTGCGGAGTTTTTTTCCCCAAATGTCGTCGTCGTCGCCGTCGTCGTCTTCTCCGTGTCGCTCCGCCTTTTAAGTAAAAATGTAAAAATGTGCAATGCATAATAAGCCTGAGAACGGGAAAAGAATGGAAAGGAGAAACGACATGGGTTGGAAGCATGGCATGGCGCAGCGGAAGCAAAACAAAGGCAAAAAGATGCGCCGCCAATGGCAGCAGAATGTAGCCAAACCGAAGGGGAAAACCAGGCGGGGAAAAGCAGGAGCAAGAGCTGAGCGAAAGAAAAACTCAGCTAAAGTAAAAGCTGCAGCCGGCAGGGAATTTGCATATTAGCTGCACGAAGCTGTCGAGCGCCAAGCGCAGGGCGCCTGTCGTTAAAGCTCTGTACAGGACAGACCGATTGATGGTTGGAGTAGGAGTGGCGCACTGGCTCCTGGCTTGCCCTGGCCAATGGAGCCTGCTCCTCGGCTGGCCAGCCTGGTTACCATTTCGTACGGCATAAGAGGAATCCACAGAGAGAGAAAGAGAAGTTTTGCCCGTTAGCTGCCTGCCAATTAGATGCAAATATATGGCAGTTTCTATTCCCTATTTTGTTTCTCGCAGAACTGTCAAAGGACAAGCTTCAACTAAGAGATGGAATAATTCCAAATATTTTCAATAGATCCATATTATAGATACGCGTTTCTAGCGGGAAGGACTGCGTATCACCCTGATTTAAGCCACAATTAAGAAGATATGAAATCCTTTTTGGTTCTTTTCAATCTTTTAAAACTCATTTTTGGAGAGATGTAGGGAGCAATAGAATCCAGCTGGAAGCATAGGTAAATTTTTCTCCCAAAATATTCCTCAGCGAGCTTTAAAGGAGCATGTCCACAGAAAGAGTCTTTATGGCGATTCCGTAGGGTAAAACAGTACATACAATAAAAATGCTAAGCATGCTGCAAATGATGCTCTTGCTCACTTCATCATCTCAGCCGCACGGCGCATACGTAATTTCGATGAAGACATAATCAGACAGCAATCCAGAGACCACATCCAGAGACCTCTCCAGAGATGTGCTTAACCCTGCGGGCAGAGGACAGGGCACTGCAATGCGCTTAGAGCATAATTTGTTTCCAATTGCGACGTCTCGACATTCGGTTGACACACCGCAGCGCTTAAAAGTGTGCTATCATTTCTGCGGCCTCCTCCTTTTCGTCCTGCCTCTACTGCTCTACTGCTGTGGCACTCCATAAACAAATCAACAGAGAGAGGAGCTGTGGCTGCAACAAGCACACATCATAGACACCGTTGCCATCGTCATCGCCATGGCCGTCGCAGTCGTCGTCTTCGTCATTCATCATTATGCAAAACGTGCTCCCTGGTCCTCTGGTTGGCATGCTTTTAGCCCTGGTCGCACAGTCCCTGTAACCAGAAATTGTAGCAACATTTGGTTTTTATTGTTGTGGGGCATCCGTGGCGCTGTGGCGCCCCAACGTAACCCCCTCTCTGTGTACGCCATATCCAAGCTGCGGCCACTGCGGTTGCAAACTTTACGCTTTGCATTATTTTACTTAGTTGATAAACTTTTATGTTCCTCGCCTCGGTCGGTTGTGCCAGGTTCCGCGTTTGGTTCTGGTTGTGGGCTCAGGTTCTGGTTCTGAGCCTGTGCTCCCATGTCACTCTCTGTCCATTTCCAGCTCCATTCCCCTTCTCTGAACATGCTCTGTGGCAGTTGTAGTTTCCCCCCCACCAATTTTTCCGAGTTCTTCCAATTTGTCAGTTTTGGCTGGCCCCGGCTTTGTCCTTTGCTGTGTTTCTGTTTCTGTTTGCCAACTGCTTTGTGACAGTTTGACGCTCGCAATTGAAGTTTTCATTCCGCTCCACTCCACTCCGCTGCGTTGCGTTTGGCATTTCGTTCGGCAACCGCAGAGCTGCACTGGAGGGAAATCATAATTTTAATTATGCAGACGGGGAAAATAAATTGTGATTGATTTTCCTGTGGCATTTTGGCTTTACGGGTTCCGGTTTGATGAATGTCAACAAGGGGGGAAAAGCAAACCGAAAAATTATATTCAATGTGCAATCGTTGGGGGTTATAAATTCATATTGATTCATATTATAGTGCGCATAAATTGTAGCTAAAATAATTGCCGGAAAGGTTAGTTTTGTGCATATGTCCCAATGATCAATAAATTCCCAGACTGCCACTGTATTCTCTTATACCTTCTTAACATACCCCCAGGCCTCAGTCAGTCAGTAAGTAAGTTACTCCGATTTTAGTCGCCCATCCTTCTCCTCCCTTCGGCTCCCTGTTGGTTGGCAGGAAAAACTTTTCTTAGCCATAAGGCCAACTGCGATTGCTCTGGCTTCTTCAGTGTCGTTGTTGTTTTTGTTGCCATAACTGCTGTGCGGCCTCACAGCCCTGGTTCTCTTCTTCTCTGCCGCAGCCTTTTCCTTTTGCAACCTGCGGCAAATAAATTGAAATTCGTAATTATTCCCAACAGCATGGAAATTTATTCTGTTTTAATTGAGTTTTCTTTTCTGTGTGTGACTGAGTGTGTGTATGTGTGTGTGTGTGTGTGTGTGTGTGTGTATTCATTTTTGGCTTCGATGTAAAAGTGAGAAAAACCTCAGGGCAGAGGCAACTGAAATATAAATTGAAATGGAATCTGCATTATTATGAAATAAAGATTGAATGAAGTGAGAGATGGAGCAGGAGGAGCCTTGGTGAGTAAAAGTTTTGAATCTCTTTTAATGGTTACTTGTGGAATTTTTGCAGCTCAAAAAAGGAGGCTTTGACAGAGTTTAATACTTAATAAATTCATTTGCTGGGTGTATACCAGTGCATCTCTCCTCCAGCCTATAATTACATATATTTCAGTTCTATTACGTGTCTGAAAAATGTTGTTCTGCAATTGTCACAGAGCTTTGTGTTGTTGTTCCTTTCAGAATGTTGACATGTTTGTGGGTAAATTTTCAATTTAGTTGAACACATTCCGTTAAACACTTTCGGCACGGCACGAACTTTCTGCACATTTCAGCATTGAAATCGGGGGTCAGAGTCGGACCATTGGCAGTGTATCGGAATTGAGAGGCAGATGCAGAACGTTGCTGGTAGGAATTGTCGGTTTAAGCAAATGTTAAATGATTTCAATTGTTGCTGCTGCTGTTGTCGTTTTGTGTGTGCATTTCATTTGAACAAGGTTTTTAGAGCTGCCACTAAGCACGTACCAGATCAGAGCAGGGCAGGACCAGGGCAGAACGGAGCAGACAAGACCAGAACAGTCCAGACCAGGATGGGCCGTACCCAACCCGGACAGAGAGGGAGAGAGAGAGAGAGAGAGGGTAGAGAGAGAGAGAGAGAGGAAAGCAGAGATCTTATGCAACACAAATTGCAAGCTGTCGTGCGTGTGTGCGTGCCTGGGTTTCATCTCGTTTTGTCTTTTATTTAACATTTTCATAAACTGCAAGCTGCCATGCACGGGCTGGGGATTTTCCCGGCTCTGTCTCCCGGATGGTTGTCTTCCCTGGCAGCGTCTCTTGTTTGGCTGCATTATTTGCCTGGCAACTTTTGCCAGCATATCATCAATCAGCAAACGGGCCACAGAATGCTGTATCCTTGTCTGCCGATTTCGGGTTCGGCTCCTTCTCCTGTAATCCTGCCCACACATGCCCCAAAACATGGGAAAGCAGCTTTGTGTGCTTTGTGTGTTGTTAGGAGTAGATTTTCGACATTTCCCTGGCAACATATTATTTATGGATGCAGTCTGTTGCCGCCTCCCTGCCTGATAATGGCAGCCATGGGCTAATAGTTAATTTAAAATAAATTAAAATATAATTACAAAGCACATGTTTTGTGAATGGAATATTTTTAAATTAATTTACAGCGAGAGCAATGAGGCTGAAAGATTACCGAATTTATGCCAGTTCAAAAGAGATTTTTGTTTGAGAGATGGGAGAGAAGTTCTTTCCAAAACAGACAACATTTCTGCCTAATTGATCAATACATTTTACTCTTACATCCTTCCTTCCTTCCTGTGTCCTCTGTGTGTGTGTGTGTGTGTGTGTTTTGTGTGTTTTGCGTGTGCCTGCCACTTGAATAACAAATTCGAGCGAAAGGGTTTTCCGCGCCATAAATAAAAGCATAAACCGATATAAAGCAGGGTTGGAAAATAAGGCATAAAGAATTCTTAAGAAAAGGAGGCACTGAAGGTAAAGATTTTGTGGCATTTCTCAGATGGGACTTACTATATAAATTAGAGATAATCAACCTAATTAACATTTAATTTCATATTTTTGTATGCTATTTGAATTTCTTGGATATTTGTGATGGGATAAAGACGCATTTAGGACGACATACATTTGACTTAATTGATTTATAAATTTCCTTTAGTGCTTGAAATTCAACTAAATGTGGACTTTCGATGCGATGATAAATGAATGAAAATATAGCAACATTATCTTCGGCCTCTTAAATTTTAGTTTGTTTTGATAATTTTCTTTGCCATCCCTGGCTGCCGGCTACACGAATATCTCCTTATGCTACACCTTCTCTGCCTCCCTCTGTGTACCATCATTTGGCTCCTTCTTCCTCTGCGATTTCGATGCCGATTGCCCAGAGAAGGAGAGATGGTAGTAGGAGCAAAAGAAATCGCCAAAATCGCGTTTGTAGCCGCATTCAGTGAACTGAAATTTGGCACGCCAGAAGACGTTCACTTATTTTTATTTACTCTCCGGATTATGCTAATTTTTAAAGTGATTTAGTGTAGCCAGTACAGAGAGCAGAGAACCAAAGCCAGGACCCGTCAAAAAAAGGGAGATTCGGAAATACCATTGCTGACTGCTACCGAATAAAAATAAAACGAAAATGAAATAAAATAAAGTAAAGTAAAATCTAACTGGCTGCCATTTAAGAGGCACGGCACGGCCATCCCCAGGACCTCCCTCGCTCTCAGGACTGCTTGCATTGCGTGTGCTGCAAAATTTCCGTTGACGCACTTCCTGGCAGAAGGAGCAGCAAGCAGCGCGAAGAAGCGGATTCGATTCGATTCCCAGTCGTCTTTCTTTAAGGCAAATCAACGTAATTCTTCAAGTTTGATTTCGTGTGTTTAGCTGCGTGTTTGAGTTGGCTTATTTAACCCAAAGCTGCCGACGAGCTGAAAAAGAGAGCGAAATACTCGTATATAGCAATGTGAGGGGAAAAAGGAGAACAATAACAATGAATGTGCGATAATTTTACATTTTATCAAGTTTCGAGGACTCTTTCCGGGGTCTCTCGCTCTCGTTGTCGTCGCCATTTTTTATGCGAGCATTAAGCGGCTTTTGCTCTAAAGCCCTGCCACTTCACTTTGCTTGGGATCCCAATTCCTCTGCTCTCTTTCTCGGCATTCGTATGTATGTGTGTTACATATAAAAAAAAGAAACAAAATGTTACGTATACGCCCCAGCGACCAAAGGCAAATGTCACACACTGAGCCAAGAAGGAGCCCCGGACCCAGCCTTCTGTTAACCGTAAGCGGCTTAGTGGTGTCGTCGATGGGGAGTCCGCCTGTGCCTGTGCCTGTCTCAGTTCCAGTCCCAGTCCCAGTCCCCCACCATCTGGCATTGCTGCGGTTATATAAGTAATTCGATTATAAGAAATTTAACCAAAAAAAAGGAGGCAGGAGGCAGCAAGGAAGCCGCACGCATGGCGTTCATTTATAATTAATTAGTCGAAATTTTCGTTAATGGGCATCAAAATGAAACAAATGGGTATTTGCATTTAGGTATTTAGGACCTGCTGCGAGGCCGTTACTCTTCAGGCTTGGGTAGCATTTCCATTAGGAGGAATATTTTCTGTTCAATCCCTCAGAGAAATATGATACGCAAAAAAGCTATTGATAAAACACCAGGTAAAAAACTGTAATGTACTTTTAATTATTTTAAAGGTACTATATAGAAATTATTGAACAGGCGCACGCTGTTCATCACTTTTTTTCTGTATATTTTTCGAAATATTTAAACAAAAGCGAGTCATTGGCAAAATATTATTAGTGCCAATAACGCAACGCCGCAATTTAATTTAATTTGTTGGCTGCCTTTGCATTAGCAACAACAGTTAATTGGAAAATAAAATATTTGTCCTTTTTTTTGTGAAAGGACACGTTTGTGCCATGCTCTCAGGCATTTGTTCCATATAGTAGAAGTACTCTCTTTTTTTTGGGATTTTAATTTGTTACAGTTTGTCGTCCGTCAGCAGAGACAGGAATATAAAAGTGAAAGCCGAGGGACAAGAGCTGGAAAATTTCATTTTGAATTGTTGCTTGTTGTGTGTTTTTTTTCTCACATATGCACTGAGGTACACGTGGAGGGGAGGCAATGGGGCTTGGGTTGGGGAAAACAAAAGCGCAACTAAAGTGTCGACAGGGCCCGTTGCCACCATAAAACTGTTAAAGTTTTAATGACGACAACGACGGCCCCTAAAGTGGTATAGGGCATGGGACAGGGGGCAGGGTCAGTGGGCTGTCAGCAGTTAGAATGACATTAACAAAAGTTGGCAATGCGGCAAAAGCAATTTCGTGCAACGAAATAAAAGGGCAAGTCGGTAGCAGTGGCAGACAGCTGGATAGTTGAGGTGTATGTCAGATGCTAAATGTCATGTGGTTTGACTGATATTTCTCCCCCCCGTTCCATGGACATCATTGTCCTTGTGCTGATGCTGCTCCTTGTTGCACATTCGTGTTGCAGTTGTTCTTGGCGGACTACTTCTAATTGCTGGCGAGCAGGGTTGCCCGTTGCCCGTAGCAGGGTTGCAATTAAGCAGCAACACGTTTGTGCAACCCCACGCAGTTCCAATAAACATGTACTGCTCTGCATATAAATTGTGTGGCACGCTCGTAATTGGACTGCAAAAGAAAGGGGAAAGGGTACTGCTTGAACATGAAATCAACTGCAATGGCAAAATGATTTCTTCTAATTTGCTGATGTGCATATAGATCCCAGCAGAGCGGAGGAATACTCCCAGAGAGTGAGACAATGGGAATTGGCGGGGAGTCGGGCTCCGGTTTCGACTTCTTGCTCGTTTGTGTGCGCTTATGGTAAATCAATTTAAAACCAATTTTCCACAATGAGTGAAGAGTGAAAGAAAAAAAAAGGGAAGTTGGAGCAGGATTAGGGGAAGCAGCAGACCCTTAATAGGTGGCATAGTCCTTGCGGTTGTCGAGCAAATGAGAAGTGGAAACTGAAGGGAAAGCTTTGTGGCTGCCCTTATTAAATATTCATTACTCTAAGCTACTTCTTCTCTCTGGGCTACACGGCAAGGTCCCAAGATTGCAGTTGTAGCCAGTTCTCTCTCCCCATTTTTGGCAATTCCTCTCTCTCTCTCTCTGTGTGTGTCTGGCAGGAGGGAAAAAGCTGTTTTTAAAGACATCGAATTCCAATTTCCTTTTGCCAGGCTACACGTTTTGCCATTTTGTTGAACGTGATGCGAATTTACACACACATAAAACATACGAGTATGCAACAAGATGGAGACGAGGACGAGGCCAAGGCAAGACCTGGACCTGGACCCGGTGTAAGAAATTTTCCACGCACACAAACAGAGTGTGTGCCCAATGCGGCGTGTAAAATGCTTTGTTCTTGTTGTGTTGCAGCACAGCTATGGCATAAAAATGGTAGAAGTTCTCTGAACTATCAGCCTCAAAAAGCATCAGACAGTTCAGCAGAAACTTCCACTTGTTGTGGCCAAATTAGTGCTGTCCGGTGTGCAACAGACATGGATTGTCAGTGGCGTTTCCACTTCCATTTTCACCAAAACTAATTGCATTTTCTCGAGTACTCATTCGCTCTCGCAGCAGATCATCCATGACGCAAATGCCCAGGCATTTATTATAAGATTTCAGTGGTTTATTTATGGCTGCCACCTCCTCACAAGACCCCAATCCAAAAAAATGTGAGCGGGATAAAAATTACTTTCTGACAGATAGCTTTGCCTTGAAAATCGGATGTGCGGGGTAGCAGGTATTTTTAGCTTGAGCGAAATTAAATTTGCATAAGTCTGACAAATGCGATAACGGAGATGAAAATATATAGAATCAACACACGCACATGATATAGCAAATCAAAATAATTAAAATCGGAAAAGCAGCTAGAATCGAAAACAAATAAATGATTAAATTTCAGAAAGGGGGGAGACAGAGAGAGATAGTTTAACTAGAGCAAAGAGTTGAGCAAAGAGTTTTCCAGGTTTCCCAGAGAAATTATCTACCTGTCTTTGGCAAATATGTTTGTGTATATGCGTGTACACCTCTGCATATTGTATGTTATTTGGGGGGATAAACGACAAACTGGCTACGATTATGCCAAGTGTATTTAATTGCTGCCTTGCACATGCGTTAAAAGCAAACACAAACCATCGGCAGACACCAGCAGCAGCAACAGCAGATGATTCTCTGATGCACACACACACAGTGCGTATACGCAATGTTAATATTTTGCCAGTTCTTATCGCACGCTCGGCTAAAGGTAAGGCACACGCTTCGATGAACGAGGATATAAGTCTAGGAAGGCGGTCCCCAGGGAGAGACAGAGAGATAGATAAAATTAACAAAACACTTGGATAAACATTTGAATGTTGATAGCAAAAATTACGCATACGCCTAGTTAGACACAAAGCTGATTTCATTTGAGGCCTGTGTAGTCTTGCGTGCACTGCTGCACTTCCAGTAACTCATCCTCATAATATCGCTCTGTGGTTTCCATTTCAGCATGTTCTTCGCAGCCTCATTAACTCGTGTATGTCATCCTCCCTACATATGTAGATGTTCTGCACAGGTAAGAGTCCTACACGAAACTTGAGCTATTTAACTGCATCTATCTCCGTTTGCTTTGTCTGTTTGTCGCTGTCTGTCTGCCTGGGGGTCCAAGTGCGTTGTATAAATATTTATTTGCTGCGTCACATGAGGAGAACTTTCCCTTACCCGCTGGCAATGTTGCAGCACATCGCCCACTCGCTTGTGCTTGTGCCATTAGATGCGTCACAGTTTGTGTCATATTTCAGCGAAGAATGTGAGAGTGACTGACGTCAAGAGGAAGATAACCCTCCTGGCCCTCGTTCCTTGCAAATCTAATTTGCTTGCGCGCTGCACTCTGGGGTCTGATTTGGCATAGCATACTTTTCAGCGCCTGACTTATTGTTTGTTTGCCACTTTGAGTCGCTGTTGCTGCTGTTTATGCTGCTATTGCCTGTAGTTGAAGGAACAACTCCCAAAGTCTCCTGCTTATTACAAAGCAAGCACACGTGCACGTTCTGCACGGGCAGGATAGAGGATTGGGGCTGGGTCTGAGACTGAGACTGGGGGCTATATGTAAATTCCCTCACTATTGTCTGCTGTGAAATCACAAATCCAACAACAGCAGTAACAGCAGCAACCAAGAAGATACATGCACATCTCAGATGGGGGTAAGCTTGTCTCTGGGGCACGCTTAAAGCAAGCTTAATTTTTCATGTACCCGGCAATAACTGGCAACGCTCTCCACAGCTTTTCCTCTATCTCTCTCGTCTTCTCTCTCTCTCTGTATATGTGCTGCTCCTCTATCAATTTGATTTTGATCTTGTTGCTGGTGTTGCTGTTTCTGTGGGTTGCTATGTGCTTATTTTGACTTATTCGGGCGTCAAACCGAGCCAAAGATTAGCATCAGCCATTGACGAAGTGTGCAAAAAGTGGCTGCCGCGAAACTCTCTGGGGGAGGAGGTCTTAAAAGTTTTTTGTACACTAGAAATTATAATGTAGAATTTATCGAAAATATGCGTTTGAAGCTTCTTATCAAATATATCGAATACCATTTATAATATAAATTATAGCCAGTGGTGCAGCCTAACGTAAGTCCATACTATAATATAAATCCATATAAAAATATAAACTGTACTGCAGCTGTATCATCTAAGCTGTTCTTTGACCTCTATCGCTCGTGCTCGGCTAAGCAGCAGCCAAATTAGGAGGATTGTTTGGGTAGAAGAAGTGTTCCACAGCAAGTGTAAAATTTTTGCCTTGTAAGGTGCAATAGAGAGTTGTTCATCTCCCACGAACCAGTTACTTCTAAAATATCGCTCTGGCATTCATATGGTTATTATCATTTTCCAAACATTTTCCTTAACATACTCGAAAGTCCAATCAAATTAAGGACCTCAATCGGTTATGATTTGCTCTTCGAATTTAGGGTATTTGTGGTTGCTTGTGTTCCTTGAAAGTGAATTGGGAGCGGGGCACTTAACCAGTTTTTAGTTCGTCTCCTGGGTCACTGGGGTCTATAGTTATTCGTATAAATATGCGCTGATTTCCGGTAATGGGAAATAATTTTTTGAGGTTCTCTGTGTTGGCCATACAGGGGCTTGTAGCTTGCTTCTGGACTTCCTTGAAACTTTGGTGTTGGCAGTGTACCTTAATATTTTGTGGCTTCTTAGGCACTCGAAGCTCCCCTTCCATGGATAAGTGATCTACTTCGGGTATCTCCTGCTCTTCACGATGATGTCCATGGTAATCCGCAGTGGAATTATATTCCATCATCTGATTTCTGGTAATCTTTACGCCCTTCTGCCCAGGCCAAAAATTCAAATTTTGTTGTAAATATTAATTTGCTGATCAAAACAAAATGTGATGTACAGATATTCAAAATAATGTGTATATATATTTTTGGTTATTTCCCAACCTTTTAAGACTTTCATAGATATTTTGGAATAGGCCTGCTTTGTCCTAGAACATTTTGAGACCATTAAACTGTGGAACTATGGAAACTATGGTTTGTAAAAAAATTGGCTACAAAATACCAATGCTTTTATGCTTACATTTATCGCATATGAATCTATAAAATTGTATCGATAAAGTGAGTGTCTTTTTCTCAGGCAACCTATTTATTTTCTGGTCGTGTGTATCTTGTCATGTCTCGCCTATTACTCATACGCCACATGTACCGATCCAACACCACCCTGCCACTCACACCCCATTGGGTGCACTACCACGCCTAACACCCCTTACCCCCCCTTACCGCACTTTCAAACAAGCTGACGTGCAGTTTCAATGGTCAATCAGAGCAGATCAAAGCAGCTTCCTATGGGTTTTGGTTTTCTTTTTTTATAGCCATGACAATGGCAAGTGAAATTGCGCCAAGCCCCAGTCGAAATTGCCAGCATCGATCGCGGGAAAGCGCAGAAGGAGAAGCCGGATGTGGAATGTAGAGGAGGATGTGGGGGCGTGGCAGAAGCAAATCAATGATGCGAAGGAAGCGCGACTGGCAGGCAGTCTAGCAGTGGCAGTGGCAGTGGCAGTGGCAATGGGAATGAAATGAAGCAGCTGCCGCATTTGGTTTTGCTTCAGTTGAGTTTTTCTTCGTTGCGGGCATATAAACTTATGGCACACCATCTGTAACCGTAACTGTATCTCCGTGGCAGCATCTACAAGATGCATCAGTAACTTCATCTCTCTCTCTGCTGCAATAGGAGTCTCACCTGGAGAGTCTCACTTGACAGAGTGCAGAATGCGTTGCTCGTTTTCGTTTATTTCATGCTCTACTTGTAAGCCGAGTAAGTAGAATAATTTCAAAATTTGACAGCAGACATATGAGATGCCGTTTCGGCCTCTCAGACTCAGTCCCGTCCCTCCGTCTGTCTGTCAGCCTCTCAGAGACGCAGCCTCCCATCTGTCACGCCCCTGGTAACGGTAACGGTAACTGCTATATGCTATATACTATGGGATATGGTAACGTATGCCAAACGGAAACTCGAACGGAAACATTCGCCCTGGCCGTGGGTGGCAGGTGGCAGGAGAGAGACAGAGAGAGAGAGAGAGTCACCGTGGGATGAGGTCGAGTCGAGCATTCTTATGTATTCAATGACGAAAAGCTCTATTGCTCTTCCCCTCTTCCCTCTCTTTCCATCTCTCTCTAGCCAGATGCAAATGTATGCATGAATGGGATAGTCAATGGCATAAAAAAGCGGAGAGGATATCGTAAAACGTATAGCCAGAGTGAGTTTCCGTATCCGTATCCTATTAAGTGTGGAAATTACTTTCATATGCACATTTTGATTTCCTAGTTGCATCCGATACTGATGCCACTGCTGGGGGCAAGTGCCTCGCCTCAGGCAACTGGCCAGAAATGCCGATGGTCCATTGGTGCACCTGAGCAGAATGAAATAAATAAAATATTTTGGGTAAAAGAGGGGTGAAGCATTGGTTTAAATAAAACTAGTTTTAGTAGCAGACTTTAGAAAGAACGATATGCTTCGGTGGTCTACATTTTTGATTAAATTTTTTCAGTTGGCTTAACATTAAATACATCTGAGAATATGCTCTTACCAGACTCATTTCTTTAAAAGTTTTGCCACAGAAGGCTATAGGAACTTCGCTTGTTATATATTTTCTAAGGATCGGAGCCAACGCTAAAGAATTTTTGGAATGGCTATTCGTCAAGCTGTGGAAACCATTTGGAAATATATGTAGTTTAAGGTGCATTTTATCCACAAACTATTTGTGAATATTCATATTTTTTAATGAGGTTTTTCTCCACAATTAGCAAACAAAAAAATGTACTTAAATAGCCTTAAATAAATTCGGAAAAACAGAATAGCAGATAATTTAATTTAATTATTTCAATACAAGTGTTAACTGGCAGACTAGCATTGTCCGAAATAAACTGCATTAAGAGACGGCATCATGACACCGTGTAAACAGGCCAACAGACCCAAAAAAAAACTTGTTAAAATTATCTCCCATTGTTATATATCTTCATAATTAAATTGTTATTAGTATTACATGCCATGGCATGGCATAGGTATTTAATTATAATTAATGAACGCAATCCAGGCGAAAAAAATAATCTAGAATTATGGAAATGTATCTGTTCTTATAAGTCATGCGTGCTGTTCTCTTTTTTCTGCTCTGTTCTGTGGCTGATTTATTATAATCAAATCTATAAATTTGTATGTTTCAATTTAAATACAAGGCCCGATCGAGGCGCGGTGTCCATAACTTATCGTCGAACATTTCAATAAATCAGCAAAATCAATGATGTTTAAAATTAGCAACAACCCGAAAAAATAAACGAAAAGAGGGAAAACAAATAATAATAAACCTTGTTACCGTGACCATATAGTATCGGAAACATGTACATATACGACACGAGTGTAGGCCAAATGAAATATGACACAACAGCGAATCGGGAGAGCGAATGGCAAAAGCAAAAGCGAAAGCGAAAGCAAAGGCAAAAGCTAAATAACACGTAGAGCAAAACAATAATAATAAAACTGAGAGGGGCTCGGGTCCAAGGCCAGAAAAAGCTATTGATGAAGGGCCAATAAGCACGATGGTAGGCAGCCAAACTGTCGCTCACCAACGAAGCTTAGAATACCCTTACAAATGAGCAATACTTTTAGCTCTCTCTGCGTTTTTCATTGCAACTGGCGACCATTGGGGATAGACTCTCTATAGGCTTATTTATTTCTGCATCCAAGGTATTCGAAACATCTCTCTAAAAATTCTAAAAACACCTGAGAGCTGCTGCCTTGCACTGACTTTCACAAACTTGCTCTGCAAATGTATGGCATCCTGAAAAAAGAAAGCGTACTCGAAACAACAAAGAACAGGCAGGCAGCGTGGCCTGCGTTTTCTTCAAGCGATAAACCTTTACACTTCATTAGGCTTTGGAAATTTCATGCTTCAACAGCTTGGATGCTGTGCAGCAGTGGCATCAAGGGGTTAAGGGCAGGAACAGGACCGAACCGACTTCCACAGCCCAAAAAAAACCGATTCTGTGTTTAATCAATGAATCAGATGATTCAGTCGATGCTCCACCATCACTCAACATGCAAAAAAAAGGAAGGAGCAGGATGGAAAACTTCTCTCAAGGATTGCTGGAAGAGTTTTTCCCCTTTTTGGCTTTCGAGTGTTTTGCTTTTTGGAAAAGTTGTTTGTGCATTTCAGTTACACCAATTTCCGCTGGAGATCACATTGGGTGACATTGTGTTGACATTCAAGGCGGCTGCGACCGCAGCCATCACCACGCCCCAGCGTATACGCAATATTGTGAATTATTCGCACAACAAACGAACGGAACGAGGATGTCCGCAAAGGCAAGGGGAAAATAATCTGCAGGTGCAGATGCAGTGCGGGGAAATACTCGTAGCAGTGCAATGGAAAAATGTGGATTTTATTGCAATTCAATGGAAAATATTTATGCGTCGGGGAGAGTGTGGGCCAGTGGGTGTGCCAGTGCCAGTATGGGCGGGGCAGAAATAATTGCACGTAAAAGTTTTTTAATTAAAAACTACGCGTGACTTGTGTCAAATGTGCATGAAAGGTGGCAAAAAAAATGAAAAATACATACGTATAATGGAAAGCTCTGATAAAATTGCACCAGTAGAAAGAGAGAGTCCTTACAGTCTCCTTCTTTCGGTTTCTGCCCATATTCATTTGACAAACCAACCTTTAAACGGTCACTAGTACCTCCTGGGCCCTCTATCCTGTAGCTGAAAGCTGAAAACTTATCAAGCAAGGGATGCAGTCAGAGACAGACAGGTTTGGTATTTCTCTTATTGACTTTGAAAAGCTGTCAGAACAACAACTGCCAGCTGACAAAGCCAAAGCCAAAGCAAAGGCTTCTTACACAATACAGGAATGGGTGTTACGAGGACCACCATGCATAGACATTTTCCATCTGTAATACTGGGGAAGCACGCTCCACGTTATTAATTTTAAACGCCCGCTGTGCTAGGCCCAAGAACAGCAGGTGGCGGTCTCTCCAATAACCCACAATGGAAACGGTAACGGGGAACAGGCCCAGAAGATAGTCAGGGTACGTGGTACGTGCATGGTACGAGCACGAGTGGAGTGCTGGGGAGGATGCTTTGTATTCAGGCGCTCATTCATAAATTTTGTGTCATAAGCGCGTGAAAATGGTACAAGTATTTGAATTTAATTATGAACTGTGTCACAGGGAAACACAATGTGACTGGGACAGGGATAGGGACAAGGGAATGGGAAAAGTGACTCTAAAGTCGCTGTTATAAATGGCCCACACACACACACACACACACGTGGAGAGAAGGAGAGCCAGAGAGAGAAATAGAGAAAGAGAAGGAGAGGAAAAGTGAGAGTTGGCGCCATTAGGTGGCCGTTGTCATCTAAAGCATACTAAAAATGCTGGAGCTGCATTTCATTTTTATCTCACACGCTGCTGCGCTACTGCCCCGCACACACACAAACATACTCAGACTTATCACACACGCCACACTGTTGTAAATAGGGATACGTATACCCTTACGAAGGGTATTCTATACGAATTTAACGACAGTTGCTAAACCGAGTTAATTGCATTTTGGATGGAATATTACACACATTTTTCTTCATGCCGAAATCTATTTTTACCTAGAAATTATCAATAACAGATTCATATTTCTTCAAGCTCACCTACCCATAAAATATATTGCATCTGGAAGGGTATGTGCAGCATCGACTCAAAGCAAGCTTTTGTCTTTTATGTTTTATTTTAAAGAAATATTATTTACCTGCATGCTGGCCCATTACCCGGGGACCCCCAACGCTCTTTCTGTCTCAGTGTTTCTCTGCCTCAAACTCTCTGCCCCACCACTCAAAGGGTTACAGCTGAGTGCCGCCTGGCGGCGGCGTGCTGTGCTCAAAGGAAACGCCTCACTGCATGCAACAATGTGCAAGTCAACTCGAACGGGCTCCTGCAGTGTGCAGAGAAAGAAGAGGACCTCAGACTCCCTGCCGAAGTCTTTACCCTCTTGCACCACTTGCCAGTGTGCAACGTGTGACTCTGCTGTGCAAGGGAAACGGTGGCAACAGCAGCAAGAACAACTTGACTTTACACCTTATTGCAATTTACTGTAAAATTGCATACGCTGCTGGCTGCTTGACTGCCACTGTCCCTACCCACTCCCCATCTGCACTTTCCCCAGTGCTGTTCCTGATAATTTCGCCTTTTTCCACTCTTCGACCAATCCTTTTCAGACTGAAGTTTACTTTGGGTACACTTTTGCTTTCATTTTCCTTTTTTCGGGGTAGCTGACATACACAGTTATGCACTTTTGATTGGGCAAAGGCAGAGCGACTCCACGTAAGGCAGCGGCTTCTGATTCAGTATGCAGCATGCATTAAGTGCTCAGCAAATATCCAAATAAGCGACGGATTATAAGATTCCAGCGTTTACTTTTACTTATTGCTTTATGCAGTCATTTCGGTCAGGGAAGGAAACATTTATTTCTACCAAAATAAGGTTGATATTAATTTTTTGAAATATGCATTCCTTCAAGGAATAGCTATTACACTGTGCGACAGGTGTTTTTTACTATGCACGAGATATAAACTCCGAACAAAATCAGCTTTTAACCATTGTGAAGAAGAAGTGAAGACCGAAATATATTTTTAAACGTACGAAAATCTCAAACAAATGGAAAACCGCAAAAACAACCCAAGTTCGCTCTGCGCTCGCCCACAATGTTACGTCATTAAATGACGTTACGCGCAAGTCGTAAAGTGGCCGGAACGTAATGCATCCATTAAAGTTAGCGTTAACGTTAGTAAGTATTCGTTAAGATGCGATTTTTATGAAAGGCTCTCAGAGAAACGTGGCCATATGACACCGATAATATTAAGGCAATATCGAATTACGTAATTCCATTACGTAATCCAATCAGAATGCACCCAGCAAACATATGCGTCGCACAAGAAAAGCGGAAAGAGGAGCGGTGGAGTACGACTGGGATATGTACTCGAGAGGAGTCTCCAGGACTCCAGGCTCCTGGCAAAGGTTATGCCATTAAATTGCAATTCCTTTCGATTTGTGCTGCGTTGCCTGGCCATTTATCTCGTTCTTCCCATTCCAGAGCCATTCCCATTTTATCCTCTGGACTCTGGATCCCATCCTCCTCCATCCTGGGTGTCTGTGTGCCTGTCCCTTATGCAATCTTCCAGCGTTGTACCCTTTAATCTGCGTCGTGTACTTGACACAAATGCCGCACAAAAAACAACAAGAAAAACAGCAGCAGAAGGAGCAGCAGCTAAAGTTTTATGCAGAAACTGAGGCATACATAGAAAGAGATGGAGAGATATCTAGAGATGGGGCAAGGCGCTGCACTTTGCATAAAGGTAAAAAGGCAAAGGCATGAACCCATATGCAGCAGGCACCGGAGTTGGTTGTGCATAAATCTTGGCGCTGAAATGTATGCAACACCCTTATATGTATACCTACCTTTATTTTTGCATGTGTGTGTGTGTGCCAAGACAATGGCAGGTGAAATCAACTGCTGCTGGCGACAGGATAAAAAATTCACTGCCTTTATTAATTCTAAATCAGTGCAACGAACGGAGGGCGACCGAACCCCTCCAACAGATTGAATGCAACAAAAAGCAGTGCCACTGGGATGCCTATAAATCGAAACAATGCGGGCGGAAAGAAACGGAAACAGTTGAGAATGCACTTAGGCGGCGGCTTCTCTGCTCCCCACACACCGCTCTCAGCCGTGATGGAGAGCACTTAAAGGTGTTGCCAGGTGCCATTTGTTGCTATTAGCGCTGTGTTGGGTGATTGGCACCTGATTCACCTGGCACACAGTTCAACGAGTTCACTAAGCAGCGTTCACTGTGGCAGCACAGTAAAGCGGAAGCGTTGAGAGACCACGCCTAATTCTTGCCTCAAATATGCACCATGACACCTCGCATGCCGCATCACGTACGCAGCCACTGTGGAAAAACTTGGGGAAAACAAAATGTATTCATGCACACACACTCGCACACAGACAACGACACCAAGAAGCCATGCAATGGCATTAATGGACAAAGACAAAACAAAAAATACAAAATGCTTAGACGTGCCCGGGCCTAGCTGGCCTATTCGCCCTAGTCTGGCCAACTTCCAGAGGCAGCAGCAGCCACAATGCCTTTGTATGCCATGACCAACGTTGCGTATGAGTAATGTGCGGCTTTCTTTTGGCCGCTCCCTCTATCTACTATTGTTGTATGAGTGTTTGAGTGGTTGTCTGGGTGTGTGTCTGTGTGTTAAAGTGTGGGTTTGGGTGGACGAGCACTCGAAAGTAGTTTTCAATTAGCTCAGCCTCATCCCCCGATAGCAATCGCCATTGAGGCAGCTCTGAGTGGTTTGTTTTTCGAGTTACTTCCGAAGAGGTCTTCCTGCTTTGGGAACTGATTTGATGGAGTGAATTTGAATGGATGAAGCTGCTTCAGATATGCAAACGATTTCAGATTTGTTGAGAGTTAGTGCACATTCGAATCACTAATTGCAGATACAGGCATGTGATTTTTTGAATACTTTGGAACGAGTTTCATTTGATAAGAGATGCCAATGAATGGTCGTAGGATGAGAAAGATTCATCTTTGTCATCACAGTTGGATAATAATCCTCCAGACTTGTTTCTCTTTTTTCCTGGCACATTTTCCCTATACACCACTAGTATTTAGTCCAAAGAGCTTTGCTAAACTTATCTTTTTTTAACCTATCCTTTTAGAACAGAACTGAAAAAGGAGAGGTTATTTTAAGGGGTTTCCATTCAAGCATCTCTTTTCGATTTACCTTAGTTTTGACTTCGTTCGCCGCACCAATATATCCTCAGGGTATTTATCCTTCGCTCTCTCTCTGCCATTCCTATTCCTACATCTTGATGCGGACCCTAATAGGAATGGGTTTCTGGCCAAGTTGAGCTTCTCTGTTGCTCGAAAAACAACTGCGAAAACAGAATCATCTGCAGTGGACCAGGCCAACTGGTTGGATGAACAGTAGGCGGAGGAGGAGATGGAGATGATGGTAAGGCGGAGATGGGTGGGGTGAACGCATGGGCGAAGGACAGCGGCACATTTGTTTTCATCGGCAATTGGCAAGTGAAAGCTTTTAGCGCGAATTGTGCACGGCAATCACTTCAAATGGAGAAGAAGCTAGCACCAAGAGCATCCTTTTCCGTCCCCTGGTCTCTGCCCTGCCATGCCTCTATTTTTTCTTCGCTCTCTTTCTGTATCTCTTTTTTGGGTTGCTGCTAAATTTTTGTGCAATTCAGAAAGTATTTTTGAAAGGGTATTTTAGCTCTTAGAGAAAGTTTGATAAATGCAAAGCGTGAGGGAAGATATAGTAAGAAAATAGCATGTGGTTCTACTATTTTCAAACTGTGTTGTTATGCTCTATAAAAAATTATTTATCTAAAGAAAATATCTTCAAATATTTATTAGGGATATAAAATCATATTTTGTATTTTAAATTAATTGCACGATTCGTTCGATATATATTTAATCGATTTTTAAGCTTAAACTTATAATTAAAATATTCTTATTATTTCAGATTTTAATATCATATTTTACACGTTCAACATAAACATTTTCATATTATTATGAATTAACGAAGGGCATCCGGGCATCACCATCGGCATTCATCTCCTTTTGCCATCCTTTAGCCACCTGTTTCCACTGGTCGAATAATTTCCCGCAAAATGCTAAGCAGATTACTTTTAATGCCTCGAGCGTAACGACTGCGGCAGTTAAATTTTGTGTTCGCCGCTGGATCTTTATGTAATGCAGTAGTAAATTTTTTAATGGTCTTGCAGTGCTGATTCTGATTCCGCTTCTGAATCAAATTCCAGCTTAGCCAATCAAGACATCAACTTCTTCGCCCCTTTCTGAGCCACTTTTCGGGGACTGTGATTATTTGAGTATTGACTTCAATTGACTCGGGTCACCGGGGGGTGGATTGCTGTGCTGTGGACTCGACTGTGACCGTGGTGGCTTGATTAATAAAGCCACAGGCCATCGCCAACGCCGAATTGGCTTTATTCATAAATTTATAACCGGAGAAGCCGTAACGTAACGAATGGCAGTGTCGACCAGCAGTTTGGCAAATGTTTTATTGCGTACATAAATTGCAATTAGTCCCGGCTCCCGTTGGGATAAATGCGAGCACACGCATGTCGATGGCCGCCAGGGAGCTGCTGCCACTCGAATGACGAACTGCCTCCATCTCGGCCTCCGTCTCTGGCCTCCTCTCGGTGGGTTAACAAAACATCAATTGACTTATTAATGTTTGGGTTGTGATGGCAGGCAAACCGAAGACCGAGTCCAGAGCCCGAGAAAAACTGCTGGGAGGACATGGGCATGGGCCCTATCACAATTGGGTTCATGTGGCGCCCGTTGGGACAATTCGGTGGTTCGGGCACAGTCACGTCTGCACTTAATGTGAAATTATGACTTTAATGGCTACTGAAATATATAAAAAATAGAATACAGATATTCTGGTAGATGTCTCTTTTTTTTCTCCATTTTTCGAGGTCACTTTAATTGCCAAACGCGACGAAGGGAAAAAGGAAAAGATTAGGACCTTTCCAATGAAAAGTATATAAAGATATAATAATATCTCAGTCATTAGCCATTTTGTTTTCCTAATTAGCTTGAAGCTAATTTTTACCAAATGTAAATTTCATTACATTTAATTTTTCGGGGATAAAAGAGTAAGAACTCTGCCAACTCTCAAATAACTTATTTGCACTCTCAATGTTTAAAATAAAAATAGCAAAAATAAAGTCCGGCAAATACAAGTTGATTGATTGACTTTAGCGCTGTGTGAGTGTGTCCCTACTGCTTCATGTGTGTGTGTGTGAGAACTTTTTCTGCGGAATCGCAAAAAGTCTGCTACACTTTTTTTAAACTCCATTTTACTCTGCCTTTGGATGTATGTATGTTTTTTTGCTTGTGTGTTCTGTGGCTTTCTTTCTTGCTGTAGGCAAACGCAATGTAAAAACATTTAAGGTTTCAATTAAGTGAAATCCCAAACGACCAAAAAAATAAATGGGGAAAAAAAGGCAAAGCAAAGGCCAGCCCCCGACCCCGCCCCAGCTCCAGTCCCAGTTCCAGCCAAGAGGATGACCGAAGATGCCCGAGAATGAGGCTGAAATTTTTCAAGCAATCAATTTGGGCTTTCACGAAAAAAAAGAAGGGACAGGGAAAAACAAATATATATGTATGTTTTTAAGTAAAGGCTGGTCTGCTCCCTGCCCGGTCAAGTATTTGGACTTTAAGCTGGACCCTTATTGGACTTACGTGCAGCATGACAAACGATGGCTGCAGGAGCAGGTCCGGTCATGGAAATGGTGAAAAGGCTAGAGTGGAATGCCCAACCCTTCCATCAAATGTCAAAGTTTAGACTGTAACAGTCACTTGAGTTATATTGAGATTTATTATGCCCCTGGAAAAGGAAAAGGCAGGGTCTGCCTGTACCCATCATTAATTATGATCGGCAGACTCTTAGAACGGTTTTATTTGTTTTTCCCCCATGTTGCAAGGTTGCAATTTATGCAGCAAGTTGGGCGGACGTCAGCCTGCATTTCAATTTCACTTGCTTGCAGTTTTTCATGAACTTCTCTGAGCCCAACGGAAAATAGTGAACCAAAAAATAGTACGTGTTGGCCAATGGCCAACTTCCTTTGGTGGGCGCACCTCCTTTGTTCGCACTAGCTTACGAAATCAACAACTTACACTTTCTTTGGCCGGTGGAGCGCCAGCCTCCGCCTCCAAGCCAGTTGTTTTGACACTTTTGGGCCACGCGAAAGTTTCCCTGGCTCAAAAGTAGGCACACTCAGCAGGGGATGTTCCCGAAAAGGGATTCGAAAATTGTACTTTTGGAAAGGCATTCATTTAGGCATTCTGAAAACCTTCGAATAGAGGTATAAATTGTTGATTTATTGATTGAACATAGCACGATTTTTTTATTTGACAATTCATTCTAATTTACTCTGAGCTCATAAGATATATTGGCCTCGTTCCAAACTTCAAACAAATTATTAGTAACAAAATTACAGATATATTTTGAAACACTTTTTAAATTACCAGTAAAGATTTCTCTTGATATTACTTTTTGGGTGGTGTAACATTTTCGGCTCAATAATCTGCTCATTCTTCAGACACTTTTTCAATCATGTGAGTATTTTCTTATATTTAAACAAATATTTCAATGGGTTTTCGATTGAATAGATACTTCTGGTTACCTTAAGTAGGGACAGTAGTCTCTTGCTTTCACAGGAATAGAATCCTCGATAGAAGAAACCGATGGAAAAGGTCTTATTTGATTTCTCGTCGGGAAGGTACATTGTTCAATATTTTCTTGTCTTCCGTTTGTGTCGTTTGTTCTCTCTCTATAGTTAAGGAATCGTACAATAGTGTAAGGAATGTTGTATTTATAGGTCGCGTTCTCTAACCTGAATGGGCAGAATGGAAGCGAAACTCTTTCACAGAACCCACAATTTCTTCTGATTTGCCTATATCTGAGTTTATTTGTGTTGGTGCCTGATTAAAGAGCTGCAGAACTTTCTGCACTCAGCTTACCTTGCACCCTCTCTTCACCTATAAAGCCCTGTTTTTGGGGACAAATTCGTTGGTTTTTTTGGCGCTTTTTATCTGGTTGTTGATGTTTTTGCGAGCCTCCCGCCATCCGTACATACACCAGAGCTACTCCGGGGTTAACCCAGTTCCCAACTCGCAGTTCAGTTCCCCATTTCCTTGGCAATTTTATAATCAGCATTCTCGAAATAAGGAAAAACTTTGCTATGTAAATTAAATGCCGAAGCCGGCAACTTTTTGCTGACATTTCTCGTTCCTTTCCCGTCCGTCCCCGTTGTTCGTATTTCTTGTATGGCTAACGTAAAAAAAAAATACACATAAATACGGAAAAATTACTTTTATATATGTATGTATATGTATGTGTGTATATACACTTTTTATTGTCGCCGCTGTGGAGGAAGCACAGCAGCAAATAAATGTGGTTTAAACATGACAAGTCGCCATGGGCTCCCAGCTCGTTATCACCAAATATTTTTGCACACGAAATGAGTGAATAAATAAGCTGTAGACCGGTACCGCAGCGGTGACGCCGGAGTCAGAGTCAGAGTTGGATTCCCGGACTGTAGCCGCAACCAAGGCGGTGCGTGGTGAGGGTCTCCTTCCGCTTTGGGGCTGCGTTGCTCGTTTATGGTCGTCACTTTTTGACCGCCTGTTTGACAAATAAAACATGAAATGTCCGTCGGTTCGAAAGCCAAACGAGAAAAAAGAGTAACCAATAAAAGCTTAATTAACTGTTTATGGCCATGGCATGTTAACGTGCCGAAACTCGTCCTCAGTCGTTAATCTCAAGTGGACAGCGGACCAACTCCTCTCTCCTATCCCCAAAAAGTTGTGCAAAAGGGGGCTCGTTCAAGAAGCCCAAACCATTATGTAAGAGTGATAATATTTGGGAGTTCTTTGTTTTCCATGACAACTTTATTCGATTCCTGAGACACTCAAAGTGAATTCCATCATCATATCACAGACATTATTGGAAAAGATCTTAGCCCATTTTACTGAACAAATTTATAGTCTTTTTTTGTATACTATAAGCTTTTATTTTTAGAACATCGATTAGATCCTGCGTTTGTGGACAATGTCGTCGGACGCAGATATGACTGACGGTGATTATTTCGACATGGAGCCGAAGTTCAAGGCTGTCGTGTCGATGAGTGTGAGTGTGAGCCAGACGACGCTCAAAAATGGGCCCAATGATTCTGGAGAGCAGGCCGTTGTCCCACCGGAGTCCTCCAATCTGTCATCCAAGGCATCAACGGTCTTGCTGCAGGATTCTGCGCAGCCAGGCGAACAATCGGACGAGCCAGAGGAGTCGACAGAGGAGTCCTTCGCTGATATAGAGCGAGAGGCATCAGGGATATCGCTCAACGAGTGGGGCAAGGAGTCGGAGGAGAATATGACCACTGCGAGCATGTCATGCTCATCCTTTTCCTCTTGCGAGTCGTACCATACCATTCGAAAGATGATCCTTCGGCGCGATCCTCATACTTCCACCATGAGCTTGGACAGTGGTAGCAGTCTGCCGCAGATCAACTCCTGCGACCAGTTGATGCATCAGAGAGAATGTAGGGTAGTGGGCGGCAAGGACTCGTCTCACGACTCGATGCTCGTGGTCATGGAACCCAAGCCAAGCCTCACGCAGCACAGCTGCATGGACATCAGCGTCAAGGAGGGGGACATAGGCATGGAAGAGGTATACCACAAGTTTGTTGCCTGGTTCAAGCGCCCCGAAATCGATGTGGCTTTCAAGGTATTCAACGAAGTCGACCAGGATGCCGACGGCTACATTGCCCTCGCCGACCTGAAACGGGGTCTAGAAAAGCTCTCAGTGCCGCAGACACACCGGGAGGCCAAGAGCATCATGGCCCAAGTAGCTGGGCCACGCTGCAGTGCCGTGCACTTTAGCCATTTCCTCCTGATATACGCCTCACTCCTCAACCGCCTGCAGCTGGACAAGTGGCCCACCAGAGATGCCGAAACCGATCGCTTCAGCCGCGTGGACGAAGTGGATGTCTCGCAGGTGGGCGTTAATGGGGCCAGACGTTACTTCGAGGCCAAAATATCCCTCGAGGGGGAGCGTCTCAAGCCGCTCTCCTTAATGTGCACCCAGCCTGTGGCACGACCTTCATCCCTTTCCTCTGTAGCCACGAGTCGTGACATGGGCGATGCCACTGCTTCCGGCTTAAAGAAGCTCAATGAAAAGAAGGAATAAATTGCACAGACTTTTTTTTGGCGAATTTGTGACCTATCAAAATTGCAAATGTTGAAAATTGTATAGTGACCTTGTGTCTACCTACAACCTACCACATAAATCGTCGAACAATAAAACCAGCAACAGAATGAGAACATTGCTTAAGTGACCAATCAAAAGGTAATTGCCAGGTTGCCAGAAGCGAAGAAGGAACTTCAGTTTCAGCGAGACTTTTCGGGAAAAGGCGGGTTACCTTTCAATGTTTTGCCATTTGGGGGGCAACGACTCCCCGAAGAGCGAAATGTGCGCCACACACGCCAACTGCCTGGCAGGTTGTAGGTCTCGACCGGAAGTGGCTCTGCCCCAACCTCATCCCGCTTAACCTTAGGGGGCATAAAAATAGTTTCGTGCAAATAATTTGCGCGCTTAACTACGCTAAGTATTTTGATATGTGCCGCGACATACTCGTATGCCACGAAGCGAGAGCGTTCCTCCGTTGATCATTTGCACAGGATATCCAAAAGTTGGCCCAGTCCCTCGATTGGCCAGAAACCGAGCACGCCATATAATTATGTTGCCATTAGCCCCAGCGGCAGCGGCCTCTACTAATATTTATAACAGATTTTGTACCCCATTCCCCCCCTCCCATTCTCCTCACCAAAATCGGGTGCACGCCATATACAAATTATAATGAAAACGGCGGACAACGCTGCGTATACGCAATATCCAGCGACTTGTGTAATAAAAATCCAACGAAAGTCATGCGAAAATAATGAGCATAAGCGTGAGCGGAAGCGGAAGCAGAGAGGCAGTGGAACAGCAGGGCATGGCTGGGCTGGGCAGGGCCTAGGGGCTGCAACCGGTTGGTTAGAAGTAAGGAAGGACGAGGAAGGGAAATAGTTTTCAAATTAAAATAAATGCCGCAGCTGAAACAACTTTTATGTGCCCACAGCAGCAGCAGTAGG
The DNA here is from genome assembly GCA_008121275.1 of Drosophila lowei. Lineage (NCBI taxonomy): Eukaryota > Metazoa > Arthropoda > Insecta > Diptera > Drosophilidae > Drosophila > Drosophila lowei. Next base: position 6,809,600 of record CM017777.1, read on the forward strand.
AAGAAGGGGGAGGTGGAGGATGAGGACCACTCTCAGCTAACCAAAATGCCATGAAAGTAAATTCAGTAGAAAATTAATTATGAACGACGACGACGACGACGATGGCGATGGCGATGGCAGCGATGGTTGCGACGCTGACATCCCAGAGGGAAAACCAATGCAGCGTTCAGTGGGGTGAAAGCAGGGCAAGCGCAGCAGCAGCGGGGGGTAGTGGAAGCGGAAGGCATGACCAGCCATACCTTTTAATGGCATTGCCATCAATTTCGCTCAATTGCGCGCACAATCGCATCTAATCACGTTGGAACGACCCCAAAAAAGCTAACAACAACAATAAGACAGTGCATATTTCGGTGTATCTAGACTGTGCGATACCCCTTAGATAAGTTGATCAGATGGAGAACTGTGCATGCCTTTTTATGATAAGTTTCTTATAGAAATAAAATATTGAAAACACAAAGTTATACAGGGATAGTTAAACGGATTTCTATGTTGGATAGTAATTTGACTATTGTTGTTTGATTGATTAGAAAAATTTGTCATGGTCTATGGCTGTGACTCAGCAATAAAAATATTTTTGTATGTTTTGCTGGTCTGGTATATCCTCCGTCACTTGAGCGGTACTACAATGAAGGGGGACGACAACTTTTGGATGCCCCTGACTAAATGTTTATGGTTATTGCTTTATGGCAGCCTGCCCCACAGTACATGTGTACGGCAGAGTCTCTTCCTGCATCTGTGTGCGTGTGTGTGTGAGAGGATGTGTGGCGAAGTGGGGTAAAGGGTCACGTGTCAGATGTCATTGACATGGTTTGCCTCGCCTTTAAGCGCTTGCAAACAAACCAAGACAAGCACGGCACGCACGCTCTCATACACACACGTTCACACACACACACAGATGAGAGCGCACCCAAGAGCAGCTCTGAACGAATGTGCGCCGAAAAGTATGCCACGGTTTTTGCCTCATTTGAGCTCAACTTTTTCAGAGCTCAAGAACCAACCTCTCTTGGTGCCTCCAGCACAGCCCTCCCAGGGCTCCCCCTGGCCACCGCCTCCACTTGCAATTAGTGGAGGTAATGATTTTTGGCAGATACCTAAAATCCAGGATACAGGACCTACCTCCTCCACTTATAATTGACAACAGCCGAGATACACATCTCATTTCTCTGGAGACTGTAGTCAGCGTTCTTCGAGAGAGAGAAAATGAATAAATAGACACATGTCAGAGCTGTCGGTATGCCTTAAATTCAATGTCACTTGGGGCATGATGCCAGTGTCTTGTGTCCTGTGCTCCGCAACCCAAGTCACTTCTCCTGTTTGCTTTGCATAGAAAATGTCGAAATGGCCTTCATAGACCTGCTGGCTGCTGGCCAATACTAAATTTAGAATAGGAGTCGGCCGTTGCCCCATCCCATCCCTCCTCGATACATACCTTTTTCTTTTACTTGTCTGCTCGCTCTCCCTCTGGTCACTTCTGGGCGAAGACAAACCATCATTTTCCTATCGTATTCCCCCATGTGCGTGAGGTATGAAACCGAAAACTACTTGACAATTTTCATTCAATTTACAGGCCTAAGAGCAGGTTAACTTCCAGTCGAAAATCCAAATGGTATCCGGCTTTTAGGCACGTGGACAGCTAATTAATAATTGATACATTTTTGAGTGGGAAACCACGCATTTGTTCGCAATTATATTTGACTTTCAAATGAACCTTCGCCTTTGGAAAGACAAAGGCAAAGCTTTCTTAGGCTTAAGGAAAAATGTATTATATGTTATACTAGAGGATAAGCACTATTTCTGTTGCTCCGCCGTCTTTAGCCAAAATAAATAAGCTCGATGGTTTTTATGTAGCGACGCTTGTCGTTGTTGATTTCGTTCACCTCGATCCTCTTGTGATTGGGATTCAAAAATTGCGACATGCTCACACTCACTTTTTCGTAATCTTACCCTTCTGCGATCGGGATCGGGGGCGCTACTAGGATCGGCCGGGCTAGCGGTGCCATCGCCCTCTTCCCGGTCCCAAACCAAGTCTCTGGAAGGTCCCGTCTCGGAATAAGAACAATCGTTTAATGGACATGTTAGAATTTACGAAATGTGAACTCTTAAACTTTACTCCGAACAGAACATTTTCGGAATAGACAAGCCACCTCCGTTAGAAGCTTCAAAAAACGTAATAAACAAGACAACGAAAAAAATAAATGCAATTGAAAATAAACAAATTCGTTTGTTTTTTGGCTGTGGCAAAAGATTGAGCTGCCAGCAGCGAAATTTTTACCAGAAGAATGTTGAATGAAATTGGGTTCTGGGGAGCACTGGAGTTGCAATGCTTTTGAGGCCGAAATGGAAAATGTTAGTTGAAAAATAACATCACGAGCAGGATCTCCAGCAATAGAAAAAAAGCGAAACAGTTGTTCAAAAACGCCAAAAATTGGTTTCCATCCCTGGATATTCTAATAAAGTTGAATCGGGGAAAACCCGAAAATGTTTTTAATTTTCAGTTGATTATTACAAGTTATGGTACGGGTACATCCATGGCAGTTAGCCCTAAAACAGAGGTTGGGGAAACTTGGAAAAATGGCTTCCGTGGGTGGGTGCTTCTCAATTGATTCCGCCCAGCGAAGAGGCACTAAAAATCAATCGGTTGCCACTTCCATTCCCTAGATCTGCTGTGCAAAGTTTGCCCCCTGCCCCCTGCCAGACACTTGGCCTCGCCCTAGCCTCTTTCTACCCGTACATTTGCCTAGTTGATGTTTTTCTTAACTTTATTGCAAGAGTATTTTTGTTGGCCCAACTGTGGAAAACCCCCAGCAAAAACCGAGAGCTAAGGCAGCCGGCAGCAGAAACCAGCTTTTCGATTCAATTTCCGTGCTCACAATGCTGCTGCTTGTTGCTATTTTGCATAGCCAGGAAGGAGCAAGAGCTTGGCTTTGCTTTCAGGCAGCGGTCCCGGGTATGAGGGTATGGGGTGTTACTTGGGTAGAGTATTGCAAAACATTGGCAGCTTCTGGCATAGGCGTAACTTAGTTTCTTGTTCGCCTCTGAAAAGTTTCTGTTTTTCAGTGTTTTTTTGTTTTTTTGCTATAAGTAATTCGCGAATAGTGCAAGATTTATGCGTTCGACAAATGCAAAAACTTTGGATGCTGTCGGTATTGCCATTGCAGTTGATATGTGTCGGGGGATTAAGTGGAGTTGGTTTAACACTTTCCTGAGTTACGATCGCGGTTCAAAGTTGGTTTTAAGTTGATTTGTGGATATCTGGATGTGCCATCGAACAAGGTATATCGAAATATTACTCACATTTATCAAATATTGATGCATTATAAGGATAACTCCTTAAACAGTTTCTGCCAAGCTAAAATATTAATTTACAGAAATGCTACCACACCAAAATAGTATATATTTGTGAGCCCACACATTAAGCATCTTTGTTACTCAGAAAACTATATTACTTCCCAATTGACAGCTCCTTTCACACCCAGCAAAGGGTATTTCTCTAGCCAGCGAATACCAATCTCGAGCCATCTTTCACTTAGAGCAACATCCTTGAATTCGCCTCCCTTTCTGGGGTGGTGCTCCAGGAGAAAACAAAAACTTCCGGCTGCATATCAATAACGAAATAAACTTGTTACATACTGAACCAAAGAGGGAACTCTCAGGAAGGAGAGGCAGAGAGAGGGCAGAGATACAGGAAAACTTGCCAAGAGATTGAACTGCATCGTTTAGCTAAACTTTAACCCTCGATACCTCGACACATTTATTCAGGGCAAACATTTGCAAGAATGATGATAAGGGATCAGGTTACAGGCAGGCAAACGGACAACTTCAATGAAATTAAGTGTAAAATTATCAAAGTTACCAGCGAGCTTCTAAATGTCATGGATAAAACACCCAAAAAAACATGTAGAGAGAGTAGAGTGAGGAATAGGGAGGAAAAATCTATGCAACCACGCCGCCAATCTATGCAACATTCATTTTTCTTTTGTCATATATAGTCGCCCCCCGTCTGGGTTTGATGTTGAAAAATTGAAAAAACGAAAGTCAATGTTGGGGCAGGACCGCAAAAAAAGGGATGGAAATGAGGAAAATGGCTAGAGAAGAATGAAAATCTTTGCCTGACGCGCTTAACCCTTTGGCTGCCAAGTCAAGCTTAGTTTTTTTTGTGTGCCCTCTTTCTTTCGGTTGATACTGAAAGGCAACTTTCATAATGATAATAATTTTGTGCATGATTTATGAATGGAACAAGTTTTATGGCCACGAAACGAACCGAACCAAAGCATGGCCGTAGCCATGGCTATGGCTATAGACCCATAAACCTTATGCAAACGGTAATTTTCAGCAGCTAGGGATGGGGATGGGGATGGGGATTGGGACGGAAAGCACCTTATTTCACTTTAATATTTATTTCAACTGTCGGACCGCTTTGGAGCATAGTAAATTTGCATCTTTCAGCGTTCAAATTTCCTAGAGAAAAACCAGGTGAGTGCACGGGGAAGAGGATGAGCAGGTGGAGGGGAGTGGGAGTGGGAGTGGGTGAGGTGTCGACCCCTTTGAAAATCATTTCGGTGTGAAATTGTGTCCGCACAAGAGCGAGAGAGAGTGTGTGCACGTGAGCTCATTGAAAATGCGCGCTAGTAAAAGTTTCCCCAGACTAAACTCGACCCATAGACGTAGTCGGGCCCTCGTAGTTTGCCTCGTACTTCGGCTTCAGCTCCAATTCGAGTCCGGTCCGGGTCCGGCGCTCTGTTGGCCATTAAATTCAGGCCCCAAAAGTATGCTAGACTTTCTCCGTTCTGCGTTTTTTCTCTCTATTTTTTGTTCGTTCCGCCACAACAGGCCATAAGTTCCGTTCGGGTCTCGCGTTTTATAGCCCCTGGGCAGCTGATAATATGAAATTAATGCCTAGTACCCGCTCAGACCCATGGCTGACCCCAAACCCAAGCGAAGCCAAGTGAAGCCAAGCGAACGGAGCGTACCAGAGGCCGGAGACTTATGAAGATTTACGGGGCATGCAATCGATGCCCAGTTGTGCGGCATGTTGCATGCTTGCAATTAGGCGCAGCGCAGTAGATCCCCGAAATTATGCACGAACAAGAAGGTCACTACTTGCACTCTCGTGCGAGTGTGTGTGTGTGTGTGTGTATCATAAATGGAATCCCCTATTCACGTGTGTGTGGTAAATTTTTCTTTCAAGTTCTGCTTTGACGAGGCGGCGCAGCGTTGGCCTTTCACCCGAAAATCGCACGCAAATCATGGAATCCAAATTGTGGGGGGTTGTGTTCCCGATTACCATTACTCCGGAAAATGTCTGAACTTAAAAATGAGTTGTAGGTGTAGCTATGAAATACCAATTTTCGGAGTATTGAAAAAGAGAAATTGCTTTTGGGAAGGCATCCAAACTCCATTTTCCGTTGCTTATTATCCGTAATGTTACATGGGTGGCTAACACACCCACACACCCACACACACCCACAGTCGTACGAACATAAGCACTTGAGTACGCCTGGCTCTGGCTTCGGGCCACATGTGTGTGGGTAAATTTTCAAATAAATTCCCCAAATGTGACAAGGACATTTGCATAGAAATACTAATACCAAAGCAGGCAGGCACACAAACACTCGGAAGCCCTCGGAAAGAAAGAGCCTCTGAGAAGGGTGGGGCTCAGGTGGGGTTACGGACACCGGAGTGACGAGTTCTCGGCAAATGTTTGTTGCAGTTTATTTGCGCATGTAATTGAGGTCGTAAGCAACAAGCCACCCAGGCACACAGACGGACAGAGAGATGGAACCAGGCGCCACATGAGGAGCAGGATAGGCCAGGACACGACAGGATAGGAGAGAAGTGGACAGGACTGAACAATGTCTATGTGGCAGGGTGTAGCCCAAACGGGCCTAAGTGTGTTCCCTTGTTATCCACAGCGCAACGAGAGCGAGGGGGGCATGCGTCGAGGCAGGATGGAATCCATCGATGGGGATTCCCAATTGAAATGAATTCCCATCAATTGCTGTTTGACATGCAATTAATTCACTTCACTTCCATGAATTCCAAATAATGTCAGTTTAATATCAAACAATTGTGGCAAAATTTAATTGACTAGCATCGTCTGCACATCGCATAGCTCAGGGGCTTTTCCAACTAGCTTTTGTAACCGCAACTACTAGGCTAGGGAAATTAATCAATTTGCATGCAAACGAATCGGAAACCACTTTCCCAACCCAACTGAAAAGAGTCTTTCGGAATATTAGTCATCATCGGGTGTGAAAGTATTATCCATCTAAACCAGCATGGTGACACAGGTGGGATAGCATCGATTTTAGGTGTATAAATATGAAACCAATTCAGCAAAGTTTTAATGGGATTATTCCAGAAGAAAAACTTAACTGACATTATTGAAATTTATGGAAAAACATGTCCTTACTTTGTATTCGAGCCCACTATTGTAGCAGGACACACTTTTATTGTACATACTTGATCAAGATCAAAATTGTGCTCAACTGAACATCCTGGAAGACTAAAATACATTAAATCAGAGACTATATGATACCAATACGACTGTACAACACGAATGATTGGAAACGAATTTCCCAATAGCACAATAATAAAATTGTATATCTTTGGCTTGACGAGGTATATTTTCTCCGAGACTGGGACCTCAAACTTGGTCCAGGTATCGGTCTTAGTAAGTATTTTCTGCGTCTCGCCCAAGACTCCGAATTTGTTTGTTGGATTCTGGGAACCGACTCAGCGTTGACGAACAGACGAAGTGGCGATGGATATGTGAAGAGATAATTTAGGTACCTTGAAGCATTGAACGAAAATTAAAATGGAATTTATTCTTGTGCAATATCGGGCAAAAAAAAATTACGTTGAACAAACAGCGTGTCCGATTTAAGACTCTACCATTTTCCAATTATCCAATGGTATTCTATGGTATTTATTGCGTTTATTAAATATTCATATTCTACCAACCATATTTTAAATTGAATGATACTTGTTCTGTAATGCATTTATCTTCTGAAAAGAAGCTGGCAAATTACAAGAAGAGGGTATCCATCCCTTCTCTCGTGTTGCATAAACACTTTATGTAACCATATATTTCCGTCCATAAAGTAATTCTATATTGTTCATAATTTGTTCTTACTGCTTGTCATTTAAATTGAATATTGAATCGAAAATTAAACCGAGGTTTTTGTTTCTGTTGTTTTTTTTTTTGTTGCAAGCTGCCATTTAATTAAACAGCGGAAATGAACAATTTAATTAATTTATAGCATATGACAAAAACCATTTGCCGTATAAACATAACTAAAAAAGTGCATGCTAAGCGATAGCTTTAGGTTTTTGCATATATGAAAAATAAAGCTATCATTTATGCGGTGTCAAATGAAAATTGATGAAGTAGTAGCGAAAAAAAAGACCAGCTCTGAGGATTAACATTCCCAGACATTCTCTAATTGTGGCCAAAGCCTTATGGTTGCGCAGACGTCCAAGTGTCTGGTCTCCAGCGAATTAGATAGGGATCTCTCTCCCACCCGAGGCTTAAGAGCTACAGCAATTGTTGAACCCCAGACTGTTGCTAATCACTAGGCAACACGCGAGCTTAGCGCCCCACAACACAACCCACAACGATTTGTGGTCGGAGGTGCCACAAGCGGGGAGAAGAGGAAAAGGAAGAGCCTGTCCCAAGCAGCATAAACCAATAAAACAGTCACACCCATCATTTAATATGTATTACAAAAAGAACTCAATCGAAACGAAAACAATATGTAAGTACACGTGAAAAAGCCCATGGCATGTGTGGGCAATTCATTTATTTTAATGAAAAGTACATTTTGCATTTACGAGTATATGTCACAGGTAAATAGGCCGCAAGGCAGAGACAAACAGCAGACAGATGACGAGGCAGGGCAATATGTAACTGGAGGGAAAACATATCTGCAAATATACTCCCGGGGAACATTTATTAAGAACATTGAAAGCCTCCGGCCTACTGTTGTAGGGCTGATCAACAATAATTTTTTTTTGGAAATGTCACATATTCAAATATTACAGAAAAGAAAGCCTAGAAATCTGAATAAAATTCAAAACTATGGAGAGCAAAATGGGAAATGACCGCAAAGTAAATGGAAAGACCTCTGCGTCTGTAATGCGTGAATTGTTCGACAATGATAACAACTGCACGAGCATACGCCTCAAATGTTCTTGGATACGACCTAAGAATCATCAACATTCAGGTAAAGTTCTATCACAAGAGGATCACAAGAATGGTGTACTATACAGACTACCCCCTAGTGTCAGCGACTATGCAGGAGATACCAACAGAGAGAAAGAATGACCTTAAACAAGACCTGAAAGAATTGGAAGAGATGGAACTATGGAAAATTGTGATAATAAACGACTATAAAGATGCAAGAAGATGATTAACAAAATAAACGGGTTTCAAAGAGCGCTTCAAAGCCTTCAACTTAAACACAATAAATAAGTTAATCCCCAAAAAGAAGTTAAATAAATTTCTGTTGCCAAATGAAAATAAATCCAATTTAAACTTAATTACAAAATATTCTTGCATAAATCTAGCTGCGAAGATTCATTTTCAAATAACTAAAACCATTTATTAGGTCTGGGAAAATGCTAAACATTTCTAGAAATAGATTGATGGACATGGCAATATTTTCTCTACTGTATATGCTGATCAAGAAGATTTATACACCTAATGGTTTCGGCGATGCTTCGTTCTATGCATTGCAAATATCTGGGACCCTCTGCACGAGAATACAATTGCAAATAGAAAATGCTCCGTAATTTTTGTGCTGTATAGAAAGCTAGCAACGTCCACTCCCCCTGTCTACCTTTTCCCAACAAATGCATTTGAATTGCGGAATTTCTATGAAATTTATAGTCGTCATTTTTGGCGCAAAACGCACCTTGAACTTTTGACAGGAAGGGATATATACGGTTATACGGTTCTCCCATAAGCTTCTCTCGAGTTTAATTAAGGCACAGCTGGTGGCACCATTTTGCCACACTCACACATACATACATACACACACACTCTCCAACACAGAACCACACACAGTGAAACAACAAATGTCGATGTCAACGCTGGCGTTGATTTATTTAATGCGCGCACTGTTGAAGCCGCGCCAAAGTCACGCTGAAGCCGCTCTGAAACCGCCTGATAATCAAATGTCATTCTTGGCATGCCACACAGAAGCAGCACAGAAGCAGCAGGAGTAGCGGCGTGGCAACACACGACAAGTGCTTAATTTATTTTGCATTAAAGCCTCATTTATCTTTTCTTATCGCCTGTGCAACAACATTGAAGATTTACTCAGCCAACCACACCCCACCACAGAGGCAAGAAAATGGCGCTTCAACTCAAGTCGGTCGCCCCTTCATTTGTGTGTGTGTGTGTGTGTTTGTTGCGCCGCACGACACGCCCCTAATTTATGTGCCTTCAGCTGCAACCAAGTCTATGGTCAACGCCTTCTTGCCACAATATTTTTTTCGAGTGTTGCTTCTCCTCATGGCTTTTTGTGAGACTTTTGTACTGTGTCTCGGGCAAGTTGCAAGTTGCTTCTCCCTCCATTTTGTTGCCATGTCAATGCCCTGTGTGTCCTTCTGCCACTCTGCCTCTCTCTTTGTGTCGAGCGTGTTTGTGGCCTTTATTAATTGCAACGCCTCAACAAAAATTGTTTGCCATTTTCGTTGCATGTTTGCCCGTAGACAAAAATGGTTTTCTCTAACACAGCTCCCACAGCTAGCAAAAAAGCAGGACAGAACCAAAAAAGAATATGGACAACGCCTGCGGTTGGGCTTCAAATTGTTGCCATTTTTTTGTGTCTAGGCCTTGTCGCTGACGGCCATTATTGAATTAGGCTTTGCGGTTCACCCCGGAAAAGGCCCAAAACAAAAAAGTAGCAGAAAACCAGGAACATGGGGGGAAATAAAAACGGAAAAAGTGAATAAAACTGATTAAATGTAGAAGAGAAAAGGCAAAACCCAGACTTAACTTTGCACAAATTCCATCAAAAGTTAGGGCTCGAAATTTGGCTCGAATTGGGGTATGAAATATTAAGGTCTGCCTTAAAGACGTCTATAATTTCATACACTTGCCGAACTTTTGCGAATTGGCCGGCAAATTGAGCAGAAATTTGAATATTAATTGAGTTAAATAGAGTCCCATAAAAGTATCCAGGACAACGCAGAAGAACAGAACTTCCTGTTGCTTATATACATAGTTAACAAATCCAGAATAACTCTTCCATGACAGACTGCAGCAGACTGACAGATTTGCAGCATCAAAGCCTATTAATGAATGAATTATTTAACATGAATGACAGAAGCAACAGTCAAAGACAGACGCACTCTTGGATTGGCTTAGTATTTGGACCAGGAAATGTCCTTAGAGAGTGGCATATGGCTATATGATTTACGGCAGCGCAGAGTCGTAAAAGAAAATAAGGAAATGTTCTCGAAATACATGCAGTCATAAACTAATTACATTTGCTGGCTGCTTCCGCAATTAATTTTTGACTGAGAATTCGTTTTTGTGATTTGTTGGTATTCTTTATGGCCCATACTCGTACCCGTACACACGCATACTTGTACGAGCAGAGCGAAGAACAAAGTTTTTCCCGCTTAGTGGGTCAGTGTAATAATTTGCACAATAGCAAAACATCGAGCAAAAACCGAACGATAACATGGAAAACGTGCAACACGGCAAAGTGAAAGTGCGGAGGGGAAGAAAACAACAACCAGCCATGAAAACCCGCAATCCAGAGGCAAGCCCCTCCTCGTTGCTGTTGTTCTGTTTTAGTGTTTCCATCGTTTGCTAAACGGAAATCGATGGAAACTCTTTGCTTGAACTCGGGCACGTCGCTTGGCTTATCGCAATGGAGAAATGAAGGAAAAGGGAAAGTGTTCTCAGTTATCGTTATGCGAATCGGTCTTTTCCCTCAACTTTGGGCGACACAACAAAGTGACAACGATTGAGCGATAGAATAGCAAAGAGTTTTGAATTCTGAAGAAATCGAGAGAGCAACTTTAAGATTTCTTGGCTGAGTAATTCTTAGTTCTATCAGAGTTACAGTTCTCTAAAGTTACAACAGTTTTTGGTAGTCCCAGTGACTAATAAATAAAAGTTTCTCAGGCTTAAGCAAGTAGAATTATGATTGCGCAATGATAGACATTTTAAGTACCTCTCATCCACAGATGCAGCTAAGTTACATAGGTTTCTTTTAGTTCCTTCTGATTTAATAATATTTCCTTCATGATTGGCCCTGATTTTTGTATACCTGTCACCCAAAATGAGTATAGGGGTATATTAGATTTGTGGTGAAAGTGGATGTGTTTATTGTGTCATCCACAATTTTAAAGATACTTGAAAACTAAAAACGCAAAATTATAGAGAATGACTATATCTACCAGGGAGCCGAATCTATATCAGATCGGATTATTATAGCCTAAAGGAACAAATTAATGTTCAGTGGTTACGGAACGCCGTCCATGCGCTTACGCATTCTCTCACACACACACTCTTCACAGTGCAATGTGCGCCCTCTGGCCAGATAAAACGGCGGATGTTGGTGTGAGAATAGAAAAAAGAGACATATGAAAATAAAAAGTAAAGAAAAATGGAAACAGATAAGCTTTAATATATAAAAATTAGCCAAACGGTTTGACCGATTTTTATGAAATTTTGTTTGGCAAAAAATTTTTTGTCTTTTTTTGCGAACAGCGATACCAAACGACATATAAAATACAATGTATATATTACGTAAATCATAAGCTCATATACTATAAATTCTGACTGAGTACCGGGTATAAAGTAGAGCCGCTGCCTTTGCCGCGGCTCACAACGTTACCCCTCGTTTAATCTGATCCGACGTTTCTGATTTTAAAAGGTAGGTGGAATATAAATTTTTAGAATGGCACCGTACTCCATTATTGAAAGGACCCATCCATGATATTACTATAGAAGGGTTTCAGATCTTAAGACTAGCCTAGCAAAGACTAGCCTTCCTTCCTTTTATGTGTTTCTTAAATCAACTTAAACATTACTTAAACCATCTTTATAAAAGTAATTTAAGGCTATTTATAAAGAGGATACTTTTCGCGTATTTCTGTTGACAAATTTTTTAAGACTATCACAAATTATCTCATAGTATGTTTCATCTAATTTTGACGGCTAATTTATAATTATTTTTCCAAGAAATCAAAGCGAAACCCCTTTTTGGAATGGTAGTTCATACGCATGTATGTGGAGCTGTTGGAGCGGTGGAGGTTTATGTTAGTTTTATGCATTAGCATTTAGCAGGGCAGCAAACTGCATTGCTAAGCGCCTGCTCAGCCTTGACCATTGTTGTGGGATGTCGGCTGCTGGCTTTTCTGAGGCCATAGTAGTGGGTTTTCCAGGGGTGGGGCTGGCTGCTGCCTTCGGAAGCCATAACACGCATAATTACATGCCGAGCAACAGTTTAGATGCCAGCTATTAAAAATTAACTGCCAGCGCAGTAAAAAGCAAACTTGAGGGGGGGCGAATGGCGAATCGGATGGGGGTGGCACAGCGAACATAAATGAAAACTAATTTCGAGTTTTTTCAATCTGGGTTAAAAGGGTCTCGTTCTTTCGATGCTCCGATGCTGTGGCTGCCACTGCTGCTGCAGCTGCCGCTCGCAATTTTTAATCAGAAGGAAAAACCCTTTGAGCCCGGCGAGGAGCCAAACGAGCAGCCATTCAGCGAGTTTTCCTGATGTTCGGTTTTTCTTTTTCCTTGCTGTGTGTTGTTTGTGTTGTGGAATTGAAAACTGCTGGCTGATGTTTTTACAAATCATTTGCAATTCATTTGCCAGGCACTTATAAAACGTTTAAAAGCGAGTTTTTAATTACGACCAGCTCGGATGCCTCCTGCTAGAGATACAGCTATGTATATCTACTGTGGATACTGTATCTTCATTTGTATCTGCAAGCGAGTCAATGACTCGGCTTAGCTGCTGCTGTAGGAGTATTTGTTTCGCATTAACTAAATCAACCGTATTCAAGCGCCTGCTGCTCCAGTGCTCCACTGCTCCAGTGCCGCCTTCCTGCTCCATTGCCATGGAAGCGGCTTACTTTGAGACTCTCAGGGCGGCTTTTTATTGCCATTCGAGCCCAGACAGGAAAAGGAAAGGCTGGTGAAGACTGACTCGTATTCGTATGCATCCCAGTTGCATGATGATGCCTCTTTGTTTCACCCCCCAGGCTCGACTTTTGTAATCAATGTGGGCAACTGGGGAACTGGTTAGCCCGAAGCCATGGGCACAGCCAGCCTGCATTTAGATGAGCAGATAGATTTGGAGATTGTAGCCAGACTTCTGGAGGAGATAACTTCAGTGGAAACTCCTTTAAGCTCCAGGACTAAGCCTTCATACCACCTTAGCCCATTTTGGAAGTACCGCCCTGCCCCTGCAACGGCAGCTAAACATCTTGCGACGAAATACGAGGAGTACTCTCGCAATCAGCGGCAATTGTAGATGCAGCAGCCATCCCGCCAGGCACCCAGCCAGTAAGTACCTCGGTGCAATGGCCCAAGTGCAGCATCGATGCCTGTCATTGCCTCGGCTGCTGCCACTCAACGACTCCTGCCTGACTGGCAGGACTGCTACTGCTACTGCTACTGCTACTGCCACTGCTGGTTGCATGCATCATGCATGATGGCTGGGCTGGGGCGCATGGCGAGGACAGGCACAGAGTCGGAGCGAGAGACGCTCGCTGCTGACATTCGTTCCGTTTCGTGCAGTTTTTGTTTGCTTGCCTCCCTTTCGAGGCAGTTTGGTGTTTGTCTTGTTGGTTGGTTCTGTGGAGAGAGTGGGGATTGGGGATTGGGGATTGGGGACAGGCATTGGGCGGGTGGTCCAGCTTCAGATCCACATCCAGATCCCTCTTCGGTTGCTGTGCTACGGCGTTGTTTGTTTGCTTTTTAAAGTTGCAATCATTCTACACATTACACCATGGCAAACATGACCTATTTTATATCCTCCTCTTCCTGCTGCTGCTGCTCTTCTCGGCTCTCGGCTCTCGGCCTGTCCCTGTCCCAGCTATTGACTTAAAAAATTCATTTCGCTAGATTTTTTCATTAATTGCAAAATAGGCTGTCTGCAAAATTGGTCTGCCTCTTTCAATATTTTATGCCTTTGTCTGCCCCTCGGAGCGGAGGAACATGTCAACGGGACTTCTCGTTCCGCTGCGGCGCGCCGCCAGGCAGCAATGAGAGCGACTAGGAATACCAATCAGAGAGGCCATTCCCCTTGTCGGGTCGGCCTGTTCATGACCAAAAACGGAGTGGTGTGTTTTTTCTATTTCTCTGTGTAATAAAATATTCCGACCAAGTGAAGATGATATCTACGACACACAAGGTTGAACCATCCTTTTCTTCATTCTGCAGTGTTTGTCGACAGTCTTCTGTAGGGTTCTCTATTCCTAATGGGTGTCATGAGGGCATATCAGGCTGCACATCATAATTGATTTTTGATGATACGTATATTTAAATCGAGGCTTAAGCTGGATACTAGTACATCAAAAATATCGTACTTAAGTAAGGTACATACAGGTTCTTTTTAGCACGAGGATAGTGATTATTAAGTAGGTGAATTGAAGAAGTTTGATGGACTCTAGCCAAAATGTTGGTTTATGTTAGACTCTTGTTTGTAGGAGGGTGGATATGTTTTTAGATTTAGGATGCGTAATCCAACGATGATCACGCAGAATAAAAGTCGGGATGCACTATATTAGCGGTATGAACTTCACTATATATTTTCCTACTGTTCACATTGGGCGTTGGGGCGTAATTATTATTAGCTTATTAGCTAAGGCCGCTCGATCGTAAGATCGTGAGATCGTGTGAGCGAGACCGCTACCAGAGAGCGTTAACAGTGAGCTATACCCCGGAGCGACCACTGGCTGTTAAAGAAGAGCAGTAACAGGCTGTTAACCTGGGGTCTTAACAGCGCTGCTGCCCTGATAGAGCTGCTGCCCTGAACAGTGCGTATTATTGAATTATTCTAATAGGACATTATACGTACTATGTGATTGTACGTCATAGGCTAACAATTGCTACAGGCTTGTGATATTCCTGTGTTGTTGGTGTACCACTAACAGCGCTGTTGCGATATTACACCTTCCTTCTTAAAGCATTTTTTGCTGTTGTATGTTTTCCATTTGCATACCAATCTTTCAAAAGGTTCCTCTTTTTCCGCTGGGTAACAATGGAGTCGACATTCCTTTTTCCATACCTTTCACATTGTTGCCATTATTTTGGCAGTCATTCTTCTGGTTTTCCGTCTGCATTTCCTTTTGCTGCAGTTTTGTTTGGTTACTGGTGCTGCTGCTGTTGTCGGCGGCAGTGAAAATTTATACATACACATGCGAAAATTCCTAGATGCCGACATGGTCTCCGTCTCCGTTTCCCATCTGCATCGTCGTCGCCATCGTCATGCGTCAACAATGAATTTTATGGCTGGCCTTGTGCGTGAGTTCGTATGGGATCTGCCTCTGCCCCATCCCCTTTCCTTCCGTTCCTTGCCGTTCGTGCTCGGCCATTTTTATGTAGATTTAAGTTAGTGCCGAGCACTTGAAATTGATTGGACAACTATTGGCTTCAAAAAATTAGAGCGCAACGCTCCCATAAAACTCAACTCCAGTTGTGCTCTGCGTGAATGTGTGTGTGTATGTTGGCGTTGGTGTTGGTGTTGGTGTTGGGGAAATGCAAACATAAAAGTCTAAAACGGAAATGGGAAATGGCCCTAGTCGCTCGAGAAGAAAGAGCTCCGCTCCGCTCCCTAAGTGAGTTGTTACAATATGAGCAATTTGTGGGCAATTTGTGCCAGAAACTTTTGTTTGCCAAATGTTTCCGAAACTTTAAGTGAGATGAACAAACAGCAGGAGGGCCACACAATTTATAATAAATCAGAACGTTCTGGTTTCTTATAGATTGTTTCTCCTAAAAGTACTCAGTATTTTTATATTTCAAGCAAAAAATTAACTCCCTAAAACCGGATTTAATTTTATCATTCCATTGGTGTGAAAAGATGTCTTACTTTAAGTACGTTTTTGTTGCCCTAGGACGCAATCAATCCCTTTCCATTAGCATTGACATTCGACAGCGCTGCGAGTCATTCAAATTGATTTCCGCCTGACTGGCAGATCACTTAATTTCTTCAATTCAGACTAAAATCTTAATTACACTTCACCTGGCAAAATTGATTTTCGCCGTAACCCAGGCGCCAATCGATTCTGTGACCTTTTCGCCATGGAATGAACAGAAATACTCGTAAAATGGAAATACTGCATAACTTTTGGCAAGCAGCAGGTAACAGGAGTAAGTGGGTTAATAAACCACAAGCCAGCCGGGAAAATCTAGCTGAAATTCCGTGAAATAAAAAGCAACTGCCGAACAGGGGCGGCCTCAGGCCTCCGGGCAATACGATAATGGAAATTGAAATAATTTGCCCACTTTTGAGCCAGCATACTAGAATTCTTGTTGCCCGCCACATAAATCAGAAATGTGCGGCCAAGATGACAGCCACTGAGCGGGGGGATTGCGGCGAGCGGCGGGCGGCGGGCGAAGGGCCAAACTTTAACACACAACAGCCACGCAAGCTGAAAAATATCCTACACAGGGCTAGTAAATACACCAGCACACACCAGCACACACACAGCAAACACTCACATGCAAATGGCGCATATAATAATAACTTCATGGCTGGCGCGGGTCTCGCAACAAACAACAAAGAATATTGTTGCCTACTTACAGGCGCAGCGCGGAAAGCAGCAAAAGTTTTTTTTAGCCCGTCGCTCGTCGCCGACTTTGGTGGGGCGCGCACGCAAAAGTCAGCGACTGCCACGCCTCATGTATATGCACTGGGGGAAAATTTACCCACGAAAAGATCCCGTAACTGCAAATGATTTTGCCACACAATCGGCATGCCAACAAATCGATTTACGGAACTTCCATCATGATTCATCGACTGTTATTAATTTTAGGTAATTTTAGTGGAAATCTATCAATAAAACAAGTTAATTATCTCCGAGATACAGCTTGAAAATATATTTATGGTCCCTTATTTTGTTTTCTCAGTGCAGCTTTGTCCTAGCTCCTTCTGCCTGGTGGATTTTTTATGGCCGCACAAAAGGAGCTAATGTTAAATTTACTGAAAACGTTTGTTTCAAGTGCTTTATTATTATTTTTCTTCTTCTCGATTTTCTTCGTTCCCTCTTTACTGTTTTTCGCTGTTGTTTTTCATTATGCAAGTTTTGCAGACATGCGGCTAGGGCAAAGAGGAGTTGGAGTAGCAGTAAGGGAAAAGGAGTACAGAACAGAGCCCTGAGTGAATGCCTTTCAATGCATGTTCAAGCGATGCCATAGCCTTTAAAACTGAAACAATTATGCGACAAATGCAAGGAGCAGGTAAATGAGACGGGGCAACGGGGGTTAAGACAGGACAAAGGCTGTGTAGGAGAGTGTAAAGGGAAGGAAGGCAGACCACCCAGACAGGGGTAGGAGCACAAAGCATTGTAAATCATCTTGTACTGGGGGATCCCCCTGTAAATGCCAAAGCGAAAAGGGGGGCAAAAAGGGGCAAAAAATGTTAGAGCTGGACATGGCGCATACTGTTTATTTTTCATCTAACAAAAGGGGGTTGAGTTGCCGGTGTGGGGCGCATTCTACGATGGGGGGTGGCTGTGGCAGAACACCTGCAATGTGCCAACGTCATGTTCACCTTTCAACCGCAACGGACACTTGTGTAAACAAAAAAGTAGAAAGCAACTAGAAACGAGATCCTCTTGCGAGAGTCTGCTCCTTCTCCTTCTTCTTTTTCTCCAGTTTCCACCTTCTCCTCCACTCCTCCTCCTGCTCTGGCATAGTCTCGAGTAGGAGAAAACATTTTGCATGCATAGACATGCACTGGCCAGCAACAGGGAGCTGCCAGAAGAGGAGGCTGTAAGAGCAGAACTGAGCAATCAATGGAATGCCAGGCCACAAGGCCAACACCCACCATCGAGAAGGAGTGGCAGGGCGATTACGTAGACGGAGAGCCGCTCCGTTGGAAACATATAAATGGCCGACACGAGGCGACACCCGGTGCCAGACAGAGACAGAGCCGGGGAGGAGGAGGAGGAGCAGCAGCAGCCCCATTGGGCATGCATTTAATTTGTATTTTATGCGATTTATGTTTACTTTAGTTGGCACTCATTTTGCATTTTTATTGGCGCGCATAAAAATGGCACAGAGAATCCCCGTCGCCTCCGATGACAGTCGCGTTGAATGAAGGAAGGGGGTCAACATTGCAACAAATGTTGCAATCAAGCCACACAAAGGTCGCCCACAAAATGTTTGCCATTTATGGGCGTCTCCTTTCTTTCACTCGCTTTCCTTTGGCAGCCCCAGCCCTGAAAACCCATTGAGGAAACCTAATGCTGGGTTATTAAAAGGGGAGCGGAGCACAAACATTTGCGGTTGGTTAAGCTCTAGCTCTAGTCCCAATTCGAAGGACTAACAATTCCAATGAAAACTTTTGATTCATATTAATTACGTTTTTAAGCCCGAAGCAGCATGGGGGTGGGCGTGAGTGTTGCCCCTAGGCCAAAAATGTACTTTGAAAATAAGCTATTACTTTGCTTGAATGTTAATGGAATTTAATATTAGTTTTAATTAGCTTAATCACTTACTTGTTAACGGCTGATAATTGCAAAAAACTCTTAATTGAAAATTGGAGATTGCTGTTTTATTTTTTTTATACATAGGAAATACATCTTTTAATTTACCCATCGTTTCTCGATTTATTTCTAGCTTTTACTTAAGAGTTAAGGTAATAAATGCATATTCAAAATGTATGAATAATAATTGAGAAATACTTCTTTATGTTCATATTCTTCCCAAAGTTCTACCTTAAATTTGGACAACATTTTTCTTTTTAAATTTCGAAAAGCCTCCAAGAAAATTATTTTTTCTCCTCTCAATGAGCACTCACTTTCATAAGCTTCATTCTGTTGGTTTTCAGTTATTTTTTTCTCTTGTGACTATTCTTTAAATTTCGTTGAGTTTTTCATAATCTTGATAAATTTGCCTTACAACTTTTAAGTGCTTGGACCTGGATGGCGGCCATTGATCAGTTGCCGGCCAAAAGAGCCAAAGAATTTGTAGCTATCAGTTTTCCGTTTTTCATTTTCCCCCAGTGGTGGCTGGTGTCTGGTGCCACTCATAGTAGTTTACGAGAACCGCCAAACCAGCTAACCAAACCGAGCCCCTCCCCGTCCCTTCCTGGTCAGAAAAGCCATTAGCAGGCAGGCAGACGTTTCGCCTTTAAGTGGAGCCGAGAAAGCAGAGAGCACAAAAACCCACGGAGAAAAAATCTATCTAAAATAAAAATAAATTGTTAAAAAACTTGCAGAAAAGGAAATATAAACAAGCTGGTCCCGGGCCGTGCCGTTGAATGTCCTTTGCAGAATTTAGTTATTAAAATTTTTACTACGCCAAAGGAAAGGAAAAGCTGGAGCTGGAGCTGGAGCCGCATGGCCAAGACGATGATGATTTTGATGGCGATGATGGCTTTCATTCTGGCTGGCATATTGATAGGCACAACTTTCTAGCCTCGAGGACGGGTTCGAGTTGGGCCTCTCGACGAGCTGACGAGCAATTACCTCCCAATTGGTTTTCGCCTTGCCCCCATCCTCTGTCCTCGACCTTTGGCTGACTTAAATCCACTTTACGCCCTGGCCCGGCCATTAATTGGAGGCAACAGCGGTCGGAGACGCCCGAGATGCCGGAGAAGAAGAAGAATCCCAAAGAAATATGCTACTCAAATATTATTTGTTTAGGCAAGCAATTAAAAGTGGATGGCCACAATATGAGTTCCTGAAAAGCCCCGGCAGCAATGATTGTTAAAATGTTGGCAAATTGGATTTTTGCCAGCCAAACGCAGACAGCAAACAGGACAGCAAAATGCAGAGAAGGACGGGGGGGCTTGTCAGGTCAGTTGGTCACTTGGTGGCATCCTTCTCTCTCTCTCTGATAATGGTGCGCTCGTCCTGCAAAATAGGCGTAAAATGAAACTTTTAAGTACTTTATGGGCAACACTATAAAAGAAAAAAAAACGAAACACCAACACCCAGAACAACCAAACACATCTGCCATGTGGCGCTGCCCCTAACTTTTCTGCCTCCTCCATTGCTCTCTGGATTCTCTCTCCATGAACTAAAACAACAATTGCTGCAGGGCTACGGGATCTGAAGGACGGGGTCTGGGGCACAGCTGAGATAGGTTGTGGCCAGAGTAAACTTTCAACCGAAAACTGAAACGATGAAGCAACTTTTGGTCATATTCTAAATATCACACCGGTTGTAAAATGATTATAAAACATAATGTTGCAGCAGTACTATCAGGACAGGGGGCAGGATGCGGTGAGGAGATGTTGCAAGGTGCCCACTCAAGTATCAAAAGTGAAGCAGCTTGTGGTGGCAAGAGGATTATTGCATGGAATCAAGGAAATAAGCAGATTGTAGAGTTGGCAGATGGTACGAATGTATTTTTTAAGCATGTTTAGAAATTATTCGTAGAATATGGAAGTGAAGAGTTTTATTTCTGTAAACACTCTTAATTTCTACTACGCTACGATCCAACAGAACTTCTCAATCAACCCCCGCGCATGGCCATTAATGTAGGTCCGCCAGTGTGGCTTCGCAGGAATAAAATTATTTCCTAAGAAAAGTGTGCACATCAACCAAAAAACTATAAAATTTCGATAAAATTTCATTATTATTTCTGGCTGCTGCTCTCTGGTATTTAGTGGCCCGAAAGTATGCTACATTTTGCTGGATGCCTGCCTATTTTTGTGTGTGTGTGTGTCTGTGTGTGTGGGGGTGTAAAAGAGCAGCGATGACATTTTATGCACGTGCGTGACTGATGCGACAGAGAGGAAGGGAGCGAGCAGCAGATGGCCAGCAACAGAAAATGCTTTGCATAGTTCTAGGCGCGTGCCAAGATCAAAGACCGTCTCGGCTATCAATAAAATGACAGAGCAAAAACAGAAAAATATAAGGAGTAGGAGCAGTAGCTGTATCTGGAGCAGCATGAGTATTAAGAACTCCAGCTGTGGAAGGGGCCTGGGAGAAACAAAAGCCTCCATACACTAACATTAGCAAGCAGTTGACAATTGAAGTTTTTTGTTTGGCACTCGCATTACGGACACGCTGCGTATGCGCCATGTGAGACCAGCCAAGGGTCGCCGTCAAACGGGGCTGACTGACTGACAGGCAGAGTGACAGACGGCACAGCAGCAGATGCAATAAAAATCGCCTCCATTCGAAGGCCCAACAGCGAGTCCAATAGCAACACCCATCTATAAACGAGTCCAACGCAAATTCTGGGCCATAATCATAAAGATTTTTGGTCACACAAGTCAACGAAAGTTCTATGCACTAACTAAATGGATAAAAACAGTGTGGCACTTGTTGGGAGGATGAAAGTATACTTCTATTATCAACTTTTAGAAATATAGCATGTGTATATAACTAACTAAAAATATTCGATACTCTTTGGCAAATAATATTACAAAAAATACCATCAATGGTTCCACTGTATGAAAAGCCAATCCTGAATCCATTTTCATTCATTTACAATCCTTGCGAGTATTGGAAATCATAAAACTAATTCCCTTCGATTTCCCCTTGATTCCCAATTCATAGTTTTTCGCAGACAATTTAACAAAGTTGAAATGGTCCCGGCAAGAGTATTTAAACTTTAGTTAGTCCCCTGGAAAAATCTCTAAAAATCCATATGTATATATGTAGATATAGCGATTGAAATGTATTTGAAAATGGCAATTTACGCACTGTTAGGGACAGTTCAAAAAAAGATTCTGCTGCAGGCAAGGCACACAGTATGTCCCCTTTTTTTCGGGGTGGCAGGGACTGCAGAGAGATCCAACCCAATGTTTGCCAGGGCCACCGAGACGGGGATGGAGTGAATGGGTGAATGGGCGAATGGGAGGATGTGAGCAATGGGATGATGGGATGATGGTTTGGGGCACATCCTGGGCCCAACCCTTCGGGCACATTGATGCGCATACATATCTTTCACTGATTGTCGATTTGATTACGTCAGTGGTCAGTGGAGTCCCCGTGTCCCCTGGCGTGTTGAAGTTCCGTCGACATCCTGGCCCTGGACCTGGACCGAATTATGCCAAGTATTTGCTTATTACATTTTTTCCTGTGCGCCTCCCATCTCCCATACCCAATAAATTGACATTTGCTATTAGAAAAAGGTTTGGCCTGAAAGTGCAAAAATGCGAAAAACTTTGCCAATGTCTTTAACTATGGGGATTCTCGTACGAATGTATTTCATATGATATGGGAGAGAGCACATTCACTGAACGTTTCGGCATTTACAGATATAGAAAAAATAGAAGGAGGGTATCTCACATTTGTATTGAGTGAAGTGATGGCTTAGGGGAGTGTTGTTTGCTGATTATGGCAAATAAGAGTTGAAATCCAGATGTGTTAGAGAGCTCTTGTTGTGTAAAAGGACACAGAGGACCTCTGTGTGTGGGAACAACTAAATATATACACTGATGGGAATACAAAATAGTATATTAGAATCGTGTTCTTTACTAGTGTAAGCATTACAAAATTACCTATTACCTATTTCGTGAATATAATATATTATCTAGCAATTGTCATCTCGATACACGGTTTTACTCAAGATTCTATCCATATTCAACGTAAAATATTAACCACTGATTAAATACTGCTTCTCGTTAGGGTCCTATCCATATTGTTATTCAAAATCGATTAATAATTTCCCATACAAAAATTTTCAGAGACTAAAGACCTTTCCTTTTCGTACCTGATCCCTCTTAAGCCTACTGAACGGGACTGTACCAGCAAATGGTCGACTCCCAACTCTCTCAGAGCCATCCCTGGGCTTAAATGCAGCCACTTCAGTCACAATTCAATTGGAAGCCGGCAAATAGTAGCAGGCATCTTGATAAAGCCGCCGAAGGAATAGGCGCAGCGGAAGCGGAAACAGAAACTGAAGCCCAAGTTGAGACTGAGACTGAGGCTGAGGGAGTAGGCACCAGGACACAGTGAAATCCCGAAGATGCCACCCAAGAAGCTCAACATAAAATAATCTTATGGCAGTCGCAGACCCGGTAAGTACTGCCAAAGCACTTACCAGGCCGAAACCCATCGCCACCCCAGCAGCCACCAAGTCCCCCGTTGGAAAGCTGCCCAGAGGAGTGGAGAGCCAGCTCCTGGTACTACTCCTGTTCATGGGTTGCCTGTCGTTATTCCCAGGACGCAAATTATGCATTAAGCTATAGAAAAATGCCGCATAATGTTATCAGGCAAGACGATAACGACGGAGGGGAGCAAAGAATATAGAGACGGGCTGGAGCTGGAGCTGGTAGCCAAGGTGATTCCATCTCTCCTTCAGCGCGAATGAGTCAACTCGAGCGCAATCAAAATGTGTAAATTAGCACTCAGCAGGCAACAAATCCTCATTGCCCGGTGCCAGTCCCACCTTCATCTTCATCTCCATCTCTTCATCACAGCGGACGGCAATGGCAATTTCCACTTTAATCTCCGCTGCAGTTGGCAGTCGAGCTGCAGTCTGCGGCACATGGCCGCAGCTTATAATTTCGTTTATAATTACACGCAAAGCCCCCAAATGTCAAATGCCAAGCAGGAGCAGGAGTCCCTGCACTTTCAGCTGTATTTCGGTAGCGGCCAACGACCGACGCGATGACAGTTGTAGTCGACGATGCAAAAATTTGTACCCAAAACCTGGCGGCAACACTTTACCTAATTAGCACAGCACACGCGGCAACTGGGCAAGGAGAGCTCAACGGATGTGGACTGAACCGAGGAGCTCCGCTCTGGCCTGGCAAGTGGCACGTGGCATGTGTTATATGGCAAGGGGCAAGGCCCAATGACCAGTGGCCTGGGTAGGAGCAGGGAAATACCCGAGTCCTTGGAGCCACCATTGCGACTGCAGTTTTAGCCATTCAATTATGCACAGTCGGAGGGCATAAATGGAATAAAGAATGGTCAAGTTTTCAACAGTTCCTCTCCAATTGCGAAAGGAATCGAATTAAATAAATAAATAAATCGAATAAAAGGGGGAGTTCTTTAGGTGTTGCAAATCAGGATTATGATTATTAAGTGCCACTTGTTCTTAATCAGAATTTCCCTCTATACAGAGACTTACTAGATTACAGCAGTTTCACTTTGGGAAATCAAATAAGGAGCTCGAAACTGTTGGTTTTTTGCTCAACTAGTTCTGTTAGTAGTTATGATTACTCCTTTACCCTTTAGAATTGTGCGTATTTGTGCATTGAACCACTCGCTTTTTTTTGCAATGCAGAATATACAACAACGATTTTTTACACTTTCCAAGACTATATTTTAAAAAATTGCTCTTGCTCTTCAAGATTATTTGTTTTGCAAAATTTTTCGCAGTCGCTGGTGCCCTCTAGGAACACAGGACAGAGGGCATCAAAATAGGGGACCTGACAGAGGGCCTCGATGGATGCTGTTAATGACTTCCTGGTCATTATCAATATTTTTGTAGACCCCGTCGAGTGCTAGCGACTCGGCGGGCTCATAGACCAGATAATGCCTCAGTATGTCCACAATCCGATTTAAGTACTGCAAGAAATTAGTTTTCGATGCGGTGGCCACCGCTGAGATGCAGGTTAGGGTAAGCTTTCGAATTCGTATGAAGTTCTGTTGGTCCATGCACTCGAACCGACTGAGAATAATCCGGGACTACTATGAAAAAAATAGGCAATGAAAATTATAAACTACCGATCTATCAATACCGGCAAATGTGGTACTATCTCATCTTCAGTGTTCGTTTATAAATCTTCCATAGCATAGAAGAATCGATTCATGTTGTTGGGTTCCTCCGAAGGACCATCAATAGCTCCACAACGAGTTGGTGGATGAAATCAAGCAGCACGGGCAGTATCCGCGGTGCAAATGCAGATACATATCTCGGGCTGCATATGCTCGCGTAGCCGCGCGCTTGTCCCCGTTCCAATTATCGTAGTGTATTTCGTTTATCTTTCTGAAATAATCTTCATCTATTGTAAAAAGATCTTAAAATGCATTTTATTTACAGATGATAAATTATCTAAAATCAACAGTTTCAGGGAAACACCACTTCTTAAATATCATTAACAATTCGATCAGAATAATAATTTAACGGTCTCTAAAGGGTACTTGAAACTTTCATACTCTATCTCACTGAACTCATCGCCCTCTTACTTATTCTAAGGAACCTCCCTCCTTTGATATCACAGTAATCTGTGACATAATTTCTCTTGCCTCCCTCTCCCTCCCCATGCACAGTTTGCCTTTCTGGGCGTATGAGCAATCCCTTTTGTTAGCTCTGCGATACATTATAAATTCGTTCTTGTTCTTTATTTTCTGGGGTGAATGGAATGGGGCAGGCTAGATAAGAGCAGTTCACGGCGGCACATGCTGAGCACGCTAATCAGGAAGTCCTTTTATTGGGGGGCCTAGGCCTAGTCGGAGGGAGCCAAAAAATGTGCTGCGCTTGACTTATCCTCAATAATTATGGCCTCTTTGTTGCTGTGTCGATAAGAATGTTGAAATAATTACCGCCTAAGCGAAAACTTTGAGCCGGATGAGAAACCGCCGCCAGAAAGGCGCCTCCAACGGGAGAAAAAGGGGGGAAAAAGCGAATTATAATTGCATATGGAAAAAAAGTGATATATGGGAAAAATATCTCAGCCTGAGCAAAAGTTGCTAATGTCTTATTCAAATTGAATATGAGAGGCAGCAGCATCAGCCTTGGGTTTTTGCTGGCTGGAGAGTGAAGCAGAAACATATCGAGAAACTCAATTACGAATTCATTTCGCTTGTCAACTTTGACAGACGCACAAATGGAGATGGAGATGGAGACAGAGACGGAGACAGATCCAGGACATATCCAGAATCCCGAAACCAGAGGAAGAATGTAAAAACTCTCCTTTACTAATTTCAGCTTGTAAACATATTTTAACAAAGATGTCAACAACGTGTGAGAGACGCACGGAGAGAGAGAGATACAGATACAGAGCGACATCTGCCCTAGTGATATATGTCTTTCATATAGGAATACCATAAACAATGTCATTTGACATGCAAATTTATTTATGAAAATAACAGACGCACGAAATACAGAAATACTGAAGTGGAGAGACAGAAACAAAGCAGCCCCCGAAACGGAGGAAAAATCACAGAACCTACGCACACATACTCGATGGAAAATGAGCTGCTGAGCTCAGCCGAAAGGACGAAAAGACTACGCATGGGCTGGAGGATGGAGGAAAGTCAGGCGGCAAAAGGCAAAGAACCCGGGAACAAAAAGAAATTCAAGCGTAAAGCGAAAGTAACTTAAGCAGCGGCAAACTGAGCAAATAAAGTGGGGGATATATGTATATGGGGGGTGGAGCAGGCTGGAAGGGGTAGTACCCGGTCTGGCCTGAACCCGGACAACAAAGTGGAAGTTACGGCACTCTCTCGCACAGGCACCAACACGCACACACACACGCACACACACACGCACATGCTGAAAAATTCAACAACATGTGGCCGCATGCAAGATAATTTTTTTTGGTGTATCTCACCCTCTGAAATGTTCTTTTCTAAGGGTATTCCGATTAACTTAGGGGGTTTATATTTCGTTACAAGTATTCCATGATATTTCTAGATATATTTTATATATTTTCTATAATCGTCTGTACAAAATCTTGCTATTACGGGAACTGGGGTTTCTAGTTCCCTCTCTAAATAGAAATGCTGCAAAAATCTTTAAGACCTTCTTTCATACTTTTGTTCTGTTTCATTCTGATTCCATTTTCGACTCGCTTTTATCACAGGTAAACTTAATCAGACGAATTGGATTCGCCCTCGAAAATATAACCGACAAACGAAATGTTTATACATTTTTCAAATAAGGCTAACCAAGTGGGATAAATCATTTTAACATTTGCTGACAAACTGAAGAGCATCTTAGTTTCGTTTACCTTGCCATCGCAATTTTTCTCTCAGCTTTCATTTCTTTTCTGCTTTTTATCAAACTGTGGAACTGCAACTTCTTCAACGTTGCAGGAGAGCATTAAAAAGTAAGAGATTTTTCAATAGAAAATTTTATTTCAAACCATCCATTACGTATTAGATGGTTTTTAATTCGCTGACCTTTGAAGAAATTACAAAATACTTCAATCAGAGCAGGCCTTGCAGAATATTTCGTTCGTACAAAATCGTAGTCGGCTTACTTCAATTCCTGTCCAGATTTTGTTAATGTAAGTAATCTATTGCTAGAATCGTATTGCCTAGATTCTCAGACTTTTCTGTTCAAAAAGATGGAGGAAGACATCAAAATGACCGACCTGTCGCAGGGGCCCATCGACACCTCAATGTTAGCTGGGCCATCTACTAATTCGGATAAGAATAAGTTGGGAAAGCATTCTGGTATTCTCACAAAACGTCTTGCTTACAAGCATTTCCTTGAGGAATTTCGCAAGACAGTTCCGGAGAAGCCCGAATCCGAGCAATTCTTCGAAGCTGCAGCCAAGTGGAGCTCCATGTCCCTCGAAGAGCGTCAAAAACTTTGTTACCCTGAAAAACAGCTGAAGTACGACGACAAGACTGAAGGGGGCAAGGCAGAAGAAGATCTTAAAAAGATGAAAGATTGCTTTGTGTCTTAACGAATGTAATACATATCACAAGAAGTTTAATAAATTTGTGTTGAATGAGCAAGAGCTATAAGTTTTTCACTCTTCAACATCCACTGATCTAGGGATAATGAAAACCACTAGCCACCATCATTCATATGCAGGTAGCGAATACTTGAGCATACCCTCTGATCCTTTTGATTGGATTTTTTCTCCTCCACTTTGATGGGGAATTCGTGATCATGGGCTACTGTTGGTACTACTGTTTAAAAGCGAAATTCAGAAACTTATTATCAATATTCTGAAGCTAAACGGTTATTAAATCGCTGACTTTTGAACACATTACTGTTGTATAAAACAGCTGGCAGTGAACTGACCAACACGCAGGACTCAGATCCGGGTTATAGCCAAATTATTTGCATAAGCCACATCAATGAATACACGTACATACTACGGAAAAACTACATATTTCATCAATATCAAGCCCTGTTAAAAGCGGCAAAGGAATTACTAGAACGACTAATTTTGTTACTTATTAAAGATTAACCATTCTTAACTGGAAGAGTTTATTTAAAGGATAAGGTCAAAGTCAAAGAAAATTCCTTGAAGGTCCAGTGAAAGCTGTATTTCATAGTACAGTATCAGCCAGATAAATTATAATTGAGATGGATCTGAGGCTATAAATCGATATGGCTGTTCATGGCTTTTCTGCTTTTCATTAAATTGTGGAACTGCAGCATCTTTAACGTTGCCCGAAGCCGTTCAAAATATAAGATTTTCAATAGCAAGATTTATTTCAAAGCACTATTTGTTTTCTATCGCTTTCCATTTTAGTTTTCTATTATTGTTTAGATTTAAATCAGCTCCCTTTAATATTTATTTCCGAGCAATTCAAGAGCATCTCAAGTGCGGCGCTTACTTAATCTCCCCTCAACAGACTCCCCTCCCCCAGTTATTGCCTTATCTGACGCTTTTTTTTGCGTTAGCAAAGAGCACACAGAGGGTTTTGTTTCAGGGGCTGGGGAACAGAGTTGACCCGACTCCGATATCTTTATGCTGGATGCAGACAGGACAGGCAAAACAATATGTGGATGGCCAATATTTTGATAAGTGTAAGCAAAAATAAACAGGCCGTGAAGGGCAGGACAACCCGAGAACCCAAAAAAAACCGAAAACCAAAAAGTTGTGGAATCCTCGGCCCAAAGCAAACTGAAAGTCGAACCAAAAGAAAGTGGGAGGAAGAGATTTCTTTTTCCTCTCGTTTGGACCAGCTCCAGTGCTGGGTAGTCTGGGGACATTGACCATTGTTAGGGAAAGTTTCAGACAGCAAACAGTTTTTTGTTTATGCGTACGAGTAGTCTGTCTCTCTGTGTCTCTGAGAGTGTCCCTATGGGAGGAGGTGTATGGCTTTTTGAGTGAACTACTTTGGTTTTTATAGCCAGCTTCAAAGCGCCATAGAGACAGGAATCGTAAGGTGATAAGAGGGAAAAGCCTGTTAAAAAGAGCACAAATTGGATAGACAAAAAATGAACTATAAGTAGGGGAAAACTGAGAGTCCTAGCAATATATACACCTCCTTCTCGAAAGAAACAATTGATATTCCATGTCCGACTTCTTGGGTCTGCTTTAGTCGCAGTTCCGCTTCTATTATTTGTCATGGTTGACAAACAAAATATAATTAGGCATTTGCTTTATTTGTTTCAATCTTGGCCACATAATATTATTATGCCAGGCGGCACTCGGGGCCACCGAATGCCCATGGCCACGGCCAATAACCAGAGCTAATTTATTTAAGACGCCAGCCACAGCACCATGGCCTCAATACGAGTATTTGCCCAGGCAAAGGCAAAGGGCAAACTCGTGCCCCCGAAATTATTACTTGTTCACATATGTACTGCGCATATATCCGTACGAGTGCTGGTACATACTACTCGTATGTAAGTTCATCCAATGATTCTGGAAATAAACCGAAACACAAATTGGCCTGTAATCAAAAATACATTTTTCTTTAATTAGCTGAGAAATCGGAAGCGATGGGAGGTAGGGTGGGGTAAGGTTACAGGGTGAACTCCTTACAGAACCATTAACATTTACACATCATTAGTACGAGAGCACGACGACCATCAGGCATTTACGATATGTTGATTTTTTCAAGGAATCCGAGTACATTCTTCATATTACACGTAGGCGTGTACTTGAAATTTAAAAAATGAAGGAGGCTCGAAAGGGGTACGCCCATTGTTTGCATCCTCTAGCGACTGCTGACGGAGGGAGAATTTAAGAAACTGGTTGGTCGACTAGGATGTACCCTGCTTACAGCAGTTGGACGAAAACAAACATAGAAAACGAATCATAAAAGCTTTTTTCTCCACCTTGCCACCAGTACTCCCTTTGACACCCCTGTTTTGAAACCAGTTGGTCGGATGGAGAGCACTCCCCCCGAGGGTGCCATATGCGAAATATTTGCATAAAAATAACACCAACAACAATGTTGATGTCTCAGTTGAATGGTGATTGTGACTCCCACTCAGAATGTGATTCTCAAAATTCCAGATTCCCCCTTTATATGTCCCCCCTGTCTTTAAAACAACCCCAGCCCAAACCAAAGGATTTTGCGGCTCAATAGCTTATACCCGAAGGAGACGGAGCAGACCGTAAACCGAAGGACTTGTTGATAGGATAGAGGGGTTGACCAACCATTACCAACAGCCAAACGAAATCAATTCGGATTTAAATGTATATTTTCCATAGATAAGCCAGAAATGCTCCTGCAACTGGCTCCATGCCAAACACAGACAAATTTATATATTTATATGTATAATGCACTTAAATGTATATATATTTGTGATTCTGATAGATGTGCGTCAATAACGCGAGCGCATACAAACGATTTCACTTCCAGTTGAATTCGGCAATCGAGCAATCAGCCAATGGCCCATCCAGATCCTCATGAAAATAGTTCTGCAAATCGAAAAACTTGATGCGTGTACGCGATGGCGGGGGATTCGGGGGCATACTCGTACACGTACAAATTGTGGAATAAATTGCGGTGGCATTGTTTGAAGTGCCAGCAGCCAGACTCAGAGTCGAACGCTGGCCAATGGCAACAAAATTCATGAGCCGCAAATTGTAGTTTCGCTGCAGCGAGTGTATCTATCACTGAATGGAGTAGCCATGGAGGCCAAGGGATGCATCAATGTTTGCGCTCTGAATATTTGACATTATGTCACACGGACTCATAAATGTTCCACCTCAAATGGACTCCGTTCCCGTCCCCCCACCACATCCTACTGCTGTGTTCTGCTGCTGACAATGATGGAATACTGTATGATGTTTGATTGGTTTTGCTATTCGACTCGATGTGGGGGACACTGAGACGAGTACGCGCTGCTACTCGGTGGTGGGATGTGGATTTTGTTGTTCAGGGGAGGAATACAAATGGTAAATATAAATAAACAAGCAAGATTTTGGTGTCGGTGGGTGGATAATGATTGATTTCTGGCGCAAAAACGAAAGTGTTAACTATGCTCGGTCCCGTGGTTACGCCTAGCATTTTCTAAGAGCACCGATTAAGGGGTATCACATATCTTTAACTCAGATAATAAAGCTTTGTGGAACATCTCCCCGAAGGACAAAAATGATCCTGCCAAAATAGTTTCTCCTGCTGATCATAGTTCGCATTTGCTTTGAACATATTTAGGTGGTTTTATTGAACGCAGACTGGTCCATGACTTTGAATTAAACAGTTAGAATCTTGAAAATATTACCAGAGGGAAAATAGGGCCTCCACTAAGTACTGGCTAAACCTCTTTTCAATATTCGACTGATATTTCTTAAGCGATACTTTGAGGATATAGTAAACTCCTTAAAACCTATCACAATATAGTTGCTTTAAGTTCTCTCTCTCTCTCTCTCTGTTTCTCTCTGTGAACCGTGTGGCCGGGCATTTATAATGATTACGAGAGTTCATGAAGTGCCACACGTCCACGTTCAAACCCATCCTGGTAGCTCCTGAAACTATTTCACGCTAAAACCAAAAGCTAAACCTAAATGCACATAAATCAAAAGCAAAAACTTTTGTTTTCAGTTATCACAAGCCATGCAGACACACAGATACGCACAGATACTTAGGTAAGATTTACATATACATACATATATGTAGTATATGCATATCAGTGAATGCATGTGTGTGTGTGTGTGTCTGACAAACCAGTTAGTTAGTTGATGCTGTTTTCTAAGAATTTTCAACTGGCGAAATACAAACAAAAGAAGAAAAGCTTTCTTCGGTGGCCGAAGCTGTGTATACCCTTCCGTTTAGATCGTAATAAAAATTCAGATAATTATTGTCAATATTCTGAAGCTAAAATGGTTATTAAATTGCATATAAGAATGGATAAAACAAAATACGAGCCCCAGAAACACGAAGAAAAAGGAGAGTCTTATTCTGGTAGATTGTTTGTATCGGAAACATATGTTCATGATATACCCACAAGTAGCAGTCCAATTTTGATAATTTTTTAACATTGTACCATACAAATTATATCTTATCGACAGCTAATTATATACTATTCCAATTTCAAAGATTCTACTTTTAGAAAAAAGGCTGATCCATTTACTAGTAACTCGAATATGAATAAGCTGTGAAAGCTGTCTGGTATTCCCACAACACGACTAGAGTACAAGCATTTCCTTGAAGAGTGCCGGGGAAACCAGGATCTGAGGAATTCCTGGAGGCCAGCGGAGCCATTTGGAATTCAATGTCCCTGGAAGAACGTCAAAAGATTTGTTACCCTGACTGAAACTAAAACTAAAAAAAAAAGATGACGCGAAAACTAAAGGGGCCAGAGAAGATCTAAAAAAGGCGCAAGTTGCTTTGTGTCTTAAGGAATGTACTACTACATATCACACGAATTTTATTAAATGTTTGTCGAAGTTTTTCACTCTTCCACTTTCATCGACTAGAACCTCTGATAGCCTTATGACATTCGATTTTGCTAACTGACTAGCTGCAAAAGCAGAGACAGCCTTATGGGGAAAGTTGTCAGTGAGAGCGAGAGAAATTTTTGCGTAAGCTTGGCTTTCCAGTTGAGCTGGGAGCAGATCTGCGGCATAAATGATTGTTGCACTTTTCAGATCCAATTTTGCTGGTTAGCTGGCTGTATGTGTTGTCACAAGTAGTACCTCCGTCCTTCGGCCAATAGCCAGGAGACCTATCTCTCATGATATCTATCTCTTCGCAGAATAGTAAGCAAAGTTTAATGTCATAAGGCTATGAGGCTATATGTATATCGATATTCATGCTGCTCAAAAATATGAAAATCTTTCTTTGTGCAATTCAAAATGATTGTTTCTCAGCGTTACAAAAATCTCGATAAACTTTTAATGCCCTGCTCCAGTGTATGCCACACGTAAATCAACAACAGCCGCAGCAGCAGAAGCTCATCATAAAACTCATTCGGTTCAGCCAACCCCTTCAACTCTCTCCCTTACCGAAAAAGCACTTGGCCGAAACGGAGAGAGAATGCCAGAGAAATGCCAAAATGCTCATTTCGTTGTCCTTTTCCGTCTGTTTCCGTTCCATGACCACAAAAATGCCTTTTACACACACAAACACACACACACATATAGAGAGAGACGAATGGAACCCAAATTAAGTACAACAAATGAGTTTGTAGGCCAATGCGGGAGTCAGGCCGACGTATCGAGGCATGTACGCGTATGTGTGGGGGGCTAAGGGGTATATGGACTGTCCCGGTCAATCCCAGATCCCAATGCCAGAGCAAACAAGGCAAGCAAAACAAATTTCCGTAATTGATGTTGCTAATTTGTCATTTTCCATGGCCATATCTCAGGCACATTTACAGGTGGTCCTGAGCCCCCCGTTGAGTGATATGTCTGTCCTGTCCGGGCCCAAGCTCCACAGCGCACCAACTAGGCAAGGATCAGGGAGCTACTCTCTGGGGAGAGCAGCCAAACAAATTTGTTACGCCCGATGAAATTTTGATTCTAAAGCCGAGACACGCGCCCACAAAAGCGGAGCATGTGCAAAAGAAAAGGAGAGCGTTGAAATTTAATCGCATGCGCCAAATTAAACATCAAGAAAAAATATGAAGAAATAAAGTATTGAAAAAGGCAAGTTAATTTATTTTTGGAGGCCAAGTCGAAGCTGAGGATACCCTTGAAGGTAATTTCGTGGCTACCCGAATGTTGATTAAAATAAATAAATCTGGAAATTTCCAGATAAATCAATTTCAACTAATTCTAGAAAATGGAAAGGTGAAATGATAAAAAATAATCGTAATAATTTTCTTATTTATATACAAATATTATATATACTATTATGAAAATTTATTAAATACAAAAATTAAATTTAAAAAAAGCATCTGAGCTACAGTACATTTTTTCTCTGTAAATTTTCTGTAAATTTAATTTGGATACATTTCATTATATAAATTTCTCTTGATTTGAGATCAATATTATTCAATATATATGTATTTCTCGCAACCAAATAGATCATAACAGAGTCGTCGCTGACTTGCATCTGCAGAAAAGTTAACAAGGCGCAGCATGAAATTTCTTGAGTAAATTTTCCTCGTAACTTTTTTCGCCCCTTCCCTTTTACTTTTCGGGACTGCTTGAGTGTTGAGTTTTGGGCTGGGACAGCCCAAGGGAAGCGGAAATGTGGTGGCACAATAAAAAGCCACGCCCCTACACCAAAAAACCCGAAAACTTCTTGGGCGAAGAAGGACGAGGAAAAAGGGTTCTGTTCCTCTAGCTCGCTGACGTTGGGTGTAATTAATTCGTTCTTCTCAAACATTTTACGCACTGTTTGCTTGCCTTTTGTCTTTGGTGTAAGCACTCGCAGAGATCCTCATCCTCGCTGACAACTTTAAGTCGAAAGTGGCCCGAAAAGAACTTCGGGCCGAAGAGAGCTCGAGCTCAACTCAATCAGCGAAAACTTAATGCCAAAGCAGCCAGAGATTCGCCCACAAAGTTATCTTGGCCTGCGCTGAATTATTGAGGAAAGTCCCGCCCAAACAAAGCATAAATAAACTAATTTAAGTTTTTCCTCTTTTGGCCGCCAGAAACACCAGAAATGAGTCCCGTTCTCGTTCTCGTTCTCTGTCTCTCTTTATGTCAGCTTTTTAAAGCACACTTTGTTGGCAGAGCCGGGAGTCCTGAGTTCCGAGTCCAAGCCGCGACTCGGCCAATTTGGCACGCAAAACAGATTTCTCGCCGGTCGCCGAGAAGCACCATCTTCATCATCATCCTCTGAGGAACCAGCAACAAATTCCAGATTCTAGCATAAATGTTAATATGAAAAAAAGTGTTCTTGGATATCTACCTTCTAATTCGGATGAAACACCGATTTTATCATTTCCATACCAGTTCGACGACGATTTGCCACTTAACGGCTGATCTTAAAAAATATGTTGCTTTCACTTGCGCTTAATTTCACTTAATTATGGGTAATTATATACATTGTTTGTTTTTTTTTTCTCTTTACATCTATACAATACAGAACTAAGATGAATAGCTAGTACGGAATTTAATCTTTAATAAAACCAAAAAAATGGAAAATCTCATGAAGAGACTCAAAATTAAATTGAAAATACTTTGGTACATTCTCATACGGCGACTGTTAAACGGCAGTGTGGATCGCAGCAGAATAATGTTTTATTTTCACAGTGCGAAACCACTCCACACACACAACGAAGAAACTACATGCGGAAGCTTTAGCCGCGCGCTTAACTCATAAGCGGGAAGGGTGACGAGGGCGGCATATTAGTTTCTCCGAATTTGCAAGAAAACCATTCTTGTCGTCTTCCTCCAAGATGTACTTCAGTTTAATTATGCATCCACATAACTTCGGGTTTCACTCTAGTATATCTTCGGACGGCTTTTGCTGGTTTATTTGGTTGTAGTTATCGTTGGTTTGGGTAGAGGTTGATCCCTGGAAAGCCGAGGTCTTTCCCAGATCTAATAAGAAATCGATGGACTTTGACGACCGCGTTATTGGAGGGGTCAATTGGTTCTTCTTTTTCCGATATCGAACGTAGTAAGATTTCCAGTCCTAGGATACGAGACTGTTAAAACTGTTTCACTATTGTAAGATTTTAAATACCTCTTTGTCTCCTTTAAACCACACCGAATAATACAATCCACCAGAACTTCAATTTAATTGGCACGTGTTTGATTGCACAACGTTTTCAAATTCACTGGGTCTATATATATATTTGCATAGAAAAAAACACCTCCGAGTTCGTACAGCTTCACTATAGCAATGATCCATCTAGAAGTTCTATCACTAGCATTAGCCCTTGCGATCGGAACTTTACCTTCCACAACCAACGGGGAAATCATACGATACTAAGCAAAGCTTACACATAGCTTCCACGACTAACGGAGTAATCGTATGATTTCTAGTAAAGCTTTAAAACATAACTCCCACAGAACCACGCTGCTTCTCCCAATTAGATCTTAAGCTTTCAGTGAAAGCTGTAACTACTTCTCTTATAATCAATCTCTTATCTTGTTTTAAAAAAAGAAGAGTTAATGTTGAACGCGAGGGCAATACTTCCCAAGCTGTTCGCTGGAGTTTAGAGTCACAACTGGCCACTACACCACAGTTGAGGAACCGCTAGTTTTAACTGGCGAGGCCTAAACAGAAGAAGGACAGTTGCCTAGGGTTGAACTTGTATGTCTTTGAGGTGAAATATTCCTAAGTTTTTACCCTGTTCGTTCTTCAGTTGATAATAGGATGAGCCAACTCCTAAATAAACATCTTGTTTTAAATCTGGGATGATAAAGAACTCTACTTCCTTAACTATTTTACGGAATTCAATCGGAACCACCAATTTGACACTACGGTACAAGCTTCGTTGCTGGCAGTGCGTACGGTTCCCAAACACTTCTGAGATTTTTGGGTGATGTGCTAAGGAGGTTGTTGCTCTCCCACCCAAACAACTAATGTTTGCTCCTGAATCTAGCAAAGCCTTATAGGTTTGCCCTTCGATCATTATCTCCGTGTACAATCGGTTATCTGAACTCAGAATAACTGCTGAGACTAAACGTTTTCGAACAGATTGGACCTTTTTCCAGAACGCTCGTCTCCGGACCGTCGATCGTTTGGGCTTAACTATCAATTTAAATAACGCATTCACATTTTTGAATCTAGCTCTTTGCTCTCCATCGTTTGTGTCGCTACATCTATACCCGTACAAATATTGTGTAGTATCATATCCGGTTTTACGTCAACTACCCCTTTGGAAAGCCCTCTTAAGGTAGTTGGTTTACTTTCGTTTAGTTGCTGTTCTTGGTCGGATGTACTGACTGGGCTCCGGTCGGTACATCCCGTTTCAAGTTTTTCGCTGGGTTACATTTGACGCATCGAGGTTTATAAATATCCTTAGCACCACAACCATAGCAGAAAATTCGCCTATCTCCTAAACAATCATCAAAACGATGCCCTTCCTGGTCGCAGTTCCAGCATACTAGTTTCTTACGATAAATCTGCGAAACGTCTTCTTCCTCTATATCTTCATTGTCCGTAAGTATTTCTGCTACATTCGGTTTGCCGAATTTACCTCGTGGAAAAGGGTTATGGTTGTCTTTACAGAAGTTTTCATGCTTGCGAACTTCTTCTCTCAGGCCAGTTCGATCGCTGATTTTGAGATGCAAGAGTTCATATCTGAGGGCCGTTTTTGCGTTACGTTTTAAAATGTCTACTAACTTATTTTCGCTAACCTCGTGTGAGAGCCTGGACACTAGTTCTTCGACGGCCGTCTGGTAATCGTCAAACGATTCACTATCTCTCTGATGGCGTTTTCTTATCAACTCCCACAAGTCGAAATCATCCTTAGCATCATCGAATCGTTGTCTAAACGAGGCAGAAAAAGCTTGCCAAGAAAACTGTGGGTTCTTCCTATGGAAGTTCCAAAACCAATCGCTGGCTTTAGACGAGAAAAGCAGATGCATATTGTCACAAAGTAATTCGTAATCGTTATTTAAAGTGGAGGATGTAAGGAACGAACCCTGTACAGGAATTCGTCGACGTGCATAGCGTCTTTGATCCGTCAAACTTTAGTCGCCAACTGGCTAAGATATTTGCGGCCTTCCCAGGAGCTATCGCCCTGTTAGAGACATTTGGATGTGGTAATCCCCTTTCCCTTCCATTTTCTAAAGACAACGAGTTTCCTGATATATTAGGCTCGTGATTTTGCCTTGCCGCTTGCACAGGCGTGCTATCTGACGCTATAGTCATCCTACCTAATTGTCCGCGTAGATTTTCTTCGATCAAATTCTTAACGAATGAACCTAGCTCCACCATCATATCTTTCTGCTGACCTTTATCAGGGCTTGTATAACCTCAATGGTTCTTTCCGGCATATCTCCTTCGGCCGACCTATGGCTGATACTGCCCAAAGAATTATCCCGTTTTTGTTGAGACTGCAACCTAGTATGCATCCCTCTGCGCGATGTAGTTCCCCGTCCCTGTTTAGGCCTAGCCCCTCTTGACTTTTGAGGTCCTCTCTGAAGCGTTTGACTCTGGATTGATCCTCCTTCTAACGGCACTATACCCGAACCCATGTCGGGTGGTAATTCTGCTGCTAGAGTATTCTCATCAAAACGAAAGTTCCTCTGATTCAACTCCGCCCTACATACGGGGCAATTTCTGTTATTTTTCACGAATTCTTTCATGCAAGTATCATGATACCGGTGACCACAAGACGCAGTACATATTAGTTGATTTCTTCTTACGGCTTCTTGACATATACCACAGATCTGGGCGTCCACGTCACCCGACGCCTTGCCCCCTGGGGTACGTTGGACTGGTGACATGTTAAAAGTAGCCCAGTAATACGAGTTCTGATCACTAAATGCGGAAATCCCTAATTATAGGACCAAAGCTTCAATAAATTCTACAAAATTTTCCTAAATACCCAATATTTGTCCTTTTCGAGCTTGTCTCCGTCCGATATACGCTTTCTCTTGTCGCCGGAATATAACCTCAATGAAATCTAAATTGGTCTATGGTATGTTTATGTGGTCAGTAACTTTGGCAATGGCTAATTTCCAAATCTATATCTAGTAAATTAGACTTCCGAAAGCCATCGATACTCTTCCTTCATAAACTCTTTTGGGGTTATCCTATTATAATTTGGCCGACCTATCCGCCTTTGTGAATAGCGGTCGTATATTCGCAAATTAATTCTGGTAACCTTAAAAAAAAATATCAGTTTCCATCCCTTGCTACCTGGCGGATTCTATTTGGTTAGGTATTCCGAAACTCAGAATCTTAAACCCAAAATTCCATCAATATCCTCCGTTACAGTAGTTGGACTGGAATTATTAATTTTAATGTGGAATTTAAAATTGCAACGAGCAAAGTTTTTGGGGTTTTAACCAGTAGTAACTAGTACTCTGGCCCCACGTTGGGCACCAAATCTATGTAATGTGCCAGAAATTCATATCCTTAGAGGTGTGGGATTGTATGTACGGATGGAGGTTGTACATACATTTTCTTGACGGTCAGACACCAATAGTATAGCAGGATTTCGGAACGTGTACCTCTAGCTATGCTCTAACTAGCTCGCCGGAATGTCGTGGGATCTTTCCTACTCTCCTATCTGCCATACGAACACA
Source organism: Drosophila lowei (assembly GCA_008121275.1). Classification (NCBI taxonomy): domain Eukaryota; kingdom Metazoa; phylum Arthropoda; class Insecta; order Diptera; family Drosophilidae; genus Drosophila; species Drosophila lowei. The sequence continues at coordinate 6,848,962 of CM017777.1, forward strand.
TTCGCAAAGATGTTTTAGGTACACTTGATTTAATGTTCAAAAGGAACTCTATAAAAGAAATCAAAAAAAGAAAAGAATGGGAATTTTAACTAACTGGTGAACCGACTACCGACAAATAGTCAGGCTATATTCCGTCGCTCTTGGGGAACTCAGATGACCTTGACCCCTTCTCTACCCTCCCTACCTTTAGTATGCCGTTTAATCGACAGCATAACCCTAATCAAGCGTATCTCTATTTGATCATCGGACTTCCTCAGGCTCTACTCAGGACAAACACAAAAAGGTTTAATGTTCCATTATTATCTACTAATTATTATTTAATAATTCAAAATCTACGGGTTTGGACTTCATGATTTTCGGGATATGTATAAACTTAGTACAAAATAATTAAGTAAAGAAAGAGGAAATAATAGCAATTTATATCTAGTTGTATATATGTATGTATATAGGACTTATGTGTAGAGAATATGGCGAAAAAGAAATTAAATTGGAAAGAATAGAAAAATATGATAATAATATAAAAGGAAGGCAAACGTGAAAGAAAAATTACTAGCCGATCGGCTTTAATTATGGCACGTATGTATATGTTTGTTCAACATACCGCAATAGAAGTTTTACAAGACGTATATATACTTTGAAAATACTCGAGATCTCCGTTTAAGGAAGCTCGTAACTCACTCATACTTTATACGAATTATCCGGCGTGTCCGTTGAGCTCAAGGGGCGACGTGGAAACATATTCTGAGGGAAGGAGAAAAATTATGAATATACATGTCTTCACTTCTAATTCGGATGAAACACCGATTTTATCATTTCCATACCAGTTCGACGACGATTTGCCACTTAACGGCTGATCTTAAAAATATGTTGCTTTCACTTGCGCTAATTTCACTTAATTATGGGTAATTATATACATTGTTTGTTTTTTTCTCTTTACATCTATACAATACAGAACTAAGATGAATAGCTAGTACGGAATTTAATCTTTAATAAAACCAAAAAAATGGAAAATCTCATGAAGAGACTCAAAATTAAATTGAAAATACTTTGGTACATTCTCATACGGCGACTGTTAAACGGCAGTGTGGATCGCAGCAGAATAATGTTTTATTTTCACAGTGCGAAAACCACTCCACACACACAACGAAGAAACTACATGCGGAAGCTTTAGCCGCGCGCTTAACTCATAAGCGGGAAGGGTGACGAGGGCGGCATATTAGTTTCTCCGAATTTGCAAGAAAACCATTCTTGTCGTCTTCCTCCAAGATGTACTTCATAACTTCATAACTTCATACCACATAACTTCGGGTTTCACTCTAGTATATCTTCGGACGGCTTTTGCTGGTTTATTTGGTTGTAGTTATCGTTGGTTTGGGTAGAGGCTGATCCCTGGGAAAGCCGAGGTCTTTCCCAGATCTAATAAGAAATCGATGGACTTTGACGACCGCGTTATTGGAGGGGTCAATTGGTTCTTCTTTTTCCGATATCGAACGTAGTAAGATTTCCAGTCCTAGGATACGAGACTGTTAAAACTGTTTCACTATTGTAAGATTTAAATACCTCTTTGTCTCCTTTAAAACCACACCGAATAATACAATCCACCAGAACTTCAATTTAATTGGCACGTGTTTGATTGCACAACGTTTTCAAATTCACTGGGTCTATATATATATTTGCATAGAAAAAAACACCTCCGAGTTCGTACAGCTTCACTATAGCAATGATCCATCTAGAAGTTCTATCACTAGCATTAGCCCTTGCGATCGGAACTTTACCTTCCACAACCAACGGGGAAATCATACGATACTAAGCAAAGCTTACACATAGCTTCCACGACTAACGGAGTAATCGTATGATTTCTAGTAAAGCTTTAAAAACATAACTCCCACAGAACCACGCTGCTTCTCTCAATTAGATCTTAAGCTCTTCAGTGAAAGCTGTAACTACTTCTCTTTATAATCAATCTCTTTATATTGTTTTAAAAAGAAGAGTTAATGTTGAACGCGAGGGCAATACTTCCCAAGCTGTTCGCTGGAGTTTTAGAGTCACAACTGGCCACTACACCACAGTTGAGGAAGCGCTAGTTTTAACTGGCGAGGCCTAAACAGAAGAAGGACAGTTGCCTAGGGTTGAACTTGTATGTCTTTGAGGTGAAATATTCCTGAGTTTTTACCCTGTTCGTTCTTCAGTTGATAATAGGATGAGCCAACTCCTAAATAAACATCTTGTTTTAAATCTGGGATGATAAAGAACTCTACTTCCTTAACTATTTTACGGAATTCAATCGGAACCACCAATTTGGACACTACGGTACAAGCTTCGTTGCTGGCAGTGCGTACGGTTCCCAAACACTTCTGAGATTTTGGGTGATGTGCTAAGGAGGTTGCTGCTCTCCCACCCAAACAACTAATGTTTGCTCCTGAATCTAGCAAAGCCTTATAGGTTTGCCCTTCGATCATTATCTCCGTGTACAATCGGTTATCTGAACTCAGAATAACTGCTGAGACTAAACGTTTTCGAACAGATTGGACCTTTTTCCAGAACGCTCGTCTCCGGACCGTCGATCGTTTGGGCTTAACTATCAATTTAAATAACGCATTCACATTTTTTGAATCTAGCTCTTTGCTCTCCATCGTTTGAGTCGCTACATCTATACCCGTACAAATATTGTGTAGTATCATATCCGGTTTTACGTCAACTACCCCTTTGGAAAGCCCTCTTAAGGTAGTTGGTTTACTTTCGTTTAGTTGCTGTTCTTGGTCGGATGTACTGACTGGGCTCCGGTCGGTACATCCCGTTTCAAGTTTTTCGCTGGGTTACATTTGACGCATCGAGGTTTATAAATATCCTTAGCACCACAACCATAGCAGAAAATTCGCCTTTCTCCTAAACAATCATCAAAACGATGCCCTTCCTGGTCGCAGTTCCAGCATACTAGTTTCTTACGATAAATCTGCGAAACGTCTTCTTCCTCTATATCTTCATTGTCCGTAAGTATTTCTGCTACATTCGGTTTGCCGAATTTACCTCGTGGAAAAGGGTTATGGTTGTCTTTACAGAAGTTTTCATGCTTGCGAACTTCTTCTCTCAGGCCAGTTCGATCGCTGATTTTGAGATGCAAGAGTTCATATCTGAGGGCCGTTTTGCGTTACGTTTTAAAATGTCTACTAACTTATTTTCGCTAACCTCGTGTGAGAGCCTGACACTAGTTCTTCGACGGCCGTCTGGTAATCGTCAAACGATTCACTATCTCTGATGGCGTTTTCTTATCAACTCCCCAAAGTCGAAATCATCCTTAGCATCATCGAATCGTTGTCTAAACGAGGCAGAAAAAGCTTGCCAAGAAAACTGTGGGTTCTTCCTATGGAAGTTCCAAAACCAATCGCTGGCTTTAGACGAGAAAAAAGCAGATGCATATTGTCACAAAGTAATTCGTAATCGTTATTTAAAGTGGAGGATGTAAGTGAACGAACCCTGTACAGGAATTCGTCGACGTGCATAGCGTCTTTGGATCCGTCAAACTTTAGTCGCCAACTGGCTAAGATATTTGCGGCCTTCCCAGGAGCTATCGCCCTGTTAGAGACATTTGGATGTGGTAATCCCCTTTCCCTTCCATTTTCTAAAGACAACGAGTTTCCTGATATATTAGGCTCGTGATTTTGCCTTGCCGCTTGCACAGGCGTGCTATCTGACGCTATAGTCATCCTACCTAATTGTCCGCGTAGATTTTCTTCGATCAAATTCTTAACGAATGAACCTAGCTCCACCATCATATCTTTCTGCTGACCTTTTATCAGGGCTTGTATAACCTCAATGGTTCTTTCCGGCATATCTCCTTCGGCCGACCTATGGCTGATACTGCCCAAAGAATTATCCCGTTTTTGTTGAGACTGCAACCTAGTATGCATCCCTCTGCGCGATGTAGTTCCCCGTCCCTGTTTAGGCCTAGCCCCTCTTGACTTTTGAGGTCCTCTCTCTGAAGCGTTTGACTCTGGATTGGATCCTCCTTCTAACGGCACTATACCCGAACCCATGTCGGGTGGTAATTCTGCTGCTAGAGTATTCTCATCAAACGAAAGTTCCTCTGGATTCAACTCCGCCCTACATACGGGGCAATTTCTGTTATTTTTCACGAATTCTTTCATGCAAGTATCATGATACCGGTGACCACAAGACGCAGTACATATTAGTTGATTTCTTCTTACGGCTTCTTGACATATACCACAGATTCTGGGCGTCCACGTCACCCGACGCCTTGCCCCCCTGGGGTACGTTGGACTGGTGACATGTTAAAAGTAGCCCAGTAATACGAGTTCTGATCACTAAATGCGGAAATCCCTAATTATAGGACCAAAGCTTCAATAAATTCTACAAAATTTTCCTAAATACCCAATATTTGTCCTTTTCGAGCTTGTCTCCGTCCGATATACGCTTTCTCTTGTCGCCGGAATATAACCTCAATGAAATCTAAATTGGTCTATGGTATGTTTATGTGGTCAGTAACTTTGGCAATGGCTAATTTCCAAATCTATATCTAGTAAATTAGACTTCCGAAAGCCATCGATACTCTTCCTTCATAAACTCTTTTGGGGTTATCCTATTATAATTTGGCCGACCTATCCGCCTTTGTGAATAGCGGTCGTATATTCGCAAATTAATTCTGGTAACCTTAAAAAAAAAAATATCAGTTTCCATCCCTTGCTACCTGGCGGATTCTATTTGGTTAGGTATTCCGAAACTCAGAATCTTAAACCCAAAATTCCATCAATATCCTCCGTTACAGTAGTTGGACTGGAATTATTAATTTTAATGTGGAATTTAAAATTGCAACGAGCAAAGTTTTTGGGGGTTTTAACCAGTAGTAACTAGTACTCTGGCCCCACGTTGGGCGCCAATCTATGTAATGTGCCAGAAATTCATATCCTTAGAGGTGTGGGATTGTATGTACGGATGGAGGTTGTACATACATTTTCTTGACGGTCAGACACCAATAGTATAGCAGGATTTCGAACGTGTACCTCTAGCTATGCTCTAACTAGCTCGCCGGAATGTCGTGGGATCTTTCCTACTCTCCCATCTGCCATACGAACACATTCGCAAAGATGTTTTAGGTACACTTGATTTAATGTTCAAAAGGAACTCTATAAAAGAAATCAAAAAAAAAGAAAAGAATGGGAATTTTAACTAACTGGTGAACCGACTACCGACAAATAGTCAGGCTATATTCCGTCGCTCTTGGGGAACTCAGATGACCTTGACCCCTTCTCTACCCTCCTACCTTTAGTATGCCGTTTAATCGACAGCATAACCCTAATCAAGCGTATCTCTATTTGATCATCGGACTTCCTCAGGCTCTACTCAGGACAAACACAAAAGGTTTAATGTTCCATTATTATCTACTAATTATTATTTAATAATTCAAAATCTACGGGTTTGGACTTCATGATTTTCGGGATATGTATAAACTTAGTACAAAATAATTAAGTAAAGAAAGAGGAAATAATAGCAATTTATATCTAGTTGTATATATGTATGTATATAGGACTTATGTGTAGAGAATATGGCGAAAAGAAATTAAATTGGAAAGAATAGAAAAATATGATAATAATATAAAAGGAAGGCAAACGTGAAAGAAAAATTACTAGCCGATCGGCTTTAATTATGGCACGTATGTATATGTTTGTTCAACATACCGCAATAGAAGTTTTACAAGACGTATATATACTTTGAAAATACTCGAGATCTCCGTTTAAGGAAGCTCGTAACTCACTCATACTTTATACGAATTATCCGGCGTGTCCGTTGAGCTCAAGGGGCGACGTGGAAACATATTCTGAGGGAAGGAGAAAAATTATGAATATACATGTCTTCACTTCTAATTCGGATGAAACACCGATTTTATCATTTCCATACCAGTTCGACGACGATTTGCCACTTAACGGCTGATCTTAAAAAATATGTTGCTTTCACTTGCGCTAATTTCACTTAATTATGGGTAATTATATACATTGTTTGTTTTTTCTCTTTACATCTATACAATACAGAACTAAGATGAATAGCTAGTACGGAATTTAATCTTTAATAAAACCAAAAAAATGGAAAATCTCATGAAGAGACTCAAAATTAAATTGAAAATACTTTGGTACATTCTCATACGGCGACTGTTAAACGGCAGTGTGGATCGCAGCAGAATAATGTTTTATTTTCACAGTGCGAAAACCACTCCACACACACAACGAAGAAACTACATGCGGAAGCTTTAGCCGCGCGCTTAACTCATAAGCGGGAAGGGTGACGAGGGCGGCATATTAGTTTCTCCGAATTTGCAAGAAAACCATTCTTGTCGTCTTCCTCCAAGATGTACTTCATAACTTCATAACTTCATACCACATAACTTCGGGTTTCACTCTAGTATATCTTCGGACGGCTTTTGCTGGTTTATTTGGTTGTAGTTATCGTTGGTTTGGGTAGAGGCTGATCCCTGGGAAAGCCGAGGTCTTTCCCAGATCTAATAAGAAATCGATGGACTTTGACGACCGCGTTATTGAGGGGTCAATTGGTTCTTCTTTTCCGATATCGAACGTAGTAAGATTTCCAGTCCTAGGATACGAGACTGTTAAAACTGTTTCACTATTGTAAGATTTAAATACCTCTTGTCTCCTTTAAAACCACACCGAATAATACAATCCACCAGAACTTCAATTTAATTGTTCGCTGGAGTTTTAGAGTTGGCCACTACAAGTCCGGTTTTTGTTTTCGTGCTTCTCTGGTGTATGCTCTCGGGGTGACGGGGCAACGTCAACGTCAACGCATTAGTGCGGCCAAGTCAAGACACGGTTCAAAGTTCAACATTCCATCCGAGCGTAGGATTCTCGACAGCCTTCCTGTTCTGTCCGGCAAAAATTTGCATATTTGCGGTTGCGGTGTCCGCAACGCATGTGAAATGTTTTTCCTTTTCCACTTTTCTCCCCAGCTTTCTCCTCCTTCGCCCTTTTTCCGGGCTCGCTCTCACGTTTCTTGCGTTCGTGTGTGTGTTAGTGTGAAATTTAACGCCAGTTTTTGTCGCATTTTTGGCCTCGGCTACTCCTCCACTCTTCGTCCATAATAGACTCTGCATAGAAAATGAGACCAGTAATTTGATGGCACCACATTTTAGCCAAATATAGGCAACCTGTGGTGGGTCGTGGTTCGGGTCCGGCTGCAGGATGGGACACTCCCTCTGCCATTTACATCTATATCAAAGTAGGGGGGAGAAGAGGGTTTGTGTGGCTAACATTCGTGTGGCCAAATTTTTAGATAACATATCAAGGATGTTTGCTGGGGTCTACATAGTTCATGAATTTGTTTGTGGCCAGATCCAAACAAAGAGACATGCAACCATGACAAAGAATCTGATGGCTCTTGGACTGTGGAAACTTTTGAAAATAAATTTCTTACCAAGTTTAGTTCAGTGTTCTCTGTTTCGGTCTCAATTTCAACTTGAATTCTCTTAAATGCGATATATTTTCAAATTTATAAAAGTATTAGGTACGCGTGAACGTGGGTGCTAAACATAGCAAGAACACCTTTGTTATTTGATCGATAATTATTGATTAATTATAATTCTTTATTGATAGAAAAAATCGAATCGGTTGTAAATGTATATTTTCTCTGTGATTTACTTACGGGCGCGCTTGTCTCCATTCCAATTGTCGTTGTTTGTTTTATTTATTTCGTCCATTTTGTGATTGTGATACACGCAATTGCGACATGCTCACACGCACATTTTCGTAGTCTTGTTGGATTCGCTCGTCTGTTCTTTCTGCTCAACTATTTCTTACGAACACAGAAACACATAAATTGAACAAGTTGATATTCCTACTGATAAAAATCGGTATGCAAACCTTTCACAGTCACAGTCACAATCAAAAATTTTACAATTTCCTCATATGTGGTTGTTTTATGATCTGACTCAACAATACTTTTGAACTTATTTCGCAGAAATATAGTCTTGCTTTCTAAATCGATAATATTAATAATAAGGTTTTTTATCTACGACTGGCTGGAACAGAAGATAGCGGCTTTGCATGAGCAGCATCACAAGAAAAATACAATCGCCAAGTAAACTTTCACCTGTAACTGCCACCCATCTTCCAGCCTCCCCCTGCGTAGCCGATCCACGCACTTACACAGAGTTCGCGCTCAATCAACCCTGTCTTGAGCCCACTTAACACGCCCGCACCTCTTGCACTCGCACTGGCAACACTCGCTTTGATTTATTTGCCACTCCCCCGCGTCAGAGCAAGCGAGCACGCCATCCTCCCACCCTGCTCGACAATTGGCTTTGCGGCTACTTTGGGCCTACACTACCATGTAATTCCATGAGTGGGTGTGCTCCTCGGTGTGTTTCTCTCTGTGTGTGTATGTTTGCACGTGTCAACAGTTTGGCAAAATGTCCAACGCTGCGTATACGCAATGTGCCGGGAGTTTCTTGTATGTATTTAAGCCTAAATTATTAACCGAAAGGCAGGAGCCGCTATGCCAGTGCCCCGTGCCGCCTGCCCCTGCCCCGTCCCTCGTTCAGGCACAAACAATATTGCTTTCCCATAAACGAGCACTTGCAACTAACACAGACACATGCACACGAAATACAAATACAAACAGGGGGGACACACACACTCACACTCTCATAAAAGCAAAATGGGTCGCAGCAGCAATTTCATGAGTCATTTAACCGAGTTGTGCGATGCGATGTGAGCCAGAGAGCAACTGAAAAGAAATGAGAAAATGAGAAGCGTCACAAGAAGGATCGATGAATGTTTCGGGGCAGGCTCCTATAGTCGTATGGCACATGATTATGTTTATGAATCCCTGTCTCTGTATGTGCTCGTGTGTGTATGTGTGTTATTGGACATTCATGCTGTTGAAGTGCGGACAAAAACATAAACACAAAATCGAAACGGAAAAGCAGCGATATCTTTGAAGGGGCGAAGAAATATTTACCCTTGAATATCGCTCGGTGCCAAGAAAGCTATCTATTGATAATGGTAATTGTCAAGAAGATACTCGTATAAATGTACTTTAAAAAGTTTCCAAACCTCTCTTTTTCTCAAACATCCGGTCAAGCCGTAATACCCGTCTCGAAGGGTATACAAAAATAAAAACTTGCAACGGATGCGAATGGCCAGTGTTGGACGGACCCTCCACGCCTTAGCCTTTACAAAAATGAGCAAAAATGTGCGTGTGTGTGTGTGTTTGGCTCTCCGTGCCAGTGTGTGCTCATAAATACAAACAAGAGACCGGGCCGAAGAGCATACGGAAAACGGGGAAAACGGAAACACGCAACATTCACATCCGCATTTGCCTTTAATCTGAACCGCATTTTGACATGGCTGCTGAATCCAGATCGAGCCAGATACAGGGGGGATGCCAGGACTGACCCAAAAGTGCGGAAATTAAAACATATGTATTTATAGCCGCACACACATGGCCTCTCGTATCTCGTATCTCTCCATCTAACTGCAACAGGGAAGAGTACTAACAGATGAAGAACAAGAACACTTTGCCTCGAGCTTAAAACTGACCCCTATTTCGGGGGATAAACCTTTATGCTCACAACAATGGCAACAGCCGCAGCAGGAACAACTGGGACCACAAAATATGTATCTATAGGAGAGTGTAGGAGAGTGGCAGTGTTGGAAGTAAAATGCAAGCAATTATACGTATAGGATGATATTAAGTGGATGCCACCAACTGATAACGAAAATGGGCAGCAGAGAAGTGGGAAAATAAACATGAAATATTAATTAAAACAAGAAAACATGAGCTAAGTGATACAAGAATTAATCATTAATTCTACAAAATAGACTTCATTTCGATTGGAATTTTGTCAACATTTTAGACATTTTTCATTAATGTTTGGCAAATTTTCTCGTATATATTTCATTCTTATATACAAAAATATATGTAAAAATGTTCTTTCTTTCTATTTTTGCAAAATATTCAACGTTTCAAAATATTTGGTAAGCATTTCATTAAGCAATTCTGGTTTTCAGATATTTTGTTGAGATTTCTAATCATTTTGTTAAAATATTCCGTTTCTCTTTATTTCTAAGGAATATTCAAAATATTCGAAAGGAGTACTTGAATTTCATTTACGTATATGTTTGGCAGTTTTTAATATTTTCCCCCTCGCAATATTCCATCTATAGCTCTTTTTAAACATTTTCCCCTTTAATTTTTTTTTAATAAATTTTGTATTCGAGAGTAGTTGAACTTCATCAATGTTTGGCAACAAAATGTGGGTTTCCTGCTCAACTACAACTTTGTACTTTAGTATGGTAGAACTAGTCCTGCTCCTCCTACAGGACTTCATCCTGCTCCACCCCTAAAGAGGCTAAAACTTTTCATTTCAAAAAAACAGCAGAAAAGAACTAACGAAACGATTGCATTTGGACTAGGCCACACAAGAGGAGCCCAGGAGAAGGCCCAAGTGCTGGTCAAGTTGAGACCGCTTTATTTCTCTCTTGGCCATTTTGTTGTTGGTTGCAATAATCCGATCCGCTTTGCCACGCCCCCAAGACCCAACCAAAAGGAGATGCAGCACCAGCTGCTGCTGCTCGATGGCCAGAGCTAAGTGCTTGTAAAATTACTGTTTGTGGATTTTCAACTGGAAATTAATTTGCAGTAAGAGATAGAGTTATTAAAAACAAGTATGAAAGAGAGACTGAAGACTGAAAGACTTACGTATTTATGATTAAAAGAAGACCTGAGTGAGTCAGCAAAAACATTCAAAAAATGAACTGAAGAAATATTTATTTTGGAAAAACATGCAAGCACTTTGAATGGTTTATAATATGCTTCAATTCTCAAAAGCACATATTTTAAATGTTGCCAAATGTTTTATATTTTAGTTGCATATATGAGCATAATACTCGTACTTAAAAGACGAACAACTTTTAGGGCAGCTAGAAAACATGCACTTATTTCACTCCGAAGTGGTTAACCAAGCCCAAATCTAGTTCGCTGGAAGTCATACAGGTCAATAGATTTTCCTGACCGTGTTCCTTCGCCACAAACGAACCTCAACCACCCTCGCATTGCTATCCACTTAAGCCGCATTGCGGCTAATCCGAAAAAACAGCTTACCGTATTAAGTATACGACGTGGGGGCCAACGACCGCTCCGCTGCGAATACCAAAGCAAACCGAGCGTATTCCGTTCATTGTGTTTCTTCATGGGTGTGTGTGTGTTTTTTCTTTCTCTTCCTGCTCTATAATTTCATTTTAATATGGGAAGAAATTTCTCTCTGGCTGTTGGCTACCCTTTTTTCTCTGGCCTGACTCCGAGTGCTGGCAAAAGTTTTAATTTAATTATAGTTCCATTTGTGGGTACTGCACATATGCGGGATGGCAGGGGAAGAGCGGGAGGGGTTTTCGAACAGACACGCATAAGACTTTGCGGATTATGGGCGGTAATAAATGTCGGTACACACGTAAGCAACTGAGCAAGCCTTTGTATTTGTTCAACCATACATACATATGAATACCCATACGATCCGCACACACAGAGCGGCACTAAAACCAATAGAGTTGAACGTTGCAGTTTTCATGCTGCAATAGGAGACCCAGCAGAGTCCAAAGTTTCACCCCCCTATATACATATACATACATATGTACATATGTATATGCACTCTTTTTCAATGCTGATTATCTTTGGGCTGCTCAGCTGGGCGAAAAATCTAATAAAATATTTTTCGGGTGAGGGTGGATTGTGTTTTGCCGGACTTGGTAGATGGTAATCGGAGTGGGAAAAGCCGTCAGTTTGGCCTTAATTAAGCAATGGCCTGGCCTGAATCAATATGCTGAGTGATGGCTTTTATAATAAATTCTCGTATGCACATATATATTTATGGCAAATTAAAGAAACCACACGACCGACTCGTCCTTGCTCCATTTATTAACGCACGGGTTTCCCGGTCTCCTTGTCACTGATTTATCACAAGTGGCTGCTGTAACAATTCAATAACTGTTCGGCCAAAAAAAGCCGCAAAGAACTGAGTATCCTAAAGAGAAACGAACACACTCAGAGAGAGAGAGAGAGATAGAGAAAAAGGGAGAGTGGTCCCAAAATGTATTACGGCCATAAACTGCAGCAGCATCGGCAGCAGGCAACACCCATCGGCAGGGAACAACAAGAGTTTACACACATCCCCTGTGTGGCAGCTGTTTTTTCGGGGCTGGGGCTGGGGCTGGGACCAATTGACCGACTGACTGATGACGGGGCCTTTCAGTGAGGACCCACACTCTTGACGCTTTTTGTTGGCTGATATTTGCATATGGATTTTGTGGGTGAACTATGGGGAGCCGCTGTATATAAAATGGATATGGTTACGTCACCTTGGCATCAAATACATAAATTTTAAGCTAAGTGAGTGATTTCTATGATCTCCTTAGAATGTCCCTTTCCATTCACTTACGGTAATCGAACTACAACGGCATTTACATGAATGTGGCTTTTCATTTTGTGCATAAAATGTTCCATCTTTCTTTTTTTATTCCAAAATATATACTCGTTATGGTCGCATTATATGATATATCAATTATCCATCATTGCAATTATTATTAGATCCGTTCAGAACACACCATCAAATGCCACTCTAGTTTCTATTTCTATTTATATTACTGATCTACTTTAACCATCCTTGAGTGGGCTTTCCTGTATTCCCACTATATCATTGACTGATTACTCCTCTAAAGCTGCTGCCTGCTGTCAATTGAATTGGCGCAAAACGGTTTGATTGATGCCACGATTAATTGTTTGAGCTGCTAAAGTAAATTAGTAAATTAGCTTCAAACCGAACACACCACACCACACTACACCACATCCATCCCATTTAGAGGCCACATTTAGTTGTTGCGACTAGCGTATAGGTCACACATTGCGCAACAGCCATAAACAGCCTATTAACACCTAGAGTACCATACAACTGGCGCACTATATGTACTCCCCCATCTACTTACCCTCCTCGCATCCATCCCAAACGAACCATATACATATGTACGCAGAGCAACCCAAAACTATCTCATTCCATTCCGCCATCCAATTGCAATTTGCTGCTGCAGCACTCGAGAGTGCCAAATTACACATGGAAATGGATAGAGAGCAGGTTGAGAGCAGGTCGAGCAGCAGGAGAGGTTTTAAGGGAGGGGAAAACTCATGCATATAGGAGAGGGAATTATATAGCCTGGACATAATATATGAAACATTATGATGCCGCTTGTACTCGACACGACAGCAGCAGCAGCAGCAGCAGGAAAACTTTCGCCGACATAAAACAATAAAAGTTTTTCGCTTATTGCCCACTTGTCCTTGAGTGGTTTTGCATGAAGTCCGACCGACCCACTGTCCCCGACCCAATATCACCATGGAATATCACACTGAATATCCTGGCAGTCCTCCTTCAGTTCTCTTCCTTGCATTCAGCGTGAAACTTTTCGTCAATAAAATATATGTAGCATACCTTCCAGTGGCCTTATGTATTGATTTTCCATCAGCGTGCGCTCAACTGTTTGACTATGTGCTAATATTTATTAAAAAATAAAAACGGCAAAGTAAGGGCGCCCCAAGTAACGTAATGGGACAAAACAGCATAGCAGGGAAGAGTAATAGCAGAACAGAGGTCTACGTAGGAACAGGGGAATCTACATCATGTTAACCAAGTAAGCGTGTATGTAATGTGCTGCAAGGATTGGCATTCATTATGCCTCCCAGTGGGCTGGCCTACATGTCGTATGATTAATATCATTTCATTATGTTATCGCCTATGTTACATCTTCTAGGCAGCTCTCTCGCTCTCTCTCTCTCACTCACTCACTGTGTGGTGTGCTTGGTCCTTTGTCCAGGCATGAAAAATGGTTCCTGTCTTTGTTGGCCAGCCAGGATTTGCTTCACTTTCAGTCTTACTTTCACTTACCCATAATTTATTACCTTTTGCTTACCCCATTTTCCCACTCTAACCAGTAAAACAACTCAATTAACAGTTGACATAATATGCTTTAGTTTTCTTTTAGTTTTATTTTTTTTCAGTTTTTTTTCCTTCCTGGTTCTGCATTCGATCCTTCGTTTTTTGCACATTTTAAATTCTTACACTTTTAAAAGATTTCTTTTTAGGTTTCTGTCGTTTTCGTTTTTCGGTTTATCGTATTTGCTCATATTTAATTGAAAGTTACTTTCAAATTTTACTTTTGTTTAGCTTTAATAACATTGTTAATTCGAGTTTTTTCCTTTTTCCGTGTGTTAAATAATCTATTTTTCTTTAATTTATATATATATATTTATATATATATATATATATATATATATAATTTCTTTATATAATAGTTTTATAAATACACATTTACATATACAATATTACTTCAGTTTTATGCGTTCTATTAGTTTTCTGTTTCTTTCTATTTTCGTTAAATGTTTTTCCTTATTTTTTTGTTTGCTTAGAATTTAAGTATCTTAAGAATTTGTCACTTTTCCAAATGCTCGAGGCAAATGGGAATTTCCAGAGAGAAAGACCAGAGTGATGGAGAAAACACCTTAGACATTCCGCATTGGGTGGGCGTGTGCTTGATGGTTGATAATCAACTGTTTGACAGAATTTTCGCAATAAATATCGAATGGCCATAAAACGCCTCATCAAACACAATGGGAATTCTAATTTGAATTCGTTTCTATTTATACAGAATTTTCTCGCTTGAAATTTCATCTGAATAGATATTGAATGTGTATTTGCATTGTCGATATTTTACATGGTAATTGGAAAAAAGCTTATGGAAAATACATATGTTGGGCTGGTTTTTGGTTTCGGTTTTGGATTTTTCGATTGGATGCCTCTGATTACTTCTGCTGGATTTCAATAGCTTTCTGTTTTCTGTTTCTGTTTTATTTTATTTACTGCTTAGCTTGATTAATGAAACTTTTCCTTTTTTCTTTTGTTTTTCATTTTAATTTCTATCAATAGTTTTAGTTTTTTTTTATCTGTAACTCTTTGTTAATGTGCCTTGCATTCGCTTAACACTGAAATGGATTTTATTTCGTTTACGCCTATTTGATTTTTGATTAGTTTTATGTGTGCTCGATGGCAAAGTTTCGTGGAATGATAGAAACTAGACTGACAAAAGCGCAGAATTTTAGAAATACACAACAAATAAGAAGATGAAAGGAAAACAAACCATTGAAATGTGAAAACACTCGGAAAAATTAAAGGAAATTCCCGTTAGAAGTTAGCTTGAAAATACCTTTTACTCATAGCATTTTGTTGTATATATTTAAACATTGTCCCTTTCTGTTTTAAAGGGTTTTATTTAACACTTGTCTAATTTTCGCATTTATTAACAACAAATAAATTTATGAAATGTGCAACAAATTTCCATCTATGCCGATTGTATCCTATACTCAAACCGTTCCTGTCTTACCTGTCTTCTCCTCTGCACTTTGGTTAATACTCGTACTTAATTTACGTTTATTCAATTTTTACATTACACAGAACACAACTGAAAAAAATTTATTCGAGGGTTACTCTTTATGTATTTCATGACTTAGTCTCTAACCATTCAGATGCATTATCAGCCAAAAGAACAAACACTCTCCTTCTCTCGTTTCGCATTAACTTGTAGCTAAATTTCCCTCCCTCGAGGTCCGAGTATCCTTTTATATTTTACAGTTTTTTCACGTGTATTTCTAGTGTTTATTTTTTTTTTGCTTTTTGGTTTATGCTGTACTTGAAGTTGAATCTTTTTTTAGTTTTTCTTTTTTGGTTGAACATTTATCTGTCTATTAGGACTTGACCAAATGCAAATGAGAGTTTTCGTCTTACCTTCGAAGGAAACAGTCACAAAATGGCAGTCGAGAAGCGTTTACAGTGGGGAAAATCGTTTTTCTTTTTGGGGGGTTTCTTTTCTTTTTCTGTTTTTCTGTTTTTTGTCTGGTTTTGTTCTATAAAAGTTTCATAGTTGTGGAAAGGAAAGTATCATCATCAATTGAAAAAGCGACTCTAGGTATGCTATGCAGCCTATATACACAATTTCCAATCAAAGGTTTAGTTAACCGAAAACGTAGACAGCTTCATTGTATGATACAAAGTCGTACATAGAAAAAAAGGCGACAACTTGGCTTGATTTTCGTATTATCATTCATATTTTGTGCTAAATATTACGTATACGTCGCTGATTCATAGAAAAACCCAATAGCCACTAGATTTATGTATATTCATATAAGATACGTTATAGTTATTATAGTTACAGTGTGTCTAGGGTGTAGAGCTGTTGGTTTAGCGTGGAGCGGGTCGAGGGATCGCTCACCTTATGTCCGCCTCAAAGACCTGCCTTAACGTGTCCGTCTCCAGTGCCGTCTTCCTTGATTGTAGTCTCAGTTCATGTTGTGGCAGGTGCTGCTCCTCTTGCGGCTGCCACCAGCACCATGGTCTGCGGCCCTGCCAATGCCAGCAGCAACAGCAGCAACAGCAGCAGCAGCAGCAGAGATTCAGAATGCACTCGAGGAGCTGTCGTACGCCACCAATCCCACAAACGGACACGCTGCCGGCTGGGACACGCTTTGGCCGACGGTAGGCGGAGGCGACACGAGCTGCCGCAGCGAGCAGCGTGTGGAGCGTCCGACAAGCGCCCAGGTGCAGAAGCACACACACAGGTACACACAGAGATAGCGAGTGAGCGAGTGGCGAGGATGCGCTGGTGCCGCGTGCTGCATTGCTGCTGGGAACTCCCCTGGAAACGGAATGAGAAACACCTGTTTAATTTACATCTTTATTGCTGCTCTCATACTCAGACATTGGGCGAAACTGAAGGCGATAAAGAAACGAAAATTGTGTGCAGGTATAAGTGTGTATAGAGTACAGAGTGGGTGTCCTTGTAAACGTGGAATTTCCATTAAAACGTAAAGCGAATTAACATCGCATTCGCATGTATACCATATATAATCCCCTCCAACACTAACCGGATTACCAGCTCCAACAGAGAGCGGCTTTCCTGTGGCAGGGCGACCCCAAAAAGCTGTCAAACAATCAAACTGCACAGATAAACCGAAAACAAAAAACAGAAAACAATGCCAAGATTGTCATACAATAAGTTGCACAAGCCAAAACACCAGAGCACCAGAAGGACAGAATGACAGAACGACAGCACAACAAGCCCACAAACAAAACTAACAGAAAAGGATTCTCCCGTTACAGCCAACGAACAACTTCTGTCAATGAAACCGTTGACTGTTTACAACTTACCAACAGCAAATGCCAGGGAGAGACACCTGCAGCTGGGGGACATGGTGGATGGTTGGGGAAGGGTAAGCCCTCGTACACAGGTATTGAAAGGCGACTCCGCTGCGGTGCAAAGTAACGTAAACAAGGCTTACTAGGATCCGACTTCCTTTGCAAAAATAATGCACAACCACCTCTATCTTGCAAATACATAATCCCCTTTAGAGCTCTCCTAAAGAGTCCTCCAATTCAGAGATACTTTGTTTAATTTTAGAAATATTCTTTATAAGTCCAATATTTATAATTTTAGCTAGCGCGCATTTTTCTTGAAGGCTGTGGTTTTAATCTCCGAAAGATATGGAAACTATCTTTGATATAGCGATACAACACAAATCATTACATTTCATTTATTTTTAAATTTAAATTTTCCATAAATATCCTGACACATTTCGCATCCATTAGAGCTCGTTTAAAGTCACCAGGACCTTTTTGGGGGTACATTGCAGCTGTCTGGGATTTAAATGAAAGTCTCGGCTGGCACTTTAAGGCCACTATCCTTTGGGGTCCCAACTGAAAGCGAACCCGACAAAGCTCCTGACCCCATTGATGGCGATGCCGATGTCGATGCTGATGCGGCAAGCCAAACAAAAACACAATTCCCGGGCTTCGCATTGTCCCCATGTCTCCTTTTCGCTCTCACTTTCTCCCTCTGTTTGCGCGGGGGGAGGGGGGGAACCAGGTAACAATAAACAATAAAAAGCAAAGTAATGCTAAAAGTGAAGCAGAAAGAAATGGGAAGCTCCAGTAGCACAAGGAGGAGCTCCGTCGGAAAAGAGCCAGTGAAAAAGTTTTGCATTGCAACACGATGACAAAAACAAGAACAGCACAGGATGAAAAGAACCGAAACTTTACATACCCTGGCAAAACCATACATCATTTGGTTTTAGCATTCTATATATATTAATTCGTATATTGCTTAAGATAAAGGTACCAAATGCAACGTTATAAAATTAACAATTAAAAGCATTCATGACTTTTGAGGTCACAGATGTGTTGCAAACATCTGTTCAAAATTGTAATACCCTCCTTTTGCAAGAATATACGAATACTAACAGCAAACAACAATGCTGACGGCCTTATAATAATAATAATAATAATAATACTAACAAACAAAACAAACTGTAGCGACAAAGAACAATGGCGAAAGTAGCAGAACGACAGAACAGGACTGCTACCAGAACATCAGAGATCTGAACAGAGCAGAACTGAACAAGAAACAAAACATAATAATAATCAGAAACAAGTGTGCCAAAGCAGTTAACGGAAACAACGCGCATTGCATGCACAATATGGCGTCAGGGATGAGTACCGTACCCCTCTCGTGCTCATACAACTAGGGGTGGAGGTGCCTGTGTGTGTGTGTGTGTGTGTGTGGGGGTTTTGGTAGTGTGCTTTGGCGTCTTTCCGAGCAAAAGACAACACCGTGTGACATTATCTAGCAGACACGGTTGCTGCGACAACGACGACAACTTGACATTAGCGAAAGTCGCACAGGAAGTGGAAGTGAGCCAAACTGTGCTCTCGTCCCAGACAGTCACCAAGGGACGGGTGGGGCAGCGGGGGAGAGTGTAACATAAACATAATTTTCATGTGGCACGCGTGCCAGATACTCGTACTGCATGTAGGGGCCAGGACCCCAAAAGTTTGGCCCGGGAGTTGAGTAAATTTAAATACTCTTTTTGTTTGCTCTGGCTACAAAGAAGCAGACTTAAATCTTTTTATTTTTCCAAAAGTTATACAAAGTTTTAAAGGAAGAAAGAGTGCTCTCTCCTAAGCTTGAAATTTGTTTAGTCAACTGGTGATTTATTCTGAAATACTTACGAGTAGAACTAAAGAATAAATATTGAATAAAGTACGAGTGTCAAAGATACGTAAATATGATTGAACCTATTACCCATTTGTTTCCACACTCTCCTACGTTATGTCAATACTATTGCTGTACAAAAATAACCTTATTGATAACTTATCCCTTTTCAGCTCTAAGCTATGACTACCCCAATCTCATATCATTTCGAGTTCCTCGAAAAAGTTCGTATACTTTACAGAGAAGAGTGTAGCCTCCGCATCCCAAAACTTTAGCCCTCATGGCTACGTTTGTTCTGGAAATGATGATGGCAGGCGGAGTGGTTTCCTGTAGAGAGGGAAGATGGGTATACAAAAAAAAATGAGGGGTCGGGGCGCATAATGATTACACCGCTGGATAGGGAAACGGGTGGGCGACAGCGGGAAGCTGTCTTTCCATTCCGTATAATTTCCACGTGCCACTTTTAGCAGTTTTCACTTAGCTGAGCTCATCTGGTTTTCGTTGAATATTCGTGGAAATATTGAAATAGACACCCCGGCAGCATCCCCATCCGAATACATGGCTGTTCTATCCACTAATCAATATTTGTTCATTGGTTGCCAATCGATTCCTCCTTGGGGGTGGCCAAAACACGCTCTCTTAACTGCCTTTGTTGGTGTTTTCACTTAGCCTGTCTCTCACTTTAAACAACACTTTGTTGGATAGTTATTGTCACCTCTTTCGTGCTTACTTACTCTTCATCTTTCCCCTATCTCTTGTCTATTTTCTCTCGTGTTTTTTTCTGGCCTGGTTCTCCTGCTTTTGTGTCAGTGCTTGGGGTGCCCCATGGAGCTTCCACAGCTGCAATTTCTATGGCTGCCTTGGGGCAGATTTCCACCATTGATATGCTGACTCAGGCTCGGGCGAAAGCATTAGCCTGTTCTAAGGGGATTGCGATCTATTTTCTAGGTCTTAGACACAAATCCTCTGGCATCTTTCAGTCTTTAGTTGGCAGTGGGGGAATAGCTAAGTAGTTCTCAGTTTCGTATGCATTTTGTTGTTGATTATTTAACCTACTATTACAGGTGCACATTGAGTGATGTTCTTGGGATGTTCTTCCTCGTATCTACATATATTTAAATGGTTTCAAAATAAGAGTAATTAACATTTTGTCCTAAGATAACTGCATCTCATACTCATCTGCATCTTCACTCCATCCTTTGAAGCTCTC
The DNA here is from genome assembly GCA_008121275.1 of Drosophila lowei. Taxonomy (NCBI): domain Eukaryota; kingdom Metazoa; phylum Arthropoda; class Insecta; order Diptera; family Drosophilidae; genus Drosophila; species Drosophila lowei. The sequence goes on from CM017777.1 coordinate 6,869,278, forward strand.
TTAAATAAACTTAAATGCCTCTTCAGCACTGCTTCAGATTCTCTTTCAAACACAAAAGCCTTGAAGTATTCTTTGTTACAAAATCACACTTCATAAAAGTCAGTTTATGATAGTTTTCGCCAAAGGCGATACAGGCTTGTGGTACTTAACCCCAAAGTAAAGTAACTTAAAGTACTTAACCCCAAAAATGTATTGTAGCTACAACGAACTACCATATAAGACTTTAGGTAAACTCAGTAAATTTTTCAATTTCTAATGGTAGTCTGGAAGCTTAATAATCTATAAAATAATTTAAAGTTGCAAAAGTAAAGTTCAAAAAAAAATGTGAGTATATCAATATTAATGGGAAAAGTTTAAGTGAAACGCTTGTAGTTGATTTATGATGAGTTTAATGATGGAACAATGAAGGAAAACACCCCAACCGTAAATCGGTTTCCGATGTTTAAATGATGATACAAATTAAAACGAAAATTAAATAAATTCCCACCAACTAAAAGAAAATGATTAATCATATTATTCATATTATGTGACGGAAATATCTACTTTGAAATTTATATTCAATAAATATTATTACTTTCAGTTTGTGCAGTAAGAAAAAAATAATAAGAATAATAATATATAAAAAAATATTTATTTTCAGCGTTTATTACAAAATTATTTAATTAAATAAGATTTATTCTGATACTTAAAGAATATAGTGGTACATTTGTTTTGTGAAGGTTTTTTGTTTTTGTATTATACAATTTATAACCCCAACAATCGCTGGCACTATAATCGAATATTTGATAGTCGTTTTAATAAAAAAATTATTGATTTCATATGTACATGCATATATAGTCCCTATTCACAAGACCATCACTTAATTGTTACCTACGATGACTAGAAGAAACTTTCCTCCTAAGTTATCCTTTATTCCTTGGTGCAGAAATTAAGTTTGAGTACCTTTGATAAGTTTATTACATACTCTTTGTATTCTCTATTCTAATCCCTTTCACTCTTTCTTTTGCAGTTCAGTTTCGTCTCCCTACGACTATCTGTTGCCTTCCCATTACTCGTATTGTCTTTCCCGGGTCAGGCCAATAGCCATGGTGTAACCCATTACCATTCTCATTGTCCTATTCACATTTTTGTGCATTTCCAATTTCCAAGCCCCGAAGGCTTATCCCTTTTGTCCACCATTGTTTTATTCGGAATATCTCCTGTGTATGGGTGGTCCTATTTCTCTTGGGTGGTGGATGTGTTGTCGTTTATTTTACTTACCATTGAGCACATGTACCGTGACGCTGCGGGGCTTTGCATTTGATGGATTACACTGATAATGCCCCGAATCCGATGGACGCGCCGATTTAATCAAGAGAAATGATGTGGTCGTCTCGCCCTTATTGGTCACCACCGAAACGCCGCCGCGCGGCGAATCGTAGTTGATAATCTGCGGATGAGAATGGAAATCCAGCGACAAATTAGCAAAAGTCATAAAAGATATTCCACAAATTTGTTTGGGGAAAAACTTGGCTTCCGTTTTCTGCGCTATAAACATTTTCTAAGCCATAAAACCGAATCAAGATTACGCATACGCACTGTTGCACACTTGGCAAATTAAAATAAATAAAATAGAGTGGAGACTGGAGAGAAGATAAGAAAGAGGAGCAGGAAATATGCAAAGTAAGGGAAGAATGATTGCAAATAAAACCGAAACAAAACAATAAAATTAAATCTGTTTTGGGGCACAAAGAAAGTAGAAAAAGAGAGAAAAAGAGAAATGGCACTAATGGCAATATTTTTCCCTTTCTTCGTCGACGGATCGCTCTATAGAAAAGGCATAACAATGGCGACGACCGTCAACCCTTAAAGTACAGCCCCTATTTCAGCCTCCCCTCTGGGGCCCTTCTGCGAATTCCCAATACAATAAGCCAAAAGCCCAGGCATGAAGTGTGAGGAAAACACACCTAAAGTGGAAAACTAAAACGTGGCTCAGAGACGGAACAAAACCAAAATCCATTTAAAACCCAAACCAAAAACCCTTTTCAAGCCCCCGTCCACCCGTCCAGTTGGCCGTCTGGTTCCTTTCCTAAATGGCATTACCTAATAAAAAAATAAAGAAAAATAAGAGCGAAAGGAAAGTTTTGGCCCGGCAAAGCTAATTTAAAAGTTACTAAATTGAACACTAAAGGGTTCTCTGTCAGAGTTTCCCTGGGCAGGGCTCGGTCTCGGGCCAAAGGGGAAGCGATAATGATACCCCAAAGTAATTGCATGTCCTCCCCGAAAAATGGAGGTAAAGGTAAAGGACTTCAACTCACTGCATTATTATGATTCCAGAAGATATAAGCCGGCGGCTCCGGTGAGTTGAGTATGACACAGGTGAGATTTATAGTCGATCCACTCTCTATATACAGGTCGGGGGCGCCGATTATTTCCGTCGAGGGTTCTGAAAGAAAAATACGAGAAAATGTGAAAACCAAAGGTAGAATAAATCAGTTAAAATAATTAAACAAAGCGCAATTCCATTTCGAATCTACTAGCTGTGGAGTAAAATAACAATTAGCTGGGAAAGAATTTTCTTTGGTGGGCACTTGAACCGAGAGAGAGGTGTGAGAATTTCAAAGGATTCTCGTTTACCCTCATTGAAATATGCTTCTCTCTCTCAGCTCCCCGTTTTTCCTCATATTGTGAGGGTGAAATGATTTCCATCCTTTGAAATGAAGCAATTGAAGTGCCAGCAAAACGAAATGGAAATGGAAATATTTTGCTTTTACACTTATTTCAACTGTTATTTAACTCAACGATAATTAAATGGGAAAAGTTCCAGAGGAAAGCGGAAACCCCTCCTCTGTGGAAGGTTATAGATGAAATTCGCCTTGAGTTCGGTCTTGAGATGTCTTGAAGCTGCTTCTATGGATACTTTATCGTAATTTATACGAGTGCAAATATTAATTTATTTGATTTGTGAAATAATTGAGAGGTTTCGGCTGTGAAGGGACATAACAATGACCACTTATGCGCTCTCTTCAGATCTTTCATTTTTTCTTTACACTGAAAAATACTTACCAACGACATTCAGGTGAATGTAGTGACTCATGTGCGGTGTGGTTGATACCTGGCACTCGTAGATGCCAGAATCGCGATGCTGCGGATATTTGATTTGCAGCATCCAGTCTTCGGTTTGCGGCTGGTGTATGGCCCGAAAGCGCTGATCCGACGTGTACGTGTACCGGCCCACTGTCAGCAAGTGTATGTCCCGATGTCGCACCCAGGACACCTGAAGCAGCATCTACACAGGGGCGACAGAGAGAAAGGGAATAACATTTCATTTGTTGAGATCCGAGATTCTGGGGCACAAACAGTTTAAAAAGTCAATTTCATACGCAACCACTGGAGTCTAAGGGGTTTCCAGGGGATGCGTCAGAGGCAGCAGCCTTTTGTGTCAGACACACGTGTAAAATGCAAATTTATTTCGAAATATTTCATATGATTTTTTTACCCAATTTTTCCTTTATGCCTCGTGTTGTTGTTTGGCCAAAGAAAAAAAAACTTTGACATCAGAGAGTGGAAGGAGGGGCGTCTTAGGCAGCTCACCCTCATCAGGCCGACAAATTGAAGCTGGAATACGACTCAGACATACACTCATATATGTATTTGCATGTGTGTATGTGTGTATTCGGCAACCACCTGCTGTTTAATGCTCAACTTTTCCCTGTCCCAGCCACAGGCCGAGAAGGGGGCGAAACATTTTTAAGTGACGCTGATTTAGGGGTTGCCTGAGGTCCTGGCAGGCCTTCAGGCATTGGTGCTGAAAGGACTGGTGGGAGTGCATGGGGGGTGGTAGGAGTGCTGGAGGACACGCCCGACTGTGTTGCGTGTCATACGTCAGCTGTGAGCATTTTCAATTTCAATGACAACAGCTTAGTAACATCCTGCCTAACGATGAACGACGACGAGCACGACGACTACGACTTTGCCAAAGTTAATGGACAAGAAACACAGCGGCGTACCAGACGGCGGGCAGAAGGGTGCAGGATGAGCGATGGCTTAGGGGGGTTAAGGAGGGGGCCTAGGACCAGGTGTTAGTTAGCAGACACAAAGGTAAACTTTGGCAGCTGCTTAGGCAAAAGTTCCATGTAATTAACACCAAAAGTCCCAAAGTATAAAGCATAAGAAGGAGGAAGCCCCAGGAAGACAGCCACCATCTTGAAAAAACCAACCGCAAACATTTTCCCCCTGGTCCCCCGTTCATACCATTCCCCACTTTTTATGGCCATTAAGCTTGTTTACAGTATCGTAAAATTGTCTGCCATATCAATATATTTCCATATTTTTTTTTTTTTTTTTTGGCTTGCAAAACAAACATCAAAATCTGAAAAGATTTCTTTTTTACAGCTCAATTTGGCAGGCGAGAAAAGGGACATATATTATGGAAACACAGCCAGGCCAAAGGCTTGGAAGTAAAAAGTAATAAAATTTAGAGCGATTTCAAGCTAGAGAAAACTAATGAAAAGAGAAGGAAAATGAACTAACAGAAGAGGTGGGATAGTTGGGGAGTCTTTTCCATAAAAGAATGGCATCATTCGAAAGGATACATATCTGCAAAAGAAGTTAGTATATACCAAATAGCTATACCAAATATTGTCAGTATCTTAAAAAGTAGATTCAATTCAGAAACGTTTTTCGAGCCACGTGTTAACATTGAATGATAAAACTGATGAGAGCCCTGGTGCTGGCTGTAAAGCTCCATCGACATCTCCTTTAAAATCTCTCCCTTGTTTCCTTTAGAATCATAAAGAAAATACTGAAATTTTCGAGGTGTAGCTCTACCAAACATAAACCTCTCTCCTGAGCGAAGCGCAAATGAAAAACGTCATTAATAATGTAGAGACCATCAGCATCCGTTCGCTGTTTATCATTATGGACGGTGTGAAGGAAAGCACACCCACACACAAACACACACACACACACACAAGCGTAATCGTAAGACAGAAGGATTTTCCTTTTTTTCTTTTTCTTCGCTCGCATTTCTCTGCTCCTCGGCTCCTCCCAGACCAGCTTAACGCTCACTCAGGTGCTGCCAAATCTCAGCAGCAATGATGTATTACTCCAGGAGGAGATGACTGTGAGGTTAGAAGGGTATGAGGAGACACGGGAAAATTACGGAAGTGGGTGGGGCATTGGGGCAGTGGGTGGGGCATTGGTGTTGTGGCTCGGTTGTGGCTCGCCGCAGCACAGAAAGCTAATTAGATTTTAAGCTGCCAACCCAAGCAAATGAATATATTTCATTTTACAGGTTACTTAATATCTTTTTTTCTGCAGTTGAGCGCTGAGGGCGGAGAATGGAATGAATATTTTGGTAAGCTGTCTGCCGGATATAATTTTCATGTTTTTACTGGGTAAAATAGTATAGAATATAGAAAGGTATATTAGAATTTAAGGATCAAGGTGGAAAAGTTGGGAGAAGATTATACGAGCAAGCAAATCGCATAAACTATAAAACTCCTTGATCTCTCTCCTTTGATTCTGTCTGCCTTCCTATCACTCCTTTCCACCTCAAACCTCCTGTCAAGAATCTTAATACGTGTAAAATCCTGCCGAACTCTGAACAATTTAAACAATTTTCTATCAATTAACCCTTCCATTGGGTTGAAGGGAGAGCGAGATATCGATGAAGTTATCCCATTTAACACATCTAATGAAGTTATCTGCCCGCACATCCTCATGCGAAAAGTTTTGCTTTGTCCTACCTCAAGGTGGAAAGTCTTGTCCTCTTTCAGCCCCTGCCTGCAGGAGTAACCAAGGGTTTTCTTCGCCCTTTCCCCATTCTACAATTTAATAATCACGCAAATTAGTTTTCGAAACCGCAAACTCAAACAGGCCGAAACCCAAAGCTAATCACAGCCTGCCAGCGCTCGGAGCGCAGAGAGTAGCAGGTCCTGGCATGTCCTGTCCTGGCATGTCCCGGCGGGACATGTAACATATTATTATCGGAAAAACGGGCAGAGACCTGCTCCGGCTCCAGCTCAGGCCGACGCCGCCGGAAGTGACGGAAGCCGAATGACTACGGCCACGGCCCAGCTCCACCCAAAACGGAGAAACCCAAAACAAAACGAAAGCATTTTCGTGGGCTTTTCCCCTCATTTGAATAGTTTTTCCTTCTGCATTGGCGGCCCAGGTGGATGAAGCCCCGTGGCCGGAAGTGCTGCGGTGTTGCTGTGGGTCCTGGAGAGATTGTGTGTTTGTGAAATGTTTGCGGCATTTCCTTCCGCACACGACGAAAGTTGAATAAAGTAAAATCTGTTTCCTGTTTGGGTATAATTAATCATTTTGTTCTTTGGCAAGCGGAACAATTAGCCACCAACCATGCACCCTGTCCCACCTAGCCAGCATGTGGGCGCAGTCAACGTGCTAATTAGTCGCCTCCCCCCGCCCCAAAAATACAAAAAAAAAGAATACTCATAGAGAAACCCTGATTTACAAATAGCATTTTGATGGCACTGGCAAAGGAATTACATGATAATTACAATATAAAACCGTCAGCTCATGCCCACAAATTACTTCACTTGAAAAATACGGCCACGCAACACACAACCCAGAGAAGATGGGACTACAATTTCAAGAACAGTGGTACTTAAAGTAGGTACTATCCCACAGATGTGTGGATTTTTATTCGGCAGGGAAGTTAGAGGTATGAATGGAACAGATTGGTACCTCCAAATTTCACACATTTTAATGGTACTGGATTTTTCCAGCGAAGCTTGTTTTTGCTTCCACAAACATAATGACATTTGAATGATAAATAATAATAAAAGAAATTAAATAAAAATAATGATAAATGATGGCGGAAACCGCAGGTGAAAAAATACAAAATCTGAGAGCAATGGTCTCTCAGCTGCTGTCAATTCGGTAACCGGAATGAAGGTCATTCTTGATGTCATTTCATTCTCGGATTACTCACATTTCAAGCAGGAACTTATGTATCTTCCCAAATCAGTTCTCCTCTAGTAATAAATCTTTTGAGGGATTGACGAATACAGCTAGATTGATGCAAAAGCCATTGCACGTAAGGGTATACCATTTACATTATTTACCGATCCATTACATACTATAATAGTCGTATAAATATATACTTATAAGGGTACACATTTGGAGTCTAATTTCTAGTAATAATATATATCATTCATAGCTACATTGCCATTTCATTTACCGTTTTGTTGCCCAGATTCTTGACGCGACAGTTCAAATAGGCCGTCTTGCCCAGCAGGGCGGTGACATTCTTGGAGACGGCCTTGTCGAAGTAGGGTCCCGCATTGCGTGCCTCCTCCATCAGGTCGATGCTGTTGCGATGGATGCCGGATGCGGATGCGGCTCCCGATTGTGAGGCAATTGTGTTGATGCTGCTGCTGCTAGCCTTGTGCAAGCTACTGCTAGGAATGCCAGTGATGGTGGTAGAGCTTGAGCCAGATCCAGAGCTGGAGCTAGAGCTGGGCGCTCTGCTGGCATCGGTTGTCATTGAGCTGGACTCGGAGGCTGGTGATAGGCCTGCTCCTCCTCCAGCTGCATGGCCATTTTTGCTATTTCCGTTGGCATTGTTGCTATTGCTGCTCATGCTTCCGCTTCCGGCGACACCATTGGGACCTCCTGGCGACTGGGAGGCCTCTCCTACGCCAGCTGCTCCTGCTCCACCATTCGGAATGGCATTATTACTGCTGCTCATATCCTTCGATTTGTTTGAGTCACGCTGTGCGGCAAACACTGCAATGGGAAGGAGGGACAGGAAGCAGATTTAGAAAATATTTTTTTCAATTTCGTTTCAGAGAGCCCTTCCCCAGAAAACTGTGCCATAAAGTCCTTCAATCGACTCTATCGGCTTACGCTTACGCTTGTAGAGCCGGCAAAAAAGTTTATCCCCATACGCAAAACCCGAATTGGAAACCTTGTAACTCGTTTCGGCCAAACTTTTAATATGACTCCACCTCTGGCCACCTTTTGTGGCAACCATTTAGGTAATTAGCGAATTACGCACACACATACACAGAGGCACAACTTTTTCAATGGTTGAAACTTTTTTTGTTTTTGTTGCTGCGGAGGTAAATCCTGAACTTTTTGTTCTGTTCTCCCTCTATTTTTTGGGGCGCTTGTTTGCAATTTTTCGTTTATCAAATTTTCATGTTTTTCCCGCTAACATGTACGAGTATATGGAAGAGAATTCGCCCTCTGGTCTGGGGAGTGTTACATGTAGGTTGTTGTCGTAGTTACGAGCAATTTTTATCCGGCATTTATCCATCACTTAGCTACGAGGACGCCACAGCGTCTGGCCCAAAAACTAAGCTCCCCTCTCCATGTAGTACACCCCAGAAATCCACACACAGAGATCCACACACCCATATGTCTGTCTTTAGACATTCGAGCATATATGTGTATTTGGATGTTTATATGTATGCGTATATCTCGAGGCACTTGATACGCTTATTACGTCGCAGCTAACGTCTTTTTATGACACTCTCTCTCCCAGAGCTCTCCCTGGCTACTGGCAATTTTTATAGAGCCAAAGCCAAGTGAAGCCAAGGCTAACCAGCGACTGGCTAGCGACTTTATTAGATTAAACATGTTGTGCACGTCGTCGCATCGGGGAAGAGAAGATATCAACCAGAATCCCAGAGGAGGTGATGCCACCCAGTGACTCAGTCACTGCGATTCTGGCCAGTCACTGACAACTGCTGAAAATGTGATTTTGCTTTTTTCAAATTGGTAATAACAAATAGAGGTTGATATCCTCAAAGTTTTATATTCAAAATCAGTTATTTCCTGTTTGAAAATGTGACGGGACTTAGAGGTATAGAAGGTTGGACTCTTTCCAAAAAAAACAGTCAAGAACTGCAAGATCTACATTAGCATCTTGCTGTTTCAAGCTATGTTTCATATGTTTTTCTTTCCTAAGAAAATCCTGTAAGCCCAAATCTCTTAGTTCACAAACTTCTGGTCACGAAATGCTAGCATTTCCCTCATCTCTAGCCACACACACACACGCACATGTTATCTGCCTCCCTCCAGTGTCTATTCCCCTCACTCTCTCTCCCGCTCTCTCTCTATCTGTCTAACTCCGGAATTCCCCTCTTGGTTTACTGCCCAAACTATTAGCTGAGCATCAGCTTTGGCCCCGTTGGCCATGTTACAACCAGATAAGTCGCATATCCTTCATCATCTTCCTCTTCTTGAGCTCCCTCCGACGGTAGTACCAATCCCAACCCCTCAATTTCCTTCCCCTTTCCCCACTGGTATTTAAGCAAACTGCTATTGACAGGCCAAGCGTCTGCAGTCGGGCTGTTTGGATACTGGATGCTGGGTGCTACTTTCTGCCTTCAATTGGCAAGACCCAAACAATGTTGCTAATAACTCGACTCCACCCTAGAAGAGGTCGTCTCTGGGAACACCCAGAATGATAATAAATAAAACGCCTCTGGCTAGAAATTAAAATAAATTGACTGCCTGGGACCAAAGACCGCAACGTCAACTGTTGGCTGTTTTGGCTGTTGGCTGCCAAACATAAATTAGACCACGAACGAGGAATATTTCTTATTTTTATTTTGTCTCTCTCTGTATTTTTGGCTTAAAAGCGCCCTGCAGAAATCGCAAAGTCATGTACCAAAGGTCGGCGAGTCGGAGAGAGAGTCGTTTGCCGTGTCCGTGTTCATGTCTCGTGTCCGGGTCTGTTACGCCGACGTCGTCAACGTCAGCAACTTGAACACAAGTAGACCGCAGGGCATGTTCCTGTTGCTCATCTCAGCCACGTCCTCGTCCTCGCCTCCGTCTTTGGCTTGTTCTTGTCCTACTCAGGGTACGAGTACGGGTCCGGAGTCGAGGCTCTTACGTCCTGTGGTTTGCTGGCATTTTTACGCCCGCACAGTTATTATTAACATTCAAGGGGTGGGTTCTGGTCCTGTTGCGGTTGTTGTTGTCAGAAACATTTGAAATGTCAAAACTTTTAACTCCGATGTGTGTGTGTGTGTCTGTGTGTGTGCGTGTGCGTGTGCGTGTCCGTGTCTGTCTTCTAAGGTGAACTTCTTTTCGTGGAAAACAAACCACAACAACAACAAAATATATGATCGCAGTTACGTTTAAATTTTTGAATTCACTTAAAAAATTAAAACTCATCTTCTACTACCCCCACTCATAACCAACGCCCTTCCATTACATTCCGCGTGACAGTCACAAGTCACAAAGAACTTGATATTTAAATATTTAAAGCTCTCCATCTGTCAGTTGGCCCTCCGGCCATGTCCGACTCTAACACCAGCTCCTCCTCCGATTCGGTGTTCTCGGTATCTCCAAAGTGTTTTCAGTATCCAATCGAGAATTTCATGGGACGTCAGTTCTTTGTTTTTCTTTTATTTGAAAGGTGATTTGTGTTCAAAATTATATTAAAAATTTCTTGGAATTCGCCAACAGTAATTTGAGTAGGAAATCAATACTGTTCGAGGAGCACCTTGGAGTGTCTTGAATGACCGCGGAATAAGTTTGAATTATTCAAGGACAACAATTGATGAGCTTCAAAATGAAAAATAAGATTAAATATCGTCTGGTAAACCTTCAACGCAGCCAGAAAATCGTAGCTAATCCAATTTCAGCTTAACCTTCGTGGAATGGGTTACAAAATAAGAAATATCTGGCAACGCAGACCGCGATCTCTCTCAATTTTGATAATTTTCAAATTCAAATATGTATCTAAAGTAAATACATTTCTATCTGAAGAAAACTATAATACTAGTACTTAATACTTAATGAGAATATCCTCTGATTAATTAAGAATCTTGTGTATCTTAGTGTTGAATCTTCATTCGATGTATAATCGTTAAGTACCTAATGCACTCATTGGTCAGATAATGATATTATCGGGAGCTGGAACTGGAATTGATTTCGCCTTCAGAAAATTTGGTGATTTAATTTGAATATACGAATGGGGGCCAGAACTGGCAATCGCATGTTCTTTATCTATGGATCTAGTGCACTATGCCCTCGACTGGCCGATTCATTAGGCCCTAATGATGATTTACCTCTTTCTCGCTCCTCCATACCCCGCCAGAGGCACCGATTTGGCCCAGAGGCAGGCTGGGCTCTCATCATTAAGGCAGAGCACGGCATATGAAAAATGAAACTTAAATAAAAGCCCAACCGCACACACAGCCACACACACATATTGGCGGTTCAGGGCTCACACCCATTCAATCAGGACCTGGCACATGCCCGTCGCCTGGGAGTTTCCTCCGTGCCACACTGGGCCTGGGCCAAAACATTGATTTCCCAAGACTTTTCAGGCACACAAAATTAATTACCTAACCTAAAAACGCAGCCCAGAAGGCAGGCAAAACACCGAACAGCAACCGGGAAAACGGAAAATGGAAAAACAGAGCACATGAAAGAAAGAAAATTATGTAAGCCAGGACCAGACAAGCACAAAATTGCCGAGCGATTCTCCCCCCATCCCATATCTGCCTCTCTCTCTGTCTCTCTGTTCTTTTCTCTTCTCGGCCTCTCGATGCTGATAGATTTTCCCTCTCGACTTTTTCTAGATGGTGGGTCCTGCTGCCGGTTCTGGTTCTGGTTCTGGTTCGGGGCCGGAATGGTTCGGTTTGATTTGGTTTGGTTTTTCTGCTGACTCATTTGGGCATGACAACGACAACAAAATGAATGATATCGAAAATCGAAATCAATAAATGAAATTGGTCAAATCAATTTGGCAACAATTGCTATTTCGTGAATGGGCACCAGGCACCCAGAAAGAAACTGGAGCACAAAATTTGATTAAAGTTTTCCCCGATTTTCCTCTGCGATTGATAATGGAAAATGCGCTTCGCTTGCATGTGCAGAAAGAAAAAACTACGATGACGAGTACGTACTTGTGAAATTAAGAATGGAAAAAAGCCCAATTTGAATGCGAAATTGTTGTTATTCAATAAAGTTTTTATGAAGTTTATTTCTGCTCGCACCATGTATAGTAGTATTATGTGTAGTATTATTTTAAAAATGGATATACACTGGTATATGTACTTTCCTGATAATTTGGGTTAAAAAAAAATAGTAATCATACAACTATAATTTTTTTTTTTTAATTTAGACAATTAAGTAAAGTTATCACCATTCATTTATTAAAATGATTATTTATTTTATTATAATTATTATTATTTTATTATTTATTAAAAGTTATCACCTATTTATTTATTAACAATTTTTCAAAATTAAATAAATAAAAATATTCATAACTCCACTTAGAAAGGCAAAGGGTAGCTGTTTGCTATTCGCAAAATGACTGATTTATTTCTTTGTTAATGCGGAGAGGGAGATTTTGGTAGAACAGGCATAGCAGACCGCGATCTCTCTCAATTTTGCTTGCACTTGTCATGAAAAATGGGAAAAACATAGATAGAATGCTCGGAACCACAACTTCTACTTATATTCTAATGTTAATTCTTGCACTTTGTTTATCCTCTATGTACCTAATGACCTATTTTATTAGAGTTTTTTAATATCATATTTATTTCCATACCGTTTAGTCCGCTACATATGACATATAAAAAAGGCACACAACTCGACTTCTGCTTTCCACAAAATATATTCCAAATATTTTAGTTTAAAAAAAAAAAAAAGTTTGGCGGCTTTGTTAAAAAGTTCTTTATTTTTACCGGGCCAACAAATAAACTGAATCTGAATAGTCGAAATGCCATAAGTTCATAAGCTGACCCAATCTAAATTCAACCAAAAATGCTCTACGAATTTCGTTCAGTGTATTTTTCTCACCTCCATTTCCAGATATCAGAGCGATGATAAGAAAGAGCATGCTGAGCATTATCAGTGCCCTTTGACGGCCTCTGCAGTCCACGAAGAGTCTCCTGGTGTTGTTGCTGCTGCTGCTTTTGTTGTTGTTGGTGGAGATGTTGCTGATGAGTGGATTGGTGTTGCCTCTGCCACTGCCACTGCCGCAACCACTGACCCTGGCTGTGCTGCTGCTGCTGCAGCTGCCTGGCCAAAGCCTGGTGCAATCTGTACTGATTTCTGGTGGGTCCGAGTGCTGTTGATCTCGCTCTTGTCGTTGTCTCCTGGCTGTGGATGTGGCAAGTGTTTCCGCTCTTGCTGTTGCAGATGTTGCCGTTTCTCGTTGCTTTAAATTCGTTCGTTGCTCCTGCTCCTGCTGCTGGCGCATTTCCATTTGAAAAGTGGCCATAATATTTCACTTCTGAGCCCTCCCTCGCTCGCTCACTCTATCTCTCTGGGTTTTTGTGGGGTGTGGGGTTGGAGCTATTTGAAAATGTGTTGCCGGAATAACTGAGGGGCGTGGCTGGGAGCGGCCTGATTAGCGCCTGCCGTCATCTCGCTGCGATGCGTGAAATTGCCGCAACAAAAAGGTCGCCAGCAAAAAAATGAAAAGAAAATCGTTTTGCGTAATGTATGTATTCTACCGCCTAGTCCGCTAGACTCGCTGTAGTTTTCCCTTTAGTTAGATAACTACTTTGCATTTGTTCCGCTCGACAGATGCTGACAAATCGCTGCCATTTTTCCAGCGATTTATATTCTGTTTAATTTCGGCTCGAACACAGTTCCAGCTGGCCGGGATATCACTTCATCTTCATTAGCCCTGGAACCCGGCTCGACCAGCCTCGAAGTGGATCGCAGGACTCTGCCGCTGCCTGTAGGAAAGAGACAAGAGGAGGAACACGAATACAGTTTTGGGGCGTTAAAAATGTTTGGAATTTCATTAAAAATGCAAACGTCAATGTCGAAATAAATGGAAATTTGTTTGTGTGTGTGTTTGTGTGTGTCCCGGCACGTGCTTCTGTCCCTGGCCCCCACCTCCAGGTGGCGTAGGGCACAAGGACAGATTTTTTGTTTTTATATATATTATCCGGCAGCGCGTGGCTCCGTCGCGTCGTCTCTCTTCTTGGATTGGCTGTGTTTGCTTTATGAATGTGTTTCTGTAACTGGCGAAGACAACAGTTTTCCCACCCGAGCCCCAACCCCAACACCAAAAGGAAAATCTCCCAAATTCGTGAGGATAAAACAGAAAACAAAAATTCGCGCTGCGTTGGCAATATCGTAATGTGATTTTTATTAAAGTCAACAAATAATAAATTAAATGCGCCCCAAGGCGGAGTTCTGGAATTTCTAATTTGCCAAGACATCCGGCTAGCTGGACAGTTAGTCTGCTTTCCATTGCAATGGAAATTCCTAACTTGATTAGGGATTTTAGCAAGAGAGGGATTTCAAAATAGGAAAATCCATATAAACATATATCTGTCTGGGAAAAAGTTTCTAATAAGTGGATTAAAAAGCTTCTTAGATTTCAAAAACTAAACAACTTTTGTAGTATATTGGCCTAAGCCGGAAAATGGCAATGTTTTGAAACCCCAACTTTAAAGTTAGAAATAAACAATTCAATCGCCTTATCGCTCATCATAGCTCCTCCGTCTCCGAACCTCAGAAGGAACTGGGACAAAATGGAGCTTCCTACAGAGTTCTGAACGGACAATGCTACCCATCTCCCTCTTTTAGGATGCAAGTCTTTGGGGATCTATTGTAGAAAAGTCAGAATATGAAGAATCCTTAATATCGAGTTTCTGGAATCAACCAAGGGCCGTTAGCCGAACACATAAATAACAGTCCAAGATCTCTATTTCCAAACCTACTTAAGCGGAGAGGACTGTACTCGAATCATTCAAATTGCCCACCATATTATAATATTTTATTGGATTTAATCATTTTTCAAATATCTAACCAATTTTCAATCTTTTCATTGCCGAAAAACTGATTTTAAATTTGAAATTTAAGTGATAAATAAGTTAAATAATAAAATGACTTTATAAAACCGTGATCAAATATTCTTTCAAGCCAAAATCCACATTAAAGAAGTTCCAACGTATAATAGTTCAGAAATTTGTGAAATTTTGCTGTCTAGTCCTGGCCCATCATCATCCAGTTCTCGCGATCATTCAAATGTGAAATCCCTAATCTGTCCTCAAACCTAGAGAGAGCTTTCAGTACAACTCAAAATTAATTCGGAGTCCCATGGGAGCACTTTCATTCCATTTTCCAGAAAACTTTTCGCTAATGTCTCCCTATGCTGATCGTATTATGTCTATTTACAAGTTTCATTATTCATTTTCCCAGTCAGCACTGCGCCCCTGCATCCCCCAAAAGTGTATGGAAACAATGGGAGAAGAAGATTCATAGAATGTCCCTGACAGCATCCGAAATAATGGCACATAAAGCGTTAAACAAAAGCCGAAACAACGAGGAAAAAAGTGAACGAAAGGGAATAAAACAGAGCAGAACTCTCACTCGTCAGAGTGTAAGTTACAGCAAAAGTTTCATTTAAAACTGTCGAGCTCTGAGCCCCCACGAACTGGCAACATTTGGGGAAAGTTTTCTCCCCCACCCCATCCCCTTCGTTTGCAGCACTTTAAAAAGTTCGAGAGAGAAAAAAGAGCGCCCAACAGCGCATGGCATGGCATGGGGTACGGTACGGTACGGTGCGGTACGGGAAAAGTCATCAAGTGCAATGTCAGAGCTTGACAAAATATGCAGCCCCAGCTCCGGCCCCAGCCTCAGGGCCACCCCTTCCAAATGCCGTGGCGAGTGTCAATGCGTGGCAAATCCAAGAGAAATGTGCCACAAAACTTTTCCATCCAACAATGGCCGACGGTGCGGACCGGGCCCGTAAGGAAAACTGTCGAAAAGTGGCATAGGAAAAGCTTCAAGGTGATGGCTGCTGTAATATTTCTTCGGCAGGTTTTTCCATGCTTTTGTTGCTGGTTAGTTTTAATTAGTGCCAAGGTCCGTCCGTCCTGGGGCCGAGGGTTAAGCACGTCACGGATGATGGCCGGGCATTAAGTCGTGAGTGCCAGGGCGTGACCGGCTAACCAGCCCCCGAAGCCCACCCACCCACAGCCACTTCATCCCAGTCCAGTCCAAGTCCATGCATAATTAAAGCTCGACGTCTCATTATAATTTCCATTAAAAGTGAGTACCCAGCCTACCCCACCCACTCGGAGCACCTACTCTTTCTCTGAAGGATGGGCTTTATATTTAACCCCCTCAAAAAGTATTGCCCGATATCGAGCATTCACAATTGACATTTAAAGTGACAGCTGTCAAACAGAAAGGAACTGCGCCCGATATTCCCGTGACGTAACTCTTCCTCCCTGATTAATGGAATATGCACGAACACTCTGTACATAATTATGTTTGATTAACACTCACCCCCAAAGCACTGAACAACTATATAAATTGTTGCTTTACCCGTAATTATGTAGGCCCTTCCCTTTAGATGTAGTCCCCATCAATTTGGTTCTTTTGTTTGCTTTTGATTTCCTGCTATTTGTTAAATATTTGCATAATATTCCATTCACTCCAAACAGAGAAAAAAATATTATAAAAATGCAAATTAAATAAATGTGTCAATGGTAAGGCAAACACAAAGAATATTTTTCGTTTCAATCACATGAAATATTCGTATATATTGTATAAAGAAAATGGCAAAAAAAAAAACATGCTATAAGCTGATTAAAATCGAAACAAGAAACGCAGATCAATTTGGGTCAAAAAACCAACGTACGTGATCATAGACGTAGTTTTAAAACATTTAGTCGCCCAATTTGATTGAATCAATCTGACCATAATCCAAATTGCATATGGAAGATTTTAATAATAAAATCAATACCTTTTTAGCTAGGACTTAAAGGAAGTGGAGACCTCAGGTACTGCTTAAGAACTCCTTTACCATTTTATGTACCAAAACTAATTTTACAAATGCCATATGGCAATAATAATGTTCCGAAATAATAATAAAAGTAAACCAATCCCACAAAAACATTCCGACTAAAATTGATGAATGAAAAATATAAAACCATATGCTGGACGATACAAAAATAAATATGCCAAAGAACTTTCCATTTAACCAGTAAAACAATATATCCTTATATACAGATTGGATATTGGATGTGAAATAAAACATAAATCCTAATAAAATATTGATGATTAGTCCGGAACCAAAAAAAGCAATATTATATAAACAAAGCCTGAAACATTTCCAAATTTATTTACTCTTGAGCTTGGGTTTAATTTTCATCGTGTTCCATAGTGTCAATATGGAATCAGCAAGGCCTTCCTTTGTCTGGGGCCGCGCCCCACTTTAATGCTGCTGCTCTCGTTTTATTTTTTTTTTTTTTTTTGGGTGACTCTCATATACATTTTCCACCACATTCACGTGTATACGCATATTTGTATATGTGAAGCTTATGAATTTCATTGGGGGACTTAAGCTGATTTTGGGCCAGACAAGGCAGGAGTCAAGGCAATGGAAAAGGTTAAGTACAATAAAAATAATTTATGTATTTGGGTTCCTTTTTCGAGCAGAAATTTCCATTTTCAGAAATACGATTTGACCTTGCTGAAATGAAATGTGAGTGAAATTTCTAGAGAGAAAGAAAAATGTTGCACAAATGGGAAAAGAAACAGGAATTAGATAAATATCAGAGGATACATCTGAATCCTTCTAGTCATAGCTCCCCCGATGGCTATGATGAAAGCTAATTGGTTTAATTAGGGTGCAGTGGAACTAATTAGGGAGCGAACATAATTTCTCAAGCTTTAAATCCTCCATAGGCATCGGTAGGTTTGTAAAATTGATTACAATCTTAAGGGATTTTATTTCCGGACTCTAGTTTACAAAATAAGAAGTAACCAGTGGAGTATAATTGAATAAAAACCTCAAAGTTCTCAAAATTCATTGATGGTAATTTGTAATGAAATCAACTTTCACCGCTACCTGTTTTGGGCCAGGTATATCTTTTTGGATACAAATTTTGTAGTTCCCCAAAAATTGTTAGATGAACCTCTTAAATTCCGCATACAAGACCAACTGCAACATTGCATGTCTTTGCTATCTTTTTAATGAATGGCAAGATGGCTAGACGAGATAAACACAGTCCGGAACAATTTATACGATAGATATGTTAATTCCGCTTTCTTTTTTAATCCCATTCTGTATCACGCTTTCATTCTAATTACTGGACCCTTCCGTTCAATACTTGTTCCTTGTAATTTTTATTTTCTTATAGTACGAGTATGCAAAGAGGCAACCTCTTCAACTCTTTCGTGAATACTTTATATTCTGTCTGCTGTGGGCAAGGTTCGTATATGCATATGCCATTCCTAATTACCAACTCTTTTCTTGAAAAATCATCCAAATACGTGTCCATTGAATAACCCTTTTCCAGCGAGCTGTCAATAAGTTGTTTGACCCCCACCACCCACCTGTATGCCTCAGGGGTATGTTTATCCATTAGGTAATTCCTAACAATTTCATAATTAAAGTGAGTTCCACAACGTAGAACACCCGCTGACCAACCGCTTGGCTGCCGAGACCACAGCAAAGTTAAATAATAAAAAAATACCTAACAATAAATAAATACAACAATGAGCCCATCGTAGGCCACCCGTTGCTTCCGCTTCACCCCAGCCACCCCTAGACCACCAAAACCACCCAAAACATCCAGCCCCACCCCACTCAACCACTCAACAACCACTCACCCCACAACCACTTCCGAACAATGACACAATTGTGTGGGATTTTTTTTCCGTACGAATACGAGTATATGTGAATGAATGGAATGGTGGTGCTATTTGGGGGGTATTACACGATTATCGGTGTTAACTAGACAATAAAATAAGAAATTATCGGATAATTAGCTCATAAAATTAATCGGTTTTACCTTTCCTCTTCTTCGATTGTTATTCGATTGATGGTTGATTTTGTGGTTTCAGGCGCTGTCGTTGTCTCTGCTGCTTGATGATTGATTGAATTTGAATTGATTTTTATTTTATTGAAAAGTTTTCAGCTGCAAGCTGACATTTTACCAATTTTTATCTGGCAAAAAATATAAGGAATTTTATGTTTAGGCGTTTTCTTTCAAATCTCTACAAAAGGCGTAAAAATTATTGCCGTATCCCTTTTATCCAGACGCGGGTGGGATTGAGTTAGGTTCGGTTTAAGACTAATAGTCCATGAGCATGAGAATGAGGATATCTCAGCCGTGTGATTCCTGCGTTTAATAAATTCTCTCGCCCTCTTCTTTTATGCAAATTTTTTTCCTGGTTAAGCAGAATACGACCCTAATTTATGTGCCCCAGAGGGGGGCCTAAACCCAGCCACAACCACAACTGAAAAAAGTTCAAACGCAAAAGTTCAAATGAGGGAAAAATCGTAACATTTTCCGCGAAATTTAAAAAGGAAAACAACCAAAAAGGGCGCCTTCACAAATATTTCTTAAAGCTGCAAAAAAATACAAAAACTGTTAAAAGTTATTCCAGAGGCGACCTTCAGGGCTGCTGGCCACCAAACAAACTGAAAACAAAGTTGGAATAATATTTTGGTATTTTTGTTTGCTCTGTGCAGTACGCGAGTATTCCACCGTTATGCGGCCTTGACTGATGTGCGGAGGATGGATCGTTATGCGGTCAGGCAGGAAGGAAAGAGCAAAAGGTGAGAACGGAACAGCTGACGGAGGAGGTGGAGATAGCTATAGGGTATGTCCGTCAGCAATAGTGGGTCTTAGTGTGCCCGTGTTTTACGCATATTTTGTTTAATTTTATTTAGTTTGGGGCTACTCGATTATTCATGGATTATTCGTGGGGCACTTTCGCACATTTTCCTCGGACATATGTATTTCCTTTCGTTTCTTGTTTCACTCGAGTGTTGCATATTTTATTTGCATGGCACGCCATGGCTCCGCTCCGTGTGCTTTCACGTTGCGTGCTCGGCTTTATACATATTCGCTTTTTGGCTTATTTATTATTTAGCGTTATTGCACATTGAACAACTTTTACTTTCAAGCTCCTCGTCGAATGTGACTTTAACCGTTACCGTTACCGTTGGCACTACCACTGACTGCCTGCCGCACCTATGTAGACGATGCGTGCGTAGACGATGTGTGTGTGTTGGTTGGTTGGTTGGTGCTTCACTTGTATGGGTTATATTGAGGTTGTCCTTTCACCGAACGACAGAGTACCGTTGGAGCGAACCGAACGAAACGAATGCACTAAATACACTGAAAGCCATGACGAACGAGCCGTCTGGCGACGGGCCAAACCAAGCCAAAGCTCCTTCAAACGATGGCAAACGAGAACGAGTGCCAGAGTTGGAGCAAATGGCGTGCTTGTGCTTCTGGGAGAGAGCTTTTCGCGCCTAGCACAGTGGGTCGAAGGTTAGATAGCATGTGGCGCTGCCTTCCAGGCGGCTTTCGCTCTCTTCGCCTCCAGTTTCGAACTTCCATGAAGCTCTCCCTTAAATTGCTTGATTGTTGGGCCATGGACTCTCTTTTGAGGGCAGCATTTTATGGACATTTGTTGGCATATTTACACTACCTTACCTCCAAGACGATGTTCACACTGGCTCGCGTTAATTGCCGTCGCTTTAATGTGGCCTTGCAATAAATGCATGGACGCACAAGCTGACGAAAGATAAGGGGTCCCAGTGCTAAAGTACACAAAAACTTGCACGCACGCCATGGAACAGGGTAAGAGAGAGAGAAAGTGAGAGAGAAAGAGAGACAGGAGCAGACACAGTTCAAATAGGCAGCTTCAGACACTCGCCTTGCTTAAGCACTTAGTGCACCATTAAGTGCCTCGGATTTGGATTGTATTCCGCTCCCCTACATCTTTTTCTGCTCCTGCTCCTGCTCCTGCCACTCCTCCTTCTTCCACCACGCTGTCTGTAAATTTAACTGACACTTACACTTGCACTTCCCTGAAATCAAATGCATTCGAGTTCGGGTTTTTGTTGAGGCGGCACTGTTTGAAGAGCCTTGAAAGCGCCTCTTCCAAAGCTAACGGGCTATAATCGAATGGGAATGGTAGAAAGATTAAGGACTAATCTTTGTTCTATAAAAGCTTATATTTCGACAATAGGTGAGACAATAGGTACATCGATTTATTTAGTTCGTTTTGCGGCGATGCACTCCATTGCGGGATGGTCCATAATGCCTGGGATGGCTTTCAGAAAATTGTCCGTGTGTTAGTGGCACACGTGTGCCACTAAGCCAGAAGTCTAAGTGCAATTCAAACCAGAATATTGACGTTGAGAATTTCGAGCTATTTAAATATCACAAAATGTAGGGGACATGTAAAATTCCCTGTCTGCCATTCAACCCGCAGCCGTTGCAGATCCCTGACTCATAGTTTAAATCGTTATTATTTACTCTTTACATAAGTTGCAGCCTCACAAAATTGTAGTATTCCCTTCAATTGATTAGATCTATTTATTGATGATCAAAACGCAAAGATCTCTGCCAAAAAATGCACAGAGTCCAAGGACTCATTCAACTATAAAGCAGTATTATTTACCATTGCCGAAGCCCTAAATTAAATATGTGTTATCCCTTCAATAGAGATCTGTAAAAATTGTTAAGTTTAGTAATCAACGAGTGGGAACGTTGTGAGCCGCGCCTCTACTTTGTACCCGGTACTCAGTCAGTATATATGTGTATATATGTATGTCTTGAACCGTTTCGCAGATTTATATAGAAACCTATATTTGCTTTTATCGGCTTCCATTTTTCATAAAATTTATTTTTTACATCTGTATCTTTTTCCATTCTCACACCAACACCAGCCATTTTATCTCGCTTCCATCCAATGATCTGATTTGATCCAGACTCTGCAATCTGCAAGATATGGTAATTTTCTATGATTCCGCCTTTTTTGTTTTCTCGTATCTTCTAAATTGTTGAAGATACACATTTTCGTCCTTTGTGGGTGCGGAAGGCGACATTTTGAAATACACTTGTAACAATGTGATACCACTAGTAGTCTGAACACAAAATTTGGCTGCTCTAGCTCGTATAGTCTCTGAGATCTAGGCGCTCATCGGGACGGACAGACAGACATGTCTATATCGACTCTGCTATTGATGCTGATCAAGAATATATATACTTTACGGGTTTGGAAACGTTACACACATCCACTTTCCCCATAAATCTAATATACCCCTATACTCTTCGAGTACCGGATATAAAAACACCTCTTGGGACTTAAGTTTGGCTTTAAAAGGCGCTCAATGTTCAATGGAAATTCTACCTGTTCGACGACCAGTTCGATGCATTCCAGTGTTACTAGATGTCTTTTATTGCGGCATACGGTGCTTCCAACCAAATACAATATAGATACTAAGATGAGACACGCCCATACATTATAATTATTATAATTATGATTATAATTATTATAGCAAAACTTAACAATATATATAAGTACACTTATACATATGTAGGGGACAATGCACCTACCAACCCCCGACAAAATACATTTTCGGGCGACGACGACGATCCAAAACTATTTTATATAATAGAGAGAATACAAATAACATGTAGGTAAAACGTCATGTCGAGCCGCGTCATAAGTCAGCGCAGCAGCGCATTTAAATGTATAGGTGGTTAATTAATTCGATATATTGGGTTCAATAGCCGATAACTGTTCATATTTTTGAGCTTAAAATAAATTTTAAAAAATCGATAGCTCCTGGATAAAATAAAAATGAGGTTTAATTTAATTTTATACTAATACTAATACTAATACTAATACTAATACTGTTAGTTATCTGTTCGGTATGAGTTCAAAAAACCTTCTTGACTGTAAAACATTGTTTCAATGAAATTGAGTTTCTAAAAACAGAAACTTATCGCTAAGTGATGCTGAAAATATTAAGTATACGACGAAGACATATTTTCAGATTCCTCTGCATGCTGCCGTTCTTTTATTAATTTCGATCGGGTGGCAGCGCAGCAGCAGAGGCTTCCTTTTTATTGCCTCGGCTATTAATTCTGATCAAAAATATATATACTTTATGGGGACGGAAACGCTTCCTTCTGGGTGTTACACACATCCACTTTCACCATATTGGTAAATTCTATATTAAACAAAATTAGCATATAAAGGATATACAAGTTTTTTGATATTGGGAAGCAAGCGTCTTCAAATAAAAGTGTCATAACGCTATACAGTATTTCAAAGAAAGGTTATATTTTTGCACACATACACTCAAATCCCAGTGTATAGAACGAGAAATCGGCTGGACTTTTTAACAAAAATATGTGTGGGCTAGATGAATCTTACTTACGTATTATATTCTCTTTTGTCAAACGGATAGGCTGAAAGCTTGGGCTAAATCCAATCCAAACCATACCTGACCCCCCCACAAAAATATTTCTCGTCAGATAGCCCAATTTTATTACCAATCCAAGTCCGTAACACAATTATCGACGGTCTAACACTTGTACATTAAACGAATCTTGGTCCAATCGCCCTCGGATGGGCCCCGAACCTGCCCCAATTCGCGCTCCACTGGCTTGCCGTCAACCAAGGCCCGAATGGTGGGCTTGGTGGGGTCCTTGGCAAAGGCATTCTTTGCATAATGCATAACGCTGTCGTAATCGTAGGGGACGTTGTAGGTGGTTGTCGAATTCATGGCCATGAACTGCGACCAGTACTTGCGAGGGATGTTGTCGTATTCAATCTGGACGTATTCATTGCGATCCGGGCGACTCTGCTCGTGGAAGAGACCAAGGAGGTGGAGCGTCTCGTGCTGGATCACAGCGGGCATGGTGAGGCAGCGCTCGTTAAGCTGGACATCGTGGGAGCCAAAGGGTATTGGATTATAGCCCACTCGGGTTCCGCACATGTTCGGGGACTTTTTGAAGTACACATAGCGACGACCTGCGGGCGGAGATCCATTTATCTCCTCGAACTGCACACACGTCTCTTCGTTGAAGCTGGACATGGCCGTCCGGACATTGGCCACCTCCTGATCGCTGTAGTCCCCGGAAATGCGGTAGTAGATCTTGTTGCCAGGCCATCGCTGAAACTCCGACTTCAAGGCGTTGCGGGTTTTGGCCTCGGCCTGCTCGTCGTCCACATGGATCTCGTTGTAGTAGTTCTCGTAGGACTCGATTCCTTCTGATGCCACCAGACAGGGTCCGGCCACAGCTAACACCACAAAAAGGCAACCCAATGGAAACAACATATCTTCGGTGTGTGGCCAAAGTTGAGGTCGGGTTTAGTTTTTATAGTCTTTCTTTTAAAATATATTATCAGTTTTATTTCTTCATTAAAATTGTTTTTTACTTTACACTAGGGCTTTGGATAAGAAAATACCTACAATTTACACTCGGTTCAGGCACAGTTTTGCTCGAACCATTTACACTATGCAACAAAATTAGTGGTGTTCATTTGAACCCACACAGATGATGTACATAAGCGTAGTAAATATGTGCTGGTTAAGGTTTATTTTCTAGATTTTTCATCAGATATTTTAAGGTTATAAAGGTGAGATCATTGTCTTTTCTGACTGAAAATTGTGGCTTTAATAGAAACCAGAAAACTGAACCTTAAGTTAAATAATATGTCACTTGAAATTTCGTTATTGATTTTCATATTTTATATTTTGAAAGACCGGGAAACAGAGGCGAAAAGAATCTTCCATTAATTTGTTGCATAGTGAAATCGGCCCAACAAAACACACCGTCCCGCACTAAAGCCTACTCTCCATGGACGATCGCTGTTCCCTTGGTGCAATGGGGCTATGGTTGCACTTCTATCATTTTGCATAGCTTAATATACATAGATACAATAATTACACAGTATATGCAAACACTGCATATGATATCGAATTGCAGTTCATTCTATTTAGACTGGTTAAGTAAATTTCCATTATCGAAAAGACCCTGTGATCCATGGAAAGTTTTAATTTCCTATGACCTGAATTGTATAATTGGAAATAAAAAATTTATTAAAACGATTCCATTAAAGCTTGATCAGTGTAATGGTAATTTTTTAATGGAGAAACCATATTACATTATATTGCAATGAATACAAATCAAAATAATGCAACAATAGAGCCCATATTTCTTACTCGAAAACTTTTCCAGGCCGCCACTGTGCATGCACTTTATTGTGATACTTTATTTTGGACACTAGTGTACACATATGTGTCCATTAGTGGGGCCTCCACTTTATTAATAGTTTCAGGAATAACATTTTTCTGTCCATCAGAAGATTGGTAAAGACGATTGAAAACCGAATTAAAAAATGTATAATTGTTGAAAACACTTCCTTCGGTGCTATACAGTCTCATGCCACTAGTGTTCGAGTAAGTTCAACGTGGAGTAGTATATTTTTTAGCCCTCAGTGTAGCAAAATTTAAAGCGATTGATATCGGTTAAGTTTTTTCTGACATTGAATGGAGGAGTCTTCCACTTTCATGGAACTACTAGTGGCATCAGTGTACCATTTCTCACACTACTAAACTCTTTCTAGACATCAGTGTAAGTTTCGTTGACAGAATTTTGTCTCTTATACAGTAGTGTACCATACTTCGTTTACGGCTTGACCTACTATTCCGGACTTTAGTGTCACTTCTGGCACACTTTCTAGCCACCAGTGTTTGCTTGCCATCCACTTTACAGCACCCTCTTGTTATCTCCCTTCCACTGCCACAGATTTTATAGCCACCTATTCCTCCGATCCAATACATTACTATTTATACGAGTAGACACACTTTCAGTATAGATTCGAGGGTTCTGTTCTCAAGGTAAGTAAGTTGTGGGATACGGATACACCAATGAACGATTATGATTGTTAATTACAGTTTTTATATTTCCAAAACTTAGTTCTTCTTCTCGCCTGTAAACATCACTCAAAAGTCGGTCGGTCGGTTTTCTTTTTTTTTACATTTTCTTGATTTCTGTTTTTTGGTCATAAACACTAAATACTCGTTACGCATATAACAATTTGTGCCGCGGCGGCGGGCGTGCTCACAGCAGCTCTGAGGAGTCGCCGGCGTGGCAGCCAGACAGGCGCTGGCCGTGGGTTAAGCTGCTGGAGCACGCCCCGACGCTACAGCACATACACATAATATTATATTAATCATAATTCATACAAAATAGAATAGCAAGAACACATAGTTAAGATAGAAGAAGGCTTCAACACATTTTTTGCAAGCAAAATTCAAAGACAGCAGTACTCTCGGTATCCATTCTCTCTGGTTCTCTGGAACTTTGATTTTTGCTTCGGTTGATTCCGCTTTCTGTCTCGTGATTCTGTGGTTCTGTCGTTGTGTCAATTCGTTAGACATTGTCCTGATCCGATGCGGCATCCTGGATACAGGCACTTTGCTTGCGTTTTGCTTGATCACAAATCAGTTCCTAGTCAATTAGTAACGCTCTCCGTCAGGGCCGCAGCTCATCCTCATCATCGTAGTTCTCTCTCCATCTCTAAATATACACGTTTAGACAGTAGTCATAGTAGTAGTATGTAGGTATTATATAGTGGATGGCGGGCGGGCAGGCGTGTGATCGATTGATCGAGCGAGTGAGCGTTCGAGTGAATTGAGTGTGTGTCGACTCTCGTCCAAACCACGGCTCTCCCTCTAGTGCAGCTCGATAAAGTCGTAGAGCGTCTCCGGGACCGTTCCCTCGTAGTGGATGTCGTGCCGCTTGATGGTCCGTGCTGCCAGGCACGCCAGCGTCGTGTATTTCATCGGATCAATGATCTTGTGCATGGGCGTGGGGCCCAGCAGGCTCTCGAATGTCTCTCCAGCAAAGTTTTTCGTATCCTATTGGGGATTGGTTGAGAGATGAGCAAAGGGGTATTAGGGGAATTCCATCGTCTACTCACCAGATGCGCCCCACCCTCGAGCAATATGTGCGCCAAGGGCTCCACATACGGCTGCAGTGTGGCCGCTAGATGCAGCGGCGTGTTGCCCGCATCATCGATGGCATTCGGATCGGCACCCACCTCCAGCAGGGCCTTCGCCAGCGTCGTCGATGGGAACTGGCAGGAGGGATAGCGACCCGCCAGTGTTCCCTCGCGATAGCAGGAATAGTGCAGGGCCGTCCTGTCGAAGCGCACGCGCACCTTGAGACGATTGAGCCGATAGAGAGCGCCCATCACCTGTAGGCGCATCTCAGGACTGAGGCTCTCCGTGTCCAGCAGCGAGCTGAGCAGACAGCCGATGTGGATGGCACTTATCATGGTGCGACTGAGGGCGTTCGGGTCGTGATTGCAGTCGTGCTGATGCGCCGACAGCAGCGTTGTGGAGGCGGTGGCGGAGGTGGCCGAAGCGGAAGACGTGGATGAGGAAGATGAACAGGATTTGCTGGCGGCCAGCAGCTGCTGCTGTGGCTGTTGCAACTGCTGCTGCTGCTGTTGCTGCTGCTCCAGATTAAAGGCCTGTCCGCGTTCCACCTCCTTAACGGCCTTGTAGAAAATGGTAAGCATGCCATCGGCCTCGATGGGCGGCACGACACGACCACGCGGTAGCAGGCGTCCCGCCTCGACCAGCATGAAGCTGAAGAGCTCGGCGAAGGAAAGCAGCGATGACTGGGTCATGGGACTGAGCGGCTGCAGGATCTTCTGCTGCATTGTCAGGGCGTACGACCAGAGCTCAATGCAGCGATCAAAGCGTCCAGCGTCGGCATAGTGGGCACCCCTACAAAAGGAAACAAAAGCTGTAGCATAGTCCAATCTTCAATCAAGAGATCTGTAAACCCACCTGAATCTGATGTAGTAGCTGGTGTCTGGATGTGTGGGTCCCAGGATGCGCTGGCGTATGACCAAGGCCTGCATTCGCATCTCATCGGGATCGAGCACCATCTCCTCCAGCTCCTCCACGTTGGTCACCTCGCGCACCATCTCGTAGGCGGGCACTGGCTCTTGCACCTTCTTCGACAGCGGCGGTTCCACATTGCGCTCCTCGAGCGCTCGACGCCACAGATTGAGGGCCGCGGCCATGTCTCGCTTTCTGTCCACATATGTGGCACCGAGCAGCTCCAGGGCATGGATCCGCGACTCGCGGCTAACGCAGGGCAGCGTGATTAGGTGCTCCACAATGGGCATGTGGCCGGTGACACTAGCCGCCAGCAGCGGCGTCATTCCATAGTAGTCCACATCCATGGTGGCACCGTGCTTCAGCAGCAGCTGCAGGATCTGCAGGGAACCCGATTCGGCGCAGTCGTGGAGAGCTGTGTTTCCCTTGACGCTGCATCGATTGACATCCGCATTGAGCGAGAGGAGGTACTGGGCGATGCGGTAGTGTCCCTTGTAGCAGGCGATCATCAAGCAGGTGTGTCCATGGCGATTCGCAACCTCAAAGTCTGTCCAAAAGAGTAACAAGGGATTAGCATTTGGCAGGAATCTTTTGCTCTATATACTCACCCGCTCCATGATGTACTAGATACTTAACTATCTCGTAGTGTCCGTCGAAGCAAGCCGCCCTCAGGGGCGTTGAGTTCGTTCGCGTCGTACTGTTCACATTCGCCGCCCGGCGGACCAGCATCTTGACAATGCCCAAATGTCCGGCGGCGGCGGCACACCACAGCGGCGGGGCATCCTCGATGGGCTCACCATCGAAGCTCACGGATCCCACCTGCTCCACATTGGCGCGACACTTTGTCAATAAATATTCTACAATATCGTAGTGTCCGTTGCGGCAGGAGATGACCAGCGGTGTGGCTCCGTTCACTTTCGCCGATATGAGGCTGCCCACCTCGCTGGAACTTTTGTTGTACAGGGTGGCCTGCAATCGACAGAACAGACAAAAAAAAAGTTAGTTGGTTGCCGGTTTAGGTAATCAGTTGATTTATGATTAGAACTTATTAGAAAATCCATTAAACCGTTTGCGGTGTGCTGTGTGCTGAGGGGAAACCCAATAAAGTGAATGTCTGTTTGCAAGTCTTTCAAGAGCAGTTCAGGGTCGGGTTCAGGGTCATATCTGAGAGATTTTTAGGTTTTGAAATGGAAGTGTTGTTTAAAGAATAAACAGGATGGTATTAGATACTTTTCGGGTTACAATAGCGTTTAGAATTGACGTATGGGGATGGGGGTTTAAAATTCAGCATTGATTGATCAAAATATGAATACTTAAGTGCATTTTGAAGCTCTGAATATGAAATAAATGTGTTTTAAACATAAAATATATTTAAATCGAATATTTTCATATTGATGTCAAAATATATGTGAAAATAATTTTTTAATTTCCACACTATCAGCAAATCTATTGCGAGATCTATTAAATCTATAGTCTTTACATATTTTAAATAAAAGTGTATAAGGGGATTTTTTCTCTGGGTGTAAAGAAGCCAATGATGTTGAAATCTGGTTTTTAGGCCCGTACTATTCTTATTCACCGCCTCCAAAACAGAATTAAAGTGTTTCAAACGCTATCTATATCTCAAGCCTGTTCCATGATCAAAAGAGATTCAGATAACGACAATAACAATCCCTGAGTATTGTACACTTACAATTCTGTAAACACTTGTTAATCGCATTAGCTGCTGTGTGTGCTCTCCCTGTCAATACCCTTCTGCTTATCAGCTGTTGGTTCTGTTATTTGTATCTGTTTAAACATTGACATTGAAACAAATCCTAATCTCCATTATGAACGATTTAATAAATGGTAGAAAAAGGGGAATAATAATTTATAATTGCTTCGAGACCATAATAAATAATAAAATAAAGGCAACATGTGCTGAGGGGGATTGAACGGATCGGTAGAACCCGAGCGAAACGATAACGAATGGGTGGGTAAGACACACACGAACAGAGCCAGAGATAAGGCAAGAGAAAGAGAGAGGGAGATGGAGAGTAATCAGCTGAGAACTAGCTGTTCTCTAGGGACTGTTGTCGTTGTTGCTATTGTTGGGTGTCGGTCGATCGTCTCGCATGCTAATTATTTTTTATTTTATTTTATTTTATAAGTTTTGCTGCGGTTGCGCTGTTGTTTTTTCCTATTTGCTCTCATGCCAATTTCAAATTGAAATTCATTTATGTCAAACGTGTTTCATTTTTCGCTTTATGCTAATTATGATGTTTGCCCGCGCGTGCAAGTGGGGGAGGGATGGGAGGGGGCCGTGAATAGATTAAAGATATGTATGAATGGGTGATAAACAGCAGTTTCTATTTAATTTTTCCCATATTTATTTGTTAAACTCTGCCCAGAAGTTTTTAATTGAAAAAACAGTAAAACAAAGCATGTTCCTTGGGGAATATCTCCTTTGTGTGATGGTCCCTGAAATGTCATCCCTTTTTGGAAGTATTTACGTTTGATTTACAAATACATACATACATATATGCACATAGAAGTGGATTCAACAATGAACGAAAAGTGTAAAGGCCCCTGTTCCCCTGTTTTATTGATGCGAATGACGTGGATGTTCTGTACAACGAATGGACACGGGAACTTTGTGAGTCCGATCTAGAAAGCTTTCACTTTCCCAGGGACTGCAACTTAAAGGAAACGGAAGCCAGTTGGAAGGAAAACCTTGACTGAAGCAACAAAAATCAATCAGCTGCAATTAGAACATTTCCACAGAGACGACATTCGTTGTGCTCCAAACCAGAAGTTCAGGCACATGCGAAAAAGGAGATAAGCGGCAAGTGGAGCAGAGACGAAGGCAAAGAGCAGATAAAAGATGCCAACTACTGTTACGAGGAAAGGGGGGAGAAGCAGGGGGGGCACCGGCGCAAAAGACCTTGTGAATGGCGTGCGATGCTTCTAGTTTATGTTATTTTTGTTCTTCTATTTCCTTCACGCTTTCTTCTCATAGTAAGCACTCTCTCTCTCTTTGCAGCCATCCGAAGCTCTCTCTCTAACAGTTCTTGCCAAAGGCAGGGTCTACTAGTGTTGTGGTGAGGTCCCCTCTCACTTTTTTACTTTCTCTGCAAGCAGAATAAGCAACTATTATTCTACCGCTCCCTCGTACACTTCGCCTTTGCTTTACTCTCCCTCTCCCTCTCGCCGTCTCGCCGTCTCAAACCGTACTTGTCAGAGACCTCTCTGTTCTGATAACAGTTCTTTTGTCGAAGCAAATACTAAGAAGAAGCTTTCGTTGACTTCCTGCTTTCTCTCCAAAGCATTTACTTTTTGGCATTACGCTTTGTCCGATCTTTAAACGACGTCACACGACGGCACAGCAGCGGTATTCTTTGTCTTAACCCCACTATACCCCTCCTCACCTACAGCAATGAAAGCCTCGTGGCGCGTGACAACCAAAAAACGACCAAAAATATAGAAGGAAAAACAAAAACAAATTAAAGAAACACATTTTTGGCAACAAAATTAAGCGGAAAATTTATTTTCAAAATAAACGAATATTGAAATGTCTTTTGGGCCAAGGAAAAACGCAGCAGTGCAAACGCAAAACGTAAATTGAACAATGAAAATTACGCATTTATTTTTGCCTGCAATTAAGCGAGAAAGGAAAAATAGTGCGAACTAGAGGATACCCTTTAAACATAAAAAGCAATGGCAAATAAAGTCTTATATTTGGTGGATTGGTAGATAATAATCTTTAAGTGTTTGAGCTCACGGGTTATATAATAGATTTTTGCCAACAGATTTGCAGGGAAGCAAATGACGCTTTGAGAACATTTAAAGGTCTGAAAGATCCTTTGAACAGTATCCTATTAAAACCATCTAAATTTCTAAGAATACAGTGAACGCCTGTGCACATTCCCAGTAGCCACCAACAGTAGTGGTGGTCCCATCCGTCGAGTCATCTTCCATTCCATTTTTGGCTACTGAACTTTTCGCTTTCATTGACAGGCGGTGTATGCCCCAAGGGGGGATCTGTTGATCATCATCATCACCATCACCAGAAGCGGCAGCGGCAGCAGCAGCTGTTCGTTTTCTTCCCCTTCCGCGTTCTGCTCAATTATGATTCAAGCTCCGACTGCGATGAATCAGCCTTAGTCACTCCCTCTCCTCTCTCCACCCGAAACAAGGGTGAGGGGTGACCTTGTTACTTAAGCCCGGTGCCGAAAAGCTTCAAACGAAATGAAAAGTCAATCTGACAATGGCGGAGGGGCGGCCCCCGTGGCACACAAAGCAAATGGCACGTAACCCAAAGGGGCGGCCTGGCAGCGGATATGGCAACGGATAGGCAAAGGAGACGACATAGAGCTGGAAAAAATCAATCAATTGTGTACAGGTTGCTCGGCATTATGCTATAATAGATATGACCCCAGCGATTCTGGTTCAGTGGCCTCAATTTCCATCCAAGCAATTGGGCATAGGAAATGATGGGAAATTCTTCACTTGGATATTCACTTTCATTTAATTATGATAAGTAGGTGGCTGTTTAGACGGAATAATAAGCAACGGTGGGAAAATGCCAAGCAGATAATTGCATAGAGCCACTAAAAAACATTTAGGGAACAGAAGAGTTTAAGGGAGTTGTTTATATTCTTCCATAAGAATAGAAGATTTTATTACATATCTATCTGTAAGTATTCTCGATCCCATAAGCCACCGTATTGACAATGTTCAGAATGAAATTGAATTAAAAATCGGTATCTGAAGA
Organism: Drosophila lowei; assembly: GCA_008121275.1. NCBI lineage: Eukaryota > Metazoa > Arthropoda > Insecta > Diptera > Drosophilidae > Drosophila > Drosophila lowei. The sequence continues at coordinate 6,901,659 of CM017777.1, forward strand.
GAATAGGACATTAGAAAATATACAAATATATGCATTAAATGTTTACTATAATGCAATGCAATATATTCTATAAATATAATTGTTTTCTCTACTTTTAAGGCAATATATTCTATAAGTATTGCACATTTCTGTAGCTATGTCACGTGCCACGGGTATTACTAGTCTACATATATTTATAGATTTCCCAAAGAATAGTCTAGTCTGAATTAGCCATCTAACTAAATAAGGAAAATCCCTTTCTATGACTAATTAACCCTGAATATTTAAAAGAACTTTCCAAGAATTCTTGTTTGCATTCCCATTGAGACTCACCAGAAATCCCCCAAAAGTCAGTAAAGTTCCCCCTCAGATCGAAATAAATAAAAACAAAATTTTGTTAAGATAGAGGGATATCGGACGGGTAGGGGCCAAGTAAATTTATGACTTAATTTCAGCGAAAATTGTTTCTTGCAAACAAAAACAAAAGCAAAAAATTTCACTTCCCGAAAAAAGGAAAAAAAAAAATGGAAATTAATTTTCTTGTTCATATGATTGTTTGGCAAATTGTGAAAATGTGTAAACAAGCAGCGGAACACACGATTTCCTACTGAAAGGTTGTGCGATCTCTCATATTTTTTGAATCGAAATGAAAATCCAGAGGAGAGTGGAAGCACCTTGAGCGCATTTTACCGCTATTAAACAAATGTCAGCCAGCAAAACGCGGCCTAAACACAGCAATTAACTAGAAAAAAACAGCAACAACAACAAAGAAACACATTTTCGTTTCCGTGTAATAAACAATAAACACCACTTTCCATTGTTGTTGTGTGAATTGTTGGTTTTGGTGGTTCGTTTCTCGCTTTTTGATCAATTTTTCAGCTGTTTGCCCCCTACTGGATCTCTGAACACACACGCATAATTTATTATAATTTTGACATTGAACGAGTTCAATGTCGAGTCGATGATATGCACAAGTGGTAGACAAACGCTTTGCTTTGATTCCAATTCCGATTCCGATTCAAGTTCAGACTCCGTTCAGACGCCGCGGTCTTGGTCATCCAACTTTTGGCTCAATTTGGGATGGATGCCGTTCGTCCGTTCCATCGTTCCGCCGTTCGCTGACGTCGCGTCGCTGGCCATGCTCTCTCGGGGCTCGACATTCAAATCAGTCAAGTCCCTGTGCCCCGTCCCCCATTCGATCTGTTGCTGACTCAAATTATTTGGTTTATTCGTTAGCTAAGCCATGACAGTGTCGCGGCTGCGCAGTCCGCTCAAGGGTGCAGACAGCGAAGAGACAGGGGAGCAGCACAAACAGAGGCAAAAACGCAGCAGCACAGTCACAAACACCAGTGCTGCCATTTTAGAGTCGAACCTAGCCAGAAATCAGAGCAATAGCAGAAGTAACGGTCAAATCTGGCTATTTTTCACATAAAAGTCGACTATTTTTAACCACAGATCTGGCGGTTTTAACAGGCGAAATAGGAGAGCTTACCATTCTAACCTCTTAATTAATTCCCTTTGATTGGATCTTCAATAATCTAAGAAGGAAAAATACCTATAGCACTCGCTATAGATTGATAAATTCAGATTGATTCAAGATGAAACGACAATCATGGTGTTTAATCATGATATGATTGAACTTATTTACAACCAACGATGATAATTCTGTGAAGATATTACAGATATTAGAAGAACATTTATTTTAGAAGTATAAATCAATAAAGAACCTTATATCGAGGTATGCAACTATAGGTTTCTGCAGGTGTGGTATTATCTAAAGCTGAACTGTTTTACCATTTTTTTAATCTAGCTATTTTGTTTAGCTATTTTGAACGATAGGTTCAACTCCAATTGGCATCACTGCCGCCCAGCAGACAGCACCAACGCTTTTTTGAGGTCAACGGTGCTTTTAACGGAGCATCCGATGAGCAGCAGTGTCATTCGGTGGCAGAGACGTTAGTCGATGGGCGCAGAGGTGAAAAAAAAACTCGTTCAATGGAAGGGTTCACATTAGAGCCCGGCAGAGAGGCAGAGCCAGAGGCAGGGTCGAGGTCAAGGTTGTTTGGTGGAGGTGGGGTTTTATGGTTGTGTGGAAAAATACAAAATCAGTTAATGATATGGAAAATTTGACTAAATTATCTTGAACTTGAATACTATTCAGCTTCTTCCAGCCAGAGGCAACAGACATTCAGATATCGGTGATCTCTATGGGACAACAAAAACACAGATAAAAGATTACCAAGAAGTCTTCCAGCCAGAGGCAACAGACATTAAGATATATCGATGGTCTCTATGGGACAACAAAAACACAGATAAGAGATACCCAAGAAGTCTACAGATAAACCACTGTATAAACAAAACTCTGCTTCTTTAGATTTACGATTCTATAAGTACTTCATAAATACGGTTTACAAAGCGGTCTTTCATCTTTGCTGCTTTCGCCCTCCTGTGTTGTTGTTTTAGTTAATCGTGCGATGAACTTGACAAAGCGGGAAAACAAGGAAGAAAAGCAGGGAATGCAGTGCTATCTGAAGGTCAAAGACGCCAATAGCCTTGCAAATATCAATTGCTATAAAGATTGTATCTGTAGATATCAAGAGGGGAACATGTAAATGACAGAAGATCTCAGTAGATCTCCTTTATGATTCGAGAAGCCACAACTAATGGCTCCCCATAATCCTAAAAGATGGTAGAAACAATTTTAAAAACTCCTATTTCAAAGGCTTCTTTATCCGTTAAGGTATCCCCCTAACAGATTTGTTATGCTATAAAAATATATGAACGATCATGCTCAGCATCAGCTTACAGAAGCTGCTTTCTCAGCTTTTTCGTAGAACCCTCAAACAGTAAGAACAGTGTAGATATCTAACATAGGTATACGAGTATATCAATACTTCAATATACATAAATCAATATGGATCTGGTAGCACGCGTAAGAATCTGGAAATGTTCTCCCCTCTCCATTTTTATTTGTGTCCCCGCCACTCGCCTTGCTGAGGGGCTTTTGGCATCGTAAATAGTTATGATGTGCGATAAAGTTGCACTGAGCGAAAATTCGTAGCGTAATTGTTTCTGCCTGTCAGTATTTATTTTCTAGGTTACTCGAGTCACAGTCATGGCTAATTGCGCGGGTTGTTAAACTTCAAATCCGGATGTCACCTTCAAGAATATACGTATTATTACTTTTTGAATGATTTTTGCTGTCTGTTTCTTTGTTTTATTTTTTCCCTGGCAGCAAAATATAATGGGGTTGACAGTCGCTGGTACGGATCGTTTCCACTTCCGAAAACGTATTTCTGTGGTAAGACTTTTAATTTATATTTTAATCAATATAAATTCAGCTCTCTTTAAAGTTCTGGGCGTTGCTATGATGCAATCCCCCTGTTCAAACTTTTAAATAGTCGAAAAACACACTCGCTAGAGAATGAAAAATGGTTAGCTTAATTAAGAAGTTCTACTTTTGAAGTTAGGCAACTTGTTTTAGCACTTCCTAAAGCCCAAAGTTTTCCAAAACTGGCTCTCCAAAGTTTCTCAATTCTTAAGAATTTCTCTCAGTGCAATCAGTGAAACAATAGATTTTCGAATTCTTATATTTCAGGGTTTTCGCTATGGGAAAATATGCGTATCATAAACATAAAGCCAATGAATGCTATCATTATCGGAGGAGGAGACGGCGGGAAACAATAAGATCTCCATCTCTTTTCCTCTACTGGCGGTTTCAATTCTTTGTTTATCTTCTGTTGCCGTTAATTGTCGTTCCTCTCTTCTTCTTGGGGCTCGGGTTCCCTTCGTGTACTCAATAGCCACAGATGCTTGACTCTACCATATCGTATGTATTCAGTAAATATTCTCGTACTTACAGACCCCAACACAGCGTGTGTATGACAAAGACAACATCAGCAGAGAATTGGAGTCAAAGTAAACCACCACCAGACGGGCAAGATTGGCTCTGACCTTACACACACCACACACCACACACCACACACCACTCACCACACACACTGATACTCTCGTACTCGCACTCACACCACTGAAAACTAATAATCAAGAAGCAGTTAAATGGCAAGCAAGTAGAAAAAGAAGCCGGGGTCTCCCCCCAGAGCCCCCACAAAGCCCCAAGCGCCAACTCAGGCACTGACTCAACGTGCGGTTCGAACTCAAACAAAAAACAAAGAAAACGAGGCCTCAAAGACAAGTTTGAAACGAGATTTAGATACCCTTTCATGAATTTTCACGATCAGATCCCATTAAAATTATCAAGTACAGTAGCCTATTGTGTCCTTGCTCCCTTGGCTCCTATTGCTCCTGTTGCTCAGAGATTTGTTCTTCGAAAACTGATGCCAGCACGATGCACAAGCGAATGCCCGAGAATCCAAAAACAAAATACATAATGCTGATGCAAAATTTTCCCATGAGCAAATGAACAAAATCGTTTCGAAAATATTCCCAAATTATAGGAAAAAGTGCAACCAGTTTAAAAAATTGTACAAAATAATGCAATAAAATTTCGCTTATAAAAATAAACCAGTCTTATAGAAAATTGATTAAAATATTGAATACAATTATTTGTCTTTAAAAAAAAGGTGATGAATTAACTCTCAAAGCAGCAGTAAACTGAAAAGATATTCCTGTGGCAAAACATACTACGAATTTAAGCAGGAATATTCTAGAGAGCATACGATTGAATATTTGATTGATTGTTTTTTAAAATTCGAAGTTTATAGTGCCTATGGCTAATTCGTAAATGACTATTTGTCAAGTTCAATTTAGATCAATTTAGACAGGATGATATTGATATTGAACTTGATAGGCAAGTAAACAGACTTCGTTAGATCTACTCTATAGCAAGAATAATAAAGTGCAGTGGGACTGTAAGTCCGAGAGATGATCCCTTTTGTGGATTACACATTTCTTTAAAAATCATAATACCCAACTCTGCAAGAGTACACTCATACACAACGTATTCGCATTTTGAGGTTACCCCAACAGACCACAACAACAACAGCAAGCAACAAATTGCAAGGCACAAGAATCACAGCCTCAACCCCAAAAACAAATTTAAAAAACAGCTGTTGACCAACTAAAAATTCAGTTTTGCGGCGTTTTTTTGCATACAACTTTGAGAAACTTTGCAAAGTCAAGAGAAGAAGAAAAAGGAGACTGAAAGACAGAAAACAAAAATTGTACATCGAATTATCTTTAATGTTATGCCTTGGCAAATGTTTTGAAAACGCTCGAAAACCACTCTGCCGCCTGATTGGAGTGTGTTGTGTCTTGAGAAAACGATTTTCATGAATTCAAATGGATTTGATTTTCGGACTTTTGCATGTAATTAAAAAATACAACACCAATACCAAAATTTAATGAGTCTTACGTGAGAATAATTAATCGGTTTCGGTTAATTTCTAATCATTTCAAGGCTTACAAATGATTATGAACTGAATTGTTGAGGCGCCCCCCAATGATGATAATAAATGTCTAATTCTTTGGATAGATTTAGTCGCTTCCAGAGAACTGCCATATCTTATCTAGCAAGATATTATATGATTGATTGATGCATAACTTAAAAGCCACTAACATAAAATAGATAACTTAAAACCAGCTAAAAAGTATATAAAAGTAAATGATTTATTAGTCGTTTGCGAGAATGAAAGGGAAGATGCCATTCTAGGGACAGACATTGTGTTACAATGTTCCTCAAGAATATTTTTACTTAGTTAATGATTATATAATTCCTGGTGTATCTCTAGTTGATTTAGATGTAAATTATTTTCTGTTGGAGTCTGGAAATTATTCTACCTAGATCATTGAACTTTAATCGCTGGATCCTAAGCTTAAGCGTAATAAATTTAATTATAACCAGTTTCGAGTACACGTGAGCGAACCTTTAGAGTCTTGATCTTGATCAAAAAGGTTGAATTTAAATTAATCAAAATACTCCTAATGGATACAGATCGTAGTCCTATACCCAACATTTTTTCCATCTGCTCCAACATCGAACTTTTTATGGGAGATATCCATCCAGAGAGATCTTTGTTGAACTTGGTTGAACTACTTCTCAGATACCTTCCGTCCCCCCTCCCTGCGAAGCCTCATCAATCATTCGATCTTAGATCTGAGAGCCATATCACGTACGGGTAAGAAAACCAAACAAAATGGGGAAAAAACAACGAGGAAGAACCAAGAAATATTTTGTTGTGTGTACTCAACATAAAGTGGCACTCCAACATCGAGTACATCGTGGATGATCTCTCCTCCTCTCTCTCTCTCTCGCTACGAAAGGCGTTTCTTGTGGCAGAGAGAGGCAGTTGTTGGGGTCTGGGGGCTGGGGGTTTCTTATTTTTGGAACAAACATAAACAACGCCGAGAGCAAGAAAAACCAGTTCTATGAGGTGGGGACTGGGGGCTGGCTAGAACATGTTGCACGTCGAACCAAGCAGGTTGCTTGGCTCTCCCTCTGCCTCTGCCACTCCCCTACCATATCTATATGGAACATTGAGTGCAGTAGCCCCCATACTTGAAGCTATTTTTGGGCAACTTCAATATTCCATCCACTCACGATTTATATTTATTTATTCCTTCGGAGGGGGACAACACTCTCATACCGCGTACGTCGCTCTTTCCTCTAAATAATGCTCACACCCCATAAATGACACATTTCCAGGGTCGAGAGACAGACCCGTCAGTCAGGAAGTTGAAAGAAAAACGAGAATACAGTGCACGATCGAAAGAGTGAACAAAAAGGGAACACAATTCCAAATTGTAATCACGTTTGTTAATGTTCTTTGTTTTTACTTTTCAAAGAGCTCTTACGTTAAGACATACTTGTCGTACCTTTCTTATTAAAATAAATCAAAACCGTTTGGGAGAGCTTGGGACCCGAACGCACGAAACTTTCAGCTGTAGGCAAGACAGATCTTGAGACTTTGGGCGACTATAAGCGGCTCTTCTTTGTGTTATCGCTGTGGAAGATATCCCCACCTCACCGCAATGATAAGCTGAATTTTAAGTTGTTTAAGTCTTTGCCAGGCGATTTTAATAGTTTTTCGATGGAAATTATGCCTTATTTTGATCAAATTTTGATGGGTTATGTTTTACAGAGAGCTACGATGTGTGAAAGGAAACTTTATAGGTTTAAAAACTACTTATAAAGATCTATTCAAAACTATGATCCCTTTAAACTTAACCTCTAGCGAGTGTCCACTGTGGTGGTCCTGTAGATGGGATGGCCGAGCCGAGCCTTCCCTCAACTTTCGTGTGATTGAACGCTTTCAAGGATAATTGTCAACACGGCAGCGGCAGAACGAAGAACAAGAACCACAAAAGGTAAAGACAAAAACCCGAATGGAACGAACGGCTCTTTGTTCTCTTCTCTGCCGCTCCTGCCGCTGCTGCTGATGCTTCCTCTTCCTCTGCCGATCATAATAATAAGCAAAGTGCGTTCGCCTGGTGGGCGTTGCTGAGGGGCATGGCACCAGCTGAGAGAAAATCAAAGAGAGAGAATCGAAAAGCTCGTCTCTGGGCAAATGACAGACGCGGAAGTGAATTGTGATCAGACCTGCCTCGCGCTCGCTGACGACGTGATTGCCAGCTCTTAAAATTGGCCCGTCCATCAGTTATTAACGTGTTCAGCCACAACGTGGCCCAAATACAAAAACAACAGCAGTGAAATAAAATTGCTAAAAATACCTGCAACGCATTTGGAGCAGTCATCATTACCCAGCAACAACAACAACAGCCACAACAGCAGCAGAAATAAAAACCCAACGCGAATACGAGTATTGTCTTCACTGATAAGATAAGCGCAGCCAAAGGAAATGATTCAAAGCCAGCGGCGAGGGAAAATGCAAAACAAACAGAGAGAAAACCCAAGCGAACCGTTTCTTGGTAAATTTGAAATGAGCGAAGAGCACGCTCTGAGGTGGTTCTAACTTGTGGCCCACCACTGTTAAAGCAAGCTCTACTTTTGATAGAGGAATGGGGAACACAGTGGAGGCTCTCTTGAGAGGGAATCAATGTTAAAATAATATTTGCATAAAAAAGATATATTCCAGAGAGGCCCTTAATCCAAATGAAAGACATTCGTAGTTAATTGATACTTTTGTGGAAATTCTAATGGAATAACTTTTTCTTTCGTCAAGCACGCAGAATGCATTCTAAGAAAATAAAATACTTAATGGACATGATTCCCTACAAACTAAGTGATTCTACAAGGCGCCTGATGTGTTTACAATATGCTAAACACCACTGTACTCGTAAGTGTAAGGCATAATGGAGAACTGAATAAATTACGGTCAATATTCTCCCTATTGATTTCCATTTGCAGCTCAGAATAGCTCCACCGCAGCTCATTTGCAAGTTTTCCAACAAGTGAACTACATGATTTCCATGTCACGTATAATTTTTTGAAATGTCAGACAAGCTCAGAGAATCAAATGCTGCCATAGCCACACTTATCATCACAGATACACAGGCAGGCACACAAGCCACACTTATCATAAATATGCACACGGCGCAGGCACAGTCACAGTCGCAGTCACAATTATTCAACAACACCCACCCCACACAGTGGGGGCTAAAACGAAGCTGCTTCAATGCAACAGCGCCAAGTGCAGCAGGTTTTCTGCTTCTGTTTCACTTTTTCACTCAGCGTATGGTGTATGCCAATGTCAATCTGGCTCTCCAGGCTTAGGCCACACATCCAAGGTAGATCCAGGCCCAGGCCCAGACGCAGACCAAAGCTTAAGAACTTTTGTTATGCAAAAAGCGTGCCTCAGCCCAAAGTATTGCAGTCGCAAGCAAAAGTTTTCAAGCTTCTGTATTCTGTACGCCCACAAACACGTTGCTGGGTTGCCGGGCGGGCAAACATATATGTACATATATTTGTTATTGTTTGGCGCTAGAGCAATGCATTTGGCAGGTTTAGCGGGGAAAAAGGCCAGATATGTAGGCAAAGGAAATTGCTAAGATGGCATAGCTTCCATTTCCAACTTTTAAAACCGTAACCGAACAAAAAATCAAACTAAAATATTAATTCGGGCTTAAGATCCACAAAACGATATTTCCGGCAGCTTCTGGTTTATATATTTTAAAAATTAAGTAATATGACTACTTTTTATATTATTGGAACTACCAGATTAAGCAAATTTGCAAAAAGAAAACCTGCTAAAATTAAAAACCTGTCCAGTGCACATGCTCAAAAATTAGCATATTGCCAAATTAACGATGAATTGTTCCTCAGCAACAAAACTGAAGAAATATTATTATATTTATAATATTTCGAATGGAATTGTTTGGCACTGGAAGTTTTCCCTTTCTTTTATCTGAGCGACCACTGGGTATCAATCAACCCCAAAAGGGTGGTATCGAATACGTTTTAAATGAACACCAGGAATAAATTCAAGGTTAAATTACTTGTATTTGCATACTTTTCCTTGAAACGCTCCCATGATACACAGATTCTCTAATTCCAGATAGATTTTAATCTGCAGCTATCCATCCATAAGTGTGGGAGCACATGCTGATTTTTTTGCCTGAACTCTAAGATTGCCTTTCAGTTCAGGGTTTAATCTTAGTTTAATTTTTGACTAATTTTTGAAAAACGGAACTGGTCAGAAATCTGCATAGAAGTTACCCATTTACATATTTTAGCTTCTTTCCAGCTAGATTTTAATGTTCGACTAGCCATCACATCACTGTGGGCAGAACATGCGCGTGTACGCTTACCAGCCAGAGAGAGAGAGAGAGAGAGAGAGAGAGAGAGAATTATGTGTGACTTGGTGAGAACTTTATTGATTAGTCACAAGGCTAACACTCTGCCAGCTGAGATTTCCATACAATAAAATAATTTGTTGTTAATATTACTACTGCGGGCTGCAAGAATTGGAAGCTGTAGAGCTGCCTCCAAGCCCAGCATTTCCACCCACTCATCAAGCACTGCACACAGCGTGAGAGAGAGAGGGCGTTTTTTATGAACGCATATGAACTCACCTTCAATTGGGGCAGATTATTATCGCGGGCAGCATTAAAAACAATGAATTTGTAATCCATTTTGTTGAATCGCCTTCAGCATAAATCTCTCCGATTCTCTGGTGTGGTGGTGGGTGGTGGGGAACAGGGGGAATACCAACAAATCCGCAGCAAAGATTCTTGTTTCCCTTTTTCTGCCGCTGCTGCTTCGCAGGAGAGGAACAGAGAGATTCTTGTGGATGCTGTTGATGTATGTATTTCTTTCGAGTAATTTTATTTCTTTTGCACAAAAGAAGAACTTTCAAACCGCAAACGCAAATACATGTATAGATTTTTGTATATTCAACAATTGCCAACGTTTTCTTGGCTTCCGTATTTTTATTTTCTTGCAGTTGCAATTGTTATTTCTAATTTGTTTCGCACTTTTCTTTCTTTCTTCTTGTGGCCCGCTGCCAAAAAGCAGGAAGATGAATAATTCCTTCTTTCTTTTCGTATTACTTGTTGTTGTTGCACTTCCGGGCTTACTTAATTCTCGATTTTAATTTTTGTGGATCGGATTTCGGTTACTACTCTGCTGGGGCAGAGCATTTAACACATTTAACACAAGAACCTCGGCGATTTAACCAACAATTTGTCTCGATTTGCCGCAGCTCTGCCTCGAAAACCGACAGCCAGGAGAGTTGTTGTGAGAATTAAAAAATTTTGAAAACACATCTGGCCGTCAAGTGCAGAAATATACCGAAATATACCGTCTTATTTTACAAATATACTGTCAATATACTGACGAATTCAAGTTCTGTTTTACATAATCCGATTTTGATCTTCCGTCGAATATTCTCAGCTATATAGAACATTTAGCCATGCCCACATAATTTTAGGCCATTGATGAATAAATTTTCTTCGAGATTGGCTAGTTTTTATTCCTTGCTTTTATTGTATTTTGACTAGAACAAGGCTTAAACAAAATAGTTCAACAAAAAAAACAGTCGCAATGTTGCTGGTATTTGAAGACATGATGCGTGTATAGGCCTTTGTATACCCTATTTCGTTAATTTTATATGAAAATCCACGTTTTTAAAACGTAATTAATAATAAAATTTTCTCAAATTTATATGTTTAAGACATATTCATGCATATGATTATTATCTTAAAATTGTATATATCCTTATACCTATTCTTGGTCTCTGTAGAAAGACGATGAGCTGCAAAATATCGTTGAAATAGGTTTAAAACAGAGACTTAATTGTTGTTGCCTTATTTGGAGCCTGGGATGACAAACATTTTCTCAATTCTATAACATCCATTTCCCCCAGGGTAGCCCAGAAACATTTGTGCATGGAATTAGCAACATTTGTTTATGGAATGGGGCTCATTGTCGTCAAACGGTTATTACCAATAAATACTTGTTTTTGATCTTCCGTGGAATATTACTAGCTATCTAGATCTCTCAGCCGTGCCCACATAGTTTTATCCGATCAATGAATCAATTTCCTACTTGATTGGCCTATTCTAAATACTTGCTTTTATTGGATTTCTATATACCGTTGAAAATTAAATTTAATAGATTGATGAAATTGACAAAATATACCATTATATACCGATATAGCGTAAATATACCGTCGGTTCAATTTTGACCTCAGAAAATACCAAAAAATATTAAAAATACCGTAAAATCAAATATACCATTATATACCGATATACCATTTCGTACGAACCTTGCAATTTGCTTTGGCTGTTTTTTCCTGTTGTCCATACCCTTTTTTATAGCCCATTCAAAATTACGACTCATTTCTTCGTCGCAGGAGAGAGCACAACCAGTGTGACCTACTACATTTTGCATTAGTTCGATAAGATATAAATTTCTCAGCTAAACAATTCTTAAAAAGGCCTACTTCTACGTAAGTATAACGATGGAAAAACGAACTTAGCCCACTTAACACCGCCCTATATTCAAACTGGATAATAACTTGAGTTGAGCCGCCGAAAATAATACAAATAATAATATTTAATAATAATTACTCTTGTGGGTCCATCATATTCCTAATCTTTGCATAACAAAAACAGCAAGATATCTTGTACCTAAACTGCGCTAAAATTCTTCAAAATTCATAATTTTCGTGGAGGGTATTTTAGTACCAACCTGGCTTTTAATTGTTATCTGTCTATGATCGGAAATCATATTCCTCGATTTTGATATTCGAAATAATATTTCCAGCTAAGTAGGACGCTCAGCCCTAAACACATAATTTTATCCGATTGGTGAATTAATTTTCTATACGATTGGGTAATTTTAAACACTCCTTTTTATTGGATTGTTTTTAAAATTAGGTTTAAGCAAAGAAGGTTACATGTTAACTACACATTTGCTACATACGAATACACTTTTTATGGAGTATGAACATTTTTATTCCTAATTCCTTTAATTGTTAAATAAAATCTGTTTTCCAAGCTGCTTTAAGACGTTATTACAAATTACCTTTCCTCAGATTAAATTTGTTTGAACTACTAATACATTTGATTAGTTTCCTGTATAAATGTCTCGACACCTATTCTTGGGCTCTGTTAGAAAACCAATAAGTGCAAAATTTCTTTGAGATAACTTTCAATTTTAGATACGAGACTTTTTTTGCACAGCTACTAAATATACAAGAGAGTTAATAAAATCGGTCATTGCATTCATTGAAGCCTGGATCACAAATCAAATCCCCTTTTACCTAACAAACCATGAAGGAAGCTTATAACATATCCCGCTGGAAAGTGTAGTTAGGGACAACGGTAAAACGGGAAACATAGTACAAAATACGGCCTAAATACAAATTAAAGAATTAAAGTATTATATATGTATGTATACTATAACATTTCAAAGTATTTGCTTAATGTTATATGGGCATTTTCGCACAATGACACAAAACATTAAATGTCAATAAAAAAAAGAGTTAATTTTCTCGATCTCCTGTATGTTAATAATATCACCAACTGCTATAATCAGCAAAATTTACTTTATTTTTCCGTATTGTTAGGTTCTTATACTCGATACTCAAAATGAGTGAGAGATATACATACTAGATTTGTGGGAAAAGTGGATACCCAGAAGGAACCGTTTACGACACCAAGTATATATATTCACGATCAGCATCAATAGCCGAGTCGATATAGCCATGTCTGTATATCCGTCTGTCCGTCCTTATGAGCGCCTAATTCTCAGAGACTATAAGAGCTAAAGAAGCCAAATTTGACTTCCACACTCCTATGATATCTCACTGTTACAAGTGTATTTCACCGCCCCCTCCACCCCCACAAAGAACGGTGGTCATCACAATTTTGAAGATACGAGAAAATTAAAAACCCATAATCACAGAGAATGACCATATCTACCAGATTGGATAGATGGGATCATTATTATAGCCAAAAGGATCAAATCAATTTGCTGTGGCTACACAGAGCCCTACACGTTCTGACTGAACTTCTGTCTCTCTCTCACACACTCCTTGTCGTTCAATTTTAGCGCCTGCTGGCGGAGGGGAGCCATACTAACTAAGTATCGGGTATAAATATAAAGTTGCTACAGCCGCGAAATGTAGCTGTAGTTAAAATGATGTTTTTCTTTATTGTTATCAGCAAAATAAGAGTTATTCATGATTTTTTCTCTAAGCCAAGAGAAGTATAATTTCGACGATTTTCATTGGTGGACAACAAAAATCACGTGAACGTTCCGTTACAAAAACCATGGATGAAAAATTATAAGTGGTCACCCTGAACAGCCGTGATAGGGCTGTTAAGTGTATGATATATATATATAAATTAATATATCGATATACAATTTTTGACAGATGATGATATATGTAGGTGCTATATTTTTAGTTAATGTGATTTATTTTGAAGAATATATCATCAACGGAACCACTTTTCTGAATTCTGAGCAAATCAACTCTATTTCTCTGTTGTTTCACGTCGTTATATCAGATATGCCGATGATGATTTGATGCTACTTATCGATGCAACAAAATCAACTATTGATATTTTGCCGACTTTTGTGCGATAACAAAATATTGATATTTTTGTGCGATAAGTGGAATATGTCGGCGTTTTATTAAAAAAAATGACAATATAAGCGCCGAGATACGATTTTGTAATTGTTATTTCAAAATGACAATCACAACTATTGTTCGATATTTAATTTCCACGGCATAAATTCTGTAAGTAGTCGTTAATGTCGGGAAAACAACGGCGAATGGTAACACAAAATCAACTATCGAATAAGATGCAAGGGCTGTGACTTAAAATGGGCAACACTGGCGAACAGCTGTTTGTTCAGCAAGGAAGAAGCAGAGAATTAGTCGTCAAACAAAATTTTAAACGAAATTCCCAGAAAATTCAGCAGATTTCCTATCCAGTTCGGTGCGTAAGCGTATTTAAACTTTAAAATGAATCGCCTTTTTGGACGGGGTAAGCCCAAGGAGCCGGGACCAAGCCTAAACGACTGCATTACGGGCGTAAGTAGAACAAATATGCAGACAATAAACAAAGAAATGACGACATTTGTAATTACTCAAATAGGTCGATGCTCGGGCCAACAACATCGATGAGAAGATCGCCAAGCTGGAGACGGAGCTGCGCAAATATCGCGAGCAAATGTCCAAGATGCGCGAAGGGCCAGCCAAGAACTCCGTCAAACAAAAGGCCCTGCGAGTGCTCAAACAAAAGAAAGCGTAAGTGCAGGACCAAATAGATCTCAGACCTCTACTGCAACTATTGGTATGTGTCCCACAGCTATGAACAGCAGTCCGAATCTCTGCGCAACCAGTCGTTCAACATGGAGCAGGCCAACTATGCCGCGCAATCACTCAAAGATACTCAGGCCACGGTGGCTGCCATGAAGGATGGCGTCAAGCAGATGAAGACCGAATACAAAAAGATCAACATTGATCAAATCGAGGTGGAGTCTCATTTCTATAGAGTAACCATTTAAAATGTTTGCTAATATTGGTTTTCTTCTTGCAGGTCATCCAAGATGATATGTCTGACATGTTCGAGCAGGCGAATGAGGTACAAGAAGCCCTGGGCCGCACCTATGGCATGCCCGAGGTGGATGATGATGACTTGCAGGCAGAACTGGATGCCTTGGGCGATGAAATGGCTTTGGATGATGACTCTAGCTATTTGGATGATGTGGTCAAGGCACCCGAGGCCCCAAGTCGGGATCCAGGCGCCGACAGCATCGTCCCGGGAAAGGTTTGTGTCCTGTCTAAAAGAACAACTGCGTTGATGAGCTGACATTTTCATTAATCTTCTATAGACCCCCACTGGTATCGAGACGGACGAGTTTGGTTTGCCCAAGATTCCAACATCCCTGAAAACCACGTAGAGGAGCCGCAGGCGTCACTCGATTTTCCATACTGTTTCAGGCACGTTTTGTACATTATATATAAAATATGGTTGGATCCATCAAAGATTTCACTTAAGTTTCGCCTTTGTATGCATTTTCTGTTTTTTTTTTTTTTTTTAAATAGCCGGTAAAAACAAAGCCCATCTATGCTTGTTTTCGTTAGCAATTCCACGTTTCATTAAAAAGAGGACAAAAAATAGTTTTCGGGCTTACCAGATTCCAGAATCTGTTCGCGATCGGATCATTATTACCCCCGGAATGAAGAAAATAATATCCCGTCTCTGGTTCCCCTGCCCCTGCCTCCCCCTCTTCCTCTGTGTTCAATCATTTTAAGCGACAAACTTTTCAACTGCTTAATCTTAAGTAAAGCATAAGCAAAAAGAGCGGATTTCAATCAAAGAGAGCCAGGGTGCCCAAAAGAAAAAAACAACCACCAGTTTTTGGCGAAATATCGCCCATACGAACCGTAGTCCGTTCTCTTTCGCGAGAGAGCTTTTGCACTGCAGTCACATTGCAACTGCAGCCAGTACTCTCTTAACCTCACTCTCCCACACACACACTCTCGCTTTTCAGCCTCGCTCACACACAGATGCGCTCTCTCCGTCTCTCTCTCTGCATGAGCATGAACGAACCTGCCTCATGAACTTGAGCAAACGCGCGCGTGTTTCTCTGCCGCCGCTGTCCGAGTGTGTGTGCGTGTGCGCGCGCTGTCTCCGTCTCTGTCTGCGTCTCAGTGCAGTCCCTCGGTGTTGTGTGCAAAAATAAAGCGTTCGCGTTCGCCGTTCCAACCGTCGTCTGCTTTGAGGCAAATCCAAGCGTGGATCGTGCAGGCCCGGGCTACTGGGCGGTCTGCGGTCTCCCCATACTTCAGAAGGTTGATGAGTATTGAGGAATAGCACTCAGGAATAGATCCTAAATGCACTGGTATTTATTTCACAATGAGAATGATTATATTTAAAATCCTTTTGATGCCTAGCAACAGCTCCTCCAACACAGATTCCCGAACCACACCCCAGAAGAAATTGAGAGATCGGAACAAAGTATATCAAATATCTTTCTTGGGAAAATAGGTCAAATATTAATGTTTAAATTTTCCTCAGCTCCTAGGCGACCAGCAGTAGAACTACCAAACTTCAGTCTCAACACTGTAATCTGGCCACAGGACCAGTTCATTCAAACTGCGTGCCTGCTGTTGAGAAAGAGGTGCAATGTTGGGTCGCAGCGTATTCTGCACCTCTGCCTGAGTCATCAGGGCGCCATCGACCTGAGAGCAGGATGCACTGTTGCACGATGGTCTGGGCCAGCACGATTTACACATGGAACAGCCTTGAGAGCAGAGTACCATTAGATCCAGTAAATTCTTCAAGTTCTACACTTTTTTAATGTCCTCAATAGCATTTTGACGGACCTATAATTCATGAAATCTCAAATTTTAACATCATTGGCCTTGGCCTTCGTTAGCCAATTGCAATTGTTTGTCTAAGAAATCATATCAATATCAGATGTAGATTTAACTAAAATTGTTGTTTTATATATGCTATCATTTCATTAAATGTAGACCAAACACTTTCCATAATTGTATCAGGTTTTCCCCTATATGCGCTGTATTTTATTCACAGATTCGACGGGCAGTTTTATTGCTAAGCGGCATTTGCCTGGCTATCTATCCCATCCTATTCCGGGTCTTATTCAAAAATGACAAAATAAATGTAAATAATTAAAATTAAAACTCACCTCACCTCAAAAATATATATACCATGGAACGCACCAGTTTCCAGTATGGGTGTCACAGCAGACAGCTAGCGACAGCCCTTGCGGCTGTGGCGGGTAAAAAACTCATTGATATGAGACCGTATTTCGTACCGTATATAAGAGCTTGAATTTAAATTTAAATTTAAATTCAAATGAAAACTTGTCTATCGAGTCTTTGCCTTTGGTTTATTTATTGAATTTATTTCATACAATTTCATATGCATTTTTGTTTTTCTTGTTGATTTGTTTTTTTTTCGATTAAGTCATAAACAGTTACATTGTTTTACATTGTACATTTGAATATGGTTTACTTAATATTATAATAGTAATATTATATTAATTTTAAGTCATATTTGTATATTTATTTAGTAATATCCCATGTGGTTATGATACGCATAATATATGTGTGTGTTGTTGTGTGTTTTTTTCCAACAAAAATTATAAACAAATAAAAACTATTTGTTATTGAGTAGTTTTGCTTACGTTTTTTGATAGTTTTGTTTTTATTGATTATTTTATTTATTAATTATTATTGTAAATATAATTAGTTAAAGCTACAACTTAGTGTGCGTTCTTGTACTCAACAACAACAAAACATCTACAACAAAATTATGACACATTAACAATAACAAAAAGATATAGTCGATCGATCGTTTATTAACAACAAAGAACAAACTATACAAAAAAAAAAAAATATAACCTGTTACGACTTTTATTATTAAACAAAGGAAAATTACTTTTTATTTATTTATTATTTTTTATTTTCATTTTTTTTTTTTTTTTTTTTTTTATATCACAAGTTAAAATTTTGATTATTGTTTGGTCAATTTGTGTATTATATAATATTTATATAGTATATTTATTTGTATTGTATTATGTATTAGGTATATATGTGGTATGTATGCATGTGTGTGTATGTGTGTAAATTATGTACATTAGAAAATATACTGATAGCATAATTTAATAAACATATAGTTACATATGTATGTCTGTCATCATAGTATAAATTGGTCTAGATAATCAAGTCATGGTGTTCCTCCAAATTCAATTGGTATTTGGGTCTGGTCTGGGACTGGGTTCAAGGAGCTCTACTAACAATTCGAGAGAGTGATATTTGTATATAAGTATATATAATTTGTATAGTTAAAAATAGTTTGATTTTTGGAGAATACACATAGAAATTCGAGTTAGTTGCATGCTTTAAGTGGAGAAAGTGATTTTTGTTTATGATTTAGAATAGATATATATTTTTTTTCGAGATATTTTATTACGTAGATCGCTCAGATATGATGGAATAAGCTGTAGGACTGTAGACAGATATGACAATTGTGGAATAGATGGCGATTGAGATAGACAGGCTTTTTCCTAAAAATATTCAACCTGCTTTGAGCTAGAGAAATATAAACGATTAAAAAAGAGTTCAGGTAGAGAAAAATCGAGAAAAAACCTACAATCGTAAATTCAAATGTGAAAGGAATTGTAAAGAAAATAGAACAGAAAATCATGCTCGGAATAATGAAAACAGATACAAAATTACAGATTAATTACAAAGACATTGCCCCAGAGATTGCCCACAAAAATAGATAACAAAATACACTATAAACGCTTCAGGGAAACCTCATTAAGATCCTTGAATGATTGAAAATTTGAAATGCCTGCATAGATCCCATCACATAATCCTAGCTGCCATTATATTTTTCTAAAATTACAAATCAGATTTTGTCAAGATCTTTCTATAGCATATAGTATATAGCATATTCCATCATACCACACGCAGAGACGATCCCATCGTTTGAGCTTCCATGTTCCATGTTGATATTACGAGTACGTAAGCATTAAGCCTAAAGACATCAGACCAACGACTCTCTGACGTTGCTCTTTACCTGTAAAATAGTTTCGAGAGATGATATATCGCATATGTATATGTATATATATATATATATATATATATATACTGTATGAGTCTATAAGGGTATATAGGGGCCATATAGGCAGCTGCCATCCTAGATGTAGGTTGTATATAGGGATTTACATAGAGAGAGTTGCGTAGATAGACGAGCGTGCGATATGTCAGGGTTGGGATTGGATCCGCCTCCTGTACTCCCGTTGGGCTATGGGGAGAACACCCGCAAGGATCGCAGCAGAGTGGCCAAGACATTGGCCAGGCACTCGGCCTGCAAGGCCAACTGTCCGGCTCCAATGGGTCCGATCTGCACACCCACCAACTCCCGGAAACTGCTCGCCACATCGTGAACTTTCAGAACGATATTTCGCGTCTGCAGCGGAGCCGATGTGTGCCGCGTCATGTCCTGTGCCAGCTCCGTGATCCGCCGTATGGCCGTCAGGCAGGAGGTCAGGTGCTCGGGCAGCGTAATCAGCGTCATGTCGGACATGGAGGCCACTAGGAATTTGCTGGCCGTCACCAGAGCCAGCGTCTGCTCTGTCAGCTCGTTGCGTGCCCGCTGGAACTTCTCCTCGTCGATGCTCGTCCCTCCTCCCGCCGACTGGGCTGCCGAGCACTGGGCCGCCACCTGGTCGAGTCGGATCAGCAGCCCGGCCATGGCCACATCGGTCTTGCCCAGCAGCGCCTCCCCATCGATCAGGTGGCCGTTCTTCAGAAACAGCTTCTCGCCGTGCAGCTGCTGGGGCTTCTTTGGTACGAGAGGAACCTGCTGCTGTTGCTGCAGTTGCTGCTGTTGCTGGTGGCCATTGGAATGAGCATTGGGTAGGCGTGTCGTGGCCGGTATGGGCGGTGAATAGTGGGCAGGTGGTGGTGCAGGAGTAGGTTGTGCTGGAGACATGCCGTTCGTTGGACGCGGGCGACTGGCAATGGGCGGCAGTGGGGGTTTCTTCGGACCACTCACCGACATCATCATGGCAGTCGTTGCTGCTGTTCCTGCTGCTGGGGGATGGGGATTCGCCTGCTGCGCATCGAAGGTGGGACTGCCTCTAGGTGGCAGCTGGGGCGGTCCCCTACTGCTGTCCCTCTGCTGCTGCTGCTGTTGCTGTTGCTGCTGTTGCTGGTGTGTGGCCATAATCCTCACCTGCTTTTTGGGCGAGTACCGTTGCAAAAGTTCGGCGCTTTTGGGTGGTCGAGCGGGTGGTGGCGACAACTGCTCAGCGGTGGGTGTCCTGGGTGGTGGCTGCACCTCGGGCGGTGCTGCTGCTGCTGCTGCCGGAGTGGGTGACGACTCCTCCTTTTTGGTGGTGGGACAGCAGCTAAACTTGCTCTTCCGCTCCACAGTGGCATACTCGATGACATGCGGGGACTGCTCCTTGCCGGTGTTGCTGCTGCTGTTGTTGTGGCTCCCATTGGCCACTGACTGGAAGAACTCACGCTTGGCCTGCACCGAGTTGCTGTACAGGGATTCCGTCTCCATGGGTGGCCCTTGCTGCTGCTGTGGCACCTGTTGCTGCTGCTCTAGATTGGGAGGCGGTGGGATGATAAAGGACATAATCTCCTCCGGGGTGAGTTCTTTGGCGGGTGTGGCCTTCTGGGTGGGTGGTGCCACCATTATCTGCTGCAGGAAGCTGTCCAGCTCCTCGGCCCGACCCTCGAAACCCTTGGGTGGGGCAGCGTTCATCAGAGACAGGGAATCCAGCTCATCCGGGGTCTGCGGTGGGGGTATGGCACGCAAATCAATCAGATCCGGGTCCGTCTCGATGAAGGTGTCCTCGCGCACCTCGAACCCGTAGATCTCCGACAGCTGGCGCGCCGCCACATCCGTGTCCGCCGACGAGGCGTTGCTGATCTCCTTCAGCTGCTGGAGATACTCCCGCAGATTGTAGTCCTTTGTTTCGGCCCCAAAATGGCTGCCATCCGGGCTGTGCAGCCCGAAGCTGCTGCGCTGCGAGAGCGGCTGTTTGGCTGCTAGCAATCCTCCGGAGCCGGGAGTGGACCCGCCTGCTGCCTGGAGCAGCATTATCTGGGGTCGCCTGGCGGTGGGCGACTGGGCTGGCGAGGCCACCGACTCCGAGTCGCTTTCGCTCTGCGAAAAGTCCGTGCCCAAGGCCTGGAGATCGCTGAGCAGCTGGCTGAATCCGTTCATCTTCCGCTGGGGCCGCGGACTGGAGGTGCTGCAAAGGCTCGGCTTTCGCTTTGGCGTGGCCGGGGTGGCCGGGGCCGAGGAGGAGACGGGCGCCACCGTCTCCGGTATGGCATTGAGGCCCTGTGTGATGCCGCTCAGATCATGGCTGATGGTCTCCGCCAGAAGCGTCAGCGAGTCGCTGTGCTTGAGGGGATTGCCCGGGGGCAGAGACACGCCCAGACTAAGAACATTTGAGGTTTCCTCCGTGGAGGAGACCTTGCTGCTGTTGAGACTGTCGCAGTCCGAATCGAACTCGAGGACGGCCATTGTCTGGCCTCCGCCGGAGAGTCCCTGCTCCTGCTCGCTCAGATACTGCTCGGAGGTCTGGACGAGATGCTGCAGCTCCTGGACGCGTCGCAGTACCTGCTCGTTTTTGGCCTCCACACTGGCCATTTGATGGGAGGACTGGATGCGGCCCTCGCAGTAGTTGCTGCCGCTGCTGTCGCTCAGGCCCGAGTCCTTGGCCGCCTCCTCCAGCAGCTCCGTGGCCATGACGCTGTGCAGATCCAAGTCCATTACATACGGCAGTGATTGCGCCTGTAAGGGAGCCCCCAATTGAGGGGGAAGCTGCGTCACGGGATGGTAGGGCGGCGTCATCAGGAAGTTGACGCTGTGCGCCCGCGTGTGGTAGGGCAGCAGATAGCTCCAGCCCGCGGGCAGCACCGTGTGCTGCGACAAGAAACCAGGTGCATTATCCTCGTCCGAGGGGTCTCTTTCCCTCAGCAGATTCAACATGTTGCCTGAGAGAGAAATTGATCGAAATATATCAGGAATCCTTGGGGGTATCTTAAGAGGAATCTCACCCGTCAGCAGGCGATAGTAGCCGCCCAGCACCAAGCTGAACTCGCAGGCATCCCGATCCTCCATTATGAACTTTACGGCCCGATCGCCCAGCATAAAGATGGACACACTGCAGGTCACATCGTCCTCGCGATTCACCACCACATGGGTGAAGTCCTCGATGGCCGAAATCGGCTGGGGCTGATTGATAGCAAAAAAAAAAAATGAGTGAGTGAAGGGGTTTTGTGGTTTTTTGTTTTTGAGGATAACTCACCACCGAATTGCGAGCACTCGATATCTGACTGAGGCCGAAGCGTGGACTCACCAACAGGACACGCTCGACGCCTTCTCTTTGGTTTGTGCTAAAGCATTTGGCTCCATAGCTTGGTAAACTAGCGATTATATCTAGATAATGGAGTTTGGCCTGCAATTATACGAGTACGTCGGGTTTTTATAATTATTTAGAGATTCGTTTCACTGATTTTATCATATATTTGGATTTTGGTGTGGTATTCTCTCACTCGATTATTCGACACCGACTTCTAGGGATATTGAATATATGTACATATATTGATAATATCGCACATACTATAAAGGTGATATTTGTTTTTGTTTGTCCGAAATATCAATATTATTTATAGAAATTATTTATTTATTATTATATCTTTATGGAATAAATATCATAAGAATTTCTGATGTTTTCCATATAAAGAATTATTTAAAAAAAATATATCTACAGCTCGACTTTCTGCAAAGATACTGAGTGCCCAAGCATTTCAAAGTATTCTCTCTGAGCCAAATATTATCATCTCACTCACACTTAAAAATACCAAGGACCACGAACGACTTGGTCTCTCATCATCCCGCTATTACCATCCTCTCTGAAGGAGTCTCTCAATAGAAATAGAATAGGCAATGGACAAGAATAACGGACAACCAAATAAAGAAGACAAAACCAGACAAGGCACATAAGAGTGGAAAATACGCAGGCCGGTAGAGGATAATATACTGAGAATAATCTTACGATCCGACATATACGTATGCGGGGTGATAATCATCTTTAGATATCTTATATTGTAATTCATTTCTTTTAGAAATTGTCTAAATAACTCCATTCCTATGAGACATTTCTGGCGTGTTACAATTTCTGTCATCTGTAGTCCATCTATCCTGAATTTAGAAGGATAGGAATTTGGTCATTGCTAACACCGTCTGCACTGGCTCTAAGAGCGTTGATAGTTTCTTCGTTAGTTCTTTGGTTGACTTCTGCTCCTTTTATTACGAGTAAGTATTCGTAACTAGCACTTCTGGTTCTTTCTTTAATCCTTTGTTTAGTCGATTTGGTAGATATACTTATTCCGATTTGAAAAGAGTCTTCTGCAGAGTATTCTATAGTCCTCCCTTGAGACCACCTGTCTTAACCCATTTCTAGTTGTATCGTTGATTTATTCAATAATGTTCTCTTTGTTTTTCTTTATTTTTCTCACCTGTAACTGTGTTAGGACCTTGCTCGATGATCCCGTCATCTCCGCATTGAGCTTCAAGAAGTGGGAGATCAGGCGGCGCAGCTCCTTCCGCTTCATGCCCTCGAACAGGCTGACTGGGACAAATCGCTCCAGTCCAAACTCACGTCTGAAAGATCAGAGAATTCAGAGAATAATTATCCATATCTCCATATCCCTGTGGGGGAAACTGAGGGCTGCACTCACTCGACCAGCTTGACGGTGAGCTTCGCGGGTGAGAAATTGTTGGCCAGGGCGTGCTGGTGCATGTGGAGGGCGGCCAGGCGGAGGGCCAGCTCCGGCTGCAGCTCGGGGGCGAAGCGTTCCTGGTTGACATCGTTGCAGCACTGCATGTAGAGGTAGTCCAGGGCATGCAGATCCCTCTGTGCCAGCTCGGCGGCCGAAATGGGCACGAAGGTGATGCGGAATAGGCAGCGCAGCTTGTGGGCTCCCGGACGAGCAGCAATCTAAAGGGGAAGGCAAATATTTAATCTGAGATTCCCGGCTGCTGGAAAGTTGAATCCTACCCTGGCCAAGGACTCTTGGGGATCCAGCAGCGTGAGCTTATTTCTCTTGAGGCTCTTCACATGCTCTAGGACCAGGCTGAAGAGCTCTCCGCAGCAGAGACAGAGCTTGTCCAGCAGAGAGCTAACCACATCATGGACCGTGGTGGTGGCATCATATTTGAAGGACTTGGTCTGCCCGTTCTCCAGGAACACCTTCAGCACATTGGCCATCGGCGGCACGCATATATCGCCCAGCGAGAAGGCCGAGGGCTAATATAAATGAAAACAAATTAAAGATTGATTCATACCACGAGGGATGTCCATCTGCTTACCGGAAATAGAGGTGCCCCATTGACGCACACACTTTCGGCGAATCTCACGCGACTCGGACGCGATCGCAGCTTGGCCCGCTTGCCCGCCGACAGGAGCGTGGACTTTCGGCCCGGCAGGATGCAGTGCGCCATGGGCTGGCAGACCAGAAGACTGACCTGCGACTCGCAGGCACGCACCAGCTGTATGACATGGTCCCGGGGCGCATCCTTGACATCCTCCCCGTTCACGGCGAGTATCTGATCGCCTGGCTGCAGCTTCCCAATGCTGGGACCGCCTTCTGTCACGAATCTCACAATCACCGGACGCTCGCTGCCGGCCACAAAACCGAATCCCAGGCTGGCATTCCGCTGCAGGTGGACGAGACGAGGCTCCGGCGGATGCTCGTCCCAGCGTATGCATTCGGGGGCCTCGTATGTGGTCGTTTTGTTCAGATGGCTATAAAGAATACCGTTTAGGGAGGGTTCTCCTTAGCCATAGTATATGGCAGATAGATACTCACTTGATGTAGTAGGAACGACCCTTGGAATCTATGGCACGCTCCCAGCCATAGGAGAGCTCCTCATGCTTGCTCCAATCCTCGCAGGCAGGCAGCCATCCCGATGTTTGTGCCAAGTGGCTGGAAAACAGAACATTAAAATTGAGTTTAAATTATTTTTTAAAGACTTTTCCCCTAAAAACAAAGAATTTGGAATTGGAACTGTGACGGGAGAGGTATGCGTATGTGAGTATCTTAAATATACTATAGATACAATTAACATGATCGAATCACAGGTATTAAATGTCAGCTAATGATTGCGAATTAATTTTGGAAAAATATTTGAAATTATACAATATTTAAATAATTAATTTCACTCACGGAATAAAAAGCGGGCTGAGAAAAATTTTATAATTTTATGGTTAGTTGGCGCATAATATATATATATATTGTGTTTAGCTATACCCCGGTCTTATACAATGCTATATACTTATTCCAATACAAGATCTAACGACGATCGGAATTTGGAAACCAGTTCTCTCGAA
Organism: Drosophila lowei; assembly: GCA_008121275.1. Taxonomy (NCBI): domain Eukaryota; kingdom Metazoa; phylum Arthropoda; class Insecta; order Diptera; family Drosophilidae; genus Drosophila; species Drosophila lowei. The sequence goes on from CM017777.1 coordinate 6,926,974, forward strand.
GTATAGTTTTCTCCCTCACAGCTCAAACGCTTTCAATCATCAAAAGTATAATATTTTCCCTTAAAGAAGCCCCATGAATCGCTTAGATATTGTTGCTCTGACCAGAAATAGTCCCATGGAATGGATACACAATTTATAAAAGATGTCGTTCCATCTATACTCGTATAGATCCATTTGTATCAACATATAAGGTATCTGCATTCATTTATCTCTATCAAAATAAATCCCACTAGAGTTACCCAAAAACCTACACCCCCAATTTGACCCTGAACTTGTTGATAGGCTTGTTTGTGGATTAGCTAACCCTACAGGCTATACCCTTGGTTGTGTTTTTCCCTGTGGCTGGGCCCTGCAAAATGCAATTCAATTGACATTAATCAACGCTAATTGGGTTATTTGGTTGACTATGCAATAAACAGCAGCCACCCATAATCGTGCCACAAGCCTCAGCCCCAGTCCCAGTCCCCAGCCCCAAAGCAAAGCCAAGCCAAACCCACAGCAAGCCAAACCCAACTCAAAGCCCCAGACCCAGAACCAAATCCAATTCCAGCCCACATCAGGCCACCTTGGTGGCTTCCGCTGCTGTCTTTCTTCATTTCCTGGCTGCACACAATTGTGATAATTAGTTTTGCACTTTTGCACACTTTCCGAGAAGCAGAGATACAGAGAGAGAGAGAGAGAGCGAGAGGGAGAAAGGGGGTCTCGGGTCCATGTCCATGTCCATGTCCGTGTTCGTACCCGGGGACCCAACCAGAGCTGCTCACTCAGTCAGTCTCTATCGCCCCCAGTCCCAGTCCCAGTCCCATCCCCATCCATGCCACAGCGAGTCGCCTGGGCTATGGCATTTTGTGCGCTTTCAGTTTGATGTGCAACAAAGTGTAAAATTATTTAATAGAATTTTGCGCATAATCAATTTATGTGCAGCACAGCCCCGAGACCAAGACCCAGCCATTCAGTCACCCACCCATCCACCCACCCACATTCACAGCACTCACATTCACATTCACATTCGCAGCCATCTAACCAGACCAGGACACCGTATTTCCGTCAGTCACTCCGTCAGTGGGACAGGCCTTAGAATGCTGAAACTTTGGCCACGTTAATGGTTCCATAAATGTCAGGCTTTCTACACTGTTTAATATTCCTTTGTAGGATACTTTTCCTAGCTTAAAGCTTAAAGAGTTTTTAGATATTAAAAGCAGGATCCGAAAAGACACCAAAGGAGGAATATTCCCATTCCAAATAATCTCTTAACTAGTGGAAATAGAACTCCCCAAAGGAGGGCAGTCCTTAAATATTTTAAAACGTCACTTGAATGAAAACTTTTGTTGAAAAATTAAATATTTAATTTGGCCTGCCAGAACTTAAAAAAGGAAGAGCTTTCAAGGATTTTCCAGCAAAATCCTATTGCGACTCTTCAAGTTGTAAAGGACTTGAAATAAATCATTAATTCAGTTTAAAAATGCAACACAGAATTCCAAATAGGTATGAAAGCATGGTAACGTCTTCTTATATGTAGTTTGAAAATGGAAAACTAAGTAAAACTTAGAATAACTAAATTCTTTTTGTATTTTAAGCAATTTGCTATTTTAGAAACATTTAAATCTCGAATATACTCGTATTTTATCATTTAAATGCAAAAGGATAATAAATATTCAATTATTTTTCTTGAAAATATCCCTAAAAGTTTCCCCTTTTTTACGTAACTTAAAGTTGGTAAAAACAATTTAAACGACTTATTAAACCTCACTCTTCGTAAAAATTATTACTCTATTTCAATAATATTGTTACTCTATTTGCGCTTTCAATTGAGTTTCCAAAACTATGTTATTATTCTTCAAGAAAACAGGAAAATGTACAAGATTTACCAAATGTTAGGAACATCAAGTAATAATTCCTATCAAAAGTGTAACTCCTCCTCAGATATAATACGAATCTCTCACGAATTCTATCTCATTCACGAAAAATAACTACTGAAACCTCAATATAGACCGGTTTCCAATAGAAAATATACCTCAACATTTGATTATAATTTTCTTAACCCCAGTTAAATCCTTCCCTCAACAAAAGAACGTTTCAGATTTCCTATATTTTCCAGTTTATAATCCAAAAGGGAGAGCAAATCGTGGGGATGGTATGATTAATGATACTTTGGCATTTCACTCACTTGCAATAATAGAGTCGTCCCTCCTTTCCCGAATGCACGGTCCAGCCAGGCTTTAGCTTCTCCTGTATTGTCTCCAAGTGTCCATCAATTTCGGACCAATTTCCGGCAACGCCAGCAGCGTTACTTCCATGTCCATGGCTTTGACCCAAAAGTGGCCCATAGATGCCAGTGCCAGCGGCAGTGGCAGGGCCAACGCCGACCCCAATTCCACTGCTGACAGGCTCCGTTGTTGTCGCCTCCGTTGCTCCTGCCGTTGTTGCTCCTCCTGTTGCTGCTGCTCCTCCTGTTGTTATCGGGTGTATTCCGGTCTGTGACTGCGACTGTGACGGGCATCCGGCGGCGGCTCCTGCTGCTGCTGCTGCTGCTCCCTACACCATTCAGTGGGCGATGGGGTGTTGTGTGGGGGGCGTTGGTGCCATTTGTTGTGGGCAACGTTGTCAATTGTGGCGATGATGTTCGTGTCAGTAGCAAGGGCTTTGCTCCGGCTGAGGCTGAGGCTGTTGTGCTGCTGTTGTTGGCACTTTGTAGCGGATAGACATCACTATTCGAACGCCCCGAAGGCAGTAACATCATTGAAACACATTCGCTGCAAGAGACAGAGAGGGGATAAAGTCAAGTCGTTGTCAGGCCATTTTCACACATCGTACAGGCTACAAATCACATTCCACACATACACACTCCACACTCCACACTCCATACTGCACACTCCCCACATGACCAAGAGCAAGACCAACGACCAAGACGACCAAGAGCAAGACCAAGTCGACCCACTTTTGGCAAACAGGCTCTGGCTCTGTGGCCCATAAGTCAACATACTCGTACAGGACTGGATTGAGAGGCATTGCCTTTTCTGCTGCGGGGACTGCACTGCAGTGGTCTTGAAAACAGGTCTCCGAACCCCAATCGGAGCAGACACCCAGCCATACCACCATCATTATGATCATCATAATCATCGGGGTATTTTTCGTTTGGTTTTGGGATAGGTTCAGGTTTTACTCCAACTCGTTTTTACTGGTAATGTTATGACACAATTTTACCATTTGCTTTTTTCTTCTTTGCTCCTTTTTTTTTGCTTTTCTTCTTTTTTTATGCATGTATTTTTGTTCCCTTTTTGGGGAGAGATGAGATGTAAACACGGGAATGGTCATGGTATGTGGTACCAGTTTCTCAAAAACTAGATCAAATTTTTTGGATTGTTCGGAGAGATGCGGCGCAGATGCAAATATTTGTTGGAAGATTAGTGCGGTTTATTGCAGTGCAGGGGGCTTATACCATACGAGTACATCTGTACGAATATAAAGAACATGAATAGATGGGATCTGACCTAAAAGCGCTCGTAGACTTAGCAATTGATTGCTGAATTCTGTAAAGACCATATCTATAAGAGTTTCGCTTTGAAATATCAGCGCTAAGAACTATATCTTAATACATTGCCACCATTCAAATGGTTTTATTTGATTTAAGCACCTAAATATATCACTAAACGGTAATAAATCGTTGAGTTTTTCTTTAGACTTCCTCCCATTTATACAATATCCTATTCCTTTAGAGCAAGAGACCTAGACTCAAGATTCCCTTATAAGGTATCAGGGAAGAAGAAAAAAACTCATGTAAGTTGGAATTTCTTTAGCAAAATAAAATCCATTTCATAACCTATTAGTATTACAGATGTTAAAAATGTTATCCTCGTTTCTACCCCCCAAATCCATTCTATCCATTCATCCATTCACCACAAAATGGATCAGTGTTTACTCTGTCTAAACTATTCAATAATATCAAAGAGCATTTGCATAATGTTTAGATATTGGCCAGCATTGACAGCATTTGGATTTTTGGCTCGGCATGGTCCAGTAATCGGCAAACGGCTGGCAAAGCCGATTTTGTTTTAAATTTATTCCACAACGGAGTACCAGGCGGAGGATTGCCGGAATGAGGATAGATATATATGTATATATACTCCTATATATGGTTGGTGTTTGTGTTGGAGAGCAGAGACTGCCAATGGCCGATAGTGGGGATAGTCGGATGAATCCAAGCAAACAACGGGGTGGCTTGGGGGACTCTGCAAAATGGATGTGTTTGTTTGCTTGCGCAATTTCATCCGCTAGGTAGAGTGGAGTGCAGAGTAGAAGAGAGTAGACGGGAATCCACTGGAGTGGACAGCGGAAAGTGGAGCCATGATGTGGAGTGGCAGTCGTCGAGAGATGCAGCATCAATAAACGAGATACGACAGAGATGCAGAGCCAAACAAAGAGACATCCATTAGGCGAGTCGAGTCGAGTCGAGGCGATGGCCCAAGATGGAAATGGAAAAGGAGCAGCAGCCAAAGAGCGGGCCGGGCTCATCATCATGCCCCATGATGTTGATGATGATACTCGTAGGCTGGATAGGCGGCGGGGATCCACTCGAGTAACGGATTGACAAAAACAACGGCAACTGGACAAGTTCCACCATCAATGGAAAGCTCTTCTACTGTACTTTGGTATACCCTTTCATAGGTTACTTTTACAGTCTTTCATTAAAGATACAACAAGATCGGAGACCCCAAAATCGTATCAATCTTCCATGGAAATCTTAGTCCCACATACATATATCATTTATCTTCCATTAGAGTGATGGATCTTCCAGGGTATCTTGAGCTTCGGTCCCAGGAAATAGATATCTAGACAGTCTTCCTTTCTGTGTTTCTATTCCATTCTCATGTGTGGTGCAAAAGTTCTCTAAACACTCACACACTCGTACACTCTCTGGAAAAACTGGAACACTTGAACAATGTTTTGAATTACATATTATTTTCTTTGTTTGGCATGGAATGGAATGGATGGAGCGGAGCGGAGTAGTGGTCCAAATAGACAAGTGCAAAAATTGTTCATAAAGTTGTTCTCTCGTTCGTTTGCTTCTTGCTTTTTTCTGGGTTAGGTATGTTTGGAAACGGAATGTTGATTTCCAGTTGGCAAGAACTCGCAGTGTAGATGAATGGAGTGCCAAAAGGGATACTTGGTAAATATTGGACTTTAAACGAAAGGGATTTCGATTAGGAGCAAGCCAGGCTCACATAGGATTCAGGACTTTTTTCTGTTTCTGAATGTTAGCGCATGAGGCAGCTGGAACGCGATGAAGGTAGTGATCTATCCATACTTCGTTTTTAAAATAAATGTACGTATGATTATTTCAATATCAGTGATATCTCGATCACAATTTATCGTTTCTATGTAAAATATATGAATATTCCAGCTCCAATTCCAACCTTTCCTGAATTAAGCCTGAAAATCGAATTTAACAGAGTTTAACAAAGTCCATTAACTCTTAAGGATCCAAACTACCAGATCATGTGATTATGAGAAGGCTTTTTATAGGCTTTGATATATCTTCTGCTGAAGAGTTTAAACCTAGAAAGCTTTAACAAAAGGATACAGAAAAGAGAGCTTAGAAAGTACAAATCTCTTTCTATTCTTTATAAATCTTAAAACAGTGATAACGAGGCTCTCGCCCTACTATATCTGTGTTCCTTGCCTATCCACTTGCCTCCTTCTTCCTTTACTTGAAAATGTACATAGATTAAATTCTTTAACTGCTTGGCAAACAGAAATAAATTTTAAAAGACCCTCAAAGACTGTCCCTCCACCACTACCCATGTGCCATCCATCCGTTCCCTACAAGAATTGAACAGTTTTTTTTTCGAGCACTCTTAACTGTACAAACATTTTTGCCATCGTCTAGAGCGTTTTTACATCCATTTTGAGTGTAACCGATACGGACAGGCAGGGCCTCCACACATTTGGACAACAAATCCAAACACAAAAGTAGAGTAGACAAGAAATGCAGGCCGTCAGGGGAAAACGACAGAGAGAGAGAAAGAGAGAGAGAGAGAGAGGAGAGGAGGAGATACGGGAGAGAGGGATATGGAGGAGAAGTGGAAACGGGAGCGACACTTCCAGCGAATGATTTGTGTCAACAGAGAGAAAAGGCAGCTGAAAAATGTTTCCGTGCTGTATGGTCGGTCGGGGGCATTGGACAGAGATCAGCAACTGAAAATCACGCACACATAGCCATACACTCTGGAATACACTGAGAACAAATACTCATTCTAGTACTCGTACAAGGAATACATATATTCTTGGACATCTAGGAGGAAATGGTTAGAAAAGTTTAAATGAAGGGAACCATCTACATATATCAAGAAAGATGCATACATATATTAATGGAAAACTTCCTGTATATAGTATTTAATGATTCTACGATAGGGTCTTAGGTCTAGTTCCCCCTACTCTATTCCGCTACTTGTTATAATATATAATAAATATATTTGATTACCTCTCTACTATATAGGTGCTTGCCCTTCTAGTTATATAATATACTAGATAGTTTTAATATATTATATTTATTTCATGATTTTCTAGATTAAAGGGACTGCAGGATTCTACGATCTTAAGGTTAAAACAAGACAATCTTTAAGCCTCAGACTTCAGAACATCTCCTAAAAAAGGTATTTTGCTAAATTCATTCTGATTCTATTCCAAAATCCATTTGTAGTTGGCATTTCGTTCGCCCAGTGTATTTGGCTGTATGACAGTCATGGACAATTGTAAAATGTCGCTGCGGAAATTGTGCGGAGCAATGAAAAGAAATGAAATGAAATGAAAAGACAGCAAAAGTCTGATGACGTGCGATAACAGCCCCAGAAAGAGCATCAGCAGAGGTAGACCCAGAGCCAGAGCCAGAACCGAAACAGAACGAAAACTGTTGACCAACTTGTACAAAAACATACTGAAAATAAAGTTAAGCTTTTGCAAATTGTCCCAGTTACGAGGGCTTAACTGAAAGAAAGGTGCGGATGGCAGCAGCAGCCTCTCTTTTGTGGCAGAAATTAAACACAATTTGTGTGTGTGCTGTGCGAGTATTATTATTATTTTTATTTCTATTAAAGACTTGAACCATTTTGTAGAGCTGCACCCGCGTTCTCCCCTTCGGCAGCAGCTTTCTGCGGAGCTACTACTCTTGCTTTTACCAATTTCGCTTCGTTTCGTTATTGTTAATTGAAAAGAAATTACGCTGCCAGGCTGTGGCAGTGGAAAGAGGCACGGCACGGGCACGGGCACCACGGCGCTGGACGTGGCCCAGGCGGAGGAGGAGGGCACAATGAAATAAAATTGCTTGACGTCGCGCCATCGCCATCGTCGTCGCTCATTTCAATTACATTTAACACAAAGTAAAAGTTAAATAAATGTTGCTTCGCAGCATATTTATTAAAACACACACACCCAGACATGGAATTTACTGGGAAAGCTCTCTCTCTCTCTCTCTTTCTCTATCTTTGTGGTAGACATCCAATATATGTACATATATATACTCAATATATTTTGTATTTCAACAGGGTTCCCCAAGGAAACTATGGTCTTTGCTCCAGCAAAACTACAAAATAACGCCCATCATGTACACGCAATTTATGTTGTTTTGGCAATCCACGAGCATTCTCTTTTGCACTTTTCGCTTGTGTGTAGCGAGTCGAGAATCAATCTGCCGCGTAATGCGGGAAAGATGGAGCAAGGACATGGCCTGTATTGTATGGTATTGTATTTTTCAGATGTTCGAAGAACTAAATGAATAGATTATTGTCGCTAAGCGATCTTTTACTACGAGTAAATATGATGTCCGATGTACGATGATGAGAAGTAGAATCTTCTGCTTGGTATCCTCCAGGGAACTGCAGTTCCAGTGGAAGACTTTTGAATTCTTATCCGAATCTAGATACATTTTCGAATTCAGGGTGCCAGATTGATATGTGTTTGAGCTTTAGAACACCCAGTTATCCCATTGCATTATAGTTATCGGATCCATTCTATCAGTTTCACGTTTACAAGCGACGCGTTTTATGAATGGTTTTCGTTATCGCTGGCAGTTTCAAGCGAAAGCGTTTTTCATTGAATTTTCATTTGTTTTTTTCCCACCCACGTAAACAGATTTACTGTTGTTTTTGGCCCCCATCCACCACCGACATATCATTCCGTGTGTGCGTGACATTTGAAAAATCACGTTCAACCGCAGGCCAGGCCACAGCGTTCCCCGATATATCGATGCGATGCGATGCGATGCAATGGTTCGGGTAGTTATGGCCGTCGTGTCTATATGGATATGGATATAGCTGCACACACACACAGGCACACGTGAGAGTGTTTTTATAACGATCTAACTAAATGGCTGGCACATGGCTCCAGGGGGGGGTGTGTTAAAGTCGGGTTTTATTATTGCTCAAGGTTTTGCTTTAATTTTATTGATTTGTTTTGTTGTGCGACTTTCTTTTGGGATTCGGAATGCAATTTATTGCAAAGCAAAAGGAAAGCTCTCAAGGATATAGGTATCGAGCTGAAAATCATAGAATCTTTAACATATCCTAACATTCAAAAAATAGATTGCAGGTCTTGCAATCAGTTGATATTTACTCAATTCACACGCAATTAAAATCTTCAAAAAATACTCGTCTATCCGCTTATGAAGCCAACAATCCGATTGCCACTTAAAGCCACCTTTAATCTAACCAATTAGAGCAGCCATTAGCATTAGATGCCTCTCCCCTTCACACTGCGAACAAAAGCCCTTGGCATCCACTGAATCGGCAAACAAAGCGAATACAATGTAACAACAAATGCTTTGCCGTGGCTGTAACCGGAATCATTAGCCGAATCACTGGGGCACGCCCAAAAGCAGGCAACACAGGCAGCACTGGGAACACGGACAGACACTGGGCACAGACTCCACTCAAACTGATTACAACTTGGGGCGAAACTTTTAATTGATATGCGATACAAGTGCCACAACACACACACCACACAACGCCCAACAGACACCAACAGACAGTGTCCAAATAGCAACACGAACCACATGGATACAAGACCCAACAAACAAGAATGGAAGGAAGGCTCTTCGAAGGCTATAGCTTTGGATATACTTCCCTTCGATACGTCGTTTCCATAGCTACTCTGTGAGAGAGAGAGAGAGAGAGAGAGAGAGTGCGACAGCAAATGTGAAGGGACTTCCACTAGAAATACCCAAAAAATGAGACACTGACAACTAGACGATATTCTCTGTTCTGTTATTCAATATATTTACTAGCCGTTGCGAAAATATTTAAACGGTAAATGTTTAATATATGTGGTTAAAAATCCTAGAAAAATACCCACGATGGACAGGAGTTTATGAAGAATATTTACAATTACAATGTTTTATTTTCGCCCATACGAAATATAAACATAATCAAGTATGTTCTTAAATCTCTAACATATCGCAGTCAATCATCGATTTAAAACGATGTCAGTTGAAAACTTGTTGAAGAATAATTCCAAGGAAAGGAACGAGCGGAATCTCCCGTTCCCGAAATAAAGCAATGCGAGTGTAACGAGCATATAACAGTGTTCCCGAACAATAATGGAGCATTACTATAGGCTGCAACACTGGCTGTGTAGTTGAAGGCAAGTCTCAGTAAGCAGTGAGGTTCTAGGCTATAAACCAGGATTAAATCCATTTCACTCTGTTTTAACTTCTAAAACTAGAAACATTTTTATCGTAAACATACCGGCCGACCGGAGCGGCAACCAAAGGACAGCGTACAGATTACCTGCCAGCCTAGATTTCCGCGAAGGCAGTCCAGAGCAGGCAGAAACATTGGCCTTGCAGGCGTTGCATATATATACAGGACAGACGAAGGACCCGAGCCACAACATGGACACATCAGATTCGTGCTCGCTGTCATCGGTGGACAGCGAGAGTGACCTGTCGCTGGCATTCGAGCGTGATCTGGGAGGCGTGGAGGAGCCGAGCAATTGTGACGAATTGCCGGCCTTTGAGATACGCGCCTTCTCGCCGCATGGACGCACGCCATCGCCCATCGATGACCTGAACATCTCGGACATTGAGACTCCGAAGCAGCATCATCCAGAGCAGCCCGCCTGCCAAAACCATCCCGACTTTGTGGCCCTGCATGAAATCAACGCACAAATCACTCCGCCCAGCGACGCCGACGACTCCAAGACGGCCCTGAGTCGCAGCAACAGCTTGGAGACCATCTTCGAGGGCGTCTTCCTCAACACACCGCCACGCGAAAAACCCAACAACAGCCCTGGCTCCTCGCGTTTCACACCCAAGCGCGTGCGGGCAAATCTCATGGAACTTGTGGCCATCGGCAATCGCATACACACCACCACCGGCAAGGAGAACCAGTCGCCGGGAGCAGTAGTGGCTGCTGCCAAGTCGCCATCGCCAACGACGTCTCCGCGCAAGGCGTCACCTAGCTACCGCTAGACCCAACACTCCAGCACTCCTTAGACTGCCATCGACCAAGTTCTAGACTAAGTAACGAATACGAATCATTCGCTTTTACACACTGCATGTGTATCTGAAAATAATGAACTGAATTTAAATTTTACAGACCAGGAATCTTACGTTTTGTAGTCTTAAATAAAACATCGTCTTTCCATGTTTCAAACATTCGGAAAAAATATAGTACGCTACAAATAGTTTGGTAATTGTATTTAAAAGTCCTATATCCTTTGTTTACTTGAATTCTTCACAAATCTTTCAGCTCGAATATCGCAAAACTTGTTCGAAAATGAAGGCTGAGAACAATAAGAAGCAGGACTGGCTCGCAAATGGCCACGGCGTGTACACACAGTTGTTCGACGAGAAGGAGTTTTTCGAAATGGCAAATCATACGCCCAACATTGTTGTGCTGTTTTATCGGACTGGCAACCATGGTTGCCGCATCATGGACCGGCACCTGAAGATCCTGGCCGCCAAGCATCTGGAGGCCAAGTTTTGCAAACTGAACATCGAGAGAGCTGGATTCCTGCAGAAGCGCCTGCGCATCGAAATAATACCGGAGATTCTTCTGGTAAAGGACAGCAAGACGGCTGACTTTATTGTCGGCTTCCAGGAGCTGGACAACAGCGGAAACTTCTCCACGGAGATGCTCGAATGTCGCATCGCCAGATCTGGAACCATATCGTACAAGGGGGATCTGAACAAATCCTCTGACGTTAAGCGCATATTTGGTGAAAACGGTACAAAGAATGGTGCTGCAAAGTAAACATCCAAAGTAAAACAATAAAAACAAACACCTACACAAATTAATAGACAGAACATATGTAGATCCATGTACACCAATTACTGCTACGATACTCGGCGAACAGGCTGCTGCTGCTGCTCCACTCAATACTTTCAACACTTTCTTACGCCATTTAATGAATTCTGTACCCCTAAACAGCATAAGGAATAATGTTAATAAATTAACCATTAAATAACGAATCCTCAATGGGAGAAACTTTGAAAGTTTGGTTTCGAATGACACTAAAAGAGATCTTTTGACACAAGCGACTAGGGACTTGTACGATTAAATCGCTAAAAATATCGATGTTGTGTTAAAATAATCAGTGCCAACATTCCAAAATGTGTCAAATTTATTTACTTATTTTATTTTATTAATTTATTATTTATAACATTTATTTATTTAACCTTTACGGATTCCGGTTGAAATTTTAAAAAGCTTGTCTCGTGGACCTTCCACTCTACAGAGAATGGATAAGATATAATACAATTTTTGCTAGGAATTTTGTACTTAACTGATGAAAAAATGGTTAATAGGAAGAAATCTAACAAAAAAACTTCACAATACCACCTGCAAGGGTATGTAAAAAACAGAATTTTACCTGTTCCCAACATAATAATGAGTTTTTAACAAGTTTACGCAAAGAAAAGGGAGAAAAACAAAGAGCCCAGAGAATAAAGGGAATGAGAAAAACAGATAGAGTGCTTTTGTGGGAAAAAAAACGTTTTTTTTTTTCAATTTTAATAAATACAACAGTGAAATGTCAAATGCAACAGAGCCCAACAGAGCACACTGAAGATGACAGGGCACACGGTGGCACATGCGACACATAACCGTTAGCGCACCTTCACCACCCGCCCACGCCCCCACCTGTCATGACAAGACATGACGTGACGTCTTCCCAATATGAGACATTGCAAGAGAGACAGAGAGCGAATGAAATGCAATTTTCACGTATCCAAGTCACATATCATGAGCCAATTGAGGGAAGAGATTGAGGGGGGCAGGCTGGAGGAAACGTGTCTTTGCTTTTTCGGGTAACCTGATTGATTTCAACATATTCATCAGGCCATGCCCTAACATTGGCCTACGTTTTGGGTCGCCCACACCAGCACTGCCACGCTTTCAAATCCACCAACTCGCTCACTCACTCATTCATTCACTCACTCATTCTTCATTCATTCACTCATTTATTCAGTCACTCTGCACTGTGTCTTGCTATGCGGATACCGTTGGGTTTACCAAAATGCTGCACGTGTCTATATCGAGCCTCTGTCTCGCTGTCTTTCCTTCTCCCTCTCTTTCTTTCCAGCCTCCTCTCGTTGGAGAATTTTTATACCCTAGAAAATGGTTTTAATATTTTGACCAGAATATTAAATGCCATCATTTTGCCATCATCCCTTTGCCCATTGGCAATTTGTACAGCGAATCAACGGCATTCGCATCAGGAATAGGAAGATTTATTACCATCTTAAGACGTTGTTTATTAAGGTACAACTGATTCATTCTTTAACAGATTCGGAATAAACTGAATCGAACTGCAGTGGAAAATATTGGTCACAGGATAAATCTTTGAGAGAACAACTATTTTTATCTTAGAGAAAATTAAAAAAAATAAAACTGAAACTGAAACAGTTTTAGTCTGCCAGGGTATCCCAGGTTTCGACTCCCGCTACTTAGCCTTCATCCTCGTTTCGATTGAGACCCATTGAGAGTCACGAAGCAAACGGCAATATGAAGTCGAAGTCTCTTAAGGCTTATTGATGCGATGTCTCAGTTTTCGTAGTTTTTCGCATGACGCAAGCAGACTTTGCGGTGCTGCTTTTGTGGGCCAAGAAAATGTGTTAACAGGCCCAGATGTTGGATGCTTGGATGGATAGAGGATTATCAAATTGGCCCGGGGATTGTCTTGATTGAAGGGCAGCATCTGTGTGGACAAATGTCGTCAACATTTGCGGCTACCGAAAGTTTTGAGCAAAGAGTTTTACTCACACAGACCCCTTCTCCAAGTCTTGATAAACTTTTGCCAGAGAAATGGATAAACTGAATAAATATATTGAAATTAAATGTCAGATATTTCACCCACATCATCAACAGAATTAAGTTTTAATTAAATTGGATTATATACTAAACAGGGGAGATCTGTGGAAATGTCATATTGCATGTGCATTAACAGATTATAAGACTTTTAATGAGAAATTTTACATTTATTTTATGCTAATGAGCGATAAAATTACTTGTTTGTAATAATTTGTTGGGAAACTAATTATTGGCTGGGGAATTTTATCGAAATATAAATATAAGTTCAAATAAATTGATGATTCTCATACAAATTTATTGATTTTTAATGGGAATCCCAATGCAAAAAATTTTATTATCTATTTATGATTTAGTTTATGGAAGCTTTTTCAACGAAAAGGGGGACATAATTTGAATAATAAATGTATAAATGGTATCTACCCATCTGACAAATATTATTCCAATGAGTTAGGGGAAAATAAGGCACCATTTACTACTGTTTTATGTTAATAGTTCCTTCGATTTTTCTTTAGGTAGTTCATCGTTCCCTGATTGCTCCTAATACCCCTATTGTGTCGAGATTTATTCTTCGACAACAAACAGCCAGCCAGACACACAAGCGAAACTTGCAAAAGATACTGCCCAAGAATCGGCCGAGAATCGATACCGAGGCTCAGGATCGAGAGTGCAAAAGCAAAATACACTGAATGCAATAATGCAAATACAAATATACATACAGAAGGCGGGACTAGAAAAGGCTTTTTTTTTGTTTTTTTTTGTGCTTGTGGACTGCCTCCAAATTAAAAAAAAGTGCCCTATAATATTCATACTACTTCGATTTGTATTTTCCCCATCCTCTCGTGCAACATCCCACCAGAGATTATGTGCCATCATGCAGACAGACATCTTGTAAGCATTTAGCTTAAGTAAATGGCCTCGCCAACACTTCAGAAGGGGCATTAAGAGACGGCCAAAGACAGTGGGAGAATAAAATGTAAAATTTTACGAAATAACGGAGACACTTGTATCATTAACAGCTGTTTCACATGACACATGACAGGGCGGGAGGCGACAAGGGGCGACAGGGTGACAGAGCGCGAGCGACAAGGCCATCGCACACGTTGATGAGTGCAAGAGAGCGGGAAAGTGGGGAAAAGTGGGGAAGTGGGGGTGTACATGTACACACCCTCTGTCGCTAATGACTGTGAATGAACCTCCTTGACACAATTATGAGCAAGGAAGAAGATGGCCCACCAAAGGACGGCGGGGATGGTGGGTGTGTCCTGAAGATGATAAAAGGGAGGGGTGATGCCTGCTCGCCCGCCTGCCTGCCGCCTGCCTGCCTGCCTCTGAAGGCAGCTTAAAATAATGGAAACAAATTGCAAAATTGTTTAATGTTCGTGGCGCGTTTGGCAATTTGTCGTCCTTCATTTGTCGCACACACAAGGACCTCCTCAGCCTCAGCCACTTAAAGCGAAATGGAAAACCGGATGTAGGACACAATTGGCGGAAACATTCCGGCCGTGGCTGGAGTTATTGATTTTCGAATTTAACGGCTTTATGCTTTATTGGCCAAGTCAATTGCTGGCCATTTGTTTTTTGCCACCGGCTCTTTTCGGTCTCGGTCTCGGTCTCGGTCTCGATCTCTGTTTCGCTCTTCTTCTTGCGCCACTGGTTGTGCTCCTGCTTGGGTCTTTGCTGCGAATCCTGCTCTTTGCTCTGGCTTTGTCTCTCTGCTGCGCTGTGGTCGCTACTTCTGCCTACAGGGCTCTGCCACTGCCACTGCCCCAGCTATGACTGCCACTACACTGAAAGAAAAGGCGCTACTCATTTTAATGGGAGGTAAAAAGAGATAGAGAGAGAGAGAAAGAGGCATCTCTTTGCATGCATGTCCCTGACATGAAAACCTATCGTTTGCTGCTTGTCCACACTGGGAGAAAAAAACGAGAGAAAGCTCACGCATGACATGGAAATCAGCCCCGGGAAATTGTTTTCCATATTCTGGCTATAATAATAAGACTTTGATTTTGATTTTTTATGATTTATTCTTTTATTTCTATTAGCTTTTCTAGTATTTTCAAAAAATTTGAGGGGATATAGTGTGATATCACAGGAGTTTAGATAATGCAAATAGTAGATCCGTAGTAATATTATTCTGCCAAGAGAAACCGCAAAATGAAAGAAATCCCTAAAATATCACTTAAAATTGTTGCATTTTATGTATTTGATTTTACAGTTTTTGTTTCTCTATCTTAAATTAAAAAAACATCTTTCTTGTCTTGTGTTTTTAATCGTTTCCTTATCATTTTTTTGTACAGTGTACCACTGCCATTGCTTCTGTCTCCCGTTCTGCCTTTTCTATGCTGCCTGCCTTTTTCTGCGGCCGCTGCTGCTTCCTGTTTGGCCTCCGCCACTGCCACTGCCATTTCCTCTTTTTTCGGTTTCTTCCTTTTCGGCCTTTAGTTTCTCTCTACCTTTTGCCTCTTGCTGCTTCCTGTTCTTTCTGCTTCGTGGGCTTTGAAATTGGCTTCTCCCTTTTTGGTCTTTTTCACTTAAACCGAAATGTCATTTCGATTTGGTTTCTTACAAATGGCCGTCCCCATCCCCATCCTTAGCCTTCGCCACTCCTCGACAATTTGTTTGCCGCTTGTGTTTTGGCGAATTAGCCGTTTAGCCTAAGCGTAGAGCCTCCGGAGGGAGAGTCCAGTGAGGGGTGAAAGTCGATTGAAAGCTTTTTAAGGTGTGTTTTGCTGTGTGTGTGTGTGTGTGTGTGCGCGCTTGTGGCAGTTCAAGGAAAGCCAATTTATTGCATACGTCGAGGGGCAGTCGTGGGATGTGGGCAGGAGTCCTGCCTACTCGAGCGGCACTAAGAAGCAGCCAAAAGGAACGGCTTAACCTTATCAATGAGGCCAGCCTTTGACCCTGAGCCATATCGTGGCGTAGAAAATGGGATAAGAAAGATGTCAGAGCACTCACTCCTCCTCTCCCCCACGGGACCCAACTTCTGGCATAATTTCTGAAGCATAGAACTTGCCGGCGCATTCCAAAGCAGCTAGAACTTTGGCCAAGACTTCCTTACACACACACACACACACACACAAAAGAGGAGCAGGAGTGGGAGGATGAAGATTGTCTATTGCCTTTCAGGATTTATGTATCCATACCACCATACCATTGCCCAACCCCGTCTCCAAAAAGGTTGATTCATTTTCCATTGAAATACGATTATCTGGAATGTGCCAACAAATTTATGTTTTTGTCAAACTTAATTGGAAAATTGAGCATAAGAATTTTTGAAAAGGGGACAGAAAAATAAGGAGAAGAATGAAGGACAGAGAGCGAGATATTTTTTTAATATGATGAGAATATACATATTTTTACACACATTTTTAGCATTAGGTATTTTCGATAATTATTTTTTTTTGGGGAAAATATTATCCTTTTTTTTCTTCGCAGGAGTTTAAAGGCTAAAGGTATTTAGGTATGCGATATTTCTAACTGCCTTGAAACTCCTCAAGAAGTCATTTAAGTCATTTAATATTATTCAACGATTTACTTAAGTTGAAAATCTTTTTTAATAGATATATTCAGCATTTTATATATTTTATTATTATTTTAGGCGTCAAAGGCCTAATTCTTGCAGCTCATTTTAATTAATTAATATTTTAAATAAAATAAATAATATTTTTACTATTTTATCTGTTTGATAAAAATAAAAAAGATAAAACGAATTAATGTTTTCCCAAAGGCGAGATACGACCAGAAAAATCGTTTTTTAAGATGGAAAAATCTACTATTATTGAAAGATTTTTGAATATTTATACACATAAGAGGTAAACCTCTAAACGAACCATAGCATGTAACGATTTAAAGAACTAATGAACAATTTGAGAATAAGTCCTCAGAATACACACGACATACTCTAGAGTAAGGCATAATCTTGCTAAATCATTGATCGTTAGCCAAAAACGTTCCACAATTTGGAATTCGAGTCCTCACCTGCACATTCGAAAAGGAGCTCAGTTCCAGGTTCAATAGAGCCCCTCTATCACAATTCTCACTGTTAACACTAAATTTATAATCTATGCAAATCCCATAATTTATGCAGCTTTAAACGGTTAAAAGTTAGACCCTCGATGTCAAAAGTTGTGGCTGTAAAGTTCTGGAAATTAAAAATTCTTGAATCATGTAAAATCAAGGAATTTCTTTGCTGTACTGCTGTACCTATATCGATTCATTGGCAACGGCATTCGCTGTGCTCGTAGCTCAGGTGACTCTGCCCCACTTCAATTGCCCCACTCGTATGCAGAGGCAGAGGAAGGAGCAGAGGCACCGAGACAAAGGTTCTCCTGTGTGCACTCCCTATAAATAAACTCGCCCACACAACCCACACCCATCCACTGGAACACTCGAATAGATCCAGAGAGGTAGACACAGACACGTAGCAGGACTTCTTTCTCTGTGCGGAAGCATGAAAACGCCCCCAAGGCGCGCATTAATTACAACTTCCGGTTGAAGCTTACCCCTGGCATCAGAGGACAGAGAGGCACAACAGGAGGGGACCAGCAGATAGGGGAACAGGAGGGTAACATCGAGCATGGAGCGTCAGCGTCAGATAACAAAACAGAAAATGCCATTAAACTGATTGAATGACAGCCTGATCAAATGATTGAATGCAAGAGTGAGGGACCGAGCAAATGAATGGGGGAATGGGGAACAGTTTGAATGGCTCTTCTTCGTCTTCAAATGTCACGTTTTGTGGCGTGAGGAGGGAAGGAAAACGAACCTAGAGACAGGAAAAAACAAGTTGGAAAAAGGTAGGAGGAAGTCGATAGATGGTTTCTACTCGCAGGAGTTGTAGACATAGAAAGATCTCCCAGAGAAACGATGGTGAAAAAAAAATAAACCAAAAGAAAAACCCTTATCAGTGAATCTTGAATTGAGCATGAATCTGGGCGCTTCATGCACACGCAATGTATGTTGTTTTTGCTATTCTTGGGCATTGTCGATCATCAGTGTGCCGCGTGCAGAAGCGAAGGACCCACCATTACGCTAGAGTGCCAAATGATGGCCCCTTAACATATATCTATATTTGTTATTGATTTTTCAATAATTTCTTCTGCAAAAGCTCTTAGGTGTATAGTCTCGGATAGACTTTCTGATGTAGAGACTTATAGAGCTTCGACTGTTGATCCTGATCAAGGAAAGACATGCCCCATTGCTCCCAGCAAGTACTCGATGCAGTGAAAACTTGTCAGGGGTCAGGTGCTATAGGTATGTAGGGATTAGGAGGGGACTTCCCCAGAGCAGAAGCACATCAGTTAACCGAAAGAATGAGGAAACCAAAACGTGCAATCAATAAACAATGAAACGGCCAACAGGCAATACCATTTCGTTCTCAGAAGTTTTTCCATTTCCATTTCCCGAGATGTTTACACGAGAAATTTGTTAACAAGTGTGAAGTGAAAAGCGAACGCTGCTGCGGCATGCGAGTATATTTCAAAATGCCAAAAGGAGAGGGGGCTAAATGGGGTATGGGAATGGGAATGGGCTATGGAATGCCGGGTGAACAAAGGGATTATTGACTTGAGGGCAAGTTTATTTTACGCCAAATGAGCTCAGCCGCAAAATATCGATTTAAATCAATGTCCATCCATCGCAGCACTCTCCATTCTCCATTCTGGTTGGGGGTCGGCCTCCGTCCTGTTCGGTTCTGGTCTCTGCCAAGTGGATATGTCTATACGGAAAGGGCCGCCCTGATTGGGGCGATTGCTGCAGGGGAGTATGGGGCAGGTCACGGCGCCTCCATGAATGAGAACGCGTACACATGGCCAGGGCATGACGCCTGTGGTTGAGGCAGCTAGAGCTCCTCTGTCTCTGTGTGTGTGTGTGTGTGTGTGTGCGTATTTTGCTCTGATGGTTTCGTCTTTTATTTTTAGACATATCGACGTCTCAGCTATAAATATTATTTCTATTTTATTACACATTTTATTCCATGCGATGTTTGGTTTTGCTGGCTCTAACGAATAGGTTCTCTTAAGGGAAACATCTGGCCACAGCACGTGCTAAAATCCCCCTCTCTCTCTCTCTCTCTCTTTCTTTTAAATAATATTACATCGTTGCAACAAAAAATAATAGAAACTAAAATCAATGTGCCATGATTTATGACTCCCTCAACGAAAACCCTCTAGAAAACGTAAATTTGTTTTCCTCTTTGATTCCGTTTGGGTTTAAGGGTTTCCCGTTCTTTGAGTCAATGATTTTGTTTGGTTTTGAAAATAAATATTTATGGGCTGGAAAATTCTAGCCTGATTCTAGGTTTTTCATCTAGATAATGATCAATGTTTATGGAGATATGTTTTGAGATATTTTATGGTAAATTTTTAGGAATAAATATATAAGAAAATTGAATTAGATTTAAACACAAAAAATAACAGATGATAGATAAATGTAGAGGTAAGATTATAGATAAGGTTCAAAGGTTATTTTACTAAAGAATGCTTTGGCACAGAATTCATCAGAAATACGGCCTAAAAGAAGATCTCTTGTGTCTGTGGAAATGCAAGGCCCAAAGGCAGAGGCGTTGGCATTGCGTTGACGGCCACGTTATGACTGACTGACTCAATCACTGACTGACTGACTGAAGTGAGGGATCGGATTGAGTGACTGACTGAGTGACAGGGCCCTACATCTTCGAACAGAATGAGATCTTGACAAGCAACAAGAAACGATGAAAACACAACAAAACGGGAAAGAAACGTTCAAGAAAGAAAACGAAGCAAGATATCAAGATCAGGCCGATTTCAACGGAATCCATTTAGTGCTGCCAAATAAATACCATCAACAAAACGTTCAACGAATGAACTTTTGTGGGGTGGGGGGGAGAAACAAGTTACAGACGCAGCAAAAATGTGAAGAGAAGAGAAATTAAGGTAAAAGTTCCCTGTTCTGATGTTGCATGGAGTCTCGAGTGTCGCGGGGCCAAGAGTCATAAAAAATCAATGTTTGAACTTGTCTTTTTACGACTATTGCTTCATTCTGTTTGAGGATTGCCTTTGGGGAGCAAAGTAGGGCCACATTTTGGTTCTTATCAACATTTATCCAGGTGAGCAATAAAATACAATCTATTGTGTTTTGGGCCAGGTCATTACACGGCTTGGAGGAGATAGCAAGATGATGGTTTTTTTGTGAGAGAAGAGTTCCGATGGCACAAGGATTCAAAGTTGAAGAGAAACCAACATTTAAGAATAGCTTGAAAATACATGCAAAGATTTCCATAGATTTTATTTTTATAAATTTTAAGTTAAAAATTGTTTTTGAAAGTTAATCTAACACAAGATCTTTTAGTAAAGGATCATTTAGAAATAAAACGATAGATAGAATCATAGAGATAGATAGCTTGGAAATAAATAGATAATATTTTGTATGATTCACTATAGAATATCGTTTTTTGATTCGCTGTACAAATTTCCCCATAAGCGAACGGATACAAGCAATTCGAGATCTTTTACGATGCATTATTATTAAGGGTGTGGATAATACTAATTTACGTTGGATGATATTTGATAGGATTATAGTTAAGTCTAAGTTCAGTCTTTATATTGAATAATATTATTCGAATAATAATAACAATATTATTAGTTGAAATTCCATCACATAACACAAATATTTATCTGCAACACTGTTGTTCAATCTAACAATCACTTGAGTTCAATCAAATCTAGATAGTTTCAAGCCTCCATCCAAGCACATAAAATAACCTTCCATCTTCCATCTTTTATCGACAGCACACACATACCTCACACACACACACACAAGACACTTGAACATCAGACACCCCCGCAATCCCTTTCAAGTGACCCTTGACCCTTTTGGCCAGAAGGAAGAGGCAAGTACAATGTATACAAGTATATCACAATAATCGTACAATATATTACCGCAATGCCCATAAAAGTTGACCAACTTTGGGGGCTTCCAATTCCAGCACTCGAGCCGAAGAGAGAGAGAGAGAGAGAGAGGGAAAGAGATCTCTCTGTCGTATACATATAAATGAACTAATTTGGTTTACGCTTTTTGGGCGATTTTATGGACCGCAGTGCCGCAGAGGCAGACCGTGGGAGGGAGGCCATGGGAACTTCTCACAGTGTACAAGAGATGTATGTGGATGTGCCCCTGTGCTATGGCCAAAAACAATTGTACTAAAGCATAAATTTACTTTATTAAATAAAGAAAATACAGCCATAATTCTTTGGCTGCTTTTAGGGCCCACATCTACATTTTGGCCGGCCCCCCATCCGGATCCGTTCTGCTGACGTTGTCTCTGCCGTTTTGTTGCCGTTTCTGTTGGCTGTTGCTCGCTGTTGGCGGGCGGTGGCGGTGGCGGTGGCAGTGGCGTCATGGTGGGCGTCTCTGACATCCACGCGGCGGCGGCGGCATCCGACAGACGCGACGCTCAATTTCTGGCCTTACTTAACCAAAAATAATTATGTGGGATACACACAGACATACAGACAGATACAAAGATATACTACTAGTCGCAACTAAATTAAGCATATTTTAGCTATTTTTATATTGAAATAATAATTTGGCTGCTTCTTGCCATTTGTTAATGGCTTTGAAATGAACAGTCGAGTCGAAGGAAATCCAAAATGAACATCGAGTCGAAAGATGTTCACAGGAAATATAAAGCCACAGAGACTGTGGATACCCTAGCATTCACCAAAAAAGATCACATTCAGTGGGAGAAAATTATTTGGCAAGAGAATCTTTAATTTCAGCCACGACTAGGTTCTTCTTCAGTTCAGGAGCATATTAATATGAAGATCATTTAGGAACTTTTCTGGGTTCAAAGAAAAGGAAATAATAATAGAAGAGATCAGGCCCAGTTTATCTGGGACAATTTCGAATAGGTTCCTTAAGAAAAAAGAGAAACTAATGTTTAGTGGCGATTAGCTAAAGCTGACTTAAAAAATTAAAATAAAATGTTTAAATAACTCTACAATCGATGGCAAATCTATATTAGACTTAGCTTTATAAGCAATTCAAATATATAAATAAATAAAGGTTTGATTGAAAATTATTAAATTATGACCAGCTTTTCTTATAAATGATTATTTATGTTAGGGTTTTTATGGGACTACTATGTCTTCTAATTTCAATTAAGGAAAGATGTATGAAAGATATTGCATATGAGGCAGGAATTGTGTAAGAAATGCATATGTCCACAATATGTTCTGGTGTATCAGGGCTTAGGTTAGAGCGGACAGTGTCTCGAACCCTCGCTTAAGTTCATAATACTCTCGTACTTTTTGTAGGGCACAGAGTACCGTCCAAAATGATGGAAACTCTTTCGCAAGACGGCAACGACAACGATAACAGCTTCCACCTGCATACACAACCAACAAACACACAACGAACACACAGCAAAAAAAAGACGAGGCGTCCCCCCAGCCTCCACGCCGAACTACAATACGAAGGGGGGACCCGTCTTATTTAGTAATTTATTTATAAAATCTTCCCCCTACACAACTTACAGACCAAAAAAAAGTTGAGAGGCAAGAAGACGTACAACAACAACAGCAACAACAGCAACAAAAAAATTGACACCGGAAGTTGTGGCTGCCTCATCTGCTCTCTGGATTTGCATCTCCATGGCCCATCTTTGTGCCTGTCCCTGCTTTTCTTTTGCTCTCTTTCGGAAGCCAGACAAATGCTTCAGAGACAAATTACTTGATTTGCATAGTATACATATATACATATATATTCTCCTCCGATATACAATATATACATACATATATACCCGCATAAGTACAGACCCGAGGATTTTCTTTCGGCTGCAAAAGAAAAACCTCTCAACATTGTCATTTTTTTTGTTGGTGGTTGGTTCCCTCTTTCATTTGATTCTTTTTTTATGGAAATTTATCAAAAAAGAGAAGAAAAAAACTGCGGGGTTGCTTGTTAGGTGCGGGAGGCGCAACCAAGCGTGGCAACTCCCATCGTAACTCCCTCTCAGATGGGGCGCCGCGCTCTGATGTCAGTCGGACAAGCCGGCTTAGCCTGAGACGGGGCTTTCCATTCATTCATTAATGCCCAAAGATGCGCGGCGCAGACCCAAAGAGACAGCGGAGTGACAGAGCAACAGACGGACATCTATGATACTTTTGATTACATGATGCCCTGCTTCTGCTCTTTTGTAAAAAAAAAAAAAAACAGAAAAAAAACATTGCAGCAGCATCCCAGTAATCCCCATAAGATGACTAGATGCCAAGGCATTCCTATAGCTATAGCACCGATTACAACCAAAGCCAGAAACAATCGCCGCCACAGTGGTCCACAGCAGAAGGTCGGTCCGTACATTGGGGAAATGGTTCGTAAGGGTGGATCAACAGATGGTCAATCGATGGGATAAAATTAAATATTTACGAGGCATCGAATTGAGAGTGTTGATGATAGTTTAATGGGGTAAAAATGTGGGGGTAGACTTCATAGATTAGATTGCGGGAATCGTTTAAAACTCAAGTGCTTGTTGGAAGAACATTTTCCTCAAAGGTACATCTACCTATAAGCACGTGGCTGCCATCGATCTGTATATATATATATATAATAAATAAAATCTACTAATTAAAAATAAATAGCTTTAAAGATTACTTTACCTATTACTGATCTATCTCTAATGCTTCACTGATGACTTTCCTGATAATGCTACCACCTTATAGTTGATAGATGGCGCCTGGTTATGGACGATGATTAAGCGCAAAAGCCACACAATTTTCCATCCTCACTATCAGTGGCCTTATCAAAATAAAATCAAACAAATAAAATCAGGTGCAACTTCCAGCCTAATCTAATAAGCGTTTATAAATAGTATGGCATCGTTGCATCGACAAAAAATCTGTGATGTGGGGATTTGTGGAGAGAGCTAAACAGGGGGACAAACACACATCAACAATCGCGTAATAGGCACAGGCCTTATCGAATCAATATTTCATAATCAGCCTCCATTCCGCAGTACTCCGCAGGGAAATCGTTTTTTATTTCATTACCGTTTCAGAGCATTTCCTATCCAATGAGTTAAATATTGATGGGTTGATGTCAGGGATCGCAAGGATTAAAAATTGTATAGTCATATACAACATACAAATTTATTATTATTAAAATCAAAAAGAGTTAGAAAATAATTTATTTAAAAAAAAAAACTCAAAAAAGTTTGTCCTTTTCCATAGACCATTAAAAAATGTATTTATTTCACTGTTCCATTTCCACTGTTTTAGTGCTTCTTTGCTTTACAAGTTTCCCATAAGCGAAAGGATAAACGTAATGCAATTTTGATAATCTGCAAGCCTTTATTTTCAGTTAAATAACTGATGAAACCCACTGTGCGATCCATAGAGCTCTCATGCAATCGTAAAAATGTAGGGAATTAAGTCAGTCAGTGACTGTGTGTAACAGTTAACTGAATTTGTCTCCCCATCTCTGCACCGCCCCTCTATCTCTCTCTCTCTCTTTTCTCTCTGTCTGTGGAAGTTGCACAATCGCAGAGAGGGAGCCAGTGGCACGGGGAAAGTCTTACTCAATCTTGGCTGCAGTCTGCAGACGTTTTTCCAGAGCCAGAGGAAAAAGTAAAATTCAGCTTGAATGCAGCGCAACTAATTAGTTTTGAGGCTGCTGCTGCTGCTGGCGTTGCTGCTGTAATCGCAGTGGAGCGCAGACAGCGACAATTTTCCCACTGAATTTTCACTTTTTTTGTTTCTTACCCAGTTTTCTTTCTTCTACGTGTGCGCCAAAGAAAATCAAGGAAAAACAAGTAAAACAAAAGAATTTATGAGATACAAAAAAAACTTTTGGCCTCACTTGGGGCCATAGAGAGAACGGGATGGGAGCTCCAATATCTACGAGTGTATGTGGTACATATATCTCTCTTATGTCTCCCATTGGGATTGTTCTTCTTTTGGCTTTATTTCCCAAAATAAAGTCCATAAAAAGACATATGGAAAATCGTTTATTTGAAATACTTAAATTGCACACTCGAACCAGATAAAAAACAGTTGCTACGCATACCAATTCAATACAAAGCGAAATATACAAGTATATGTACGATATATGGATGTAAGAAACATTATACTTGACTGCAAGGTCGAAATTAATTGGTTCTTGGGCATGGCATGGCATTCTTTATATTTCGAACGGAGGTAATACTGCCTTAAAGAACAAAAACGAATTTATAGAGCATGGAAAATGGCTTTGGTTTCAGTACTAATATTTATTTAAGGGAACTTTTACTTTTTCAGAACTTTGTGAAAATATCTTCTTAATATTTTAAAAGATTATAATGGAAGTATGAAAGCCATAAATTAGTTGAAAGTTGTTGTGGATTTTCATAGATCTAAGGATAACCTATCAATGGCCAGCAGTCTCTTATACCATCTAATATTGTGATTTGCACACACGATATGTCCATTGGCCATTCAACAAGATTCTAGATTTTATACTCCAGTCTTTATTCCCCTCCCCATCCGCGAAATGTTACATTTTTCCGTGCACTGACATTAGGAATATTACAAGGTCCATCTGTCAGTTCTGTCATGTCTCCAAATATACTTTCCACTCCGATTGATGGAGCAACACTGTCTGTGTAGAAAGGTCCATAATCTCAACACTTTATCTTACAGATCTGCATTCTTTTCTAATTAAAAAAAATGAAAGTCGAGAGTATCAGTCTCCCCTAGACCCTTCATGATTCGGACTAGGAGTCAATAAACCTCCGCTAATAGCCCAAGAAAAGACCAAGCAATCCAATAAGCAGAGTACAACGAGTACAACATCAGAGTGTCAAAGTAATCGATGACCCTCCCACAAGGGTATCGAATAGATGCCAAGTGCCTCTTTATTTGACTTTATATTGGATTTCTGTTGTTGGTTTTCTGTTGACTCTGCCTCTTGTCGCTTATTGCCTGCCTAAAAAAAAAATCAAAATCAAAATCATGGCCATGGCCACTCGTAGCATGCGATTGTACGTTTTCAGTTTCGGTTGGTCTTTCAGCCAGAGAGACAGAGAGAGAAAGAGACACGAAAATAAATAAATAAACATGGCTGAATAAATGAATATTAAATGGCCAAAAGCTTTGACCAAAAAATAATAAATAACTGAAAATAATGCATGCAAACAGAACGGGGTTTCGGCTCGAACGAAGTTTTGTATACCCTTGCAACTGGGGAACCGAACCCTCTATTTGATTATTATTATATTATTAATATTAAATTATTATTATTATCTTCAAAATATATATATGGAGCTGAGAAGCTAAGGTGCTGAGAGTCCCAAATGTTGATAAATGTTAAGATTCAGTGGCACCTGATTTTCATTGATTGTAGTCATCGGATAAGTCTTCCAGAGCTTTAAGATTAATGTAAATTTAGGGTTTTCTTAGTCTTCCGCCTAAACTTGTAATAGTACCCCCCGTAAGGGTATACGTAGTTATTAAACAAAAACAACAAATGTACGGGGAATGGCATCCCAAAACGATATTCGATACGCAAATAGCAGAAAATGTTTGCGTGTTTGTTTGCCCTATCAGTTTTTTGCCTGGTAGTCATTGTGGCACAGTGTGTTGCACAGTGTCTATTTATGTCTGTGCCTGGCAAAGCCAGAATCGGATTCAAAATCGAATACAATCGGAGTGCGTCAAAGCGGGGGCTACGTTTGAAATTTGATTGACGACAAACCCATACAAAGAGGGCGGCGGCACGAACGCGTACGACGACGACGTCATCTGCCAAGTATTTTTTTTAAAGCTTCAATTGGAACTTGAGGCGTTGAGGTTTGTTTTTTTTCTAATGCTGCCGCCCACGTACAGTCCGCCAAGAGATACTTTTACACACACACACACACACACACGCGAACAGGCAAAAACCGCGAGAGCGGAAGCAAACAACTTCGACAGCATAGAAGTGTGTGAGCGGGCGAGAACACGAGAGATATATGGTGTAAGGGAAAGGGAGATGGGGAAGAGGGAGTGACAAGCTTTTGCGGTTTTTAGTTACACAGAAGACCCTCGCACAGTGGAATGGGTAGGCAAAAAAAGGGTCTGCAATTTAATTACATTTGTGTTTGAGCAAACCCCAGAGATAAATATTAAACTCAAACAAAAACTATTTAAATGGGAAATTGTCAAAGAATTTGAATTTTTTTCGCCGCTTACGAATTTTTCGATCGGTTTTAACTATTGAATCTACTCTGATCATATCCCTGCACCACTGTGCCTGTGACGGTGTCGTTTTTTTGCCTTGGTCTATTGTCATTTACTTTGTGGCAAGCAATTACATGCGACAAGCCAAGCGGCAGTTGTTTGTTGTTGCTGGTTCTGCTGTTGATATTTGATGTTTGTTGCTTATGGGTTTCGTTTCTGTAGGCGTGGCCCAGTTTCTTGCTGTGGTTGTTGCCACATTTGGCAGCAACAATTTATGTCAAGCCGAAAGCCGCCTGCTTTTTGCGTCTCTGCGCGAAAACATGCGTAAAAGTAGCTGCGAAAAGACGGCCACACTGTGTCTGTGCCATGCCGCCCCATCAGACACCCTTTCGCACCACACACCCGCACCCGCAACCACACCCGCCTGCCCCTCTCCGTAATTAAAATGCCTGGCAACAAACACAAAGTTTTTTTTTGGCGAAGAGTGTGTGAGAGAAAGCGATGTGTGGATAAGAAGGGCAGGAGGCGATGAGGAGATCTGGGAATAGACTGAAGAGCTGTGTAGGGGAGATGGAGAGCATTGTGACAGTGGGTTGAAGAGAGCTCCTGGTGAGGGAGAGGGAGCGCCGCCAGGCCTGCATTTAATGGCAGTGTTGACAGCCGCCGCATAGCGGGACGCTGGCATCTGTCATACATGCATGTCATACGGCAAATAGCTTAACTGTCATAAAAACAACAAGTGGAAAGGGCGTAGGAGAGGACGAGGGAGAGCAGAAGATCGTAAAACGGTTTATTGCAGGGAGTCGCTGCCGTTGTCGCTGCTTGAGGAAAAGACGGCTGGGGTTGTACGAAAGATTGAACGTAAAAATGCCTCTTCTTTTCTTAGGCATGTTTGTTGATTTCCAAACATATATTATTTTTATGTTTCATTTGATTTATTTATTAACTGCACTGCCCGGACCCCTCTTCCACAATCTGTGCATGCTCGCTACCACTCTCACTCACTCACTCTCTCCTTCTACCTCTCCCTTTTTGTCGCACAGAACTACTGCTGGGGCTGCTGCTTATTCTTCCTCTTCTTCAGCTTCTGGTCAAAACGCCAACGCCTCACACACACATACACAACATAGTTGTATACGTGTTGGGGAGGGGGTTTAATAATAGCACACACTCACACACACGTTATAAAAGCTCCCGCTGGAGCGGCGTCGGCTAAAGATGTTAGAAGAGGTGGAAAGTGGAGAGAGGAGAGTATAGAATGCAGCACTAAAAACTTCAACGACTCTTCGCCTCCCTGCACTTCCGCACTCTTCTGGCAAATATCAAACAGAGAGAGAGAGTCAGAGAGAGTAAGAGGGAGAGAAAGAGTGAGCAGGCAGGGCAACTGAATGGCAGCAAAAATCACAAAAGCAAATACAAAAAACTTTCTTACTAACACACATGCATACACACACGCACACCCTCTCCCCTTCCCACTCCTCAACGAGCCAACGCTAAAGTTATGTGTGTGCGTGGGCGGGAGGATGGGGTGAGGGGTGAGGCACTGACTGCCACTGCCACAATAATGCTCTTGTTGTCTGCGGCAACCGGGAAAAGAGACGGCAACTGGCAACAGTTATGACGCGTAGAAAGAGAGAGAGAGGCAGAAGGCACAGGAAGTTTGTTGTTGATTTTTTGTTGTTTTTGTTTTTCTTTCAATTAACACTATGGAAAGGGTAGAACAAGACAGACAGACAGACAGCGAGGGGGAGGGGTAGAAACAGAGGGCAAGTCAGGAAGAGAGAGAATCATACAATTTAACTAGATACTTTTTTGCATAAACAATTTCTTATACAACGAACGGGCAGGCGCAATTTTGTTTATTAAATATTATTACTGCATGCTTCATACTCATACTCAGGCCCATACATGTATGACGCGTACCTCTCTCACATTCGGTTCGTGCTCCACCAAGTAGACGCCGCCGACTGCGAGCGCAACAACAATTTAGGTGTGATGACGTTTGGGCAGGGGGCGGGGGTGCAGAGATGCAATCAATGCACTCTTGTTTTTGTTGCTGCCGTTGTTTCCGCCTCTGCTGCTACGACACTTTGATGTTTTTGCTTTTTTACTTTTGTATTTGCAAACACACACGTCGCGCCGTTTCTCGATGGCTTTGATTTATTTCAAACACACTTTACTTTGCTTTTGGTTTTTTGTTTTTTACCGACACGCAAAGACAAACAAACCCACAGAGGGAAAAGCCAAAACGCGCGCACGTCCGTCCGTTTTCTGTTCGTGACGCGACGAGTGAGTGCGTTCGATTAGTTGTTCGGTACGACTAAAAAGCCCCGTTGATTCGTGGACTCCACGAGCCCCAACCGGCTGGACCGGAGTCGGAACCGGAGCCCCAACCAGTTCGATTGAAACAGCCGGCGCATTGAGCTGGTTCGCCGACTAATCGGGCAATCGAACTAGTTCGCAGACGAAGCGACCGTTACAAGCTGCCAGCGGAATAAAAAAAAAGGTTCAACCCGTGTAAACTTGAAGAACAATAAAGATTAACCAAGACATTTTTAACAATTTTTTCAGCATGTAAAAAAAGAATCAAAATACAGCTGAAATACTATGAACAAAGACAATTAATCTTGCCGAATCCGAATAAGATCGGATTATTATTATAGCCAAAAGTAACAAATCAATTTGCAGTGGCTACGCAGCGCCCGTCGACACGTTCTGACTGATTTTCTGTCTCTCTCGCACGCACTCTTTTTTCGTTTAATGTAGCCATACTGACTATGTATCGGGTATAAATGTAGAGTTGCGGTCACAGCAGCAACTCACAACGTTCCCCCTCGTTTTTTTTAAAGTTATACTGGACTATAAATTTGGGATAATTATTTAAGGAAGATCTGTCATCTCTTCCATCTCATTGGAATTAATGGAACTTCAAACAGAAAATAAATGGAATATTTTATTGTTGCAACACTCGGAACACAATTTTATTCTCATTTTACCTCTTATTTAATTGATAAAAACATTTATTTAGATCAGCCCGTTGGCTGATCGTTCAATAGCACTTCTTGTGGCACCAGTCCCAGATGCAACCATCGTCGGCGTTACAGCCGAATCCGCCGGGATAGATGCCGCAGTAGTCCTGGGAGTTCATGAAGGAGCAGCTGCCGTTGGGACAGTAGTAGCTATAGCAGCCCGCCGAGCATTTGTCCCGCTGGTCGTGCTTGCAGCCAGAGCAGTCCAGGAATTCTGCAGTCGAATTGAACGAATAATTTAATGATTCTCAGGAGTAGGCACCTCTCACTTACCGCTCTCCTTGCACTCGGGCGTGCTGCAGGCCTGCAGCGGCGGATTGGGCGGCATCACGAGGCGTCGTCGGTTCTCGCTCTCGACAATCTGCGGCGGCTTGAGATAGATCACCGGATGGGTGCAGACCCGGGAATCGCACAACTTACGCTCCCGGCTGGAGCAGACCCAGTTGGGCGCGTAGTTGATGCAGATCCGGGGACTCTTCACCAAACAGCAGCCCGGCGGAGGATTCCGGCCCGGAAAGACTTCGGATGTCGGCCGAAGCGTCGTTGTCGTTGTTTGCCATGTGGGATAAAGCCATGGACTCTTTCTGGTTGTTGTCGTTATATCGTTGGATTCCTCATGGCTGGGGGTGGCATCGTAGCTCTTGTCGTACGCCTCATCGTACGGGGGGAGTGTGGAGTACTCCACACGGTTGATGTTCTCGGTGCTCACCGTATACTCGTGCTGGTTCCGGATCACATTGTCGATCTCCAGTATAGTGGTTATATACCCCGGCTCCTGGCAGCTCCTGCCATGCCACACAGTGCCAGCCGGACAGGCCGGCGACAGGCAGCGCCCTGCGTAGTATTCACCCTCCGTGCAGACAATCCTCCGGCAGTGCTCCTCGAAGAAGATCGAGCCGGGCGGACAGCGCGCAAGTTCGACTGGAGGTTCAACTGTTGGTGGAACCTCAGGTGGTGGTGGTTCCGTGGTTGTTGTGGTTGGCTTTTCTGTGGTTGTTGTCGTTGTTGTGGTCGGTTCTGTGGTTGTCGTTGTAGGTTCTTCTGTAGTTGTTGTCGTTGTGGGTTGGGTCGTGACCGGAGGAATGACTGTTGTGGATTCAAACGGACAGGGCAACGGATCCTTCAAGTAACACTTTCCATCTGTGTTCAGGTAGTAGCCTGTTATGAAGATATCGAATATTTGTATGTATAAAATGCATATTTAATCCAAGCGTCGAATATGTTTGCTCTATCTATATTCATATTTCCCACGTGACCCATAAAATATGTAAATATATGCCCACGACACGCACAAGCGAATCTTGCAAAAGAGAATGCCCTAGAACTGTAAGGATGATCGATATATGTCTGCGTATCCTGAAACAGAACTTACCCGTGGGACATACTAAAGCATTTTGCGGATAGCACTGTCTATCTGTGCCCAAGTAATAACCTGAAATGAATACACAGAAGTGTAAAAGCAGATAGAAATGTAACTCCTTAAGCAGCTCTTACCCGCGGGACAATTCAATGAGCTCAAGCAATAGCCATTGACATTCTGATATCCGGGCGGACAGTAACCCTAGGAATAGAGGAATAAATGGGGATCACGAAGTCAAATGTCCAATCTATTAATGGAACCTTGAGCCCTGAAGCTTACCGTGTTGTCTGATGTCTGATAACCCGTCGCGTAATTCTGAGCACATCCGTAGATCGCCAAGAAAAACATCCAGCACCAGAGCTTGGGGCGTGGCGATGTCGTCAGCATATTGAATATTTCTGATCCGGTAATGTGTGTCGATGCTCAGCTGTCTGAACCCAAGACGCGACTAACGAGAAATCGCTACAAATCGAGTGCACGCGTAGGCCAGGCACATAATTGTCGACGTCGCGATAACCCCCCGATAGAAGTGGTTCAGGTGAAAGTCGCGGCCAGATTGCGGCGCCCCTGTTGAGGTAGTGGCTGGCGAGATCGCAGTCTCGCATCAGTTCCGCTCGGTATGTTGACCACCCAAGTGCTTGTTTCCTGCCTGCCGGCAATACTGCTGCTGAGCTTCGTCGCTCATCTTCCCGCGGAGGTTATCGCGAACAGTGCACCATGCACATCCATAACCAATGTCGGTGCGAGTCCCTGTGTCCTGCAACCCGCCAACCCATGCGGATCAGGTGAGTCGAGTGAACAGTTCCGGTTCACTTCCTCTTGGGATGACATCTTTAACCCTCGTCTTATTTCAGGTCAGGCCGGCTCCAGCACCATTGTGAATGTGTTTACCGGTGGCTGCACTGGACAAACGGTGGCTGGGTGCGGTGTCGTCACCCAGACTCCAGGCAGCTCTGTCCAGAGTCCTAGTCCTTGCCCCAATACACCACTCCAGCCGAGTCCCAGCCGAGTCCTTGTTCCCAATACACCACACCAGTCCAGCCGAACCCCTGTCCGAATACTCCAGTCCAGCCGAATCCTATTCCTAATACACCACTCCAACCGAATCCTTGTCCCAATACGCCCATCCAACCGAGTCCTATCCCCAATACGCCTGTCCTACCAAATCCTTGCCCCAATACACCAGTGTTTCCTATCCCCAACGTGCCTGTCCAACCGAGTCCTTGTCCGAATACTCCTGTTCAGCCTGCTCCCTGCCCTCCTCCGGTTTTTCCCACCAACCCACCTCCAATTTACCCCCCACCGACTTATCCTCCACCCACGCATCCAACACCCACATACGCCCCACCCACTTATCCTCCTCCCACCTACGCCCCACCTCCCACCTACGCGCCACCTCCCACTTATCCTCCTCCCACGTATCCAACACCTACACCAACAACCACTCCACCGCCTGCACCCATCATTATGTGTCCCCCTGGAACAATTCTGGTGAAGGGCATCTGTCGCCTGGTGTTCTGTGGTACAGGGCAACGCTATGTGAATGGCCGTTGTATGCAGACCCGATGCCCTCAGGGATATGTTTGGACGGGACTTCGCTGCGACAGACCCAAGATTATGGAACTGGGAGACATCCACCTGGAGACGACGGTTCTCAGCAAGGCAACGGGCCAATTGGTTACGAAGAATGTTAACAACGTGAATGTGGATGCACCCATCTCGATTCCCGGCCATGACTATGATGAGGAAGTGGAGGATGTGGAGACGGTACCTCCTCCGCCCGGACCAACACCCGGACCATGTTGTAATGTGATTGCACCACGCATCTGCAGTGCTCCACCTAATGGCACGGGCTACAAATGTGCCAGCCGGAGCCAGCAGCAGTGCGGCAGCATTTGCCAGGCCAACAAGATGGTACTGACTCCCTCGCAGCTGACCAGCTGGACGATGAACAATAACCAGATGCTCGTGATGCCACCGAACTGGGGACAGGGACAGGCGTGCCAGGCCCCTGGATCGTGCCAACAGACCCAGAGTAAGATTATTTATACTATAGATATAGCCTAAGCAGCCGACTTTAAGTAAATCTGTACCTTGTACTATTTCTGAAGAGTATTTTCAGGATCTAGGTTCTGCCTGCATTTGAATTTTCCAAGTGGATATCTAATTATCGATCTCTTTATCTTTTCGCAGATTTCTATGATTGCAGCGGCTGTGGTATGGGCGATGTGACCACATGCTCCACGTACTGCTATACCTATCGGTGCAGTGGACACGGTTGCGCCTTCTACGATCAGGGACAGTACTGTGCCCAGTATCCGGGCCAGATCGGTTGCCGTACGGAGGATGGCTGGTTCCCGTGATCCAGAATATAGATATGAAAACTGTGCAAATTCGTAGATTCTTTTTAAAATAAGCATTCTGTACATTATCATATTTCGTACAAGTTTATTTTATCTTTAAAAAGATTACCTAAGGTCAATGTTGCATATATCAGAATCAATCAATTCATATGGGAGATAGAACCTAAATCCTGCTTCAGAATAAACCGCTGGCAATCCCATGAAATACGCGTAAATTTCTTTATTATAGTCTTCTCAGAATCAAGAGCATATAACATACGAGCTAGGCCACTAAGCGATTGGATAAATATTATGTTTAGCCACATTATGGAACTCAATAGCTCCATACTTTTTGTGACAGAAAGGGAATCAAACAAAGCGGATAAAGAAATTGAGAAAAGCCAAAGGGGAAGACGAAGATAGCGTCGTAAAATGGCCAACTATATAGACTATACTATCGGAAGAGTGTGATAAGGTTCGCTTTGGCTGCGTGACGTTACAGTGCAAAGTGCTGATACTCTTATACACGTCACCCTGTTGGTTTTTTAAGAAGCAAGGTATTGGAACTCCCCGAATCCCCTTAATATGACCAACAATAATTGCCAAAAAAATTCTGTTCGTTGTACAGAATTCGCTATCACTAAGCAATTAATATAATAATAATCTATGTATTAACATTCCCATGTGATTAAAGTTTCGCGTTCGGAATATACGATGGAATTCTGAGTGATTCGAAATTGAGTGAAAGCTTTGGCAATAATCAATTCATTGATAATGTTATCTAGTGTTATCTGCGAGGAATGGAGAAGGAAGTAGAGACCAAGAACTCGCTTCTATTGCAGTTCATTTTACCCGTTCAGCACCAACGGACGTACGAAGTTCCATTACTTAACCGAAAACGATTGAAAGAGCAGAAAAAAAAGAACCACTCGAAACATGTCACAGACCAAGGTGAGTAATAAACTCTTAGTTCGACCAGAACATTTTATTGCAACTGAAATCGGAATATATGTATGTACATAAATGGCTGCCAATTTGAATTCTATTTACGTTACGTTGGTGTCAACTTTAATGGCATAATCGGATCGGCAGCAGTTTCCTGCCGAGGGGAGATAACTCAGGGATTGTAAATCATGGGAAACCTACGAGGGTGACGAATGCGCCTTTGATATGACGAGAAAGTGAGAGGAGTATGACATATGAAGAGCAGTGGACACGACACTAAGTTCTCCCCGTAAGCCATTGGACCGGAAATGTTCTGACGCGGTATATGGGGTAGATCGCTGGATACCGGAACGTATCCAGCTCGGGAAAGGACGCGCCAAGGCCTACGTGGCTCTGCAGATTCTGGAGTGCACTCCCAAGCTACGTCTCGGTGTCCCCCATAGGTAGAAACCTATATTTCTGTGTCTGTGTGTATCGGTCGATATGGTTCGATATATCCTAGAGAGCAATTGTAAACAATTCTGGTGTCTGAGAATCTATGGACCGAGTTTAGGGACCCTTTCTAAGCTTGGGGTAGGTTTATTTATTAGCCTTATAGCAAGTCGACAACATCACTCGACATTCCCGGAGTACATATACTGGTTCGATGGTACCTCGATTCGATGGCCGGCACGAAGACTCAGGGCAAATCGAGGTGTTATAGCGCCAGAGCCAATATTGAATTGGAAATTACTTTAATATAAGGATCTGGGTCGAACTGATAACACTAGTCAACAAAAATTAACTTTTTTTCCGCTTTGGAAAAAAAACTCTACCTCTGAAAAAAAACGTTTAAAAAATACCAGACCAAAAAAATTAACAAAAAAAATGAGCCTCGAAAAAAAAATTATTTAACATTTTGAAGGCCCCAAATCTATCATAAAAAGTCGGTTTGGTTCACAGCGGAATTGTGTTGTTCTGCGCCGACCCCTTTGTGCTTAGCAAATTGATAAGACGGCATTGAAGCCACAGTTGTGCAAAACTATTTATTGGCATCATAATAAGGTGGTTAATTAGTGTAAGAGAAGCACGTAGGGGTCGGCGCAGAAATTAAACAGTAAGGAGGATAACTTGATATCCACACCTATTGTGTAGGGTCTACCAATAGGAACTTTCGCGATTCAAAAACTATTAGTTAATTGAACATTTTATACCATTTATTCGTAATATTTGCTCTATAATCCTCGAATCCATAATGTGGATATTTAACTACTAATTAGCAGTAAGTCAACTGCACTGCCACAGCTTTAAAAATCAACTCATCCTTGAACATAATCTAATCTTCTTTTCCCAATCGATATTTTTGATCTAGCTACAGCGGTCAACGATTGGATGGCTGCTCGTGCTGCTCACCACAGTCTTAGTCCAGGCCGAGGATACGGTCAAGGCGGCGAACAACACGATTGTGGTGCACACTCCGCTGCAGAACTATGACCAGCCCACGCTGCGGGACTACGAGGAGTGCCAGGCGAATCGGGACAATTGCATAGATGTGTGTGGCGGGGATGGGGACTGCCAGGACGAGTGTCCGCTGTGCCCGGAGCTGTACGACAAGCCGCTGATGGTGCAGGGCGTAAACGACACGGACTTCGTGGCCCCCGCACAGAAACCCCTAAACACCACCAACATCATCCGTCTGACGAACGAGATCAACAACATCATCCAGCACGACATTAAAAATCGCAACGAGGTCAATGTCCAGGTGCAGCAGAATGTCTCCCAGGTCGGAGGACGCTTCGGTTTGGGCTACAACGACCAGGGCTCCTGCTGCTTTGTGGTGAGGAGGGCACGTGAGTGCGAGAGCAAGGACAACTGCCAGGAGCAGAGTCGCCAGCGAGTGTGTGGCGAGCGCTGCCAGGCCCGTGTGATGTTGGCCAAGCGAGTGGTCCAGTGCGATGTGGACGAGCCCACCAAGTGCCACGAAACCATAGAGTATGTGCCACGCCGGCGCAAATCCGTTGTGCGTCGGACAGAATACCCTGGATCTGCTGGTCCCTGCCGCTACCTGGGCAACTCCTGGCCTTATGTCAGCTGCGGCCAAGGACAGGCTCAAGTACAGCGGGTGAAGCGTTCCAGCTGCCAGCAGTGCCTCAATCTACCGTACGGCTATGTTCTTCAGAATGGACTGCCTGCCCAGTGCGCGGGCTGCTTCCAGGGCTATTCGGCTCCCTTCCAGCCCCAGTACTACGCTCCCTATGTGCCATACAACCCGTACCCACAATTTCCACCGTTTGCACCCCTCCCCAACTGTGGCGCTGGTGGCTGCAGCAACAACATCATCGATGGATCGGGATCGGAGCCCAGCGACGATAACCCTTCCCACGATGACTGGATCCTGTGTGACGGCGACAACATAGATGATTGCCTTAATGGCGCCGATGGCAAACCAGATAGTCCTTCCATTGAACCTGATCTGACACCACAGGAAAAGGAAGATGATGATTACGGCGTGCCGGTTCAGCGACGACGTCGGCGGCGTCAAAATCGTCGCGAGTTTGTGCCATCCGCCTACAGCAAGCGCAATTAACCTCCAACCAAAACGGATTCCGGTCTTATATTCTTCTTATACTCAAAATTGTAACATCCTCCTCTTAATCTCCTCTCTAAATGATCCTAAACCATGCCATATTCCTATGATTTTATCTGCCATAATGTATTCATATTTTGTCACCCAATAATTTGTTTCTTAATAAAGTTGCATTCTCGACAAGTTGAAGGTACTTATGAAATTTGTATAGTATTTTATATTCGAAACGGACCTTGCCAACATTTATCAAAGATACGTTATCCCAATATTCAACATCAATTATTTGATTGAAATTTTAATGTTAAACAAATATAATTATACACATGAAGTGCAGCCAAAGATTATATTGGTCTGTCGTGGCTTGGCATAGATCCTATCCACTAGATTGATTAGGCACGTTGCGGTGGTATCATTATACCCAGAATGAAGAAAACAATTTCCCTTGAATGACTAGCTCGCTCTCTCACACTTCCTTGATCAGTGAAGGAGTGGGGAAGATTTAACGGCCGAATGGTACTTCATTGGTGGTAAAAGAAAAATATGTAATGGACGTGGTAGGAATGGAAACAGCTGGAGTATTGGACACTAGTTAGAAACAGGATAAACGGAGTGA
Organism: Drosophila lowei; assembly: GCA_008121275.1. Classification (NCBI taxonomy): domain Eukaryota; kingdom Metazoa; phylum Arthropoda; class Insecta; order Diptera; family Drosophilidae; genus Drosophila; species Drosophila lowei. The sequence continues at coordinate 6,965,298 of CM017777.1, forward strand.
AGAATTATATTCTAGAAGTAACACAAATAATAAGATTATATACTCGTGTTTACAAACCGAGTGTCGAGGAATATTTGCCGCCACTCCCAGCATCAAGAGTGGCCTATAATTTTGTAATTTCACCGAAAAGATTTCACACGGCTACCTCCATCATGATTACTCTGCTAATATTTAATTAGAAAGCTTATTTAACTAACTTCAAAATGGGAAAACATATATATTTTAATAAGAAACAAATCGGCTATAAGGGTGTATGTACTTTAAATAACGATTTATTTGATTGGCAGGGTGTAGAGCACAGGGCACAGGGCACAGGGCGGTAGGACCTTGTGGTTCTGCTTATAGACTAAACAACGTTTAATAAAATGTACTTCCTCATGCTTTAATGGTTCTGGTTAACAGTTGCTAGCGATCTAAATATATTTCTATATCATATGAATTGGATTTGATTTAAAGACATTTGTTCTTGCACTTTGCTTTGCATATAAAGGTAGTTGGTTTTCGTATAGTTAAAAAGGGGGGCCGCTCGCTTCTACTTCCCCATAGTTTGTTGCCCGTCTAGAAGAACAAGTGATGAAACGAAATTACTAGAACTTATGGTAATATTGCGCGTATGTGGTTTTTTAGTTGTTGGTTTATTCGTCACTATTTTGAAAGTGGTTCTTAAGGTCCACAAAGAGCTTTACTTAATGCCCAATTCCTTGAGCTCGGTCTCTTCGTCTACGGAGTCCTCATCTTCTGAGCCATGTACAGATGGGGCCGGGGTAGTGTGACCTATTGATAATGAGAATGAAATTGAAACGTTTTACTGGAGGACTGCAATAGAGGTGGGTGGGCATGGAACTTATTTTCTTCGTGTCATATCGTGCGTCTTGAAAAATTGCATTCTGTCCATGGGCTTGCGTGTTCAGCGCAAAATCGGAACGACGACCAATTTGTTCGCGCAAAAAATTGATGGTCAGCGATTCCCTCCTAACTAATCGTTACAAGTGTTTATGGAACACATTAAAATGTGTAAAATTAACTAAATAAACAATAAAGTCCATAGTTGATCATTTGTTCGATAACTTGAACTATGACGCCTATGATTCTTTATTATTGAATATAAGCCGGCGTCTATTTTAAAAGTAATTGGAATTGAAAAATGTTCGGAAAATGTTTAGCCGGTCGTGGCGAAAAATATAAGTCCATGCCCATCTCTTGACTGGAATGCTTAATTTTCACTTACGCGATGAGGTAGGGCTGGGCGGTTCACTCTGGGGGCGCGAGAAGACCAGGTTACTGCGGGACCCGTATAGGCTTAACTCATCCACATAGTCCGGATAGACGGCCTGCAAGGCCTTGACCCTGGCCGTTTACCATAGAAATGTACTTATACATATTTTTTTTTAATTTTCTACTCGACTATAAATTTAGGATAATTATTTAAGGCAGATCTGTCATCAAAAATGACAGAAAATAAATCGAATATTTTATTGTTGCAACACTCTGAACACAATTTTATTCTCATTTCACCTCTCATTTATTTGATAAAAACATTTATTTAGATCAGCCCGTTGGCTGATCGTTCAATAGCACTTCTTGTGGCACCAGTCCCAAATGCAACCATCGTCGGCGTTACAGCCGAATCCGCCGGGATAGATGCCGCAGTAGTCCTGGGAGTTCATGAAGGAGCAGCTGCCGTTGGGACAGTAGTAGCTATAGCAGCCCGCCGAGCATTTGTCCCGCTGGTCGTGCTTGCAGCCAGAGCAGTCCAGGAATTCTGCAGTCGAATTGAACGAATAATTTAATGATTCTCAGGAGTAGGCACCTCTCACTTACCGCTCTCCTTGCACTCGGGCGTGCTGCAGGCCTGCAGCGGCGGATTGGGCGGCATCACGAGGCGTCGTCGGTTCTCGCTCTCGACAATCTGCGGCGGCTTGAGATAGATCACCGGGTGGGTGCAGACCCGGGGATCGCACAACTTACGCTCCCGACTGGAGCAGACCCAGTTGGGCGCGTAGTTGATGCAGATCCGGGGACTCTTCACCAAACAGCAGCCCGGCGGAGGATTCCGGACCGGAAAGACTTCGGATGTCGGCCGAAGCGTCGTTGTCGTTGTTTGCCATGTGGGATAAAGCCATGGTCTCTTCCTGGTTGTTGTCGTTATATCGTTGGATTCCTCATGGCTGGGGGTGGCATCGTAGCTCTTGTCATACGCCTCATCGTACGGGCGGAGTGTGGAGTACTCCACACGGTTGATGTTCTCGGTGCTCACCGTATACTCGTGCTGGTTCCGGATCACATTGTCGATCTCCAGTATAGTGGTTATATACCCCGGCTCCTGGCAGCTCCTGCCATGCCACACAGTGCCAGCCGGACAGGCCGGCGACAGGCAGCGCCCTGCGTAGTATTCACCCTCCGTGCAGACAATCCTCCGGCAGTGCTCCTCGAAGAAGATCGAGCCGGGCGGACAGCGCGCAAGTTCGACTGGAGGTTCAACTGTTGGTGGAACCTCAGGTGGTGGTGGTTCCGTGGTTGTTGTGGTTGGCTTTTCTGTGGTTGTTGTCGTTGTTGTGGTCGGTTCTGTGGTTGTCGTTGTAGGTTCTTCTGTAGTTGTTGTCGTTGTGGGTTGGGTCGTGACCGGAGGAATGACTGTTGTGGATTCAAACGGACAGGGCAACGGATCCTTCAAGTAACACTTTCCATCTGTGTTCAGGTAGTAGCCTGTTATGAAGATATCGAATATTTGTATGTATAAAATGCATATTTAATCCAAGCGTCGAATATGTTTGCTCTATCTATATTCATATTTCCCACGTGACCCATAAAATATGTAAATATATGCTCGACATGCACAAGCGAATCTTGCAAAAGAGAATGCCCTAGAACTGTAAGGATGATTGATGCCCACCCCTGATCTAACGGTATCCGATGCTCGAATGTATTTGCTGTGGGCAAAGTTAATAATTATTTTTTTGACATTCGCATTTGGTCCTGTTTTCCATTGAGATTCGAATCGAGCTTCAATGTGTCTCGTCATGCACACCACGTGTATTTTGCTGTTGCAATCTTGGGCATTCTCTTTTACACATATATCCAGGATGTAAATATATGTCTGCGTATCCTGAAACAGAACTTACCCGTGGGACATACTAAAGCATTTTGCGGATAGCACTGTCTATCTGTGCCCAAGTAATAACCTGAAATGAATACACAGAAGTGTAAAAGCAGATAGAAATGTAACTCCTTAAGCAGCTCTTACCCGCGGGACAATTCAATGAGCTCAAGCAATAGCCATTGACATTCTGATATCCGGGCGGACAGTAACCCTAGGAATAGAGGAATAAATGGGGATCACGAAGTCAAATGTCCAATCTATTAATGGAACCTTGAGCCCTGAAGCTTACCGTGTTGTCTGATGTCCGATAACCCGTCGCGTAATTCTGAGCACATCCGTAGATCGCCAAGAAAAACATCCAGCACCAGAGCTTGGGGCGTGGCGATGTCGTCAGCATATTGAATATTTCTGATCCGGTAATGTGTGTCGATGCTCAGCTGTCTGAACCCAAGACGCGACTAACGAGAAATCGCTACAAATCGAGTGCACGCGTAGGCCAGGAACATAATTGTCGACGTCGCGATAACCCCCCGATAGAAGTGGTTCAGGTGAAAGTCGCGGCCAGATTGCGGCGCCCCTGTTGAGGTAGTGGCTGGCGAGATCGCAGTCTCGCATCAGTTCCACTCGGTATGTTGACCACCCAAGTGCTTGTTTCCTGCCTGCCGGCAATACTGCTGCTGAGCTTCGTCGCTCATCTTCCCGCGGAGGTTATCGCGAACAGTGCACCATGCACATCCATAACCAATGTCGGTGCGAGTCCCTGTGTCCTGCAACCCGCCAACCCATGCGGATCAGGTGAGTCGAGTGAACAGTTCCGGTTCACTTCCTCTTGGGATGACATCTTTAACCCTCGTCTTATCTCAGGTCAGGCCGGCTCCAGCACCATTGTGAATGTGTTTACCGGTGGCTGCACTGGACAAACGGTGGCTGGGTGCGGTGTCGTCACCCAGACTCCAGGCAGCTCTGTCCAGAGTCCTAGTCCTTGCCCCAATACACCACTCCAGCCGAGTCCTTGCCCCAATACGCCTGTCCAACCGAGTCCTTGTCCCACTACTCCTGTCGGGCCGAGTCCTTGCCCTAATACACCAGTCCAGCCGAACCCCTGTCCGAATACTCCAGTCCAGCCGAATCCTATTCCTAATACACCACTCCAACCGAATCCTTGTCCCAATACGCCCATCCAACCGAGTCCTATCCCCAATACGCCTGTCCTACCAAATCCTTGCCCCAATACACCAGTGTTTCCTATCCCCAACGTGCCTGTCCAACCGAGTCCTTGTCCGAATACACCTGTTCAGCCTGCTCCCTGCCCTCCTCCGGTTTTTCCCACCAACCCACCTCCAATTTACCCCCCACCGACTTATCCTCCACCAACGCATCCAACACCCACATACGCCCCACCCACTTATCCTCCTCCCACCTACGCCCCACCTCCCACCTACGCGCCACCTCCCACTTATCCTCCTCCCACGTATCCAACACCTACACCAACAACCACTCCACCGCCTGCACCCATCATTATGTGTCCCCCTGGAACAATTCTGGTGAAGGGCATCTGTCGCCTGGTGTTCTGTGGTACAGGGCAACGCTATGTGAATGGCCGTTGTATGCAGACCCGATGCCCTCAGGGATATGTTTGGACGGGACTTCGCTGCGACAGACCCAAGATTACGGAACTGGGAGACATCCACCTGGAGACGACGGTTCTCAGCAAGGCAACGGGCCAATTGGTTACGAAGAATGTTAACAACGTGAATGTGGATGCACCCATCTCGATTCCCGGCCATGACTTTGATGAGGAAGTGGAGGATGTGGAGACGGTACCTCCTCCGCCCGGACCAACACCCGGACCATGTTGTAATGTGATTGCACCACGCATCTGCAGTGCTCCACCTAATGGCACGGGCTACAAATGTGCCAGCCGGAGCCAGCAGCAGTGCGGCAGCATTTGCCAGGCCAACAAGATGGTACTGACTCCCTCGCAGCTGACCAGCTGGACGATGAACAATAACCAGATGCTCGTGATGCCACCGAACTGGGGACAGGGACAGGCGTGCCAGGCCCCTGGATCGTGCCAACAGACCCAGAGTAAGATTATTTATACTATAGATATAGCCTAAGCAGCCGACTTTAAGTAAATCTGTACTTTTTACTATTTCTGAAGAGTATTTTCAGGATCTAGGTTCTGCCTGCATTTGAATTTTCCAAGTGGATATCTAATTATCGATCTCTTTATCTTTTCGCAGATTTCTATGATTGCAGCGGCTGTGGTATGGGCGATGTGACCACATGCTCCACGTACTGCTATACCTATCGGTGCAGTGGACACGGTTGCGCCTTCTACGATCAGGGACAGTACTGTGCCCAGTATCCGGGCCAGATCGGTTGCCGTACGGAGGATGGCTGGTTCCCGTGATCCAGAATATAGATATGAAAACTGTGCAAATTCGTAGATTCTTTTTAAAATAAGCATTCTGTACATTATCATATTTCGTACAAGTATATTTTATCTTTAAAAAGATTACCTAAGGTCAATGTTGCATATATCAGAATCAATCAATTCATATGGGAGATAGAACCAAAATCCTGCTTCAGAATAAACCGCTGGCAATCCCATGAAATACGCGTAAATTTCTTTTTTATAGTCTTCTCAGAATCAAGAGCATATAACATACCAGCTAGGCCACTAAGCGATTGGATAAATATTATGTTTAGCCACTGTCGGGTCAAGCAGCTTAAATATTGTAAATTAGTGCCAGTGGTGCGGCCACTGTAAAGATCATTTGCTACCGCATATGCACATGCAGCGGAATTCTTTCGTCTCCTTACATCTCAAGCTCTCGTACTCGGCTTAACAGCGGCCCCGAGCAGCTCTAACGCTCTCGGGCTATCCCACTCTCTCGCTCGCGTCTAATCTTGCTGCATAGGGCCCGGCAATTTGGCCCGTCAGCCCTTGCATCGGCAGTCTTGAGCTAATCGTCGCAGCTATTAGATTAACATCCTCGCATCAATCGTTCGCCCAATCATCCCCATATGTACATACGCGATAAGTTGGTTTACATATGCAATAAATTGTGAATTATATACAACCTCTCGACTTTCATTAACTTCAAAATTGCAACAGTTATTAAAAACGCTTAATAGCTTAACATTTGGTGACCCCGACGTGATTGTGCAATAAATAATACATCAGTGCAATCACAAACTAATATAGCATTCAAAGACCTAAACTAATTGCCATCTCAACCAGTGTCATCGACCACATAAGTTATCCATACATATATACACCGGCCTCCCTTGCATATTCGGTAGTGCACGTAGCTGTTGTCTTGCGCTTCTCTTTTCGGTCATCTTCCCGCAAGAAACGTTTCTTACACCGGCCGCCTTTGTATGTACGGTTTGTACATAGCTATTCGCTAGCTGTGCTCGGTTATTGTTGTCTATTGCTCGTGTTACTCTTTGCGATCATCTTCCCGCTAGAGACGTTGGTCTTTCTGCTAACGCTGCCGCTACCATGGAAATTAATGCTGCTAACGAAATTCCAATGACCAGTGAGCAAAACAGGGTGTCTTTTTTGAAGCTTAAGTCAACGGAATTATGCGAGAAAATGAAAAGGTTAGCTACCGCTTGGCAGAATGAGTCGTCGGACTGTGACTACTACATGCTCGTGGTAAAGCAAAGAGCAAGTCGAGAAGTTGATCGGCAAATTTGAGATGTTTCACGGCGAGCTTGAGGAATTGATCGAAGCGAAATTCACAGTGGCTTGTGTGACATTTTTGAGTCACTTGCCAGCTCGCTGAAGGCGGCGATTCTGAGGGAAATGGCTAAGAGTAGCGGCCGCATGCCGTTTCATTCTACCTTGGCTGGAGGAAACAATTCGGTTGAGTTTGCCGGCTCGCAATTTCTACCTCACCGTAGACAAGTACCATCCCTGCCTCCTATACAATTGCCGACGTTTAGCGGCGGGTATGCGAACTGGACGGACTTCTATTCAATGTTTGCCACCATCATCGACAGCCATCCGGACTTAACAAACATAGAAAAGCTCCAGCATTTGCGTTCCTGTCTGCGGGATTCGGCATTGGAGACTGTTCGGTCGCTGGAAATCTCAGATGGCAATTATGCTGTGGCATTAGATTTGTTGGAAAACAGATTCAATAATCGGCGATTGGTCTTTCAGGCACACATCAATGAGATCTTGGCGCTCCAGACTGTGGAACCTGGGTCAGTGGTCATGCTTCGGGAGCTTTCAGACAAGTTCAATTCCCATATGCGCGCGCTCCAGGGTTTGGGCACCACTGAGCAGATCGCAGGATGCATCGTCGTGCAGGAGCTTCTCCGAAAACTGGATCCAGCGAGCCAAGAGAAGTGGGAGGAACGATTCAACGACCCCGCATTCGCAAACTTAATTCCGTCGTGGGAATCTATGGCCTCGTTCTTGGAGCAGCGATGCAGATCATTGGAGACGATGGACTTTTCTATGGCAAGCTATGCGTTGAACAGTCAGGTGGGCAGAAGTAGAAAGCATAATAATTCTAGGTCCACATTGGTTACAACGAACCAAACTGTAGCACGCTGCGCGCTGTGCAACGATGGTGCTCACGAGGTCCAGCACTGTCAGAAGTTTAAAGCGCTGTCCCCCACAAATCGCCATAAAGAAGCCAAGCGGCTTTCGTTGTGTATAAATTGTCTCAGAACAGGGCATCGATTACTTCAGTGCACCTCGAGCAACTGTCGTACCTGCGGGGTAGACACCATACCCTCCTTCATTTTGGTAGCCCTGAAGATACCGCAGTCCAAGGGAAATCAGCGCCGAATACTCCATCTCAGTCTGCGCTGTCTGAGTCTACGCCGTCTGCGCTGTCTGAGTCTACGCCGTCTGAGCATACCACTGAGCCCTCTACTTCAGCGTCTACCTCGTCTGCCCTTATTGCCCAAGATCTCAGGAATGGTGTTGTTCTACTTGCCACGGCCACGGTCTTAGTCAAAAATCGTTCCGGAGTTTTAGTTCCCTGCCGAGCGTTGCTGGATTCCGGCTCCCAGTTGCATCTGATAACTTCTCGTTTCGTGAATCAGCTTCAGCTTCGAAAAATGAAATCATCGACTGCAGTCTCGGGAATAGGCGACTCTAGCTTCGTCACGGATGGATTTTCGGTCAACGTTAGCCTGCACTCTCGCTCATCGGATTACTCAACTCTCATCACTGCCATTGTAGCCTCCAGCATAACCGATCGACAGCCAAGCTTTGGAATTGACACTCAAAACTGGAACATTCCATCGAACATACCACTAGCTGATCCGGAGTTTTATAAGCCGCAGCGCGTCGATCTGCTAATTGGCGCAAGTCTGTTTTTCGAACTCCTGTGTGTTGGTCAGGTCAAGCTACTGCCAGGATTGCCTTCAATTCAGAAAACGCGCTTGGGATGGGTCGTGTCTGGAGGTTGTTCGCGTTTAAAAGGTTCCTCGTTGATGGTCTCTCGCGCTCGGGCCGTAGCTGCTGAGGATAATAGTCCAGAGGATCGGCTTGAGGTGCTTCTTCGGAGGTTTTGGGAGGTAGAAAATTGCATCGAACCAATAGTAAAGTCTACCAAAGAAGAGCTAGATTGTGAAGCACATTTTGTGCAGCATTTCCGTCGACTACATAAAGGCGATTATTGTGTTCGGCTGCCAGCAAAATATAATTTGGATCTCCTTGGAGAATCTTACAATCAAGCGCTTCGTAGATTCCTGACCCTTGAGAGAAAGTTAGATCGTCGCCCTGATGTTAAATCTCAGTATGCAGCATTTATAAAGGAGTACCTTGATTTAGGCCATATGTCTCAGGTTCCTGCCCAGTCAATCAGCAACTGCCGATATTTTTTGCCTCACCATTGCGTCATGAAGGAAGATAGTTCTACGACCAAGCTTCGCGTCGTTTTTGATGGATCCGCTTCAACCTCATCTGGATATTCCCTGAACGACGTTTTAATGGCTGGTCCCGTAATCCAACCCAAACTGTTTCATATTCTTGCTCGATTTCGGTCATACGCCGTTGCGATTACGGGAGATATCTGTAAGATGTATCGTTGTGTAAGAGTCTCGACCGAGGATAGCAACTTGCAGTGTATTCTGTGGAGAAACTCCAGGGAAGAAGACTTGCGTGTGTTTCAATTGGACACCGTTACTTATGGGACGAAGCCTGCCTCCTATTTATCTGTGCGAGCGATGCATCAGTTGGCAATGGACGAGCAGATGGCGTTTCCAGTTGGAGCTGAAATCCTTCGCCGTGACTTCTACGTGGATGACTTGATATCTGGAGCCAGCTCTCAGGAAGAGGCTATCCGAATTCGGGAGCAAACTACTGGAATTTTGTCTAGAGGTCAGTTCAGGTTGAGGAAATGGTGTTCGAACGTCCCTGCTGTGCTGGATGGAGTTCGGAAGAGGACAAGGAAACATTTTTGAAGTTCGACGATGGCAGCCATGTGACTAAAACTTTAGGACTTGCTTGGGATCCGGTTTCTGATCTACTATTATTTTCGTTCTCGGCCCTTCAATCTTCTTTGAATTCCTGCAGGCGCTCTGTTTTGTCATCCATAGCGCGATTCTACGATCCTCTCGGACTAGCTGGTCCCGTAATTACTAAATCCAAAATCTTTCTCCAGCGTTTGTGCCAAGAGAAGTTGTCCTGGGATGAAAGCCTTCCAGTCGCACAGAACACCGAGTGGCAGGAAATATGCACCAGTTTTGGTCAGATTCGTCGACTTGAATTTCCTCGGCTTGTACTCCTTCCAGACTCTACGCTGGAAATTCACGGATTTTGCGATGCCAGCATCGAGGCTTATGGTGCATGCATTTATGTCGTGTCCAAGGGTCAGCACTCCAGCAGTCACTTACTTTGTGCCAAATCTCGTGTGGCTCCTTTGAAGACACTTACAGTACCAAAGTTGGAGCTTTGTGGAGCGGGTTGCTGGCTAGGCTCATATCTGAGATAGCTGGAATGAATGTCTTCAAGGGAAGGTGTTACTGTTGGTGTGATTCTGCCGTTGCGCTCTCTTGGATTCGGGACGAGCCGTCAAGATTTAATATATTTGTTGCAAATAGAGTGTCAACGATTCAGGAAATGACCGAAAAATGGAATGGCGCTATGTTCCTACAGCTTTAAACCCAGCCGACATTCTGTCTCGAGGGGCTCATCCGACTGAGCTGAATGAGTCACCTCTTTGGGCTCATGGTCCTCCATTTCTTTGCGGCTCCTCAGATGACTGGCCACCCACTGTGCTACCTGATAAGCCAGCCCTTGAACTTCGTCGGAAGGCTCTTCTGGTTAAATCGCCCTACATGGACATTATTGCTAATTCCAAGTATGCGAATTCATTTGCCTCTTTGCAACGCGTTTTCGGATACATTCACAAGTTTTGCAACCGAATTCGGCACCCCGGACTCACTGTCTCAGACATTGAACATGGAACCCAGGTATTGCTGCGACTAGTCCAGCGTACTCAGCTATGGGAGGACATGAAGTCACTGCGGGCAAGGGGAGCAGTCTCCTCATCGAGCTCAATCGCATCGTTATCGCCATTCATTGATCAGTTTGGACTTCTCAGGGTAGATGGTCGACTGAAAAACTCTTCGTTGGATTTTGATGGCCGTCATCCAATCATCTTGCCCCGCAGCCATCCACTGACTCTTGCAATAATCTCCCATTTTCATGAGCGGAATCTGCACGCTGGTCCTCGAGCTTTGCTTGGACTAATTCGATCACAATATTGGCCTATTGGGGGGAAGACGGTAAACAAGGCAGTGAACAAGTGCGTAAGATGCTTTCGACTGAAGCCTAGGGTATTGGAGCATATTATGGCGGATCTTAAAAGCAGCGGCTCAATGGCTCTCATGCCTTTGAAATCACAGGCGTGGACTTTGGTGGGCCGTTTTTCTACAAACCGGAGGCACGCAACAAGGCTCAATCAAGTGCTACGTCTGCGTCTTCATTTGTTTCGCTACCAAGGCTGTTCATCTGGAGCTTATAAAGGACTTATCCACAGTTGCTTTTCTTCATGGACTAAAGCGCTTCATATGTACCAGACGAAAGCCGCGGCAAATTTGGTCGAACAACGCAACAAATTTTGTCGGCGCTAGGAGTGAGCTGATGGAGTTAAAGCGCCTGGTCCTCAGCGATGACCATCAGAAGGCAATGCTTTTTGCTTGGTCGAGGCAATAGACTGGCATTTCATTCCACCGCACTCCCCGCATTTCGGTTGTCTATGGGAGGCTGCAGTGAAGACCACTTCTACCGTGCGATAGGCAACTCGGTTCTTGGATTTGACGAGCTGCGGACGCTGCTATGCCACATCACGGCAGTGATTAATTCAAGACCTTTAGTTTCAATTTCAGAGAGCCCTGCCGATCTAGATGTTCTAACTCCAGCGCATTTCTTGAATGGTGGCCCTCCGGCTTCGTTCGCTGAGCCTGACGTCACTCAGCTAAACTTCGATCGCCTGGACGGCTGGCAGCGCGTTTCATACCTGCAGCAGCTCTTTTGGTCCCGGTGGAAGGAGGAGTACATCACGTCACTGCAGCAGCGCTCAAAGTGGCGCACTGCGAAGCCCAGTTTAGCAGTCGCAGATCTGGTTCTTGTCAAGGATGAGAATCTTCCTCCCATGAAGTGGCCACTGGCGAGAGTGGTCGAGCTTTGCCTGGACGAGATGGCGTTTCCCGAGTTGCTGTGCTGAAGACGTCATCTGGAATCACCAAGCTAGCCGTCCTGTGTCTGCTGCCCCTTAAAGATGCTGTTAAAAGTCAGGCTTCCAACGGGGAGTATGTCGGGTCAAGCAGCTTAAATATTGTAAATTAGTGCCAGTGGTGCGGCCACTGTAAAGATCATTTGCTACCGCATATGCACATGCAGCGGAATTCTTTCGTCTCCTTACATCTCAAGCTCTCGTACTCGGCTTAACAGCGGCCCCGAGCAGCTCTAACGCTCTCGGGCTATCCCACTCTCGCTCGCGTCTAATCTTGCTGCATAGGGCCCGGCAATTTGGCCCGTCAGCCCTTGCATCGGCAGTCTTGAGCTAATCGTCGCAGCTATTAGATTAACATCCTCGCATCAATCGTTCGCCCAATCATCCCCATATGTACATACGCGATACGTTGGTTTACATATGCAATAAATTGTGAATTATATACAACCTCTCGACTTTCATTAACTTCAAAATTGCAACAGTTATTAAAAACGCTTAATAGCTTAACAGCCACATTATGGAACTCAATAGCTCCATACTTTTTGTGACAGAAAGGGAATCAAACAAAGCGGATAAAGAAATTGAGAAAAGCCGAAGGGGAAGACGAAGATAGCGTCGTAAAGGAAACGGGATACAGGGGGTCAAAGGGACAGATCAGCATGTATACGTAAACGAAGAAGATCACCGGTCAGATCTTTGTCGGCTGCAGTATCGCCTATTGGCGAGAACGCCCACCCTACCATGATCCTTCAGGGCCACCTATTAATCGTCAGGATCCCTCCAACAAAGACTGCGGTGGGTCACATCTCCGTCAGACGAGGTTGCATGGTTTCGATATAATATATTTAGCCTTGGTTCATTTCCAAACTAACTTTATTTAAACAATCCATAATTCTTCATTTAAATTCCTATAAAACCTAACGCTAATAGAATCTAGTCCCTAATATAAGCCTGCTATTCGATATTGTCTTACATTTATAGGGTATTACCATACAGCAGATAAGGGGGAAAGAGTATCATAGGGTCGAGGTAGGGTATAATGATCTTAAATTTATAAAAATGGTTAGTAGTATGTATATATAGATGCAAGAGCTAGGTTATGTGTTCATCATAGGAACAAGAAAACTTCAAATGTCATTACGTTAACTTGGTCAGTGCCAAAACCAGACAAAAATCGGGTATATGGAAAGTCGTTTAAAGGCATGAGTAATACGTGTATAAAACCGTGATCATGGTTGAAGACCAACGAAGAGTTACCGCACATTCATTCTTTTCACTTTGACTTTGACTCCCACGCAGAAAGATCTTTCGTTGTGTGTTGGATGAGGTGATTTGATGGGTGGATGAGTATGATGATGTGTGTGATTGTGATGAGTATCTGCATAGATGATGAGATGAATGCGTGGCAACCAAAATCAAAAACTGTAAAAATAATCGGTATTAATACACTACTACACTACTACACTACTACGGACAGGAATTCCCTTTTTGTTTATACCGGATTTAATTGGCTTTTGCACATTTTTGCCGTATCAAAAGAACATTGTTAAACAGAAAACGGATAAAAAAACAGGGTTTCGTATATCGGGTCTAATTTCGAAAGAAAGATAGAAAATATAACTAAATCCGAGGCGGGTTCGATGCTTCCCGGCTGGAGACCGAGTTCCTACTCGAGGTCGGAAGGTGGCACACGATTGTACCGGGCGCAGGTAACATCAGCTGCTTCCGATGCCAGGGGTCAATGACCGCGGTCCATCTGCGGCGTGAGGTTAGGTACACTCGCACACTGGATTGCTCGTGGGGCGACTGGTTTATTTGAAGAGTCACTCAGCTCATCCCCATGGGTCGAACTTGTCCAGGCGAAGATTGCAGAGCACACCGATCGGGTTTACTTGAGGAGCAAGTCCATGCCCTCGGCTACCGAACGGTGGTACGGGCACGTGGCCAAGAGGTCTCCGGGAATAACCAATCCGTAACTTCTAGACCAGCGTTTCAATACGTAGATACTAGTGGTGCTAATCCTACACGGAAAGAACAGAACATTTTTCAACGGGTCGCTGCAGCTGGGTGGATAATTACCTCAACAGAATTGCACCACTGTTTCGAAAAATGTTAATACACTGGGGGGGCGCTCGTTTTCCAACTGGTCGAACGGCTGCCCCAGTATTGGCGACATATAACTGGCGCGTCCACTCAAATTAAATGATCACTTTGAGTCGCACTTGGCACTTGCACTAGGCTTTGACTTTGGCTTGACGAGGTGAAAAAGACAGAGGCTGGGACCACTAGGTACAGCAACCCACGTTTTTTCCACACTTTCTATGGTCTTCTTCTGTTATACAGAATCCAGCCACAGCAATATTTAATGATATTTCATTTATTTAGTGCACAGCAGAAAAATTGCATATCAAAGTGTTGCCACTTGGTCGCAAAACAGCTGATAATCTATGTATGGTTAAAGCTCACAAGATCTGCAACTCGAATTTTTTTCTGCCTAGTTTTAGGCTGTAATTTTGGGAGTTAGCCGTTCATAATTCAAATAAAAGGCACGACAAGCGTCGAATATTACAGCAGTTCATTTTACCCGTTGAGCACTAACGGACGTACGAAGTTCCGTTACTTAACCGAAAACGATTGAAAGAGCAGAAAAAAAAGAACCACTCGAAGCATGTCACAGACCAAGGTGAGTAATAAACTCTTAGTTCGACCAGAACATTTTATTAGCAGTTTCCTGCCGAGTGGAGATAACTCAGGGATTGTAAATCATGGGAAATCATGAGAGGAGTATGACGTATGAAGAGCAGTGGACACGACACTAAGTTCTCCCCGTAAGCCATTGGACCGGAAATGTTCTGACGCGGTATATGGGGTAGATCGCTGGATACCGGAACGTATCCAGCTCGGGAAAGGACGCGCCAGGGCCTACGTGGCTCTGCAGATTCTGGAGTGCACTCCCAAGCTACGTCTCGGTGTCCCCCATAGGTAGAAACCTATATTTCTGTGTCTGTGTGTATCAGTCGATATGGTTCGATATATCCTAGAGAGCAATTGTGAACAATTCTGGTGTCTGAGAATCTATGGACCGAGTTTAGGGACCCTTTCTAAGCTTGGGGTAGGTTTATTTATTAGCCTTATAGCAAGTCGACAACATCACTCGACATTCCCGGAGTAAATATACTGGTTCGATGGTACCTCGATTCGATGGCCGGCACGAAGACTCAGGGCAAATCGAGGTGTTATAGCGCCAGAGCCAATATTGAATTGGAAACTACTTTAATATAAGGATCTGGGTCAAACTGATAACACTAGTCAACAAAAATTAACTTTTTTTCCGCTTTGGAAAAAAAAACTCTACCTCTGAAAAAAAACGTTTAAAAAATACCAGACCAAAAAAATTAACAAAAAAAAATGAGCCTCGAAAAAAAAATTATTTAACATTTTGAAGGCCCCAAATCTATCATAAAAAGTCGGTTTGGTTCACAGCGGAATTGTGTTGTTCTGCGCCGACCCCTTTGTGCTTAGCAAATTGATAAGACGGCATTGAAGCCACAGTTGTGCAAAACTATTTATTGGCATCATAATAAGGTGGTTAATTAGTGTAAGAGAAGCACGTAGGGGTCGGCGCAGAAATTAGACAGTAAGGAGGATAACTTGATATCCACACCTATTGTGTAGGGTCTACCAATAGGAACATTCGCGATTCAAAAACTATTAGTTAATTGAACATTTTATACCATTTATTCGTAATATTTGCTCTAGAATCCTCGAATCCATAATGTGGATATTTAACTACTAATTAGCAGTACGTCAACTGCACTGCCACAGCTTTAAAAATCAACTCATCCTTGAACATAATCTAATCTAATAATTCCCAATCGATATTTTTGATCTAGCTACAGCGGTCAACGATTGGATGGCTGCTCGTGCTGCTCACCACAGTCTTAGTCCAGGCCGAGGATACGGTCAAGGCGGCGAACAACACGATTGTGGTGCACACTCCGCTGCAGAACTATGACCAGCCCACGCTGCGGGACTACGAGGAGTGCCAGGCGAATCGGGACAATTGCATAGATGTGTGTGGCGGGGATGGGGACTGCCAGGACGAGTGTCCGCTGTGCCCGGAGCTGTACGACAAGCCGCTGATGGTGCAGGGCGTAAACGACACGGACTTCGTGGCCCCCGCACAGAAACCCCTAAACACCACCAACATCATCCGTCTGACGAACGAGATCAACAACATCATCCAGCACGACATTAAAAATCGCAACGAGGTCAATGTCCAGGTGCAGCAGAATGTCTCCCAGGTCGGAGGACGCTTCGGTTTGGGCTACAACGACCAGGGCTCCTGCTGCTTTGTGGTGAGGAGGGCACGTGAGTGCGAGAGCAAGGACAACTGCCAGGAGCAGAGTCGCCAGCGAGTGTGTGGCGAGCGCTGCCAGGCCCGTGTGATGTTGGCCAAGCGAGTGGTCCAGTGCGATATGGACGAGCCCACCAAGTGCCACGAAACCATAGAGTATGTGCCACGCCGGCGCAAATCCGTCGTGCGTCGGACAGAATACCCTGAAGCTGCTGGTCCCTGCCGCTACCTGGGCAACTCCTGGCCTTATGTCAGCTGCGGACAAGGACAGGCTCAAGTACAGCGGGTGATGCGTTCCAGCTGCCAGCAGTGCCTCAATCTACCGTACGGCTATGTTCTTCAGAATGGACTGCCTGCACAGTGCGCGGGCTGCTTCCAGGGCTATTCGGCTCCCTTCCAGCCCCAGTACTACGCTCCCTATGTGCCATACAACCCGTACCCACAATTTCCACCGTTTGCACCCCTCCCTAACTGTGGCGCTGGTGGCTGCAGCAACAACATCATCGATGGATCGGGACCGGAGCCCAGCGACGATAACCCTTCCTACGATGACTGGACAACATAGATGATTGCCTCAATAGCGCCGATGGAAAACCAGATTGTCCTTCCGTTCAACCTGATCTGACACCACAGGAAAAGGAAGATGATGATTACGGCGTGCCGGTTCAGCGACGACGTCGGCGGCGTCAAAATCGTCGCGAGTTTGTGCCATCCGCCTACAGCAAGCGCAATTAACCTCCAACCAAAACGGATTCCGGTCTTATATTCTTCTTATACTCAAAATTGTAACATCCTCCTCTTAATCTCCTCTCTAAATGATCCTAAACCATGCCATATTCCTATGATTTTATCTGCCATAATGTATTCATATTTTGTCACCTAATAATTTGTTTCTTAATAAAGTTGCATTCTCGACAAGTTGAAGGTACTTATGAAATTTGTATAGTATTTTATATTCGAAACGGACCTTGCCAACATATATCAAAGATACGTTATCCCAATATTCAACATCAATTATTTGATTGAAATTTTAATGCTAAACAAATATAATTATACACATGAAGTGCAGCCAAAGATTATATTGGTCTGTCGTGGCTTGGCATAGATCCTATCCACTAGATTGATTAGGCACGTTGCGGTGGTATCATTATACCCAGAATGAAGAAAACAATTTCCCTTGAATGATTAGCTCGCTCTCTCACACTTCCTTGATCAGTGAAGGAGTGGGGGAGATTTAACGGCCGAATGGTACTTCATTGGTGGTAAAAGAAAAATATGTAATGGACGGTGTGAATGGAAACAGCTGGAGTATTGGACATTTGATAGAAACAGGATAAACGGAGTAAAGAAATATATTCTAGAAGTTACACAAATAATAAGATTATATACTCGTGTTTACAAACCGAGTGTCGAGGAATATTTGCCGCCACTCCCAGCATCAAGAGTGGCTTATAATTTTGTAATTTCACCGAAAAGATTTCACACGGCTACCTCCATCATGATTACTCTGCTAATATTTAATTAGAAAGCTTATTTAACTAACTTCAAAATGGGAAAACATATATATTTTAATAAGAAACAAATCGGCTATAAGGGTGTATGTACTTTAAATAACGATTTATTTGATTGGCAGGGTGTAGAGCACAGGGCACAGGGCACAGGGCGGTAGGACCTTGTGGTTCTGCTTATAGACTAAACAACGTTTAATAAAATGTACTTCCTCATGCTTTAATGGTTCTGGTTAACAGTTGCTAGCGATCTAAATATATTTATATATCATATGAATTGGATTTGATTTAAAGACATTTCTTGCTTTGCATATGAAGGTAGTTGGTTTTCGTATAGTTAAAAAGGGGGGCCGCTCGCTCCTACTTCCCCATAGTTTGTTGCCCGTCTAGAAGAACAAGTGATGAAACGAAATTACTAGAACTTATGGTAATATTGCGCGTATGTGGTTTTTTAGTTGTTGGTTTATTCGTCACTATTTTGAAAGTGGTTCTTAAGGTCCACAAAGAGCTTTACTTAATGCCCAATTCCTTGAGTTCGGTCTCTTCGTCCACGGAGTCCTCATCTTCTGAGCCATGTACAGATGGGGCCGGGGTAGTGTGACCTATTGATAATGAGAATGAAATTGAAACGTTTTACTGGAGGACTGCAATAGAGGTGGGTGGGCATGGAACTTATTTTCTTCGTGTCATATCGTGCGTCTTGAAAAATTGCATTCTGTCCATGGGCTTGCGTGTTCAGCGCAAAATCGGAACGACGACCAATTTGTTCGCGCAAAAAATTGATGGTCAGCTTTTCCCTCCTAACTAATCGTTACATGTGTTTATGGAACACATTAAAATGTGTAAAATTAACTAAATAAACAAAAAAGTCCATAGTTGATCATTTGTTCGATAACTTGAACTATGACGCCTATGATTCTTTATTATTGAATATAAGCCGGCGTCTATTTTAAAAGTAATTGGAAATGAAAAATGTTCGGAAAATGTTTAGCCGGTCGTGGCGAAAAATATAAGTCCATGCCCATCTCTTGACTGGAATGCTTAATTTTCACTTACGCGATGAGGTAGGGCTGGGCGGTTCACTCTGGGGGCGCGAGAAGACCAGGTTACTGCGGGACCCGTATAGGCTTAACTCATCCACATAGTCCGGATAGACGGCCTGCAAGGCCTTGACTCTGGCCTGTCTGTAGTACTGCAAATTAAAGCAAAAGATTATGTTCGTTTAAGGAGAAACTATTGGAATAATAAAGGTCTAAATGTTTAAGAGTAATGCATACAATGCCCAGGGTACGCCAGTCGAGCAAATCGCTGAGACGCTCAGTACGATTGCGTTGAATGATACGCTGGCGGCGATTCAGACGCGAGAAGTCCATCATAAAGCTGGACAACTGCTGGATACTGTCCTCGAGGCCAATGTAGCGACGATCGACGATGTAGATGCCATACGACTTGGGATCACTGATGTGCTCCTGCATGAAGCAGCCGAAGCCCGACAGATTCGTGGTCACACTGGGTATCCCCATGACAGTGCACTCGGCGGGTGTGTATCCCCAGGGCTCATAGTAGGAGGGGAAGACGCCCAGATGGCAGCCGCGGACAAACTCCTCGTAGTCGATGCCAAACAAGGGATTAGACGAGTTTAGGAACTCTGGATGGAAGACCATCTTGACTCGATCGTTCACCGAATTAAAGAGATGACAGCGACGAATCGACGCCAGCACCGGGTCGTTCCAGTCATCGGCCACATTGTGCGTGGTCACCGGCGGCATCGATTCGCGCTGCATGGCGTACATGCAACGCTTGATCTTCACCATATCATCCTTCTCCAACAGATCGCCTACTTCGGGTAGGCGGCCCTTGACGCATGTATCGAACATGCGCTTGCCAACCGCCTGCTGCACGCTGTTGATGGTGTCACGGAGCTGCTTGATCACCGCATGGCCACGCAGCGAGTCTACATTAAAGTTGTTCGTCTTGGTGGGGAAAATGAGGAACGCCACCACCGTGGTGTCGGGGCGCTCGTGTTTCAGCATGGCATTCACACGCGCCAGGGCCTCAATGAAGATATCGGCGCCCTTGTTGCCGAACTCGTAGCGACCGGCGATGAAGAAATACAACGTCTTGTCCAAATCAAAGTCCATATGGCTGTGTCGCAAAATTAAGGCGAATGAACATTAGTGTTTCTGTAGGGATCAGATATACTCACCCATAGAAATGACCCCGCACGAATTCATTAATCTTCTCCTTGGCCATGGCGTGCATGTTCTGGAACTCGTGAATGGCCGAGAACTTCTTCACATTCAGGCCGTTGGGCGTGATGATGTCCGGCTTGCGCTTGAGCAGATGCTCGGCTTCGTAGCCAGTGATTTCCGAGACGGTTGTAAACACATGCGCCAGGTGCGTGGCGCCCCGCTCCAAACAGTATCGATGGTAGATCTGCCTCTTGCCCGCCTCCTCGTCCACAGCGAACTTATCCATGTTGTTGTAAAAGTCCGTATTGCCCGCACACAAATAGCGACCCAGCAGAGTGGCATGGGTGGTGAAGACGGTGGCAATTTCCACCTGTCGTGTGCGCAGCACAATCAGGGCCACGCCGGCCTGCCACTCATGGAAGTGGGCAACAACCCGGGGCGGATTTAGGTCATGGTTTTGCGAGTATGTGACAGCAAAGTTGCGGAACTCCTCGAGGAACTCGGCGATCATGAAGCCCAGGATGATGGCATCGTTGGTCTCGATATCTAAATGAGGTATCCCAATGTGGCACTTCTCCCACATCTCCGACTTGAACTGGTCCAGCTTCCAGGCTGCAGAGCCAATGTCAAACAGAATGAGCTGGGGATTGCCGTCCACCAGCCAGCGTCCGGTGTGGATCTTGTAGCCGCGAGATCGCATCGAATTGACGGCATCGAGCAGAGGATTGCCACGCGGAAACTCCATCTCCTCCATCTCGGTGCGGGCGCAGACCTCCTTGTAGGGCCCCATCATGCACAGCTGTTCGCCCATCTCTTCGGTGGACACATAGGCCTTGGACCTGATGACTGTGTAAATGCCGCCCACCTTGTTGGCCACCTCCCATGCCACCTCAAAGTTCCAGCGGTTCTCGCGCGAGGCAATATCGCCGCGATCGAAGTAATCCTTCAGGTCCACGCCGGACTCCACTCTCGAAAAGCGCCGATTCATCTGCAAAGAGTCATTTGAAGGTAAAATTAGTTTGATTTTTCAACTGGGGTTCAGTGTTAGGCATAACCCTTAAGCCATATGAGGAGGCGTCTTGATCTTCAAACCGATAGGACATTTGTCGTCGCATCATGCTCTTGATATGCTGTTCGGATCGGTTCAGTTCGAAGCTAATCTGTCCTGATCGTAGTTGAAATTAACTGAGAACTGGAATGACTGAACCTCTCCGCTGAGGCTCTCGTTGCGAACTGATAATGTCAACTAAATTTAGCCACCGGCTTGACCCACATTACAAGCTGCGCTTCGGACGCGACGCCTTATCGCTGCTGGATCTGTGCCCGTTCCCATGCTCATGTTCATGCTGCTGTCCTGGTCATCGTCACCACACGCCGCCAGGCCGGCCTGTTGCATCATCACAGAACGAGGTGCAATCGTTGCTGCCGATAAGGCCTGGCTGGGCCCAGCTCTGGGACATCGTCTCTGTCCCTGACACTCACCGGCCGTATGTTCATCCATTTGTTTGCCTGTACGTTGGACTGGCACAGAAATTTTGGCCTCTATTTTTAGATGCAGGAAATTGTCCGCATCATCGGTCGGTCATGAGTTTGCCAATTTCCCTTGCTTCTATGTATATTTGGCAGCGACACGCGAAAACGCCACACGTTTTCATTGGTAAAATTGGTACAAAATCGAGGAGAGGTGCAACGAAACGTTCCAAAAGATCAGAAGTGAAATTGATCCGATGCACAGATGCATCAACGATTATCCATTAAAAGTTTAAATTTAAAAAGGGTTCAATATTTATGTTGGATATTTTATATGCGTCAAAAAATAGAATTATTGTGTAAAGTTGGTCGCTTTAACATTCGAGCCATTATTTTAGCCGATATCATAGGTTTTTGAGAGTTTTCTATTTTAGGAACTTTTTTTTACTCTTCTTTTAAAAAAAGTCGAAATTTATAGTGCCACATTTAATAAGAAGAACTTTATTGTAGTAAAAAACGATTGAGTTCGAACATGTTTGTTTCACATCAATCAATATTCTTACAACACAAGTTTATTTGGATAATTAGATTCAATCTATAGAGTTTTTGAGAAATTCAAGCTATAGACGTTCCAATTATGGAGAATATTGAATCTCAACTGATATATTTACATAGTTATTACTCATTCAGTGTGCGCCCTCTGACGAAAGGGAGCTTTACCGACTGATTATCGGGTATAAATGTAGAGTCCGGCCCCAGCTGCGACTGCCAAAGTTCCCTCTCGTTTTTCTTTTCAAAGGAAGACACCTTTTTTGAATGACCTTGGCCAAGGCAAACCGGCCTTATGTGCATGAGCAAACATACTGTTATACATACGTACATATAACATCTTGGTTATTCGCTAAACTAGAGTTTGACTAGCTTCCAAAACGATCATTAATATCACATCTACATAGTATGTATCCGATCTTATGTATGTAACGCGCACTCACTTCATATCTTTTATCACTCACTAATCACTAACTTTAACGATAACTATGTTTATATAAAATAGTAGGAAAGGCAGCACTGCTCTTCTTTCTTCCCATTTCTCCCTCTTACACCACAGGATTTGTTTGAAAACACGGATATGAGGAATGAGGAAAAGCAATTAGGCGCAGAGATGCGAGAGGCAGGTACGCCGAAAAGTAAAAGTGCAAAGAGCAAGAGGGAATGATGGCAAAACCTGCAGCATTAAAAAAAACAGATTCTCTCAGTTTTCTTGGCAATTGATCAGACCATTTTCTTACACTTTTATTTTTATTCAATTATTCAATTAGAGCACTGTCTCCCTCGTTCTTGCATCAGTACACACACGCGCGGCTCTCAAATGGTCTTCTCCTCCACCCCTCTGCCAGCGACGACAAAACTCCGAAAATAACAGCCACCAAAGGAGGAAAAGAGAGAGCGACCTCGCAGCAGTGGCCTGAAAGAAATTGTCTGATACCCTGGCAGGGGGTAGACTGATTTACACCAGATTTTGATGCAGTGTATACTTGTCTGCATCTGGAATGTCTTTGAGTCTTTAAAAAATTACAGTCACAAATCAAAATTGGGTCGCTCGTATGCTATAGCTGCCCTATGAACGAAGGACATGTGAGGGTATCACAAGATTCGGCCCCCGAAGCTGGCCTCCCATTCTTGTTTTTTTTTCATTGCCAGAACGGCGGCGTCGGTAGAAGCAGCTAAAAGTCAAATAAAGGTCAGTGGCAGTGCTGGGGCTGCTCTGCCGGCGTCGGTATGGGCAGAACATTAAAAATTGGTTTAGTTTCTGCGTGCTGCCGCTGCTTTTGTTGCTTTAATTATTGCTTTTTAACTCGCTCGTCGAGTTTGTCTTGATAGTGTTCTTGTTGTTGTTGTTGTTGCTGCATTCCGGAGAGAGCGAGAGAGTGTTCATTTTTTTTGTTTTATCAGGTAGCTGCCGGTGCGGCCCGGCGCATTGATAGCGCTGGCAGCGGCAGCGCTGCTTTTCAACGCGTTTTGTTTATGTTTCTCTTTTATCACTTTTTTTCTTAGCAGGTATTGCAATATTTTGAAAATACTATGTATATGTTTCCAGATTAATGAGGCGTCCATGTGGCGCCAATTGCAATCAATGCTGCTGATAACACAATTTGTTTATATATGTATGAATAGGTATAAAACGATTGGCACGCGCATTGCTGGCTGTAATTTGTTATATATTAATTTTATTTATTTTATTTATCACCTTAAAGCTACAGCACACGAAACGAACGATTGGATAGGAATGAAAACAAAAATTCGGAGCATTTACAGTGGGTGGTGTACGGGGGGGTAACGGTTCACACTGAGAGATATTGAAGCAGTGTGACCGACCCTCAGAAATATACCATCTAATTTTTAAAATATACCGTAAATATACCGATCGAAATACGGACTTAGGCCACATAAGCCCGCTCTATTTAAACAATTCAACGACTTGAGCTAAATGGCGGAAAATATTACTGATTGTAAATTCTTCTTGTATATCCATGCCATGTTTCCTCTGAACTTAAAAAAAACACGATATCTTTCACCTGAACTGCGCTAAATGATTCAACTTTCATCATTTTCGGTGGAATATTAAAATACCCCCTTGGTCTAAAATGGGCTAATAGTGCTCCGTTAAGGATTGGAAACCATTTTGATATTCGATTTGATATTACTAGCTAGGTAAGACTTCCATACCTGAACACATAATTTTATCCGATTGATAGATTAATTTTCTACAAGATAACAAGATAAATAACTTTATGGTACCTTTTATGGCATTTTTTCTTAAATAAGGTTTAAACAAATAAAGTCAAAGGACAAAAACGTAAGTATTTACGGAATATAACGTAAGTGTGTCTGGAATGTTACGTCATTGTTGCAACAGGTATCCGCTACGAGTATGGACATCATTATACCCTATTTCATTTAATTAACATTCAAATTCTTTTTTCCGAGCTTATTTAAAACATTAGTAATGACTTCTTCTCAATTTTAAATGTCTAAGACCTATTCATGCATTTTATTAGTTTCCAGTATACATATCCGATCCCGATACCTATTCTTGGTCTTTGTAAGAAGGCCACTAACTGCAAAATATCCATAATAGCTTTAAAACAGGGACTGAAATTTTCTGCATTCATTAGAACATTTTCCCATTTTCACATTTCGATACTATCGACTGGATGCGAGTGGTGCGCGCCAAAGAGAAATTCTTTGAAAGTGACAAGGATATGAATTATAATTTAATAGATTGATAAAATTGATCAAATATTCCATTATATACCGATATACCGTAAATAAACCTTCAATTCAATTTCGACGTCTAAGCTTAAAAGTATAAACAAACAGTATATCATATACCATAAAACGTCACCCTGTATTGAAGTATTGAAGGAAAATTCATTAAAATATTAAACAAACACAACAACGAAACGCGGAATTGAGCATTGCGCTCTCTTTTTTGATCTCTGAAAAGTGAAACCATTAATTGAAATTCAAATAATACCACAAATAATTATGTTGCCTCGCAATACTGTAGCAAGCAGCTTTCCAGAGTGCTGTTTTGGGCGCGGACTTCGAAATTGAAAATTTTTATTGAAAAATATATTTAAAACACTCCGTAGATTTTAAATTTCTCAACCAAGCTCTTCAAAATTTAATTAATGAAAGGAATAAAAATGGGTAGGAATAATACGATGCAGTGTTTGTTTGCTTTTATGCCTAGAACACAGCTCCATTCCATGAAGACATCGATATGAAGTATTGAAGTATTCAGACTGTAACAAATATCCGATGGCAAAGATTTTTGATTTTTATTATAATTTAAATCTACCACACAGAATGTATTTTATATCTATACTTTTACAATAGAGTTCTAGAGTTAAAATTCACCTTGAACCAATTTTCTTTATGATTTGACCAAGAAACGTCAGAACTTACCTTCAATTCCATTCAATTTTGGCATTAAAAGTAATGTTTCACACAAACTTGAACGTAACCTTGCTCTATAAACAATTTAATGTTCTTTGTGGCGCTCGTCCGCTCGCTTAGCCCCAATTAAAACCAAAAGATGGACACGCAATAGCTTTCTTTCACTCTCTTCGACTCTCATTCCTTCCTGCTCTTTTTATGTTTATTAATTGAAAAAAAAAAAATGAACAAGAAAAGGGGAGAGAGAGAGTTAGAAGAGTTTGGTAAATGGGTCAATCGAGTGAATGGTTGACTGCAGATATTCCAGTGCTTATTACGAATATTTCCTCACGGTTACTTTTTATGTGAAGATACACTGTGGATACCACATAATTGATAAGAAGAACCTGCGCGTCGGCAATATAAGGCTCATACTCAACACGATCTGGTTTTAAGGAATCGTTCTTTAAGGTAGAGCGTCAAAGTAATACCCTCTTGTACTTAGATCATAAAATAATTGAAAGTTGTTTAATTATGCATTTATTTATTAATTTGGTATTCTATCTTAGTACTGCAAGCATATTTATTGTCACAAAATTATTTCAATCGTAGGTATACATAAACATACAGATGTAAATATGTACATTGATTTCGAATACTAAAAAAAGTTGCTCAATCGTGATTGATTTCTTTAATTTCATATTTTACTGTGAATATTTTATTTTATTTATTTTTTATTTTGTTGTATTTATTTTTGTATTATTTTCAGTGTATAATACCCACGAATACTACGAAGCAAGCGCACTCATCATTAAAAGGGAATCACTCATTTTATCATCGCGTCCGCCTGTCACCAGGTCGACCTGGGAAGTGGAGGCTGCCTTGCCCTTGTCCAGGGTCCAGCATCCATTGCCATTCTGTACGCCTCACAAGGTCAAACGGCAATTGTTATTCCTTTGTTTCGTCACTACACTGGAAATTATTGGTGTTATAAAAATGCCTAATCCTAATATATAAAGTCCTGAAAAAATGCAGACGTTATCTTACATTGAGTGGTAATGTCTGTTGCACTAAGGGACCAAACTTAATAACTTCCCAACGAAAAAATATTTGGTTGGTTTAGTTAAATGGCAAATGGGAAACATAACATTATTATTTTTCTGCATTGTTTAGCACTGTCCATTGAGTTGCATTGGATAGACTTTAGGAAGGCATTCAAATGAGTAGTCAACCAGCTTCTTGGGTGCGATGTTTCCTTCGTGCATATTAATTATAATTGTTTTAAGGCCGTAGTAGAAATTGCTGGCCATAATTGGCCATACCTCCTTCCGCCAAAAAGAATGCAGGAGAAACACATAGGCCTGTCGCTAAAGGATATCTTCAGCAGTTGCACCCATCCGCTGCCCAGTGATTAGTGTCCCACCAAATTATGGCAGGAAGTAATTTTGAACTTAGACTGAAAGGTTTCAAGACGTGCAACGGGCAAACACCCACAACTCAGGAACAAATAAAACAAATACATAGGCTATATAACAATAGAAAGAGTAAGCAATAAAACAGTGTTAAGCCAGTGTTGCCATTAAACAAGAGATCGGCGTTACATTTTTGTTTATTTAAAAAAGATGGAAGATCAAGCAAACAGCAGTTGTGTAGTGTAGTGCCTTGTTTAAATGCTTGATAAAATAACATATGTATATTTATAAAAATTAACCATATAGAATGCCTTTCCTCTGTACATAATGGATGAATACTGAGTATACCTTTATAGAGTCCCATTTATTCGTCTTTTTCACTCTCTTACTATCTCCGAAGTTGCTTCTTCTTATTTAGGTCGAGTCTGCATTGAATGTCTTTGACGCGAGGAGCTCTCTGTTTGTCCTTGATAAGAATCAATTGATAACAGGCACAATGGGGCAAAAACAATGGTGTAGGAGTGCTGTCTGCAGCGTCTCTTTGCAGCAGGCGGGAGCTGGCTAGCAGTAAATAATTTTGGAATAACATCTACTGGCATTGAGCCAAAGTTTATTAAGATAAGATCGGGCATTCCCTGAGAACAAGCTCAGGATGGTCGCATATTTTTGGTTTCAGCTCGTGCAGACACACAGAGCACACACGAGGAGCAAGCGAGAGAGAGACCGGGACACATAATATGCGATTCGAAGGGCGGAAATATGCATCACCTTTCATTTATACACTGTGCTTAATCTCTCTTGTTTCATACTCTCTCGCTGTCTTTCTCTTTTAGTTTTTAGTTAGTTTTGGCAATTTCCTGCACAGATACGCTCAGAGTGTACTTATTTTAAGTACTTCCTAAACCAGGCAGCAGCCAAATTGCAGCAATACTATTATTTCCGCTTCTGAAGCTACGCATGGAATAGGATTGTGTGCAGGTATAAAGTCTCTGCATGATATAGTAAGCCGATTTTAGTCAGATTTGATCAAGTATGAAGGAATGCAATAAATCGTTCACACAAAGAATAACTTTAACCCAAATATTGTAGCTTTTAAAATCAAAAAAAAAGAATAGAAGAAATGACCCAATGAATCGTGTACATATTATAAATATCAGTTTTAAGACGATTCTTGAACCGAAACAACGTCTAAATTAAATTGTAAATATTTTCAAAAGACCTCCTACATATAAAGAAAATTATTTATTTTGCAACTGCATTGAACCTGCAATGAAACCAGTTGATGCCTCGTTTCGCCAGTACCTTAGTGATTATTCCTTACCGCCACATAACAAACATTAGCACCCGGCTAGGACATCCACTCGTTCGCTTATCTAAAGCTGTGGAAACTGTTGGCAATGTGAAAGGACACAAATATTTTTGTGGCATTGCGAGGTCAAGGATAGAAGCTGGAATTCGTTTTTATTTGTCACAAAATTTCAATTGTGCAGAGAACCTTTGAACAGAAATGAAATTCATTTAATATTTTCTTTAATAGCATTCTTCTTATAATATTTTGTAATGTTCTCGTCTTTAATCATCATAAAAATGAATTTTTCTTACAATGAAAAGAGTATGTGGTTCCTGAATTTTTAATAAAGACACCAAACTTTAAGAAATTGAAAATTTTTTTAAATTTTCCCAAAGTCTTAAAAAACTGGATTTTACAACGATCCTTTAAAGAATCGTTTTTTTCTGCATACAATTATTTGGAGCAACGCCCAAACTTAATTCCAGAAATGTTGCACCAAAAGAAAGGGGGAAACCGCCTCTAATAATAATTCAGACGTATCTGCTGGTATCATCCCAAAACTGTCATGGAACTAACAATGAAATAAAATTCCGAAAATAAACGAGTGATATCGAGGACAAGCGTTTTTGCCACGCCATAAAGAGCTTAATTAAAAACTTGGTTATAATTCATTAGCGACCATGGCCGGGCACGTGAACTTCACTCAGCCCGGACCAGGACCTGGAGGAGCTGGTGGAAGACACTCAACTTAACCGACTTAAGGTTAAGGGACGTCCAAGTCAAATGTGACTAATTTATGTCACGGCCCCCAACACTAACCCCCATAATCGCCCAACCCAATGTCGAAATATTGCAGGACAATAAAGATAACAGCGAAAGAAGCTTCCACACGAAGTCGAGGTTTCGTTGATAGCATTGAGGCGACATAAGCATAGGCAGCAAAGGCAGCACGAGCAGCAATACAAGCATCAACACAAGCAGCAACAGAAGTCGAATTAGACTAGAGGATACCCACTAAGCAAATTGATATAGTAAGGGCTAAAAAAAGGGTAATATTCCAATATGGTGCTCAAGATTATCGTGTCTCTTAAGTCCAGGTGCCCATTTAGATACCATATATTGTAATTATACATTAGTTTCTGGTATATCTTAAGATATTAGCTCTCTATAATTATCCCAAGTCAGAGCTTCACATCCTTGAATTAAAGCTTTGGAACATGGCTAATGCGTATGGTATAACACCTGTATTCTAAGAGACTCTTTCTGACGAACTAACCGACTACTGGTAATAATGAACAGAAATTCATCCTTCCTGCTAAATACCTTCACATGATACTAACATACCCTTGTCCTTATTGAATGCCTTGTGCCAAAAGTGTTGCCTACTTTGTGGCGCATGCGTTTGGGGCTCGCCATACGTACATGCAACATGGTAAATGTGGTTGCTGTTGTGGGTGGCTGGTGCTGCTGATGGGGTTGGTGGCATGCTGGAGGATGCTCTGCCACTGTTTGTACACAAACTGAGGCAGAATCGGCAGCAGAGGCAGCGGCAGAGGCGGCAGCAGCTGACGGCACGAATTCGAATTTCGAAAACTGTTATCACCAATGCCGAGTATCTGTGTGGGTGCCTCTCTCCGTATGTGTGTGTGCGGGTATCTGCGTGTCTCTGTGTGGCGGTGCGGACCTACCAGTGGCAGATGAAAGCCCATCAGTCGGCGGCTGTTGCACGTCGCGTGTGGTTTCGTTTGGTTCCGACCCCGCATCCTGCGTGACCCGCGTCCGTCCCCGGCTAAAACTCGTATTCAAAGTGCGTTCAGTTGTCGTTGTTGCTGTCAGTGGTGGCGTTGGGTGTTCGTTTTTTAATAACGCAACAGCAAGTCGCGAAAGTAGTGGCAACTATGTCCTCACAATCCTCCCGACAAGTTGCAGACCTGCCATTTACCATTCGCAGTTCGTGGTAGTCGGTTGTCCTCGCTCTTATCTCCGGATTCGGCTCTCCTCAGTCACTGATCGCATTGGGAGAACATATTGAAACGGTTGAATATTTAAAAAAATATATTTGATTCCAATGAAATATTAAATATAAATAGATAACATTAACAATAATTGCTTTTAAGCAGATAACTTACATCAGCTACAAATGAAAACCAAAAAAATAAACCATTTCAAAGTTGTACAGAATATTATAAAAATTGTAAAAAAAACATTGAAATTTAAAAAATAAATAAATATAAATATAAAAAATCCAATTAATTATTTTATATTTTAATTTTTAAAGTGAATTTAAAGTGAACTGAATTTTCCAGCCAGAAATAATGATCACTAAAAAGATTTTAGCTTAATACAAACATTGTGAAACCCTTTTTAAATGATAATGCTATCTAAAAAATATTTTCTATTGTTTTGGGTTTAATTGGTTTATAAATTTGGGTCCTTATTATATGTTTGAGCATTAAACAATTTTTTTTAAAGTATTTGTCTTATATTTAATTATTCAAAATGAATTAAATAACATTTGCAAATAAAATTAAAAACACCTAAAAAAAATTTAATTATTTAAATAATTTAAAATCATTTAAAGATTTATCAACAGAAAAGAGAAAACTAGGTTTATTTTAACTTATTTGAAAGTATTCAAAATCACAATAAAAGCAATAAATTACGTTAATTACGTTAATAATTTACAAAAGCAATTTGCGCAATTAAATTATAATTCATGTGGAATCCCTCCAACGTTTTGCTTGTGGCGTTAAGCATACGCCTAGTAGGCCAATTTAAATGCCGTCAGATCTTTTCCCTTGTGGAGCAACCTTCCAGTAGCATCCAGCAACAGACTCTGTCTGAGCCACAGCCTCCCAAGGGGCAACATCAAAAACCACTTTATAATGCGATTTGCCAGAGAAACCAGTTAAATTGCGTAATTAATTCAAGCGAGCAACGACAGGAGCAGCTTCAGCTGCTACTCCTACGGAAAAACACCAGAAATATTACAAAAATAACTCAACAGCCACATGCCAGGACGGCTAATAATAATGCCCTCTCAGAGGGTATTATAATTAATTCCAAAAGTTGGAGCATTTGTTTTAGATCAGAATAAGTCCCGCTAATGTATTCATACCCTCTACGGTTTCTCCTATCTATATATCTCTTTTCATGTATCTATGGAATCTATCTTTCTATGGAATCTATCCTTCATTGATAGGCTTTTATCACTTATTCCTATCAATCTGTCTTGATACAACCATCAGGTAGTACCATAAAAAAAGTCTATCCTTAATCTATCAGCGACAGTTTGGTTATTTTTATATTTCTATAAAATGGAATTCACAACTGAAGATTATTAATTATTATTATTCATTAATAAATCCTGGATTAGATCCAAAGAGAGACAAAATTTCTCTATATTCTGGCACAGGGTATTTTAAGCTTCCAACCGTCGGATTTTGAAGGTTCTTTACATTTTAAATTCCTTTAATGTTGCTGAACCCCCGAAAAGGACATGCCTCTGCTCCGAGTATATATGTTTGAGTTTGTACGAAAGAGAAAGAGAATGGCAAGTGAGAGAGACGGAGTTACTCCTGGAGTTACGCTGAGCTCATCAATTTTTCCACAATTTAATTGAAGAGAATTCCGGAAGCAGCGAAAACGTTATTTCTTTAAACGAGAACTGAGATTCATTTAACGCGCCGCCAATTTAGACGTCACGCCCACACATAACCACCTCCCACCCCCACCTATCACCACTTCCCAGACGTGCAAGTCCCGCTAAAAAGGAACGGAAATAAAAACACGCAACAAAAAATGAAATCAAATCAAATAAAATCAAATTATATGAGCAGCGCGAGCCCCCCAGAAAGAAGAAATATATTCTTACTTCGGGCTTATCCCTGAATTCCCGTTTTCCTTTTCCCCCTTTCTGGGGCAGGTTAAGCGTGCCGCAAATCCGCATCACATCACATAATGAAAATCAAAGTACATAAATATAAAATTAAATGTCGTAAATAAAGAGAAAATAATAACGTTAAAGTATATCAAATATACATATGTACATATATGTGAATGTGCGACGACGACCCACAGACCCACAGACCCGCGACGACAACGAGAAGGGGACAAAATTTAAGAAACGAGCCACATTAAATATTCAAGAATCAGCAAGAGATACTTTGGAGAGCTGAGAAAATTAGCAATCTCCAGCTGTTGGTAAGTTTCCCACGTTCAATTTAATTAATTTAGAATTAAAAAAATTAATTTTCGAGTCGAGTGGGCTCTGGGAAGAGAACTCCTTATTAACAGGAGCCTAAGAGTAACCCTTTCAATGGGATGTAAATACATAGGAAGTGGTTTAAAAGTGGTTTAAATAAAATAATATTAATAAGAGATTTTGCTAACGGATATTGGAATATTTTGAAAAGGGTCTAAAATAGTATTAGCAAAGGAAAAATAAAACCATTTTAAGCAATGATCTTTACCGACTTTTCTAGTTGATTTTTAAACTTTTAATTTAATAATGTTGTGTAAAAAATATATTTTAAAACGTTCAGCGCTTGGTAAAAGTTAAAAACAAACTGAAATTCTTACAAAATTCTATGTGCAAAACCGACAAAAGCTTTGGATTGGAACTCTTAAGTAATTTGAACCTAATTAGGGAAAACTTTTCCCCATTTAGTTTTCCTTAAATTCCTTTGGGTGTCCCTTCGGCTTATTCAATTTTATGTACCCTACAGTTTTTCTCAAAGAACAAAGCAAAAAAAAGGAAAGAAAAAAATTATAGGCACATCGTTAGCTAATCAATGACCGGAACTCTGATTTATCAGCTCCTCTATTGATTTATTTGAAATGCCGGGTAAAGCATTTCTCTCCGTACTCCCCTCCATTTTGTGCTATTTAGGGAAGTGGGTCTCCAACTTGAACATTTACGAGTTGTGCATTTAGATGGCAGCCGATGGTGGCCAGGGAAGTCCCATAAAAACAAAGTCGTGGCCATAAAAAAGGAGGAGATGGCCCAACCAAAGTGCAACCAAGAACAAAAATTCGCACATATGAAACATAAAAAAAGTTGCTCTTTGGCGTTTCTTAAATAGTTTTATGCGTGCCATCAGAAATGTATAAAGGCCGCATAAAATAAGGAAAGGAAACCCAAAATTATCTTTAAAAGGGAAGTCACTCAAACTGGGGAGAAGTGTATTGTATTTTGGTTTATCCCAGCAAAATTCTATGCAAATGAGTTTTGGGCCGATAAAAGTCCTCCGATTTTTATTGCTTTCCGTTTCCAGTGTTTTTTTTTTTTTTTTTTTTTGTGCTTCATCTCTTAGAAGCTTCAGCGCGTTGAAGCGTTGGAATTCACCAAAAGCCGCAGCCAAACAAAACAAAATGAAGCTGAAGAGACGAAAAAGAAAAAGAGAAAAAAGAAAAGGGGGAAAATGAAAACAAATAGAAAATGCCTTGAAAGTTTTATGCGATTTTGTCTGCCACCGACGGAGGTCCAAGGAGGCGTGACAAAGGACCAAAGGGTTTGCCTTGGCAGTCTGTCGGAATATCCTGATGAATGAGGTGCCAGAAATGAATGGAAGGAGACTTCTATATATGGGTTCATATATCTCCATTTCTGCTGTCTGTTCTTGGGGGAAACTGCGTGAGACAAATTCACTCGGGGGAAGGGCTTCAGAGTATTAAGTTTTTGCTTAGTTGAGGAAAGTGTTTCAATTTTAATTATAATAAAATTAGGAATATTTGTAGAATCGAAAGTGAGTGAAAGCTTACTTCCGCAGCTTTCCTTAAACATTGAGATTTATAGGGGTTTTTTTTAGCTTTTCCTTTTAGTTAATTTTTGTGATAATCTGATTTATATATACAACGTTAAGTATACGACGTTAAGATCTTGTTTCACAATATTTAAAAATGTTCCAATAAAATACATAATTTAATTTTAAAAACCTGGATAAACTCAAGGGCTTTAATTTTTCTGCAATTCGACACACACCTACAAACACAATAAGAAAATTGACTAATTTAAATACATGTATAAAACAAACAAAAAATGTATTAAATAAATAAAAATATCAATAAATATAAATAAAATAAAAACAAACAAAATGGAATAAATAAAATTAAATAAAATACAAATAAAACCAAAATATTCCTATTAATATTTAAATATTTAAAGGTTATATTAAAAAAATAAAGTAAAAACAGAAAAAAGCAATCAGTCACGGTTATACAAAAGTTTTAAAAATCAATGAATGCATATATTAGATTAAAATAATTGTGTGACTAGTGCCTTAAATATAGGTTGTAGCACTAAGATAAAGACCAAATAAATAAACAGGTTGATAACAGTTCACTCTTCCTGGTAAAACATCAGGAGCAACTGGAACCGCGCTAAAGCTTTAATCAAATGTCAATAATTGATCATAATCGGAGGAGCTTCCGCGCCCGATAGTGCTTATCAGAAGCAGCCAAAGAATGATTAGCTGAATCAATGATGCGAGGAAGGACAGGAAAACAAACCGGCAAGTGACAGGCAAAACAGTGGAACGTAATTAATGCACCCTCATTCAGACTAGACCCAGAATGAACTGTGAGAGAACTGAGTAGTCCACATGGGGGTCATGGTTATGGTATCGTTGTTTTATTGCCAGTTGGGGCTAAAAATAAACTAAACATATCTAAAAAAAAAAAGGGGAGTTACAATCTCTCTCTCTCTCTCTCTTTTGTATATATTTTTGGGATGGAACTCTCTCTTTGTCTCTCATTCATTTGGTTATCAAGTTAATAAACGTAAAATGAGCTTGTCCCAGCAGCAATAATAATGAAATTTCTTCACCCAGTCACGTGAGCGGACAATGTCAATCTCTCCTTTTTTTTTGGTTGTGTCAGCTTTTCGCTTTTGTTAGGGGTATTCCAGTATCTTATTCTTCTTATTTCAAGATAAAGGTTTCTGAAATATAATGTAGTTTAGTCATTATAGATATTTTTATAGGTAATTTTTTTGTTTAAATAATAATATTCTTTGTTGGATCATTAAATGAATCGTTTGAGTTTTAAATAGTCTTCAAAAACAACACTTTAGCTATCAAAAACGACCATTAGGTCTTCAAAAAGAGATCCATTTCCTTTGAAATTATAAACTAAACATGGAGTCTTGGTTAATTTTCCTTCAAGGCTAAAAGGTTCTTTTTAGATAAACGAGACCATACTTTAGAATTATACTTATCATAATATTTAGGAGTGCAGGGTATTCCAAAACTCGTCAGTTACTGGAATCCCCATATTCGTGCTTGAGTGTTGATTATAACGATAAGCTCCTTTAACCACAGGCATGCAAATTGCTTGTCCACAAAACCCTAAAATTTAACAGCTTCTGTCCCCCTAACATACATACACACACATATGCTTATTAATGTTGTGTGTGAGTGTGTGTGTATCCCCATATGTAAATGAGTGGAATGGAAAAAGTCCTCAGGCAAATTCAATTTGATTCGCTTCCCTTTCCGTTTTCCCACCTCATTGGAACCTTTTCTAGTTCAGCACATTTGACACTTGAGATGCTCTTGGGATGGTCTGTTTTCTCCCTATCTTTTCATCTGGGTTTACCTATATATCCCTCTCTCCTCTTCTCTTTTCTTCTCTTGCGTGTGTGTGTGTGCTCGGTGAACTGGAAAACAGCTGACATGGCCACTCAATCTCCGTGCCGATGGCAACAGGTGAACAACAGGCATTCTGCTTATTGAAATGTTTTCGACACTTTTTTGATTGACGCCAGCAAAATGAAAACGAGCATTTTCTGCTTTCTTTTCTCTTAAATTTTTCAGTTTTAAAGCTGAAAGAAGTCAAGTAAAAGTCTTTTAGGCCTCTTTTGTTGTTTTAAAACTGACAGGTTGGAAAGATTTTTGCCGCATTCATTAATGTACAAATTTTTGGGTCAACATTGTTACGTTCTTTTGTGCAAGAAAAGTTTTTATTTATGTAAGAGTTGAATGAATATTTTGACAAATTATGGTACTTCCAGCCAACAAAAGGGATTCCTCTTGGCCAAGGACTTTTTGTACTTCTTTTGAGACTTCTAAGAACGGTGTCCGTAACCAAACTGACAGATATATAAGAGATAACTTTTTACTGAACGTAAGGAAATAGTATCCAATTCATTTTATTTAGCTTAAGGCTTCAGCTTAAGGACACGCTGAATGTCCAACACAAGTACAATATATAGGAGTTTCATTAGCAAATAAATTATCCACACTTTTGAAACTCCTGTCAAAACCAAAGAAGCTGCTTATCGTTCAATGCAATTACGTAATTATTAAAATATTCGCCTCTTTGCTGCATAAATCACGACACGCACGTGTCGATTATGTGTGCCAAAAAAGTGGCAGCCAGCCCTACCCCAAAAAGCCACAGCACCGAAGGCCAAGAAAAGTTGGCCAGAACAATTGAGGAAAGTTTTACCCCGGCTCCCTCCCCCCAATCCTACGACAAACTCTGGCTAATAATCTGCTCAGGCTGAAAATGCCCTGCAGTGTAGGCTGTGGGGCCCAATAATTCATTCTTGATTTCAGCTTTAGTCCAGTTGGAGGTTGAAGTTTTTTTCTCGATTTCGGTTCTTGCGGTGGTCCACAGCTGTCATCCCCCCAGCTGGACTGCAGCATATCTGTGCTCTAATTTGCATTTTTATGTCTGTAAGTGATATTTCTTTGCACTTTTTCGTCCTCTTTCTATCCGTCGTTTTCCTCTGAAGCAGCCACAGCAGGCAGCAGCCAAGTGGAATACGGAATTTTTATGTTCAGTCACAAGAGTAAGTGAATATTTTTGGTGTGGGCTCTGGACTGTGGGCTCTGTGATGTGTGTGTGAAGGAAGAAAATCCTCCTGCTTGGTGTGAAAAATCCTGAATTATTAAATATACATAAATCAAGAGAAAATGCTATCACTGCTGCTGGGAAAAGCGATATGTGGAGAGATCCAGTAACTAAAAGCATTAAAATTGCATAGCATACTTTTCCGTTTCGCCTGACATGTGTGGCCCAAAGCTAAACCCCCGAATCGATATCATATATCACATTCTCAAGCACTGTTGTTGCTGTTGTTTTTATGGCCTTATTTGCATAATCAGCTTACAACTAATTAAAAGGCAATCAACCAGAGATGGTGAGTGGTACACGACAGCCGGGTTACCATGGGTACTACTAACGTATATTCAATAGAAGGTAAGGTAATCTTCGAAGCAGATAGAGGACTGCCATACCGTCTGTTGAACATGCCTTGAATACCACAATGGTAATCTGCCAAAGCAAAACTCTCAACAATCTGGCAAAATACACACATTGGCACCTGGTCCACGTCCCCCATCACCATCACCATCATCTCCCACTTCCCGTCTCTTTATTGCCTTTCACCTGCACCTGTTACACGAGCAGACAGACAGGAGAGAACTCATGAGAACCCAATCAGTGCTGGCACAAAATGTAATTTTCCCTTCTTTAATAGAAAACGGAAATGAAGTCTCTGAATATGCAAGTTGTGGGTGGATCAGTGCACGTAGATGCCTGTGTATGAGTATGCTTAGGCAGGAGCAGTTGATGAGAAGTAACGTCAATCTGTTGGCTTCGACATGATTTGATTGGATATGGGATATGGTGGATATTTATAATTTTTGCCTGAAAGCACATAAGTTTGCCATAAATTTGGTTGTGGGTGATGGAAAAGTTGAAGTAAGTAGAAGTACCATCCTCAATGCAAGTAAAATGATAACATATCGCAATGGAATGGTTAAAAAAATTCACCAGGCGGCACCATTTGGTAAAACTCTACTTTAAGCAGTTATTCTGTGTGTTCGGAGCAACAGCTTCCAATAGCTCTTGGCATATTTTGTATAATCGATTCTTGTAGCATCCATATTGCATATGTACACGCACATACACATGTAACATTCTTTTTGCTTATATTGCATTGCTTCGCTCTTTTCTTACTCTCAGTCCAAATCGTCATCAAACGCGGGGCATTGCAAGGCCAGTAACGATTGCCGTCGCGTAGAAAAAGCTCGGCAGCTTCCTTTACTGTACATATTATCTTATTTTTCCGACACCTTTTCTTGCTACCATTAAATTTAAAGTAATCATCGCATAATTCTAGAGGCTTAACGATAAAGAAATATCTTAAGTAAACATCCCAACCTACGTTTTCTTTCAGCGAACCTTCTTCCTGCTGTTTGCCGCCTTTCACTTCCTCTGATTTATGTAGACTGAACAAATTAGCACTTAAAACTTTTCTGTCCTCGAGCCTTTGGCTTTAATTGGCAAAGGTAAATAATGAACCTGAACATAAAGAGAGCAACTCTTTCTGGCAGTTTCCTAGCCACCAAAGTTTAGCTCCTTTGGTGAATTTAACGTGTAGGAGCAACAGAGGATTACAATCTTGCCAAGAGTGAAGCAAATGTTTCAGGAGATGCATTTTGCATACGCCATGAGGGCCCCATATGGAAAGCATTCTATTGAATTACGAGTGCGTATACGCAGCGTTCGTCGTCGAGTTACGTATACGCAACGTTAGCCAGAATGAGATTTAATGTGTTTGCGTCAGGAATTGTTGGTGTCTGGGCGCTAATTTGACATCAGCCAAGGGTAAACACAGAGCCCCACACCCAGACCGGGTCTAGTGTCTGTGTCTGTCAGGTTAATAGCTATCTCCCCTCGCTGCCACTCTTCCCCACTCGCTCTCCTCTTGCCAGCATCCAGCTGTCCCATTAAAAGGTCTCTAAACTCATATGCATTTGTCTCACGTGTCAGGCCATGTCGTTTATTGCCAATCTGATGAGTAGCTAGGGGTACAGCAAAGTGTAGGGTATGGTAAGGGGGACGACACCACCACGTTTGCCGCTCATTAATTTCCATCGTGTAGGTTTTTAATGAAGACGCGTGCCTGGGAAAGGGCTCCCGTTCGGAACAGTCGGAAATAATTTATGCTAAGCCAGAAAGTTAACCCGCTGCTTGTTAACCGTATTACGCCTTGAGCCATCCTTCTCCTTGTGCTCTGAAAAATAACCCAAAAATAATGAGGGACAAACATCCTTTAGACAAGCAGGACCAAAAGTTTTTCGTACAATTTTAATCACTTGACTTATTTCAATTATGAATAATTAGCGGGGGCAAGCATGGGTATGTAAATTTATACTTCAGACTCAGTAAGAGACTTTTAGAATATAATTTTGAGGTAACAGATCGGATTTTAACCTACTAACATTTAAGCCCAATGGGGATGTAAAATTGATTCAAGGAATTTTTGTTGGATAAATATATATTGAAAGGGTTTATACTACAGACTCCAATTCCGACGTTCAAAGTCATTCAGTTAATATATAATTTACAAAATCACAATAAAAAAATAATATTCAAGACAAAGTAGCTAAAAGTAATCAAAAGTAATTTCTTTTATATGTGTATATAATACTGACAGAGAAATGGAACTGTAAAAGAATGACATAATATTTAAATTAAAAATTCGGTTGAAATTAAATAACATTCACTTTAATTTACTTTATATATTTTTAATTAACTTTATATAAATGTATTCAAAAGTCTTTTCAATACAGTTACAATATTTCACGAGCAAAATATTGAATATTCCGCTCATCTGAAAGTGCTGATTGGTGCTATGGGCAAAGAATGTACAAAGGGAGTACAATTATTTAATTATTTATTTCTAAATATAAAACACTTTAAAATTGCATAATATTAAATTTGTAGAAAATAGATTTAATTGAATATAAAAATTTAATTTAAATGTGGAAAATATTTATATATTTATTTTAAATATGAAATATATTTAGATCAAATATAAAAAATTTTTATTTTAATATTTCCACTCTCGGTGCAAATATAATAGCATAAATATATAAGTGTAACTGTGACCATTCGACTCTCGAGGCATTTTTCTCGGGATGCACGAAAATACCAGTACCCCGCTTCTCAGAACTAACCAAATTCCAAGCAATTCCGTTAAAACCAATACAGAAGGCAAAGAAAAATCCAAATCCCCAGTAAAACCAAGTCTGAGCACAGAAAAAGCAAAGAAAAAAACCTAAAAGACGGAGACCTAAAATAATAGAGCAAGTGCCCCTAAGGACATTTAAGCGGCTTGACTTGATTTAAATTTTTCATTTACTTTCCGAAATGAAATAAAATGTTTAAGCCAAGGATCCCTCTGTCCCTCTCAAAGGACACACAAACATAGACCGCGTATAGGGAGATAGCCCACACTAAGACAAACTAATCACCGTTGACAGTAGTAAAACGAATGAAATACACCCCTGGACGAGTGGACATAGGACCACACATTGGGGCAAGCAGCAGGAAGTAGGAGAAACCATACAAAATCCGATTTTATAGCGCCTGTACGAGTATGTGTGAGGGTTCGGCTTTCCCTTTGTGCTTTTATTTTCCTTTTAATTTAAGTTGATGCGCTCAAAGTGCAAATAAAGGCAAAAGATTTATAAACAGACCATGGGCTTCTGGCTTTCTCTTCTTTCCACTAAGTGAAATATTTACACAGTCAAGAAAACAAGAATGCCGACAGCAAACAGTCGCAGCACAAAAATATAACAACACAAAGCAGTCGCAACAACAAGTATAACAACGGAAACAGTTACCTCAATAAGTATCACAACAGCAACGGCAACAGACCCAGCAACTAAAACTTAAACCGCAGTAGCACATGTGAGGTATCCAAAAGCTTTTCACACAAAAAAAAAAACCGAACAAAAGCATTTGGGTTTTCTCTGTTTTTACATGAGTTTCCAGGCAGAATTTTCCTCCTTTTTTTAGGCCTCAACAAAACGAACCACAAATGCCCCTAAAAATGTGTTGGGAGGAAATGTATTTTGGTCATAAAATTTCCGTGCCTACAATTTCGAATGGAATTTTGAGCTTTAAGTAAAATTTAAGTAAATGGCACAACGTAAATTTCTCTCTTTTTTTTGGGGTCGGCTTGAACTCAATTTTGCTGAGATTTTCAAAGCAATTCGTTTAATGAAGATGCTTGAAAGAGAAATTGAAGCTTTCATGTCAGGAGGGTAAATTTGTTTAGTAAATTCTGTGTACTCTGTGTCCTTTGTAGTCAGCCTTTGTTAGTTTTGTTAGGCGATGCTATAAATAGTGCTCAGTCCAAGCTGACAATATCTGTCCCTTTCCTTCTTTATGTGGATTTTCGGGAGCATAAAAATATTTAAGCTTGAAGCTTGAAAAAAGGATAATGAGCCGACATATGTTATGCCCAAAAAATGAGGATAACCAAAGCAGTGAACAAACAAATGAAATCCAGAGGGGAGACACAAAAGAGAGCTTAAGTCAAGTATCTCGATACTATGGGATAGTAGCTCAACAAGAGGACAAGAGAATTTAAGCATATTTCTTTGGTATAACTTTTCCGGCTGAAAAAACTCACATCTTCTATATTGGCGGTAACTGTGGTATAAACCAAATTTATATCTTCAAACTGTTATCGCCAATTGGATCCATTTTTATATTCATACTTATATGCTTCATAAGGTCGGAAGTGGGTGCTTTTGACTGCTACACCTGAAGTGTACAGGGTATCAAGCCCCGTAAATGCAGACAAAACAAATTTTCCGCCTTGGGGCAGCATATTTAAAAATGACACAGAAACAGAGGGGGAGAGAGGGAGGAATGTGCCCAAAGCGTCCTGTCACTCAGGGAAAGCAGGGAATGAGCGAATATATTTACTATAGTAGAGCAGGAAAAAGTGAAGGAGAGAGAAATAGAGACTGAGAGAGAGTAGAGTGGAAACGAGAGCAGCTAATAATATTTATGGCGCTCATTTTAATGCCAACTGTCAACACAAAAATAATGCGCATCTCCACATATGAGGATTCCATTTGATGTGGGTGTGTCTGTGTTTGTGTGTGTAGGTGTCGGTGTGTGTGTGAGAAAGAGGGCTCTCTAAGGTTACGCGGCTTAGCTTCTCGCTCAAAAAATGGGACAGAGCAATGTGTGAAAGGCGCACTGGCTGAGAGCTGTTGTTGTATTTAATTTGTAATAAAAATAAAGTGCATATTTATGGAACGAGGC
This sequence comes from Drosophila lowei, assembly GCA_008121275.1. NCBI lineage: Eukaryota > Metazoa > Arthropoda > Insecta > Diptera > Drosophilidae > Drosophila > Drosophila lowei. The sequence continues at coordinate 7,007,366 of CM017777.1, forward strand.
ACGAAGTCAGGTAAGGGCCAAATGAATTGGTTTCGTTTTGGAACTTTTGCGACGGCATCGTATAAGCACAAGACATTGTTTAGCCGAGACAAATCCTATAAAGCTGTCCTATAGGTCCCATCCTATAGGTCCTTATTAAATGGATAAAATATTGGAATTCTCGAGTAAAATAAATAAAATACAAATAAATCTAAAGTTATCAGCCATTCTCCGGTAATCGTAAATTGACTGTCAAATCGCAAAAGTCTGTGCTCCGGCTTTCGTAAATTGTACGATTAAAAACCCATTGTTAAGGAGCTTGTGATTTCAGAAATGAATTCAATAATTCAATTGAATGAAAAAAATAAAAATATTCACGAATTTTCCGTATTCGTTTGGTTTCTTATAATGCGATTGCCAAAACGGGGGCATATTTAACTAAAATATTTCCATTTCCAATAGGTAATTACCTTGTTTTATCCAGTAAAATATTGCAAAACAATTTTGGAATGAAACACTATCGAGAGCAAAAAGTTGCGAAAACCGGAGCATGGCTCCGGTCATGTTGATATAAAATTCGCAGTTGAGTGGAAAAATCTAAGTTCTATGAGCGCTTCATCCAAGTAATAAATATTTGCTTTGACCCAAGAAAGTATTCCAAAAACACTTCAACTAGTGCTTTTTTACCATTTCTTTTACACCTCCAACTTTTTAAGCTTCACATCTTTAAGTCTTCCCCGAAATTCTCCAACTCCAACCAACAGGTTGGAAAACTTTGAAATTCTATACAAATATTCCCTTTAAAATACATTTAAAGCGAACAATATTTTAATAACAAAACAAATTTTTATCAGGCCCCAATGAAATTTAATACCAAATGTAATACCACCGAAACAAAAGCATCACAATTCCCATCCATTGTATGCCGAAAACAAAGAGAAAAATAAATGTAATTGGGATTTAAATTAGGTAATCTTTTAGGCATTTTCCTCAGGTGTTGGAATTTTCCCCTCGCCTTTTTCGGAGTCTGCTTAAAGTGCTCTGGTCTCTACCTCGCAGACAGATTTCTGGCAAGATGGTGAAAATTGTATTAGACAAGCTTTGAGGAATTTCAAACTGAATTGCAGTCTCTGCTCAAGTTTAATTAAAATTATTTCACTGGCATCTGCCGAGTGTTTTCAATTTGATTAAATGAAATGTGCAATTTCTTTGCCTTCTTTGACCCTCCGAAAGGAGATGGAACCACAGAAAGAAAGATATAGAGACAGAGCAAGCAAAAGTTTCCATTTCATTTTTTTGCACTTTGTCAAATAAACTTGACTGCAGAAAGTCAAGACCCTTTTTTGTGGTTTACCAAGGCAGAAGAAGTCAAATGATGTGATGGTTGCCAAGGTGCCCCAGGGCTTTGACAGTTTTCTTTTCTTATTGATAGAACGATTTCACACACACCAAAGCCGAAACTGGAAACCGCATCACAAATAAACCCAAAGAGTTTCTACGAAAACGGCATTTGATAGCGTTTCAAAAAGTTATCGTTTCGCATTGCATACTTTGAGGGGCCCATCACGTGCGTATCCCTATCCTTCTGTGTGAGTTCCTGCGGTGTATGCGTGTGTGCGTTTGGCATGTTTAATCAGGCAGAAACCATAAGCAAATAGGCAAATTGTTTGCAAATAAACCAGTCGGAAAAGTTTACGGCACCATTTGAAATGCTGACGTGCAAAGAGAGTGAAAAAACTCTGATGGCTTTTGTCTGAGATAAAACATTGTCTGCGGGAAGGAAGGGAAATTCGTTTGATGATGCTCTTAAAAAGTTTCGTATTTGTTGAATGTGTGGGCGAAAAATGTTTTCGAAACTCCTTCTGGTAGTTTATTTAAAGTGTTGGTTTTGTCAGAGTTTATTAGCTCTTTAATGCCCGTATGTAAAGTTAGTTAATGTGCTTACTTTGGTCACTTTCACACATCTTACTGCCTTGATAATTAAGTGTCATCTGAATAATTGATTATATTAAGCACTGATTAAGTGATGAATAAGTTGCTTTTAGCATTCAACTGTTTGAATTATGCATGGAGAAATCAAACACTTTACTATTTCAATTTTAAATTCCTTTAATCACATTCAAATCATATTCATACTAAAAGCAGTTTCCACCTACTTTAGCCAGTGCTTAGCTGCAGTTCGCTGTTTGGAAAGCGTCTATTATGATGGTTTCAGCGGTATGCAAATTCAAAGATCTGCTGACACTTGCCGCATCGCAACGTTGAGAAGCAGTATAATTTCCTCCTTATGTTCTTCAAGCTATCATTAAGGTACAAGTAGCTGCATCATCCTCCACTTTTTCTGCTCCTGATGGCGGCCGCAGTTAACGATTATTAGCTTAGTGCTTATCCCTATCTCACATCTGCTAATCTCAAAGCAAAATCCCAAAAGGGACAGGGCAAGACAGAATTTCCAGTACCGTTTTATTAGAAGAGCCTTAAAAGGTGTATTTTTACAAGGATGAGCGTTCCCCGAGCTCCCTATTTCGTGTGGCACAACTATATCTTTACCCCTCTATGAACCCCAGTCGTGTTCAGCGCCAATAACCTAATTTAAGAAAAATCTATAACTAAAGTAAAAGCGTATTCAATGCCCCACCTTTTATAAATATACCCTTGCTTTTTGCATCTCTTTTTCTCTCTCTCTCTCTAACTCACTCTCACGGCTAATGTAATTTGCAATCTGCAAACCAGAGACTGCGCTGCTTTTGGCGACAGAGGCTGGAGTGCGCCATCATACAATGCGGCTTATATAAATAGCGAAATGAGAGTACATATTTACATATTCCTTGAAGACAAAAATAAAATCCAAAAGAATAAGAATTTGATAAAGTTTTCCTACCAATACTTTGTTATTTGGCGGATAAACAATTTGAATAACAATTTACTTTCTACCATCCCAACAGATAATTTACTTGGCCCCCATTTTCCCTTTGCGGGCCATAAATAATTCAATGAACACAGATCTGACTGGGGGACTGAACCATAACATTTGATGGGTTGATGGACAAAACCAGTCATGCCGCAGTCTTGTGGCGTTGTCATGACAAACAAGATGACAGGCTCCCGTTTGCTTTCACAGAAATGACTAGCAATTGATGCGTTAACCCCAATTTGATTTGTCTCATAGTCAAATGAACAGTCTTTCAAGTGTCTTCTTTGCTCCCATCCATTCTTTCCGATTCCCCGACTAAGCTGCCCAGATTACTGTTCATTAACATACTACAACAGTGGAAACAACATTGACGGGTCCCGGTCCCTGGCCTGTCTGTCGACAGAATCGGCGGAAACAATACCAAAAGCAAAACCACACAATGGCCGCTAGCAGTCGATGCATGTGCCGTCTCCTTCAAATACAAACAAGTAAATAAATATGCTTCAGTTCAGCATAAATATTGTTCGTTTTTTGGGGTGGCTTATAGAGCTACAGATGTTGACCCACATTTTTAGGGAGAGAGAATATAACGGGGCAGAGTGGGGTGGCATGGAACGTCTCTCTATCTTAAAGTGTAGGGTAAACACGAGCGAAAGCAAACAACAAAGTAACTCTTTAAGTGAAATGGCATGTGGGTATGTTCAAAGAGGGGGTCATCTTTGAGGGGGCTTTAAGATGGGATAAGTTAGATAAGTCTATAGGTAAACATCCTCTTAATAAATTGAATTCTTAAAGAGTATATGAAAGGATGTATACGGTATAAGGAAGGTATCTTAAATGAAGGATTTTTAAATGTAAAGTAAAGTAAACGATGTAAAATCATCATATTCATTTATTTTCTAAGGGATATCTTTAAGACTAAAAATCGAAAAGAAACACACCCATATTTAAATAAAAAATAATCTTTGATTTAAGCATAAATGTATTAGAAAGTCTTTTTAATACGGACCATATTTAATCTAAACATAAAAAACTTTAAAATTTATATAAAATATTAAATTTGTTGGAAATGTATTTAGTTTAAATATAAAAATATTTAAATAAAATTTGATATATATTTATTTTAAATATGAAATATATTTATACCAAGTATTTCTATATTATTGTCGAAATTTAAGAGAAAACACTTCCATTTTAACATTTCCACGTTTAGTGAAATTATAATAGCATAAATAACTATACGATTCCCAGGACTTTTTTCTTTGGGAGAAGATTTCAGTGAGGCGGAATCTGTAAAAATTTTTTAGGAACGAATCGGTAAACATTTTTTTGAAATTATTATTCTACAAGAAATACTTCCATAGTTTCTGTTTCATGATTGAGAATACAAATCTATGTTAATGAAATCGTCTTCCATTCAATAAAAACAGTCTCGTACTTTTCATTTCATTTCGCATTTGCAGCGGAATACAATTCATTTCAGAATGTAAATTGCAATTCCAAATGCAGCTCAATAAATCAAGAACAACTGAATAAATCATATTGGCCTACTTTCGTAAATTTCCTATAGATATGTATGTATGTATATGTAGAGCTTACCAGCTGCAAAAAGTATCCCAAGCAGCCCCAAAACTGCGGCTGTACGAGTAGTCGTTATCTTTTTGAACAATTTTTGCATGCTGCGGTGACTGTCAACAAATTGATTTACAATTTTTATGCTTGCCTAAACGGAAAATTCACAGGCAGAGGGAAAACACGACAACGACAAACGGTTTTGTGTGTGTATGTGTTTGGTTGGAAATGGCAATGCATTTATTATAAATGAGGAAAAGGCGGTGGGTTCGAACAGCCATGGGTTCTATTCTCGACAGTCAACATTGAGCAGTTCCCCGAATTTGTTCTTTCTGCTCGGTCCCGTAAGTAGAATGCAAATATTCATCGAATTTCCATATATATTCGTTTATGAATTTGTTTTTCGATTTGAAAAGCTTATGGAAATCTCCTGGGGAAGAGTAAATTATATTTCCTTTGAATCGAAGACACCAGAATTCTTAAAGATTGCTTTTTTTGGTAAGAGCTTAAGTAAATTCGAGCAGAGCTTCCTCTCACTATTTTCTATGCTAATTTAGGCTTATACATTTATCCAAATAGGTATATTTTGTGTTGACAGCCTTATTTATGCACAGCCATTCCGCCATCTCTGCCAGCATGCAAACATTTTGTATTTGTTTTGTAAAGGGTGGAAAATGTAATTATGGTGAAGCCCAGACAAATTTACTGCAGATATGTCAGGAAAATGTATTATGCAGATTGTCGATTTGCTTAAATATTTGATTTTTACTGACAGGAATTAATGGTCATGTTTTCAGAAGATGTTTTCTGATACGTATAATACAAAAATGACACTTCAAGCGCATAAATATGTAATATTTACTATTACCATCTGTTGGTTTAATAAAAGCCTAAATTTTAAGGAAAATATTAATATATTTCAGAATTTAAAGTCCCACAATTTTCCAATCAACGATATACTTTTAAAATTCATTGTATCGGGAAACCTTTTCCAATCAACGTCCAACTTAAATTCCCAAAAAATTCGAAAACATTGAAACTCCATTTCCACATTAAAGGTTAATAACGAAGAGGGAAAAATTGAACATTTTCCGGGCCCCTATACAGGCACACACAGAGGGCGACATATACGCACAGCTCGTTCATAATTCACGTGACAGAAGGAGGCACCGAAAGCGCCACAAAGCCCACTCAGTGCTTCTTTCGAAAGAGACCTGAAAGTAATCACTTCCGCATCCCTGGACATGCTTGTGGCAAGCCCCAAGGCTGCCGCCACTGCGGAAATTGGGAAAGGGTTGACCTTCGTTTCATGCAGATTTGGCTGCGGTGACTGTGGGCGCCGGCCGAACAAAGCTTCGGCATAAATTATATCGCTAATTGTTCAATATAATGTTCATGATAAATGACCTCAACAACGGCCCTGAAGATTCTCTCCTCTTATTTTGTTCGCGGCTGAAGTTACGCAGCTTGCAATGGAACGAAGATGGATACGTCTTCCAGCTAATCACTTGCCGCATCGTTGCCATGGATTTTCCGGGCTCTTCCGACTGGACACATTAATCAGCTTATGGCTGATCAATCAATGCTGCAGGCCAAGGAACTGTAAAATGAGAAAAACACCAGCTTAAGACTTCATCTCAGAGTTTGTTTTTTTATGCACGGTATTTGGGGGGTATGAATTTTTTCATAAAGGTATATTCCAATATTTGTAGTGCTAAATAAAAATAGTAAGACGAATGTCTATGAAATAAAAATAGATATTTTCTTTCCGCAATGGAAGTGTTATACGAAAATTTCACCAAGGATAGACCTAACTGTGAAGAATGATAAAAACAGAGAGAGATGGTGCGCTCTCTTTGACTACATGCCAGACAAGAAAACTCACCCTTTAACCGCTCAGTCACTATCTAAGAATAAAAGATACATCTGGGAACAGGGGAGTCGGCCACGGGACATTGTTTTCTTCATGCTGGCTGTAATAACGATTCGTTCGAATTTAAATAAATAAGATAATAATTTATATATAAAGAATTTATCTATTTGAAGAAGGAGTGAAACATGAAGTTTCGTGAAGTGTCAGTAACAGACATTGCTTGAATGAATTGCCTATTGATGCTGATCAAGAATATACATACACTTTTGAGGTCAGAAACTCTTCCCTTACTCTTTAGGAGCCTGTCACACAAAACAGAGTAGCGGGTATTCCATATTCGTTATATTTTCACACCATTTATACTTGTTTTCCTCAATTTTCCGTGAAAGTACACAGACATAGTTGGAGCTGCGGAAGCAGAGCTGAGTACTACTACTACTACTACTTACCAGCATTTTTCTTTTAGTTTTGACTTACGCTTTTGTGGCGTTGCGCTGTTGCTGTTGCTGTTGGTGGTTCAGGTGTTGTGGCTGGGATAATGACAAAGTTGTTTTCCGCCCTCATACTTATTTTGTTTGCCTGGCTTTTTGCCCCCCCAAAGTTTGTTAGTCATACTCCTAGTACCTCCTACTCTCGCGCAGTTTGGTATGTGGGTAGGGATTTGTTAGCAGGAGCAGCTGTTGCATTAACAAAGAGCATCCAGCCAGCATGGCGTATGAGCGATGTAGGAGGGCATTGTAAAAGGAAACCTGATGCAGTTGAGGAGTGGAAATGGGTATTTTATCTTAACGATGCTTTAAATTATTGTTTTTGTTCTTGTTCCTTTTCATTATATTGTAGCTTACTTAACTTCCATCACAAAGTTCTGGGAAAGAGCTGTCTTTAATACTCTTCTTGCACCGCAATATTCTGCTGAACATTCATTTAACTTTAACTTAACCTTCAGAAAAGCTCTCGCAGCCAGGGGTTCCGCAAAATAATAATCACAAATAATTAAAGCTGCCTCCATAACAGACAGTTCAAGCACCTTTCATCAGGGGGTTGCCCAGATGGAGTGGATTTCCAGGAGGCTGGTGGCGAAAACCATCAGTGAAAGGGAAGCTGATTGTCTGGTAGCTGTCCTCTGGGGTAGACTGCACTCAGCACAACCACGGGACGGCATCAATTGAAACATTTTCACTTTCATTCTGCTTTAACTTCGTCTCTGCTTTTAGGATGGATAAATTAAATTTGTGTGTGGTTTTTCTGTAATTAATTTCGTTGACCCAAACGGCACTCAAGCAAACAAAATTCCACGCCTGACTTTGCTTTCCATTCATCTTAGTGTTGCCAACAAGAATTTACAAATATACCCTTTTTGAGGCGGAAACGGAAGACAATGGAATATGCAAGCCTTAAAGTAGACAATGCTTTTTCGGGGACCATTTTCATTGGCCATGTGTGTGTGAGGCATTCGTTTGTGACAGGCATTTAAAGTGGCCAAAAGAGAGAGCGAGTGCGACCCATACCAATTAGCACAGGAACTGTCAGCTATGGCCAACTCTCAGGCACGTGCATTTGATGGCCAACAAGCCACCAGCAAAATAACAGAAAACAACTTTTCCGCACAAGACATAAATCTTCAGATCGGGCCCAGACTGAGGCCCGTCAGCAACAGGCCTTGCCTGGCCCAAAGCCGCAGATGAGCAGCAGCCAGAAAAGGGCCATCCAAACGTTTTGACAGATAACATGAACCGCAATTTGGTTTCGGCTAACGTTCGGTTTGCACAGTTTTTCTGGCATTGCAATTTAAAATGTTGTTGGGTGACATTTTTCCTGTTATTACAACTCGAAACAGAAGTTAAAGGAGGTCAAAGTTGGAAAAACGTTTAGCTCTGCTCGGCAAAAGGCAAATGTTGATAATTAAGTGTTTGTTTTTGAAAAGAGTTAACCCGAGTTAACTTTATACTTTTTACATATAACTTTGTACACTTTTTAATTGTTTGCAAATTTCGGTTGATATTTTTCCTGGTATTTTATGTTGAAGGGCTGTCAAAGTTTTAATAACGGCTTACCATTGCTTTCCTAGAAAATTAAGAAAATATTAGAGGAATGAAGTACGAGTATTCGAGGAGAAAATAATTTATTTACGAGTATGAAGCCTGTCCTACATTTCCGGTTGTAAATTTGTTCTTGGTAATGCAATTGAAAATTTTTTGAGCTGACATTTTTTCCTGGAAATTCAACTCGAGCGAAAGCAAGATGTGGTGAAAGTTTTAAAAGCTGTTTAAATGACAATATTTTCTGCAATGTAGGGTTTTGTTGGGTTTACAATTTCCATCGTTTGTGGGGTAACATTTTCTTGGAATTGCAATTTCAAATTAAAGTTAATGGAAGTAAAGCCTTGAAAAGCAGTCTCATTACTTGGTTAAACCAAGTCAAGAGATTATTGGTATAATATGATAATAATTATTAAATCATATTAATATTTCGTACCTACAAAAATTATAAAAGATAACCAATAAACGGAAACAAAAGTGAGTATTTAATGTTTATTGAATGTCCATAGATTCCATTTCCATCATTCCATCTATGTATATATAAATATATTCCTTAGAGATTTCCCTTTACTCCATCGTTCATCTTTGCCTGTTCATGTTGGCTTTAAGAAGTCAATTAAACTTGACAGGGCAACGGATAGACCTAAGCGTGAATCACGGTCAGAAAAGCCCCTCTCTTTCGTCTTACCCTAAAAACATTCTCACTCAGCAAAAACCCAACCCAACCCAACCCAACCCATTGAGGAAGAAGAACAATAGACGAGGGATCTCATTCATCTCTTTCGCACAAAGCATTTGCCATGACTGAGCACTAAACAATATTGGTCTGCTTCCAGCTCGGATTTTGATTGTTAATGGGGGAGATTATACTACACATTTATTTATACGAGTATGTGCATGTATTCTGTGATGGAAATTAATATAATTTTTAATTAAACGAGCCGAAAGGCACACGAAAATTTCAAAGTCTGCACGTGACTGGGCAAACATTTTCCATTTCCCCCCACAAAACACAAAAAATTACTCACACACAGGGGGATACTCTGGAGGGAAGGAGCGTTGTTAAAAAGCAATTGAAATGCTATAGAAACTGGCACTGAAAATCCCCAGGAGTAGAGTTGAGTCTGACATTGCATTGACCTTTGGCAAATACCAAAAATTCGTTAGAATCAATAATTAAATAGAATGAATGAAAAAACAATATACATGTAGACGAAAAAGAAGTCACAAATGACCAGTGAATGGAAGAAGGAAAGAAAATTAAGGCGATTGGAGAGCAAACACCATTGAGCGTGCTCCATGCTTCAAGGACTTGCCAGGCTTCACGGCATCCATAGCTCCCCAAAGGAGACTCCGCCAGAGTCCTGGCATAGACAAATGGCAGGCGGCGGGGAATATGAGCGACCGAGAAGTGCGAAACAATTGCGTGCTAAACGCCAAAAACGTCAAAGTAACACAACAAAAAAATGGAGCAATGAGGCACTAAATGAAAAGATAAATGGCAAAAGCTGCTACACAAAGGGGGCACATTGGGGACCAGGGAAACGGGGAAAAACAGAACTCAATGAAAGTTGACTTGGCCTCATTTCGTTTACAATTCTGACAGAGTTCAAGGGTATACGTACAAATGTATATACCTATCATTTTAAGGAGTATCTAAATACATACGAGTATAATCCATTAGAGTGCTAGACATTTTGAACGCACATTTTTACAAGTCTTTGGAAAATCTAATCTAACAAGATGTATGGGCATTAGTCTCTAGTTCCATCAGAGGGCATACAAATAGTAAGATGAGTAGCGCCCAAAAATTTCTTTGCTACACGATTTTTTCAGAGTGGCTTTTGAAAGTGGTAATGTTCGGTTATTTTAAAACAGCTTAATCGTTTTTCCACACGTTTATCATAAATAAATGGTTGATAAACGGCTTACAACTGAGTCGAAAATTCGTATTCTCTAGTCTACTCGTAAGTCAAATGAATTATCCGAGAAATCTCTTAAAGTTTTTTTTGTGTATTTCGGCACCCAATAAGAAATGACTATGGGACTCAAAATGTACATATGTATATGGAAAAAAACGGACCATCAAACTTCCCAGACCATCCGTAATTGTTAAATCATTAAACCAAAATTCAGCTTAGGTTTTTAGAAGTTTTTTTTTTATTATTAATAATTTTGTTGTTTTTTTTGTTGAAGTTTTATTACAAATTGAAAGTGTCAGAACATGTATAGATATATGGCTTAGCCGAATGTTGGATGTGGTTTGGCAGTTATCCATATCCATGTTTTCCTATAGAATCATTCAAAAAACATTCATAAATTCATCAGTTTACAGTTTTCAAAATGTTCTCACTCTCCGCGACAGAGACGGTTGTGTTTTACAAATACAAATAGTTATATAAATATTCATAATTTTAGCATCTAAAATATACAAAAAAGGAACAATTTATGGCACCCATTTATCGTTCGATGATTCTGTTTCGAAAGGGGTGGTCATAAGATTTTATGCTTTTATTATAATAAATGTAAATCAATTTTTTTTTTATATATACTTGCACTTACAAAATAAGACATGATCTTAAGAATTGAGAAAATAAAAATTAAAGAAAGAGTTTGAGTTTGATTCGGTTTTCATTTCATCTTTTTTCATATCGTTTTAACTACGGGAAGTATGCACTTCTTTTTGGCAAAAGTTTATAGAACCCCCAGCCTAAGCTTTGGGAGGATGTTCATCCCAGGGGGATCTTGCAGTTTTGAAAAAATTCAAACGTTGTTGGAGGATATTGAGACTACGGAAAGGATTTTACACCTTTTGCTACTTTGGACTAGGGTTTCCAGCTCTTCGGAAAGTCTAAAGTCGTTGTTTTTGGGGGCCCCTTGTGATGCATTCGTTTTTGTTGTTGTTGTTGTTTAAGTTGCAGTTGTTTTAGTTCGTTGTTTCGTTCGTTTACAAAATTGAGCGGTGTGCTGTGGGGGAGTGAGATAATACGAATGTTTTAATACAAATGTTCAACATATTTCTAAATAAACACATAATAATAGTTGCAAGAAATACGTGGCGTGCAAAGAATTGAGCAAATGTTGGCTACATATGTTAAATACAATTTTGAAATAATGTTTAAAGGGGTTCAAGAGTTTAGGAAACTGTCTACCAAAAATCTCTATTAAGAGATTTTAGTTTTCTTTAATGTTAAATACTACTCGTATTTGCAACATATTCATAGCAGTTTTCATAACTGGTGAACCCCTTTACATATTATACACATACGTTCTATATCTAGTATATGTTATCAACTCTACGTGGTGCAGACTACTGCTAATACAGGGTACTACAGGGTCCATTTTAATGTAGGGTTCGGGTTCTGGGTATGGAAACTACATGTCAATGGTGTAGCTTCTTGAATGAACAAATTTTTCTGTGGGGTTTTTTCACATGCTTCGATTTGTTGTGTTCTTTTTCTTACCAATTTGTTTCTTTTTCTTACAGTTCGTTACATGTAATTTATGTAAAATTAAGTACAAAAAAATTACAGAATTGCTATATGATTGATATAGCGTCGCTTTTGTTATTATAGCTAACGATTTTTGTGATATTGAATCTATTTGTTTGTTCGAATTTAGTATATATCCTCTTCCTCAGCTGTTTATGACAATTAAAATGTAAATAAAATATAAATAATAAAGTTAAAAAAGAATTGTAAATGTTTTTGGGGTATCAACAAATTTATCTAAAACATGAAAGAAAGTTGAACGTTTAATCCCAAATGGTTCTTCCTTATAAACAAAATCTCTTATAGAAAAACCAAATGAGTTTAAATATATAAATTTTTTGAACTTGATGGAAGTTTATTTCTCTCATGCCTTCATGGGAATCTGCTAAGTGCTCTCTAAGGGGATCGTTTACCAATTAAAAAATATGTACAATTGTTTCTATATACAGCACGGGTCTTACCAATTCCATAAGAACCAAATATATAATCCGAAATTTACTACAAGTTTGCTAATTGGTAAGACCCAATCCAAGCTCTTGAAAGAAGAGGAGACTTACGTGTCAAGGGTCTAGCGGGGTGCTTGGACCACAAGTAGCGATTCTTCACCGGCGACAAGTACGAATCGCGGGCCACGGGGCTCGAGCCACGTGGCACCGAGGTAGCACGGAACGGCACCAGATCATCCACATCCCACCAGAAGGGATCGCGCACAATCGAGGAGATTGGCAAGTTGGGGCTGGGGCTCAGCAGATCCCTGAAGCGGTTGCGTGGATGGAAGATTGGAAGTCCTATTTGTTGTTGTTTCATATGGTAGCATAGTCGTCATAGTTGTTGGTATTGTTGTGTGTGTGGTGCATATTGTGGGGTATACGAGTACAATCGGATGTTGTAGATTTTTTCGATTTGGTTTTGGGTTTGGTATTTTTTGATTGGTTGTTGTTGCAATGTATACAAGAAGAGCAGAAAGAAAAATATTTTTTGTTTTTTCTATGGTTTTTTAAACTAAAATAAAAGTAAATCAAACAAAAAAAAAAAAAAAAAGAACAACGCTTTAACAAACAGTAATTTTTGATATTTTCCATGCGTATGTTGGGGTTTCGTTGTGGAAAATATACCAAGGGTTTTCGATGCCAAAGAAATAGGAATAGGACTCAATGATATAAATATAAGTGGATAGATAGATATAGATATAGATAGACAAAGATAGATAGAGTAAGAGTATAAAGTAAGAGAGAGAGATATATAGAGAAAGATATGGCAGGCGCTACGGTAAGCATATCGATAAGCCAACCAGTTGGGGGAGAATGTGGGGTTCTGGTTCTTCTTACAAGAATGCAAATCGGCTCAACAAAGCTGTACATGGTCTTTGAACCCGTTTCGATATTGGATTTCGTGTACATTGATTCGCATTGAATCGATTTGCATTCGTAGACTCAAAGCACGGCGCTTACGCTTTGGGCACAACTGTACTACTTTATGCTGATGCTGCTGCTGGTACAGAACACGACATACATATACGTACACCCGTGCGCTGACGAGGCCAAAGGAGTGGAAATAATTTTGACAAATTATAGAGCCATACACACACACACACACACACACGTGGAGTGTGGAGGAGGCGAACGCATCACGAAAAATATGGCAATCATTTTTCAACACGTTCGCTGCCCATTATCATCACCTCCATCATCGTTTGGTTTGGGTAGCGCGATTCGGTTTTCGGTAGGCAACAGAAGCCGACAATAGTCAAATAAAATTCAACAACAACACGCAACTTTCGCCTCTTCTTGCACCAAAGACAAATTTGTTCTTTTTTTTGGTTGGTTTTTGAGGTTTGGGGAAAGATAAAGTGAAATTTGGATTTTTACCCTCAGCATCGTAGGCGACTTCGGTGGAACGGGGTCCCCAGCGACCGGCTTTGACAGGAGTGGGACTTGGCGAGCCGGCGCGCTCAAAAATGCCTAAATGCCGTGTAGCAGCAGCCACCTCGGCTGCCACCGCACCGGCCTCGGCGATCGCGGGCAACTTACTTTCAAAGAGTTCATCCAAGGGCTCCAGCGAGCTGGCCCTGAAGCTGGGACGCGTGAACGGGGCCAAGCTGGTGGCACGGTCGAACACCGAGGGTCCGCGACGGGGCACGCTGCCCTCGCGGTTCCAGTACACTGGCTCGGGCACATAGGGCTCGCTGCCGGCGCGTGTGCTGCGCGTGGGACGGAACGGCGAGGCCGAGCGACGAGCTGCAAGCAAATGGCGATAGAGCGATCAGTAATACTCCATGAATATCCAACTAATCCTGCAGAGAGAGGCTGTGCACGGGAACTGGGAACTCTCGAAAATAAAGCTTATATTTTCTGATAAATATTTAAATAGCCCTTAAAAGTCGTTCAACTATTTTCTTCGTGGGTTTTTGCATTATTAATTCATCTCTTTCTGGGTAAATGACTTTCAAAGTTTGTCATCTCAATGTCCACTCTGGACCTAGCAAAAGACTGAGAGAGTTCCCTCCCAATATACTTACCAGCTGAAAAAACAATCACCAACCCAACGTTGAATTCAATACAAAAGAAATATTGAAATATGTAAATGGAGAACAATCAACAATACTAAACAAAATACATAGTACAAAATTACACAATACTGTGGGCACGAAACACAAATACAAAATCGGTAATTACATATTGGGGGGAATTCTAGAAAGAATTCAATAATTGTCTGCCAAGAAGAAGGAGAACATGGAACATAGAGTTTGTTTTCATTTGACAATTCGTTAAATATTTCATTTGTGTTTTGCATACTGGTTTTTCTTTTAGTTTTTAGAGTACATTTTAGGATAATTTTTAGAGAGTATTTTTGGCAGTTTATTTACAGGCACCGCACAGTGTAATGTGAATTTCTATGTTTTGATTTTAGTAGTGAGACGAGAGAGACAAGACGAAAGACGACAGCGATCTGGACAAGGATTCAGACATTGACAGATTAATATCGAAATGCAGATGATTTGTTAGAGAATTAAAGACCAAAAATCGAATCTCCTGGATGAGAAATAGTTCCAAAAACACACATTTTCTTCATTGGTATTAAATATGTTTTTTTTTATTATTAATTATGGTTGGTTTCTTGTTTCTTTAAAGTAATTTGAGGATCAAAAAGAGTGTTCTTTGTTCGGGGGATTTGCCAGCGGGCTACAGTGGGCTCGACAAGTTGATTTAGCGCAAAAAGGTAGGCTCTTTCTATGGTACAGCAGCTGTTAGAAGAAAGGCTTAAGATTATTTCAGGGGCTGTATGGATGGGGATGGGTTGTTGGTTTTTTAGATGGAAAATGGTTGAATGGATGGATGGATGGATAGATGGGAATCGTTAAATATATTTAATGACTAAAATTAAAATTAGAATTTTCTTTTTCTTTTTATAAATGTTTTGTTGGTGGTTTTATTACGTTTGTTTTGGCTGTTGTTGTTGTTGATTTTGTATAAGTTAAAAATTAAAATAAAGCATTTTATATAAGTATATATATATATATATCATACAATGAAACATTTAACGAAATATTCAATCGATTGCGACTATTGCTGGGGTTCGGGGTTGGTTCCTTTTTACAGACAGAAAGAATATACTCGTATCGGTGGTTGGTACAATTAATTTTCGTTTCGTTTAAGTTTAACAATTTCTGCATTTAATTTACAAGAGTCTTACTAAGTGCTAAGCAAACAAAAGTGGATATCACTTTAACCATTTATATATGTATTTTTTGTCTAACGCTCAGCGCTTCAAACTTTTATAGCTGCAAAAATATAGGTTTAAACAAAATTTCGATTAAGACACAAAGTCTGCAAAAATGTTTTTTTTTATTTGTTGGTGGCTGAATTTGAAAAAATTTCGTTGAGTTCGTATTTGATGTTAAATTTGATTTGCTATTTTTTTTTTTTCTAAATGATTGTAGATTTTGTTGTTGTTCGTGCTTACATTTTGTAATTAATTATAATTTTTCGTTGATGTTGTTGTTGTTGTGGTGGTGTTGTTTACTTTTTGGCTGTTGATGTTGGTGTTGGTTTTTTTTTGGTTTGGATTTGTTTTTGAATTTAGTAAATGTCTTTTTTGTCCTTACCCTTGTTGAGCTCCGCCAGCAGCTTGTCCTCTGGCTCGTACTCCAAAGGCACCAGAGAGTTGGGCGTGAGTGGCTTGTCCCTCAAGTAGAGACCATAGCGAGATGGGTATCTGTAAAATAATAAACCCTATTAATTATCTGAGAAAATATATGGTCGTGACGGGAGACCCACCTGCGCTCGATTTCCTGCATGCGCTTCAGATGATCATTCCAGGCCTTCTCTGCATCGTAGTTGGCTGGAACTGTTTGCCGAAGAAAAATCATTAAAACATAAATCATAATTTGGTTAAAAAATAGACTAAAGCATTCAAAAAAAATATTGAAAATAAAAGAAAAAAAAAAAGTGGGCTTACAGAAAGTATTCTCTTGAAAGCTTGGGCTCACACGACGTATGCGCAATATTTGATACATACGCAATCCCAGAAAGCAGGGTTATCAAAAGCAAAAGCAGCAAATAGCAAATAGAATAGAAAAGGAATCGGGTAAATAAATATTAAGAAAGCCATATCTTAGGAATGATAATGCCAAATGCTGGATGAAATGCAGATTTTAGTGGGGGCTTATATAAAAATGGAGTTCATAGCAAACCCTGGATGGAGCCGATGCATGGATGGATGGATCGATGGATGGAAGCACCACAAAGAGAGCAAAATTCGTTTCAAATTATTCGTTTATTTCACACACCAAAACATACAGATGTAGTGTATATATGTATACTCAATCTAAATCATTCTCCGACTATGATAATTTAACTAAATTCTACACAAAATCCTTTTCACTAAATTTAAGTTGTCTTTTTGCCTAGAGAGAACAACAAATACGTATTGTATATACTATCTTTGAATATATATCGAGAGAGAGTGCGCATAAAATATCAAATATATATATCGCTCGGATATATATGTGTATTTATTTTGACGACATACATTTATGTATTTTCTGAAACATTTATGAAAGAGAGAGAAAGAGAAAACAAACAATTGGTTAGTCCAAAAAAAACGGAAAAACAAAACTATAATTTAGGCGAACGGGGGGTATACAGGTCGAAACATGTTCAGGGAGGGAAAATGGAGAGCTACTGCCTGTATCTGTGTAAGTGTGTGTGTTGAAAATCTGAAAAAAAATACAAGAAAACTCTTTATATGTCTGGGTGCCGGGGGTCTGCTCTTTGAGGGCCGCCACAGTCATTTGATCCCAGAGCACGCACCAACAAAAATTGAGTCAAAATTGCTCCTCCTATATACCTGATTCCGATATACACTCGTACAGATATATAGCACATCCATGCAGCATCTGCCTTTGTGTGTGCCCATATGAGCATGTGTAACATTTTGTAGGTCTTTTTGCCAAAAATCAAACACAAATACAAGCACGACGATACGATACGATACGAAACGAAACGAATCTTTCATTGACGTAATACTATTTTAGCTTTTCTGCGCTGGCATTTTATTTTATTTTTAAAATTATGAAATCATAGCGCCCACAAAGAGCATCGGAAATCGGAATAGGTAGAAGAAAATATTATTAAATAATGGCAGAGCTGAAATATTCAAGGTGTTTGTCAAAAGCATTTAGTGGCAGGAATGATTGCTGCATACGAGTATGAGGCATGATTGAGATGACATGACTCGTGAGAATTGACCAAGCTGATTGATGGCGCATCGAAGGGTGATAGAAAACCAAAGGAGCTTATGCCAATCGGTTCAACCGAAGCCTTATATAACCTTGCAAGCTGCAATCAGGTGATGCTCACACCTGTCTGGCTGCTATATATTTATGGTATATTGTACATAGGTACATTTTCTTTTACGATATTTTGAGAAATATATTAAAACTGTATCTTTTGCTGAAAGCTGTATGAGCATCTTTATACTCTTTATACTCTGAGGAAGTAAAAAGTTTCCTATTTGATTTGATTGGGAATTCCCTCAACAATAGATAGATCTTTCGAAAGATAAATATATTTCCCTTTAGTTAAACGATAAAATATCGAGTTAATCATAAATTGTCAAGCAGTTTTGAGATATAAAATGAAGTTTTTGACCATTTTTCATTAATACCGGACAGACACAGCTACTTGTTTACATCTGGATAAAAAAATAATGCAATTTTGAAACTCCCATAAAGATTATTGTCACTTGCAAGGCCATAGTGGAAAGTAAATGCTTCTCAGGCAAAACAATTCTTAGCTGTGTGTTGAAGTTATTGGCGGGGATTTGCTTAGGATGACGAATACCCATTTATTGGATTTCCGGACTTACTTGTGCGGCTGTAGTGATGATCGTAGATGGCGCGTGGCGAGTAGCCATAGGTGTCGCGGCTCACGGGCAGATATCTGTAGCCGGAGGACTGGACGCGCTCGTTGGCCGTGGCAGGCTCATCATAGATGCTCCTGTAGGTGGGATTGTCCAGGTATGCGCTGTAGGGACGGGATGCCCGTGGCGTCTCGTGGGCACGGATATCCTCAGAGCCTATAAATACACGCAGATACCATACCCCTGTGTGTTAGTTCATTGCTTTTCAAATATTTCAGCTATTTCCACTATTTGGCTCAATGCCAGCCAAAGCAGAAAATAAAGTTGATTTCTATTTTGTTTCTATCATATACTCGGACACGGATACACGGATACACGGATACATGTACGATATAGGAATACATCTATGTATATTTTTTGGGTGTGAGTTTTTGCCTTTGTTTGAGGCCTGCTCAAATATTTCACTCTATATATTTCGGACTGCGAAAAAGCTCTCTAGCAAGTGAGCGTAGCTAAGTATATAGCCTGGCTGATATGACACCTGCCAAAAGAAATAGATTATATATAGAGGAGAAATATAGAAACTTTTCTATATGGGCCAGGCTATTTGCGTAGCCGTAGCCTCCTCTTTGCTTGCTATTTTTGTAGGCTAAAGTCAAAGATCTAAATCATTATTTGTTGTAGGATGTAGCATGTTCCTTCTGAGGGGATAATGGTTACTTACCCTTCAGGGATCTAATGTAAGACTGCCAGAACTTGGCCTTCTTGCTGGGGCTCTCATTGCGCCCAATCATTTCCAAATGGTTCTTGAACATTTTGATCGATTTGTTTCTGTTCTGTTCTGTTCACGAATTATTCGTTGAACTCGTTCGCTGCAAACAAAGTTGGAGAGAAATTCGTTTTTAACTATTTTCCAATTTCAAATTTATTTCAATTTTCCGAAAGAATTTCTCTCGTTGTTCTCTCTTTCTCTCCTTCGTCTGAGAAATGTCAGCACGCACAAGTTTGAATCTTTTGTCTCTCGTTTTCGATTCAGTTTGGATTGGATTTTGGCTCGGAAAGTCTCTCAGTTCGAAAATAAACAGACTGTGTGCCACTTTAGAGCAGTGCAAAGTTTATAAAATATATACATATATAGTATATCTAACAAAATACCAGACAATCTCACAAGATCAATCTCACTAAAAATAAGTTGATTTTTTTGGGAGAGTTTTTTGTTTCAAATACATAAAAAATTTCACACTTGGATGTATGAGAACTGGCATAAAGCTATCTTCTAGATATCTATGTTTCTGTATCTGTGAGTGAGAGTATCTGTGTATGAGCTGCAGCTAAATTTTATTTTATTTTTAAATGTCCTTGAGTTTAATTTGTTCTTTATTTTTGTCTGGCTTTCGTCTGAATTGACTTGCTTTAAAAAAGTTTTGATTGAAAAATGTTCAAAAAATATTTGAAATTCTTCAGCATTTTCCATTTAAAGTCTTTCTTTGTTAGGTTTTCACTGCACAAAAACTCTGCGAATAATTTCAACACTTTTCGGTATCAAATGTCATTGAGGGTCGTGGCCTCTTATGTAACCGTTGAGGTTTTTGAATTTTAAATTCTGTTTTATTCATAATTCGCTCATAATTCCATAATTTGTCAACAGAAATGAGTTTGCTTCACTTTAATTCGATGATAATTGCACTTGAGTGTGTTTTAATCAATTTGAATTGATATCATTTGATTCGAATTGATTTTTATTATTTACTTGAATTTATTAAGAATTCTTTTCTTTTCTTTTTGGTCGGATTTTCAGTTGGCTTACAATTTAAAATTACTCCTAAAAAATAGCGATCTATCCTCAACGAAGAATTTTTTCAAACTGCAAACCCCAAGAAAATTCGCCTCACCAATTTTACTCGTTTCAGACTTTTGCCATTTCGTTCCGGCCCCAAAAAGCACTGCGCATTCCTTTACGGCGTAGGTTGCTCTACATGTGTGTCCGTGTGTGTTTCTGCATCTGTGTCTGTGTCTGTGTAAAAGCTTTGAATGATCAGTTATGGGAAAAGCTTTCTGATAGATCGTGTGGTGGCTGCCACTGCGCCCACTCATTGTTTTGCGAAGCCCCAAAATCGAAAATTCTATGACGCTGGCGATGATCGTAAAATGAAAGCCAACCAAATTAGCCCACAAATAATCCCATGTTTCTTAAACAATATCTAGACAATATATTGTCGTTTCTCATATATTTTATATACATATTTTTTATCATGTTAACTTTCTCATTTTTCCCATTTTGTTGCACTGCCTGAATGGTCAAAGGAAGTGCGTCAATTGTGGTATTGAATTGATCACTGAACTCTGTACTTTTTATAATACATACATATGTAGATTGAACAAATAATCTAAAATACATAATTTGCCATTTTCATTTCAAGTAATTCCCATTGGCTTTCCCCTCTTTACAGTTCCTTTATTTCAGTGTTTTTGTGGAATGCAAATTCAGTTTATTTGCTAAGTTAGTTTCCCGGTAATGGAAAAACCATTTTCACCCACATGCCTTCGACGAATAAATAAACAATTCTCTAAGAAACAAAAGCACCTTGAATAAATGAATCGTCGATGATAGACCCATTTTGATCAAATCGAATTGAATTTTAAAATAAAGATACACGAAAAATGGTTATTTGATACATTTATTCATAGAAAATAATATACATTTCAAATCATTGACCAAAGAAGATTAATTTGTGGTTTTTCTGATTATACGTAGGTGTATAGTGGCAGTTAAGAGACTCTTTAAAATATATGTATACATCCCGGATGTCTTCAATATCCATTCTCCGATCCGCACATCAGTATCGCCTTATTCCAAATAGTGTTCTTTGCAAACTCCTGCCCATAATTCTGATACCCTCTCTCAAAGAGTATAAAAGCCTTCCCACGTGCTGCATACAATATTTTCCAAATATCCGAATGGCAAGGAAATTCCTCTAAAATTGTTTATACAAAGACGAGAAAAGATTCCCCAACCAGCTACGATTACAACAAGCAGGGTTGAAGGGCAAACCGCTTCCGCCTTGGGTGGGAGTACATATGTTCCTATTTTTAGAGTATATTTCCATTGAGATCGATGTGACCTTTCCATCGTTGGATCATGTGGATCGGCTATACAGAGGTTCCTGGTCGGTGTCCATCCCGAACCGAAGCATTCAAGGCCGAGTGCATTTGCATTCAAATGTTCTTTTGACTTTGTTTATCGAATAAAAATGTGTATTGAGAATTCGTTACCCTTAAACAAACTTTCATTTAAACTTGAACTTGACTTTGAGTACAATACGATTGCAGTTTCTTGAAGCAAACAAAAAAAGAACCGCAACAAATAAATAAAAAGAGAAACAATTAACACTATTGAGGAATTGGGAAATACCTGGCAAAGGTTTTTCCGATTTCGCCAATCATTGAGTTCACTTTTACTTTTCTGGCACACTGTTTTGGCTACTTACTCGGCCGAGTTGTCCAACTTTTAGTTGCACTATTTTTAATTCAATTTAAATGGGTTTTCCTTTCATGTGGTCTTGAAGGAAACACACAATTTGGCTGGGATAAATGTGCCTTAAAAGGAAATTAAATTGTGATATTAAAGAGACATTTCTTAATTGTCTACCATTTGAAACAAATAAAATATAAAAAAAGTCATGTTTGAAAAATGAAATACATAGAAATATATTGATTTTCTGAAATAAATAAAATGTAAGAAATGTTTCCTAAATATTGCTGAAATATACTTATTATTGTCATTCAGCAAGGTTCTGCTTTAAAAGAATAAACATAACTCCAATGATAGATCAAGGTATCCAGGAGCTCCTTGATTACATTGATTTAAGTTCTTTTCCTCAATTTACTTTTGCCAAAATATATTTGCTCTTTCCATTTTATTTTTAATAGGATGTACTCTTCTTCTTTTCAGTTTTAAGTCCCAAGAAATAAGAATTTTTTGTATATCTAAATTTTTTGTGCAGAATCCTGTGGAATCACAAACTTCATATAGAACAATCGTATTTCCAAGATTGTAGAATCTCTCAATATATTTTTCTCACAGAGTCGCTTAGCAGTAAAGGGCTCTCTACCGCTAGCTCTATTTTAGTGAGACTCTTAGTCGGAAAAATACCCCACTCCGCTTCTTGCCGTTATATTTTGCATTAGCGGGTTTTGACTTTATGCATAGAGATATATAAAAGCACATATAGAAGTTGAATACCGGGTATCTTGGTGTCGAGACACGTGTGCTACTCACACGTTCCGACTTAATAAATACCAAACATTTAAATTAATTTTACATCTCCGGCAATCAGCTCATACTCGTGTACCTATTTCAAACCAAGCGAATACCCAGAAAAAAATATTCATAAATAAAATAAATTTTGCTCTGTGGCCACTTGAGAAATGAGGTCAAAAATGAAGCTAATTATTTAGTGGGGAACACATGCAAATGTCGTACAATTTGCTTGCCATAGAATTCCTCCTATATTACGTACATAACAAAACTGAATTACACACAATTCAATTATAAATTACATCTGGGGGTGAAAGATATTTAGCTGTCACAGTCAGACACGACACGGACTGACTGAATGAAATTCCAACTATAATTTATCTACATTTTATTACTCTCACATTTGCTCTCTAATAAATCCCCCAAAATCCCAATGTGAAGGACAATCGTATATGGCTTTGTCAAATGAAATGAAACGCAAACTGAACAAAAAGAGCAAATTGTAAGAGTTCTACAATGTCAATGCGGCGGACGAATAATTTGCTTCGGTTTGCCACCACAGAACACAACAAAAGTACAAAATCATCTACAAATATACATTTTGAGTCATAGCAGATTATCAAACAAACAAAAACGAAATATACAATTATTGGCAAAACCCTGATTATGAGCATTTTGTTTGTGTGTGCCGCCAAAAACACTTTTAAAATACACACTCAGAAAGTTTTGATGCGGGATTTAGGTGCGGATTTACTTCTTTGATGAACAGGTAATGAACAGAACGCCCCACCTTAGCCTTGCCAAATGATTTAATCTTAACGAAAAATGATTTATATAGGAAGCGGTATTTCATTTTTCATATATTGTGTCTAAGAAATTTAAAAATAATATTTGTTCCCCATTGTAATGGGAATCAAACACCTTTGAGAGCTCATGTTTAATTACCAATAAAACCAACTAATTACCAACTGCATGCCCTAAGTTTTTACTACATCTCTATATTAAAACTTCTAGTTTCTCTTTATCTTGGGACTCGTAAATACAGCATAATGTTTTTTTAATGTCACACATAATTCCTGAAAAGCTCTCTCTAGTATCTCCATCTCTATCTCTCACTCTACGATTGTGCTGTTTAGAATACAATACTGATATACGTTTATATACACATACATATACCCCCTATGCCGAGCACTAACACATAGTTTCCAAGCGAATCTATATATATGTATGTATAGATATGTAGATGTTTAACCTTAACATATAGCAGACACCTTCAAATGAATGTTCTCTGAATATAAAAATAAATATTGTATGTGCACATATACGCGATATCTGTGTGGATATATGCTCTCTCCTCTCGCATGATCTGTGTGCGTTCTGCAACCCGAAATCTGTATCTATATGGTCTATGGTCAGGCTAGGGTCTGATCGGCTCTGCTCCCCAGCCGACAAACGGCCCACGCAAATGAACTTGAAAATTAATTGTTTCCCTCCGCAATTGCAGAGGAAGAGACTGAGGAAGTGGATACATAACCAACCAAAATGCTATATACCTACGCTTTCTCAATGCCTTCCATAATTTATTTGGCTTTCGAATACAAATTTTGTTTATAATTTCATTAAAATTGAATGCCAGACGAACAAAGATTTTTCTTCTAGCTGAAAATTGGAAAATAATCTTATCTCAGTCTCAGCTGAGCTCTCCATCTCTCTTTCGAATATTCCTACAGAATTTTCCTGTACCAATTTGATGTTATTCCATTCATCTCCCAAATCCCAAGGACATAAGGGTCAATGCATTTCAAAAGAAACCTATTTATATGGAAATTGCACAGATCTAACCTTGAATCTGGTCACAAAATGTACGCAGATGATGGATTGATGGTGATGATGCCATTAAAAACTGGCAAAATAGGCAAATGCTTTTCACGTTTATACCAATTTGTTTTGATTCTATATAGAACATTGTGGCTGACAATTTGAGTCAAAAGTTCTTCGTTCTAAAAATATTTCTGGGATATACACATTGAAAAGCCATTAACAGTTAGTAAATGAACCGGTCTGTGGCCAGCCCCTAGGGGATCTGAATCTGAAAGGAAGTCATGCGTTTATCAATAGCCTGCTGACGTCACTGAAAATACAAATTGTACATCCTGTTTATTATTTTTGACTTTAAAAGTATACAAACTGATAAATCCACACATACTCGTACGAATGTATCCCACTTTGCATTCCATTCATGAAACAGGAAAAACGTATAGGAAGAGGAGAGGGCCTGCTTTTACCAACCCCAACCCAAAACAAATATGTAATACAAAATATATATACAATATATCTATATGATTACTCAAGTCTGTTCAGTTCAGTCCACGGATGACAGCACTAGTGTGGACATTGTTGTGATATGTTTGGGACAAGTGTTTCGCTACATAATATTTCTCTTTTTTTGCTGGGGGTGTCTACTGGCCAATGTTCAGATCTTGGAAGGTCGAAACTTTCAGTTTCATTTATTTTTTAGACTGAATTTCCTCTACTATTCATTTGGTACAATTTTTTAGCTTGTTCGTTGTCTTGTACTTTGTGTTCTGTATTTCTTGCTCTGCTCTCTTTTATAGTTCACACATGATTGCGTTTTATAAATATTTTTGAGCATATCCATCTACAAATATTCGAATATATCACAAAGATTTATCTATGTGTGTATTTATCTGAAAGATAGAAAATAGAAAGACCACAAGAAAAACACAAAACATTTATATTGGGATCATAGCAAAATAGATTCGTGATAGCTGACGTCAAGACATCCCGGTTTCTTTGTTTATATGAAATTCTATATTTAATTAAATTTTGTGGATCAAAACAAGGGAAATAGATCTAGTTTCTTTAAGAGCAATACAAATTGTACCACATATGTACGTTCGATGTGGCGAATGTTATCTCTGAGAGCTCTGCCTTTTAACTCTTCATTTTAATAGTAAATTATACCATCCTTTACTCCAAAATAAATGAAAGAATTTACTCTGGAAAGCCTAAAAAAACGTTGCGGTTCACGAAGATATTTTACGGTGAAATGGACACAAGAAAGGATCTCCAGCTATGGCCTAGAGTTTAGTAATATACTTTTTGATACAGTTCGACTATACTTTTCAACTTTGCCATTTTTTTTTTTTTTTTTTTTTTTTTTTTTAGTTATTTAGTGGCACTAATTTGCAACAAATAAGCTACTAATCATTGAAATATTCCAAAGAACGTCAATGGTATGGATTCGTTAGTAAATCAATCACATTTTCTATAAAACTCGGGCAAAGTTTATTCAAAAGTTTTCATTTTATCGCACAGTCTTATTGGTATAGTAATTGTCCAAGCCCCAACAGATGCAAGCCCCAACATACAATCATCAACATATCCTTTACCATAAAAGACTTTAAGCCAAGCATTAAATTACACTAAGCCGCACGCTAACCTTAAACAAAATCACAATAAATTTACATTTGTAACAATCAGACCACAACGTCTGCCATTTTGGCTTAACCCAAAGGTCGGTAACAGCAAAAATTTAAATAAATGGCCTGATATGCATAAATTTATGATTTCATACCCGATTTGCCATCTTGGAATTTATGTGCGAATGGATAATGGGGCGATGCTCAAAGCGCATGAAATGACTTTTGTGACAAAACAAGTGGCAATAAACCATAAGCCAGAAGGAGAATCCCTGAATAGATTGCCACCTCAACCTCATCTCATCTCGCATGTCAAAACGTATTTGGATTCTGTGTGCCATAGCCTACTTGTAATTTGGATGCAATTGTTAGTTGGTTAGTGGGTTATATGGGAATCCACATCATCCCCAAGGGCGAGAGTGTGGATAAATTCCCAAACGAGTGCAGTCGAGTGCATGACTCAATTTACAGTTGACAAATTGACTTGGTTGGCAATCGAGACGAACATATGCGGATTGCACTCCATTCAGAGCGAAGCCATGGCAAAAGGAAACATATGCTACCAACTGCTATTCATTTGCAACGTGCCGCAAGACCTCAAGGAGTCGCAGAGGAGTCGCAATGAAGAGAATCTTGGCAAATGCAATTTATTCTTAGAACCCATGGCCGACGAACGAGCCTCAGAGTCAGAGCCAGGTGCATCTCTTTGAATGCAATTCAATTAGCCCAGATTCAGAGCGAGAGCCCGGGCAAATAAATAGCAATTGTCTGTGCCGCCTTAATTGTCGGCCATGTACGAGTACAACTCAATTGGACTTGACTAAATTAACAGCACAGCCACTTGGGCCACAGGCAATTACATAGCCCCTCCAGTCTCGGGCCCAAGGATAATGAACTCTCGTTGCTCAGTGGCTGAGCAGAACTTGGGTTTCTTTTGCTGCTCCATGAAAATGATTTAAGTGAATGATTTAATGGGTTTATATATGGTCTATGTTGCCTGATGCTTGCAAACTGCAACAAGGCAGGGTGAAAGCGCTACATGCCACATGATGTACCATATACATATAATGTAATTATTGCCACTAATTGAAAGTACTTTATGGCTTGTTGGTTTGCGTGTAGCGGCTAATTTATTGAGGTTTCTTCACACTCTGTTCTTGAGTTTGAAAGGGCAAGTAAGACGCTTAAAAGCAAAGCTCAAAACCGAGAGAGTTATAATTTCATTAGCTCCTATAAAAGGTTGATGACTATTACAAAAATATACGAATGCATATAAATGCAATGCGAATGCAATTTTACAAGGACGGAAGTGCCAAATGGGTTCCAAATGGGTTCGTTGGAGCTGAAAATGCTTCCAATGCTTCTTACATTAAAACATCACTTTAATATTTCACTTCCTCCTCAAAGTTTGAGAGAACTGAAGGCAAAAAGTTATTAAGCTCTTAAGTTAAACACCCATTTAAAGTTTTCCCTTGCAAAATTATATCATTTATTTCTATCCACGTTTTTCACTGATTTTTTAGTTCTTTTTATAAATAATCCAGATCCAGATTTAAATGTGCTTTCCCTTCAAATATACAAATAAATCCATTCTTGTAATTATAATTCTTGTCAAAAATGAATAGCCTACGGAATGATTTCGTTTTCGTTGATGTGTAATTATCTTTTCTGGCACTTCATCTCTGCAAATGCCAGCAAATTAATACCCAAAACGTGCGGCCATTCCATCTCCCTGCCAGCAGGTCTTCTCCACCATTGACCCTGCAATTGTTGGCCCAAAAACCAGCAAAGAGGCGTTGAAAGCCACAGCGAGACATTTGGCTAAGGGGATGGAGAAGATTCGCATCGTTGACATGAAAAATCAACAGAAAGACGGGCCAAAACGACTGGCGACTGGAGGCGCCGAATGTCTGCTGCAAAGAAACCACATCAACAATCAATTTTCAAATGATTTGGGCCTCCAAGTGGACACACACAGAAATTCGCACAGTTGTGCGGGCAGACCAGAGCCCACTGGGCGTATGTGTAATGCAGAATCACTCGGTGGAAATTCGGACATACATAAATTATATTCAAAAGTATGCCAAGTCATAAAGAAAAGCTATTAAAAAAGCAGAGAGGGCTGCTTAATATCGGTTGGGAATGTGTGTCAGGGATATTGGAAGAACATTTATATTGAGGGAATATTAAAGTAGTTTTCTACATTCCCAATTAAGTTCCAAACAGTCAAAGTGTCAATCAATTAATACCAATTCCCAATTAACAGGTCCCGCAATCAATGTCAGCCAAGTGAAGCCTAAGGAAGCTAATTCCCCAGTGCCAACATGTATGGTCTGCTATTGGAGAATCTTTCCGAATACATCAAGTCTGTCTATGGCGAGGAGAAATGGGAGGACATCAGGCGGCAGGCGGGCATCGATTCCCCCTCGTTCAGCGTCCATCAAGTGTATCCCGAGAATCTACTCCAGAAATTGGCCAAAAAGGCCCAACAAGTGGGTCTACATAAAACCATCTCTTTTTTGATAATTTCTTTACTCCAAATAAATATATTTTTATCTCAGGTTCTGGGTGTCTCCGAGCGCGAATTCATGGACCAAATGGGCGTCTATTTTGTGGGCTTTGTAGGTCAGTATGGCTATGATCGGGTCCTATCTGTTTTGGGTCGTCACATGCGTGACTTCCTCAATGGCTTGGACAACCTGCATGAGTACCTGAAGTTCTCGTACCCCCGGATGCGGGCTCCCAGTTTCATCTGTGAGAACGAGACCAAGCAGGGCCTGACACTGCATTATCGCTCGAAGAGGCGTGGCTTTGTCTACTACACAATGGGCCAGATACGGGAGGTGGCTAGGTACTTCTACCACAAGGAAATGCACATTGAATTGGTGCGCGAGGAGATTCTCTTCGATACGGTGCACGTAACCTTTCAGCTGACCTTTGATAACCGGGCCTTTACTTTGGCCTCGCTCGCCATGACCCGCGAGGAGAAACACTTGCCCATCAGTGCTCATGTGCTCTTCGAGATCTTTCCCTTTTGCATTGTTTTTGGGTAAGCATCTTGTGGAAAGCACTATATTTTGTATATTATGATGCTTCCTTCCCCCATTCAGTGCTGATATGGTAGTTCGCAGCATTGGTAACTCTTTGATGGTCATATTACCCGAGCTGTTGGGCAAGAAAATCACGGCCTGGTTTGATTTGGTACGCCCGCTGATTGCATTTAAATTTCAAACTGTAAGTGACAGATCAGAATAGTTGATTGTATCCCTAAAAACCCATTAAAAACATCCATTTTCTTCTCAGATACTCAATCGCACCAATAACATTTTCGAATTGGTCACCGTGGATCCGGTTACGGAGCGTATGGATGCCCAAAATGATGATTTGCTCTTGCACGATGATGGCAGTGAACCGGAGAAGTCACTGAGGTTGAAAGGTAAAATGAGATTCTTTTAAAGGTCCTCAAAATCTATTAATATTTTTGTTCCACAGGTCAAATGGTCTACATGGAAAACTGGCGTATGATCATGTTCTTGGGCACACCCGTCATGCCGGACCTGACCTCTTTGATAACCACTGGTCTCTATATCAACGATCTGTCCATGCATGACTTTAGCAGAGATCTCATGTTGGCGGGCACTCAACAGTCGGTGGAACTGAAATTGGCCTTGGATCAAGAGCAGCAAAAGTCCAAGAAACTGGAAGAATCCATGCGATTGGTAAGGTCAACAAGGACCAAGTTTCTGGAGAGACCTACATACGTATACCTTTTGTATTTCCCAGTTGGATGAGGAGATGCGGCGTACAGACGAATTGCTGTATCAGATGATACCCAAACAGGTGGCAGATCGTCTCAGACGTGGCGAGAACCCCATAGATACCTGTGAGGTGAGTAGAGAGACTACTTCAACTAGAGTATCGTATAATAATATCTCCCCAAAATGTATGCAGATGTTTGATAGCGTCTCCATACTCTTCTCGGATATTGTAACCTTCACCGAGATCTGCAGTCGCATCACACCCATGGAAGTGGTGTCCATGCTGAATGCCATGTACTCGATTTTCGATAAGCTGACGGAACGGAATTCGGTCTACAAGGTGGAGACGATCGGCGATGCCTATATGGTGGTGGCTGGGGCACCCGACAAGGATGCCAATCATGCGGAGAGAGTCTGTGATATGGCCTTGGACATGGTGGATGCCATAACCGATCTGAAGGATCCCTCAACCGGTCAGCACTTGAGGATACGTAAGTGGAATCCCATTATATAGAACTATGCTTCAACCTCCATGTCTATCTATTCTCTGTTAGGTGTGGGTGTTCACTCTGGTGCCGTTGTGGCTGGAATTGTGGGTCTAAAGATGCCTCGCTATTGCCTTTTTGGCGACACTGTGAACACCGCCTCGCGCATGGAGTCCACCAGCATTGCCATGAAGGTGCACATATCCGAGTCCACGAAAATTCTAATCGGCCCCAGCTACAAGATCCTCGAACGGGGCGAGATCGATGTCAAGGGCAAAGGCACTATGGCCACCTACTGGCTGGAGGAGCGTGAGAATCGACTGCCTCTGCAGTTGACCACTGGCCTGCTGGTGCATCCCATGTCCTCGGGTCCCGCGAGGGCCATAATGCCGGCGCCATCTAAGCCAATGACGCCCATGGTGCCCCCTCTACCTGCTCCAGTTCCAGCAGCTGCTGCTGCCTCGTCAGTGGAGCATGCCAGCATGTCCGGTGTGGTCCTGACAGCCACGAATACCATAGCGGCAGCGGCGCACATGACGCATCATCATCCGCCAGCAGCTGGAGGTATAGCGGGAGGGGCAACAGCTGGAGGAGGAGCTGCGCCGGCACAGGGAGACGATCGCAGTAGTCGCATCTACTCGCCGGTGACCTTTAAGGATGTGGCACGCCGAAGCATCGCCAACTCGCCCGTGCGGCACAGCTGCGGGTATTCCTATACCGATCATGAGAAGCGACGCGATTCCCGATCCAATTCCACGGGCCATGTCTTTATGCGTTCCCCTCCGATATTTTCGGCTCGCTTATTCTAGACACCGAGGAGTTCCTCGAGGATTTGCAGATGTCGCGCGGTTCGCTGGTCAACAACAACAACCAACCGCCTCCTTGCGGCTTCAGTCCCACGCCGCCCTTCCGCATCGGCAGTGCCCCGCCCAAACCGCGGCCCAGCAATCCGGACAAGTTCACGCCTGAGGAGCTGGCCGCCATGGATCAGCCGACGCCACCATCAACGGCTCCGGCCCGGGAGACGGCCACGTGCAGCAGTGCCAGCCTCAAGGGCGCCACCTCGAACGCCTCGCTGGACCGGGAGAAGAGCGCATACAAGCTCAAGTAAGTCCTGGGATAACAAGATCAGCTCTCCAGCTCCACTTTTGAATAGGAAAATCACGTTCTCCAACAGCGCTAGCCTGGAGGCTCCATCTCCGCCAGCCATGTCGGCTGTGGTCTGCCCGATGCGATCCAAGTCTCCACCGATGGCAGTGGCCACTGCTCCGCCGGTGGTGCAAGTCCAGGCCAGCACAAGCCATGGCAGTCGACCAGGGTCAAAGTGTTCGGTGTCATCCATTTCGCTTCACTCGCCGCCCCCGCATCGCGCCCAATCAGCGCCAGCAAGGTCATTTCCAGTCTTTAAACTCTGAGCAAACATCAGCTAACCGTTTGATCTTTTAGACCCCATTCCATGTCGAAGGCGGCGCGAAAGGCATTTCTGGCAGCCAAGCAAACCAAAGCCATGGAGAAGCTGGATAAGATGATCGAAGAGGTGCATGAGGTGGAGTCCCAGTCAACTGTAAAGGCGGCCAACATGCGGTTGGCCATCTTTGGACATGATGGTGGAGGAGGAGGTGGGGATCTGGCCGCTGGTGGTTGTCCTTTGTTCCTGCCACCGCCGCCACAGCCCCAGCAGCGCCTGATGGCTACCTCTATATCAGATTCGAGTATTTGTAATCATGGGTGAGTAGGGGGACAAATCACAGCCAGAATTGATTGACTACAGTAAACTGATGCTCGAGACCGATGCCTGAACCCGGTTCTCTGTCCCAGCCAAAGACAACCAATTTTTGAACCATTCGGTGGTGCGAGAGAATTGACCATCAATTTTCTGTGCCAGGGCCAAGCAACGTATTTTGTGTTGGATTTCGAGGACTGAAAAGTAAGTCTCTTCTGCGCCTCGCCAAATACTGTGTATATTGTTGTTGGATTCTGGGACTAAAGAGAAGAGAGCGTCATAACAAACACACCATAGAATAGCGTTTTGGTCCCTGATGCATCTTGTTATTTTGTAGACTTGGCTGATACTCAATTCTTTCCACAGCCACAGTCATGCACCCAGCTGCCATCATGCACTGGAGCCAAAGATGAGCAACAGTCAGAGTTTCCAGCATAGTCCCCGAGGCGGGATCACTCATCAATGCTGCAGTGGGTTCGGTCATGGCAATGGTAGACACTCGCATCGCATGCATTCGAATGCCTGTAGGATTCTGTAGAGGAACTGGAGTCCAGGAGTCCACCTTCACATTCATATCATGTATACTATTCTGATTCCGATTCTGCTCAA
Source organism: Drosophila lowei (assembly GCA_008121275.1). Lineage (NCBI taxonomy): Eukaryota > Metazoa > Arthropoda > Insecta > Diptera > Drosophilidae > Drosophila > Drosophila lowei. The sequence goes on from CM017777.1 coordinate 7,039,873, forward strand.
TGTTCTCCGCGCGTGCTTTGTGGTCCAGTGATGAATAGTCGGCAATTATTAGAGTTTAGTTAGTTGTTGATACTCATAGAATATAGTAGGATATACCAGATGTACCTATATGTACCCCATACTCCCACGTTAGCTAGTCAAACAGGCCTTTAACACTTGGCAGATCGATGTCTACATACGGTAAAGAAACTGTATAAATTGTTATAGTACATATATGTAATATCTAACTAAATGTTGATCAAAAGATTTCAAATTTCTTGACACCTCAAATATGACAATACCACAAGGAACACACAAAATAAATACAAAATTTTCGAGCATGTCAGAAGATGAACAAAATATTGTAACCTAAGGCTTTTTCACGCATTATCATGATACCACCTGAGGCAAGGTTTGCTCCAACAAAAATATATTATATTCTATATACTTATATGAATGTATAATATATATGTATTATAAAACTCTATATATTTACTATACATATATTTTTAGTAGTTACATGTTTAAGGAGTAGTTTTATGTGTACACCGCCTATTAAATAAATGTCTCCGAAATCCTATAGAATTTTGTATTTTCCATACGTTTTCAGAGGAGGTCCGACAGTTTCTGTGGTGCAATTGTATTCTATGACATAGAACAGATATCTGCATAAAACGTTTGCTACAAATTCTACTGATTGATAGGGTAAATTAATAGAAGTAATGAGAGAAAATACCTCTACTTTCTTCTCCACTGAATTTATCCATTCAATTAGTAGAATTTTAAATGGTTTACAATTTTAGGTTTAAAAGCAATTTGGTTTAAGCTTATTTATATACCAGAAAATATATTATTTAAAAACTTGAAATCCTTTAGATTAAATTCTGTTGGATTATATTTATATTGAGATTCGCTTTCTAGGAGATCTTTAAAGCATATTGTTCTTTAATAACATTTTACATTTAAATGCATAGATTACTTTTGATAACATTAAACATTTGTTAGATTTCCTTTTTGTATAGATTCCGTTTTTAAGTTGGGAGATCATTAAAAATGTTCCATTTAAATGCATAGACATTGAATATTATTTTTAAATAGTCTTTGAGCAAGGATATGCTCTGATAAAAATGCAGATCTGACAATTGGAAATAGGTATAGATATACGTATTTTATATGGGCTAAGGAATCAGGCAAACGGAGATCATAATTTAATATTTTGTGCTACTTAGTTTACTTTCAATTAATTGTTCTTTTCTCTTTAAATTGCCTTTTTGGCATATCACATCTTAACTAATTTTTCGCAAGCATACAAGCCAAATAATAATTTAACTAAACGAATATCTTTATGGATTATACATATAGGCATAGAGTATGTTTATTTACACTTTAAGCGCAGCAGGTTGTCTTTTAACAGTGACTAGACTTGGTTGGGTTTTCAAGAGGAGTGTCTTTGGTTTAACATCGGTGGGTTTTGGGGCCTGGGTATTAGGCCGTCTCGGTCAGGGGCGAATCAACGCCCTCGTCTTTGGTATAGATGAGCGTGCCATCCAAAGTTTCAATCGTCTGAATGGTGGTCTTGCAATAAAAACACACCTTGGAGTTCATCATGTGCTGCATGATGCAGTCGCTGCAGGACTGATGCCTGCAGGGCGTGAATACTGCCGTGATGGGCTTGGCGCAGCAGATGGGACACAGCGAATCCTCCGATGGTAGTGTTATGTCCGACAAGAGAGTCTGCTTCATGCGCAGACCCTCAATGAGCCGCCGGATATTGTCAATCTCCTCCGAGTTCACATGAGTGGGAACTGTGTGGAAAAATGGTTCAAGATTTGGCAGCTTTTAGATTCGATTTACTCACAATCCGACAGCGCAAACTTAATGATGGGCGGATCGGCCCGAATGCGCTTCGAGTTGTTGGGAAACGGCACCCTGACATCGTTGGTAAGCGGATCAATGTGCGGCCTGGCGGACGGATCAAAGTTCCCACGCGGTATATTCTTCTGTTCCAGCAGAGGCGTACGTATCTCACCCAAGGCGAACTCCAGCGTTGCAAACTGGAAGCTCGGATCGGTGAGGAAAGCACGCGATATTCGCGTAACTTTTTGCGGTGTTATATCCATGTCCATCTCGCTGCGCATGAGAGCCAACAGTATGCCCAAGGCGGCTGTAATAATGGGGTAGTGTGTGACCGCATTGAGGTCGGCCGAACACATGTCAACCACAAATTGGAAGCAGCCGGGTGGCACGGTGACCCGAGACAAAACCTGGCTGATTAACTGGCAGATTCGATTCAACAGAAGATCGCTATTCGGACGTGAGGGATCTGTAACGATTTCCGGCGACACGGTGATGATCATCTCCAGACACCGCATCAATGACACTGTCAGCTCGAAGCACATGGAGCAGATCTTGAGCTGTTTGGGCTCGAACAGGGTATTCTCCTGGCGCTGGGCAGTGTTTTGGATCTATTAGGGAAGAGAATGAGCGACTATTTTTTTCTAAAACTTATCTGTAGCCTACCTCCTGCAGCAGCAGTATGAATTCCGAGAAGGCCCAATTCAGTTGACTCAGCACCGAGTTGAGGAAACTGGTGGCAAATGGTTCATCCTCAATCAGTTTGGAGCCAATCAGGCGTTGGAAATACTTCGATGGATTTGCGGGTGCTATATTGTGCAGCAGTCCCGTGTGCGTCTCGTTCCTTGATCGACTGCGGCACAGACCCATATGCAGCGGTTCTGTACCGCCCTGCCAGACACAAGGCTGGCGGGAGTCTTTGTACCCATAGCCCTCGCCCATCCAGAAGCGCAGCAACAGCCAGTTGCTCTGGCCCCACGCCCGGTTCTCGTACGGGCGCAGTAGGGCACGCACCAGAGCCACTTGGGACTTGCGGGAGGATCGTTCCAGGGCTCGCACCCCGGATTTGTGACAGGTGAGTGTGCCCAGGGCTTGAAGCAGCGAGTCCTTGCAGGAAGCAAGCACAATACGCGGATCTGCCGAATGGACGCCCAAAAATTCCGCTGCCGAAGTGACGGCGCAGTCGGAATCCGTCGCCTCGAACTGGGCTTTCATATCGTGATGGCTAAAGTCCATTACAGCGTCCAGCAGAATAGGTAAAGTATTCACATATACCTCGGGTACAAAGGAGAACAATGGACCCGTGTTTGAGGCACTCTATAGGGAAGGGTAATATAGTCAATGCATCGATGGAATTCTAACGAGCTCACCGTCAGGGTGCGTATCATACGCTCCAGCATCCAGATGAGCAGGGAACGCCTGTGACCATTTAAGGCCACGCCACGAAGCCAAAGCTGCTTTCTGGACAGCGATATAGAACGGGTCTGCCAGATAATAAAACATTGATAAATCTTTTACAGTCCTTTCTCTTTGGTAAACTCACCGCAAAGACGTTTTGACGCTGACCGAACTTGGAACGCAGTTCTCCCATTACATGCTGATGTGCATCGTTCATGCAGACATTGGCATGTTGCTCGAGAGCCAGCAGCTTGCGTTCGATGTCCTCGCGATAGTATTTCGTTTCCTTAAGTACATCGTTCAGTGCAGCAATCTCATCCCTTACAGAAGCTATTTTCACAATATACTTGTGCCCCGCCGAGTAGTAGAACATGATGCAGAGATCCAAGAGTTCGCAGAGACTGGCTTCTACATCGGCATTGCCTGGCGGTGCCTCTGCGCCCTGATTGCCTCGCGGACTGAGAAATTGCGTAAAGGTGGTGTTGCCGCCCTGCGTGTGTGCAATCACCGACAAATCGTTCCCATTCTCACCCAGCAGATAAAGGGCATCTTTAAAGAGAAAAAGCATTAGGATAGAGGCATCCCATACATATATTAAGACTAACACCTACCCATTGGGTTGCTCCGCAAATTGTTGCGATCCTCATCGTAGATCTGCTGTGTGCGAACCGATCCCAAACGAGCATCAATGTCGGGCCTGTGAACTTTGCGCAAATGCGATAGGACGCCGCCCACACGATCAAAGTGCATGTAGTCGAAAGTTCCATCGAAAAAGTAGTCGCATTTCACCTCCACATTCAATCCGGGCAGCTCCTCCCTAAACATACTGCGAGCCTGATCGATCAGGATGCAGACAAAGGCCAGGGCCACCGGAGCGTCCAAGGGATGCTGAATGCTCGACTGCATGAAAAAGAAAGCATGGAAGGGCTGCACCCAAAAGGAAAAGTAAATTAAAGTTATCTACATTTAGAATAGAGATTAGGAGTCGTACCCTCTGCTCCATGCTAAGATCGATCACATAGCGACGCATCTTGGACAGAAATATTGTACGACTGGAGGAACCTAGCGCAGAGCCATCTTTATTGATCATCAGCGTACTCAGGAAATCTTTTTGAGCCGCATAAAGTGGCTCCGTCAACTTGCGCACCTTTTCCACAGCGCTGAGATACTTGTCCTTGGGCCCATCAATGCCTTCCGTCCAGGCCATGTGGTCGGGCAGCAGCTCTTCCATAATGTAGAACTCCAGTGGATGGATGTACAGAAAGAATGCGATGCTGGAATTGGAAAAAATGCCATTTATCATAGCTTTATGTTGGATATGGATTGTACCCCTGCTCACCAATGCTTCTTGAATAGCTTTCCCTCCAGCAAAAATTTCCTTGTCTGCTCATGCAGGCACAGACAATGCAGCACGCCCAGCGCCTGGCGATGCTTCTCATAGTCCAGGCCCTGTATCGTGTGCGTAAAGGTGGCCAGCAGGGCATTCACCATCTTGCGCAGCACAAACTTGATTTCGTCGCCCTCCATGAAATTCCAGAAGAGCGATAGCATACCCTGCAGCACACTGTGCGGATTCTCCTTCTCTGCTGTGAGACTGGTCATGCTGGAAATCCTTGCCAGCAGCACATCTTCAATGATATACGGGTCGAAGATCTCGTTCGTAAATCGTTCAATCAACAGGGTGGCAAAGATACAGTAAACTGTCTTCTTGGTGGACACTCGAGCTTCGCTCTGGTTCGCGGAGCCCTTGTACTGAGAATTGTATTTTGAGAAAATGCCAGAAAGGTTTGTGATGTATTTCATCAGCAGATTGGCGCGTCGAAGCTTGAGTATGGGCCGTGCCATTAGAGGCAGGAATCCTGGCACTGGATACACGAACGGACGATTGCCAAAGTTCGCCTGAATGCCCTGGGTGTACCCCAGAGAGATGGCTGCATAGAAGGTAATGCCTGGACCCTTCTCCAGCTTATTGAAGGCCACGCCCATTGAGCGCCCATTGCGATAGTACTCAATGAGCTCCTTATCTACATCGAGGGTCACACCAATAATGTCCCCAATCTGCCATTTGTCGCCGTATCTAAAAGGGAGAGCCGTTACTTAACATCAGTATTCCAGTTTAAAAAAAAAGTTCTACTTTTTGGTGGATATATGCCAGATCTGCTGTTTGCTGCCATCATAGCCGTAGCTCAATTTGGTATCCCCAACACCGCTATTTTCATTGAACTGACAAGTGCTGGAGGCCCAGCCCATCTGCATGACTCCCTTGGTGTGAAGTTGAACCTAGAAAAAAGGTCAAGTTCTCAGTACGTGCGCACGTGCAACTCACACTCCGCCCTCGCATGTGTCATTGACCGATGGCCAGCCCCTTAGCCCCTTAGCGTAAATAGAGATTACCTCATACATCCAACGGCCGCCATAAACGCAACAATTTGTTCGCACTGTATTGAAACTGCCTTGGGAGCGCAAGGACAGCCTGTCCGAGGATACGCGCACTGTGGTGGTGTAGTCCACATCGAATATGGTCAAATCGGGCCCAATACGGGACTCTGTCTCCGTATAGAGGCGACGAATTTCCTCGTTGCTGTCGGTTTGTATTTGCTGAAATTTGTCGTCCAACCATGTCTTCACGATGCTCATTTGCCTGCACAAAAGGACACAGAGATCAGCTGGGGTCGTTAGATTTTCATATTAAAGCAACCACTTACTTTGAAACGGACCACTCGTCCATCTTGAGCGGCTTCGGGTCCGCCACCGTGGAACAATTGGCTCCTTCCAAGTCATCGTCCAGGTCTGAATAGACATTCTCCTGCTCCAGCTGTTCGAAGATATTTTCATTGAATACTTTTACGAATAATTTAGATATCGACATCTTGGCACTGTCATATCATTGCTTGCTTTATCGGAAGCACGCTCTTTTCAAAATCAATTCCCCGTCAGGATTCTATAGGCATTAGAGATGAGCAACAGCTGTCTAACGGTGGCAAATATCGAATCACGATGGGCGCGAAATTTCTTGTATATATCATTTTAACATACATATACAAAATAAACATACCTTAATCCAGAAAGATTCATTAAGTAATTTTCAATAAAATTAACAATATTTACACATCTTAAATATTTTCAAACAGTCTAATATTCAAGCGCCAAATATATCGCAGAATCTAGTCATCTCTATGTATGGCGCGAACAGCTGTTTCAACTGTATACGCTTCGCCACACTGCCACATCGATAACGATTTTAAAGATTTGTTTCCGGCGAATTACGGGGCTATATATTATTCTCTTCTGTATATTTTGACATCGAAATTGAGTTTCTGACGGTCAGACGGCATATTTTATTGATCAGCACTCTCCTGCAACGCAAAAATGAGTCGTAATTTTGAATGGCCTATAGAAAGGGGTATGAACAACAGGCAAAAACAGCCAAAGCAAATTGCAAGGTTCTTACGAACCTCACCTCGCGTTTTTGGCTTCAAGGTATATTAGGCAAAAGGGGTGGATTTTACCTTGCATGCGTTGCGTTTTCTGGGCCGTGTTGCTTGTTGTCCATACCCTCTTTTTTCCCCCATTATGTAGCAAATGTGTAGTTACCGTGTAGTTTCCTTGTAAATGTAATAAGTGAACAAACATTTTAGAATCGAAAACAGGTAAAGACGTGTTTTTTTTTTTTGGCAACTCCAGCAAACGCGACTAATCTAATTATAGTTACAATTGACTATAATTTGATTAGCGCCAAAACTAGGTTTTTTTAACTGTGACAAGTGATTTTCGTGTTTTAATTGCATATCAAATGAATAACAAATTGTCTGCGTCAGCGGCAAGGTGTTCGTCTTTAGTGATAGTGATGCCAACACTTGAAACACAAATGGCTAGATTTGGCTTTAAAGCAGCTAAAGCCAATTAAAGTGCCAAGAGAAACGCAATGATAACAACAATGCTACTAAATGTTGCAGTTTTAATAATTGACTAGGCTTAATTACACGACGCTTGACCTTGTGGTTGTAACGTTGTAATGGAGTAAATTTTAGGCATGGTAGCATTTTGCTATAGCCAAGTGGTCAGCACAAGCGAACGGTGGATGGTGGGCGGTGGGTTGATCACGAAAATAGAAAATTCGCAACAGAAAAAATAGAAGGGGGAAATAGAAATCAATGCCAAGCCATTCGAAAAAGAAAGAGCATTGAGCATTACAACACGCGAACGTACGGCCCATAAATGAATATTAATATTTCAGTTTGAGCAGCAAATTCTAAGCATTCAATTGATTTATCTGTACAGTTTCCCGACCCGTTTTGATTCTTTTTTTTGCGGAGAGAGAGCAATCAACGAGAGTCGTCCGTCTGTGTCTGGTGTGTCTTTCTGTGTGTTGCTTGTAATTTGAATTCAGTTTAATACAACTGGAAATATATGTATTAGTTAATTATTATTACCCCTGTCTCCCCGGACGTTGTTTGTGCAAGTTCAGCTAACTGGTGTAAAGCCGCCCGCCCCCGACCACAAGCTACTGTATCGTATGTCTTATCAGTGTCCACTTGCGTTCTGTTCATTAAGAGTGTCGTTGTCCGACGTAACCGCCTTACGTACATATATATGTATATATATAGGTAGTAGTCAAGTTCTATGTGGAAAGAAGAACAGGCATGTGTTTGCATAACGAAAGCTCTCCCTCTATGGGCGGGCATCCTCAACCTTTTTGCGTCTTGAAACCACTCCGCACTCGTTAATCTTTTATTTATTGAACAAATAAATATCCACTTTTTCCTCCCCCAAGTGCTCTGTGACGTAGGAGTGTGATAAGAAGTACCCTTGCCGTTTCCTTGTTCTTTTTGTCAGATATATGGAATATTCGACTTATTTTAAGACAAAGGAGAGGAAAGGTGGTGACGCTGATCAAGAATACATGTCTATATAACCATAATACCCGCTGAAAAAGTATAAAAGCAGAAATTATCATTAACACAGAAAGATGACGCGTGAAAAGAACAGAATGGATGATTTATGCTAAGCAAATGGGAAGCCCAATTCTGTGGAACCTCACAGAAAAGATTCCCCCGCACAGACTCTTTTGTAAACAATAATTGCTCATATCATACGAATATTAAATAAAATAAACTCCCGTCTGTTTGTGGGGTTTACTTATAGCAAATATACATTTCAGGATATGAAAGAAAAGCAATCTTCTTAGTCATGATTCAGTCCAATAATTGTCAGAATTATCTCTGAAATGAAAACCAGATAACATTATCAATGCCTAATTTCCCATTGTAATGAGACTGAAACTATGCTGAATATGGAAAACTACAGCATGAAAGAATAAAATCATGAATTTACACTTTTGTATAGGTAGCAATCAGATTTTTTGTGAAACTGTTGTCGGTCACGTATATCTATCTATATTTATACCCTATCTCTAGAGGGCCCTTCAATTGAAAATACAAGAAAATAAAACTGATTAATGCTTCCTTAATTGATAAAACGATTCTTCCGAATATTTTTTTCCTTTTTTTTCAACAAAATTTGGCTTCCAAAATATTTGTAGAAATATAAATTTAAATAAATAAACTTGCACGCTCAGTCTCCACCTTTTCGGTTAGAATATCATATTTGTTTAGACCTTCCGCTTGGAGGTTAATTTAAAAGAAAAAGATAATAAAAGGCAAACATAAATATTTGTGGCTCCAACATCCCAGAGAGATATTCCAGAGATAAATCTAAAAAGAGTAGACTCCCCGCAGAGTATTAGGTATTCTGGGTAAATGAATATCCCCCGAAAACATTATCTAATCGATGGTTGAAGTGGCGCTGCCGTTGCCTGTACCTCTGACGTATTGAATGGTCTGTCAAGCGGCCGGCTCATAGCAGATCTTATGTTATAGAGTTCTTTATTACCAAATAGGAGTCTGCCTGCCTGTAGAAACAGCAACTTTTTTTGGTTGACCATATCAGACGACACTTGACGCAGTGCGAGGCAGCATGGCCTTATCTCTGGCCGGCCTGACATTCGCCTGCTATCGAGCTCAGATTCTACTTGGCCAAACACAGACATGCACACAGGCAATTTTCTGTGTTTGCCATATACAAATAATGCCGCTGGAGAACACTTTTTGCCTGATTAGCGAACCGATTCTGACTTCATTTCTTTACAGTCGTTCACACGAAACGGACACGTCATATCGTTACCACGGATAACCCAGAGAAGAAGAATACGAATACCATTTGCATGAGGCTGGCTTAAAGAGCGGATACAGCACAGACAGCACCAAGATGTCACAAAATCAATCCTACTTCTGGCAAACCACCAGAAACAATGTATACCTGAAGCGTTCCGCCAAATGGCACATGGCGCTGGCCCTGATGGTGGTCCTCACATTCTCGACGATATGTGCGGCAGAATTTCAACATGAAAACGAGGACAATGTGGCCGTACAATCGGGAATACAGAGCGTAAGTCCATTGACCATACAGTCGATTCGAGTTCATTATCTTATTTTTCTGATATTTGCACAGGGCGTGGTGGAAGATCAATTGATTGGGAACAGAGCAACGGACCTAAATGAATTACCAGATAAACCCACAGATACGGATCATCGGCAGGCCAAGGGCAAGGGGAATTTTATCGATGCGTTCACGGCATCGATATCTGTTATACTTTTAACAGAACTAGGCGATAAGACTTTCTTTATTGCTGCCATAATGGCCATGCGCCATCCCCGTTTGATTGTCTTTGGCGGTGCTATTGCCGCCTTGGCCCTTATGACGGTACTCTCATGCGTATTTGGCATGGCAGCGAACTTTATTCCTAAGGTAGGATTCGATTTCCTTCGGAATAGGACTTTAACCTTAAACTCTTTGTTTCTCTATAGATTTATACGTATTATATCTCAACTGCATTATTTTTAATATTCGGCTTGAAAATGCTGTACGATGGCTACAAAATGAAACCAACCGATGCTCAAGAGGAGCTCGAAGAGGTCCAAACCGATTTGCGTAAGCGCGAAGATGAGGTAAGTTCTGTTTTCCCTTTTTTTTGGATATTGTTAATTATTAGTAGTTATATGTTGTAGTTCCCTTCTTACTGTATCCAAGTAGTTTTTGCTTGTGGCCTATCTATATTTCTTATTTATTTTAAGTTGACTTAACGCTTTTGTTAATAGCTCGCTTGATATGTGGTTTTCTATTATTAAGCCCTGGCAATACTGTACAGAAACAATCGAAATGCAAGGCCAAAGCGATCACTTCATAAACCTTAGCCTTGCTATTCAAAATCCAATTTGAATTTCAGTACTCTATTTCAATCTCATTTTCTACACGAGGGACGCGAACAATTACAAATACTAATCCAACACGAGCCCCGAAGCTTTCTCATTATTTTAATTATAGCTTAATTGCATGGGAATACAAATTATTTAATTAACCTCTCGACCTTAAACAATCCACAAGCTGGCGTCGTTGCGGAATGCTGGCATTGAAACAGCACCAGGGTTGCCACAACTCTCATTTTCTCTGGCTTTAAGTTGTTTATTCTTTTCCTGATTTGTTTTATGTTACAAACAAATAAACACCACACACATACACATAAGCCTAATATGTGACTAATTGCACGTCTTCCGCATATCAACAGCCAAAGAGTTTTTGCAAAATTTTTTATATAAAAAAAATATAATACTAAAACAAAGAAACGTTTGTTATGGAAAAGCTTTTTGCCAGAAGACAATTCCACCTGAATATTAATCAAAAACCCAAACAAAAATTTCTGAAATCAAATCTAAGCTAATGCAAATTTTAATTATTTTTTCTTTCAACCAAAAAAAAAAAAAAACAAAACGATTTAAATTGATTTGAAAACTGATTCGAAAACCTAAACCAACAAACGACCTAAAAAATAAAACAAATAAATGCTGAATTATGCGATAATTTCTCTAGTTGTTGCGGAAGGCAACGCGCAAGTACGATGATACGGAGACCAAGCGAAAGAATAGCAACTCGGACAAGGAGGATGCCAGCGAGCAGGCTCTCATCCATGGCCGCAACTCCATTGTTATTGTCCCCGGCTCGGGAACCGGCAACGACTCCGACATGCAGCATCGCCAGCGACGCAACAATAACAATAACAACACCACCAATTCTACTAGTAAGCAAAATAGCTGTGATAAAACTGGCAACGATGATGGCGACGACTACCACGAGTCCGAGGTGTTCCTCAAGGATGGCAATCGCATTGTGGAACAGCTCAAGCTGAAGACCTTCCACAGCAGCAGCCCGTCGCACTCGGCGGCATCATCGAACCAGACCGAACAAACCCAATGTGAAAGCCCACGCAACAATCTGAATCTGAACGGTTCCTCCTCCGTGGCGGATGATCTGACTGATCCGGCAACTGGGGTGGCGCTGGAGCCGCGTGCTCCTCTGGCCGGACACGAGAGCATGCATAGTCTGAGTGGCAGCTTGAATGGCGGCGAGGACTTGGCTGGCACCGGGAATGGCACTCTTAAAGCACGGGTTAGGCCACCAAAATAAGAACATATAACTATGAAAGCCATAACCGACCATAACTACTGTGGTTGTTTAATTTTCATATTCGTTTCACATGCTTTTTGCCCTCAAAAAACTGACACATTCAAACACACACACACGAAATACAGTGACACCTTCGCCGTCACATCACCATCCTCAATCATCGAAAATCGAAATTAGTTCCATTGTTCATCGATTTATTTTTAAAATTTTTATTTTGTTAATTATTTTAAGTCTGATTTGGAGTATGGTTTTTGGGAGTCACTGTACTTTGGTCCACCCATTCCCGCACCACACTGTTTCATTCCCATGCATTCCGTACAGTGTTCCAACCCATCTCATGGATTTTTTGCATGTTTTCTTGAAGTGATCGTTTTCTTGCTTATTACATTTTTGGTTTTTCCCCCACAGAAAATTGTTCGTTTCCTGTGACAAAAAGTCTTTCGATGTTTATGATTTGCAATTCCCCTTGTTTGCGCACATTTTCATCGACATTTTCTTATGGGTTTTCGCCCATAATTTATCCACCTAATCCTGAATGGTATATATTTTCTCTTGTAGCTGGACCGTGATGTGAATGCTGCTCTTGTCCATGATGCCGAGAGTGGTCGCCGTCGTCCGCTGCAGCGACGTGGTGCCGGCTACTTCACCTGGCGCATCTTGGCCCAGGCCTTTACGATGACCTTCCTCGCCGAGTGGGGTGATCGTTCTCAGTTGACCACCATTATTCTCGCTGCCAGCAAGGTATGTATACGTGCTTCCTGTATAATCTGTGTGTGCCAAATAGGAAATTTGATTAATTGATTTCCGTGCTTTTGTTCGGTTTTTAAGAAAAATACTTTTTATTTTTAGTAGTTATGGTATTCCTGAAAGCGATAAAATTTGTATTTTTATGCTCCAGCAAATCTATCACACAGCTTATAGTATTCTAAACTAATTTGTATACTAATTAAATCCGATTTCCCATATTCCAGGACGTTTATGGCGTAATTGCTGGCGGCATTATTGGCCATTGCATCTGCACTGGCCTGGCTGTGATTGGAGGTCGTCTGGTGGCTTCCAAAATCTCTGTGCGCACTGTCACCATTGTTGGTGGCATCGTATTCATCGGCTTCGCTGCCTACGCTGTTCTCATGCCACCCGATGACTTGTAGACAACCAACAAAGAGATTTGCCGCCCGTTGACGACCACCACAAAAAATATATATATTCAAGATTTAGTTATAGTTAAGACCACTGTTTATTCGAGGAGCACCAGGCATTGCTTAATGTTAAAATGAATATTGGATTCGCTTGCTAACCGAAAACCTAACCTAATCGAAAAAACAAAAGTGCCTTCAGTGCTTTTCGCCTCGGCCATGACATATTTACAAATTTAGTCCCACAATGAATTTCGTTTTTGCCCCTGCCGGCCCTTTGCCAATAGCCAGCCTCACTGTATGTCCCATTGTCTAGTATTGATTTGAATGTTCAGTTATGTGTTTAGTATTAAAGTTGAAAGTTGATTATATTGTACATACGCGTGCTTGTGTAACCAGGTTGCCTAGTCTCCTCAAAGTTGAAACAAAACCAGCCCCTCCCTTCTATGCATGTTTACTTAAAAAACCCCCATAATGAAACTTTGTACAATTGATTATTTATGCGATTTTTGTATGAAGAATTTAGTAAATTGAGCAAAACTAAAATGTAAAAATGGTGTTTGAATTGGTGGAGTGCAATGAGCAACTGGATGGATCGGAAAGTCCGCGTCTTGTAATCGCCATTGAGGGAATAACCGCTTAATGCCTCATCTGTTTGAACTCGTAGATAAGACTCTCCTAAAGATCATATGAAATACGAATCCGCAGACAATAACACATCGTAAAGTGAGTCACGTGGGGAAAACGCACAATACCCGGTATTCAGTCATACATATGTAATCTTATGTCTTCAACAGCTTATATTCCTGCACACCGTCCATCCTCTTTCCACATAATGATAATAATTCCCGCTGTCCACACTTGTTTCTGTATGATATGACTGGATTCTGGATACAAAATCCTCTTGCTCAGTTTTTGAGACCTAGGCTTTCAATAAGACGGACGTACATGGCTTTATCCAGAACAATACGAGTATGTATATGTTACTTTATCGGTTCTGAAAAGCTTCCTTCTGACGTTTACATACAATTACATGAAACTAAAACAAAACGACTAAAACAAATGTTTCTTTTGGCTATTTGTTTCTTCTGGCTAAAAATAATTCTTATATCGGATTATAATCCGATCTAAGTCAGAATCTGTGATTTCGATTTTCTCGTATCTTTAAAACAGTCGATGCCACAGATTTTCTTCTTTTGTAGAGGCGGAAGAGGGCGGGGCGACATATCGAAACAAACTTGATTCAGTGTGATATCACAGTCGTCTGGATACAAAATTTGTTTGCTCTAGCTCTTATAGTCTCTGAGAACTAGACATCAAACAAGACGGACAGACAGACATGGGTATATAGACTCGGCTATTGATGCTGATCAAGAATATATATACTTTATGTTGTCGGAAACGCTTCCTTCTGGACGTTACACACATCCACTTTCGCCAAAAAGTAATATACCCCTATATTCATTTTGAGTATCGGCTATAAAAAGTCTCTAGGCTCTTTAGAAGTCACTGTACCTCCGGATGCCATATTGACTGCTGGGATTACCCTCGTGACTCAACTCTTCTCAGTGCCTTATCGGGTCGGTGCCTTTTTCTGCCTTTTTCAGAGCGATAAAATGACGTCACTTGTTATTGGCATAATTTATTATCGTACATATATAATTAAACGTTTACATCGTAATTTACAGTCGAGACAGAATTTTTGTAGGTTAATTAGGAAATAACAAGGAGAAGTAGGATCGCGGATTTACTCTTTTATTGTCTTGGGATCGCGATAGATGCCCGTGAACAGGATCGCCTTGGAGGCGTGATCCCAGATGAGGAACACGAACGGATGGTTGCACTCGAATTTGGTGGGCTCGATGGGTCGGGCCGAGCGGTAGCTGACCAAAACAGTAGCGGCCGCCGCCGTGCTGCCCTCCTCATCGACCTTGATCTTGGCCACATGCTTGGCATCGCCAAACGAAACGCTCCGCTCGGTGAAGTCATGGAAAGTGGCAGTCGGTTCGAATATCTTGGTGATTCCCATTTTTGCGAGTATCTAAGAGAATGAATTTACAGATTAGTAGAGTTAAACGTGGAGCAACACGTGTTCGTAGCTTACGGGGACCAATTCCAGACGCTGCTCGAACTCAAACTTTGGTATCGACACCTCAATCTCACGTGGCATGGCATTGTCGAGCGACTCCTCCAGGGTCCTGGCATTCAGGCGGGACAATACGTCCTCCAGGGATCCGCTATTGAAGGGTGGCAGCACCACTACCATGGACATGTTAGAGTTTGTCTCCTCATCCTCCTCGGGCTCGTTATAGGATGTGCGGTAGGGCATCTGCAGGACATGGGCACGCAGCTGCTCATCCACGTTATGCAGGAAGGTACCTTTCTGGTGCATCATGGGCACAAACGAGGCGTTCGTGCTGGACGTATAGAAGGGCTTCTGGACGGTTTTGTTAACCTCAAACTTGCTGACCCACTGGCCCTTGAAGTAGGCTGCATTGGCCAGAGCCATTTCGGTGCGGGCATCGATGTCGCCCGGGGCCAGCATGTCCTTGATCTGATTGTGCGTCTCGGTGGCTATCCAGTCATTGATCTGAATGCGCGACTCCTCGGGCTTACCCTTGAAGTCCAGCTTGACGATTTCGTCTCTGAAGCGGGTCTCCAGGCAGCTGGCCAGAATCGTTTCCTGATCGAAGTACATGCGATCCGCCGACGAGAACACCAGTGGCGACTTCCTGGACCTGGTCTCGCGGTTCCGCTTCTCCAGGCTGTAGGCGCTGCGCACCATTTCCTTGGACTCGGCCCAGTCCAGCTGAAGGACGCTGCTCAGCTGCCGCTCCGTCTCGCCGGAGGCCCCAAAGTAGGCCAGCAGCAGGGCATGGTAGGTGCTGTACGGCGAGAAGAACACGTTGTCGTTGGGCGTGGATGTGCGGATCACGTCCAGCATGGATACGGCAAAGTTCTGCTGACCGCGGTACAGATTCAGGCGCTTCTCCAGGAACTTGTTGTCGGGCTTTACGCTGCAAAGCTCGGCGCTGAGGAAGGCCGGGAGCAGCACCAGAAACAGGGACAGGCTAAGGAGTTTCATTCTGTTTGCTATGGGGTATCTGTTGGATGGCAGGAGGAGAGGAAGGCCTATTAATTAGTGACCTTGAACTGTGGGCGGGTCTAATATTCAGCGCTCGGGCGTTATCTGTTGCCTCTACGTGACTGGAGCTCAAGATTTGTTTTGCTTGACAATTTATGTTCCGACGACGTGATTAGAGAGACTGACTCGAGAGCACTCAATGCGGCTAAATTTATGCAGGTTCCAGGCAGAGTTGACATATAATTCTCCCTAAAAACAAATCACCGAATTTCTTATCACCTTAGACTTGAGAATGGTTTCCCCTGAAAACCCATAGATCATGTAAGTGATAAAGGTTCAATTTGGATTTTCCAAATAAATCAAAGTTGGTGGCAGCCCTGCTGGCAAACGTAACAACACTCATTTAAAACCGCTTAAGCCGAATCGGGCGGATGATTCACTCCAAAGCAAAGCTTTCCCACTTCGTACAGTTATAAGTAGATAGGTATTTATCTTTAAGCGAACGACAATTGCAACATCTCTCTCTGCAGGCCGAACAAAAGTGAAAGTTTCCCCGATCTCCCATGTCCCCCTGCACTGGAAATTCGCAACTAAATGGCTGTTGTTGTTGTTGCTGTCATACATAATGAACCGTTGCTTTGTGCATGCACCGAAGCGAGCATAAAAGAGCAACAGGTAGAGAGCGAGAGAGAGAAAAAGCTCAAGTACTGGCTAAACTAGGCTTGAAGATATCTTTTATGTGGTCTCCCTGCGGAATTTAGTATCTCTTTTGTTCTAAGATATTAGTATTGGCAGGGGGTTGAGATTATATATTGACCAAACAAAAACTATACATATACATATATATACCCCAGAGCACTAGTGCGTAAAATATGGTTGCTGGCAATGCTGGTGCTGTTCCGTTTAGCCATAATTTAAGCGCCAGGCTGCAGCTTTTGTACCAGCTGAGCGGTGACGATGTCGCTAACGATTGCGTGATTGCAGCAAAGCAATGAAAATGGCTTTTGTATTAAAAATAAAAAACCCAAAATTAACATTTCCAGTAACCGGTTGCAGATTCAGAGCAGAGCCAGATACAAGAGACACCGCCGAGACACCGCCGACACAACGTGATTCATAGACGGGACAAATAAATGGTCGGCGATATACACCCGTACACACCCGTATTTTAGCGCGTGTATGCTCATTGTTGACCCTGTACGAGTATTGGCGATTTTGTAATTGGTTTTTCTGCTGTTTGTATTTTTACTGTACGAGTATATTGACGTATAGTTTGCGTGATGCGCGCCTGCGCCGCCGCCGTTGAAGCTCTTGCGATCTGCCCCCACTTGTAGTTGAAGTGGGAGACAAGACGGGTTTTTGGGAAAATCCCAATTATTGAACAACAATTTATTATGAATACTCGTAGGGGAAGACTCTCATGCTGTCAGCTTAAGGAGCTGCACTGAACTTGGCTTTAAATAGATCTTTATTGTTTCATTGGAATTGCTATATTTCTTGTTTTGTTTTTTTATTCTTGCGAATTTCAGTGAACTCTTGGTTCACCTTCCTGGAATTCTTCGCGATCCCTTGAAACTGACCTCCGATTGATCTCATTCAAGGCCAATTAAAATCAATGCTGATAAAAATTCCAATTGAAACGCTGCTTCATTGGAAACTCCGCGGAAAAAATCCCAAAAATTATTATAAATACGAAATAGCGCAATTCATTGCCTCATTTAAATTGCGTGCGACAAATATGTACATTCAATTACATTGATATACGCGTATACAGACACACAGGGCACTGGGGCATATAGATATGCTGATTAAAATTGCGAAACTATACGACGAACAGGCTAAGAGTCGCGCTGGGTTCAATCTTTCTAACACAAAAGTTGGTACTATAACTACCGATAAATAACAATTCAGTAAAATAATGTACCTTATTTTATATACCGAAATTGTTATGGAAACTTGTCCGGGGCGGTTGCGTTTTTTAACTGAATCGAATTTAATTATTAAAATGCAAAAGCTTCCCAAGCGCGGCTTTGGTGTATATATATTGGTTGATATCGATAGCCAGCAGTTTTCAGCTGTTGCAAGAGCTTTGCGGTTATAATGGGCGTATGACACTAGTTTTTGCTAACTAACTTACTGCAAAAGCAAAGCAGCGGCAGAGAAACACTTTTATGCTCTAATTTTGCTACTCTAACTGGCTGTGCTGATCTTGATCAGGGGGATCAGTGATGGATTTCTTACAACAGTTCTACTGAACGCACATGATTAGTAAGTATGATTTATGTTGCATAAATTCATCCATATGTAAAACTAGATTAATTTGCCACGAAAGGTAGCAGTAAACTTGTTTACAATAAAGTACATATTTTACACATGAAAAAAAAAATAAATTTATCCATGATGATTTTCAGTACGATACCTTAATAATGTTAATAATAATAATTTTGCGACGGCCTGATGTATCATAGGCGTTTACCAAAACTCAATACGATGATACCTGACACAAGATCACTAATACGTTGTGCTGTTGAAATCACACAATAATTTTATTTGATAAAGTAATACATTTTCCATACGATTGGCTAATTTTTAAAAGTAGAGCGATTTGAGATCTTTTTCGACGAGTGACATTTTACTCACATACCCAACGTAGGTATCTTTATTCCAACGACCTAGGTTAATTATACTATATTTTATTTATTATTATATTTTACGTACAGGTAAACTTAAGCCGTTGATAGGCATTGGCCATTGCAGTCGCAAGTTTACAGGTAATCCGTTTTGGGCAGCGGGATAAGAAAGGGTGTACAAGTCGTAGTTGTGTCAATGTTCAGCCTCGGCATAGCCCAAAACGTTTGTGGAGTCATTTCAGTCAGGTGTAGGGCCAAACTGCGGCTGCTGCGGTATGCTGCAAAATATCTCTTAATCCTTTGGGACATAGTCCATTTGAGGTACAAAATCGCGAAATTCGTGGCCACCTCCAACCAGCAGCAGGTAGAGGATAGGCTCAAGCTGAGACTCCCCGTAGGGATTCAGGGCGTTGGGCTTGGGGTAGCACTTCACATTGGGGTTCCTGCGAATACAGTTATCTATCCTCCCGCGCCTTTTTTTAATTTCACACTTGTGATGGCCGTCCTTCGATATAGTCCGCGATAGCTGATCGCTGGTGGTGGAATTTCCTCGATAGCACAATCGATGCACATATCGGTAGAAAACGTAATATCGGTCTGTTCACCGTGACAGGTCACAACTATCGACGGCCGCTTGTTTCATCCCTAAGTGCAGAGTTTACCAACACTAGTAAGCAACCACCGCTATCGCTGTCGCGAAATTGACAACAAAACAAAATTGGGCGATAAACAAACCGAATTTGTTAGCAAATTAGAAACTATGAGTACAACGAACACCGCGGCAGCGTCCCAAGACGCCTGCTACATATCGCTGCTCGGCCTGGCCGAATACTTTCGAACCTCCCAGCCGCCAAACGTGAAGAAGTGCATCCAGTGCCTGCAAGCGCTATTCACATTCACGCCGCCATCAAAAGTGGAAGCGCGAACGCACCTACAAATGGGACAGATCCTGATGGCGTACACAAAGAACATAGACATGGCGCGGCAGCACCTGGAGAAGGCCTGGAACATTGCGGAGCCGCTGATGAATTTTGATGATGTGAAATTCGACACTGCGTCGGTTTTGGCCCAACTGCACCTGCAGACGGACCAGAGCTCCCACACGGCCAAGGCCATGCTGCGGCGGGCGGTGGAACTGTCGCAGCACAACGTCTACTGGCACTGCAAACTGCTGCTCCAGCTCTCACAGATCCATGCCAGCGATCGGGAATACTCGCTAGCGTCCGAATTGCTGGCCGTGGGCGCCGAGTCTGCGGAAGAGGCGGGGGCCACGTACCTGAAAGTGCTCTTTCTACTCTCCCGAGCCATGATCCTGATGATAGAGCGGAAAACGAACGATGTGCTGGCGCTGCTGAACACCGCGGGCCAAATAATCGACAATAACATACCTAATCCGCACCAGAAGGAGTATCTGAAAGTGTTCTTCCTTGTCCTGCAGGTCTGCTACTACCTGGCCCTGGGCCAGGTCAAGACCGTCAAGCCCAGCCTTAAGCAGCTCCAGATGTCGATACAAACGATAATGGCACCCAACTGGCCGACGGACGAGGCCATCTTTGGAGCCAATCAACTGGAGATGTTTGTGTGGCTTCCGAAAGAGCAGCTCTACGTACTCGTTTACCTCGTCACCGTGTCACACTCCATGATGGCCGGGTACATGGACAAGGCGCAAAAGTACACGGAGAAAGCTTTAACACAGATCGAAAAACTGAAGATGCAGGAGGACAAGCCCATCCTGTCGGTGTTCAAGGTGATCCTGCTCGAGCATATCGTGATGTGCCGCATGGTAATGGGCAACCGAGAGCTGGCCATTCGAGAGATAGCGGCCGCACGCGATGTCTGCCTGGCTGTCCCGCATCGGAGTCTGCTGAAGCGGCACTCGGCACAGCTGCACTGCCTCATCGGGTTGTATTCGATGTCCACGAGTTTCTTTGAGCACGCCGAACGACAGTTTCTGGTCTGTGTGAACGAGACGACGGAGCGGGACCTGAAACTCTTTGCCAATCTCAATTTGGCCATTATCTATCTGCGGACCAAGCGGGATGCGGATCTGAAGCAAATACTCGATGCCGTCTCGACGGAGAACACGCACACGTACAGCAGCCAGGCGCTGATGGGTGGCTTCTACTATGTCCAGGGGCTGCATGCCTTTCACAAGAACAGCTTCCATGAAGCCAAGTGAGTGCCGAATCGAGTAATCCTACAGGCCAAATATGTACTTATCCTTTATCCTGCTTTACAGGCGGTTTCTGAGGGAAACCCTCAAGATGGCCAATGCCGAGGACCTGAATAGATTGACAAGCTGCTCGCTGGTGCTCCTCTCGCATGTGTTCCTCAGCATTGGCAACTCCAAGGAGAGCATGAACATGGTAACGCCGGCCATGCAGCTGGCCAGCAAGATACCCGACATACATGTCCAGCTCTGGGGCTCGGCAATACTCAAGGATCTGCATCGCATGTCCAAGGATGCGCAGCACGAGAAGGACGCCTATGCGAATCATGTGAAATACTCGGAGAACCTGATAGCCGACCAGCGAAAGTGTGTCCAGAGTGCGCACCATGAGCTGGTCAATTGGTTCCAGGGCGATCCGCCCGTAACGAGCGGTGCCGCCGCCCTCATACTGTCCGAAATACCCACCACCTCAGCCCTGCAGCCGACGACGGGGCAGCAGTTTGGACAGTTCTATTAACGATTCAGATGCAATTTATGTTTAAGGATCTTTCTTTTATTTTTACCAACCTTTAGGCGTATAAGACTAAAAGATGCTCTTCAAAAAATGTCTAATTTGTCATAGATTCCCGCAGGGAGGTGGACGTGTGTGCTTATAGATACCTATAGTTTAAAATCTAGATGTGGATATGATTTGTCTGAATGATCAGGAGTCGGTGTCAGTGTCGTTTCTGTGATGTGCATCTTATCCTAGTTCTTCTTTTATATCCCTTATAGCATCAATGCCGAATCCGTCACTTCAGTGAGCTCATCATCCAGGGTCCCCCCATTCCCATTCTCCTTGTTGCTGAGCAGCGTAAAGTGCATCAAGCGCTTGTCCTCCTGCTCGTGCATGGCCAAATGTGTGCGCATCTCTGGCATTGATTTGAACTCCTCGCTGCACACCGGACAAATGTAGATCTTATCGCCCTGATGGGTCTTCTGATGCATCTGGCAATCGCCGCGTTGTGTGAAGGTCTTCGAGCAGAAGGGGCACACATAGGGACGCTCGCCCGTGTGGGTGCGTCGATGATTCTTGAGCACGTTGAGCGCCGTAAAGCGCATGGGACACAAGTCGCAGGCATAGGGTCGCTCCCCGGTGTGTTTCCGCTTGTGCTTGGCCAGCGAGCAGCTCGTCGTAAACTTGGACATGCACACCTCACACTCGAACGGCTTGACGCCGGTGTGGGTGCGGGCATGGGAGGTCAGCTCCGCCTTGGTGACAAACGAATGCGGACACTCGGCGCACTTGAAGCTCTTGATGTCCGAGTGACGCAGCTTGTGCTGGCGCAGATTGGCATTTTGGGTGAAGCTCTTGCCACAAATGTTGCACAGGAATGGCTTCTCCCCGGTGTGGATGCGCATGTGATCCCGCAGGGTTGATAGCATGGTAAAGACTGCAAAAAGGAACCAATCAGAAAGGATTGATGGCTGCTTTTCAAGCGGAATCTCTTACCCTTCTTACAAACACTGCACTGATTGCGCAGATTCCTTTTGTGGCCCTGCACCATGTGCTTGCCCAGCTGCTCCTTGGAATCGTACAACAGTCCGCACTCCTGGCAATTGAATGTGCCATGGGTGGCCTGGTGCTCGGCCAAATGTTCGGGGGAAACGAACACCCGCTCGCATTCGTTGCAGGGATAATTGCGATTGATGCAACCCTTCTGTCGACGATGTATCATCAGGGATTTCTCCAAGGCAAAGCCAGCATTGCAGCGATCACACTGATACTTTAGATCCATTATTTCTCCATGGGTGATGCTGAGTTTGATCAGTTTCGGCAGCGGTGCCACCATTTCTGCTGTGGATTGATCTTCAGTTTGTTTTTCGGCTGGGCGACGTCGTGAGGTTCTCTTGGCCGGTGTTGGCAAAGATTTTGCCTCTGGCTCTGAGTCTTCTTTTTCCCGCTTGGGTGACTGCTTTACCTGCTCCTGCTGCTGAAGCAGCAGTTTGGCGACACTTTTTCGCGTCCTCAACTGCGGTCTGGTAGTCTGTGCGGGTGCGGGTGTCTCTGTGTCACTGTCGGGAGCCTCGAATAGGGCTATATTACATTCTGTTATCTTCTGGGTCTCGGGCTCGAGTTTATAGACAGTGGTATCCTTTTCATTTTCCTCCTTTTCAGCAGCCTCTACGGGTAGCTCGTAGTCAAAAACCTCACACTCTTCACCGTCTTCTTCTGTATCCTCCTCTTCTGGGGCAGAGCTAGACTTATCCAGACTGGTATTCTGCGCGGCATCGGTGGTGGGAACAGACGAGGTCTGCACTCCAGCTGTGGCTGTTGTCGGGGCACAGGGTTCGGTGGTCTGTACGGCCTTCTCGGCAGAGTCCACAAACTTCGTGGGGGCGAAATCGGGCTCCTCCGGCAAGGCATTTGGCAGCAGCTGGCGAAGGGTTCGACTGGAGTTTTCGCACTTGATCTTAAACGTGTAGCAATGGTTTATTTCACTCAGGCAGCTCAGGCAGACCCGTTTGGGCAGATTATCCTCGGGGCGCGGCTGTCAAATGGAAGGATTAGGATTGTTGCGGTTTTGTTTTTATCGTCTGACGCCTTCGCGTACCTTTGTTTTGGTGAACTGCTTGAGCATATCGGCCAGGCAGCTGCCTAATCCGCCTTCATAAATGGATAGAAACGGCCCAGTCAGACTCAAGCAGGTCAGGCAAATCTTCTCCACATCCATTTTTATGGACAATTTCTGCGAAAACAACAATTAAAAGAAAATCCAAACACTCGCAGCAGCAGACAGCGCGTTGGGCGTTGCCAGATCAGTGCAGGTGTAGCAATTTTCTAGCAATCAAATTTTAAAATAGCCAGAATTAGCTATAGAAAAAAGCTAAACTGTGCTGCACCAACAAAGCTGCAATATCGAAGTTTATTTTATTGCAACAAATTGAATTTCAATGGTTTTAATTCAGATTTGTGCTTCAATTAGATAAAAGAGGCCTGTTGCCAATCTGCAATTATTTTGCTCATGCTCATTTTCAATATTCTTTTGATATTTTATTTTATGTGTATAAATTATCTAGGTAATTGTGTCTCGTAATTGTACTCGAATAGTATATACAATATTTATATTGTATATAGCCATGTCTGTCTGTCCGTCCGTCAGTCCGTCTTGTTTTAATATATATTTTTTAAATGGAAAAAAGGCTAACAAACAGTTCAAATTGATAGAGCTGCCACTCTTTCGAAAACCCAGCTGTTTTCCTCGCCGGCATATAAATAAAATAAAAATAAAAGTACGAAATATTCAACGTTGATTATGAACGATATCAAACAGTTGAAGGATCAGCAACGCGACAAACATCCCGGATTCGATGCCTACCTGGATTGCATGACCCGGTCCCTCTTCACGGGTTTGGCCACATTCTGCTTGGGTGCGTAGTTTTCCTTCTCAGTGCCAATTGCATAATAAATTACAAATTACAGGCTTTTCCGGCACCTATTTTGCTCAGAAGATAATTCAATCGAAGATCCGCTATCCGGCAAAGTACAACATTTTGGTGGCCTCGCTTGTGGCCACCGGCATCTCGTATCAGACGACATCCTCTCGCACCAAATCTTGCCAAGCCGCATGGATGGCCTTTGAGGACAAGCATACGATACTGAAGGAGGAAACCTTTTAGCAATTGCAATTTGCAATTCCCAATTAGCTTTAGTTATGACTAGTCTTAGGCCGCTGATGCGCCTGGCCAGGGCTGTCCCACTGCGTCCCGCTGTGGTGGCAGTCCTCCATTCACGCTTTAAGTACACTCAGCATCAGGGCGTCAAGGGCATAAGGAATCGGAAGAGCTTCTTTGAGGCGCAAATGCAGGCGGGACAGCAGGGCGATGAAGATTACGAGGAGGCGGAGCGAGGAGATTCCAATGGCAATCTGGCTGACATGCGCTTTCTGGATGATCGGTAAGTGTGTACTTTGTAAGCGATAGAGAACACTCATTTCTTACTTGAATTCCTTTTTGACAGCGCCTACGATGAGGTGGCCGGCGGTGCCATGCGCATAAGCCGCGACATAGCCAGCGCCCAGCAAGTGCTCATCCTTCAGCCGTATGTAAAGTGGTCCGCCAAAAGGCAAAACACCCCTAGCGGCGTTCGACCGGAGGATCAGTTAGCCGAGGCCAGCGCTTTGATACACTCTCTGCCCAATTGGCAAGTGGCAAAGGCCCTTAAGGTTCCGCTGGAGAGTCTCGAGCGGAAGACTCTCTTTGGCAGCGGCAAAATGGTGGAGCTGAAGGCCCTGATAGCCGATCTGCGTCAGGAGAAGCATCTCACCTGCCTATTCGTGAGCAAGGGAACGCTCTCCTTCGCCCAGAAACGTTTCCTGGAAGCAGAATTCCGTCTGCCCGTGATGGATCGCTATTCGGTGGTCATACAAATCCTCCGGTTGCATGCCACCACCGCGGAGGCACGTCTCC
Source organism: Drosophila lowei (assembly GCA_008121275.1). NCBI lineage: Eukaryota > Metazoa > Arthropoda > Insecta > Diptera > Drosophilidae > Drosophila > Drosophila lowei. The sequence goes on from CM017777.1 coordinate 7,065,094, forward strand.
AGGTAGCCATGGCCGAGCTGCCGTACATTTGGTCGCAGGCCAAGGATGCCAGCGTGACGCAGACGCGTCGTCAGGGCTACTCCTTGACCGATCTGCAGAAGGAAATCCTCCGCATTCGGGAGCGCAAATTGCGCGCAGAGCTGGACAGGGTTCGGCGTCAACGGCAGCTGCTGCGACAGAAACGCAAGCAGCAGAATTATCCGATTGTGGCAGTGGTGGGCTATACGAATGCTGGAAAGACATCCCTAATCAAGGCTTTGACGGTGGAGGATGCCTTGCAGCCGCGCAACCAACTGTTTGCAACCCTCGATGTGACGGCCCATGCCGGTCAGCTGCCGTGCAATCTGCAGGTGATCTACATGGACACGGTGGGCTTCATGTCCGATCTGCCAACTGGTCTGTTCGAGTGTTTCGTGGCCACTCTGGAGGACGCCATGCTGGCGGTGAGTCTTTTCCCCTCACGATTATACTTTTCGGTTCAGTTAAAGAACGTTTTTTGTCCTTCCTTTAGGATGTCATTGTGCATGTGCAGGACCTATCGCACCCCTGTCATGCGGCCCAACGCAGCCACGTGGAGTCCACCCTCCGTTCTTTGGCCTTCAATGTGTCTGGCGGTGACCCAGCCACCAGTCAATTGCCACCGATCATAAACGTGTACAACAAATGCGATTTGGTGTCTCAGCCATCGTCGGATGCTGCTGTTCATCATATCTCTGCGAGAGCCCAGACCGGACTGGAGCCACTGCTGGCTGACATAGAGGAGCAGATACTGGCCGCCACGGGGCGACGCAAGCTGCAGATGCGTGTGCCCAGCGGGGGTCCCGAAATGGCGTGGCTCTATAAGAATGCTGCCGTTGTGGACACCGTGGCGGATGAGGCATATCCCAACCGTCTGATGATGCATGTGGTCATCAGCCAGCGCACCCTGGACCAATTCAAGAGGGAGTTCTTGTGATCTGTCTAAATTCTTTATTATTGCTCAGGTTTCTTTTGTTGAATTAGTGGTTAGGATTGGTGTTGTTTCACTTTTAAGATCTATGATAAATATAAAATTTGCTACCACAAAAATAAATCAAAAGTGTCTAAAAATATCATGAAATAAAACATTTATATATACTGTATATTGCACTTTACAGACTTCCCTTGTGCTGTGTGGATCCCAGAACGCATCTAAGGAACTCTTTTTCGAACCCGAATGATCCATAATTGTATTATTCTATAGCTAATCGGAAATAGTGCCCGCGCGACATTGGCACAGTAGAACTATACAAAAATATGGTATTTCCGGTGATGGGAATGTACTAAAAATAAAAACTCAACCAACTTAAAATAAGAAAACAGAATTAAAAACTAAATGCAGATGAAATGGTCAAAAAACAAATGCGCCATAAACTATACGATTAAATATAAAATACATACATATACTTTTTTTAGCCCATTTTAAGCCTCGCAATATTAAAAGTTTTAGATTTGTTATCTATTCAAATATTAGGATAAACATTTCAAGATTATTCCAACACTAAATGGAAACAAATCTTGTGTGATGTTAATCTTGTTTTTCGTTAAAAATTGGTATTTACAGAAATTAAACAATTTTCAATTTGATTTCGATCCTAAAAAGTACTACATTGTACTTTTTCTATGCATTTTTGTGTTAAATTTGGATGGGAAACAAATAATAATAATTGAATTTGAATGTAATTTGGTTATATTTCGCGATACTTTTATATACTTAAAATTTGATTTTAAAACAAATTTGTGCATTAAAATTTTTAATGTTCAAATTGTGGATTTTAAAATAAAATTTGTGCATTCAAATTTAAAAAAATGTAAATGATGGATATTAAAACGAAATTTGTGCTTTAAAAGTCTGTATTTTAAAACAAAATTGTGCATCAAATTTCTTGCTGGCAAATTGAAAAATAAAGCAATCCCACTTACAACAGAAAATAATTATCCTATATAAAATATGTCACTTGTTCTGATTCAATTTAAATCTAAAAAAACACCCAAAAATATTAAACTAGTTCTTGGTATTCAAATAATTTCCTAATTGATTTTGAGTCTTGTTTGCTTTGTGTCCGAATTTCGTTTGGCAAGAAAAAGGGTTTCGTTTCCCTTTTGTGTGCTAAAATGTATTCTAAATTATTTTGTGTCATGCGAAAGTGCCAACCTCCGTTCGGCAGCAGTATTTCTAAAAATCTTTCGCCTACAAAAATTCGATTTTGTGTTTTAAGAATTTTTCGCTGGCTTTTTTGTGGATTGAAATTATTAATATCTTAGACCTAAAGATATTCGCTAAAGTCACGCTACAGCCAGAACCCCTGAACCCAGAACCAGGCATACACTGGACGACCCCTTAAGCCTACGTTGGGGAATGCGTTGAGGATGATGCAATGAGCCAACGCAGCAGTTGCCAGAGCGGCGCCAAAATCACAAAAACAAACAGTATGCAGATGATGCGACAATTTTTGAGCAGGCCGACAATGAAACGAATGAATTGGATGAACAAAGCAATTGAAATTGTACTAGAATGTGTGGAGGATGGTGGCTGATTGGCGGGAGCCAGTACGCCGTTTGCCATTGCCAGTTATAACTTTGCTATGTGGCACTGTGCCTGCTGGTTGGCCGCCATCGAGTACTGGGCAAAGGGCATCAGTTGGCAATACTCCAAAAGCTGCCGCTCCAACTCCCGTAGGCACTTGCCAGGCGCATCAGCTACGCACAGCTGTCCTGAGTCGCGGCACTTGAGAATGTAGCCACGCTGGATGAGCGCTTGGATGGCAATATTGAGGTTGTCCAGGGCGAGGCAATACGGATGAACATGAGGTGCGGCACCGCCTGGCTGCTGCAACAGTTGTTCCACATGCTTCTGCACGCGCACCAGCAGATCCTTGTTGCTGAACTCGATGTCAAAGGGTATCTGCAAGGATTCGAGTTATATTTATCATAGTTTTAGTTTAGCCGATTCACTCACCTGTCGCAACGTCACAGCCAGCTGGTAGTACAGACACAAGAAGGGCGCCAGGGCGGCCAGAATGACATGAGCGCACTCGTTGTCCTGCACCTTGATCCTACCGCTCTCCTCCAGGGCCAGCACTTTCTCATCGAGCAGCAGCTGCAGATGAGTCTCAAACTCTACCGCCTCACGATTCGATTCGATGATGAACTCGTGCTGGAAGAGAGTATCCATGATGCTCACATGCGAATGCAGAGCCGACAGAGTGCTGTCATAGGAGTAGCTATTGCTGCTGCTCAACTTCTCTTCTTGCTTCCGCTGCTCCTTGAGGGCGGCCAGCAGTAGATAGGCGGGTCTGGCCAGCCAGAAAAGGCACGGATTCACATACAGCTGCAACGCCAGCATGGGCACAGCCACGGCCATGGTCGAGGGACACAAGGCATGCGCTTTCAAACGCTTCACATCGATTTGTGCGGCCAGCTGTTTTGCCGCCAGCGGCGTAAACTCTAACCTTGCCTTCGAGAACTGCACAATATTCGAGTGTATCTCGACGGCGTCAATGATGTCCGCCTTGATGCTGCTGGCCTTGACGCTGACATGCGCACCCAGCTGATTGAAGATGCGTTTCAGGTGCAGCAAGCCGCGTGATAGCTCGTCAATGTTCGCCGATCGTTGGGCATACAGCTGGCTGGCATAGTAGAGGCTGAGCAGGTTGAAGGTGTTGATGACAATGCGACGCTGCTGCTGGTAGATGATCTCGTTGGCCAGCTGCTTGACCAGCTCGATCTCCTGCCGATTCAACTTCTGGAGATGCCCGCCCACACCGGCTCGCTGCATACGCTGCCCACTGTCATGACCAAAGAACTCACGCACCGAAATGGGGTCGCCAAAGTCCAGGAACATCTTGCCAAAGCGTTCGTCGATTATTTTGAGGGCCTTGAAGAAGCCCTTAGTCGACTCCTTGGGCTTTGGGACGCCAAGCAGCTCATACACGAATAGCTGCTCCTCCAGCACCCGCTCATAGGCAACGCTTACAGGCACAATCATCACATCAGGCACCTCCCCAGTAAAGTAGGGCAGCAGGGCCATCGACAACAGCCCCACCTTGGGAACCAGAGCCTTAAAGTTCCGCGAACGTGTGCCTTCGATGAAGAACTCCACGCCAATGTGATAATTGGCCACCAGGGCATACATGTACTCCCGAAAGATGTCCCAGTACAGTTCGTCGTTGGAGAAGCTGCGGCGCATAAAGAAGGCTCCCGTTTTCCTGAGCATCGTGCCCATGCCGAACATTGAATGGAAATCTGTAGAAGATCAAGAATGAATCAAAAAGAATGGGGCTCCTTTTATAGCTAAACAAACCCATTCCTGCTGCTATTCCAGGTATCTCAATGTCGTAGTAGTAGCATATATAGGACATTAGTATGAAATCCATGTAGCTGCGATGGCTAGGCAAATACAGGACCGGACACCGTCCCATGTCCTTGCGCACATTGGCCATGCTGGCCGAATTCACATAAAACCATCACAGATCCGTTGGCCAATGGCCGTTATGGCAATGCCGCACCAACGTATTATAGCCATATTCCTGTCCAGCCCAATCTCATCGATGATGGCCTTGGCTTGCTGCTGCATCTTCTTCAGCGGCTGCTGCGTCTCCCGTGCATAGTGCTCCAGTATGGAGCGCAGTTTTTCACTCCCCAGCACATGCTGTTTGAGCTTCTGCGGATTTAGATAGCGTTCGAACTCGTAGGCCACCTGCGGATTGAATTCCCTGGTCATGGAGGCCTCCTTCCCCGGCTCTATGATGTTCTCAAAATTGCGCATGTAATCGGCAGCAATGGAGGCGGGTGTGGGTGTGGATGCAGTTGAAGATGTGGGTGTGGATGCGTCATCCTCGATTCGTTCTCTTCTTGCTGCTCCTCTGCCGCCGCCTGTGGCTGAGGCTGTCGCTGCGGCTGGGTTCATTTCCATTTTGTTGGACTTTACCTGGAAATATTTAAGCGATTGAAATACAATTTCAGCAGCGCGACGTCCGGACTGATGGGGTTTCTGTTTGCCGAATCAACTGTCAAGCAGCAAGCAGTCTGTGTCATTCGGTCCCACTTAACCGACAGAAATGACACACAAACACACTTTTACGCTCACAATTGCAATCTCGAGCTAGGGGCAGGCACGCTGTTTGCTCAGATATCTCGTCCCATAAAGTGTATTATTATCTCCCCGTTTTTAAGGTTTGCCGGCGATCCAATCAACAGCGGCAAACGACAGCAGCACTCGTCGGCGGTGCGTGTTAAAGGTGAGCCGCTACTTTACAGCTGTTTAAACTCCAACGCTCCACTCAAGTCGAGTTCAAAAGATGATTTCAGTCAGCCAACGAGCATACGGTTTTTGCGGGTCATGACACCGCTTGTAAAGCTGACTCAAGCCCCTGCGATCAGGCCATACCTGAGAATTCCATATACCGCTAGTTTAAAGCTTTGACAACTCACTCAAGCTTCAGAGAACTGAGACCACTCTTTGTGAAAGCTTCAGCTCAAGAAACACTCTTATTCCACTCGTGTCACGACACGGTCGCATATCTATTGGGGTGGGTGATACCACCCTATCAACGTCACTCATCAGGTGAGGTGGCTAAGGCTGGCGGCAACAGCACCTGGTTGACAAAGTGCCTTTAACGACTTTAAAGCTGTAAATGGACAATGGAGGCGCGTTTCTACCCCAAGCACACACACACACACATAGGCATTCAGCCAAGATAAGGGCCAAGAAAACACCTGATAGCACGCACGCACACCCACACGCAAGCTTCTAGCCGTCCATAGGGGAAATGCATTATTGTAATAAAAACAGTTGCTGCGTTTCGCATAGGCAAAAAGCCACACAGAGAGAAGATGCCTTAAATAAACGGGGGGCAAATATTATATGCCCCCGGAAAAAGTGTAGACTGGCAGCAATGTTTGTAAAATGCATTTGCACATTGAATTTGTACATGTAAACATTTACTTTGTAAAGTTAAGAGATTCGACACGACTCCAGACTCAATGTAGTTATGTAGGGGAGACAATGCTATATTTGTTTAACAAATGCATTTTTTTATTTTTGCAAACAGATTTCAAGGCACTTTCTATTTATATGGCCCCTGCGCGAGCTGAGGTATGAGTGGATCTGATGACTAACTCGTTGCGTATGTGACACACACTTTTCGGGGAGGTAGGCCTTTCGGCAGGTGTTCTCTTTTTATTGCCAAATAATCTACGAATATGATTCACATCCTGATAACACAACAAATTGATAACCCATTAACGTTTCACGCTTTATTCAACGAAGCGTAACATATTCTGGCGCAGGGCATTGGATAGTCGTTGCCTGCACACCCGGTATGTGTTTACGTACCACAAATAAAATTCGATATGAGCTGACTTTCGGGGGGGCCTACGGAAATTGTTTCACGGAGCACTGGGATTCCACTTTTAATACATTTAAATCACAAAAGTATGTCAACCGATTTGCAAATCCAATTTTTAGCTAAATGTTCGATTTGTTTTACAGCAGCAGGGCAGCAGCAGCGCGACGGTGGCGGCGCACAGTGGGCGAAATGATCAATCTAGCAGGAAAAAATCCATAGCTCCTAAGGTATTTAATATAATTTAAATTTAAATCGGTTTTTACAGAAAGATTTAGAAAAATGATAGAATTTGTTAAGCAACAAACAATTTCTTCTAAAATTACATTTTTAATTTATATAACACAAAAAATTGCTGGTATTGCTTTTAGATGAAGTCACAGTTAAGTAATACCAAAAAAAATGTAGATTAATTATTGTCACTGTGCAGACTAGGATACCTTATTGAAGTGGCAACAGTTGACTTTATATGTATATATTTACCAACAATTTAATTTTTATTCGAAATTCTTGGTATTCTTGGTCTCTAAATTTATTTTAAATATCGACGGTTACCAAAAAATGTGTCTTTAACGGCAACAAATTTTACATTTCGCAAAGGGGATTTTTTCCTGCTTGATTGGTCATTTCAGCCACTGTCCACTGTGCGGCGGCGTGTTGTTGTTATCGAAACTGGTGTGACTGACCCACAGAAATATACCGAAATATACCGTCACATTTTCAAAATATACCGAAAAGTATGTAATATACCGTAAATGCTCATCCTGCAGAGAAGGACAAAAGTGCTTGTCTAAGAACTTATAATTTATATACCACTAATCGTTTTGGAATAGCTTATTGCTTTAAATATGTTTATATGCAATCGAGCAAAAGTTAATATTTTATGAACAAAACAACGGACAAACAATCTACCGTATGTTGTACCGTTCCTAGACCCCCCACAAAACAGTTATAATTCAAATTAAAACTGGTTTTGCTCGCATGCAATGAAAGCTTTCGCTAGCTTTTCCCTTGGAAAAAGTGGCAACGCCGCATAGGTTTCATATTTACCGGGTTGTTAGGTTCATTGAAAATCCAATCTTAATATATAAAAATATATTATTTTCATATAAAGTTTATCCCACAAAAGGATCATTATTAAATGATATTTAGGTATCACCCGGTGCCGCTCTCTCCACAATCTATGAAATTTAATTTTTGGAGGTAAAGTAAAGAACGTAGGGTATAGAAACTTTCATACTCGTGTACAACTTTGAACTTCGTCTTTTATTTATCGCAACTCAATTTTCCAGACAGTCAAGCCTCAGCCGCACCGTCGTATTGCACATTCGCCAAGAGGTTACGCAAAATTAGTTGAAAAATCAATAGCCATGTCGGTGTGGAATCGCGTTTTGGAGGCACTAATAGTAGTGGCCCACATTCTAAGCGACCGACTGCTGGAGTTTGTCCTGGGCTGGTTTCTGGGGCCGCACAAGCGTGTGTCCACGCCACCAAGCGTCGAGCAACAGGTTATACTGACCAAAAGCGCCGTCGAGCTGGCACAGCAGATACGCGAACGTAAGCTCAAAAGTTACGACATTGTCAAAGCCTACTGTGATCGCATCGAGGCGGTTAACCGTGACATCAATGCGGTAGTCGATGGGCCCTTCCAGCAGGAGGCCCTCGAGCTGGCCAAGAGCATTGACACTAAGCTGCTCAATAATGAGTACACCGAGGAGGACTTCCGAAAGCAGCCCTTCCTGGGCGTTCCCTTCACCACAAAAGACAGCACATCGGTAGCGGGCAAGCTGCACACCCTGGGCCTGGTGGCCAGGAAGACGGAGCGCTCCACCGAGGATGCCGAGTGTGTGAGACTGATGAAGGAGAGCGGTGCCATCATTTTGGCCACAAGCAACGTTCCCGAGGTGAACAAGTGGATCGAGTCGAGGAACATGCTCATTGGTTGCACCAACAATCCGTACGATCTGCGCCGCTCGGTGGGTGGTTCGTCTGGTGGTGAGGGCGCCCTAATCACCTCCTGCTGTACTGGCTTCGGACTGGGCACGGATATTGGCGGCTCCATACGCATACCGGCTTTCAATTGCGGCGTCTTCGGTCACAAACCCAGCTCGGGAGCGGTCAATATGGCTGGCTGCACTTTCCGCACTGGAAAGGAGAAGGAAACCATGGTCTGTGCCGGGCCCATGTCACGTTCGGCCAAGGATCTTCTGCCCATTATGCAGGTGCTGCTGGAACCAGAGCTAAAGTCTGTTCTGAAATTGGACCAAAAGGTGGATCTGAAGCGTCTGCGTTATTTCTACGTCGCTTCCAATGGCATGCCACAGTGCAATCCCATCAACACAGAAACGGAACGCGTGATGTACAAAGTCCGAAAGCATTTCGAGAGCCTTAACGACGGAAAAGACGTGCGCCATGCTAATTTGCCGAATACCAAGCTGACCGGCAAGATGTGGCGATATTGGATGACTCAGGAACCGGCCAATTTTAATTTATTGCTGGGCAACGGAGTCGAGCTAAATCCCTTTGTGGAGCTCTTTAAGAAGCTGCTGGGACAGAGTGACTACAGCATGGCTGCCATTTACGGACTGATCGATGGCGTTCTGCCCAAGGAGTCGGAGAAACTGATACGCGAAGCCACCAAGAAGTGCAAGCAGGCCCTGCAGGAGCTCCTCGGCGACGATGGCGTGCTCTTCTTCCATAGCTCTCCCCGAACAGCGCCATTCCATTATTATCCTCTAGTCAAGTTTAATGATTTCGCCTATTTCAGTCTGTTTAATGTGCTGCAACTGCCAGCCACTCAAGTCCCCATGGGTCTGGATGCGAATGGCATGCCACTGGGCATCCAGGTGGTGGCCAACTCCAATAATGACCGCCTTTGCCTGGCCGTAGCTGAGGAACTGGAGCGGGCCTTCGGTGGCTGGGTGCCGCCTTTCCCTCTGAAGAATTGAATTTATTTGTGATTAAATTGATATTGTGTACTCCATTAGGTGTTGGTAATGCTTGAGACTGTTGCGTGCGAATTTTGTTCGAAGGAATTGAATAAATTGTATGATACTTGTTCGATAATTCGTGGAAATGTTTTTGTTTTTGCAAATCCAAAAAGAATAAACAGTAGGGGAACAAACAGCTGCTAAGTCTGGCAGTCTGGCAGTCCTCAGAAAATATGACAGTGCTGCCAGACTGGCTGAGTGAGGTTTCTATTCTATATGCGGGACCATCAGTTAAATCTAAGCCAAACAGCATTACATTCCAGTTAAAGTAAGCTACTATATGGCTAAATGGACTGTTTACTTTACTCAGATATTTGAAAATAATTCATTAATATAATCTATTAAGCTCCGATTCATTTTTGAAACATGTAGGTCCTAAAAGTTTTAAAGTTAAAATAGAAAAAGAAGTCTTTTGAAAAGCACGAAATGTCTTTGATTTAGTTTTGTGGACTGTGCATAATGGAGTCACAAAGAAAGTTCTCCAATCATTGGACCACATTCAATATCAACCATAAAAACGATGAGTTTCATCTCTCTCCCTTGAAGTTTGGTTTTATAATAAGATGTTTGCTACTTAAGGTATTGATCTGAAAGCATCCCTTTCGTAGCCAGATAAGACCATGAAAGACCTCTCTGAACTTTTGTTGTCCCCACAGCAGTGATAAATGGAGCTTGATGTCAGGAAACACTTAACCTGAAACTTGTCCAAGGGCCTTCCCACAGCCAGTGTCGGTACGGGTGGGGGCCTGAAGATGTTGTCGCGCTGTCAACAATTAATTTGCTCACACACGCACAGCACAGGCACACACACTCTTAACACATTGACAACTTTCTGGTCTCCTCGTGGAGCTCCTCCCTTCAGATCCTGGGATTGCAAGAGGAAAATGTGCAATCCCACCCCCATTCGATGGCCATAAATTTTGTGCAACACGAAGAAGCCTTCATCCCCTCCTTTCACTGCCCCATGTGATTCGCCGTTTTGTCTAATTTGCCGGAGGAGCAGAGGGCTCCTGCCCCCACGCCTCACCTTTTTCGTAGGATTCTGCTGACCAAGCGGCAAATATGCCTTAATATTTTGAATGGACCGACAAAAGTCAAGTGTGTGTGCGCGTGTGCAATTGTCTGAGTATTACGGCTCTTGTTATTACCGTTGTTGTCCTCTGAGCTGTTTTGTTATGCGTCTCTGTCTCTCTTTCTCTATCTGTCTTGTTTTCCTTTCGGTTGTGCTTCTGTTTTTGAAATATTAACGACGCCCTTTTGCTGTTTTTTTGTCATCCTCACCTCCCACCACTGTTCTGCCATTCGGTTCATAACTTTGCTTTCAAGTGTTTTTGCCTGCATTTTATGTACAATTTTCACAATATTTGCTGGGGATTATCTTTTCACTATGCAAGTGGATGCGGAACCATATGTAAATGTCGACAAATGTGAGTGAGTGTGTGGGGGTGTTTTTGGATTGTCAGAGAATTTGTATTGTCTGCTTTGCATACCGTTAAAACAATAGCAAATATATACCAAATAAGGGAGAAGATCTGCAAAATCATCGCTTAATATGTAATACCAAGTTTAAACTACATACATATGTATGTACATATAAATAAATAAGACTAAAAATCCAATGATCGATTTTTATTGCAAAATCTATTACTGCTCCTAAAAAATATATTCAAAACCTTTGGAGGTTCTTAGAGGTCATTATTAGCTGGATGTCGATTCAAGCAATGCCTTAGTTCAGTTTAATCTACTTAAAACAAACCTGTAATTAAGTCTTTCCTGCACTTCGCCAAGGGATTATATTGTTGTTGGATTCTGGGGACCGACTCAGCTGCCCCAGACATTGACGAACAGACGAAGTGGGCAGGGACGTAGCATAGGTGAAGAGAAATTTTTGATTTTGATTTTTGAGCCGAAATATCTATTTTGGACTCAGATATAATTCTTACGGTGTCAATAGTACGACATCTACGATATATTCTGTAAGGTTATCCGTCTCATTTGAACTGGCACCTCTATCCCCGTACATTCCTTCAGAATTTAGGATTCCTTCTCCAGGCTCCAGACCTTCTTCACAGCTTATTGATATTAAAATTATTATTAATTATAGATGATTAAAACGATAGCAAAACTATAGCTATTCCTTCATAAAAACCCATTAAAAATCTATTAAAGAGTAAACTTCAATTCTAATTTTAAATTGTAAAGTTCCCTCTTTCAAATACGTATTATTTTCAAAAGTTGTATACTCATCCACACTTGGACATTCCATTCCGAGAGCCTTGCGCACTGTCAAACAAAAAACTCCATTTTATGCTTTGGCTCTTTGTGTCTCAAATGTGAAATTATGAAAATAAGGAAAAAGTCGTGGGGCATATTGTTAGTATCCGTGCATCGCAGTCGGGGCCCTTTGACAAATCCCCAAATCCAGCCACTAAACAGCCATTTTTTATAGACTCCTCCCCAAGCCTCCACCAGCCGATCGGCCATAGGAAATTTGCCTATGCAAACGGGGGGAAAAAAATAGTTGGACCTTCCTTATTTTTTTGTTTGTGATTATTTGCTGTTGCAAAAACGTCTACATTGTTGAAATTCCTTTTGCGAAAATTGCCACGTGACACAAAGGCGTCTGGAGCACACACAGGGAGCGCCTTTTATTGGCCTGGGCCGTGGATTGGGGGGCATTCTATGGGGTTTGGGGCAGAAAACACAATAGGCCCGAAAATGACGTTGCAACAATTAATGTGAACAGTTTTGCAGTCGTCCTCGACGTGGCCGTTGTCGTCGTAGTCGGCAGTGATTTATAACGTGCATAAAATTTGCGGTCTCTGGCAAGCACCCTACCCCCAAACACAATGCCAGAGCGAGCAGCCCCCAAAAATTTTTCAGGGTGCAGCTACGTTGGAACTGCGGTTTTTAGAAGATCTAGTTCGGTTCATGATTAATGAACATAACTGGATTGAATAGGTATGTATCTGAATTAGAGTTAAGCTCCTGCCTGCCAATTGTTGACGAGATCATTAGGAATACGTATCAATCTGTTGCATTAATAATAAGACAATAAATGTTCCTATATTAAATATTTTTGCTAAATATACATAAATACATATATTTTTTATAGAAAACTAATCGCTTCGAGCAAGAGAAACTACTTCCCTAGAGGTTAAGTATCTTTTAAGTATTTTTAGAGAACCGATTTCTATAGATAACTCAAAATGTATGCATTGGCTATTTCCATTAGAGAATCTATTTGAAACAAAAATTATGTTCTCAAAATAGATGCTCCATTGATAATTTCTGTGCAGATTTAAATTTTATTTTTATGTTAGATAAATTTTTATTGAGGACAAATCAATGCCTCTTGGGTTAATAGATAGATACTAATAGTTCTGTTTGACAATTTTTGATTTTGAAAACTAATTTGTAGTTAATAATACTAATTTCAACTAATACTGTAGTTGAAAAGTTATTCCATACCTTTAAAGAGTTAATAATTTTATAGATATACAAAAAGATTGTTGGAATTTCTGGTTCATCAGGGTCCAGTTCATTTTCAGTTAGTTCAGTCAGTTTCAACCCACTAGCAACTCTCACATTTGTGTTCTACGATAATTTCGGGTCTAGGGGAAGTTTGTGCCACGCCTCTTTTTGTAATTTATTGATAGTAATGGGCCGTTTTCATACGCTTCTAATAAGCTGACCCCCATATTCGTTTCGTCCGCTCTACAGCAGCATTCCATTCAGTCTGGTCGCATATTTGGAAACTATTTTCATTTTGCGTGATAATTTATGTGGCACATACAAATTACATAATCGTTTGGCCATTTATGCAAATTAATTGATAACTTTACCAGCAATCCTTTGGCTTCTTCTGACCCTTCTCTTTATCTGATCTGACTCGGGTTCCTTTTCCAATTGGTATTTATTTTTCATTTCAATTTGCCTTTTCCTGCGAATCTTTCACTGACATTTGTTTGCCTTTTTTCTTTGCCGTTTTTTCCTCTTTTCCCTGGCATTTGCAGTTGTAGGTGCAATTTTTTTCTTTCCAATTTACAATAAAATTCAATAAGGTGTTGGGGATGGACTTAATGGAGATTGACTGACAGTAACTGCCAAATGTGCTCCGGAAGCCGTAGGAGGAGGCTACGCTACGTGTGTGTCTTCCAGTGTTTTTCGGGTCTGTAATGCAATTTTATGTGTGTATTGTACAAGTACGAGATACGTACATGTGTTTTGGCTGTGTTTTACTTTCTGTAAATCTAAGTCTCGTTCTAAGCTGCTTCGTTTTGTTGGGAAAAATTGCCTTGAAATGGCGTGGGTTGACAAGAACCGAAGGTTGAGACTGCTCAAGAATATTGCAGAACCTTGAGGGAATTCAGTATTCAATACTGTTGTGTGCTGGGGCTCCTTGCTATGAGTTTTAGCTGTGGAACAATCGGTACAGAGAGTAAACGGATGGATAGTCTAAGGTGATGTGATAGAAGCTTCAATTTAGTGGATATTATTAACTGATCCGTACAATGGGCTGTACTTTATGTACTTTCCTTTATTTAATCCTAAAAATACTCGACTTGGCCTTTGGCCTGATCCTTAAACAGTGTCTATATCTGTGATTTAATATATCTCAATTTAAAGTTTTCCGAGTTTTAAACTTTTAGGCATATATTAGCCCAAAATTAATTAGGTCTTTTCCTATATTTATTTAAACCCAATATCGAATGTATCAGAGATAAGTTTTTGTTCAATATTTTAACACTTTTAAAGATCAAAATCCACTTTGATTCCTATTTCAACTTTTAAAAGCATTACTAGGTGATCATTTTATTTATTTTTTTACTATGTGAGCTTAAAGTTATTAACTAAAGCTATAGGGAAGGGAGGGTTCGTAGTTACTATGGCTTTTGGCTAAGTGAATTAGTCAATATAATTTTTATTAACTTACAAATATTTCAGATAAAATTTAATCTCTGTATTGGCTTTTATTTAGATAAGCTATACTAGCATTCTTTTGTTCAGAGTTCAATAAAAGGCTAATGAATATCTATGCTATGCAAAGGATAATTTTGTGTCTAGTATCCTTGTAAGTAGATTAAAAAAAACAACTTCACAAATTAACAGCCTGAATTTGTACTCGTTTAAATAGTTGAAAAATTTCAATCTAAAAAACTAATTTCCAGAAAATGCTTTTTAATAGTTTTTCTAAATTACTTCCATCATTATAGAAACAGCCTTACATGAAACGTAGATCCGCATCCATAACCAGGCGCTTGCCGCGCTTCCACTCATGTATGTAGATACTCTCATTACGGGAGATACTCTCAGCTGCAGCTGCAACTGCAACAGCAACAGCTAGGCAGAGGACAGCATTTTTGAGTACGCTCACGCCCTGTTGCACATGTATGAAAAATGATATCTCCATCTCTGTAATCTGCCTCCTACCCAGCTCTGGTACCTCTCTGGCCCTCCTTTTTGCTCTTGTAAAAATGGAAAATTTTTAATTTTCAAAACTAACAAATACAACAAATTGCAAGTGAGCAGAGAGAAAAATACATAGACGGGGAACAGGGACACTCTCTATCGCCGTGCGGAGAGAAAGATTACAGTTTACAGTGACTTCAAGTTGGTCTTCGCCCCGGTACTGGGTTTTTCCGAGCATTTTCCGAGCACTGCACAATCAGCAAAAGTCAGCCAGCTATGAACAAAAGTTAAACAGACAAAACAAAGTACAAACTGAAAGGGGGTGGAGATGGGGCATGCAGTTGACATTTATAAATTTCACACGCAGGGCGCGTGAAATGGCGGCGCCATTTTAAAGTTGAAACATTTGCGTAATTAGCAGCAGAGCCGTCTTCGGTGTCCTGAAGGTGGAACCAGACACAAAAGAGGCAGCAGCCAACGCCGACACCAAACCCAAAAACAAGTCAAGGAAACAACTTTAAGTGTTTGGCGCAAATTACGTACCAAAAACTTAATTAAATTGTAACCATTTCCCGATCTTTTTTGCGCACTGTCTTCACATTCTTCTCTCTGGTTGCTGCTTATGGCCGTGTTGGCTTTTGGCCAAGTGCATGTTTCCAAACTGAAACTGTTGAAACTCTGACAATTAACTAATGTCTGTGGGTGGGTGTAGTACTATGTAGGGTTCCCTGTTTACTTATGACATTGGTTTCTGTGTTGGTGGCGAGATTTGTTTGTACACACAAACACAAGAGCGGACAAAATTATTGCAATTTTGAAGGTGGCTTGGTAGCATGGGTGTTGTTTGGTCCACCATTGAGGAGTACCATATCCGTGTGACCACCGTGTGCATTGTTCGATGCAAATATAGTCTACGGACCTGGCAGATAGATAGCCGTCTTTCGCCTATGCTTTCTCATTTTGTCCACAGTTTCTCCTTGTCTTCCAGCTATTGTCAGTTGTTCTTTCATTCCCAGTAGTTTCGAGTGCAGAATGGCGTTGATTGAATATTTCGAAGAATGCCATTTCAGCCATCAGGGTTTCTTTTGTCATAGGGTATGTAAGAGAGCAAACAGCCTGTTACAGCATACTGTTACCGCTCTCCGATCCCACGATTCTCGAGCGGCCTTAGCTTTTAAGCTATTATGAATTAGCTACCAACCCTACCAACCAAGAAGCGAAGCAGTGAAAATATACATTGAATTATAACGAATATGTACTATATATCGAACCCCGATTACCAATTTTATCCACCATTAAGCACTATACATAATTCAAATTTGCTAGATTGTTTAAAAACTTCCGCATCTATGTAATACGATGATAATTTACAATAATTTAGCTAAATCGTTAGAATATTGTTAAATCAAATAATTCCATTATGAAATCAATGTGAGCAACCGCTTTTTTCGGTTCAATAAACATGAACTCCCCTTTCGCTTGACGGAGAACTCCTTCATTCATCATGATTCGCTCTCAACGACATCGTTTAATATTGCACTGACATATCGGCCTGGCCTGTGATATTGTGCGTAAAGTTGAGCGATAAACGAAAACAATTTTCACTGCCTGCCCACCTGGTCCCACCCCCAATTTCCGTAGTCAATCGTCCGACATTTCGGTTAGCATCGAAGCATTATCAATCTCGAATCAGCATCATCATCTGAATCATCGACATAATGGTCGCTGCTGTCGTGGCACGTTTGTCGTTTTATGCCGTCGCGTTGTCTGCTTATGGGCATTATATCTGCATTGTCACCTTGTTGGCCATTTAACATGTACGCCCGAAAGGACACTGGTCCCCTTGTACACTCCACTCCGTCCCATTCCACCTGTCATCTCTCTTATCATTCTGGGGACCCCATGCCGTATTCTCTGTGCCTTGTGCCGTGGATTTAAGGACATCGCTGTCACCGTTACTGTTACGGTCACACCTCTCTTCCGTCCTATAACGTGTTGTTGGAGACAGAGTGAAAAAGTTGGCGAAAAAACGTTGTCCTTTGTTTCCTTTTTTTCAAAGATTCACTTTCCCTTAGTCCCGCGTCCGAGAGATTTGCCCCTCTGTGTGGGTTTCAATTAGTGGATTGGAGCGCACAGTGGGTTCAATGTTATCAGAAAAGAGGGGATTTGAGCTAAGGCATATTGGGAAATATTAGAAAAACGGGCCTACTTTTGGGGGAGATAGAAAATAGGTACAATTGTAGAGTAGAGACCTTCTTATAGTTTGTCGGAACAGTTTTCAATCTAAGATATTGTAGCTTTATAATTTCCATGAAACTAATGCAATGTTCTCATACTTCCACAGCGATATCAAACATCAAATCTTCCCTAAAAAATACACTATGAAAATTCGAAAAAAAATTAAAGTTGAGAGACCCCAAAACACGCTTTACATTTATCCTAACGTGCTCATTTGAGTGGAATCACTTAATGGTTTTATACGCTTATCATTACCATCCCAGTAACGGGCGGAGTCCGCCATCCGCTCTCCACCACTAACCAGTGGAGAAAGAGAGTGTCGAGTCGTGGAGAGTCCCGTCCCTCTGTGCTTCGTGGCAGTTGATTCAATCAAAATTTGTGTGCGTGTGGCAAGGAGCTAGCGGACATTTTTATCTAGCGGATGTTTGGCTCGCTCGCTGTCAGCGCTTAAACTGTTTGCGCCCAGTCATTGTTTTAATGCGTACATGGGCGATACACTCACAAATACACGCACACAAAACAACGCGACTTCTGCGCTTAATGTTTCACTTTTCAGAGCGTGACAAAAGCAGAGGCAGAGGCAGAGGACGAGGACGAGAGGCACAGGGCGAAAGGTCCCGGGTACAGCCCACAAATAAGGAAGTAATATGTCGCCGCCATCGCCTGGCTCTCTGTGCACGGCCATCAAATCCAGACGCAGACGACACTTCATTGGGTTCTCCCATGCCCAGGACTGGGTTGGTTGCGTTTGGTGTTTGCCCCCGACACTGGCAGTAGCTCCCGTGGCGCGTTGGCGAATGCTCTTTTTGTGCTTCGACCCTGCGGCACACGGAGCCATTCCTTTACCCTTCCAGCCATTGTGAATTGTTCTGGCTACATTCCCTGTAGTTGGTAGAGTAGGAAGGCATTGATCGACTACTGCAATAAGTTCAAGGTTTTATTTTGTGCCTATATTTGTATTCATTTCTGTTAAATAAATTAAATTATAATAATAATAATATGTCTGTCAGTTGTGTTTTGAACTGGAAGGCACTCCTAAACTAAACCAAAAATTCCTGGGACCGTAATCATTATAATAAAGAATATATAACACAATACAAATTATTTTAAATTTTGTAATAGGTTATAATTGGCGTAGATACTTTTAGTACTTTTTATTTAAAATTACCCATAATAATTATTTTGAATATACATAACTCAAAAAATAATGATTATTTGATTTTTTTTTTTTTTAAGAAGATTATACGACGCAAAAAAAATCAAAATCATTCAACTTTTCAGATGAGAGGTCTCCCTCGCATAAACCCAATCAATCAATGAATCGGCTAGTCTCATACTACAGGATATTCCCTTATTCGATCGGTGGTTCCTCCCGTGACATTTATCTTTATCCGGTTTTCCCTTTTTTCTCATTAGTTTTTCTGCTGCGCTTCTCCTTTCCACTTCACTTCACCTCCACCTTCCACCCCCTGCTGCTGCTTCTGCTGCTGTCAAAGGCATTGAACCGCATTTGTTTAAAAGATTGATGACCAACAATTGACTGTGCCACCTCACCCGTCATACCCAATGCCATCCCATTCAGATCCCTCTCCCATGTAAATCCGACTGTTCCTGATGATGTGCGCCCCATATTTATGGGCCAAAAATCTTGACAGACTTTTGCAAGTCTTGCGGAGATCGAAGATGTGGAGAATCTAACATCCATGACCTGTAAAAGTTGCCAAATAATTTCATTAATTTAATGTACAACAATGTGACTTGTCACTTTTCAACTTTCGGGTGTTTCCAGGCCCAGAACTTGTTTGAGGGCAAATCAGTTCATATTAGTTTTAATGCCGAAAGGACGGGACATAAAGAGGGTGTCTCTCGTGGCAGGGAGTGGGAGAACTCACTTAGTGCATCCAAAACTTTGCCGCCGACAACATGTCATTGATTTTATGCCCAGGATCGGGGCAGGACAGGACAGGACATGGCACTTTTAAGAGGCTGTCCCTGGGATTGTGTCGCATGCAGGCAGGCAGCGATGCATCACCATGGTTGTCAGAAACATTTACTCGACATTTAGCTTATGCCACGTCCAGATGCAAGACGAAAAGGGCACAGAAAGGAAGGAAGGAGGGATGTAAGGAAAGTAGGTTGAGGATCTCAAGGCAACATCTTGGGGAAACAATGGTAAAAAGGAATGGCACGATAAGATGATGATCTAATAAACCATTCTCCTGTATACGTCCCGCACAAATTGGATCACTTTACAGCAAGGAAACATTTATTAAAATCATAGATGCCCTATGCCCAAAATGTATAAAGATGGAAAGAAAGGAAGGGACGATTATGGTTGCGAAAAGACAAAATTTCAAGGATAGTTACATTCGCAATCGTATCTATCTATATAGCAGTTCTATTTGCTATATTTTATTTCACTGTTAATTAGTCTTTACCGAATCACAGCGGACTCTACAAAGAATCATAGATATATAAATTAAAGTTAAGGCCATGGTTACGCTTCGATTTGAATTTGATGGTAGCAAACGTGTAGCTCGGTCCACCCTCCATGAGTGAGGCCTCAGCACCTAAAGTGGAGTTGTTGTCTTCAATCACGATGGCGCCGATAGTCTTCATATTATTCTGCAACTAAAGGATTCAGATTTTTATCGAAAATGCTTGCAGCCATTGCTTTCTTACGTCCTGTTTGAAGGTTACTTTTCTTTCTGTAATGCGAAAGAACTTGGATGGCTCTGCCACATTCGCCGCGTAGAGTAGTCGTGCACTGGGGCTTTGCTGGCCAAAGACCACGCTTTTACCATGTGCGACCAGGGGGCTGACGACGACAAAAAGTGCCACGACAGCTATGGAGAGCCGGATAATAGTCTGCAGGTCTATCATAGTTCTTCTAGTGTTTTGGATCAGTTCCTAATAAGAACTGATTGCTCCACAAGATCGGAAACCGTGAAAACCTAAGCTAAGCGAATCTGAAAAGATTGATTGGATTCGCTTAATGTGGAGCACTATTTATTATTGTTCTGGCAGAATACTGGAAAATCTGCTATGGGTCTATATCGCTTAAGAAATTAACACATTGACTCGAATATAAAATCATAAAAAATCAAATGGCTTTTCAACGCAACCGCTATAAATAAGCATAAATGGCTATCGATGAATAGAGAAAGATGTGCTAAAAATGAATTTTGATATGTATTTAGCAAAGAAAATTGTAAATAATTTGTTAATTCGTTACAAATTGCAGTATCTGGATATATATTGAACCAAAAGGCACCCTTAAAGTAGCACCTTATCTACCCATTGTACCATAGTTCCCAGGCTACAAGACACCCTCCAGTTTCCACTGTCCTTTTCCACTAAATTAAAGATATTGAACCATGCCGGGAAATCAACCCAAACGACTCCCCCAAATAAAAGAGTGAGGGACTACTTTATTACCAACCAGACATTTACATCCCACCAAGAACAGAAGACCTTAACTAACCTCCGTCCCCCCACCGAAACCATTGATAGGACGGCCATTTGTGGTGCTTTTCATTAGCAGCCACACTTCTTCTGCCACAGATACCACTCGCGTCGCACTTTTGTTTGTATCTATAAAATGTCTTGGCCTTGCTCTTTTATTTCTTATTTCTCGCTGGCTTTGTGGGGAGTTATTAACCCTTAACCACACGTTACCATTTATTACCCACATTGTCAGCCACACGGAGCCAGCCGGAACCGGCGCGTTAAGCTGACAATGGCAGCATTTTTTCTCTCCCTTTTTGTTGGTTATTGTGCTCGGGACGTGTGCCCTCTGCCACAATTTGATTGGGACGGGACTCGACTCTTTTTGTCTGCGGTTTATTGCTTTTAATTTGGTCTAAGCCTCGGATCGTTTAGCAGCCAAAGTGAATTTTTGCGGTCGCCATTCGATGGATCTGTGGTGTGATAATTGCCAGCAAACGCCAAGGGTTTTTTGGGAGAAGAGAAAGTAGTATTTCCACTACAATGAACTAGTTCGCTTAGCTTGAACTGCTAATATTTGACAACTGATATTCCAGGTTTATTCCTCAACTAAATCTTTCACTCTAAATCCCTAAATATTTGCTAAAATTAAATTTACACATGTCTCAAATCGACAATACTTTAATCAAGGTGCGTGCCCGTCTCCGCGAGCGCAACATTAAGCTCTGGGAGGAGCCCTACTACTTCGAGGGTGTGGGCAGCATCGAGTCCGAGATGGAGCGCCTGTCCCGAGAGATGAGCACGGATCTGGGCATCAGTGTCTCGAACTGCCAGTGCGCCCTTTCCGAGATGCAGGATGGGGCCCTGCGTAAGCTGGCCGCAGCCAGAGAGTTCACTGAGACGGGTCTGGCCACATTCAATGTGCGGTGCGTGGAGGGCCGGGGCGGTACATCCCAGATGATGGAGATCAAGTGCTCGATGAATGGGCTGGGATCGGACCTGCAGGACACAGTGGCCCAGCGGCTGAAGGTGAGCGGTGGCAGCAATATCAAGATCATCTCGGCTGGGCGCATCATCTCAGGCCAGCAGTCGCTGTCCTCGCAGGGTCTGAAGAACAATCA
Source organism: Drosophila lowei (assembly GCA_008121275.1). Classification (NCBI taxonomy): domain Eukaryota; kingdom Metazoa; phylum Arthropoda; class Insecta; order Diptera; family Drosophilidae; genus Drosophila; species Drosophila lowei. Next base: position 7,086,667 of record CM017777.1, read on the forward strand.
GCAGCTGATGGTGGTGGTGGGTCAGCGCGGAAATGAGGCTGCGGGTACGGCCTTGTACGACCGCATCCAAAAGATACGCGAAGATGTTTTGTTGATTGTGGAGTCCGATCGCCGATTCCTGGAGATTGAGGACCAGGACGGTAATCCTGTCTTCCTGCCGCAAGCAGAGACCCATACACTGCTCACGGCCCTGAGTTTCAGCGAGAAGGCCAGGGCCGCCATGTCCCGGGAGGAGTACGACCTGGCACTGTTGCTTCTACTGGAGGGAGACGAATACTTCTCCCGGTGCAATGCTGCCTTCCTGGAGGCGGTGGATAATTATGCTCTGATCAACCTAGACATAGTCTGGTGCTATTTGTGTCTGAAAAACATCACCCAGCTGCCGGATGCCCAACGACGTTTGGAAATTTGTGAGAAGAACTTCCGCCGCACCTACGGAGATAACCTCGATCGCTTCAAGGAACCGAACAGTTCGGAACGGGCTCTAATCATGCGCCTCCACCTGCTCCAGGGCGTGGTCTTCTTCCATATGAATCGCCGCGACGCGGCCTACGAGCGACTGGAGACGGCGGGCGCTGCTCTGGCCGATCTGAAGGTCAACCCCGATCTTCTCCAGCAGATGGTCGACATGGGATTCGAAGTATCGGATGCCAGGGTGGCCCTGCGGGCCACCGCTGGCCATATAGATCGGGCTGTGGATTTCATTACTGAACGCCAAAAGAATCTGAATGAGGTACGCAAAGAAATCGCTTCAGGTGCGAAAGGTCAATCATGAAATCAATCGTGAGGAATGGGTCTGTCCCAGGTCCGTCTGTCGTCTTATGGACATGGGCTATGAGCAACAGCTGGTCGTGGAGGCTTTGAGACGCACCGAAAACCATCTAGATCGCAGCATCGATCTTCTGCAGAATGAGGCAGATGACCTACGTGCCAATCTGCCCGCGACCTTGCCGGCGGACGAAGCACTCCTCACAACGCTTCAACAGCTTGGCTTTTCCTTGGACACTGCACGGGCTGCTCTTGAGACGAACAGCAATAACATGGAGGCGGCTGTACAGTTCCTGATGAGAAGTTTGACCACCGAAACGGAATTACTTAACGTCATCGAGGCGATGACGCGCCTGTTAGACTACCAGGGTCCATCGGGATCACGGTCTGCCTCGCCCACCCTGATCCAATCGATTCTCGACCAGGCCAAGTCCGAGATGGAGTCGTACAAGGCGTTCGAACGATTCAACGAAGATGTGGTTGACAGCTCCATTGTGTATTTGGACTTGCCATTGATACAGGAGGAGCAAATACTGATCGAGTACAAGAACCTATTGGAACGTTAAAAAACCAATAAAATATTAGTTCTGTTCATTGTTTTTCTGTACATATAGTATAACAATCGTTCTTCGGTTTCTTTTCTCAGTGGGGTTTTATGGGGCACATTCATAGTCGTATAATAACTGCATTAGCATAATTCCTTAAAATATAATTAAGATACCGAATACTTATAGGAGAATCCAGTTGCAACAACAGGACTATTTGCAGCTGTTAAAACTTGATCAAATATTTGTACTTGAGTCACAAGACCTACATATTTCAATTATTTTGATTGCATTGAGTATGGGGTTGTGTCATCCGCAGTCATTCTTTGGAGACTTCCACTTTCGCTGGGGGTCGCTGGGAGTCTGAGGACTCCCGATCTTAAGATGATTCTAGAGTTGAGGCCACTGTTGGTAGTTGGATCGAAATATGTGACACACGGACCGTTTTGTAGGATGTAGGATGTTTCTTGCTGGCACTGATTTTCATTAAGAGCGGCTTCTTTTTGCAGGTTTCTCTGTCTGTCCACAGAATAATACAGTCGAACTTCCAACTTCTCATTTATCCGTTTTTTCTGTCGTTTTACATAATTTTATTTATTTAAAAAATTTGATTGCTGTCCTTAAAACGCAGTAACTCACTTTGGCCCATGTACATATCGAAACCAAGCTGGAGACTTTGTAACTGTGCTTGTATTTATTTGTTTTCCGGTTGTCCTTCTTGAAGATCATTTTATTTTTAATAATAACTTTCAAAATAAATGAAAGAGATAATGAGAAAATGATCAACAAAATAAACTAAACACTTCCGCATAAATTTCGATTAAAGTTAAGGCTAAGCTAAATTAAGAGTTATGAGAATTAATTCAATGGACCATCTCATCGTGGACCCGACCGCATGCGACTTTGGAGTGGCGACGGCTGTTTCAGTTGACTGGCAAAGCGAGGCTTCTCCTGCTTAGCTGCGGCTGTTGTGTTGGCGGCTACCGCCACCGAATTGTGGTTCGTGAGGACATGGCGATGCCGATTGCGCTGACGTAGAGCCCCACCGACGGGAAGCACTGAGGATCGACTCTTGGGCGTAAATTCCTCATAGGAGATACCGTTTTCAGGTTCATTTTCATCGGCATCGCTGGGCGATCTTGTATCCGTCACCGTTGATTTGGTGGTTGGCTTCTTCTTCGAGCGTGTGATCTTTCCAGCGCTCTTGGCCATATTGGGCTGGATCAATTGGATTGTTGGTGTCTTAGGCAACGGTATTCTAGACATTGAGGACATGTTCCTCAAACTTAGGGGCGTGCGTGGGACAGTCGGCGGGGGCATCATCGATTTGTTACGTACATTGCTGCCCGTCGTTGCGGTGGACGGGGCCTTCTTGAGGGCCGACCTTTGCTGCTTGGTCTGGTGATGGCGCTCACATTCGCTCCCGGCCATCAGCTCCAGTATGTTCTCGCCATACACAAGGAACGGGCCATGCGATTGCACCTCATACTCCCGCACCAGTTCGGTGATCTGATGCTCAATCTTGGGCAGCTTCGAGGTGATTGCCTTGCGTTCCTTCTCCTCTTTGAGAAGCTGGCCGCCCCGATTGTTGAAACGATTCGGTTCATTGGCCTTTGCCACCAGGGCGCGCATACGTGAACAAAGCTCCGCACGGATCCCGTACAGGTCGAAGATCACCTTGTTGCACTTGTAAAAGCTCTTCAGATCATCCAGCTCCAGTTCGTGCAGCTCCAATAGGTCTTCGTTGTAATCGTTGTTGTAGAAGCTGGCGAAACGCTTGCGCTCCAGCGGGCTCTTGAGCGTTAGATCCCAAAACTTGTTTATCTCGACGCGCAGCTGCTCGATGAACGTCTTGAGGTTCTGACTGTGCAGTGCCTGGCAGCGCTGCAGCTCCGAGTGGAGGATGTCGAAGGTGCTCTGCGTATAGTCGGTGCAATTGCGCACTCGTCGCATGGCGCTCCCGCCTGTGTCCTGGAGGCGATCCCACAGCACGTAGATCTTCTCGCGCATGTCCTTGATTTTGGAGCGCAGCTCTTGGACCTGCTCGGCATAGGTGTTGCGCATCTGGCGGAGCCGATCGAACGTCTCTGGGGTTAGATCGTTGTGGTTCATATCGTTCAGCAGTCGGTCCTGTGCATCGGTCTGGGGCATCAGCTCGAGCATCTTCATGTCCTGCTTGATGGCCTGCCGCAGCTGGTGCAGCTCCTTCTGGCGTAGAACCCGCTGAGAGCGCAGATTATCGAGATGGTCGCGAAAGTCGTCCATCTCCTCGGGAAGGGGCAACGGGTCCGCCACCAGAGGCCGCGGCAATGCGCCCAGCTCTTCGCAGAGCTCCTCTTGCTGGAGCAGCAGCTCTCCAATCTCCGCCCGACGTTTCGAGAGCTTCTCGCGCAGATGCTCAATGCTCTTATTCAGCTCCAGCTGCCATATCATCAGCGGCACATCGTCGGGCCTCTGGCCACTGTCCACCGGCTCATGGAGTAGTCTGGCGAGGTCGCTGGCCTCGTCTCGGAGTGCGGCTATCTCATCGAGGATGGCTGCCTTTTTTCCCGCGACTCTCTCAGCAGATCTGTATAGAAATTGTCCGCATGCTCCTTGAGTTTGTGTAGAGTGTCCTCGCATTGCTTTGGCTCGAACATGAGGGACCATATTGAATAGAGTTGCTCCACATGCTCGCCGGTTATCTCAAGGATCTGTTCCTTAATGGAGGTTGGGTCAGTCATGGGTGGTTAAAATACTTATTGTCTTCTAACTAAGTTTCTCCAAAGTTTTCCAATATGTAGGACGAGAAATGTGTTTACTCAAAGCCAAATGTCACCGCACCATTTGAAAGTTTTGGAAAAGTGCTCTACGATCGAGCTTTCGTATTGAATAAAAATTGATTCTACTCTCACATTTCTAGGAAAAACCGATAAGGGCAAAAAATTTGTTTTCTATATTCATTATAATCCTGGCAGTCAAAGTGAAAGCATTGTGAGCGGAAAAATTGAGTTCTAAACAAAATTCGGTTTTAAAAAAAAAAAATTTTGTTTCCTTAAATTAATTATCTCGCTTTGTTCCAAAATGTTTAAAAAGCCATTCGAAACATTGCCAGCAGAACAGCAGCTTTTCCCCGAAATGGAAGAGTCCATCGAAGCATTGCCAGCGGTACAGCAGCTTTGCCCCGAAATGGAAGAGTCCACCGAAGCATTGCCAGCAGAACAGCAAGAGACTCCAAATCCTCAGAAAGAGGAAATAATTAAATATGATGATGTCCTGAGCATAAGCGAGCTGGAAGACCTTATAAAGGCAGTGGATGATGACGATGATGATGACGATAATGATGATGAGGAGGAGGATGTTAAGATCTCCAGATCTCAGCACGAGTGCAACTGCAAAGAATGGGAGAAGATGTTGAAATATATCAAGATTCCACACTATTATATCGAACTCATCATGGAAGCAAATGATGTGGTATTACCAGAAAACTCCGAGAGATTGGAGTTTCCAGTCCGACCGATTTTTCCAGACACTGTTCTTCTCATGAATGAAGCGCTGGTCTTGGAGGCTGCATTCCGACTCGGAATGAAACACTCCACAGAATGGACCCTTGAAAGCGATTTGGATGAACTGGAAGCAGAGATAAACAGAGCTCGTACCACACCTTTGACGGATAGTCTGTCCATGTTTCTCAAAAGAGGACCCTATCTCCGCCTTAAAGACATCCGTCCATCGGAAACACTTCTCCCACAGCCCCAACATCTTAAAAGGAGCCGCAATCTGGGCCATGAGCGCTGCCTAGATCCATCGGGACCATCTCAGAAGAAGCGTCCCTGTCGCTCCCACGTGGCGCACCTACAGGAAGCAATTCGCCAGAAGCAGCAGCTGGAATCGTTGAGAGACCAGACTAACTCGAAGGCTTTTTTCAACTGCGGCACTTCCTCCGATTCGGTGTCAAGTCCTGAATCGGGGTCTAGTTGCGTTTCCGGGTCTAGGCGTCAACACAACCAACATCGCCTTCTCTCACCGGACACCGCCGAACGTCTAAAAAATGAGATGAGTCTGCGCGTGAAGCTAATTAATGAAGCACTGAAAGATCGCCCCAAATCGAAGGCTGGGCATCGCCGAAGTGCCAGCAATAGTTCCAGTTCTAGCTGTGTGTCCAGCTCTGACTCCGACTCGAGCTCTGCCTCCGACTCCAGCTGTGGCAACAATACACGCCTTGAAAACAACGTCGTTCCTTTGAATTCTATAAAAGTCCGTCATCCTTCCACCTCTGACTCCGAATCCGAATCCGACTCCGCCATTTAAAACTGTCGTTCCATTGGAATCTATAAAACACATCCATATGTCACCGAACACGCCTGAAGTGTAAAAATAAACTCTGAGCTCCGGTGAGTAAATACTATATTAATAATAATTATTAACTATTAAAATTTACGTATATTTGCAGTGATCGGCTACTGAATATTTTTTCCAAACTTATCTTCGTATTTTTTTAAAAGATTTGTTTTAAAATGTCTCACGAAAATTCAGCAAATATGACTCCGACTCCGCCATTTAAACACTGTCGTTCCATTGGAATCTATAAAACACATCCATATGTCACCGAACACGCCAGAATTGTAAAAAATGAGATCAAATAAATTCTGACCTACAGTGAGTAAATACTATATTATTAATTATTATTAGATATTAAAATTCCCGTATATTTGCAGTGATCGGCTACTGAATATTTTGCACACGATTTCTTCGTGTTTGTTTTAAAACGTCTCACGAAAATTCAGCAAATATGACTCCAACTCCGTTATTTAAACACTGTCGTTCCTTTGGAATCTATAAAACACATCTATATTTCACCAAGCACGCCTGAAGTGTAAAAAAAGAGCTCAAATAAATTCTGAGCTCTGGTGAGTAAATACTATATCAATAATTATTATTAAATATTAAAATTTACGTATAATTGCAGTGATCGGCTACTGAATATTTTTCCCATGATTTCTTCGTATTTTTTTTTGTAAAAGATGTGTTTTAAAACGTCTCACGAAAATTCAGCAAATATCCGACTCGACATCCGCCATTTAAAAACCGCCAATTTAACACTGTCGTTCCATTGGAATCTATAAAACACATCTATATTTCACCAAGCACGCCTGAAGTGTAAAAAAATAGCTCAATAAATTCTGAGCTCTGGTGAAAACGTAAATAGGTATATCAATAATTATTAAAATATTAAAATTTACGTATAATTGCAGATCGGCTACTGAATATTTTTCCCATGATTTCTTCGTTTTTTTTTCGTAAAAGATTTGTTTTAAAACGTCTCACGAGAACAAATATGGCTCAAACATTTAAACACTGTCGTTCCTTTAGAATCTATAAAGCACATCCATATTTCACCGAGTACGCCTGAAGTGTAAAAAATGAGCTCAAATAAATTTTGAGCTCCGGATTCTTATATTAATAATTGTTATTAAATATTCATTATACTTGCAGTGATCGGGTACTGAATATTTTTCCCAAACTTTTCTTCCTATTTTTTTTAAAAGATTTGTTTTAAAATGTGTCACGCAAATTCAGCAAATATGTAATCAATGATTAAAAATCTGTTTAATTAAATGTTAAGCTAATTTCCTGTTTCTTATGTGTGACAGTTGGAAGAAGATTTAGTAGAACAGACGAGCGATCGTATTATATGTCCGAAAAGCTCTTATAGTCTCTGAGAACTAGGCGTCAAACAAGACGTACGGGCCGACCGACAGACATGGCTATATCGATGGTACTGATCAAGAATATAAATACTTTATGGGGTCGGAAACAATGCCTTCTGGGTTTTATACACATCCACTTTTACCACAAAAATCTAATATACCCCTATACTATTCGAATACCTGATTTAGTTTTTTTTAGTTCTATGTATTTCATCTAAATAAAACTGGACTGTATTCCTATTTCTTCCAACAGATGCCAGAAAATTAATATTTGTAGCAGGCAGACAAGAAAAATCAATCTTTGAAATGGTTTTCCCATGCGTTTTATTTTTCCATTCTTGGGCAAACTGCATGCACGATTTACTCAGGAAAAAGCGAAAAAATTCGCAGTCAAGTGTAAATGTCAGCCACTCAAAATGTATAATAAATCTACCTAAACGGGGACCTAAGCTCAAAATGAAAAAAAGTGGAAGAGGAAAAGCCAAGAAAATTTTGTTTAATATCTAACGATTTGGAAATAACACACAACCACAGGGAGGGCAACAGGGAGCGAAAAATTATTTGGCCATCATCTGCAGAAGTTTTGCTTGGCATTGGCAGATTGGATGTGGAATGAGGGCCTGAGAACTTATTAATTTTCACAAAAGTCAGCCACACGCAAGAAATACATCCAAAACACATACTACTCCAAAAAGAAAATCGTGAAAAACTGTGACGTTATGCACATGAGTAAGCAAACAACAACATCCAAATTGCAGAGCATACTTGGCCGGGCATTTGTGGGTTCACTTCGGTTGGGAATGATGTACAGGATGGGATGGTTATAATGGGTTGGAAGTACATCCAACAAATTATGAGTAATTGTTGTGATGCTAGAGCGGTTTAAGTGGGAAAATATATATAGCTAGAGAGCTTTTAACTGATGAAGGGGGGAGAAAACCATATGTGGATGAAAAGGTAAACTAATGAGAAAAGACTAAATGAAATGGAGAACAGTAATTTAAACATGAAACCATTCAGGACATACTTTGAAGCAAAAACTAAGATAAAAGTGAAAATATATTGCGATTTTTGGTCTCATTGGAGCTATAATTATTTGCAGACCAAATACAACTATGTTACATATTAACAGACTTAAATCCTATCAGTCCTAAGTTTCCTGATGTCTGTATCAAAGGAATTGATCTGTTAAAATTTTTAACTTACAAATATTTGCAAGATATCACTAAAACTTTCAGCATAAAACTGAAACATCAAAAATTATTAAACTTTGGATCGATATTTATTTTCAGGTTAGCCATTGTATCGCCACGAATGAAGATCCTATGAAAGGTCATACAATTATTTGTTTGATCTATTAATGCCGAAAGAAAATTCTGTAAGTGTGTAAAGTTATCAAATAGCGGATCTTTTATTTTTAGAAAATATTTTCGAGGTGTATTTAAAAATCCAAGTATGAGGTTGGTTAAGGCCTACAAGCTATTATTATAATATTATTATTAAACCTAAAGCTGTCCGGAGAAATGCACCTCACAAGCAAATAAAAGTTCCAAATATAGTATTATTTGTTCACTTTTATAAAAAATTTGCAACAAATTATCTGAAAGCTACATCTGTTAATATGGGACTCTTACTATTGCCGCTGACTACTATGTCTACAATCTCTGAACGTCAACTCATGGACTTCTACAATTCTCTAGCGGAGCGCTTTATCACAGCAAGAGACTAAAGAGACTATCCCCAAATAATAGAACTTTACTCTTAAAAATGGTGGATGGCACAAGATGCACATAAAAACCACTGAGATCTAGGGGCTCTCCATCGGACAGATGGAGAGACAGACATGGCTGTATGAAATTGGCTTTGTCAAATGGCGGAGCCTAGCAGCATTTTAAACGATGCCGATTTATTGGTTGTCAATCTTTAAGGTCTGCGGTAGGGTTCGGTTTGCATTTTCCTGCCTCCTACCGCCTTCAAAAGGGTATCTAATGGGTTGCAAAACTCTTTGCTTTATGCATTTTTTCTCCACCTCTTTCTCCGCTCTATCTCAGTGTCCTCGCGTTACGGCACAAAAATGCAAAATTTTTGTGGGAAAAAACTGAAAAAAATTGCTGCCCCAGAAGAAGAAATGTCAAAATGTTGTTCGAGGACGAGTCGGCCTGTCTTATTTAGTAGCGAAAATGAGCAGCGGCATGCGCTTGGAAAATGGGGAGAAGGAAAGGCAGGAAAAGACAGCGTTTTGATTTTCCTTTTTTTCGGGCAGGGAACAGGATAGTCTAGAGCGTGCATTCTCTGGCTGATTTCCGTGGGTTGTTTCACCCTTGAAGGGGTTTTATGATTTCACCCTGATGTTTGCAATTTATATCCTATATCCTATACATAATCCTTTATCCAAGAAAGAAGTGCCATATCAAACATCTGCTACAAAAAAAAAAAAAAAAGAAACATAAGTCACTTCTATTCGGAAAAATTTATAAAAAATCTGTTTTGGACCAATGAATCTGCAAGGGTATGTAAAGCGTCGCCTCCCAAACTTTCTCCTCTTCTTGTTGTTGCTGTTGCAAGTTGTTCTTGTCATCAACAGTCAGCAACATTATCATTGTGGCTGCAAGTGGCAGTTGTTGCTGCTGTTGCTGCTGTTTGTCCTCATTATCGTTTGTTGCATGGCCTGCTCGCCTCCTCTCATGTCTTCTGCCCCTCTTCTCAACCATCATTTGTTGTTCCCTCGGCAACTTTAATGGGTTTGTAATGTAACTAAAGTGAACCCAGTTTCTCTTCTATGCCTCCTTTTTGTGGAATATATGTCTGAGATTTACATCTTTGGAAAGCCTTACAAACGGTACTAAAATTTAAGTAGTGCCCTCTTTTATTTTTCGACATTTATATTTAGAAAGCCTCACAGTCCTGCATTTTTCCATTTAAATTGTATTTTATAAGTTCTTAGTTTTCAGCTTAAATAACTTTATCCATTGAAAATTGTTTGGCATTTTTCCGAGTTAATTAAAAGAAGATTTCCGTCAACTTTGTCCGCAACTTAACCGCAAGAAGTGTCGCATAAATTACAAATTAGTTAAATCAGCCTGTGACCAGCCGAGTCGCCCTTCAGTCCTCCATCTGAGGGAACTTTTGTAACCTTCTACCACCGAAGCAGCTTCATCATCATCATCATTATTATCATGACCGTGGGCATCGCTATCATCTCTGTGCTTAGGAAAGTGAAAATAATGCAAATGATAAAATTATTTAATGATGCGGAAGTGCGTTGATAAGCAAATGACAAATAATCTGGAACAGAAATGCTACGCAGAATAAGGAGGCATTTCTTTTTTGGTATTTTTTTAGCCAGGGTATGTTGTTTTATGTGGTTTTATGTCGCAGGCACGATGAAGGATCTAAAGTAGGATATAGCAATTCGGTTGACTGCCCATCTGTTCATGTTAGTAATTAGATCTTGAGATCCACAAGAGTCTGAAGTATTTAAGTTGCATAGATGATAGTCTGAAGTCAAAAATTATTCAAAATGATGTATCCATCTCTCTAATAATATCTCTAATCTATTAAATGATAGTAGCTCTAACAATCATAGATATATCTCTCTTCTACCGGTAGTAAAATATGCATATGTTGGTACCAATGGTCCTTAAAACTCAATGTTGTACGATTATTCGTATTTTTATGATAGTCCCTTAGAAGTTACATATTATATAAGAATTTCATCGTACTACAGAATCACCATTTAGTATTTCAAATTAAAAGAATTCGAGCTAACTTCTATGTTAAGGGTGTCCCATAGTCGTAACATTCAATTGGCGCATTCTTTGTGTATTTTTATTTCCTTTCTTGTGGATTTGGTAAGCCAGACCTGAACACATCCATCCCATCCTGCTCTCAGCTGTGCCTGCGCGCATGCAATTTAAGTTGAAATCTATTTAGATTCAACTTTGTTCTCTCTAATGAGATGAGGTGGAAGGACGCCGCGTCGTCTCATGTGGCAACAGGCGAACTTTATGCGCCCATAAAGTCAGCTCCACAGGCCTAGGAGCGCACTCGTGTAGAGGCTCCAAAATGAGTCCATAACTCTGTTGTAATTTACATTTTCATTATGCCAAACCGCTTAGCGTACGGAAATGTACACCCGAAAAACAAAAATGCACAAATTAAACGCGTGACAGGCTTTATAGACTACTCTGTCGGATGGATGGATTGAAATCCATATATGTACGTTCTTTTTTCAGCTTCTGTCACACTCAATTGCTCTTGGATAAATTTATTTCACAGACAGCGAAATTAAATTTGTTCCCACAGAGAAAAAGAAATACTCGTTCAGTTGTTGATATGCTCATTAAGGGATTCTGTTGGTTTGCCAAATAAAAAGCGTAGCATGTGTCAAGGGGTTGGGTTTATGGGGCTGTTTAGTTTTTATTTAATTTTGGAATTTGTTGAATGAAATAAGCACTGAGCACAATTTGTTTAGGTGGGTGTAATATGTTTATATTTAATAAAACTGTTTGCAGTTTATTTAATAATTGAAAGCTCTTAAAATTCATGTTACCTTAGAGTAAAACGAAGATATAAAAATAATACGAAACGCTTGGGGTCCGACCCTATAATGCCTAGTACCTAGTACAAGTATGCACTGAAAAGCTCGTTGCTCTAGCTTTAATAGTGCTCGAAAGCCAGGTGTTCAAATAGCCAAATAATTGGTGCTCACCCACATCTTTTATTCATTCTACCGTTAATAATGTTCCGATTTCAACGGGTGCCTAAAATTTAATAAATTTGACAATGCCTTTTGATTCGGCGTTTTCTGATTTCTCGTATCTTCAAAAATTGTTAATAAAATACGCTTAATGCAGTGCAAACTCACAGGAGTTTGGGTAGTCTCCGAGTTGATTTCCGATAAATCTGCTGGCCATGGGCCTTCTAATGATTTAACCTTCAACTCAGTTTTACCTCTTTATCCTCATTATTCCTATGCACCCAAAAACCGTCACCCCACCCCCTCATAGAGACAGTCTGCGGCATTTTGTGGTCTTGTTCATTCAGACTCCAGTCCGCAATCATTCGTTCGTTGAAAATGCAGCAGGGGGCAACAGCCTGGGGTTATGTTGTGTTCTGTGTTGCAATGTTGCACCTACATAAAATGGCTAAATGATGCGTTAAAAATGAGAGGGAGTTCCTCTCGCTCAGGGCCTTGCCACGGGGGACCAGGCACCGGGCCGAGTGGACAAACTGTCGCAGTCACAAATTTTAGTCGGCTCGGCCAAGGTCTGTTCTACGTACAACATAATTTTTTGGAGAGTGGGGGGTGTGGGGTGTGGGGTCGTAAAGTACCCAAAAAGGCAACATTTGCTAATGACAAACAATTGCAGCATTTTGCCAAGGAGAATGGGTCGGGTCCCGCCCGGTCTATGGCCTCCAAGTGGACAACTTTTATTATTATGCAATGTGCGTTTCACACCGCAAAAATGCCGGGAAAAAAAGTCTGCAAGAAAATTTAAGGGAAAAACCCTCAGTTACGGCCGTACCGTGGCATGTGCTGCACATAAATATCTCTTGGTATTTTTTGGTATTTTTTTCTATCCTGTTGGTATTTTAATTGCACTGAAAGTGTGCAACCGAAAAAAAGAAAAAGATATTAACTCATCCTTTTTATGCATTCATAATAACCGGCGACTGTCACACAAGACCACAAGGAGGGAGGGCCTGGAGCGGTGGCATGCGGTTGGGATCCATAGAGCGCTTCATGATTTGTGGCATATTTATGTAAATTTGTGGTTTTTCTGTTGTCGCTTAAGCATCTCTCCAGAGCCGGGCAAAAACCAGCCAGCACAAGGCAGAGCCAACAGCGCCAACAGCCCGGCAGCAGGTGTTGTGGCCAAGCAATTAGTGAGAGTCCGCAGCACGGCCCAGAGAATTTTCTATGATGGCCAACTTAAAGACTGGGAGCCAGCCAGCCAGTTTGGGCTCGGTGGCTTAGTTGCACTCTAGAATGTTTTAATTATGATTTATCAAAAAAATTCAAACAACTTTGGGGTGGAGAGAAGGTAGGTTTTATTTTGATACATAGTTTGAATACTAGAAATATTTTATAAAGAGGAATTTTAGAGATTCAGATTTGTCTACAATGCTTCTTGGAATCTTAGTTTTTGCGGTTAATCCAGTTGCTAAATCCAAACACCTGAAATATGTGAATCTTTGATGTGAAATTAGCAGTAGATAAAATTTTGATATATTAAATTTGGTGAAAGACATTCGCATAACTTCTAAAATTATCCAATCATTATTCACCATCAAATATTCAGTTATCTAACAAGCAATTTTCTTATATGAACGATGCTTCCACTTCGCCTTGAAGTTAGATTAAATCGAACATCTTTCACTTAAAGACAAATTCAGAGGCTGTCTAATCTTTGACTCCATGGTACTAGAAATGAAACATTTGCTATTCAGCAGGCCACAACTCTTGAGTTGGCCACGAGATGGGGCGGGGGAGAGGTCAAATGGCTGCACGTGGCTAATCAATTTGCAGAGCCAGACCTAGTACGAGGACGTCTACGACAGCCCACGTTTATTCCTCTTTCCACTCTTTTTTTATTCTATTGCTCATCTGTTCTTGTGGCAAGGAAAACGCAGCACACGCCCGAGAGGCTTGACCACTCTCACAGATACACACCAATGCGTTCAGTCTGTCTGTTGACATTGTTGTTGGAGCTGTCCATACCTCTGTCCATCGTGTCCTGTCCGGTACCGAAAGCGACCCGAGCCGAGCTGAACAGAACTGAACTGTCGTTGCCTTCGACGACAGGTGTGCATGATTTATGAGATTTACATATCAGTTCGCGCTGATGAAGCGCGTTGATGCGCTGACAACGACAGGCGTCAACCGCCCCCCCTGACAGGATACACCCAAAGGCGGTGGGAGGGCAGATGGTATTAGGAGAAGTATGGACGAATACGGCCCTCCATAGAAGTAGGAAAAAATGGGATGCAAATTTGTGCACTGATTGATGATATTAAGCTTGTTTAGGTTAGGCCGACTCCTCCCCCAGCGACCAGAAACACTACACATCCCACATCGGTCCTCCTGCTCAGTGACGCTCATAAGGCAAATGAATATCAAAGACTACTACTACGTACATGTGGCATGTGTGGCAAAAAGTATTGCATACTTAAGGGAGTTCGTTGGAAGAAAGTTTTGTATTACTTTTTCCTTGCCTTGCCCTGAGGCTCGTTTATTATTTACTTGGCCTTGGCATTTGATGTTGTGGTTAATGAATAAAGTAAATATATTTTTTTGGGGTAACTTAAGAATTATTATACTCCGTCAATGTCTCTCTATGTTATTATTCCAACTAATGTTACTTCTAACTTTCTCAAACCCAAGGAATAATTGTATATCAACGCTTTTTTGCGCTTAAAAATTATATAGGTAGCAAAGAAACATCTGAGACAGCCGACAGAGGGATAGACGATAATCCGAAGCAGCGGCTGACAGACTTTTTGAATATTTTATACTGTAGTCGAGCATGAATGTGGCGCGTCATGTACACGCAATGTATGTTGTTTTTCCATTTTCGGGAATTCTCTTTTGCAGCATTCCCTTGTGGGAGCAGTCGGTAACAAGGACTTGCCATCGTCGATCCAGGAATTTAGAGATCATCCTGCCTATATGACTCTGCCTTTTTGGTTAATTAAGATTATAAATTCCTTATAGGATTAAAAAATTTTCCTTGTTTGAAAAGGTAAGCGAGTAAATTAATGGATTAAAACTTCTATAAATTCTGCCACTTAGTCCGATGGTTACAGTCTTAAATTTTAACAAATAAAATCCGGCCGGTACAGTTTTTAAATTTTAACAATAAAATCCAAATATTATTGGGTTTATATTGTATCCTTTTCCTTTTCCTGGAATATCCATGTGTATAAACATAATGAAATCATTAGAGAGACGGTTGCTGGAGAACAACGTAGTAGCTGCCTCTAGCAAACAATCAATTCGAGACCCACTCTTTCTCCCTCTCTCCTACTCGCGTATATATTCCTCTGCTCTTCTCTGGCCACCCTCTCTCTCTTTGAAAATGTGCTCATTAACCAGACGTGGCAGGCCTGGCAGACGACAGCCTCCGCCTCCTGCCACAGACTCTGCTCCCAAAAGCCCTTTGCCCCACTCGACTGCCATCGCACACAAAATCAGCGGCAGGCAACATGTGTTGCTGATATTTTTATGACATCGGATACATGCAGTCTCTCCATTTCATGCCCAGTACCACGCCCAGTAGGAAAAGCAGCCTAAGCTGCCTAATTGTTAGGCACACAATTCACAAAACTCTGAACATCAACGTTGACACCAACAGCTAGAACGTGGAATAACAGACAACTAACGCACAGATTTGTAGAGCTACTACTTTGGATGGAGGACCATGTAAGAGCCATAAAAATGTAATCTGCGAGTATTTTTAATGACCCAAAGGGCTTCCAAAGGCAAAATATTCACTCTGAGAACTGGGAATAGAACACTACTGTTAAATAATTTGCTTACTTAAGACGTAAGGAAATTTCTAGAATTCTAGAATATTAGCATCTACTACATACTTGTCTTTTTGAAGTTGGGTTCGAATTCATTCGAATCTTTTAAACCTTAAAATCCTTTATTGTGTTTTCTTCCCGTAGGATATCCTATAAACAATATGTATTTTTTTCTAAATAACCAATTGCAACTCCCTGAATATTTACAGCCTTGATTTGCTCTAATAAATCGAGATTTAATTTTATGGCTGTTTCATTAATAGGCCAATAACCGCTTGTGCCTCAACTGGCCCATTACTGGTGCGCCTCCCCTTAACCAAGCAGCCCGACCTCCTCTCATTTAGGTCCTCAGGGCACTCCACTCCAGGCCATAGGTTTCACTCCTTTTGGCTGATCAATAAAATGCGAGCGAGAGCTAAATCAATTAGCCGCTGGCCGAAGGGAGCGGAAGGGCGGGAGCTGGCCAACTTCTTGGCACTTTCATGAACTTCTGGCGGGTAATTAAAATCCACCCACAATGCCAATCCATACAAACGGGAGAACACAGATTTCACTAATTACTTTTATGACCCAAATTTGCTGACTGCGCACTTTGCTATAAATTCTTACCTTGAACAATAATAAACCCCGGCGGACATCAGATGCAGACTGTTACTAGTAGTATAGAAAACTCTGCGACAATTGAATAAGGCAGGCCAAATATATGTACTATAGTTTATAGTAGTAATAGTTTATACTGAAAAAAATTATCATTTATATGTTATTTTTCGTTTTATCGAAACGTCTGAAAAATCAATTGGTATATTTATAAAAATTTAATGTTTTATTAAATACATACTTCTACACAATTATTTTAATTTGTTTTTTAGAAAATGTGTACAAATAAAATTAAAATTTTGTTCTTAATTAATTTTTTGGTCCCTTCTTAAAATATTTCTGATCTCGCGTAAAAATTGAATCACAAATCTCAAAAAAACCGCGACCGATGATAAAATTTAATCAGGCCATAGTTCAGTGAAACTGCGATTTATAAAACTGATTCACTTTCAGCGACTCAGCATCCAATAATCTTTACAAACAGGCATACTAGGGGGCGCTGATAAAACATTGTGCTAATAAACGCCACTTTTTTTAAACAAATTATAGCACTGTTGGCTAGTGTAATCCAGCAAAAATTGACCGACAATGATTATGACTCGGTTGACTTAATAGGATAGGAGTAAATAGGATGGATAATAATAACTAAAAAGCGCCGTTTTAATACACATAGTGTAGCCCCAGCTTTAATGACATGGTGTCCCTATTCGTGTGTCGCGCAGTGTACATTCATCAATGAGGGCCAATGCTCTTCGTTCTTCGCTTTCCGCTCTCCGTTAATCTCTAACCATTCACTATGCTCTGCTCCTTCTATTGCGTCTTCTCATGCTTCCTCCTTCGCCCCATTCCCAAAACTAATCGAAGACGCTTGCTTGCCCGATAAATTTATTGCTGCTGCGGGGGGGTAGGGGGTGGTTGTGTGTGCGGGAGCGGGATAGCACAACTGCTCCTTTGACCTGTCTGCTTCAGTCTCGCGGCGCAGCTCCTTCTCTCCTCCTTCTTCGTGCTGTTCTTCTTGCAATTGTTATAGTATATTCGCTTCTTCTTTATTTTCGCCTCGGGCTCCGCAAACAAGTTTCTTGTGTTCCGACAAAAAGGAACAGAAACAGAAACAAAATGAAACAGAAAACAGAAAAAAAATCTTTTTTTTGCCGTCAGCTGCTCGGCTGCAGAAAACTCGTTGCGCGGCTCTGGCTGCGCTTGTTGCGCCTTTTGTTGTAAATTATAAAAGAAATAAAGCAAAATCAGTACTAGGAACGCCATAAGAAGTCGATATCCCGACCATAGGATACCCTAAGCCTTAAGTGGAGATAGATTTTATAAGAATTCAGAATGAAATTACTTGATGGATATTAATGCAAATAGAATGGCCTGTTGGTGGCGTATGCCTTGTCTATTATTTATCCATATTTATGCATTTATGATTTTTGTGGTTTGGTTTAACATTCCAAATAAATTTTATTTATTTAAGATCTTAAGTTCTTTAAGATTTTCAGATCGATGTACTCGATGTACTGCTTTATTCAAAATTTGGCCTGATTCAAAAATTTTCTTGAACTAAATTTAATAAAAATTAATTTAAATTAATTAATTTCAAAAATTAGATTTGTTTTTATTACAAATATATCAATACTATAGTCCCTTAACTTAGTTGCCTGAAAATGGTCAATTATATATAAATATTTTATCAAATTAGTACCGAAAACTATCTACTATTTTACTGATATGACAAAAGCTTTGTTAAGTCTTAAAAAAGTCAAAATTTAACTTCATTTGAAATACATTTAAATAAAAAAGGATTTATATTAGTTAACTAAAACCAATCTATAAATCAAATGTTATTTTAACAAAGAACTACACCATTTACTATTTGGTAATCTATAACTACCCTTTCTCACAACGATTACAGGGTATAAATATGCGACAGCGCCTCGCGTCGGCGGCTCTGCTTTGGAGGGTCTGCCTGCCTTTGAAGTTTTTAGGCCTTCTAATAAGCCGTTGGTTGTCGTCGGCGTTGTTGTTGTTGTTTTTGAGATAGCCAAGCCCCTCTGTCCCAGCCTCCTTTTCAGTCTGAGATTTTGCAAAAAATTAATTTGTGTAAATTTTGATTGGCGAGGGTGTGTAAATGGTAATTGATGTGGGTGCAACAGGCGGCGGAAAAGCTGAGAGTAGAATCTTAAGCAGAAACTGGATTGGATTTTATTTTGAATACCGATGTATGTAATTTAATAACTTTAACTGAGAATTTAGACACCTATTATTTGAATAGATTATATTTTCCACACCACCACACTGGTTTTGTGATAGAATATTTAATGGAAGCACCTGAAATATGCATTTCAATGGCGGTAGTACGTACTAAACTGTTTCTAAAAATCCACGATACAAATCAAATATGGTTTCTTTTTATCAAGATTAATAATTGTGCACATACAAAATACAACGAGTATAAAGTAGTCACTTTTCCTGCCTGGATACTACAAAATGTTTGCATGTTACATTTTTGTACAAAACAGTTGGTTTTTAATAAAATAATGCCTAAAATCTGTCAGAAAATAAGAATAATAATGATTCAAAATTTAAAACGAACTGATTATATATCCAAATCAGATAAGTATATCCGACAAATTTCGAACACCCTTTATTTTATCCACCGATAGGAATTCTCTCCCAAGCGATGCTCATTTTTATCCACACCACAAAAAGCAGCGACAAGAACAACCAACTCCAAAGGCTCCTCCGGAAGTAAGGCGACCATGAGTGCGAGTGGGATGACCACAGTAACACCGAAAGGTGGCGCTCTATCTCACCGAAAACGGCATTTTTTGAGCGATTTCGCCGCGATACTCAGAGAGCGAACAAACATTTTGTTGTTGGGGGAAAGAAACAGCTTGTGCTGTGGGTGGAAGGAGAGCAGAGAGGCAGTGAGAGAAGCACGCTTTGTTTTTATTTCATTATGTGTTCGCAGCAATCGACAGAGAGAGAGCGTAAGAAACAAAGTAAACGGGAGAGAGAGAGAGAGAGAGCGTCGGGCATTTTGTTGAGGCTTTTGAAACTGGTGGGGCTTTTCAAACTGTCAGTTGATTCGACCGTTACAACGAAGCAAGTCATTCACGTTCGTGCGGAAATTTCGTGCTCTCGTCGTCGTCTGCGTCGTTTTCCCGTACCGAGTACCGAGTGTGTTGTATTAAAAGCCGGAGCTTGTGGGTCTTGACTGGGACTCCACTCCAGATCCAAATCCAAATACGCATCCACGGCCCACGGCCCGCCCACGTTTGGCGGCAAATTAAAAACAAACAAAATTCCAATTTTTGTTTGTCGTGAATTTAAAAAAAGTACGAGAATATTTACTATAAAATATTTTTCTATAAAATAAGAATAATGTATTTTTATTTGTTGATGACTGAAAGACCCAACTGAATTAAATTACGTGTTAAATTGTTTAACAAAATTAACAAACCGCATCCACAAAACAGCTCGTTATTGCAGCGCTTTGTGAGGCATGCAAATTAATTAAAAATACTCGTACCATACAGAAAATGATTCTATTCGTGTATAGGAACACATGCATATGTATATATATCCAGATCTGCCTTAGGAAATGCACTAGAGCTGTGTTTCAATGGACGGGAAACTACTATAACGAAATTAATATTTCATGGCTATTAAGATTATACACGAACAAAACGTATTATCAAATTTAATATCAACTTTCATGGTTTATTAGCTAATGATATGTTTAACTAATGAATCTCAAAGCAAAATTCGAATTTGATTTGAGATGACTAACAAAATTTAAAATAAACAAAACTTTAAATGAATTAATGAAGAAAATATAAAAGAAAATTAAATATTATTTGATTATTTGACACCTACATAATCGATAAATGATTGAAAATAAAATATATCAAATATTTTAGATTCAAATGAAATGAAATACGTTATGATGAAACAATGTCAAATGTGCCAAAAGGAAACCCTATAACTCAAACCGCATTAGTAACCAAAACCAACAGAACAACTTTCAATATTCCAAATTCAGAAACAAAAACAAAAACTTTTGCGGTTGCTGATGATTATTACGAGTATTGTTTGTACTTGGAGACTCGACTCGGTCTGGTTCGGTTTTATCAATTACAGTGTTTTTTGTTTTCTGCTCCCCCCAATGTGCGATAAGCAAACGAGCGCTTGAAGGAAACAAAAATTGTTCTGAGAAAATGATGTTTTTGGTAATTGGATATTTACTATTCGGGCATCGGAGAGAAGGGGAAGCACCGCCACATAGAGAACAATAGCCAAGGAATGCTAGAGTACAATTTTATGCTAGAGAAATCGAGACCCCATTGAAAAAGAATTCATGGATACTAGAGCGACTAGAATTCCCCATGCCCCAAAATCAAAAGTTGAAAAACCTTCGGGAATTCAAGTGAATACTATTATTCATGCATATGTGACAATTAAATTAAAAATTTCTAAATCAGATAAAACAAAAGATGAAGATTATTTTGCACTTGGCAACTAAATGATTTGTAAATTTGTCATAAATCAGAGAAGCAGACAATCCTTCCACTTGCGTGAATTAAACAATACTGCACTGAGATAAAAATAAAAAAGTTTGAGATATAGAAATCGTACGAGTAGTAATATTTCTATAACTTGAGTTCCGGAAACGGGACCCACAGGCTTGAATCAAGATAGTATTCTTAGAAATACTGATAAAAACCTCTTGGAATAATGTTGCAGTGACTTGAAATAAGCGTTCTGTTTTTACCTCCACTTCCATACATATATAAAAGTACTTTAAAGATTGGTTTCTCTTCTTAAAACTATGTACATTCTGTATTTTCTCAGTGTATTCGTTGTTGCTTTAAAAGCAATCAAAATCAACAAACAGCGACAGCTTTGAGCTGTGCTTTAAAAGAAATACGAGCAGAGCAGAGCTGAGTAAAGCAGAGCAAAGAAAATAAGATAAACAAAGAAAGCTAAGTAAATGGGGAGAACAAAGCGCGCTATAAAGACGGTCTGGGCTGGGCTGGGCATAGGCCTATTGTTTTGGGGGAAACTGCATGAAACTGCACATCGGAAATGATTATAGGCAAGACGACAGGGGGGAAAGTGGAGCGGTAGGGTGTCTGTGCCTTCGTCATTAACTGACTCACGATGCACATGGCCGCATGTTGCATACAAGGAAGGCACTCAACAGACCCCCACTACTACCCTGCAAACAGCAAAGCTGTCCTGTCAGAAAGAGAGAGCAAGAAACAACTCTGCGCAGGGCAGGGTGTATTTATTCAGGGTGAGGCGCTGCCGTTTAAGTTGGCACACAGAGAGAGGATTTTTCTCTAGTTTCACCCGAATTTTTACATACTTTGCGGCGAAGTGCTCTCTTTGCCTGACATCCGCCGCTCAGCCGCTCCTTTCCTTTCATTCCAAAAAACTTCCTTGTACCGTGCACATTCCTTTCTCGTCATCGTTTCGTCGTGGTTCAGACTAACCGTAATCGCGTCGTTTCTTTTGGGCTTGTAAGCATGAGTGAGTGTGAGTGACATGACTCAACAAGAGACGCACCAACGACTGTATGTAGAAGCTGTACACACACACACACGCACAGGCATATCCATACAACTGCGGCGAATTCAATGACGTCGCAAAAACTTTTGTTGTGCGTTTTATGTGTATGTGTATGTGTGTGTTTAATGCGTGTGCTTTTGGGCAACGAGCAAATCGATTTAATTTATAAAAAATTAATACAAAAACCGGGCAGAGCGATACTAGTATTCCCCCGTAAAAACTATCAGAACTCGAGTGTTTTCGTTTTTTTTTTTTTGGCTGCGGCATACGATTTTAATTAAAAGCTGTATGTGAATTTTGATGAAACCGCAATGCTAGCAGCAGCAGCAGCAAAAAGAAACAACATTTTATCACCATTTTAAGAGCAGAAGAGCAAAAGAGAAGCAGCATCAGACGCGGTCTGTGTGTGTGTTTGCCTGTGCGTGTGTGTGTGTGTATGTGTTGAAAAAGCCGGCAATCAATGCCAAAAGCCATTCAACATTGAGAGCGGGACAAAAACAACTAAAACCAAAAACAAAAGCAAAAGCAAAGCAAAGTCGAATGAAAGTAAAAGCATAAATGAAGAAACAAAAAGAAAACCAAGCAGAAACAAGAACAAAAATGCCAATAAGAAAAAGCAGAGCAACATCAAACATTAATACAAAAAACAAAAATATTAATAATAAGAATATTTTTAATAATAGGAAAATAGACATGAAAAAGAAAGAACTTGTATAAATTTCATATGAACAATTTTGTGGAATTGGAGAGTTCTTCCAATAATTACTCTAAATATTCTATTAATTCCTTTAAACTAAATTATGATTTTAAATGTATAATAATACTTTATAATCAAACAGACAGAAACACTAAAACAGTACACCCTTTGGTAAAATCATTCAATAAGCAATAAAAACAAGAAACAAATAACAATGTCAAAGTACATAAAATATAATTTATATTATAATCATTTTTAATAATTACTATTTCTAAATTTTTATCTTTTAGAAATTACCAAACGTTGACAGCAATATTCTTCAAAAAATAAACACGGAGATTGCTAAAACTGTTGGTGTTTTAAAAATGAGCATAACTTAAACAAAAGAAGAAACCAGTGCGTATAAATAAAACAAAAAGTTGTAAAAATTCTTGAATAAATAGTTGAATCAAACTTCAACCAAAAAAGTGAGAGAGAAAGAAGAGAGAGTAAAGAACGAAAAATCAACCCAAAAAGTGATTACGATTCAAGTGATTTTTCTTTCGGCGTGCGTTGGTATAAATAAAAGGCAGCAAAATTTACTACAACGTCGCCTTTGGCAGCGCCAACTCCAGCATCCACCCCCCCAGCGGCACATCCACCACCACCGGGAGTACCTTCCAGTACCAGTACCAGCATCAGCAACACCACCACCCCCCAAGCAGCAGCAGCAGCAGCGGCGGAAGAATGCTCTTTGAGAATCCAGCGGTTGCGGCCAAGTTGCCGTTTCCATACAATGTGCCGCCGCCTCTCCAGGCGGCAGCAGCAGCAGCGGCAGCTGTGCCAAATTTAAGGTGAGTTGGCAGTCCTTTTGCTTTGCACTCTTTATCGCTCCACACGTTCCACGCTCCACGCTCCACTCTCTATCGGGCTCTTGCTCTCCCTTTTAAAGCATAAAGATGGGGATGGAGAGGGGAAGCATAAAAATAAGAACTCTCTCCATGTTGTTGATGCCCGTCTCAAGGCCATTAAAGGCGTTAATGCGCTTTGAGGTTTCGTATACCCGTTGTACATACACGGGGAGCACAAGGGTATGTTGTATTCAAGAGGGCTTATGTAACCGAAATAAAAGTATGGAGAATTCCATAAAATAATTTTATTTTCACTTTTTATTATAAAAAAAAAAGGAGTTATTTCTGATTTTAAAATTATATTTATTATTGTTTATTTTATAAAAAGTATTATAAAAATTATAATCCGTTTGATCCCCGAAATTCTATTAACAATAGAATTAAGGATATCTAGATATCATATTTAGAAAAATATGTTTCAGCCACATATCCATGTAGTAATGTTATACGTAAATCTATGAGCTGTTCATCTACAAAAATATTCAGCAGATCCTATTACTATTTATGAAATACTTTATAATATAATATTTCTATTTTTAAAATCTCTATTGAATTCCCATCTTAGTGCTCATGCAATCCTTTAGAGAGTATCTCTTATCCCACACTCAAAATTTCCCTACTAAGTTAAGGTGTTGCTATTCATTTTTCATGGGCCTTTGGCCGTCCCGTCCGGTCGCCTTCTTCTCGCACAACTTTTCCTCAGTGGCATATTTATGAAAATTGTTTTGCTCTTTGGCTGCTTTTTAAATTTTTCATCAGCCACTCAGCGGAGTCTCAGTTTTCAGTCTCTGAGTCGCTCTCTCTGTCTGGGCGGGGAAGAAATGTGCTAACCTATAATTTTTATAAGTTGCTGTTCGTAAATTGCATTCATTTATTAGATGAGATTGAGGGCGAGGTTTACTGTGCAAGTTGTCGTATTAATATTCCGTTTGGGGCGGGGAAAACCGGAAGACTGGACCGGTGTGGTAATAAGGTTGATTATGGATTTCAAAGGGCATATTTTTGCAAGGAAAATTCTGAGAGACTCTTGATGAAAGTAAAACATAAATAAAAGCAATATCAAAAGAATCTATAAACACTGTACAATATTTTATTCTTATCCGGATTACACAGACACAAATTAATATAGATTGACATTCTCCAGCTTGAAATTTGCATAATATTTTCCCATTATAAGCCATAAAAGATATAACAAATGATTGTAGGCTTTCCGTAAGATTATTAATGCCCTGCGTTTGCCTCGAGTGACGGTCCCATAATAAACCATTTTTTTAGGGCCAAAAAAGTGAGAGTAAAACCGTATTTGCGACTTGCTTTGCGACTTGCTTTACTTTTGATATTAAATAACGATCGTCTGGCGCCATGCAATTAAGAGTTTACGCTTTTATTATTATTTTTCTCTTCTTTGGGTTTGTCTTACCAATTAGCATTTTATTTATTGTTTCATAATTTTTTCTCTTGGCATGTGGCATACTTTGGTCAGGCTTTAAATTAAAACTATAAAAAAATGTGATGGATACGTATACATACGTTTATCACACGCACTATCTGAGGCAGCTACCTTTTGATTTTGGCTTAGGAATCGATAAATATACATATATTATACATATATTATCTAGATGAAGGGAACAGAATGATGAAACTTTTGTGATTAAAAAGGGACCAATACGGTTCGGGGATTACGCGAAAAATCCCATGAAATCTTTGGTTCTCTCACGAGTAAGCTTGGGATAAGAAAATGTGGATGGAGTATTACTGGAAGAAGTCTAGACTGGAATAGACATTCCAGAGCATTTTTTTAGGTCAGTTCCTGTCTAAATGGATGATTTTATAGTGATGTCTATACCTTGTTACACTTAACAAAAGTTACAAAGCTTAACAAAACAAAAGGTACTTTTATTTATGTACATATAATTATGCATCTATAACACAGCCCCACAAAAAAAAAAAAGTGTCGTGCGCGGCTGACCAGAGTATCATATCCCTATGTATTTTAGGGCCCTGAACACGAATCCAAGGTCTTTGATTTGCTCTATCACGTCAGGTTTTTTTTCTAACCTCAAAAAACCAATATGATCGAAACATGGTGGAAATTCATTTAAAAAATTCATCGGACTTGCTTGAAATTCGTCATACATGGCTTTTGGAGTCGCTGATTACGAATTTGAGGTCAGTTTTCTTGTTTCGAGATGTATTGAGTTCTTTTCTCTTCAAAAGATCTATTTAAAGGGGAAGATGTAGATGTAGATGTAATGTAGATGTAGCAAGGCCGGGGAGTTATTCGTTTTAAGTGAATCGGGCCTTACTGGATCCGCCATTTGGAATTTTTAAAACTGACTTCAAATTCGTAATTATTGACCCCAAAATAAAGCCCCCAGTGACGAGTTTTACTGGAAAATCCGATGAATTTTTCAAATGAATTTCCACCATGTTTCGATCATATTGGTTTTTGAGGTTAGAAAAAAGACCTGACGTGATGGAGCAAATCTGACCTTGGATTCGTGTTCAGGGCCCCAAAATACATAGGGATATGATACTCTGGTCAGCCGCGCACATACACTTTTTTTGTGGGGCTGTGTAATCTATAAAACCCACGGACTTGACATTCAAATTGAAAGGCCAAAAGACCTCTAAAAACCCCCTCATCCAATCCATTGTTCATTCAGAAATTACATAAGTTTTTTCTGCCGTCAAATATCGTATTACTGGGAATAACAACAATTTATTTTTTATACCCGATACTCAAAATGAGTATTGGGGTATATTAGATTTGTGGTAAAAGTGGATGTGTGTAACGTCCAGAAGGAAGCGTTTCCGACCCCATAAAGAAGTATATATATTCTTGATCAGCATCAATAGCCGAGTCGATTGAGCCATGTCTGTCTGTCCGTCCGTCCGTCCGTCCGTCCGTCCGTCCGTCCGTCTGTCCGTCCCTATTAGCGCCTAGTGCTCAAAGACTATAAGAGCTAGAGCAACGACATTTTGTATCCAGCCTTCTGTGATATGTCACTGTTACAATTATATTTCAAAACTTGGCCCCGCCCACTTCCGCCCCCACAAAGGACGAAAATCTGTGGCATCCACAATTTTAAAGATACGAGAAAATTAAGAACGCAGAATCGTAGAGAATAAATTTATCTTCTAGACTGCAGAATCTGAATGGATCGCATCATTATTATAGCCAGAATGAAGAAAACAATTTCATTTTTCTCGCCCTGTCTCTCTCTAACACACACGTATCATAGCCGGCTTTGCCTATTGCTAAATATGAGTTCCAAGATCTCAGAGACTATAAGAGCTAGAGCAACCAAATTTGGTATCCACACTCCTGTGATATCGGACCTTGACAGATTTGTTTCAAAATTTCGCCCCACCCCTTCCGCCCCCGCAAAGGACGAAAATCTGTGGCATCCACAGATCTCAGAGACTATTAGACCTGACTGTAGAGCTCTCACTGCTACACAACTATTTGTAATTTTTCACTGCAGAACTCACTGTTGATAGCTCACTGCTTCAAAATTTCGCCCCACCCCGTTCCGCAACCATAAACAACGAAAATCTGTGGCAACCACAATTTTAAAGATAGGAGATAGGAGAAAATTAAAACGCACAATCATAGAGAATGGCCATATCTACCAGATTGCCGAATCTTGCCTAATCCGAATCAGATCGGATTATTGTTATAGCCAAAAGAAACAAATAATTTGCAGTGGCTACGCAGCGCCCGTCGACACGTTCTGACTGATTTTCTGTCTCTCTCGCACACACTCTTTGTCGTTAAATGAACCCATACTGACTATGTATCGGGTATAAATGTAGAGTTGCGGTCGCAGCAGCAACTCACAACGTTCCCCCTCGTTTTAAATCTCAAAATGGCCAAAAAAAGATTCGGAAACACACAAAATAAAAAAAATGATCATCATGACACTTGACGCGGAACAAAAAAAAAAAAAAACTACTTGAAAAGCCAAAAGGCGTTGCGGAAACGCAGAAAAAGCTAAAGGAAAAAATACTCGTTCATAAGAAAAAGCCAAAAGGAAAATCTCTCATCGATGTTCGCGGGCATTGACTAAGCGTTGATTGGATTTAAAGTGACAGTAATAAATGACAACAAAGGCATGTTTCATTTATAAATACCAAAAATAATATGGAAAAAAATGCATGAAATATGTATTTTGGGAGACGAATTTTGTATACCTTTAGAAAAAGATTATTCAAGTATTTATAAAGATGGGAGATGGAAATATAAAACTAGAGTTTAGATATTATCACATATAATTATCATATTTTTGCCTAGATTTAGCCATCTAAATTTGTACAGAAATATTGGAATGGATGTACATATGTATAATTTTGAAGCACTTTTTAAAGGCTTTAGATTGTACAAAATTATTTCGATCGATACATCTATTATTTCTGGTTCTTGTTCTATGGAAGCTATGTATCCTCCGATCTATCCTGATTCTTATACAAGAGTTGTGTTCATAGGAAATACGAATTAACCCACATGACAAAGAGATTATTTATCATGTAAAAATAATAGGAATGGCAGTATCGACTACCCTAATAAATGCAGTCCTAAATGTTACAAACTGCTGCACCAAAATTGCGTTACCCTCCGAAAAAAAGAGTATCTCTTCTCTGCCAGATACTAAGAAAACAGTGCTCCTGGGTCTGGGCTGACTGAACTTGCACTAGAGATGATGATGATGGTCTGATGCCGATGCCGATGCCGTTGCCGGCAGATGAGAGTGAGGATGGATGGGATGGGATTCGTGGGAGACGCTAGACCCAAAGACGTGCTAAATAAACAGACATCGTCGCCACATTTTCAGAGTTTGACACAGTGACAGGCCAAACAAATAGCAGACCAACAGCAGCAGCAGAACAGGAGGAACTGTGCGACCAGAGTCTCTATAGAAACAGAAACAGAACCAAACTCTCATCTAATTTCATTTCGTTTTTCTCTGTGTTTTTTCCTTAGCAAGCAAATATTTTTCTTTGCCTCCTCATTTGGCAGCGTCTTTGGTTCGTGTTGTTCTCGGTTGTTGTTCTCTGATGCCAGTCTGCACTGTAATATGAGGCATTGAAAAATATTTGAATTCTTGACTCTTGTGTCTCTCGGTGCTTGCCTCTTGTTGTTTGCCTCTGGGTTCTTCTGGGTTAATTGTGCGTTTGGTTTAAATGCATTTAGTGCAGTCGTAATTAGCCAAATTGTTAACTTAATTATTTTTGGGCCACATCTTATGCATAGTTTGGCCTAACGAATGGGGACCTGGGGATCTGTGCTGTTTATGATGGAATAATGTGCTATGAAATATGTGATGGTTATTTGTCGAAATCAGTCGGACAAAAAGGTGATAAATGAAAACTATTTTCAATGTGAATCAGCCATCGTTTCAAATAGTACTTTATTCATCTTCTCGACAGTTTAATCATTATTAATATATATTTTTCTTATGATTGAAATTTCGAATAGTTTTTAGTAGAAGAATACCAGAATTTTCAGTCAAAATATTCATGATATTTCATTTGAAATGATGAAATTCGCTTGTGGAATATTTTCTCATTCAATCAAATATGTTTTCAGCCATTGAACAGCTGATTCCAGCTACCCCCCGCACTGTTGTAAATCTCTCTTATAATGCCGTACCGCACAGTTGTGGAGCTGTCATTGAACGAAAACGTACGGCTCAGAGGTAGAGGTTCCGCCTTAATTAGTCAAGCCCCAAGTCGATCATTCGAGTCACTTGTTTATGCAGCAGACAGTCGGATAAATAAGCATCAGACAGCAATTATATATATTTTATTTGCTGCACTGCTTGCATATTAATCGAGGCAAGCACCGAGTCTCCTGGCCCCCCGTTCCCTGCCTTCCTGGCCATGTAGTTTGTATCTTTATCTCGAAATAAGCTGACATACGTGGTCGTTCGGTCAGTCGCCAGGCAGGTAACTTGACCGACCTTCCTTCCTACTTGAGATGCTTTGTAATATCACAATTTAATGCTGAATTATCTAGAGATATGTATAGAGAAATGCAAACCTCAATCTTTCAACCCTTTCACGCTTTCTTTGTTCTGTCTCTCTGGGTTATTTAGATGCTACCTACAACATTTTACTTTTCACTCTCTTGGTAGTGTTTTTGGCGCATTTCAAATATGTTTTTCTTGTCTATTTGGCAAGTTTTTACATTGAATTTCCACCTCTAATGCTGGCTGGTGTCTGCTGCCTGGTGCTGCTGCTGCTGTGTGATTATTCATAAGAATTCTCTCGCAGACTGCTGTGCGGTGTGCCGGGGCGTTTTGAGTGACAGCTACAACGGCTGTCTGTACTTCTCTTATTAAGGTAGCACCGATAGTGGAGCACCACCCACATAAGATATTTATTTAACTGCGAATCCGAGAGCTCACTACTCGACTACTTACTTAAGTTGATTAAATCTTGTTCGCTTTCGGTGGAGCTTTGAGGTAGAAAATTTCTAGTTTTGGTTCGTTCTCTCTTATTGGTTTGCTTGGGATATAATTTATCATTGTACATTGCTTGGCGGAACTTTCTTTGAAGGTTTCTTTTATTCTTTCTGTTGGTTGTTTTTTGTACTTTAAAGTATTTTTCTGGGGTATAGGAAGAGTCTCATTAGCAACATATTCACATTCGTGGAAGGTGTGTGCTCTACTCGAATGTTACACTTGACGTACACATGTGAGTGGCAATTTCCCATTCAGATTTTGTTTCCGTACAATATTCGTCCTCAAAATACTATTATTCGTACCACTGGTTGGAAGTTTTCCATAATACTGACACATTTCCGATCTCTATTCGTCTAGAACTCAAATAAAATATTTTTGAAATATTTTTGAAAAATTCCTCCTATTTAACGGTGATGGTACTTTTCATTTGAACGTAAAATCGAATGTTTTTTATGATTTCATCCTAAAATATGACAAATCCTTCGTGGGAAATAGTCCCTGGTCGTATCATTCGAAACGATTGTATCCGTTCACTTATGAGACACTTTTTACAGCGAATCAACGTCATTCAACGGTAATGCTTTTGTGGAACAGGATTCTAAAACTATTTATAAGAGTTTATTGATCTGTAATCTGTATCTAGTGGATACTTTACAACTTATTTCGTTGGATTAATTCCACTCTTACTCTCAATAAAATCCTGCCAACATAAAAAGTACATTTAAGTGAGTTTTCGCAAAATAAAACGTTTTTTACTGATTCCTCGACTGTCTTCTCTTTGAGAGTACTCTCGCGTGTGCTCATTATCCGCGCGACCCATCTCTCATTTGTCTACCCACACACACACACGCACGCACGAAAGGTGCGTGCTATAGCTGTAAGTCGGCGACGCAATTGTTCTCACATGTTCGGGCCGCCAGCAGCAAATTGACCAGCCCAGCCAGAAATTGAAAAACGGAATGGACAACTCATATCTCATTTTGATTGGGAATGACATGCCAAAAAATAAAAAAAAATAGCAAAAAAACAAAATGTACTGGTAAAAGTTTTTGTTCAACAAAAAAGCAGCTTAAAAGTTCTTTGACTTTTACAGATATGTACATATATAGATAGTGTCTGTCGTATCTACAGATACATACATCAAAAATGTTGGCTCTATTTTGGGGCTCATTGTTACGTGTTTTTCGAGTGTCAGTCGTCCGCCTGGTCTGCAGCTTGAACTTTGGAGTTGACTCATTATTTGGATAGTGTTCAAAAATTCATCTGAGTCGCATACTTATTCATTCAACACGAGATATAGTATGTGGCAACATCTGCTCTGCACTTCACTTTATTTCAGACGCAGCTTCAGCTCCACTGCATAGATTCCATATAAAATTGAGCATGAATAGTTTTTCTCGGAATGTGAGTGAATACCGATGGATGTACATGGAGGGGTGTGGGGTTATATGCACATTGGGCACCCACGCATTGCTGTTGTTGGTGAAATTAGGCAATTGGGATATCGTGTGAGGAGCAAAGCTCGTAGATGAATTGAAGATCAAGAGATAAGACAATTGCGACTCCCTCCAGGCCACACTGTATATCATTCACATCTCGTGATAATAGTAAAATAAAGCAATTTCCAATGTCTGAAACGGACGTTGGGAATTCTGTGTCACAAATGGATCTTCAACAGCTTCATTCCACAAAAGTTTGTGGCCTTTCCTTCATGTGTGTTTTTTTTAGTTTTTTTTCCTGCAGATAAAATTGTAAAAGTTGCATAGTCTGCTTTTACTGTCAAGCGAGCGGCTGGCTGTGTGGCAGCATTTTCCTATATGCGGTCGGCAACTTTTTGAGCATTTTTCCTGCCTGCCTGGGATGGGGGGATGTGGGCGTATTTCAATTATTTGCACGAATTGCAATCCAGAAAAAAGGGGGAGGCTGGGGGGAGTCGAACTGCGTGTGTGTTTTTTTTCCCGTTTAATTGAAATGCCAGCTCGAACCCGGGGATCGCTCCCTGAAGTTGAAAGCTTTCGCGCAAATATTTTCCCCAAGATTAGAGATACAGATACGATTCGGGATGTGCGTGTGTGTTGTATCTGTGATATTTTGAAAGCTTTTCGATAAACATATAAACTGTTGACGTTTGTTATCAACATTTAAATGCCTAATGAGTTGCATGTGATTTGATGGATACATTCCCAATCAGCACACTGAAGTCCCTCATAAGCCCGTAAATCTTGCCTGACTTTGATTTGATTTTAGCTCCAACCTTCATATCGAATGAATATATTTTCCTACTATGCTTTCACTGCGTATAGAAATGCATCTCATGGATATGTAGATACTTCAAAAGTCTACACTCAATTACAGCCATACAGAAGCTGCCTCAAGAAAAATCCATATGCAAATTCTTGTAGGGCTATGCTGCAGAAAAAAAAAATCTTCTCTTGCCTGTTATTTGCCATATGAATGGAGGGAAATTGCATTTTCTCAAGTGCAGGGCCGCATTAAATTATGCACATACGAAGGGAAACGAGTACGGAGGGCGGGCGCCTTTCTCTTTGATATGAAAAATTGCATACGAAAAAAATGTACATAAGTGCATGACATTCTCAAGATTTCTAGCGCCAGAGCGAAACAGAGCGCAACCGAAACGAAAAGAAAATGAAATTGTGGGAATAAACAGAAACGAAAATGAAATTTATGGAATAATAAATAAAAAATAATGAAATAAAATAAATAAAAAGAAAAAAATTAAAATAAAATAAATAAAAAGAAAAAATGAAATAAAAGAAAATATAAAAAATAATATAATTTATGGAAATAAATAAAAAGATAGCGAAACAGTGTGGAAACGAAAATGAAATTGTGGGAATAAATAAAAAATGAAAATTATGGAAATAAATAAAAATAAAAATATAAAAGAAAATAATATAAGAATAAATAAATAAAAAAAAATAAATAAAAAAAATTATTTCTTAAACAATAATTATTTGAAAAGATTGAACGCAATAATCCACCATACGGTACCCTGAATTATATGCAATTATATTCAGATATCTTACCTTGATGGTCGGCCAACCATAACATCTGTCATTCATTCCCACAGTATTGGAATATTCCTTTAATTGAATGTGGAACACATGCATTAGATATTTGTCCCACATTTTCTTGATCAATTACAATCAATTTCCTTCCCATTTTCCAATCGCCCTCTCATTTCTGTATTTTTTATCTAGGTCAATCTTAGACTGGTATTTGTCGGCCCACCGCATGTCGCCGTCAATTTTGTTGAATGTTTTTTTTATTTTGAGAAATTTTGATATGAAAACAAATTTGGCGACACAGAATATTTTAAATATTTTTGCGATGTTTGTGATGTGCCAAAACAAATCGAACGAACGAATTGTTGGATGTATGAAATATTTGCATAAATTGTGTAAAATGTTTTGGTTTTGGTTTATTTTTCAAGCAAACTGAAGACTTAATGAAGCCATTATTCGAGCGAACTCCCCTATTGATACAATTTCTATATCTCAACCCCCCGCCTAACTATCTCAAGACACAAGTAATGAGCGTCTCATTAAGAGCAGTTTTTTGTGGTGGCTCGCGGTAGCTGTAGATGAATAAGTTTGGCCCATTGCGCATTTGGTTCATTAACCTCTCCAAGCTACGAACTACAACTACAACTACAACTACAACTTCAATTGTTGTTCATTTTTTGCGCTGCTGCTGCCCGCCTGCCTGGGAGTTCATTGTTGTGTTGGCCAAGAAAGCCGGCCGCGAGTTGGCCTAACAAAATGCTTATAAAAGAGAAGCGAAAAGAGAAAAAATAACAAAATGGTTTGCTACTACCCATGGCCTGATATGCCAATTAAAGTGCGACCAGCTCGGCCCGAACCCCACAGAGTCGGGGGAGCAGCGTCTCTAGTTGGGGGCGTGTGCTTTCTCCTGAACAAGCTGCTGGTTAGCCCCGTGCGGGGACCTCTTTGTTAGCCTGGTTTACGGGCTAATGCCAAACAATTATTTAAAATTAGCTGCCATAAAAAAGAAATCTTGCTTCTGAAAGTCAAGTCTTGGCAGTAGCTCCGTTGGATAAAGTTTTCCCGGGGCTGCTAGAATACAAGTGCTCGAAGAAAATGTTGTTTATTGAGTAACTGAAGAGAAGGTTATTGTGGAAGTTTATAGGAAAACTCAGGCGATGAAATAAAAACAGAGAAGTATCTGAGCTTAAAGAAGATTAAATATTTTGAAAATTAACATTTCGGATAAGAAAAGAATGAGTAAATCAACATGGGAGCGTACTTTAAGTAAATGGATGAATATATTTCAGAGAATTCTTGTCTTCCCTTAGGTATTTTCTCCTCTAATCCCTTCTGTGTCTTGTACTGTCCCTCGCCTATGGGTAATCTGCACAGCGAATCATTTCTCTGAGATACAGAACTCTTGACATATTTTTGTAGTAGTTCTGTAGTCCGTAAAACTACTCGTTTCTGCATTTCCTGATAGCCTTCCCACATCAAATGGTAACTGTGACAGAACAATTTCAAATAATTAATGCCAAACGTACACTCAGAGAAAAATGGCATTGTAAAAGAAACACAACCGTATTTAAATAAATTAAATATTCCGGTTTTAAGTATAAAAATAATTAAATTAAATGGAATTCACTTCGATTTAAATATAAATGTATTGAAAAGTATTTTTAGGAAATATATAGAATTTAAATATGAAATATATTTATTTTAAGTACTAAATATATTTATTTTAAATATAAACTATATATTGATTTCACAAAGGCTCCAATAGCTCAAATATTTTCATATTATTTTCAACTATATTACAATAAATATTCCAATTCTAATGAACTTTTTCTCTGAGTGTACTGTATCTGAGCGTGATGTATGTGCTTTGACAGTATCTGCTTATTGGCATGCGTATCTATCGGCTACATTAGTGCGCACAGAAATATATTTCCAGTTTGTATCTACAATATATATTGTACAATATATATATTTATCATAAGTCAAAGCGAGTTCGTCTGCTGCTGCGGATGGATGGAGGAATTTATATTATCGATGGGTTATAAATTGAAGACAATGAAATCAATTGATTGGCATTTCTGAGACACCGATGGGGCGGCATCGCAGAGGAGGGCAGCAGCATTATTATTGTGCCTGGGCATATGGGTGCGCTGTGACCCCGTTCGTGTAGACATCAGATACGAAACTGCAGTCGATTCTAGGTGCCACAGGCGCTGAAAAGAAAACTTATAATTACGCTTCGAAATATCTCAATTTTCAAGACCGGTTTTTGTGGTTTCTCCCTCTCTCTCTCTTCTCGGCGGTTGTCATGGCGATCAGATCTAAAATATCTACTCACAGCAGAAATCTAGTTTACTTTGTCTCTCCTCTCAGAAAGTCTTAGCTTTTATCGATCGTTTGTTGAGCATTATTTATGATACACATTTAAATTGTTAATTTTTTGGCAAACATTTGTCCATTTTCCATTTGTCACCTACACTTTCAGATACGTATTTTTGTTTTAATTTTTGCTTGAACTTTCGCTTTGAATGTGGTGCTAAAAGTTGTGCAAAATGTTGTGTATTTCTGCTGCGGCAACAACATTTTATAGCATTTTACGTAAATAGTTTCTTGGCTCCTACACGTAACCTTTCTTTCATATAGATTTATTTGCTACCCGAAATGGTTTTTGGGTCTTTGATGCCAGCCGCCGATGCCGATGCCGATGCCGCCGCCCGTGTGTGTGCGATAGATGCATGGCTGCAATTAGTTTGATGATGATAAATTTCATTTCATATCGCTTTCGTTTCAAGAACTGCCATCGATTGGGGGACTTTGATTGGAAGCACAGAAAACGGATCAAGATCAAAACGGTAGAGGTTTTGATTTGTGGTTTGAATATGCCAGAAGCCTAATTAGTGATACGTGGCTTTCCAAAGGGAACAAATGACAAATGGTTAACGGATTCAGTATAAATTCAAAATACGATAATAATAATAATTAAATAAAATATTCGCGAAACTGGCTGCCATTTCCCCATTATTTTTCCATCATTACAAATTAAAATAGGATTAAAAAATAAATAAATACAAATATAGATTAAAATAATGAATGAGTCCCAGTCGTGGGAGACTATACAGCCTAGAACTCTTTTTCTCTCTCTTCCAGTGTGGCTAAGCAGCTAGGGGTGAGTTCTTATGTGTGTAATGAAGGCAAGAAGAGAGCCAACGCTCTTCTCTCTCCAAATACTGTATCCATAAAGCCTTGAACTATTTTTATTGCTAAGCCACACTGTGAGAGAGCGAGAAAGTATTAGAGAGATGTTGTAGCAGCTGCCAAAAGCCTTCTATCGTATTGCACACTTTTGTAGATACAGACCCATAATTTACCTTCGTAAAATGTTTCGATTTGCCGCTCATTCAAAAGTCTTTTCCATGACAGCATATCACTCAAACAAAACATGACGAT
Source organism: Drosophila lowei (assembly GCA_008121275.1). Taxonomy (NCBI): domain Eukaryota; kingdom Metazoa; phylum Arthropoda; class Insecta; order Diptera; family Drosophilidae; genus Drosophila; species Drosophila lowei. Next base: position 7,122,897 of record CM017777.1, read on the forward strand.
TGGGCCACAAAACACAAACACAGGGCCAATAGAAGATAAGAAACCCCAGCAGAAATCAAGTAAAGAGACCTGAAATTGACATTTCTTGTTACATTTTGTGGGCCACAGAAAAAAAGAGTTGACTTGTTGGCATGTCAAATGCAATGAACCCCCAGGGTCCCAGCGGAATTTCTTTTCATTTTATAGATAATTTGTAATCAAATATCACGGAAGCAAGAGGACCCATCCCATTCCATCCCATTCCATCCCATCAGAACTACCAAAGACTCAAAGAGAACTCAATTTCGTTTTGGGCAAACAACAATAGCAGGGAGTACTTGTGGCAGAGCCCGAAGCATGGCTGGAAGTGAAGCTTCTCTTTTTGCACAATTTGAGTATCTAAATAGCCGTAAAATTGTGAAACATGCAATGCCAAAAGCCGCACAAATGCCCAGATCTTTGTGGGGCCCACAATCAGATGTGCTATGTATCTATGTATCTGTGGGATAGATAGACTTTATCCACCCTTTCCTGCCCCGCCCTGCACTGCCGCCTGCACTGCCGCCTGCATGTCGTGCCGTGTCGCTTTTGCATGACAGTTGCACAATGTTCCGTTCTATCGTACATTTGCGGTTCTTGTCTGCAAATATCTACACTGCTGGCAGTGTGGGAACTCCGTTGGGATAATTATGGTTGGGAAAACTCTGAAGAAAGAAAAACGCTTACATCTGAGATGGCACTTCAATTGGTTTTCCATTTATTTCCATAAATCAAACAAAATGCCAAGTTTTCCAGCCCGAAAACTTCAGAGAATGTTTGTTCAAATCTCACGAAATAATTGGGCACATATTCATCATACATAAGAGTATGCTAAAATCAAATGACATTCTTTTTGGCTTTCCTGGCAAATTGTATGCAAATATTTAGACAATTTTCACTTAAACTTTGACATTCCAGGGGAAACTTTCGGGCGAAGCACTTATGCTGCGACGAAAATCTCAGCTCAGACACCATTATCTTGTATCTTGTACCGTGTTATAATATTTTTTTCTGTTGCTGGCAACCGGATGCATAAATAAGTGACAAACCCCGAGATGTTGCTGCTGCTGCTGTTGCTGGTGGTGGTTTATGTTTTTGTTTTGTCGAATTTCCGGCATCAGTTTAAGAAAAAGAAATACGTGCAGAGCTGTTTTTCTTAGGTTTATATTATGATGTGTTTATTTATCGCCATTGGGCAATGCCGGTCGATTTTTAGCTTAATTCACGAAGGTTTTTATGTAAATTCAAATATTTTTGACCATGAAAAAATAGTGTGGGAGAAATTTTCATGGAAAATGAAAGAAAAATAATAATAAAAAAAATAATATGTATTTATAAAAATAGTAATAATAAAATTAATAACAATAATAATAAAAATATAATAAAAAAATAATAATAATACAAAAATGTATAATAATAATAAAAATAAAAACAAAACAATAATCATAAAATTGTAATAGCAAACAACAATATCTATAATTAAAAAATAAAATAGATAAAGGCTACCAAAAAAAAAAAAAATAATAATAATCATAATAAAAAGATTAGGAGCAAAAATATTAGGAGTCTATAAAATTAGTGTGGCTGCGCTTTGCAATAACTACAGCGATGGGCAGCACTCTGTTCTGAAGTAATTACACCGTTGGGCAGCACTGTTTAAGAGAAGATAAGGCAGGAACTTTATTTTAGATCGACAGTCGATTTCACTTTTACATCAAGAAACTGTCAGCAAAGCAAAGGCGGATATATTTCTCTCTTACTCTCGCTCTATTACTGCTAATCCACACAGTGACAGAGAGAGAGAGACAAAAATAAAGCAAAACTCGAAAATAAAATAAAAATTCCATTAAAACCAAGAAAATTCTGTCAAAGAATAAATGTGTGGGAATGTTTGCCAAAAAAGCATATAAAACTCTATTATATTATAATCATATTAATAATTAATTATAATCATATAAAAACGATCAAATTAATATTTAAATCCTTTACTTTCATTAATAAAGATTGCGCAATCTCTTGCGAAACTAATCAAAAGTGACATTCTATTCTTTTTGCGATAACAAACGATGCTAAATCGTTTGAAAGACAGCTCCAAGCATCCATCTAATCTGACAAAATATTCAACAATCGATTGCGTTCTGTGGGAAATCAATCGAGGAGTCCACTTAGCCATGGCCATATCATAATGGGGAATCTTCTTACCGACCAATCTTATGCAATCGTCGCCACTCGACTGTGAGGAGAGATACAAACAGAAGAGAAACTGAGGGAAAAAAAACACGAGCCAGAAAATATGCAGAAAGAACAGAGCGTTGGGGGAGTGGGAGAGTGTTGGGGGGGTCCAAAACCAGTTTTCAGTTTCCCTTCGAAATCGAAAAAACAAAAGAACTTGGGACCGAAAAGTCTCTCGGAACGAGAGCGTTTTTCGATTGTTTCTGTGTTTTATTTTTTGTGTGTTTTCTGTGGATTTTGTCTTATTTGTTTCGCTTGAGCGGATTCGGATTTATGAGGCACCGCGAGTGTGAAACAGAATTTTATTTCATTGAATGCTTCTTGCACCATTGGCAGCCCACCGAATAAATATTGCCCAAGAATCAAACGATTGGGCCAACTTGTAAAATGGCGCAAAGACTGGCCAAAAAGATGTCGAATGCAAAATGGCAAAATGGCAAATGCAATTAGTTCGGCTCCAATTCAGAAATTGGCAGGCCATTTGACAATTCTGCAGCAGGTGCTGGATGCCGATGATGATGATGATTCCCGCAAATATTTATTATTGATGACAATCATCTGTTGCCCCTCGCTGCATCTCCTGCCGCTAATTTGATGGAAACTCTAAATGGAAAATGGCTAAAACGGAACATCGAATGAGTTTCACTTTCACATAATTGCCACATCATTTTAGCCATCACGCTAACTCGTTTCGTTGCAGGATTGCTTTTTCGTTTTGTTTTTTTTTTTCCCGTGAAAGTGGAAATCTTTTCGTGCTATAATCCAGTTCGTGAATATGGAGCCTCGTGTCTTATTACCCCACAAAATTATTTGTAATTAACGGAATTGAAAAAGAGTACAGGCCTTTTATGGCCTGGCATGGGGCCTTGGGAGAACAATAGATGGATGGCTTTCTAGGTGGGAATTTTTAGAGGAATAATACAAAGAGAAAATTCAACAATTTTTCATGGAAATATTAATTTCTTTTGTGGTATGAAGTCTAAAAGGGAAATTTCATTTTGGAAGATGGAAGTAAATCAGTTTGAGTCATTTTAAACGTCTAGTGTCCGTTCACTTATGGGAAATTCTGCGAATGTGCCCCTAGTGGGTCGAAAGTAGAAGTATTCTCCTTAATCTTCTGAGCACTGGTTAAGGTTGAGTCCATTTAACGAAGTACAGAACGGATATGTTTGGATATTGATACTTTTAGGCTGTATATCCATACCCTTTGCTGATGTAGACGTAAACATTTTCTTTGCTGGCATCCCCGCCCCTGAGGATTCAGTTTACAAAGCACTTATCAGACTGCCTCCCAGTAAACAATGATATCCCATGGATATCTCATGGATGGAGATATCCAATTTCAGTGCGGCCAAGCAATTGTAGATTATACAATCGACGTTTATTTGTTTGTTTAATTTCTCTGGTTCCATCTTCTGCCCCAGAGATTTATTGTACCCTCTCGGGTAATCAAAATTTGATGCCTCCTTCAGAGAGGAGTGTAGCCTCTGCAGCCGCTGCTCTGCATCTTTGAGAGGTCCGGTCCAGTCAACGACCTTCAATTTGGTCGCTAGAGGAGAGGAGGCAAATGACAATCCATCCACCATCCACCAATCGCCTGGTGGCTTGACTTTAATTATCTGGAGCTTGGGAAGAGGCCTCTGTGGGAGGCGGACCAGAGAACCCATTACCATTTCATTAACATAGACATAAAGCAAGCGCCTCCCGGGAGGGGGCCTCTGCCTCTCTCTCTCCCTCTCCCGACTGAAATGAAAACACGTGTTGCGGCCATAAACAAAGAAATTGGTAAAACAGAAAAAAAAATTGCCAAAAAGCGCGGCCTAGCGTGAAAGCCAAACAACACCCAGGGACAGAAAAAGTGGGCAATGGCTGTGTGCCTCTATATTGTTGGAGTATGTATAGATATACTCATGTATGTATCTTTGTTGTTCCGATTAAATGTTTCTCTGGGTTTTTCATACGTTTTCTGGGGTAGAGTCTGGATCGACGAAACATTTTTGCTTTAAAGATGGTTATTTGAAGGCCGCCTCTTGCAATGATTTTTAAAAATTAAATGCTGGCATGTATGGTAGAAATTTTCAAAGAAAGGGAAATGTTCGATAAATGCGGAAAAGCCGGTAATACTATATTGAATGTAAAAGCAATGTATTCCCTTCAATCGCTTTAACAATTCAGTTCCGGATAGTTTTAATTAACACGAGATTGTCAACAGATTATAAACGTATACGCCTAAGGGGAGGTATTACACATGTGAAAGGTTCCTTTGTTGGGAAGTACATCAATGTTAATCTGAAAATTAAATTTCCAATGGCAACGTAAGCCATGAGACATGTTTAAACCTTTATAGAAGATGGGTTTATGGTAAATAGAGAATGAGATTTTGTTTAAATACTTGGATAAAACAGCTTTCAATTCTATTTAAACCGAATTCGTAGGCATCTCTGATCTCTGTTTCATATCTAGATCGTTTTCTGAACACAGTATATTCCTTCATCAGTTTCGAATTGGTTGCGATATTATATTGTAAAAACTTGCCAGTAATTGCATTGCAATTATTACTTATAGCACGTCCTGGCTCCCTCCCACAGAACAACATACATGGCGTGTGCACTACGGGTCCCATTGAGATTCGATTCGAGACGCACAAGCGAATGCTTCAATTTGCTGCAGAAATCGTTATATGTAATCTTGCATTAGAAATAAAGTATGTCCTACCTAATGAAAGGACATCTCTTGCAGCCTTAATCCCTGGAGATTACCGTGACCCTCCTAAGATGTCACGAGTATACAGATTTTAATAGGTCAAAGGATGTGCTTTGGGGGCTTATGGCTTTTCTATGATTTGCCCTTTTGCACCTATTACATTTTCTGCCTTTATAGCATCATCTCTCTCGCTCTCTCTCTCAATCTCCCATCCACCTTTCTCTTTCTCTACAACTGTGTGAATTTCCCGTAAAAAAAACACACTCAAACATTTTCATGCGAAATTACGTGCCGCCATCGCTGTCTCGCTATCCTTTTGCTTTGACAATTTCCGACATATCGACAGCTGCATCCCATTCCACACTTCCTCTCAATCCTCATCCCAACACTCACTCTCACCCCCCACGCCCACTCCTCCCCTGCTCCACTATAGAGGGAGTGTGAATAAAATGTAATCCGGCAACTGCGTGCGGTAATATAACAAAAAACAAAAACGGCGCAGAAAAAATAGAGGAAAAAAATACTGCTACTCCGTAGATGAGGAAAACCCGTCTCCAACTTATAACCGAATGGTGGCCCCAAGCCCCAAGCTCCATCTGACCCCAGACCGCCCCTCCATCCTCCTACACCGCTCGGCCCACTCCTTTTCCCTGTCCCTGCCGCCCCGTCTCTCCGTTCTGTGTGGAGTGGAGTGGCCCCACAGCTGTGTTGATTTTCATTTTCAGCGGGCCCCAGTCGCTGAATGGGCGTGCCGCCGCCCCCCTTTTTTCGCATTGATTGCGTTACAATTTCAGGTTTTCTGGTTTCTGCTATTTGCCGCCAGTCTACTTCTACTTTTCGAATACCCTTTATCAGAAAGAGAGTACTGCCGTTTTTATATGTAGGTCGAGTGTTTCTTTCTTTCTCTGTAAAGGATTGGGTCTTGGGAATTGGGAATGTAAGCTACATACATCACATAGGAACGATCTACTCATAAGAAATCTGTTTCTTAGAAAAGTTGTATAATCAAATATAATTATATTATTATTATATATGATTATAATCAATAGTGGAACTCCATATGATTTAAGTTGTGGCTATTCTTAAAGGTGCCTTTCTGCTTCTTTCTTTTATTATCCTTTCTCTCTGATTTGCAGTCCGTTTTGAACCCGACCTTGTGCCTATCCATGGAAGCAGTCCGCCAAAAGATCTTTCAATACATTCCATAAACTATTGCTTTCAGTAGTAGGAAAGATCGGTAAGCTACCATTAACGCTTGACTGATAGTTCCTCGGTTCACACGTTAATGGCAATTTGATGCCCACTTTAAATGAAACAGATGATTTTCTATTTGAAAGGAGTACAATTTTCCGTCGAAAAGACGACACTCGCTACCTTTCGCTTTCGGGAAACAGTCGAAAATCATTGGAGTACGAAACGAAATTAAAAGACACAACTGTCCTGCTTCTCTCTGTAAGCGTTATTCGATCAAAATAATGTTCTCTAGATATTCTAGATGTTCTCTGAATGGTTTTAAAGTAAAACTCTATCGAATAGCAGCACCAAAGACAATATAAATACTAAGATGCGTAACGCCCATACATTTCAATGGTAATCGATTTTCTCAGCCTGGATTTTAAAAGCACCCCAATAACGATTGATACCATAGATATTTCTCTAAAGCCCTAAAGGGAAGCTCCTTGATCTTCAAGGGTATCTACAACTTCGAACCTTTTTTTGCAGTTTTCTGCTGCTGCTGTCTTTGGCTTTGGTTTTGCTTTGCATTGAATTGCTTTTGCTTTTGTTTCACCGGCAGTGCCACAAAACGTGTCCGTTGGGTTGGTTGTTGTTGTTGCTGCTGCTGCTGCTGCTGCCGCTGCCATTGTGGCTCTGTTGTTGCCGTCGCTGTCTGTGCCACAGCGTTGGAGTTGATCTTTATCTGTATCTCCGGTCGGTCGCTGGCTTGCTGGTTGGAGGCCCCCTCGGATGTATATAGTAAAATGGTAACACGAATTGTTGGCTCAGCTCTTGGCTTGGCTTGGCTCTGGCTGGCTTGGCTCTGGGTTGGCTTTGGGTCTGGGTCTGGCTTTGGGTTAACCGGTTTCCAGTCTGGGTCTCTCTCCGTTTCGTTTCGTTTTCATTTCGATTTACGAGCGCAAAAATTAAAACCGAATGAGTAGTAGAGCAGCAACAAAAACACTGCCCTCGTTGTTATTGCTATTGTTTCTCCGGTCCATGCTTTTGGCATTAAGCCCCCACCACACCACTCGCCCCTCCGCCAGAGCCCAGAGCCCAGAGTCAGAGTCAGAGATCTTGAAAAGCCCCCAACTCTGACGTACTACGTCTATGGGGCTCGTTCGATTTGGGTTTACAGATCAAATGCTTTCAGATCTACTATTAGTCCGGTATATTCTCTGGCATTCGTAATCTTTTTCAATTGCTCCGAACGGCCGAACGGGCGGGCGGATCATATGCCCGTATAAATGGGAATCTGGTCTCTGTAAATGGTCGTCGGTTTATTATGATTATTGTTATTACTGTCGTTCGCATTGTCTTTATATGGTGGAAAAAATAATGTCGCATTAAATAAATTATTGCACATCGTTCGAGCTTTTCGGGACGTGCATATGTACATTATATTTTTGTCTCTGAACAAACTGACTTTCATTTCCTGCTAAAATAAAAATACAGTTTCCAGTTGCTGGTTTTCTGTTTGTGTTTTCAGTGCCTTCTGTGTTTTCTGTGTGGGAGTTGTAAGAATTTGTTTATGGTTTCATAAACTTAAATGTGATTGGATTTTTGGTTGCGGCTTATTTTTCGCAGTGATTCATGTGAAAGTTTCATTTCGGAAGCAGCTGTGTAATGTATCCGAGGGATTGCATTTGGGGAGGGCATAATATGAAGAAACACACCTATTTTTAAATAAAATATTAGGTTTTTAAATACAATAATAGTGAAATTAAATAGAATTCGCTTTAATTTAAATATAAATGTATTAAAAAGTCTTTTTAATACGAGTAGATTATTGTACGAACCGAAAAGTGAATATTCCGCTCATCCGAAAGTGATTATTGATGCCAAATAATCCCCATTGTCATTTAAAACCATTTAGGGTTATAAATATAAAAAACTTTAAAATAAAAAGAAGATTTTTAATTTGTAGAAAATATATTTTATCCAAATATGAAAAAACTAGACTATACTACATTTAAATACATTCTCTGGGTGTACACATTTCATTCAATATCTTTACCATCTATCCTGTCGATGAGATCTATTTGAAATGGATCAAAGACAACAGTTTTGTACTCCTTCGTCTATCGATCTGCCTATCCATCTGTTTCTTCAACTACATAGACTAGTATCTGTATTTCCATGCACCGATCTATCCTTCTGCATATATTTCCTTACCTTTACATGTATCTACCGACAACACTCATTTAACTCAACCTTTTTGATGTTTAACCCAAATAATAACCAACATTTCCAACATTTATCCAAAGTTTAAGGACACTTCTGGCAGAAGTACTCGTACGCGTATCTCTGATAGCCTTCGTCTTCGTTTCTTAAGCCCCTGTCGAGAAGCATTTACAAAACCATTAGACACACCCGCACAAATAAATAAAATTCGAAATAAACACCAAAAACCCTGTCAACCTTCAGTGGGAAAAACAATTTGCGGACAAAAATACTAAAAACTAAAAATCAACAAGTTTGTATCTCGATGTTCGGCTTGCTCTTTCGGTCTGTAATTTATCAAATTCCAAATCTGTTAAATCTGTTGATAATGCATTTGTTTGTGCGCTGTTTCTCTTCTAGTTTTAAACACACAAAAATATATGGTATATGGTGTTTTTTGTGATGGTTTTTATATGCGGTTTTTGTTTTTGGGGAAAGGTCAACTATGTCGAAAATGTTGTTGTGTTTTTATCTATTTTGGCAAAATTGAATTATTTTTTAATGGTTTAATTAACAGAAATTTATGCTTAAACTAATGCAATTTGTGTGAATCGTATTTAAGAGCTTTGATTGAATGAACCTTTTGTTTAAAATAATTATTAAACGAAATGGTTTCGAGTAGAATGCGCCAAAATCGTGACCAAAAAGGGAACCAACAAAAAAGAGCAACTTTGTTGCTATTTTTGCACACTCTTTCCACTCTCTATGTGTCTCTCTTGCGCACACGAACACAAAAGGAAAACCTGCTTTTGACAGGCGACATGAAAATTGATTTCCACGAGCGTCGGCTGCTGCTGCTGTTGCTGTTGTTTCCTCCTTTTCTCGAAGGAGTAGGCGTGGGCCCCGCTGACGTATGAGTAATATCCAAGAATGAAAGTAAATTTTTCACTGCCGCAAAATCAATAACATTCGGCTTAAGCCCCTGGGCTTCCACCTGAACGATTACATACATTTGCATTCATATGCAAATCAACATTGACGTAATACACACAAAATTTTGTGGGTCCCGCCTCTCCCCACTGCCTGCCTTTTTGTACACCGCAACGGGGCCAATCTCACCTGAGATTGCCATGAAATTCTGTTTCTGTTTCAGTCAAATTAGAAAAAGAAAAGCCAAAAAGGAAAAAAATAAAAACGAAGAGCGTACAAATCTGTGCCAGAAAGCCGACAAAATTATGATGGCACATTGGGACTAGGGACTGGGGTACTGAGGTACTGAGGCACTGAGGCACTGAGGGACTGAAATTAAAAACAGACGCATTTGGCCCACAATTTTGTGCATAACACAAAATCAATTACAATTTTAATTAAATATGCAAAGCTTTTCCCCAAAAGAGAGCCCCAGCTACTGAATGGGAGAACGGAACTCAATCAGGCTAAATGTCCCCTAGGCAGGTGACGTCTTTTCATAATGTCCCACCCACCCACACACACACACACACACACAACAACCCAGCATAGGTATAGGTATCCCTTTTAGCCCTGTTCTCTGAGTCTCTGAGGGGGTGGGCCAGGTAGCAGGCGGCAGGCAGGTCTATAAATGTTTGAAGCAATTTGGGGGAAAACTCTTGAAAATGGATTGTTCTTTAAGAGGTTGCCTCTGAAGCTGTAGGGACTGCCGTTAACTATGGATGAATAAAATATTTAATTTATTCGAAATTAGATGAAGGTCCGTAGAATATAATGCATTCTAATTTATTTTTCATAAGAGAACTGTGGATTCTAGTTGCTCGTTCGGAAGGAAACTTAAATAGTAATTTAAGACCGAATCCTTTCCTTACTTCCTCCTTTATTATATATATTTTAGTATCTGTAGAAGCACTTGGGCTGCTCTCATGGAAAAACATAAAAAATAAATGAGTCTTGTGGAGACAAGGGACACAAAATTCGAAATTAAATTGTCCCAGAGCGTGGGAGGAAAAGCGCAGGCAGCTATGACAGATTTCACAGCTGGAATCAATTACAATTTGCTTGCCCAGACACTTGGCTGGCCTAATCCTGTCCAGGTCGCATGTCCATCTCCTTGTCCAGCTCCTGGGGTAGCACAAGTACAAGTACCAGTATACAGATACTGTATCTGCAGCTCTTGCATCTTTGATGCCCAAACCAAGCTAAATGGAAATGCGGTAAACTGGGCCCAGACGGAGCAGCTGGCCTGCTGGCAGTTGGCAGCTGGCATTTGGTCAATTGGTCAATTTCCATTTGCATATCATTTGGATTGGTGGCCAAGAATGTTGCAAAATTCTCCTAAATGTACAGTTTTTGGCAGTTGTGGCAGCTTGACGTAATGGGCACACAAACAGAAAGAGTCAAAGAGATTGGATTGGTTATACGACTACTCAGAGCCGGCGACTAAGGACTGCTGCTACCTGCAACACTCGTCAGTTAGTTAATTAGCAAAGTGCGTGGCGTGGCATGGCACTCTCGAAACTGCTCCTCCATTGAAAACATTTCATTAATTTCTGCCTTTTCTCCCTCTCGTTTCAGGTATGACACAAAAATAAATCAAACGCAAATTCAAAATATCGATTAAGGTCAAATTACGTATACGATGCGAGTGCTGTGTGTGGCAGCATGGATTTGCATATGATTTGGTATTTCCATTCAACGTTAAGTTTCAATTGAAATTGCTTTATCGTTTGTAATTTAAAAATTACTTTGAAGGCACTCTTCCTGATGTAAAGATATAATTATAATTATAAAACATTACAAATGGGGAAAATAAATGAAAAATAGAGGGAAAATCAATGAAAAATAGAGGGGAAATCAATGAAATTGCAATGCGGAATATGAAGCAAAAACTAATTGCGGAAAGTGAAGGAAGCCCTCTTAATCTCGCTGGAAAGAGGCTTACAGACCTTGGCCAACACAATTTTAAAGATACGAGAAATCCGAAAGCACAGAATCATTTAGAATTATCTTATTTTGCAGATGGTCGAGTCTGGCTTGAATCGGATTATTATTATAGCCATTATAGAAGGCTGACTCTCCCCCTATCTCGTACAGAGTAACTTTTCAGATTGAGCTTTCTATCCTAGTGGGAGTACTACTTGAAAAAATAGATCTTCCATGATCCCCCAACCGTAATAATAATACTCCAAGACTCCATAATTATCTATATGTCTAGCTGCTTCCACTTTCCCTTTACTACACTTTTGTGAGGTATTTACCACCTTCCTGAACTGAATTACGAGCATCTTTAAGCCCAGCATTTAACTTTGTTAAGCGCAAACATAAATATCAAAATAGTGTGTGTTTCTTTAGCTTTTTAATGATATATTGTTGGGTTCCTTGGTTTTTATCAGCCATTAATGATCGCCAGAGGAGCGTGAAGCGTTGTCGTCGTCTGTGGGTCTGGTTTACACCTCAAACTGTTTGTCAGCTGTCTGATATTTTTCCAGTAACTTTTTATTTATTTTTGTATATGCTTTTTGTTTTTGTTTTTTTTGAGAAGAGACATTGAGGCGATGACGACCATCAACTGTCAACAGCCTTTGCTTCTGCTGCTGTCTGCGTAAATATTTGCCAGCTGCGTAATTGCAGCTGAAACCGAAAAAACTACAGAAAAGAAGAAAAAAAAGATGGATTTTGCCTGTCGCTTTGAGATGGATAGTCAAATGGCGTCGAGCCCTAATGAGTCGCATTGTGCGGGGGCGTTGTTTGCTGAGGCGCAGAAAGAAATATGTCCCAAAGAAAACTGAGGCCCTGAACCCTTCACAAAAATTGTCACAATCAATAATATTTGCCGTACAAACTTTTAGTAAATTCCATGAAGCATTCTTTATGGGTGTTTTTCCTGCATCTCCTATTTCTCCCTTGGAACTTTTCTTATTAGCCAGCAAGTTTATTATTTTTTATACAGAACATCTCTCTCTGACCAGGCGACAGCTTTCCTGCTAAACTTTTGTACTTGTAAAAACTAAAACAAAATCTTCGACTAAGTTTTCTACAAGATAAAACTGTATCCCAAACGAAGCGGAAAACAAATTCTGGTACTTACTCGAGGAAAAAGTGTGCGATGATTATTTTTTGTAAGAGAATTGCTTTTTAATTGTTCGAATGGGTTAAAAGTTACGAGAAGATAGTTTTATATTTTTTCATTCGGTTTTTAAAGTGTAATAACTTCATGAAAGAGCATATTGCTGAAAAACTTACTTGGAAATTATCCAAAATCCATCTAAAGCGAGAGAGAGAGAGGTAGTGGTGCGCTCTCTTTGTCTAAGTGGTTGAGCACCTTTACTGTTAAGCCCTGCTAAGCCACTCTGTGATAGTGCGAAAGAGGAGAGCGTGTGCGTGGCTGGGGATTCAGCCACAATTATACAAAGTCCGATAGAAGAGGAGAAGGAAAATGAGTGGAATCACTGAGAACTGATACAAGTTTTCAAGCATCCTAAAGGGTTCCTTGCAGAATATACTTTTAAAGGAAATCAAGAGATTATATGTTATAGTAAATTCACCAAAGAAACAGCCCTTTAAGCGATGGAAACTTCTCGCAGATCTAATCTAATGCCGATCTTCTACTGCTACTTGCCGCTGTCCCATGTGAATCCAATGTACATAGACCCCTATAAAAAAGCTCATTATAAAACTTGACCATTTGGCTACTAGCCTTCCGTTCAATTTAGTCGCTACCTCTAACATTTTCATAGTGCTTTTTTTTGGGGAACTTTTAGAGCCGCTTAGTGGCTGGCCAGCCCACATAGAACGAGAGGCGGAGAATGGGTTCCCACGCCGAAACGCGCAACGCGCAACGCGGCATGGATCAGCCCGTCATATCTTGGCAGCATCTTTTGTGGGCACTCCAGGGCGACTCCTAAGCCGCAGGCGGCGGCAGCAACACTTGAGTGCCCCAAAGCTCGAGTGGCTTTTGGCGCATTTAACATGCTCCAAGCAGAAGCAGAAGCAGCACTCTACGACGCCTACAAGGGCTGAGAGACTGGGACTCCAAGCGAGTGATTTCCAGCAATTTTCATTGTTGTGAAGAGAGCTGAAAATGGTTCTTTTTTGTTTCTATTTTAGTTACCAGCAAGACCTTGTCTAAGTTCTTTTTAATGAGTTTTCAGCACAGCTTTTCCTCGTCTGTGTATCTGCGTTGCAGTTGCAAGTCAAAACTTTCGCTTGAGTCGCGTGTTCTACTGGATTTTCTGACGCCTTCATTGGCAAGGACTCGGGCAATAGCCGTTGCCTAGAAACGAATAAAATAAAAAATAACACGTGTGCGTCTCTGCCGTGGAGTAAAGAAAAAAAACAATAAACAAATTCCACTGCCATAAAAAATATATATAAAGAACCAACAAACGCATAAAAAGCCCACAAATAACTACTGGGGATACTTGGGATGTTGATTTAGCATAGTAAAATGCGTACAAACACAAAAGTCAGGGCTAAATGCGGCCTCTACCGCATGTCCTATCCTCTCTCCTGTCCTTTCCTATCCTGTCATACTCGTATCCTGTCCAAGGCCCCTGCCCCCCGTTCCCCGTTCCCCGTTCCCAGTTCCCAGACCTGGCTAAACAATAAACAAGCCATAAAATGTTTGCCGTGTGCACTCGACTCGGAGGATAGGATAGCGGCTGTGTGGCAGGCAGCTTTTTATATGTCAAATAAATAACGAAACAAGTACACACCTTATCATTTGATGGGGCCTATACGGCGTGAGAAATGCTCTAAGTAGAAAGACGATTTTGAAATTAACGTGGCCTTTTTAATGACTGGAATCAAGATTTAGGAATGATTACAATGTTTTTCCATCACAAAAGATACTAATTTTGTGTAGCTTACACTTTTTGATCCACTATTAGGATAATCCCTTCCAAATCCTAGATTCAACCAAGACTTCCGCTGAACCATCCTTTAAGTGTATTCGCCCTACTTCCGTACCCTTTCCCCACGCATACACAACGCTCCTCGAATCTGATTATCCCTCGAGGGGCAAACTGCAATCTAAATATGAACTCAAACTACAATTTATGGCAGATAACCCCGAAGCACGTACCGTACAAGGATACAAGGAAGAGAAGAGCCTGTGTGAGTAGTTACCGAATAATATTCAATAATAACGCAGGCTGAAATGCCTTCCTGCCTTCCTGCCTGCCGCCTGGTGTTGTCCCCACAGATGCTACCTGTGTGCCCCATAACAAGAATGAAAGAAAAAGGTTCAACTATTTCTTGGGTTGCCTTGCCCCAGGGCATTGCTAACCATTTGCTGGTTGGGGCCTGAGCCCCAAGTGCATTGATTGATTTACAACAAAAGGAGCAAAGGACTCCCGTATTTTAGGGCAGTGTGTTGGCGTTTGCATGTCCTCTGATTTGATCCAGTCCAGTCCGAGTGCCAGTGTGTCTGGGGAGTGCCATAACCAGAGCAATTAGCGTTTAACATTCATTGATAGATACCATGTATCTATGGGCCACTCAAACCTCAAGGAGGCGCACCATAAAAGTCCATTCAAAGTCAAAGAGTCGGCTCGGGCGAATCCTGAAACTAAAATCAACGTCAAATGCAGAGCAAAGAGAGGAGCCAGCAACGAGAAGGCCATTAATTTTTATTGCGCACACGAAATATATTCCCCCAAAAAGCAGAGAATGGCGAAACCAGAGAAATATATATACATATGTCTATGTATGTATGTGTGTGTATATGTATTTGGATAAAAATTAGCTAGCATACATTTAGGCAGTAGCGCCAGCCGTAAATCTCGTAAAATACCCAAATACCAAGCGGCAACTGTTACGGCGGTGGGGATCACCAAGGTAATCATGGAGCATGGCTCTTCAAGGAGTGGATGTGGCAGCACCCTGTATATGGGATTGCGTGTGGCGTCGTTGTCTGGGCGTCCCTGGGAGGGTTGATTTTCCGTGGATTTTTGTGTATTTTTTGGAGCTGCAAAATTTCCTTTCATTTGCGCTGTGGATTTACTCCATTTCTCATTTGATTTGATGGGAGGAAAATGCGTTGGTTTTTGTAGTAGGAAATCAATCCAGAGAAAGGTTTTAGATACAAATAAAATAGAAAAATAAATTAAATTAAATTAAACCAAAAATACTCACATTAAAATTATTAATAAAATCAATCAAATAAATAGAGCCTTAGTGTTTTTTCTACCTATTCCTTCTTATATCTTATACCCCAAGAGTAAGAGTATTCCCCATTCATTGTTCTCAATTAAAGATTTATTTTGAGTCTCGCAAGGTTTTTTGGTTGCCTACTTCAAGGAGCCCCAGCCTGATGACAACCTAAGGAACAACTAAAACGCAAAAGGCAAATAAATTTCAGTCTCTTCGGATGAGACACAGCCCCGTCCTCATCTCCATCCACATTGGAGACTGTCCAGACTTATTGGCGACGCAGTTTCGTAACTTTCGGCGTTGTCGGGCCATATTTAGGCATCATAACAAGTCGTAAAATGGAATTTTAGCCACACAGTGTCCACAGGATGTGTATCTGTATCTGTGTATCTGCAACTGTTTCTGGTTTTTGTTGATCTGTCTATTGGCTTCAGCTAGTTTCAGCAGATTTCTTGATTTCCAGGGATGTTTTTGTGTTATTCCAAGTCTTTTTATGGTTTTGTTTAGAACCAAAATTCACACAGAGTGGAGTGGTGGGGAGTGGTGTGGAGAGGCATATAAAGTTTTCGTCTAAGCCGCCACCGAATGCCGTGAAGGCTTTTGTCTGGCCTTGTCTGACGTCAGCTGTTCCTTGAGCCTCCTGAATCTTTGGGGAAATCTCCCCGAAAAAAGCTTACTACATACACGACCACAAGCATATACATATATATGTATATACATATATATATCGGGTATTATGTGGTACTTAGGCTGTGCTTAGTGGGATTTGCCAAGTGCTACCTGAGAGCAAGGAGTTCGGGCTGGGCTGGGCCGTCTTTGTCTTTGTCTTTGCCTGGTCTTCTCTTCGTTTCTTCTTTTGTTTTTCCAGCAGCATTTCTTGGTCTTATAATTAAAACTTATGCGGATTTGCCAGGGGAGAACGCCCTGATCCACAGGAAGCTTACGCTGAGGGACAGAGCCAGCAGCAGCAGATTATTGAAATCATACTTTGCGGTGAAGGCCCCTGGCCCTCGTCAGAGGCATCAAAAGGCAATCCCATTTAGGGCCCATTCCGCTTGATTGATTCTGTTATAAAATTAAAAATAAATATAAATGTGTGGCATACATTTTAGGATAATGTGTAAGCCATTTGCATTTGAGCTGGAAACATTTTATGCTTTTATGAATGGGCATCGGAATGGGCAGTGGGAAGTGGGAAGTGGATACGATACCTGTGAGTTTAGGGTAGGCCGTTTCCGTGCGTGTGCCCGTACTCACTCATTTTCAATGGGGTTTTCCAAGGGGGTTTCCACCGCCCAGCCCCGCCTTTTTCCAGAGAGCTACTCGTATGCGTTGTGCATTTAAATTTCAATGCCTTGCGGCACTTGAAAACCCAACCCCTCCCCTCACACATGTATATTTTGTACATATATAAATATTTATTGCCTTGTCGGCACGTAATAGGCGGGAGGAAGTAGTCGGGCGGTGGTGTGTGTGTGTGACGGAGGGAGTAGTCGGACGGAGGTGTGTGTGTGTGACGGAGGGAGTAGTCGGACGGAGGTGTGTGCGTGTGTCTGTAGGCCCTCATCCTGACACATCCCCACCTATCTTCTATAGGATTTTGTTGTTTCTTGTCTTTTTTTTTTTGACAGCACATTGTTCAGTTTGGCGGCTTTATCTGTGTGTGCCCGTGCCAGTCGCAGTCGCAGTCCCAGTCCCAGTCCTCAGGCATTCCCATACACATGTACATACATTTATGTCTGCTTGTGTCGTGCTCCCATCATGTTGGGTTTGTTTTATATGATTTAATTTTGGCATTTTTATTTTTATTTTTTTATTTGCCAAGCGGCTTGTCTGCTCTGGCATTTGTTTATGCAAATCGTGTTTACTTTTCTTTTTATTTTTCTATCGTTCGCGTTTTGTTTCACACAGTCTTTGCTCTAGATAAAAAACACATCAGTTGAGTGCATTTTTCGTGTTAGCCAAAGGAAAATAGCTTGTATTTTTATGCATGGAATAAATGGATGAAAAGTGCAACGAGTGTAGGTTTTTCGAGATGCCATTGTGGCGGACAAAGTCAACAAATTTTGTGGGAATATTTGGAAAGAGGAACTTTCTGGAATTATTTGAGTATACATTTTAGTAATTATTTGTCTGTTAATTATGTTGAGGTTTTATGGTTTCGGGATATATTTATCCTAATGTCATTTACAAAATTTGAGGAATACCAGCTTTTTATTATTTTATGAATATTTACTCTTTAGAAAACATCTAATGTGTTCTGGATTTACAACTTGCTCTTCGATAAAGTATAAGTCTCATCTTAGACATTGTTTTAGAGTAGATTCAGATTGCCTATATTTAGATGTGACTCCAAGGAACCTTTTCTTACCCTAGATTCCAAATGAAACGGGGCTGTACTGTACTTACACCTGACTACTTTCTACGAACCAGAAACCAAATTATGACAATACTTAAATATATTATAGAACTGATGACAAATGCCTGTATTTTTCTGTATAATTCACCTTTTTTGCCTATTCTCGGAAAAGTGGTGTTTGAAGAACCCATAAATAATACCTATTGTATTACTCGTATTATTCTTGTGGGCATGAACAATGTATGTTGTTTTGTTGGCTGTGCATGAGTTGAGTACGAAATTATTATCAGTGTATGATCTTCTGCTGGCTGCTGTGTGTGCTCTTCTACTTTGCTGCTCTCCGTTATTCTTGTCATTTGCCTATGCTTCTAATTGCTGTAGTCTTGTGTGTAGGTGGGATGCCCTGTCATTAGAGCCTCACTCAGAGAGGATCGTGGGACCTAGGCGGTATAAGCGGTGGGATAAGAGCAGTCTGTTCTTATGCTTATTCTTATCTGCTTCTTCTATACATATGTTATACTCTTGTGAGCGAGAGAGTGCGTACTGAGAGAGGAGAATCGTAAGATCAAGGCGAGGAGGAGCGAGAGAGAAATGTCAGCGCGTGTCTGATCATGTCTGTTGCGTTGTGTAAACATTTGGCAGGGGAAAAAGAGAGGGTTCATTCATCATTTTGGTGGCTCTATGCAAAAGGGAAAAGATAAAAGGTTAGAACTAGTATACTAATGGGTACTACTGTTGATACTACGAAATTTATAGGACTCCTCGTACTTTACTTGTAATTATTATTATGATATTTTACATTCAAATACAACACAGATCCTTGTAACTATAAAAAATTTAATTTTTATTTGAATTTGAGTTTGAGTTTGTGCAAATATAAGTTACGTTTACTAATTCGTAGTCCCTTAACCATGACACACTTTAGTGGGTTTCATTGGGACCATACCGCTGTAATACAAACTGGAACATCCCCAAACAACAGAAAACCCCAAACTTGTACAATTTTGTACATTTTGCTGTACCTGCTGCAAAAACTTTATTTTTTTTTATTTATTTCTTTTGATTTGACTCCACATTTCAATTGCTACTGTTTGCTGGTTTGCCCCACTTCTGCGTGGATGGAGTGCGTGGTAGATGTTAACCCTTGACCCCATAAAGCCAACTAATTGATTCGCTTGTTTGTTGTTTCTTTCGCTGCTGAATGCTGGGCCCAGCCCCGTAGCTCAACTATCAATTAGTGCAATACACAATTGTTTTTTCTTCCCCCCTTTTATTTATGTGTAAAACATTTTTGTCGGCATTTCTTTTACAATTTATCAGTGGTTCGGCATATTGTTGTTTTTTCTGGTTTTTGTTATTTTTTTTGAGAAGTTGAAAACATAAACTTGTTTTAAAGTTTACCTTCGGCTTGTGTTAATGTTAATTGTATTTCTGTATACCCTTTCGGAGGGTATTCCCAAATGAAAATCCACAAGAAACGAACAATCTGCAAAGGGTATTCCTGGCATCGCCACAGATGGTAGCCTTCCTGTCTTTCTGGTTTTTCAGTTTATTTTGTGCTTGATTGATGGCTTTGTTCCATTGGTCTCCCATTTTGTTCTAGTTTTGTTTGCTTTTATGCATATTTTAATTTCAACTTAATTTGCCCCAGAAGTGTGCGATGCGACTTTGAAACTAATTAATCAATCTACCAATCTCCCAATCGTTAGCTTTGTTATGCTAATTTCCAAAGCCTCGTGTAATTTGAGAAGAGGCGTGGCGTGGCAGGGGATGGATTCCATTTGGGCATAGAAAAATATTTTCATAAGCAATTATTGTCTTACGGGTGACTGGCTTTTGGCCAGTAGTATACCGAATAGTATTCATTTATTTATTTATTCATTCATTTCCCATGGCACTCCACACGTTTTCGGCGTTGACAGTTTGAAGTTTTCGTTTATTTTCTGCAGTTTTTCTGTCGTTGCAAGCAGATTGGCAGCCGCCAAAGCCGAAAGCCGAGAGCCGAAAGCCGAAAGCCTGTGAATGCCGCAATCAAAGGCTGTGGCCACGATGGCACTTTGGCATTTGAATTTTGTGCTGCAATTGAGTGAAAAATCTTGCCTGCATTCGATTTATTTTGCCCATTTATCACAGACCGAGAGCCAAGACAGGCGTCTGCTTATAGGCAACATTGAAACCTGTAATTTGGATTTATTCTGAGAGCATCTGATGGATGGATGGATGGATGGTGTTTCACACTTGATGCGAGATACATTTCGCATTCAAGTAATTCAACTGGAAAGTGCCTCGGCCCGGCCCGGGGCGTGTAAACTGTGGCAACGTATTAAATTTCACTTTTGCTTCTGTTTTTCCCGGCTCTGCCTGGGCCGCTGCGGACTTATATGGAAATAGTTTGAGTTGACTATTTTATGATATGTGACGGGCACACGCCATTGTCTCTGGGTATTTGCCAGACTTAATTTTTTCTCTGTCTCTGAGTCTCTCTCTCGCTGAGCTATGAGTTTCGCATTTCATTTGACAGCGGACTTTGCCACGTGAGAGCTTTGTTTTTTCTTCGTCAAGAGAACTGAATGCGGGGATAATGTATCTGTCAGTTACAAATGAAATGGAAGTGGGTTGCATGGTAAATTGGCAAACGATTCAACGAGGGAGAGTATGGTATGGGTCTAATAAGAGCTGAGATCTTTAAAAATGGAAAAAACATTTCAAAAATGAGTATGAAAAAATTCAAAACAAATGCTAATCGAGTTTTTGAGGGTTGGGGAGCCACAGGAAATGGTTTTTTCCTCATTTCACCTTTTACTGCTAAGCGCCACTGGGAGAGAGAGTGAGCGACGCAGGGGATTGTTTGTTTTCTTCATTCTAGAAAATCTACATAGCTATATTTCACATAATTTGTATACGTACCTCTCTACTGTCCCTCAAATGAATCCCAAAAAAGGAACTTCCATCAAACGTAATTTGTTTCATTCAAAAACCAGCAATTAAAAATGCCTCCCACGAACTGCTAATCAAAGAGCGAACATGTCCCAACTGCTAATACCTGATATGAACCCATTGTCTCATACCTAACAATAATTGTACCAGAACTGACACTGTGCGTACCCTCCAGGCCTCCAGCCATAAATAATACAAAATGATTTGAGCGGCACGATAAAAACTGACACGCGCCCACGTAATTAGAACATTACCAAACCATTTAACCAAAAATACGACCAAACACAGTGCGGTACGGGTACTCGCATGGGTATGAAAAAAGCTAACTATAAATTTGAAAATTATAAGGTTTCCGACACCTACAATTTTGACAGCCAGCAGTGCAGGGGGGAAAAGAGTTTCTGTTGCGTGCCAGGTCCGGCTCGCACTTTGTCTATTTCGGCTTCGACTTCGACTCGAATTCAATTCAATTATTTAAAGTCAGTGAGCGGCCTTATAATGAATTATTATTGTTTTTTGTTTGCGCCTTAAATATTTAAGTTCCATCGCACACAGCACTGACACCTTCCTCGAGTGTGGATGGTTTTCGTTCATTAACTTTTGTGGGGTCTCCGGTCTGTCTTTGTTTGACACTCAACTGTCGTCCGTTTCTGTGTGATTGGGGCTTGGGCTGGGGCGGAGGCGGAGGCTTATCTTTATGTTGTGACGGGTAGCAAATACTCGACAGAGATTTTTGGGGAAGTGGCCGATAAGGTTATTCCTATTGATAGTTGGTGAGTAATAAGGCGAGGGCTTTTGAGAGTTATGAGAGCTTAGAAGAGACCTTTGAAAGGAAAGGAAATAGAAGTCAAAAATTAAAAACGAAAGCTTAAAGAAAATTAATTGAGAAAACTATTCTTTTTCACTTAGTTTAATTTTTGGAAGTACACTCGGAGAAAAATTGCATAGTAAAAAGAAACACCCATATTTAAATTAAATATTCGGGTTTTAAACACAAAAAAGCGAAATTAAAAATAAATCAATTTGATTTAAACATAAATGTATTAAAAAGTCCTTAGATATTGATATGAAATATATTGATTTCATAAATTAAATATATTTAGATCAAATATTTAGGTCAAATGAAGGTGGATTTTTTTTTTTTAATTTCCACACTGTGAGCATTTTTATTGCTATAAATTTAAATATTAAAATTTTAAGGCACTATTCCATGGGTGTACCAGAAACCTAGTTATTTATTTTCCCACAGCTGCGTTTTTTAATGAATCCCTACACGGTCATGGAACCCATGGGAGTGTAATAGAAGGCGGAAAAGTTAGCAAAAAAAATTTAAATTATTTCACAGTTAAAATTAATTAATTCAATTGATAAATACAAAAAAAAATGCAAACAATTATAACGCTTTTAATCCCGGCCGCAGCAGAGATAATCCCAAATCAAACCCCAAAGTCAAGCTGCCAGTTTGCCTCCTCCGTCCGTTTCTTTGGGATAAAGGTTTAGCTCCAATGTCTGGCATAATTAATCTATCCGAAAACTTCAACTACAAATGCGAAAATTAATCTGCTTTGATTCGGGTGATTGAGTTTGAGAACTTAATTGGAATTGTGGTCCGTAGGGAGAAAATCAATTTTAGCGCATTATTCTACCGCAGGAATGAGAATGAGAATGAGAATGACAAGTGGCGGGCACCAATAAAACTGCAATTACCAAACGATTCATGTTTCAAATTGGATTCAGAGCAGAAAAAAAAAAAACAATTGAAATATTCATAATTCGATTGAATTGTTTCTGCTGCTTTCCTGTAAATTGTTGTTCTGTCCTAGCATAAGTGTCATTAATACTTTTTTTATTTCAATTAAATAACATTGAAATCTGAGCTACGTAAAAAAAGGCTTAATTTATTCAGCTGGTTGTTTTTTTTTGTTGATCTTTTTGTTCGGTTGAACGTCACAAAAAAGAAGCTAATTTGCAACTAAGTCTAGTCTCGTTTATGCATTATTTATACACCATTAATACCTGATCAGTAAAGTTTTTTTATGGCTCCATGCGTAAAAGTTTATCAACCTGTTGTGGGTAACACTAGATACATAATACAAGTATAAATATGCATATCGGGGGGCTATCACAATACATACAGAGATTCCTTAAATTAAGCTTAAGATCTACCTCTGATATAATTAAATATACTACGATATAACGGAGGAGCAGTTCTGGTCTTTACTCTCAATGCAAATGAGTTTTTATTGGCAGCTTTTTCGGTTTATAGAGAATGAAGTTTTTCATTTTTTGGAAGTAGACTGACTCGGGGCAGACCTTTCGGAGACCTGTCCATTTGTGTAAGCGACGGCACTGTCCAAGTCCAAGTCTTGGTTGAATAGCGACAGATGTCGTGGGTCGATACCACGAAAGGACTTTCGAAGGGCGCAAACATTAAAAGTGAACGACTTCATCGTTTGGTCAGCATCTGTTGTTGCCATTAATGGTGAATGGACAGCCTGCCCAGCATATCGGAATGTATCCTGTTGAGTCCTAACATAACTTTGGAGACCCTCTGCTCTAAAACATTTTCATGCTTTAAATTGATCTCAACAAAATATATTCCCTATAAAATATAGACCAATCTAAACATTTTCTTCAAATTTCAGCCCATAAGAAATCCGATGAAGTTTGATTTTCCCAGATTTCAGATACAATCCGTAAGATTAATTCCACCCATTTTTTACCTTCTTTCAACTGATATTCTCTTTCAAAAAAGTACTTCAGCAAGATCATAGAATCGTCAGTCTTTTTCCCATCAAAGATTTCTCTCAAGAATAGTAATTCTTTCAACTATTCCAAAAGCGGTTCGCCAACTTCGTAACCCAGTTCTTTGGCTCTAAATATTTATCTTTAATGTATCTTTAATTGATTGTGAGTGGTTTAAGAATGTTCTTCTATCGTTTTTCTGTGAGTACAGCCACGCCCACAGCTAGCACTTGCTATAGCCAGAGCTACTGCCAGAGTATCTTGTATCTGTATCTGAGGAGCGGGTTTGCCATTGTGTGGGAGAACCGCATGTTCGGACCGACCGCCCACAAAATATTGACACTGAGTTATGTGAGCAAATTTGCGCCGTCGTTTATTACACTTTCCCATACACATAAACCATCTATGTGTGTTGCCTTTTCATACCAGTACATGCATAAGTATATGTAGTTTTTCTGTGTGTGTGAGTGCTACATATGGCCAAAATTAGCGTTAAATGTTTAATTAATGAGGTACCCTAGTAGTTGACATTTTAATTGAAAATACCACAGCGCAGAATTAATGTGCAATTTATTGATGTGCAATTAGAGCCGTGTGCAACGGTTTCGGTCTGATTTGATTGGCTTTTTTTTTGTGCCACTAACCTTTTTTCTACCCTGAAAGAGGGTACATGCAAATGTGGGAAGCACCTGCGAAACTAGTATGAATAACTACTGGATAGCCACTACTCTGGATATAACCATGTCCATCAGTTTTTCTATAGTGCGGCTTAGAAGCTGCTATAAAATCAATTTATTTCGATCTCTCGTTCTCGCTTTGTCCCAGTGTGGCTTAGCAGTAAAGAGTGGATTTTCATTCATACATGCCTGAATGTTGCCAATCCGTTTTGCTTTCTTCGTTCTGAAAGGATTCGATTGTCCAGCTGCAAGGGCATATAAACTTCGGCCTTCCAAAACAATTTTCCTTACTGGTCTTTTTTCTTCTGAACTAGTTTATATTTTGATTTATCTTGTGGTCTCATCAAATGTCGATATCGATGATGATGATGCGTTGACGATGCGTTGAGCAATCCATATAGTATTGATATTCAAATGCTTTGAAAACAAAGCAACTTTGATTTTTAATCTAAATGAAGAGATCAACCACTTTGATGGGTTTCTTGTCTACTGAACGACAATAAATTTGGAGTCAAGCAATGCACTCCATAAGGTCAGATTTTATAGATTAAAGATTGGATTTATTGAGGTTGAATCGGAAGCTGGAAAATGACAATAAATTCAACTGAAATCAGAAGTGTTTAAATATGATTAAACGATTTCCAGAAACTAGTTCTTTGTGCAACATTTTCGGCAGAAGATATTCAAAGTGGAAATATTTTTGACTTTAAAAACACTGAAAATTAAAGGTGGGAACATTTTTGTTGTGGAACGCATAAAGATAGCTCTAATGGATGTAGAATTGGTGGAGTGGAAGACTACTTTAATGGCATTCCCACAAGGAAAAGTTTTGTGAATTCTTGAGAATAACATTGGAACTGTACAACACTAGAAAATGTACAAATTACAAATTTATAAACATTTTTTTGAATGAATTTTTGTACAACAACAAATTATTTCGACTACTATAAATTAAACTTTCAAAATGTTGTTGGAAATATGTAACAATGAAGGTGTTCAGAACTATTTACACATTTTTCCTATATATGTTAATTTAGATCTTAAAAGTTGATATTATTGATCTTAAAATTTAATTGATATTGATCTAAATTATTTTGATATACCCGTTTTTGCATTTAATTCATGAAGCATCTATTTAATGTCTTAAAACACTTTGCTTATTAGATCAATTCTCTTTTTATCGTTTCAGGTAAGCGATGCATTCATTCATCAAACTTTATTTCAAGTCTAACTGGAATCAAAATAACTTTAAAATGGTCTACTGTGGGATTTTTGGGAAAAAAAAAACTGGATAGTTGGGAATGCCCAAACGATGCTATTTAAGGAACGTTGGATACCCTGGTCTTTGGGTACACTTTGGGATTGGGTTTTTTTTCTTTTCTTTCCTTCTGGAATACACTTTGGGGTACATCTTTGGCTAAGGTTAAGAAAAAACTATTGCTGTTTTGTCAATGGATTTCCCCTGAGATTTATTAGGAATAGCCACCTAGGAATAGCCTTCATATAAAGATTTTACAACATGTTGTAAATGGTGTTTTAAAAGACAGATAAAACTAAAGAACATAGTCTCAGGAACTGCATGGCATTCAGTCACGCTAGGCTCTCAGTTCTGGGAAAATAAAACCTGAAGACTACGAATATGAGGGCTCAGAAACCATGTAACCATCGTTTTTAGTCGCGATAGGGTTGGATAAAGAGTTCCATTACATGAAAATAGCTCGGAATATATCTTTAACTCGACTCAAAACTAAAACTTTTGCTCAGAACTAATACAAAAGCCTACATTGAACCTTGACTTAGATAAACTTTCCCCACGATTTCCATTCATGCGACTTTTATGATAAAATTCAAAGTTTTCCCCCCACTTCCTTCAGTGCCCTGCTCTTCTGCTAACCCACTTTGTTGGGTTTGTTGATGAATGAGAAAAGTAAAAGTGTGGATTAATGCGATACAATTAAAACCGAATTAAAAAAAAAACTGAAACCGAAACTGAACCGCATTTTGATTCCCGGTTAGCCCGCCTGAAAAGAGCAGAGCAGAGGCACACACAAGGTAAGCCAGTTTCTGGGTGAGTTTTTATGGGCCAAATATGGTCGGTCGACAGCTATCATCCATGGGCTCTCATGCATATTTATAAGCCACTACTATTTGTGTTTGCTATTCGCCTTGCCTGAAATTTATAACGATTTTTGAATCTTTTCGGCCACCGCCAGAGATTGGCATGATTTTTATGACTTCTTTGGCAAGCAATTAAATATATTTGTCGGCTCTTTTTCTACGAGTGCTGCTGCTGCTACTGCTGGCTGATGTTTTTCCTTCCAATTGATTTGACTGACTGACAGACTTTCAATCAAATGAAACGAAATGAAATAAAGTCGGATGGACAGTCAGACTGATTGAGAGACTGTGGGGAGTCGGTGACTAGTGTGGGACGGGAGCGGATTCCGATCCATTCCATTTGGGAATGTGATTTCCGAAGGTTGTGGCGGTATTGTCAGGGTGTTAATGATGGCGGTGCTGCTAGACGTCTCTACCCAATTTGGTGAGCAATGCTCTCGAAATCAATTTGTTAAACGAATTTAAATTAATTTGCCTGCCCGTCGGAAAAAGAATATATGTATGTGCCTGGTGCACATCGTTTATCAAACTCCATTAAAGACCCTCGGAGATGCTGTCTGCTTTTCCCTCCCTCGCGGCAACTCTTTTCGGGCTGTCACTTCATTCTGCACTTGAGAGTGCATCAAGAAACAAGAAAAGGAATGGGCAAGTGGGCCCCAAAAACACATGATTTATTATTATTAATTTTTACACAGTTTGCGTGTCTGTGTGCAGCACAATTTGATTCGTTGTGAGATCATATGCAGGCCAGGCCCATTTATCCAAGAAACTGTTTATGGGCTCCATCATTGTTTTGTATACCTTTACTGGAGGGGTAAGGAAAATCCTCTAGTGAAAGTGCACCCATTGAAAAATGGACTAGTAAAAGTAAGCATTTGTATCACCTATTCGGTTTTTACAATATGAACTTAAATAACTTAAAAAAACTCTTTTTTTTTAAATTACGATTCTTTTTATACCCGATACTCAAAATGAGTATTGGGGTATATTAGATTTGTGGTGAAAATGGATGTGTAACGTCCAGAAGGAAGCGTTTCCGACCCCATAAAGTATATATATTCTTGATCAGCATCAATAGCCGAGTCGATTGAGCCATGTCTGTCTGTCCGTCCGTCCGTCCGTCCGTCCGTCCGTCCGTCCGTCCGTCCGTCCCTATTAGCGCCTAGTGCTCAAAGACTATAAGAGCTAGAGCAACGACATTTTGTATTCAGACTGCTGTGATATGTCACTGTTACAAGTGTATTTCAAAACTTCGCCCCGCCCACTTTCGCCCCCACAAAGGACGAAAATCTGTGGCATCGCCAATTTTAAAGATACGGAAAAACCAAAGACACAGAATCGTAGAGAATGGCTATATCTTCTAGACTGCAGAATCTGAACCAGATCGTATTATTTTTATAGCCAGAATGATGAAAACAATTTCGTTTTCTCTCGCTCTGTCTCTCTCTAACACACAGGTTTCATGGTCGGCTTTGCCTATTGCAAAATATGAGTTCCAAGATCTCAGAGACTATAAAAGGTAAAGCAACCAAATTTGGTAACCACTTTCCTGTGATATCGGAACTTGACAGATTTGTTTCAAAATTTCCTCACACCCCCTTCCGCCCCCGCAAAGGACGAAAATCTGGAGCATCCACAAATCTCAAAGACTATTGAGGCTAGAGTAACCAAATTAGGTATCCATACTTCTGTTAGATCTCACTGTTAAACGTATATTTCAAAATTTCGCCCCACCCCCTTCCGCCCCCCCCAAAGGACGAAAATCTGTGGCATCCACAATATTGAAGCTACGAGAAAACTAAAAACGCACAATCATAGAGAATGACTATATCTACCAGATTGCCGAGTCTGGATCAGATCGGATCATTTTTATAGCCAAAAGGAACAAAACGATTTGCAGTGGCTACGCAGCGCCCGTCGACACGTTCTGACTGATTTTCTGTCTCTCTCGCACGCACTCTTTGTCGTTTAATGTAGCCATACTGACTATGTATCGGGTATAAATGTAGAGTTGCGGTCGCAGCAGCAACTCACAACGTTCTCCCTCGTTTAATTTGAATTTATAATTATTTATTTAAATATTAAAATAGCAGTTATTTTTTCCAATAAATGTAGTATATGTATGTGTTTTTCTATATCGAATTTCCACCTTCTTTTGAAAAGAATTCGCTTTGTTAAAGATCTTCTATATTCTGCCGCTACAAAATCTAACAAAAATGTTATCTAATTCAAATGATAATTCTCTAAAGAAGAGTATTCCAAAGTATTCCATACAATCTCGTGCATCTTTCTCTGGCTCATTTTGTTGCCTCACTTTCGCTTTCGTTTCCATGCTGCCCCACAATGGCTGGTGTCTGTCTGTCTGTTCGTTTCGATTGCATTCAATTGGTTTGCCTCCCAAGATGCTCGCGTCCGACAGCCTTTAATTATCAACATTTTTTCTCTCGGACGGTCGGTCACGTAATGCGAGCGTTATGCGGAAACCATTTGATGCACTCATTCATTCATTCATTCATTGGGGCAATCTTTTCATCCATCAATGATGTGTTGTTGCAAATTCACTGAAGAGAATGGGGTACTTTATGTATTATAAATTTTCCTCCTAAGCTTTTAATTTCACCTCAAAATGTTTGGAAATGCTTTTCGGTTTAAATTGTTTTTGGTGTTCATGAATGCTACGAGGATATGCATTACATTTTGTAATCTTCTTAATTGCTTAAATGAAGAAATGGGATTACTCACTCAATTTTGGATGTGGATGTTCCGCCTTCTCCAGCTCTCGCTCTCGCTCTTTCACTGTCTGTGTGTGTATCTGTGTTAATCACATTAGAAAATTGTTAAATTTGTGCAGCTACCAGATGTAGGTAGACAGAACCCAAGGCGACACTTGTGACACTTGGCTTCGAAGGAGCAGCCGCCGCCAAGAGTTCTCAGAAATCTTTTTCAGATTATGTTTTATGAAATTTATTTATCGACCGGTGGTACAACCTACATAAAACAGATGAAATAAGGATGGGATCTAATTTCAGCGAAATATTTGAAACTCTTTAAAATTAAATACCTGCCGAAACTTTTGGAGTCGCAGCAAAGGTGCCGCGACACATAGATACTCGGTACTCAGTTTGTACATACATACCTACATATTTATTTGTTTATCAGTTATGAGGGCAGCAATATTACCCAAACAAGTCTCGCTGTAATAGAGCTATATTGTAGCTATATATTTTTATTTATTTCATGTGCTAGTTTAATCTTTGGAGAGAGCCACTCGTACAAAATCGTCACTTTTTAAGCTGTTTCTGTCTCTAAAAATTGTACCCTCAATGGATATTTCAATTTTCGTTGCTTCTGGCATTAGTTTTTATTTTTTCCAAAAATTCTTGGCTATAAATAAGTATCTTGTATCTCTGCTTAAGTGTGCTGTGTGCGCTATGTGCGCCTCCGTTGACAGTTGACAGCCTTTGGACAACAATGAACTAATTTAAGCAACCAAGTGTCGTCCATCAATGCACTGTTGTTGCTGTAACTGAAAGAAAGAAAGAAGATATATATATATATATTGTGAGTATTCTCTGCTCTCTTTGATATATTAAGCTGCATGTACGCAAAACGATATTGAAGGAGAAGGAAAAATTAATACACATAATGCTTCCGGCAAGACATGAAAATGGAAAAAACTTAAGTAAAAAAGAAGAGCAGCAGCAGCCACATCCCACAGCTGCTGGCCGCAATCAATTTTCATGGTTAACCGAGCGAGCCGCGGGGCAGAGAGAGGGATATTCATTCCTCTCTGCCCCCAGAGCTAATGACAAGTGAAATAAATCTTTAAAATGTGGCGTGGAAAATGGATTTTCCTAAAATATGAGAAACACGCACGAATTTTAATTTGTGTTCGGCATTTTGTTGATACAAATTGAAGGAAAGTGCTTGGGGAAAACAGGGCCGGGCCAACAAGTCGCACAGCCAAAAACATAAATCTTTTTTGAAGAAATCTTGTATCCGCTGACCCTCACCCAAGTCCCCAAAATCACAATTTCCACCGCACTTTTCACTCGTTTTCCATGCGCCATTAAATGTTTTTTTCTTATGCCAAATACACACAGAAATATGGCAAATTTTTCTGACCCAAAAATGGAAAACCATGTCATAGGAGCCGCCACCACCGCAACAACATTTACCCGCGCCCAACCCGGCGCTGGGGATGCATTTGTCAGTGCTCCAGGACCCAGGGCGCTTAGGCCACGCATAACTTCCATCAGAATTGTGCTACAAAAAACTATAAAATATTTTAGTGCCAAGAGCTTGGATTTTTTTCTGCCACCCACACGGAGGGAGAGACGTATGAAGAACGAGTGCGGAAAAAGTGAAAAAATGTTGTCACGCGGCCGGCCATGCAGCGGGCAAAGTGAAGTGGAAGCAATAAAGTGAATGCCAAACATACCCCAGGGAGAGCAGCCAACATCAACATCCAACATCATCATCAACACAGAAACAGCAACAGCAACTGCGGGACCAGCATCTAGAGCAGCAGCTGGAAGTTATGGCTCCACATACACATTTCCCCCCACGAAGGGAGAGGCTCTGTGCCGTAGATTAAGACACCTGTCAGGAAGGTGGTTGATAAGAAACTTGAACGGGTTTAATGGTTACTAACCAGAAATTGTCAAAAGAAATACTTTGAAATGAGAAGCACCTCTGCAATGTAGACACATATCACAACACATCTACACGCAGAGAAAAATACCATAATACAAATAAAGAAACCCATATTTAACTTAAATATTCGGTTTATAAGTTCAAACGTGGTGAAATTAAATAGAATTCACTTTGATTTAAATATAATTTTATTACAAAGTTTTTTTAAGACCTCCCTTATATAATATATAGAATATAGAATACATTACAATTTTAGATTAATATGTTAAATTAAATATAAAATATATTTATTCTAAATATCTGTGTGTAGATAGGTAGTTTCCTTGTTCTGATAAAGATAGATTTCCATGTTGATTCCAAATAGATTGAATTGAAAATAATAGGTAACCCGTATAACGTTTGAAAACGTAGAAAATGGTCCTCACTTATAAGAAAACCAGAACATAGATAAAGATGTTCTGCTTATTTTCTGGGAGAAATCTAAGCTTCATTTTTCCTTGTCAATTACTGACAAACTCAATGGGACTCTCGCCCCAAAGGACCATCGAAGAACCAACTTTGACAGCTGGAAACATAAACCATTTATTCTGCCTTTGCCAACGCCCCGCCCCCCCAAAAGTTAATTCATGTTGACGGATGGCAACTTCCTAACGCACTTCAAGCCCAAAATAATTAAAGTTCATCACGGAATGGGGCGACGGGGGCACGACATTCATTTGCGTAATCTTTCAATCAAATCAAGATTTGTGGTTCACCAAGAGAGGCTGAAGCATGTGGAACAAGAGGCGTGTAGTAGTGTAAAGGTATCTATCAGACACCAAATAAAAACATTTGTCAAAAGCCCAGACAAAATCATCAAAACACGCGCGAGGCACCTGTCATAAGAAAAATCATGGCATAATTTATGTTAATATTATGCAAATGATTGGATTGGATTGGATTTGGTTCGACTTGAGGAAAAACTTAAAAATAATTTACACCAAACCGGGGGGCCTGGGCTTGATTGCGTCCCGATATTATATATTCATGTTATGCATATATCAAGTTAATTGGGTTAATTGACGCCGCAGCACCACCATCTGGCCAAGGCAGATCTCTGCAGATTCAACTGCAGCACCAGCCGCTGTCCAAAAACCTAAATTTAAATGAAAATACTGTGAAAATATGCATAAATATGGTATAATTTCTAGCCTTGAATATGTTTAGAGTCAAATCTTTCTAGCAGGTACTATCTTTCGATACATTTCCCCTCAATACATATGGAATATCTTTTACTTTGGGAATACTTTCTGCTTGAGTTCTTTTGTCATTTGTTGGAGTTTTGCTTTGTTTGTTTCGAATCAATGGTCTCGTCTCTCTGCCTTCCTTCATTAAGCAAATGCGATAACATTAAACAAATGTGCGACTCACAAATCTTAATACGTTAATTTGCATAATTTTCAAATTTATTTTCCACTCACTCTCTGCCACAGAATGGATGGAGTGTGTGGCGCATAAAATAGTCAATAGTCCAATGATATTTCTCTTTCTGTCTTTATCTTCATTTATTCGACAAGAGGTGAAAAATGTGTGGAAAACCGCATATCGTATAAAATCTATGTCATATTTCTCATTTGCCTAACAATGGCGCTAAGCACGTTTATTAGTTATAATTCGTTTTTGTATTTAGTCAACAAGTTGGTGTTGGAGCCTGGGGTTCATTTGATAAATGCCCATGGGCTGGCCATTCCGTTCCACCCATTTCAAAGCCCTTCTCAGCATTTGTTCACACAATTTATCATTCATCTCTGGGCAGAGTTTATATAAAAACGGAGAAGTCTTTGGATATTAGCTCGAGAGATGTGGAGATGTGGAGAGAGATGTGTAATATGTGATTTATTGCCGGGGCTGTTTCACAAATGGCAATGGCAACTCTGCACTTTCTTTTCTTCTGCTTCGTTTTGTCTCGGATTCGATTTGTTTTCCGCATGAGTCCGTTGTAGTTGTTGCATAAATTACGACGACGCCAAGGAAATGCTGGACATATTTTTACTGTTAAGAAAATCGTTTCGTAAACTCTTTTCCATTGCTGCTGCACTTTGCCTGGGGGGAGGGAAAATGTGTGAAATGCCATTTTTATGCATTTTCTCTGGGGCGGTCTTAGGATGGGGGGGGTCTTAGGATTTTATGGCATTGTGAATGGCTGAAATCTTTGGCTACACAATATTTCAAATGAAAATCGCTTGATAAAACTGCCATTGAAAATGTCTTGACCTTTCCTGACGTTTCTCTCTCATTAAATTAACATTTTTATCATTGATTTTGGGATTGTTTTCATTGATTTCTTAATAAATTGAATTGCATCGAAATGTTTAGCTTAATTTGCTTTAATTTCTTTATTTATAATCAATTTCGAGTTCATATTTAAATTCTCGTTGCTCGTCAAGTTTCTTTATACATTATTTTCTTGACTGCAAGACATTTTTAATCAAAATTCAAAACGCTTAATTTCCTCTTGGCAGCAAAATTTAAATGTTTTTGTGGCTCTCTGCAGCGTGACGGGGCACCCAACGCGGGTGACGACTCGATGATGACGTCGTGTCAAAAGCCATCCAAAATCATCTTTGTCAGCCATTGTCAATGGTTTTTGTAAATCAAAAAATAAACGTTTAAGTTGCTGCTGCGACCGCAACTCTACATTTATACCCGATACATAGTCGGTTTCAGGTTCATTTTAACGATAAAGATATGCGAGAGCCAAAATTGTATCAGTCAGAACGGCTCGACGGGCGCTGCGTAGCCATAAATTGATTTGTTAAAATAATATAAAAAAAATCCGATCTTATTCGATTCGGCAGTTTGGTTCTAGTAGATATTGCCATTCTCTATATCGTTTTAATTTTCTCATATCTTCAAAATTTTGCGCTTTTTGTTTTCGTTGTTTTTGGTCTGGGGGGCGGGGCGAAATTTTGCATAGAAGGTTAATGTATCAACAAAGTTCTGCAGTGAAAATTACAAATGTATGTTTTGTAGCAGTGAAAGCTCGACAGTCAGGTCAATAATAACCTGAGATCTGTGGATGCTCCAATTTTCGTTAATTGTTGGGCCGGAATTTTTGTGTTTCGAAATTTGGAAACAAACCTGTCAAGGTCCGATATTTCAGGCTGCGGATAAATTTGAACGGACTAGCTCTTATAGTCATTAGATAAATTGACATGCTGTAGTTCTACGTGTGTGTTAGGGTTTTAGGGCGAGATAAAAAAAATTGTTTTCATCATAATGGCTATAACAATGCTACGATCCAATTCAGATTCTGGTCTAGAAGATAAACTCATTCCTACGATTCTGCGTTTTGGTTTTCTCGTATCTTTAAAATTGTGTGCCAAACAATGACAGTTGTGGGGGCTGCAGTCGGCGGGCGAATATTTGAAATACACTTGCAAACAAGTGACATATCACAGCAGTCTGAATACAAAATGTCGCTTTTCTAGCTCTTAAATTAGATAACAAATAGCTGGGATGAGGACGGACAGACGGACAGACGGGGCGGACGGACGGACGGACAAAGGACAGACGGACAGACGGACATACAGACAATAGATGTACATAGACTCGGCTATTGTTCGTCTCAAGAATGTCTGTCTCCATTTATGGGGTCGGAAACGCGGTGCTGGACGTTAGGAGTCCCTTTGCCTGGTTTTGGTCTCGTTTTTACCACTTTTCCACCCATTTTGAGTATCGGGTATAATAAAGTTTAAGCCCCAAAAGACATGGCGTGATGCGGTGATAAATCCGTTCGGTTTCAGGTTTTACTCGGATATGGATATTCGACTTGCCAAAATTGTATTATTCAGAGGCTACCCCTCTCGCAATAAATTACAATAAAAATAATATGAAAAAATATGAAATTGAAGCCTCAGTTTGGTTCACAGATATTGCGAATATCGTGTGAATGAATCATATTACGGATTTTGCGCTTTTGTTTTGACTTTGGCTTTCGTCTGGGGTCTGGGGTCTGGTGGGGTCTGGCATAGAAGGTTAATGTACCAACAAAAACACTCAGACAATACACAAAAGAGCACCCAAAAAGAATCAGGCAATACGTAACCTGAGTTATTTCCGTTAATGTAGGTTAATTGTTGTTTGGAATTTTTGTATTTCACGCTTTGGACACATTCCCGAATGCTGGCTGCGATATTTGAACGGTTTTCAGGGACGGACAGACACCCCATTAGATAAATTGACAGGCTGTAGTTCTAAGAGACAGGGTTTTTAGCAATATTAAAAAACATTTGCATAATTAATGGCTGGAAATACTAGCCGCTGTATGGCCAAACCCATCCTGTTTCCCTTTCCTCCACTGCAATTATGTTTTGTGCTCCAAACAATGACAGTTGCTGCAGTCGGAAATATTTAACAGAAATGGCAAAAGCAAGTCAGACCAGGCCTGGTCTGTGAGTGACTTTGGCTTTTAAGCTAAATTAGATAACAAATAGCTGGGATGAGGATGGGGAATGGGGACGGGGATGGGGAATGGGGCAGGCAGGAAGTAAGCCAAAGCGGAGAAATGCAAACTATGGACATAATGAAAATAGATGTACTATCTCTCTCTCTCTCTCTCTGTCGTTCGTCTCTTGCATGTCTGTCTCCATAATGATCTCCGAGTGCGGTGCTCCTTTAGGAGTGCCTCTGCCTGGTTTTTTGGTCTCGTTTTCCACTTTTCCACCCGTTTTGGCCATATAATTGTTATGCCAATTTCATTGTTATGTCGTGAGCGAAAATAAATTACTTCCGTTCACCTCTCTCGACAGGCCCTTTCGGCGGGGCTTTTGAAATACAATTGGCCTGGTCATATCCCTCCTGGATACAAATTCGTGCGTAAATCGCTTTTGGCCAGTTATTTGGAAAAAAATAAACATTTCATTGTAGCGGATGTGAAGGTGGATGGGAGACCGGTCTTGGGCAGATGTTGAAAGATTGCTGTTGATTGTGTTTCGATTTGGAATAGAAAAAGTAAACGATTTTCGATAGAAATATCAGTAAATTTTGAACAATTTCTTATGGAACATTAAAAAATCAATTTCAATAAAATATCGATTATTTATTGATGTTTCTTCAGCGTAGAGCTTTGTAAGGCGATAAGTTCTTACATTTCAAGTATAATTCGAATATAAACACAATATGCATTGTTGTTATGCAATTTCCGATGAAATATTTTATCGATAGTCACATTTGTACCTTTCACGCGATATCCATCGTCACTCCCACCATTACTCATCGCATTTTTCGCATCTTCGCGAAACACTTGGCAGACACACACATTAATATCTTCAGCTAAATGCATTTCACATTTCTGCATTGTTTCTGTTTTGATGTCAAGAGTGTACTAAAATGAAAAATATACTGAAATATATGGTGGTCTCGTACGGTACGGTATGGTGGAAGAACAATATGAAAGTTGAAAATAAAAATGTTTGCCAGTCGAAAAAGGAAAAGTGGAAAAATGCATTAGGAATACATTTTTCTTGTTGCCTTTGCGCCTTTTGTGTGTTATTGTGTGCTTGTGTGGATGCTGTGCTTCATTTCGATGTATATAAATTTCCATTTGCACTACAGATGTAGAATTTCCCTCGGCCAACCCACACGCCTCCTTCCATTGTCGGCCCCCACACATCTATTGTTCATTGGGCTGTTGGGGGAGGGTCTTGGCTTTTGAGCGCCATAATTGAAACATGCATATCCCATTGTAAGCAAGACAACTGGAGGGGATGGGAGGGGGTCCAGAGTGCGGGTATGGGGGTATGGGGCATGATGATTGCAAAACAAACAATGCCAAGGCAGAAATCAGCATTCAGTAACAACAAAAGCGTAATAGTAGCGGCCCAAAGCTACAAACCCCAAACCCCATTGCATTGGCAAACATTTTTATTATCCATGGAAAAGCAGACAACAAAAACAAGACAGAGACAGAGACAGAGACCAGCGTGCAAAAAATCAAAGACTACTTACGGCCATGGCTAATATTCCACTAAAGTTTATTAGCCACAACTGCAATAAAAGCACATATTTTGCACTGGGAACCATTGCCGTTGTTTGTGCAATGCAATTTCCTTAAAAGCTGAAAAACGATTTGCCAGTACACAGTACACACAGTACAGAAAAAACTCTGTCACAAGGCGGAACCCATCCACAGATTCGTAGATTCGTGCCACACATGTGATGTGATGTGATGTGATGTCTGTATAAGCCATGGAGAGGACCGAGGAGTAGCCAAGTAGCCCCCGAACCATATATGGCCAATCATCATGATGTTTTCGGCATTATGCAATTCAATATTTACGGGGTATTTCTTTTTTTCTTTCTATTGCTTCAGATACATGTCGGATACCCTTTGGCATGGGGTATGCAATTCTCAGTAAATACTTTAAGTGGAATACAATTTCAATGAAAGAAGTCGGTTGAAATCTATCAAATCTTCCCATCTATTTAATCTATATCGAATATTTACCTTACGCATTGCCTTTTGATCCCCAACAAATCTGCAAGAGTATTTGAGGTTTTCACTCAATCGAATAGTGGTTTCCTTTCTTGTTTATTTTTCATTTTCTTTGGCGTTTTTCAATGCTTCAATTTATCAAAACTCGTTGGCGTCTGTCTTTGGATTTTTCCATAAATAATGCAGTTTTCGGCTTGTGTTTTCTCGGCACATGCACATATCTGATGAACTGATGGGAACTGCAGAAAATCCAGAAAAATGCAGTTCGATTGCTGCATGCATTTTCGACTGCTTATGTTTGCTCAATTTCTGCTCAACTCGAAATCAAACTTCAGCTCTGAGAGAACCTTGATTCAGTTTTGACTCAAGGCTGTCGGAAAAAAAAGAAACCTTCAGAGTCATAGCCATTTATCATCTGTTGAAATTCCTGTGTTCGATTGCGATTCGGTTATTCAACTTTTGAGGTTCAGGCTTTTGCGATTATGAGCCCGTAAAGGTTATTCATGCGAGTGTACTCCAATTCCGTAAATAAATATGCAAAAAAATAAAGAGTTGAACAAATAAACTCATTTGCATGTGCGTACCCGTAACCCTCTCTGAGCCAGGTCAACAAACCCTCCGCTGTCACTAAGGCAGGGGGAGGGGGAAAGAAGAAAAAATGCGAGAGCAACATCTGCTGTAAAACATTCGCAATATCAAGGGAATAGATCGACGAGGGACACACACCAGACAGACATCTCCGACGACAGCCGACCGATGGGATGACAGTTTTTTTCTTGTTTCTGTCTGTATTTTTATGTCCGCCAGCTGAAAGTATCTTTAAGATATGCTTGGCACGTTTTCAATTTGGCTGAAACCCTTTTGGGCAATCGTTTTATGGCAAATTAAAGTGCAATTAAGTGCAGCAGCACTCGATGAAGCCATAAAAAACGCATTTAAAAGCAAATGTAAATTGCCATCGATGGTGGGGCACCGCCACTTTCCCTTCCCCTGGGATGTGGCTCGGTTAACATGTTGTCACCTTACAGAACGTGTTATAATAAATATTATTTTTCATATATGTGTACATATAGGTTTTTCCCGCTTTATTTTTCTGCTGCAAGTCAATGGCTTTCATTGGCTGGAATAAATGTTAATTCAATTAATGGCTGTACCCTCTGTTTCGAAGGTGCAAAATATCATCGAATATGTGTGTCATAAATACAAAAAAGTTTTCTGGACAGGAAAGACAGAACCCCAAGGCCATTAACTGGGTCGCCAGCAGAACGCCCTCTCTCTCTCTTTCTCTCCCTCTTTCTCTCTGTGTGTAGACCTAACCTTGACAAGTGAAATCTAAAGGCTCACACACACACGCGTACGTGTGCGCTCATGGGCTCACCCATACGTGCACACAATTTCCGCAAAAGAGGCTTTTGCCAACTTTAAATGAAAACCTGTTAAAGGCAGTAAAAAAAAAAATAAACCAAGCAGAAAGGAAGCCTGTGACGAGGTAGAGGTAGAGATTGTGAGGAGTATGCAACCGAAGGTGCCACGCACAAAACTTGACTGAGAAATATGTTTAAATAACATTAAAAATAAAACTGCAGGAAAACTACAAATCACGACAAAGAAGACTACTTTATGCCCTATAGGGTAATACATAAAGAAATTCCTTAATTATATATTTAAAGGAAATAATCACTAATAATTTGGCTAATCAGTAGATAGCATTTCAAAGCTAAAGTTCAGTAATCGGTTAATTGTTTATAATTTTATCGGCTTTCTATACATTATCCGATGTTAAACTTATATATCCTCGATCCAAACTATTCTAATTCCCAATAAATATTATTGTACATAGGACATAGTATGTATCAAGTCTTGTACAGAATAGATTGGAAATCTATCAATTTTACAGTTGAAAATTCTTCCTCCTTTGCATTGCAAACCTCTTAAAAAAAGTATAGTACCCTCTGCAGGGGCTATAAGAAACGAAAAAACGAAGAAGGAAACGAAGCTGAAACGAAGCTGAAAAGGCAGAACTGGCTGCTGCCAGTCGTCGTCGTCGTCGTCCGTCACTCAGGGAAGCGTACACGTACAAAGGCAGTGCATGAAGCACTCGGTTACCTGTTCCTGTTCCACCACCATCATCATTACACACACACAGAGAGAAAACTCACTCAGTTTCATGCATTGCCATGCCCCGCTCACCCAGTTATAACGCTCGAACGCCCCAGCGAGTGGGAAACGTCGTCGTCGCTCGCCGACGACAGGGAAAGAACCATCCGGTGAGCGGGAGAGCCAGCGGTAAAGCCAGTCCAAGAGTGAGAGGAGTCTCTCTCCCGATAAGTTCACTTTTTGAGTTCAAGGTGAATCGGCCACAGACGGTTTCTTCTCGTTCTCCTGCTTCCATCCTCAACTCCACCTCCGCCTCCTTCTTCTTTGTGTTTGCCTTCTCCTTCTTTCGTATGTCATTCCCTGACTCCGGCTTCGGGCTCCCAATGTTTGTTTGAGCAGTCGGTCGTCACCCGTCCGTCTGTCCGTCGTCTCTTTTAGGCTTCTTTTCCTCCTCTTTTTGTTTTTCTTAGGTCTTGGATGCTTTTTTTGTTTGCTGTGCCTCGTCGCCTGGCCTCATTTGCTTCGTTGCTGCCTTTAGTGGCACATAATTACATAGTGCTCCCCCCCACGCCCATAGCCTTCCTCCTTCGTGGGCTCTTCAAAACAAAAACCGAGTGAAAAATTACTCGGTGCCAAATTTGTGCGACTCCCTTGGACGAACGACAGACCGAATAATACAAAATAAATTATGCTTTATCCCAGTGACAGACTCAGATATTTTAGGGTTAATTTAGTGTTTGTTCCTTTGAGTTAATGCATAGATAAGAGAGAACCAAGGAGAGCCAACAGAAGGCAAAAGAAGTGGAAGAAGGAATGAAATTAATTGAGTGGGGAAAAGTATGGCCAGAGTTTTAGGAATTGTGAAATATAAAAAGGTGGTGTTATAGTCTATTTCGACGGTCAAAATCATCGTTCAATAACCGTATGACATTTCATAAATATTTTCATTATACAAATTTATGATTTAATTACTATTGATTTTATTTAAATTAAATTTTATTTAAACATAAAGGCCCATAAAAATAAATCAGCTAGCAGCTGATAGATTACACTAACCAAAAAAGCTACAATTTGATTAAAAAAATGACGTTTCTTAATTGGGCCAATGATTTATCACACGACCCCCCAACGGAATTATTTTGATGCCTAAAAAACGCTCTTTTTCTATAGAAAGGGCAATTATGCAAACATCTCCCCAGGTCCCTACCCTCCGACTTCCGTTGAAATGAAAGAGGAGGGCAATACATAATAATAACCATAAAGTTTAACAGAAACAAAAATGTGAAAACACCGTCGAAACAACACGAATAAAATCAAACATTTAAATTTTAATCCAAAACTAAACTATTTCATAATCAGCTTTAGGTAGATTTCATGGGATTCATATTAAAATAACTTATCGTTCTTGATTCTGTAACAAACAAATAAATCCTTAATTAAGAACTGAAAATGTGACTTCAATTTGATTTTAATTGGTTTTGAAATGCCACAAATTCCACCTACACACTTCATGTCCATGTGGATGCCACGTACTCATACCCTTTACAAAGCCGGATACCAATATTGCAGTCTCGCCAGTAATTACACATTCCTCTAATGAATCCATCTGTATTTTGTCAACGATTTAATAGCTCTAAGGTAATTCATCTGAGATTGCCGCACATCGACACACTCACCAAATAGCATCGAAGTGTGTGTTGCCTTTCCCAGAATCTAGCCTCGATTAAATAATTCCCATGTAGACCAAATTGCAGGGTGAACGGAGTTCTTTGAAA
Organism: Drosophila lowei; assembly: GCA_008121275.1. Classification (NCBI taxonomy): domain Eukaryota; kingdom Metazoa; phylum Arthropoda; class Insecta; order Diptera; family Drosophilidae; genus Drosophila; species Drosophila lowei. The sequence continues at coordinate 7,164,192 of CM017777.1, forward strand.
TGCAAAATTTAGGTAAAATTCGTCGGAGCAAAAAACCCAATTCAAATGAAGTTCATCAGAGACGATAGACACACATTCAGACAGACGGAGAGACATATGAGATCATATTCATGGTGGCCTAGCCTGGCCCCCAAGGGTATATGGCGGGGGCTCATAACGCTTCATAAATCACAGGTCTAAGTGCTGCAAAAGCCTTTGTCTGCCACCTCATCTCTCACTGCGTACCATCCAACCATCCCATCCACTGCGGTGCAGATGGCCCAGAGTTTGGAAGTTTGAAGCTGAGTTCAGTGAAGCGATCCGTATCCATGCTCTCTGCTGCGCACCTAAGCGTATTAACATAAAACATTTTTTTGCACACAAAAAAAGGTCACAAATGTGAGCCATGGCTTTAAAGCCAGCCAGAGACTCCATCTATCTTTGGGGTCATAGCTTAAACAGGGAATCGCGCTTAATACAGTTTGAAAATGCCGAGACCATGCCTTAAGTCCATGGGAAAGTAAGAAAAATCAAATGGAAATCGAGCAATCATTCATATAAATCAATCAATCGTGCGCAAAGCCAAATAATGCTCCCAGAACGGCATCAGAGTCCGAACCAAAGAAAACAAAACAACAATTTGTTGCTTACGCTCAATTGGCTTCGAGTTCGAGATGCCCCTCGATGGATGCTGCCCCAGTGGAAGCAGAGGGGCAGGCGTATCTGGTAGCAGACGCTACTCGTGCACCATTTCCTTCACACACTGTACGTACGAGTATAATTAAATTTCAATTAAACTCTTCAACGCCCAACGAGGGAATGGGCAAGTGTGCAGTTGTCTGTAACAATATTAATTATAAAAGTGTTTAATTAGAGTGAGAGGAGATGCCCGTAAACAGGGTGCAAGTAACAGCCGCAAACAGTCAATTAAATGGCAAAAGTGTTTGTTCATAGCTAACTGGAGGCAACGTGCTCCATGTCCCGTCTTGCCCCATAGCCAGGCGGAGCGTAACGCCCAGCAAAGTGTGGAACCAAGTCTATGGGAAATGAATGGGAAAACTATGGTCCAAATTGCATGGGAAGCTGTGCAGCTGTCGATGCCAAAAACGGGAAAACGAAAGTCGTCTGACGGCAACCAAGAAATTCACTCAAACGGTTTTTGGGAAAAACTGTCTTTACTTCAACCTCAAGGAAGCTACAAATTATTAAGGAATTTCCCGGTGGATATTTAAATTTTCTGTATCTATGGGAATTTTTGTTTAAATTTTTTAAGGAATAACAGTTTTTATATTGAAGAGAACTACGAAATCAATCTGGCATTTAATGCGATTTTTATTGATTTATTTTCCACATAAATTATGAAAAGTTTCAGTTTATTTTGTTTGTTACTCAATTCGAATTTGATAGATTTATTGAGGATTTTATTTTGATAATCAAAATCATAATTAATCTGTTTATATTTTGATAAAGAATGATAGGAATTTTCTCTCTAACTTTTTGTGTGGCAATTAATTCCCTTAAAATGAGTAATTAAAACGCGTTTATTCCAATTATGTAGGCAGTTTTATTTAAAATAAAGTAAACACATCAACTGGCATTCCTTTATACATTTTTCCGATTTATGGAAATATTATTTAGCCTAGTTTTTTTTCTGTTTTAAAACACATGCATGTATATTTTCATATTTCCACAGAAAAAGAAAAACTGTTTTCCCACACATTTTTGTTTACCGATCTAAACGAATTTGACACAATCCCGCACAGCCAGCAGCCAAGGGCAATTGGAAAATGTAAATATACGAGTACTCGTATCTCGGAAATGTGCAAACATTTTGTGGGTTTAAAATAAATAGTGGGAAATGTAGTCTTATTTTTGACAGTTGACAAAAAAATTGTCGAAAATATTTCTTTGGTTTTTCATTGCAAACGCAATACAATTTTGTGGTTGAAAACGGCGTATTTCTTGTTAGCAATTCTATGAAACATGAAAAAGTTTACATTTTTTATGCGATTTTCATTGGTCAGAATTTTAATTGGTTGTATGTATTGCATTTTTATTGGAATTAAATTGTCAGCAAAATAATTTTTATTGGTTTAGTATTTGTGTGGCTTTCCTTTGAAATGGGGAATCTTTCACTCTCCTGAAAGGCTTTTATTTGGTATGCTTTAAGGATTCTTAATAGAAATATTTCTACGAAATTTCTCCCAAAAAGTTGCAACATTTTTCCCATATTCCCTAAAAACATAGGGAAACATCTAATCCAACACCAGAAACCCCCCCATTCGTATATCTAATATGTAATACGACGCGTTCAAATGATGAAAATACAATTTTCATTTGCTGGCTGGGATGGGGGGTAAATGGAATAGTTACGAAATGTAGATGCAGTAGAAATATAACCATTAACATAGACACATAACCCTTTCCTCGACACATGCTCAGTCATGTGTTGGTAGGGGGGAAGGGGAGGGCTTTTCTTTTGTGTGCGAGCCATGAGCGGGAGCCCAGCCCCATCATGAAAAGCAATTTCATGTTATGAATCCGTTTTCGTCCAAGGCAAAGTACCGCGCCATTTCTACTTAGTATTATTTTTTTTTGGGTCTTCATTCTATTTTGTTTCGTTTTTTGTTGTTGTTGTATTTATTGTACAATAAAATATTATATTTACAGTGTACCAAAATGTGGGCCCCGTTTTACTGTGTATGTGTGTGTGCAACCCTTTTCTGGTTGTGCTTGTGGGTGTGTATGTGCGCTTATGGCACCCTCTAATGGTTTGAAATGTTTGGCTGTACATGGATAGGATATGTCTTTAGAAGGGTGGATAAGGTTTATAATTGAGGAGAATGTTCGGGAAGCTTCCTTGATTGGGGAGCTGTTTGATTATATCCTATATTGAAGATTGGCTAAGCTAGAAAGTGGTCAAGGAATATGCAAAGGGCAGAATTTGTCGCTAGAAGAGCTTCCAATCTGTTCCTTTAAATTACTATAAATCCCATAGATGATTCCCAAGGTACATCAGATTCGTTTCCCTCCCATTTGCCTTACCCAACATTTACTTATATCTCGTTCTTCCACTTCCCTCTGCGGTGGCCAGAGCTGCCAACTTTTGTACTTGGGACTGCCATTTCGTTTATTCTCCTGCCGCAAATATAACGGCAGTGGCAACACCAACACACCCACACCAGCAACAAAGGCAGTCAGCAAGCAGCAGCAGCCAGCACAGCGGCAATTCGTTCCGCCTCGCATATCGTCACACACACACACACACACACACAGGGACAGACACCCTCCATTTCCGTTGTACTTTTTTCCAGCCACCCCAACCCCCTCTGAACCGCAATTCCCCTCTTCAACCCCCCTGTTGTCTAGTGCATGTGGGGAAAAAAAATAAACTATTTTCGTATTTGTAAGATTTCGGCATTGGATAAAAAGTTGCCGGAGCTTCGACAGCGTGAAAGCTTTGCCCAAAAGTAGACTACACTTATTTGTGCCCCAGTGTGGCACGAGCATGTGTGTGTGTATCTGTGTGTCTCTGCCAGTCTCCATGATAAGTCCAATTTCTGTTTGGATTTCGATTATTTGCTGCTATTGTTGAGGGAATGGGATATGTTTGTTGTCCTTAGCACTTTTCGCAATTTTCTTCTGGCAAAACTCTTTAAAGTTTCGAACAAATTGATTCGACAGAAATATTATAGGGGATATAAAAAAATATGGGAAATGCTGGGTACTAATGGAATTAAGCATAGGAAATGAACATTTTATTAAAGAATAAATTTGTTGGGTATTTGTGTGCCCTTTGGATAAGCTGGATTGAAGCAGATCATAATTAAAAGGCAGATCATAATAAATTATTGACCAAAGGGAATGAGATGGAATCATTGAGGAATCTTAAAATTTTGATCATCTACCGAATACCGAATGGAGGCTGCTGGAAGGAGGAGCTTCAGTATTCAAGATGTTAACATTATTTCCTTTAGATAATTAAATTGATAGAAAAGGAACACAATATGTTCAACCACATTGGCATCAAGTTTCATATTGGTATTCCCACAATCATCCCCAAACAAGACGCATTCATCCCCTAGCCAGCATCTTCTCGGAAATTTGCATAATTCCCCAAAACCTTCCCCAAAAAGGTTGTCTCTCCGAGAACTTTAGTTTGTCAATAGTCGTTTTTATGCGAGTTTTATTTTATGATTATTGTTTCGGAATGTTGTTTGTGTCACGTCACATATTAGAAGTGAACAACTTGGTTGCTTGTCAAAACACACGAAAAAAAACACCCGAGACGAGACCCAAACTGCTGTCCAAAGCACTTTGCGATGATTTGGGTGTTACTTTTGGGATACGATACTGTTTGCTTTTGTGTCTGAAAAATTGATGAGAAGCTCTTAACGACAAACCATTTAACGCATATGCCCCGAAACCCCAATACGGAGCAGCGGCCCATAAATGGCATAATTAACGCATATTAAATGTCACCATTAAAATGGACAGCCCAGCCCCCAATTGATGCCGATGCCGATGACGATGCGTCGTCCTCTCGTCGGTGTCCGTGTGTCCTCGTTAAAATCGAGCTGCAAATTACGTATGCATATCGTGGGCTCAGAGCTCGGAAATCGGGGCTTTGTGAATCATTTAAACGTGGAAGTCAGCCCCGAGCGACAGGGCAGAGGCCCCCCCCCCCACCGCCTCCCACGCACCCCAAAAAGCTCTTTAAACGGCTTTGGTTTTTATGTGCAATTATAAATGTTTTTCCATTTCGGAAAAAACACAACAAAAAACAACATACTATATAATTTATAAACGTTATGTACACATGACTGATGCCGGAGGAATATTTGTATGTAAATTTTTTGTCGCTCACCTTGAGGGCTGGCTCTCACGGAAAAAAACATAACGAAAAAGAATAAATGCAATTAAAATGCAGTTTATGGCAGCAAGCACCACCACCAAGAAGAGGGGAAGGGAGAGGGGGATAAAGGGTGCGCCAGAGACCGGAGACCGGAGACCAGAGACCAGAGGCTCGTGCCAGTTACAATTCGTCATATCGATGAATATTTGAGTTTTGTTCCATTCCATATACTCGTAGTAGACCACAGCCAAAACGCGATTCGACGCGGCCCGATTCGCCTCGACTCGACTCCGCCTCGCGCTCTGCGTGTGTCAGATTTATGTGTTAAGCTCTTTGGGCCATGCCAGAAAAGTTGTAATAGACAGAACGACAGTCGGGCAGACAGACAGTTGTTACGGCTTTTATATGCTCTGACAGAGTTGTCAAATTGCTCTGCAAAGTCCAAAGCGAAAGTGAAAGAGAGAGAGAGAGATGCGAGTTTTGGTGCTGTGTGCAGTAATCTACTCAATCCGCTTTTTGGAAATACGTATACATATTTCGGAACCAAAATTGTATTGCTATTTGCATTCCAACAGGTTCAGAGAGGTTTAAAGATTTAGAAAAAAAAAACAAATACTTTTTTCTATATTTTGGTTAGAGGAATCGCCAATATGAATGGAAATAGCTTTAATTGAGCAAAGAAAATGGGTGCTTAGGAGCTTCAGATGCATATCAAATGATTTCTTGCGGATATCTCTTTATAAAATGCATTCTCTTCTGTACGTCTCGAGTCGAGCATCAATGAGTTGGGAAAAGTTGATCTAAAGGAATAAGAAACTATTCTTTAGGCTGGTGTATCTAGAATGGGTACCTCCGATTGTTGTCGATCTTCGAGTGTTGGGATCCATGATAGTATGATATGGTATGATATCTAAGACAGTAAGCGACTACCTCATAAATCGTATAATAAAGCCAGCAAGGATTTCAATTCGCTCTGCATTCTATTCTATTCGAAACTATTATTTTTAAGTCAGAACTAAAACCTTGACTCTAATAAAAGGAGTACACGCAGGCCTTTGCAGAATGCATCAACAACATAAATAATCGTATTTACCGAATAAACAACTATTATACTTGAGTAGTCCCTTTTTGTAGCCATTTATTAGCTCTTTTTCTACCATTTCCCATCTAAACTTTGTCCCTAATTCACCGAGTTTTAAGCTTTGACCGCGACAAGCCCGAGAACCCTTTCAGTGGCTCAGTGCCGTGTGCATTTGCCTACTTGCATATACGATACATATGCATATTTGATGCACAAACCGACCAAAACGTTTAACTAACGTTTTATAATACACATGTTGGGTGGCCCAGGCCCCAAAGCCTCTTGCAACCACCCCCGCCTTGCAAGTTAGTTAGTTTACGGCTCTGAATCGATTAAAAGGATTGCGTGTACATTTTTAATTCCAATTTGTTGGGAGGGCAGGCCGGAATGATGTGCTGCTCGAAACGCTTAGGGCTATGCAAATGTGCAAGAGGTGTAAGGATATGCAAAAGAGGCAGTGTACTAAGGACCTAAGGGTGAGCTGATTGGTAATTCAAAGAATTAACAATGGATTCCTGGGAATCGCATTGGAATTTTCAGCGAAATTTCATGAAACAAATGTTTAAATATATTTTAAATTCATTAAACAAATTTATAAATATTTATATTAATAATTATATCCTTCTTCTTTCATTTCAGGTAAGCGACAATCCCCAGACTTGACTAAAGAGTACCCCACTATAACGACTAAATCCGGGATAGCTCTATAGCTAAAGCATTGTATTCTGTGTGTTTGTGTGTGTCCTGTGTAAGCCCTAATCCCATGTAGCCCAACTAATTATGTACCCATCGACATATATGTACTTATATTCGTGTATATGTATCTATGTATCTGTTAACCTAACCAAAAACATATTCTCTTTACATTACAAAACATTATTGTGTTAGTATTTCGTAGTTTTAACACCATCAGAAAACCATTCTACCATTCTACCATCTATCCATACCGTTCCCGTACTGAAAAACAGACATTAACATATCTGACAAAACCGAAATTGAAAAACAACATTTTATCTAGGAGAAAATCTATTACATTTGCATACAATTTATGGCAGGAAATTAAAAATGTTTTTCCTTCTTTTTTTGTTTTGACAATTTGCCAAAGATTTTTCCCCCCGATTGGGGATTGTATTTTGAATATCCGCATTTAGGAAAAGAGCATTCTGAATGGATGCTTTTGGCAGGCAGTGTTTTGGCGGCTTATCAAATAATCATTTAACTTCGTTTCGAATTTTTATTTAATTAGAAAAGTGGGAGGGAAAGCGTGAAAAGTCGCTTAATTAGTAGCAGTTTTCAAAATTCAACTTGCGCCCTATGAATAAATATATCTCTTCCTTCATTATACTATAGGAATATTTCTGTATACATATACATTTATGAGTGTGTGGGAATAAGACTTCGTTCTGCTCTTAATTACAAATGAGTACGTCCCTTGGGCCTTTCCGCCTGATGCGCTCTCTCATTAGCCTTTTCAGGCGGGTCTTCTCCTCCGCCTCCGCTGCTCCTTGCTGACATTTTGGTGTCACATCTAGGAAAGGAAAATCATCGCATTTTGGCCTACATTTTGAGGGGGGAAGCACCCACACACGTGACAGGTGCCAGGAGAAAAAGTGAACGCAGTGGGAATGAGTAGATGAGGGCCAAGATACACAAAATCGTATCTTTAGGTTGGTTAAATTTATCCAGAGGGGAAAAAACAGTAGGGGAAAGAATTTCCTTTCATTGCTTATTGAAGATTAGAAACGACTTTAAGGTGTTTTATATCTCATCTCCCTCGATTCTGCATATATTCTCCTTTAAACAAGTTTTAAAATCAAAGAAAATTTAAATTGATTTACACTTTTTCATATCTATACAAAAAACCCTGCAGACTACTAAAGTTATAGTTTCAGAACTAGTTAAAGAAACTTGAATGTCTCCTGACATTCCTGAACTCTTTCAATCCCTTTCAGAACTGTTTATTCCTCTTCAAATAGTTGAAATTCCCAGAACCCAGCTCTTAAGAGTATTCAACTTTAACATAAAATGTTAGAAATAATTTCCTGAAACCCCCAACACGCTGCCATTTTATCCCCACCCATCATCCCTGTCTATCTATTAAAATTACAACAATTATTAAGTATACGCCAGGGGCCCCCTGCACACAGAGCAGGCTCAACATTTATTCAAATTAAATTTGAAATAAAAACACACTCGCACCCACACAATAAACGTCGTGCATACCAAATAAATAGTAAACATTTTTTTACTCTGTTTACATTAAAAATATATTTTTCGTATATTGTATTGTGTATTTTGTTGTACCGTTGGTTGGTCTCCTGTTTCCTGTTTCCTGTTTGCGGTAGTCGTAGGATATTTATGTTGTGTGTCTAGCAAAATAGTTGTTGCATAATTTAACATAGTTTTTCCTGTACTGTCCTAGAATACCCGAACAGGAGCCCCGAACATGACTGATTTATAATGATATTTATACATACATGTACATATAAGGTTGGTCCCCTTCCCCCTCTCGATCCTGTTGTCGTTGTTGCTGCTGCTGTTGGTTTGGCTTACATTTGATAATTCATTTCATATGTATATTGTATATTGTAAATATGTTTTCATTAGCGCATTTTAACATGGTCTCTCTCCCCCTCAAATTGTTGTGTACATATAAATAACATAAATGATTAAAAATGGTTTTGGTATTTAATAAAAATAAGTAAAATAGTTTTTAATTGGTGCAGCCACAACAAAAAATACAGGAAATATTGTGCATACATCATTTTGCATCAATCATGAATTATTGTGTAAAATACTTGTACCTTAACCCCGTAGTCGTTGCTGAGAGATCTGTGTGTGTGGTGGATCCTGTCCTGTAATTCATTATCCACTTGATGCTCCACTTGACAGACGCTTCAATCCACTTATAGAACATTCGTATATTGGTACCTCATGTAAATAGATTTCTGCGTGTTTTGTGTCTGTCCCTCAACCCCCACCCTCTTATTCATGAACAACTAAAATCAAAATTCATGGCAAAAATTTAAATATATTATGTGCATTTTGTAAATATTTTATCGCTATCTGAGAAACCCCCCATTGCCCATTGAATAATAAATCAATCAATAACGAGCCCTCGCCACGCATTTTAATTGAGAAATAACGCATTCCGAACGTGGTTGGCCATCATCAAAAAAGAAACACAAAAGAATACCCAGAATGTTGTAAACTCGTACGATATATACATATCCATATCCCCCAAAACCATATACATATATATCCATACAAATGATGTAGTGAAACCCCATAATATGAGCTCACAAAATAACCACAAAAACAAAACAACAAAAAAACCAAAAAGAATCATCAAAAAGTTTTTAAGCGAGATCGAAATGAAAAAATTGTTTTACCAGTGGCGACTTTTCTTCTTTTCTTTTCCGGTTTTCTTTTTATATTTCAGGTTTCAGACACCCATTAAAGCGTTTGCCTGCCTGACAGCAGCCACAAGGTAAGCTCTAACCAGCTGATCAAAGCCCCCACATAACCCGAAACAATCCACCCCCCAAAATACTCGTAACCCCAATAAGTCCTTAAGCTTAATTCAATTATAATTGTTGTACCGTGTGTGCTCTGTTCTCTGGTAGATAATCGATACCGAAAAAACATTCGATTGGCCCGTAAATGAAACTTAAATTGTATAAATTAATATTAGAAATATATATAGAAAATATTTGTGGTTTTATTATTTAGTTTCTTCCGATAGCATTGTGGATTAACAATTTTTATTAAATTAGAATGCGTTTTTATTTGTGTTCCTGTTTTAATTATTTTATATATTTCTTATAGTTTTTTTTTTTTAGAAAACTGTCTAGAGTTGATGGTTTTAAATTCTTTTGTAAATAATCTATCTTGTAGATTTACTCTAGAATTTTTTTCTAGGTTTTACGTAGAAAAAATTGGTCAAAATCTATTTAAAATGTTATTTTTCAAAATTTTTTAGCAATTGTTTAAAATAGTGGGAAAACTAAGGCAAAACTTATGTCCTTTTTTTGCTTTTGATTGAAATATGGTAAATAAAAGTAGAATTCAATCGTCTGTTAAAAACTTTTTTTGAAAAATATATAAGATGTAAAAATGCAAAGAGCAGCGTTATTTAGATGCAAATTTAAAAATTAATACAAATTAAAATACTATTATAAAGGTCCTAACCGTCAAAGAATCTATGGGATAAGGAGTACCCTTTCAATTTGGAGTAATTCAAAAAACTACAAAACCCGTTTTAAAATAAATACCACAGTTTTTCTGAATTTTAAATTGAGGTGAATACCTTCACAGCTTTCAATTAACCCCAAACTGTTAAACCACAACAATCGAACCGGGCTTAAACCCAATTTGAATTTCAAATTAAATGGCCATAACCCATACGCCCTGTATGCCATGGGAGTCCAACAATGAGAAACATATTTATGCATTAAACAATAAACCGTCGAATGGGCAAAAGAGCAAGAGGCGAAAGGAGTGAATGGCAGGAACGCTTTAATCCCATTTGCGGCTGCTTGTTGCACTTGGCAGACAGCCTTGGCGGACAGATCCTGGCCTGGCAGGGTCCTTTGCCTGCTGTGTGCTGTCTCTGGCCTGCAGTTATTATGTCTTCTTCGCCTGCTGTTAGCCTGCTATAATTTTATTGTTCATACATATAGAATAAACCTACTCGTATTTGCTGTACAATTTGTTGAACATTAAGAGCGTCGAAGAGGGAGCAGGGGGAGACCTCTTAATGTATCTAATGTCTCGGCATGGAGCGTACGTGCTTATGGTCCTTGGCTTGGATATTCTTCGGCCTGGTCCGTCCTGTCTGTGGGATATATTGCCAATTGTATTTTGCTTCTGTTCTCACACAGGTGTTGGCTTTAATGGCGTGGTGTCCTGTGTTCACAATCTATCAGATTTGCATTAAAATGTTTCTCTTGGGGCTTCAAATAAATAGATGGTGCACGGGGATAATCAGGCCGTAGGGAGGGGAAAAGCAATCTCATAATTCCCCAAAGCTAGACTTTAAACGATAATTACATAATCACAATCGTAATCGGTGATAATGACAACACTTTAGCGCCATCAAGCACATCATAAAAAATAGAGAGAGTGGACAGGCAACCCGCTAAAAACATCAATTACCAGAGCCAGACGACGGTTGAGGAAACCCGGCCAACAAATTGGACGCCAGCCCCCCCACACACACACACACACACACACACACAGAGCATTGCAAATGGCTGCCAACAGTTGCAGTGGCAGTGGCAACAACTACATGCACTTGCAACATCAGAGCCACATGCAATATTTTATCTGCTAATGTGTAATTATAAACAATTTTGTTGTTTGTTATTTATAATGGTGCAACAAGGGAGCCGCACCGCACATCGAAATAAAAAAAAGCTATAGAAACTAAAGCATTTTTTCCTACTCACATTAATTCGAATGCAAGGGGTATATTGTCATTTTGATGAAGTTTGTAACAGCTAGAAGAAAGTGTATTTTGTTATTGGATTCTCGGGCATTCTCTTTGGCACTTTTTCGCTTGTGCGCCTGAGCACTTTTTGTGGGAAAAGTTGGTAGCAAGTTGGTGCCTTTATTGCCAGGAAATGTAAGCTTTTTATACGAAAATTAAACCAATAAAAATCATGAAATATACCTTGTGCTTTCCTCTACAAATGTATCTATCTATCCATGTATCTATCTCTCTGATCATCTATCTGTTCAATACAACATTTTTAAGATACATTTGAAGAGTATATACGAAGACTAGACATGTATGATCTAGGGGTATCCCTGCGGTCGACTATTGTTTTACCCACTTACTGTTGTTGCCGCACTTATAATTGTGCAACCATTATTTCAGCTATTGTTGCCACCGCGTTTGTTGCATTGTGCGGGTGCAATTTTAACAAACGACTGGCGATAACAATCGCTGGCAAAATTGTCCCAAGAGAAAGAGAGAAAGGGGTTGGCGGGGGAATGCGTGAGTCTAACACATTTGCCACATTCCAAAACTGACAAACGATATGCCATACGCCCCGATGTGCGATACGCGAACCAAGCAGCCGGAGAGGGGAAATGCGGATGAAGGTGCTAAAATTCCATGGCAGAAAAAGTTGTTTCCAACCAAAAACCAAAAAAAAAAATCCCCATGGAAAATAAAATGGCGTGAAACACGCAACAGCAGCAGCAGAAGTACGAAACTACAGCAACAATGAAATTAATTGCATTCAAATTTATGTTAGAAATTAAAACTGGCACTGGCGTCACATCGTGTTCTTTCTGCGGTTTCATTTTGTGGCTGCAATTGCAACTGCTGCTCCTCTGGAAAGTAGACTACATAAATATTGAGTACTTATTGGGGATTGGTGGATTGGTGAAAAACCAGAGGAATATATGGAATGAGCAAGGAACAGTCTTCATTGATAGCAAACTAAGTAAGTTCTAAGACTATCTAATACTTAAGTTAGGTATGAGTGAAGCTATAGCTGATACCATTCATATCCCACAAATATAAGCCTCAAAGGTACATTCGCAAAGGTCCAGCAAAGCTTTATTGATTGTCCCGTAAAAACCAATTTTCCCCTCTGTCCCCCTGCTTCTTTTTCTGTCCCAAATCTTCTTAACAGGCTGGACTCGTTGATCCCTTTCTAATTTACACTTGCCTCTCCTATAATGCTCGCTCCTTAAGTCGTGGGAAAAATGAGAGCATACTTTTCAGCTGCCACAAAACAAGACTCGGACCACAATCAATTAAAGTTGCGCTGTGGCCGGGACAGGCATCTAGCGTTAGTTGGTTTTTGTGTCACACAGATGCTGCAACACGCAGAGACAGTGCTGGGGCCACACAAAGGCAGCACGGGGAATGGCTGAACCTGGGCCTGTGGCTGGGGATGGGGGTTTGCTCTACTGTTCCAATTATTGTCGCCCTTTCACCTGACTCTGTAGCCCATTTTTGTTTTTCGTTTGTGGATTCTGTTCGGTTTTAGGTTGTTGTTGTCCTGCGCTGTGTTGCTGTGGCACTTTTAATTTCCCAGTCGAACAGTGGCGTTTCCCTTTCCCCATCGCGCTCCAACCGGAAGCGTATTGTTACGGAAGAGCCCCGCATTCTACTGCCATTCTCCTCGCTGTTTTTTTTTTTTTTTTTGGTTGTTTAACAACATCCGCCTGGTGGCAGGGCTTTAATTACGTCGAGCGTTACGTTTTTTATCTACTTTTTGCCTTTGCACTTGACTCAATTTTGAGTCAAGTTGTTTCGTTTTTGGGCAAGCCAATTCCTGGAATTGACAATGACAGTGGCCAGAAGGGATAAATTTACTCCTCTGGTGGCTACACCAGTTACAAGACAAGTTTCCATGGAAATGGCCATCGGGCTGGAAGAGCCACCTGCCTTGGCTCTGACTAATCAATCCTGATTTTGTTCTCTACTGCCGCCTCCTCTGGCAATCTCTTTTTAAACCCAACCTCTGGCCAGTCGACTGCTCGACCAATCCTCTGGCCTGTCTGCTGCTCAACCAATCCTCTCTGACTGGGTCCTGGCACAACCACTTAATTTCCTACACTGCGTATACGAAATATCGATGTAATTTCCTTACAAACGGAATTTATAGCACAACTGGATCGGGCATTAGGAGTACAGTACCAGCAACAGTAGCAGCAGCTGTCTCTATTACAATTACATTCCCATTTTCCATTTTTGATGCGTTCGCTGATAGAATTCCAGCAGCCATACGCACTGTTGTACAGGCAATACTCTGCGAACGACTGGGTGTGGTGGGAGTGTGTGCAGAGCTGATGATTTATGCATTGGCCAACACCTTTTGGGGTGGTACCAAAAAGGGGTTACGGACAGCGATGGCAGCTTATGTAAATTCGTGCGAATCGCGTTTTCAATTTTTGCCTTTTGTTGTTTTTGTGGCACTGGTGGAAATATGCAAATGAAGCTCATAATTTGCTTACAGCTAAAGGCGGGAAATTACCAAAAATGAACTACGATGTTGAACAATGGCGGGGGGTGGGGGTGGCAGAGGGATGATAGTGGAAGTGGAAGAGCGGCAGTACGTGAGGGAATTGGTGGCACAAACTTTCAGCCACAGGGCAGCAGCGCAAAAACTTTCATTGCGAAACGGCACTGGCACTGGTACTGGCACTGGCCCTGGCCAAGTAGTAAAAGATAGGATAGGTCCCCCCAGCCACGAAACGTACACCAGGTCCTGCCATTCTGCCTTCGCCTGCTGTGCTCCTCCTCCTCCAAAGAGAGAATCTTCCAACAAAAAAAGAGGGAAAACTTTAGCACTGCACACATGACCCATTAATAAGTGCACGGCATTTGCTGGCCGGTCATTTTATTTGGGCTGCCAAAAAGGAGGAAAAGAGTGGCGAAAGCAGTGGTTGCACGTTGTCAACATAAATTTCGGAGGCAGCCATGAACTGGTGCTGCCACAGCTGGTGGCAAAGTTTACACTTCTTGTGCAATTTAAATGCGTTTATCTATTTGCAAAAAGCCCAAACACTCACTAGAAGGGAAAATTTAATGGTTTAAGGAGATCCAACAAATTTGCCTATCTCAAAATCATTGTACGAGCATCTTAGTGCTCAATCAATGTCGATGGCAGTCTCTGACGAGGCTGAAGGTCAAGGCTGCAGGCATAATTAAAAATCCACACTGTAGCGAGTGGGCGTGGCACCACACTCGCTGTATCTTATGGATTGCAGATACACAATTGCAGTCTCAGCCATTGGGATGGCCTGCCAATGGCAAGTCAATGATAATGACTCAAAAAGCGGAAGCTATGAATAAATTTCGCCTTGCACGAGCACGCACACGCACGCAGATACAAATACATAGATACGGGATGCATGAGCAAGTCAAGTGCTTAATATGCAGGCAACGTTCGCACGGGACAGAAAACGGGGGCAAGAGAATGGGTACCGTGCAACGACCACATAGATATGTACGAGTATATGTATGTATATACCCTGACCCTTCGGCGTACTTACGCTCGTACAATAGCCGATATGTATATATGTGTGTATACGTAATACCCAAATCATAATTTGGAGTGTCCATTTCCCGGGCCATGGCTGGGGCCTTGCGTGGAAGAGATGGATACATAGCCCCAATATGCGTTCAATTAACTTAACGTTTTGCGCTAAGTACGTGATGTGTGGAATTGCACTTAAACGGCTTATCCTAATTATACTTTATGCATACCCTATCGAAGGCTGCCTATGGGGGATAAAGGATTTCCGGCTGCATACCGTCTTTATTACTGATACTATTGGTTGAACCTTTCGATTGATTTCCCAGGCAAATGGAAGTGTAATGATTTGTGGATATAAAGACTATTTTGAGACAGAAAATCGATTGATAAATCTGAATGCCTGCCACAAGAGTGTCCCTCATACAGATCCCCAAATTAGATATTGATTATACGCCTAAGCACTGAAGAAGTTTCATCACGCAGTTATGGCCTGCAGTTTCCATAGAAATCATGCCATTGTTTCAAACTCTTGAGGCATGTCATTTCTCCAACTAAACCACACGGCAGGCAGGCAGGCTTCATAAGGACATCCGTGCATCCAGTGGGAGATCGCTGGCTCCTTGCACAGGGCAAAGATAGATACAGGGACAGGATGGATGAGTGGGGTGGACGTTCATTTGACGTCAGCGGCGGGTCTGCCTGCTTTGGCCCAGGTGAAGCAAATTCAATTAAACTTTTGTTTTCATCACTCCAAAGCACTCGCCTTGCCCGCATCCGCTGTGTTCCACGGGCACTGGGTGCCTTGGCCAAGTTATACGAATGGCAAGTCACGTTAGTCCATTTGCAGGCCGTGGTTGCGGGTGGCCACGTTTCACATTCGAGGGGCTTACCATCTACCATTTGGCTTTAAATAAATATTTAACCTACCATAATTGGAAACTCAAAAAGAGCAATTAGCAATGGTCCAGCAATGATACAACTTTTCCAAAGCCTTAAGTTATCTTTTTCTGTCCGAAATGGAAATTATCTTGGTCAAATCGATTGTGTGGTGGCCGAGGGAGAAGGTTACTGGCCAGAGCCACAGCTGTCGAAGCTAATTGGGTTATGAACATTCTCTGGAATGGAACTGGACCACAACTCTCTCTGCTGTGTCTGCCTCTGTGCCTCTGTGCTTTTAAAGCCCGTGGCCTTAAGCTCCTTTCTGGCCATTTCTATTTTGTTCTGTTTCACTGTTTTTTTTATTGGTCAGTTTTCGCTGTTACTTGGCCTGGCTGGGAGAGCACTTAAATTTTTAATTGCAGCTAATTAAAAAAACACATCAAAACGGAATATAGAGCAGAAATGAGCAAACTCAAAAGTGTGCAGAATATCAACAGGAAAAATGTTCAAAAAATGTAATGCTGGATGGGCAATGAACGAATCATGAGTGCTCTCTCTCTTAAATTGTGGTTAAAAAAGGCCTTAAGTTTTAGATAGGAGAACAGAATGAATGAATATAATCTTTATTTCGATAGGAATCAACTTTAGAGGACACTGAGAACTCTGAGCTCCAGCATTCGTACGATGTAACGTTTCATTCTACACAGTTTTCTGATGATTTATAGGAATTATAGCAATAGCAATTATATGCATAGATTTAATAAATATGTAAATTCGACTGACATACAATAATATGTATCTGATATATTATCTCTTATACGCGACCGGTTCCGCCCATCATGCAACAGCGCCCCTCGGTCGCTTGGGCGGAAGATGGTCTACATTTCTGTCTTGAATCCGAGCGTATTACAAATTTAAATAAAATATTTTTAATACAAATTTTTTACAAATATTTTATATCTATTTTAAAGTGCTTTATATTTAGATTATTCAAATTCTATTTAATCTATTTAATTTATAAATTTAAAAACCAAATATTATTTTAAAATTTTATTTGAAAATAACATTGTTTATAAATATTTTGCATTAATTTATGTAATTTATTTAAACACAAAAAATCACCCGAAACTTTGAAAAATTCCCATGTTTGAATGGCTTGAGTGGTTTCTATTCGCCGTAAGAAGTTTTCTCAGAGAACATACAATCGCAATTTTGACTTTGATATAGAATTCTGCTTGACTGAAATTTGTAGAGAACACCTAGAGAACGTACCCTATGACCTGCTCGGGGGTCTCGTGTTAGGGTAGATATGTGTACTAGTATGTATAAAAAAGGGCAGATAAATATTTAACAAGCTGCACAGAACAGACAAACAAACGCAGCATACACACACACACACACACACACACAGAAAACTCACATGGATGGGCACACACACGCACACACTTGTTGTTGGTGCACACACTTCAAAAAAGAGAAACTTTGAGAGACAGCCAGGGAGAGCGAGTGAGAGATGGCCACAGAAACAGAGATGGAATGAGCTGCAGAATGGAGGAGCAGAACGCAGTCGACACTTGAACATTAAGCAACAAACTCGACGTGATAAATTTTCCCTACTTTGAGGGAAATGAAAATAAATTTTTCACCCAAAAAACCGGAAACTTTGGCCAAGGCTGTGTGGGGGGTCTAGGATGCTGAAATTACTGGGAATTCGGTGCAAAAAAGAAAAGGGAAGAAGAATAAAAGTACATATATATATTAAAATAAAAGGGCAACTTTAAAAGTCCAAAAAAATAAATCAAAAGACTAAGGGCATAAGAAAAAGTTGGTACTTTCTTTGATCTGTAAAGTCTGCCTGTTCTTTAGAGGATCCACTGTACTTGGCTGTGGGACGGTATCCCAAACTATTCTCATAGGATAGTAAAGTGTGAATAATTTTTGGTCACAAACGGAATATTTTTGGAAACAACTACTGTACTTACATTCGTAGCAAGGATTCCATGCAAGGAATTCTTTTTCTTTACCACAAATTAAAATTAAACACCGTATCATGTTGACCACTTGGCCTTTAGCAAAAACATTGTAGTATCATTTACAGTATGCTGAACCATGCTCATTTCTAAGGCTTTAATGCTGTTAGAATGAGCAGAAATACAAGTACTTGAATTACCATAATGAAACACTGACAATTGCATTGTACAAGTCATGCATACATATGTATGTTCCCAGGGTAGTTTGCTAAAGGTCGAATGTGCTAATAGAACATGGAACTACCGACAAGGAGACCTTGCTAATAAATGATATATGTACCACTTACCACTCATGTACTACTTAAAGATACTGGTATTATTTAAAGAACAAGATAAACCACTTTAATACAAGAAATGCAGTCTATGGGCTCTTCTTTAATTCTATCATTTTAATTGATCGGTCAGTAGATCGTATGGACTATGGACCATGAAATCCTCTGCACTCCCTAAAGTATTGATTTACACCGATTCAATGAATCCTGTTGCTGTTATTTTGGCCAACGCAGACCGCGATCTCTATCAATTTTACTCGCTTTGTCATAAGTGATGGGAAAAACAGAAAGAACAAGAGAGGATCTGGATACAGAATTCGGTAGCTCTAGCTCTTATAGTCTCTGAGATCTAGGCGCCCATCAAGAAGGACAGACATAAACAGCTAAATCGACTTGGCTATTGATAGTTTATGGGGTTGGAAATGCATCTTTCTGGGTGTCACACAAATCCACATTCACCACAAAACTAATATTTTGTATCTATTAAATATGAAGATAAAGAATATGAAGATGAGGAACACTTTAATTTGAAGCAAATTCAACATGTCTGAGGCCTTCCACAATTTGTATACCAGAAATTGCAACAAGATGAAACATCAGCCAGACAGACAGACAGACGTTGGTCATTTTTGGACAGGACAAAGCCTACTCCCTGTCAGTTTAGGGTCTGTCTCTGTCTCTGTCTCTGGCTCTGTCTCGGTGTCCCCCTTTCCCTGTCTGCCTTTCCGCTTTCATGCTTATCAGACGGTTTGTTCTGTTTTTGCAGTCGCTGCATACTTTTAGGCGCATATCACGCCATGTACAAAAGTTGTTCGTGGGCCCCAGCCATGGTTCATTGCACTCCTCCGACTGGCCCGTGCAATGAAAATTGCTACGCGCCAGACTTTTATTGCCCGGAAATGCCTTTTCTGGGCTAGGCGAGGCCCGAAAGTTTTACTCGGAACAGCCCTCCGATATGCCATTCCGGACAATCTGCATAACGCGGGCGAACAACGGAGTAAAGCTCCGAATTGCAGTTGCAATTTTCGGTTGCGATTGTCGCATGTTTGGACGCAGTAAACGGGACATATGGAGGGGCTCGAACTTCGATTATGGCAGCTAATAAAGGACGGGGGAAGGGGGGGATCCCCGGCATAGGCGCATTCTAAAATTCGGGATTTATGAGAATTTTATGGCTTTTGGGTTATGGTTCTTCTTGTTGTGGATCCTTCGTATTCCTTGAAGTTGTTCCTCGCCTTGTCGCCTGTTTGGCAGCAGGTCATAAAAATTCAATTATGTCAAAGGGGGCGTTGGAGGCGTGGTGGCAGCGTGGCAGCGTGGAGGCCGAAACAAAAATTCAGAACGAAGAAGGGCCATAAAACTGAATGAATGCTGATTTTTCTCGGAGAGAAGAGAGCGGGGGTCTGCGAAAAGTATGCCACACATTTTTTATTATTTTACACGGCTTTGACACACATGCATATATGATATAAATGGGCGAAGGACCCCACCCACGCATGGCACGGGAGGAGGATGAATGCATAAGAAAGTGTGTGGAAGATGCTGGGGGGAAATAGGATACAAGAATTGCCAAAATGTGGGAAACCCCTTGAGATGCCACCACAAGAGCACCTAAGAGTATGCGCCTTAAAATGTATCTTGTATGCAAAACGGATGCGATGCGGTGAGAGAAGAGGAAAACACGAGGTGGAAACTACTTGAGAGATGGGAGAAAAGGGGTAAAAGTTACCTCTCTGCTTGATAACTAAATGGAAACAGGACCTGTTCTGGTTTAGAATTTAAGCCAAAGATACGCGTGGCAAATAATTATTCAAGTTTCTTTTACTCTAGACAAAATTCAAGCTGGATAGTAAAATGTATCTTTTGCTAAATATAAGATATATATTCCACGAATAGATAGAATGATTTGCCTTGGAAACATGATCCGTCTCTCTTTCGTGGCCTAAACACTTTCACATTTAAATATTGACCCGCCCATCAATTGAGGGGCAAAGGCAATCCTCTGATGGATGGCTCAAACATCCGAGAGGTTAAATGCCTGCTTATATCCTTTCCAGGAGCTGCTGTCGCTGTTTGTGGTCTTTTCACAAAACTTTGCATTATCCTGTTGTAAGTGGTTGGGTGGAGGATAAGTGCTTCGGCTCAAATCTCCCTCTTTCGTGTCTTTGCTTTACTTTTTCTCCTTCTTTTTCTCCGCTTTGTGAGTGTGTGTGTGTGTGCGTGTGTTTTTGTGGCTGGTAGTTATTAACCTCTTTCCTTGTCTGCTTTGTTGCAGTTGATAAACTATAGCCGTATAAGCCATAGAGCTGCTTATGCATGTAAATATGGCCGGCCATATCCGCACTTTAGGGCTGTCTTAACAGCTAAGCCGCCTGTAGGCCGCTGTACTTGTACAATATTTGCTTGCACTTGGCCAGAGATAATTGGCCCTCGACTTGGGGCATCAGGCAGTGTGTGAGGAAGTGGAATGTGAATGATTATCAGTATGGTATGCAATATGATTGACAAGTCCCACAACATGATACTCCTAAGGAGCCCACAAGTCAGTCGATTCAAATTTAGAACCTGCCATGGAATGACATGTTTTGATAAATTGTTTGATTAATGGACGCATGTGCGTAAATATGGTTTAAGTGCTTCTGCAGTCGGCGAAGGGCTTTCGTATCGATAGCGGGGCTGTGAGGACACACTTCATGGCTGTGACCATTAAAAATAATTTCCTTTCGCGTTCGCCTAAAAGCGCACTCCAAGCCACAGAGAGGGGCTGGCAAAGAGACAGATTCAAACAGAGTGAGAGGCAGAGAGGCAGAGAGACAGCTGAAAATGACAAAATCTGTCGGATGCCAGGGCGATGTTCATAAATCAAAGTGACACCCACGACTGCCACACACACCCACACACCCACACATCCATCCACCCGCAGAGAAAAGCAGAGACACATTTTCCACATTTCCGGCGCGCTCATTAAAAAATTGAGCGCCATTTGCCAAAAGCGGAACAAGCGGGGCGCCGAAGAGAAATTGCATGTCCTCTCTCCCGCTTGAGCATGCATATGCATGTCGGCGGGCGAAAAACTCCACTCAAAAAACTAACACATCATAAATCTTGCACAAGTATCCTTAAGCGTTATCCCCCCCCCCCAAGCACAGCCCCAAAGAGCCATGAAAAAATCTCATCCACATAAAAGGCAAAGCGAACGGGGGGGCAGGGGGTTGTGTTAAGATTTTTGCTTTTTTAATTACAAAAGCCTTCAAACGGTTCGTTGGTTGGTCCGTTCCGTTCCGTTCCGTTCAGTTCCGGGCTGTGTTGGGCGCCCTTAAATATGCAACACTATTTTTTACGGGTTTTTCTTTCTTTGTATTCTCTCCCTCTCTCTTGTACACACCTCTCTGTATCTCCGTCTTGGCTTCTGTGCTCATGTATGCAATAAGAAATTTGCCAAGGGCCAAGCAAACGCTCACGTGGCGTTTACCCATGACATGACCAAGCTGTCGTCGTCTCATCTCATCTTTTGCAGCCTCATATCCCACTTCCCAGTCAGCAGCGCCCATTCTCATAGGAAAGAGTCCTTGCCCCAGGCGAATTTTTTGCGAGTGGCCGCAGCAACAGCTAAACTTGAGACTTTTGGCACGTGCATCTCTCCCTCTCCCTCACTCTGCACTCCCTCCCTCTTCCTCCCCTTCTGGTGTGGCAAAACTTTTTTCTTCCCTCCCCCATAGTTCAATATGTTCTCTAATGAAACTTGTGCCAAAGTGTGATATTGATTGTAGCACAGAGATAGAGCATAGAGAAGCGATAGAGAGAGAGATAGTGAACGAGATTGGGATTGGGATTGAAAGAGCGAAAGAGCGAAAGAGAGATGGGCCCTCGGGCCGAAGCAGAATTTCACTTCAGTCTTCAGTAAGTTTTTCGTGTAACTTTTCTGAGATGAAAAGTACTTGTATTTGCATGGAGAGTGACTCAGCTCTTGGCGGAAATAAATCATGACTGGCTTAGCTTTAAGGTAAGGCACTGAGGCTCAAAGGAGCTGAAAGATTGAACATTTTGTGTAGGTGGAAGAATGAGAAGAGTTTCGATTGTGTCGATTGCCTCAATAAGCTTCGGGCTGTCTGGCACCTTGAGAGATGGGATGGACTAATGCTTTAAAATGAATGATTAGTCTGTGACAGTTCTATAGAGCTATTAAGGTTCCATATAATTAACTTCCAATGAAATAAGGGGACGACTCTATATTGTCTATTATTCTATGAGTCCAGTCTCTCTTACAGATTATAGGCTGAGTAACGTTTGCCATTGTATTGTAAGTAATCTAAGGAAAATAGTTCTATAAATTTAGTAAACAACTAAAAAAATACTTACATTTAATTGAAATTAATCCGAAATATTGGCAAAAGATTCTATTCCCGATGGTCTTTTTTCCGAAACAGAAAGAGATTGATTTTATTTCCTTTGCTTCCTTCCAACAAGGCCACATTTTTTAAAGGTAAAACTAATTTAACTGCAAAAGTATTTCATAATTTTCTCTGAAGTGCTTGTCATCCATGTGAATGTCTGTTGTATTCCTTCCACAACACAAATATAGATATCATTCCGTGTTACGGCACAGCTCACTTCCCATTTCAATGACATCGATGATCTGGCAACTCTCCATGAAAGGAGAGTCCTGCTCCCGCATGGCATTTGATACGATTTTATTCATCCATGTCGTGCGCCCCAGACTTCATTCCTGGCAACAGGGAAGCATCCCCCAAAGTTTGTCCAACTTCAAGTTCTTTCTGGGCCACCCCAATCTCTTACCAGTTTCAAGTTCTTTCTGGCCAAGTCCTGAACAACAAAAAAACAAAGGAAAAAAAACACTTCCGTTTTGCATTTGATCCTAGGGTTCTTCCTGCTCCCCCTTCCCCTTCATGCTTGTCGTCTGTTGTTTTTGTTGCGCTTTTTTCCCTATAAACTCTGCAGATTTTCTATCTTCCTCTCTGTCACACTTGCTGGTGCTTCTATCTCCCTCTTGTTTCTGTAGCCCTGGGGGTATCGTCTAACCCTCGCAGGGAAATGCAATTTACAGCAACACAAAAATTGACTTTCTCTCCACCGTAAGCTGTTGTTGCAAGTCCCCTTAAAGAAAAATAAATAAACAGACAATTTAATTTCCTAGATAATATTGTTGTAGATGTGTTATTCTAGATTTTTGTTGCCTTCCGTCATTATCCCTAGCCTTTTCCCGTAATAGAGTTGATCTGAAAGAAAAAACGAAAGAAAAAACATCATAATTGACCTCATTATAATTGCATTTCGTTTTCCGTTCTCCTCTCCGTCTTTTGCAGGTCAGTATCTGAGATGAATGTCACATCACTATACGAGTACGCTGGGTAAGCCATTGGATTTAAGCTTAATTATGGGGGGAAATTATTGATTGAATGTTGAGCGAACGATGAAAAGGGTGTCTGCTGCAAGTCGAGTGGGCGAAAGCCCTCATTGAATCATGTCCGTCCCCCATTGTGCGATGTCATTGTATTGCCCGCTACCTGTTCGGATTATGCATATATTTTCATTTCCAGTTCCCATACATTCTCCCCAAACACTGTCAAAAAACATTAAACCCACAAACCAAAAGCAGAAGCTTTAAAAACAGAAATTCAAATAAAAATTTCATCAAACTTTTGTCGAGTGGGACGGGATAAGCGCTGAGGATTGGAGTGGCAGGACAGCTTTAACTTGGTTTTCGCTTTTGGCAGCAGCTCATGCAGCATTATAATTGGCATACAAAAAGCACCAATGAAAAGCGAAACAAAGTTTTGCCCGGCTCCATAGGGAAAGTAAAAATATCCCAGCCCTACAGTCATTTTTGCTTAAAGTTTAAGTGGTTATAGGGGGGACTCTTGTTTTTATTTTATAACGAATTTTCGTAGCTTTTGTTTTCAGTTTTTGGATTTCAATGGAAAATTTCGAGTTGGAAAATTTTAATTGAAATTATTAACTTGAGGGAAATTAAATTATAGCTTGGCTACAGCCAGCTGATCGCTCGTCAACGTTTACGGGTGACTGGCAATTTGCCAATCAGCCAAGGGCCAACTTCTGCCTTCGGGCAGTATAAAATACATATAAAAATACTTCAAAATAAATACTGAAATAATTATTAATACAATAAAATAAATAATGGCAGCTTCCTAAGGGAAATCTACAGAATTTACGCTCAGAATCCTCCTGCTGATTGATCTTTTTTTTAGATACAAGTCTCATAGCATCTCATCTCTGTGCAATTACCATAGGTTAGAGTTATTTCGTTGAAATGATTTCATTCTTTTATAGACAATTTGTAAAGAAAATCATTCTGTCCTGTTCTGTTCCTAGAATTCCTGCGAATGAATGTCCTGGCTTATTTAAACACTTAAAAGGACAATTCCAGTTGAAAACAATTTGAAAATTTGTGTAAATTGAAGCGTTTATTTGATTATTTTGTGCACACTTTTTTGCACGCTAAAAAATTAAATGTTCGTTATAAATTGCTTAATTTTTTCCCCCCAACATATGCGTACGACAAAAGTGAAATACAAACTCATGTTTTACAATTTAAGTAAATAAAAAAATGAGCGAAAGAGATGGTAAACAGAGGGAGCATAAGAGAGAGAGAGAGAGGGCAAGAGCAATGCCAACAAACGACAAAAATTGCGGTGAAGCAAAAGTTGGTCCGAAAAATTCCACAGAACTCAGAACCAGAATAACGAGTCCGTGCCCGTGTCCGTGTCCATGTCTGTCCGTGAATGCTGGATGCCTCTGCTCCTGTAGCGACTTCTGACCCCTGCCCCCGCCCCCTGCCCCTGCCTGGCATATGCAGTTTTTGCAATATTTACCCAGGACAGAATGTAAGGGAATGCAGGGATATACGGGTTTGCTGAATGTCATTGTTAAAAGTGGTGCACTCGTTCGGGGATTTTGTAGAACAGAACAGTAAAGGAACTACAAAAATCGTATTGCTCGCTCAATGAATTATAATGTTGGACCGTTCAATTTGTATTGTGTCACAGTGCCATTGAATGGGTGGAACACTCCCCTGCCCAGCGGGAACAGGGGGGCATCTTTGCATAATACTACCCGTATGAAAAAAATAAGAGAAGAAAATGGATAAAAGGCAAATCTGGCATACGTGTGGGGAGCATTTTGCGTATCCGGCGGGATGGCTGTCAAGCTTAATGATAAGTAAAGTAACTTTGAGATTTTTGTGGCGTGTTTTCCATCCCATTTTTTGTGAGATGATGGATGCTCTCTCTGGAAGTTTGTAGACTACTTTCGTAGTTGTGTGGGGAAGTGTAGTTTAAGTGAAATATTTTGGGTATTTCTGAGGAATTCTTCTGGACAATAACTGATTCTATTAAATAGGAATTGCAAGGAGTTTGTAGGAGAGTGGATCATTTTGTATGATGTATGATATCCACGATCAGAGCGAAGAAATGCAAGCCGGGGTACGATATGTATTCGCTAAAACACTTTACTCAATATTCTTCCTTCTGTTCTTTTCGGGGTTGGTAAAGCTATGAAAGCCGTGTGGAGACCGATCTCCCAGCGCTCTCAGAGGCTCGTACCAGCCCGACGAACGTTAACAGTGCTGTGCTGTAACAGTGCGGCTGTTAAATGAAGAATAGAGCTGTACCCGAGAGCGGGAACAGGCAGGGGTGTTGACAGCGCTGTTACTCTCTTACAGCTGCTGCCCTGAACAGGAGGGAAGAGCAAAAGTGAAGTAGAAATAGATCATGGATTGTGTTATATCCGGAGATATTTCATCTATACAGATTGAGTGAAACTAAGGGAAGTTCTCTGCCTTATTCTCAGTCTTTGTCTAAAAGTGTATCTTAGTGGCCCTAATTATGCCAATTTCTGTCTTTTTCTGTTTTCATTCCATTCTTATAAACCAAAAAAAAGGCCACTGATTGCCAATCCTCATATTCCGCGTGTATATTTTCGTTCCACTTACTTGAAAGCTTCCCATCCTTTGACCATTATGTCCCATGGCCTCAAGCCTCCACACACACACACACACACACACACAAACACACCATGGCGTATGCTTAATTTATTTTCTTAACCTTATTTGGAGGAAAGCAATGAGGAAGGCAGGAACGAAGTTGACTGAAAAAGCAAACAAAAGCCTTAATTAAATTACGGCGAATGGCCTGCCAGCACAAGTTTTGAGGCGTTTCGCATTAAGGTTACGTTTCTGTTTTCTGGTGTTCGATGATGCCTTTGAAGTAGACTGGAAGAAAACTTTTTATGGCCTGCTTAAAGGCGTCGGAGCGGCTGTGTGGCAGGGCGGCAGGGGCCAATTAAAATGCCAAGATTTTTGCTGACTCTGCCCTGACGATGGGGGTTTTTCAATCAACAACAGCCAAACACAGGGCCACACATGGGCTAATTTATTTAGCAGGCAATTGGCACGTAAAGGGTTAATTGTCAGCCAGTCAGCAAAATGTGTGCTCTCGACTCTGTTCATCGATTCTGCATAACTTGCACATGTTGTTTCGGAACGGAACCCCCTTTTGGGTACTACTTTTGTTTGGCTCACACTTTACTTTAACGCCTTTCCATAGCCAGCGCCTGGCCCCCCCTTTTTGTTGATTTTTGGCTCCAGCTGCGGGCTGCCTTGAGACCCCTAACCCAAGTTGTGGCCAGGATATGGCCATCATGCATGACCTTTGGCACAAGGTTCTTTCCTTGTGGATTATTGAAATGTAAATGTAAAAATCACTCATACGCACCATTTGACAGGAGCTACAAGCAGCTGCGGGCTACGAGAAATTATAAATAAAATAAATAAAAATAATATCAAATAAAATAAAATTGTTCTCGTTCTGCAGAGCACAAATGCCAGTCAGACACCTGGCCGTACCATATGAAATTCAATTTGAAAAGGCAAGCAATCAATTGAGTGCTCCCTCCCTAACACATCCCTCCCACATAGCCTTCCCCCTGTAGCAGCATCGACAAATACCAGAACGAAGGGGTTCGCACCAAAACATTTTCCACTTTCCATTTCCCCATCAATTAAGCCGGTTTTTTAACAATAAATTTCAGATGCTGGCAGCTATATATTGACTTTCAATTTGAGTGTCGGTTAGTTGAGTGTCGGGTTCTGTTGGACTGTCCCCAAAAGGGCTTTCATACGAGCCGCTTAATATAGAGGGTGAATGAATGGAATGGAAAGATAGAATCAGATATAGAGTCTTTGTAATATGGGTAAAATAATTCACGACCCAAATATTGAATGTTCCGCTCATCCGAAAGTGTTGATTGGTGATAAGGGCAAAAAATGTTCTATGGTCATATGTAACCATCTAGGGACCTAATTTAACTATTTAAATCTAATCATAGATTTCTAAATATAAAAAACCTTCAAATAAATATCAGTAAAGTTGGTCTGTCTTTAGTTGAACAGATGGATAACAGATTGAGTTGTTTATTTTGGTATTAATTGAATTAAAATATTCCCAGAATTCCAAAGGAATTACTTTCTCTATTGTTCGCTTAGTTTTTCTGCTATTTGGAAGCTTTTAAAGAATAAACTTTACATCCAAAACCCTATTCAATGCATTCAGTGGCCACATTGAATATTTTTTCAAAAGAGAGTAAAAAAGCATCGCTATGCGATTTTCCAACCCATAGATATTTTTTGCAGATACTATCTATTATGGATTACATTCCATTGGTCTCCATAGATTTGCAAACATTTGCCAATTGGCAAACAAATGCCAAATAAATCAAAATCAAATACTGAAGGAACTGCCTGCCGCAACCCCTGAAGAACGGAAAATTCTAGTGGAAATGGAAATGAAACCAAGCCCCTGTGGTGCCCTTAAAAACTTGTTCCCTTGGCCGCTTTACAAGCCAACCTCTGTTAAGCCCCCGCCCTGTCCCCACCTGTTCGCCGCGCCATGCCACGCCCCACCTGCCCCTCTTTGACTTGTACAAACACGTAATCGAATAATCCAATTTGTTTGTGCAAAAAACTGAAACTTTTTCATAGGGCTTCAGTTGACGACGACAACGGCAGCAGGGCTCTGACTCATACTCCCAGCCAAATTTTTGCCCCTGTTCTCATCCACCTTTTCAGCTAATTGTTTGAGTGAGTTTTGGGTATAAGTGCAACGCCCACAGCCCAAAGCCCAAGGCCCATCATCCACCATCCACTATCCACCATGCACCATCCACCATGGCAGAGCCTCGAAAAGACTTTGTTCAATTTGGAATTGTCTGTAAAATGATGTAATTGTTACCTGCTAGTTGGATTTGATAGTTACCTCAACTTTCGTTTCGAGTGGGGAGGGGCGAAAGCCGCTTCCCTCATCATGGATTTATGGCTGTGGTGTGGGGCAAAGTTTTCCCGAGTTTTGAGGTGTGTCTGGGCAAAGTTCTGTGAATTGATTGAGGAATTGTGGTATAAAGTTTTGCTAATTAGCTTATACTTGCATTAATCGTGGAGATACGAATGATTTCTACATTTTAGATGCCCCCTCATTTCTTCAGATATTTTCCTTGCTTCAATCTATTCTGAATGGAGAGCTTTTTATTTTATCAAATCAAATGAATATTTTCTTCTCCATATCTTCATTAAAGAAACTTTTTCCATGAAATCCTTTTTATTAAAAGTTATTGATAGAACTACTTCTCCTGAATGCCCTGAAACTTCTTCAACTTAATGGGAACTATTCCTTCTTCCAAAGAAATCATAGCACCCTCTCCCTCTCTTTGACTTGCTTTTTATCCTACATGGATACTTACTTCAGGGAATCCTCTTCTACGAAGCTTATTTCCACTGCTTATGTTAAGTGCACTTGTTTCTTCTTGGAACCCTGTTCATTCTATTTATAGAGCTCTATCCATCCAGAGTAAATTATCTGCATCGTCGGTGTATTCCTTGAATTCTCTTCATTTATTTGCATGTAAATGTTCATTGAGTGAGTCCTCTTATTAAACATGATTTTCCAGTGAATCCTCCATAGAATCCATCGTATTTTGCTCACCTCCTCAAATCTCCTCCATCTTAAGTGGCGCCATCCTCGAATAGTGGTATTCTGCATTGGTCCTTCCTTCAGAATTCATCTATTTCCGCCATGAAACTGTTTCCTCTTGCAAGGCATTTCTTTGATGGAAATAAGTCCCCCATCGTTTTGAATATTCTTTCCTTTAATGAACAGTTTGTGTCCGTTAAATCTCACTTTTCCATAGAATTTCTGTTAACATTCTGCACCCATTCACGTAACTGAATCGTTTAGTTTAACCTTTCAATCGAGTAAACGTTCTGTTGGTCACCAAACCGATGTCATCGCACAGCACCCCACAGGAGCCTCCCGACCCCCGGTGCGAGTCAGGAGCGGACCACCTGCTGGGGATTTGTCAGCCATTCTAGTCGCACCCACATGGATGCCATCATGTGCCTGTTTTCCCAGCTACAATCTCGACAAACATTGCCAACGAATGGAAGTTTGCATACAGCTTTCTTCTGGCATTGACAGTTGCTCCTTGGCTGGGATTTGGTTCCTCAAGGCTGAAGCGGCTCTCAGAAGAACAGCTCGGCTAATCCTTCTACTTATTGCTGCAACAAGAGCCTGCCTAAGCCTGCATTTTGTGGGCGTGTATGTGCCTGCCGCTCCTGCTTTTGGTTCTGCCAAAGACAAACAAAAGGCAAACTTATCCGCCCAGTCCCTGTCCCTGTCCCTTTCCCTGGTGTCCTATCCGGAAGCCATTGCGGGTTTGAACACAGAGCACTGTGAGGGACACACAGACACAGGTAACCCAAACGGAAGCAGGAGGCGCGACACTTTATGACAGGTTGGATGGGACTTGGGTTACTGCCACGTTGCAGCCCCCAAAAAAACGACTCTTTCTAGTGGTAGGCAGAAGAACCCCTCATATTCCCATTCTGCCAGGAATTAGGAATGCATTGTCTGACGGCTCAGCCCCAGCCCATACCCCAGCCCCAACCCGAGCCCGAGCCCGAGCCCGAGCCGTGTTCTGTTCTCTTTTCAGCCCACCAGCCCATCAGCCTTCAGCTTTTGGTTCGGTTTTCAGTTCAGTTTTGTTCAGTTTGTGCGTCAAACTCTTTGGCTCAAGTGCGGGCCACATTTTATAGGCTTCCCTGAGAACCAAGTCCCCAGTCCCCAGTCCCTATCCCTTACCATCTCTTTCAACCATTCACTGGAAGACGCGACACAAATTAGCCATTTTTTTTTTTCTTTTATTTGTTGCTGTCTTTCCATTTGGCTGAGAACAATTTCAGTTTGCTTTGCAGTGCACAACCGGCAACAGTCGACGGGGCTTACTCGATTCATTTTACTCGTTTCATTATCTACCGGGCCAAAAGGAAATTATCCGACAAGTTTTAACCAAGAAAAAGAAAAATTCCTTTTAAATGTCTCTGACTGAGAGTGCGTTTCATGCTCGGATCTCGGGGTTTTTGTGCTAATTCAATTGAATTCAATGTAATTGAATTTATGCCGCTGCAAGTGAGAAAACTCAAGGAAATCTCTTCTTAATTTACTAATTCAATTTGTGCTGCAAGTGTGAAAACCCCACCCCACCCCGTCTAATTTGGTGATTCAAGTGAAAGGAAGAGATATATTTTAATAAGATCTTCCCTCATTTAGTTATTCAATATAATCATAAAAAAAGAGAGATAATATCTGCTTCCGAAATGAATTACTTAGAGACCTTAATGTGGTAAGGAAATTTTATTTAAAATATACAAAATATAAATAAAAATATAAATTTACAAAATTTATTTTTAAGTGCGCGACTTCATCAAGAAGCCAACGGGCAATCAGTCATCAAATACTGACCCTTAATTTCCTTTTAATGTTTTATTATTGGGCTTCAAATATCTTTAGGAATAGCCATTGTCTAGACACGAATAAACCCTCTTATGAAAGGTCATACAAATCTCTTTTCAATCCCTGAATTGTTTTGTATATCGTTGCTGCAAATGTCGAGTGAAAATTATAGAAGTGTGCAAAGTTACCGAATCGCGGTTTCTGAATTATTAACAAAAATGTTGGGGGTATATTGAAAATTCTTGAAAACCTTGTCTATGTCTCGCGCAAAGTACATTCAAAAGTTTTCATTTTGTCGCACATTATAATGGGAAAACTGTATATAATTTATTAATATATGTACTTTCAAAGCTCTTCAACAGTTTAGGGAAAGTCAAAGAAAATGTTGAAGAAGGAGGCGAGTGTTTTAGCTTTGTGATCCATAATTTATACACATGCAATTTGTTTCATCAACTCTTTAAATATTTTCCATCCAACAATTTTTTAAATAAACTTGAATGCCCTAGATATATTTTTTTTCTATGGCTTAAACAAATCAAGCGAAATGGGAATATTTGTTTTTCCTTAGCCAATATTTGTTCACGTAATTTCCGATGGCATTGGCAGGCCAAGTTTTCGCCTGTTTTTCCACTGTTGTTGGTGTGCCTTTGGGCCAATTTTCTTGTTGTTCACTCAAATGATGCGTAAAAATCACATTAGCGGCAGCCGTGCGACATTTTGGCATGGTCTCTGTGCTCTTTGGCCAGCATATCTCGCTCTTTGGACCCCTCTAAAGGCCCGAAAGTGCGAGTACGCCAGGGATTAAGTTTTTTACGGGGGTGGATTTACGATGCCCTTAAGCGTGTTGTGTTCGCCAATTAAAGGCCAAGTTTCGAGTTTGGCCAAGTTTTTTTAAATTATGTGCTGCGCATAGAAACAAAAGTTTAATGTTTCCCTCTAGACTTGGTTATACGAATATGGCATTAATCTTCAAATTGTAATGAAGGGGAAGAGTTTAATATTTAAATTAGTGTAGGTTTATCCAAAGTCTAAAATATTCTTCACACTCCCTGCAATCATTATGGCACTGCTTTCAACATTTCCTAGTTCAATCCCGTTTTCTAGTGTGGAAAAAACTCTGGAAATCAATAAAAAGAGGTTTACAAAATTAAAGTCGAAAAAAGTGACCAAGTATATGAACTAAAATACAGTTACCTCATTTTTTCATTATCAATTTATTATTTATTTATAAATTGTTTTATAATTCTAGTTTTAAAATTGTAAAATAAAAATTGAAAAGAAGAATTTTTAAATTTATATAATAAATAAAAATAAAATATAAAGCAAATTTAAAAAATATCATTTGTATTTAAAAAATTAAAATTTTAATCCCTGCAAATTAATCGCAGTAGTAGAACACCATTTCCTAAGAGTCACAATAATAAATCGGATCGGTTTTCATCTTGAATATTGATTGATATTGAATTGCAATTTTAAACTCTCATTTTAAGCCTTAGTGCAATATTCAACCAATTTCCATCGGTTTCCCATTAAAAGTGATTCATTTTAGGGATTTATTTTCGGGCATCATACATATTTCCCCCCTTGATTTTCATTTACGTACCAAACCCCCAGCCCCCAGTTTTTGTGTGTTCATTTTGTTTCCTAGTTTTTCCTGCATAAGTATTTTTTCACAAATTCATCTGCCATTTTTGTGTTGTGCTGTTTTTGACGGGGTCCTTCCTGTTGCCTGTGACTGGCATGAAAAGCATTTTACACATGGCAGCATTTTTTAATTTTGCCAGCCAGGCTTTTAGAAATGGAACAGCGTACATTTCATACCCGTACTCTCGTGTACTTATGGTAGTACACTCTCCAACACACACACACACACACACACACACAGACACACACATGTGTGGAACATGCACTTACTAATTAGAAATAAAAACGCGAAGAACTGCACTCGCATTTTGCTCATTACGTTTCCCTCTATTCTCTCCTACTGTTCCGTTCCTCTATTTATTTGTGCTTTCCCTTTAGGCTGACATTTCGCTGAACCATGCCATAGGGTGGCTTAGCATTTGTCTCGAAATAATAGACACCCTGTCGTCGGGCCAGAAGCAGCTCCATTGAGGCATTGGCCAAATCGCCGCCCATGCTCTGTCTGTTGGCCGTCTCCCTGGGGCACCGATGGAAGCGGGTCAACTGCTGCCATTCGCTGACCGCACAGCCACGGGCCGGAAATTCCCGGCCGGGCCGCAGACTCTCGGCGAAGAGGATGAATGCCCTCCAGTGGCTGCACTCGAGCCAGAAGCAGCCCGGCTGCTGACTGCCCCAATTGGCGTAGAAATCGGCATGCCCCAGCGGGCGATCGAAGCCGTAGCTGCCGACACTCGTATGCAGCACCTCCACATAGTCCGCATCCCCTTTCGCCAGACGCTCCTTGTCCTGGGCATACCGGAAAAAGGGCAAGGCCGGATCCAAAGCACGGATCATCCTCAGGCGCCCCGTCTGCAGGTGCTTCCCAGCCAGTCCCGCCACATGGGCTCCCATGCTGAAGCCCACCAGCTGCAGATCCTCGAACCTCAGGCCCGCCTCCTGGTGCAGAAAGTCCACGAATTTGGCCAGCACCTGGCCCACGGGCTTCACCCGATAGCTGGCCGTAATGTAGTCCGCTATGGCGCCGCGGCCCCAGTCCACGGTGAAGATGTTGTACCGGCCCTTGTCCAGCGATAGGTATGGTGGGAGCAAGGCGCTGTACATACTGGCATTTGCATTGCCCAGCCAGCCGTGGATGAGGATGCTAAAGGAGAAATTAAAGACAGAGAGAGATTACACTGAGGGAAAAGGCTTTCGGCTATCAATCCATCTGAAGCACTCACCGTGTCGGATTGAAGGGATTGAAGCGCGACTGCCGCAGCGAGTCGGCATCGTAGAGATGCACAGTCTCCGTGGTCACGGCCCGTCCATCCATCGCCATCACATTCAGGCCGAAGGCGGCACTCAGGGTGCTGCCCACTGCCTGCTGGAAGAGCCTTCTTCGATTGGGCGCCGCCGCATCCTTATGCGCATTCGAAACGAGATGATTGCCGGTTATGGTATGCAGTTGGAAATACGTGTGTCGTTCGGCATTGTACAGCAGCTGGTAGTCGGACGACTGCAATCGAAGTAATTGTTCTGTGTCGGGTCTGATGGCCGAGCTACGCCCATCCAATATTGGCAACATACTGAGCTGGGGCCTGGGACTGGGACTGGGCCTGGGACTGGGACTGGAACTGGCGCTCATTAGGTTAGACAATGACGGCAGTGGCAGTCGGTTGGCCATTTGTGTGTCAAAGTAGTTCGTCTGTTGCCTCAGACCCATCGCAGTCATCATCATCATCATTCTCATGGCACTTTCCACTTCATTTGTCACTTTTACTTGCACTGCGGGTCTTGGCAGCTGTCCCGGTACCGGTACTGGTACCGGCACCAGCACCAGCTCTTGCTCCAGATCCATCTCCTGCAATTGATTGTTGTCTGCATTGTCCTTCCCCAGTCCACGGGCTTTGTAATCAGACTCCGCTTTTACGAGTAGTTTTGCTGCAGCCAGCCACAAACAAACTGTGAGACGACGAAACGAAAGTGCATTAGACGGAATCTACTGTGCAACTAGAGCACAGATCCACAAATGAGAGGATTCACTACAGAAAAATGATTCCAATACGAATGATGATGGTAGTCACCTGCCTGACAAATCAGTAGCAGCCTCAATACATGCCCCATCATTACGGGGGCAGGGTTCAATTCGAATCGCACTCAGAGCCTCCTACAGACCCAACCCAACCTCAACGGACAGCAATGAATAACTGACTGGCATGGCCCCTGGTTACCCCTCATTATTTGGGACACATTTTCTCATCTTATTTTGGACTGCATTTCTCTCTGTCACTCTCTTTCTACCTGATTAATATGCAGAACTTCACACTCTGTTCCAGTCTGGTCTTCATTGATTTCTTCTTAACAAGCGGTAATTGTTTGGCGGATGAATGACGACTGTAAGTGCTCTCTCTCTCTCCCATTAGCTGCTAATCGGTTGAGTCAACAACTGTCGGCTCGGTCTGGGGAAGACAGACTGGGGGAAACAGCTAGAGAGAGAGAGAAGTTTTTTGGGAATCTGTGCCAGTGACCAAGTTTTTGTGTAAGCACTCCATTTAGCACTCAAAGATGATAGCTTAGTTCTTTTTGGGATAGGTCAATCTATATACTAAAACATGCTTAAGATATAGTATCTACATATATAGCTTAAAATTAGATAGATAATTAGATAGGTAAAGTTCTTGAAAAGTAAAAGACAAAAAAATCAGGCAATAGCCATTTTCTACAGACGCTTCTTCTCTTCATAAGTTTTTGGAGACCATGATTTCGGCCTTTCTTATACATATGTACGTGCTATAATAGGAATATCTTTTATCTTCGCTAAATCCTTGGATTTAAACAAAATTGTCTTTATAGATTATGAATATTTTCATTAGAAATATGGAGTTTGTAACTAAATTTCGCAGTAGAATAACCCCTATCTGATGATATAGAATAATCCAGAATATACGGCCATCCTCCTACAAAGCAAGACGTGTGTAAAATAATTAAGAGATTCAAATTATAAAACATCATTCGACTCTCACAATGAAACTAATTTTTTCAATTACTTTATGAAAAGCTTCTTCTACTTATATGATTAAAAGTTCTAGAACTAGAACCAGAAGTAAATCGTTACCATCGCAAATGCCAAATGTCTTTTTCCAATTATTTCCTGTTCCATACGCATCCATTCGCTGGGTCTGAGGGGGCCCCAGTAGCAGGGAGCCTCTGGGAGAGCAAACCACAGCTTGTGCCGCATAAATGTGACCAGGCATCTGGGGCTTGTCAGACGCTGTAGAGCTTACCTCTCAATGATGGGAGTATCTTTGCTCGGGGGAAGCTGAATTAAATTGCATTTTGCAACGCCCCTAATTGATACGGATACAGAAAAAGGGTCTAATATTTAAAACAATTGTCTAGGATAATAGTTTTTTCTGGTAAAATGTTGTATTTATTGATACTTTTAGTTTAGTTAAGCACTTTGGTGGGGCTTATATCCCAAATCCTGTTATGGGGCACTAATATTGAGATCTCCTTCCAAAGAGTGCAGGTCATTTACATATGATGTGTTCCGATGTTTCTTGCTCCATCACAAAATCTACAGGAGTCTTTCTTGATTAGTTGCAGTTTCTTCTTAGTGATATTTCTTCTTCTCCGGGATGAGAAATTTGTTGAGCTGCCTTTGGCGTACAATAACAAAACTTTGGTTCAAATATTATACTATATACCTTAGTGCATATAAATATAGCCTTGCCGCTGTCTGTATGCCCAAGATAACTTCCAAGAAGCTATTTAATCTGTTGATTCTTTCATATATTTTTATTATTATTACAAACATATTTCTTATTGCCAATTTACGCTTAAGAAATCGTGATATGCCTATTGAAAAAGCACATACTAACCGTGATTTTGCACATTTCCCTCTGTTTACTTTGCAGGTAAGTTCACATATTTCGCGACTACGCATACGACAACCGGAAGCGGTGGCAGTCGCCATTTTAACGACATCCGGCGCGTGCATTTCTTGGCTGAAAGAACACTGAAGGACCCTGCTATCGCTGATCGCAGAACGTGACGAAAACAACAGAGGAAAAAGTGTGTAGTATAAAAAATAACCCCACGAGCCCCACGAGCCCCAAGCCAAACCAGAAGGTAACCGAATCGTAGCTATCTTGTAGAGCCCTCGGCAGACTCCTTCTCGTTTATCTGGATGTTGCATATTGAATATGATGTTGCAGGGCATGCGAGGACATTTCAATTCTGCTGTAAAACCCCACCCCTGCTAGAGTTAGGGACCAGAGATGATGATGATACAGCACAAGTTCAATGTACAATCTCAGATTTCTGCATTTGCATTTTTCTGTTGCCGTGGCTGTGGCTGTTGCTGTTTGCCCCATTGTTTGTTGCAAATGCAACACTCAGACAGGATTTGCCCTGGCACTGGAGGAAACAATAACGCGGCAATAATCGATTAAAAAACAGCGACTGCAAAATGAACTCCAGAGCCGGCTCCCACTCCCACTCCCACTCCTTGCTTATGGCCTAAGCTTTGTTTGCCTTTTGCTTTACGGCCGCAGGCTCAGAAAAATGTCACTCGAGTGACTTTTATTACGAGGATATTTATGTATGCAAGTACAATGTACATGTATATTCTGCGTGGACACGGCTCGGCATGGGGGGAGTACTCTAGACTATTTGCCCGCAAAATACTTGAGCCAGTCTTTGGTGTCAGCATTTAGCAGACAAGTGTGTCTCCAGCCTCGTATGCGGGTCCCCGTATTCGTACCCCCTTCGAGACCCCGAAAGAAGCATTTTCTCAAGTGCCACTTCAAGGCATTGCATCCTGCGAACATAAGCAGGATGCGTCGAGGATGAGGATGAGGCCCGCTGCTGACTCAGCCAAATACTTATGTAGGACCCTTTGTGGCGGCTGCTCCTTGTCGCTGTTTTGTTATATGTAAACAATGACGCAGGCTAAACGAATTTGTTACATCAGTTAGGGCTCAAACAAAATCGTTGACATCATAATTGAAGACTTATTTTGAAAAGGAGAAGTCTGCTTTACTTGAAGAACAGTTTCTTGAAAGTAGTTTCTTGAGAGTGCCCTCAATTGGGGAAAACTTTTCTGAGGCAAACTTTTTTTTGGGAACGTAGAAATATTATTTAGATATTTCCCATAAATAATTCAAGTATTTCTATCCAACAATTTCTCTCGCCTTCAACATTAACAGCATCAATGTTTACATTCTGCTAAGATTCTGTTAAGGATTCTATCCTATCCGTTATCCCTTATCCGGTATGGAGTCTAAGCAAAAGCTTTTAGCTCGTTTATGTTCTATAAATTATCCTGTTTTATGGCGAGGCAAGCTTTTCCCAACCGGAAGCTTTGCCAAAGCTCTCGAAAACAGTTACGTTCAGGACCAAAGCTTGAGGAAGCTTTCGGTGGGCGCTAAAAGCTTTGTGTCTGAGCTTTTATGCACTTTCAGAGGTGACATTCATCTGCCCAGCATCCGTTGTAACGAAATTTCATTTTTGAATGTTTTTTGAGAAAGTAATAGAATTGCCATCCATTGGACTTATGGCAGATATTTTTATTTTAAAAGCCATCTAAAGAAGGACGCTTCCAGTTCCTCTCAACTCCACTTTTTGAAACTTTTCACTCATGATTTTTTTTAAATAAATCATTAATTCAGATGTTTCTAGTCAACTTTCAGCGCAACTTTCAGTGCTCTTCCTTTCAATTTGTGCAATATCCTGTTTTGTAAATTTCCCTGAGCCAGAAAGAGAGGTAGAGAGAGGGAGAGGGTGAGAGTCAGGAGCATTTCCGGCCTGGCGGAGGAGTCCTTCAGTGGTCCTGAAGTGGGGCGGCCACTTGTCTGCGATGTCTGGTTTGTCTGACAGCAGCCGCTCAAGGGGCATCTTCGTTCCACTCCCCCCTTCCCCCGTCTGACGATTTGGTATGCAAATGGGCAAGCTTCTGGTCTGTGTGACTCCTGGCTAAATGTCCTTGCCACATACTTGTTGAAGGATGCTAGGATGTTGGTTTCGCATTTCTGTAATTTGAGACAGTTTTGCAGTGCCTTGCCTTTTGCCTTGCCCAGCTTTTGTCACACCTTTTAATTAACAAAATTACACCAAAAGCGGGCACAACTTTTAGCCAGCAACATGTCCATTCGGAGCTGAAGGACCCTGCAGGCGAAGGATGTGTGTCCTGTCCTGTCCTGGCTCGTACATGTTCCTGGCAGTTGCTCATTTCAATGCTGTCATTCGTGTGGTGCTCGCCTGGTTCTCATTTCCGAGTGGGTTGACTTGAAAGCATTTATGTACATGACTGCTGCATTTCCTCACCCACACAGTACCCCCCAGTCTATCCTTCCTCATCGTTACTGTACCTCTCCCTACCCCATCCTTCCTCAGCTACCTACTTGCCTCTCCCCCTGTCCTGTCCAGTGGTGTGCCGTATGTCTGTGTGTGTGTTTTTTTTAATGCACTTTCGAGCTCTTAATAAGCTCACAAAAGCACCGACAATTTGCATATGCCGGAGGATGGGTGGATTGCTTGAGGGATTGCACGGGGCTGCGACGGGGTTGCAGGGGGTTGGGTTGGGCAGGGAGGGTAACTGGAGCCGGCGGACACACCACTTACCTTAGCCCTTGAGTTTTTCCAAGCATTTACATGCACCAGCCACCTCTTAATCTGTTCATGGAGCGTATCCTGCTCTTCCCATTCACATCCTCCTCTGCCATTTGCGTCATGTCTCTGCATTTTGTTGTCGTCCTTTGGGTATGTTCGTGACTGTGTGTCTGAGTGTTTGTGCGAGTATTCATGTGATTGTGACTATGTATGTTCCGCGTTTACCTTTTCATCATATTTGAAGTGCATAAGTGCAAGTGCGTTTAGTTCTCTCTCTCTCTCTCTCTCTCTCTCTCTCTCTCTCACAGTCACACTATCGCTCTCTTTCACTCTTTCCGTGCCGGCAAACTTTTGCTCGACAATTTTTTTAGGTCAACGTAATTTCCGCACTTTTTATCATCGTCTTCCGCTGTTTTTCTACCTTTTTTTTACCCCGATTTGCGAAGTTGGTTCCTGTCCCTGCAGGTCCTTTTTGAAGGCAGTTAATCATTAAAAGGCTTAGTTCAAGGCCCTCAAAATAAAGGTCATTTGGCTGTAATAGAAACATATGTTAGGGGAACTTAAAAGAATCAAGTTTTTTGCTGCTGAAGATAGAACAAATTTTTTTTCTTTATTGAGGGAAAAGAGGATCTAGGATTTATAGCATATATTTCTTTGTATGATGAGGATTTATTCGTTGGGATATATTAAAAAAATATACATTTATTCGCTAATATATTATCTCAGCCTACAAAATGAGTGGAATTTTTCTTAAACAGACTCCCAAAGTTGCAGTATTGTTTTCGCCCAAAAAAGGATATATGATCTATATATATATATCTATATTTGAACTGTTGAAATTAACAATATTGGGTCATTCCATTTAATAAGAATCAGAATGAATATTCATTCGTTTTCTGCAGTTTTCTGTATTTTATGGTAATTTGATATACATTTTTTACCTTGTTCTTAAGACATCTTGTTCTCCTTGTTTACCAAGGTTATAGTTCAGGTAAAATCTTCATGCTTACAAAAAGTTGCCTTATGATAGAATATGTGTCAAAAATCGTTTTTATAAAATGTAATATTATAGATTCTCACAGATTGTTCTTTGAGAAAATAATGAAATGCAACATAGGATTTCACAGAGATTTTTAAAAGATTTACAATTTTGGAATATTTATATTTATCATAATCATATCATCGGTATCATTATTTATTCCATCGTACGCCGAAAGCCTTTCAATCAGATAAGGAATACCTTTTTACATCCGGTACTCAAAGAGTATAGGGATATATTATTTAATGTGCGATTTTAACAAGCATTAATTTGACCCCTCCACAAAAGGGAAATCTCCCGTTTGTGTACTTGCAACTCTTTGGTTACTTTCATCTGCCACATTTCGGTTTCCACGGCAACGAGCACTTCAATCTCTGTTCCTCTGGTCCTTTCCTCTTCCTCTGTTGCATATTAAATTGTATCATCCCTTACATCCTTACATCCCACACACACACAGTCATGTGTGTCACTCATCCTCTTCAGGTGATGTCGTATGTGGAATCAATTAGGGCTACCTCAAGCACGGCAAAGCTTTGTCAATTTGATAATCACAACAAACGCTTAACCAATTTCGAAGTATTTAACGAAGCACACAGATACAGGATACAGATACAGATACAGATGCAGAGACACATGCAGATACACTCACACATAGACAGAGAGCCGAGCCGCACACCAACGCCCAAAATGCTTAGATCTCCCAAATGCTGACAGACAGGCGGCAACAGCATGTGCCATGTGCAGGCGGGCAGCATTAGCATTAGAGGCCGGCAAGCCCAATCTCCATATTCCTCTCGCCATCTCTCCACCTATGCTCACCCTCTCTGACATCTCTCCAATTTCCCTAGCAGCGCGCCTAACCATCTCATCTCCCTTTGTAGGCTAAGCCATTATCCTCATCAAAATGCATATAAACTGTGCTGGCGAGTTGGGGAGCAAGAGCAACCCTTAGAAGGGGGACTCCCTCTGCTAAAGCTGAATGGCTGGCTGCTGCATCTAAATCTCTTTTTTCAGCTGCTCTCAATCTACCAATTCATCTTTCTGTGTTTTTGCTTTTGTTGTTGCCCTTAATCTTTGTCATCTTTTCCAATCTTTTTTTATTCCCATTTCGGTCCAGGTCCGTCCTCTCTGTCCTCACGCCCTTTTAGTGCGGCCCGAATTATATTTAGGGGTTGATGATGTTGAGAAGATGTTCTTCTGATGATACGGGCTGCATCTACCAGGACTTATCCGGCATTTCAGGGCTGGCAACAGTATTTTTTTGGCAAGCATATAATGCGCCACGCCACCTTTCGCTCAGCATCCCATCCCCTTTCCCTTCCCCTTCACAGCCCTTGCTCTTGTACATATACCCTCGTACGCGTACACCCACGAAGGCAGGAAAAATCAGGGAGTGGTCGAGCCTTTTCTGATGGGGTTTTACTTCGACCACGAATGCACCTTTCCTTCCCAATGGATCCTTGCTATAAGAATTTGATTTGTCTTGATCGCTGGCTTAACTTTTCCACATAATTACTGAGATTTTAATGTGTGTTCACAGTTTTTCCCTGATTTTTCCTGTCCTGAAAGTTTCGTGTTTCATTTCAAAATGTTTCATCCAGCTTTTGTCTACACACGGGTTCTCTCTCTCTCTTCTCTTTTCGAGAGAACTCTCTCTGCTCTCTCTATCACTAGCTTGCCATCTCTTTCTCTCTCTCTCCCTCTCTCTTGGCAGACTGCTCTTTCGCTCGCACTGCAGATGCTACAGCATCCTTATGCCCCTTATCCCTTTTGGCCAGATATCAAACGTGCCTCTCTCTTTCTCATCTACACTCTCTCTCTCGCTCTCTCTCTCTCACTCTCTCTCTCTGTGTGTCCGTGTGTGTGTGTATAGTTTGAGCTTTGAATTAAAAATGGAAAATTGATTTTTCCGGTTGCTCATATACACACACACACAGATACATACAGCTCTGCCAGCCTGTGTGTGCGTGTGTGTGGACTGAAGGACTCCCATCAAGCCGGAAAGAAAGAAAGTCTCTTTCATGTGAGTCTCGCTTAGGGGTTTTCTGTAGCATTTTTCCGTAGCTTTGTAGCTTCCCCTCCTCTTTGTTGCCAATGGCGCTCAACAATGTTAATGCCCCGACCCAGCAGTAGGCTATAATTAAGTTACAATACTGCTGTGACAGGACAATATCAATGGCAAGCGCCCTCTCTCTGCTCCGATCCGACGCCGGATGTAATTCGATATATATGTATCTTCTATATGCATTTCCACATAGATTTGAATAGATCTTTGGCACTTTTTCACTGGCTAGAAGACACTGGTTTTTGTTGGGTTTTGGTTTGGTTTGGCTTTTGTGTGTGGAGAGGGGCTTTGGGTTTTGTAGAGAGGGCTATCCAAAATGTTAGATTTCTTGAGTTGATTTTCGGTCCGTGATCCGTCATGGTGCCGGGAGAAATTGCACGTACGAAAACCCAAAGTTGACTGAAAGGCAACCCCGGGAAGCGGTCACCATCGTCTCGGTCGGTCGGTCCCTCGGTCCCTCGGTTGCTCGTCGGTTGTCGGTTCGGTTGTCGGTTGTCGCTTTCGTCATCATCTTTCCGAGGGTTGCGCGCGCATTCCAATTGCGAAATATATCTCCCCCAATTCTTAGGGATGGTTTTTCTCTCGCCCCGTCTCACTCTCTCCCTGGCTATGTATACACCCCTCTCTGTCGCTCTCGCTGCGATTTCGGGTGTTTTGTGTCCCGTTTTGTGGAAATTTTGTAGAGCAGATTTTTGCGCTGTGTATAAGTCGGGCGGCCGCCAGCTTCGAGGGTGGTTTCCAGTCAGCAGCGTTGCGCTTCGTGTTTCCAGTGCTCAAATCCACCCCCTCGAGAGACACCCTTCCCCTATATAGTGTAGCATGTGGGCATATATGATATATAGACTTTTCCAAGCGACGCGGACAGTCGCTTTGCTCTCTCTCTCTCTCTCTCTCTCTCTCTCGGAGCTGAATTTATGCGGCGTGCACTTTGCCCCCCAGCCAGTGCAGCACCCTAGCACCCACCCCTCGGACCCATAAAAAATCAAATGTAAAAACAATAAAGTTACTCCATATGCTTTTAGCCAGGCTCGGAGTTCGACTACGGAATCGAGCTCAGTCCTGGCCAGGACCCAGGACCTAGGCCAGCTCATTTTCATTTTGTAGCA
Organism: Drosophila lowei; assembly: GCA_008121275.1. Lineage (NCBI taxonomy): Eukaryota > Metazoa > Arthropoda > Insecta > Diptera > Drosophilidae > Drosophila > Drosophila lowei. The sequence continues at coordinate 7,207,553 of CM017777.1, forward strand.
TTTTCCTCAATGAAAATGTCAGAGAAAAACAAGTTGAACTTTTTCCCTGCAAGCTCTCTGTTCGCTGCTCTCCCTCTCTCTCTCTGGCGATACTCTCGCTCTTTGAATTGCAGTTTTGTATCTACATAAATTTTATGCAGCTGAAAGAGGTGCAGAGCAGGGCAAAGGGCAAACGACAGGTGAGGAGGAGGCACAGCACAGCACAGCACAACGTAGCACAGAGGACACACAGAGCGTTGCATGCCTCCAAGGGAGAGAGGCATTTTTGAAGCGCAAATCCATGCAATTTGTTGCTGGAATTTTTCGAGTGTTTTCCGTTGTTTATGGGAGGATGGGAGGATGGGAGGAGGCGGTGCGGCAGTAGAGGCGGATCCGGCTTAGTGGACACTGCAAATTGTATTGCAATTTGTTCTGTGGCCTGGGGATTGGATGGGGAACCAGATTGCAGCAGACTGTCATTGAGGCGGATGTGCGGATTAGAAAGTATTTTGTCGTGACAAGCTGTGTAAAAGAGTCGTAAAGCAGCAGAAAGGAAAGTTGGGGAAAGGAAAGCGCATCCAGGGAATGCGATTGGTGATGTCGAACGCTGAATAAATTATGATGATTGCTTGGGGCGCAGGAGAAGATCTCTCTCTGCCCTTAGATTTATTTGTAACCTTTTGTAAGGACCACTCTGCAGGAGGATAGGTGTAAACTATTGCCATTGATAGTTTCTGAAATAGCTTGGGGAATTGTTTTGCTTTAAATGGGTAATCTAAATCTACCTTTTGTGGGTGCTGGTCTTACCATTTGGGGGCTTTAAAAACTTCTCCAGGTTTTCTAATATCCTCTTCCGGATGTTCAACTTTGGCTCTATAGGTCCCATACAAACTATTCGCTTTTTCCCCTCTTTGAATTATTTTCTTTCCTTCAAATTCTATTATGGATATAAAGATATCCCAAACAGCTTTCCCAATTCCACTCATCATTTCTTTATCAGACTCAAATGATGTCCAAACTCAATTATGTCGGAAAATCTGCCTTAAATAGAGTTTCCTTGAGTCATATCTGTGGATATTTGTGTGTACTTTCTCCGTGACATATTTCTGAGATAAATCGAACAAATTTCTCCCGAATCGCTACCTTAAATGGCAATTTTCTGATAGATTTATGGATAATAAACTCAATAAGTAGAACCCCTAAAGGCTCTTTCCTTCGGCTAATATTTCTTTTGAAATAATATATTTCCTTGTGTTCCCTTCCTGAGATATCTTCTTGTCCAGTGTTATATTTTCGCGTTACCTTGTTTGAGGACTAAGTGCGCCATTAGCTCGAGGGGAGGGAGGCCATAAAAAGATGGATGATGACTCGTGCTGTGAGGGGGTGGCAGAGGCAGTGCCAGTGCCAGTGGCACCTTCCCTGCTGTTTATTTGACGCAATTAAAATACAAGGCATTCGTGGTGGGGGTAACGTGGAATGAAGGAGCGTATAATAGTGATGGGGGATGGTAGGGAGGGGACTGTAAGTGCTCCTAATCGAATTACATAAAGCGGGGTGCCGACTGCTGATGTCATCCAGAACATCATCATTTCCGTTATTCCCTCCCTCCCAACTAACAGGCAAATCCATCGTATCACAGGTCGTTTTCCCCCATCCCAGGAACACCTCTATAGCCCCCTCGTCCAGGGACACGCCTGACAACGATCCCCACGTTTTGAAAGGCTTCTTGAATATTCCGTTTTTCTGGGTCAGTAGCCATAAAATTGACAGACGTCTTCTAAAAAAAAAAAAGAGAAAAAAAAGTCCTGCAGACGACGGGGAACTCCTATCCTCCCTGCCACCGCCACTGCCAGGAGTTCAACAACCGGCAAACACACACACACACACACACGGCATCCCCTCCCCCCTTCTGTCGGGCGTGTGTTTGCTGTTTGCCTTTCAACATCTTCATTGAATTATTTTGCAATCTATTTTAATAAATTTCATATCCTTTGGCATTATTTTCCCCTCTGCCAAAAATCAATAGCGCACGGCGTCTGCGTTGCCGTCGACGTTGGCGTCGCTGCCACCATTTGTTTTTGATTGCACACACACACATGCAGACATTCAGGGTACATTGGTAAAAGGAAAGGCATTTATATTCACTCTTCGAGTTGCGTATTCCGCGTTCTGTTCTCGATTTTGTGTTGTGTTCACACATAATAAGAAATTATTACACATAATTCTGCCTCACCTTACACAAAAACACCTTGCACACACCCACACACTTCCAAGCCGGAGAGTGGTTGAAACTGCCAGAATACAGGTTGGAGGGTCCAGTCGCAGAGGGCGATCAAATATCTAGGAGTCCTTATCGGCACGCGCCTGACCTTTAGGGAACACCGAGAGTACGTCCACATGAAGGCTATCGGATGCTCCAGGATGCTTCTGAACACCAGGGACCCGAAGCAAGAGACGAGGAACCTGCTGACGAGTGTAGTAACGTCGCAGATGCTGTACGTTATGGCGGAGGCCGCAATTGTGAGGAGCTACACGCGAGGAGGGGAGGTAACATACCGATTGTGCGCCGTCATGATCTCGTGCACGTTCCGGACGTCCTCGGACGCCTCCAGAAGGAAGTATCGGAAAGATGGTAGACCCGATGGGATAGCTCATCCAAAGGACGTTGGACGCACATCCTCGACCCGCGTATAGCAAGCTGGGTAGAAAGGAAGCACGGCCAGGTAGATTTTTACCTCATCCAGGCGCTGAGAAGACATGGCTGCTTCCGCATCCTCCAGCACAGGCATAGTGGAGGACGCGCAACATGTCCTCTTTGAGTGCTGGGGACTACCGCCGCCTGCTGGCAAAGCGCGCAAGCTTGTGATGCAGCTATTCGCCGCTACAAGGCGCCACTGTATTGGTACATGGTACGGCCACACCACTCACAAAGCAGTGGCGCTTTTTTGATACATTTTCGAAAAGATTCGCAGCATTTCAAAAACCACGTCAAAATAAAGACGAAGAACATGACTCGACTGGAGGGGTGGGGGAGGTTGCTAGCCGAACTGCTGTTCGGCTCATACAAGCAACGAAGAAATGAGTCGTAATTTTGAATGGGCTATAAAAAGGGGTGTGAATAACAGGCAAAAAAAGCCAAGGCAAATTGCAAGTCTCGTACAAACCTCGCCTCGCTTGTGAGGACGATTTTGTCCTTCAAGGTATATTAGGCAAAATGGGTGGATTTTACCTAGCATGCGTTGCATTTTCTGAGCCGTTGTGCCTGTTGTCCATACCTCCTTTTTCTTAGCGACTTTCGGGTGGATTTGAAAGAACGGTTGGAATTTGAAATTACAAGTAAGACACGGGGTTTCAACAGCCCCAATTCGATTTTTTTCCTCGTTGGCGTCGTCGGTGCTCATCCGCATTTGTTCGGATTATGGGAGTAATATATAGAGACATATAGCAAATAACAATTAAATATTACTAATCAGAAGTTTGTAGCAACTATCGTTAGCTCGCCATGTAATAATTAGCAAATTGTAAAGTGAGCCTCTTGGCCAACTCTGGACAGCCGGTCGACATTGCCATAGTATAGCCATAGACAGCGGGGAGGGTGTGGCACCAGCGGTCCAGTGGCGGGGAATAGTGACATGAACAAGGACTGTATATCAGCCTCCTGGCGCTGTAACGGCCAAAAGGACTGCCCGGCGGATCAAAAAATGAAATTTATAAATTATTATGTTTTAGAAAGAACATCGATGTCTGCAATGAACATCGATGTTAACATCTCTACTTCTTTAAAAATCAATTTTCGTTGGAAATAAAGCTGTTTCATGCACAAAATTGCCTTTCCAATCCACTAATGAAAAAGCTCTGCTTAATTTAGATCCAATATGTGGGTTAACTTACAGATATCTTCGGGTATCCGTTTACCCACACTTTGGTGTCGATCGACCTCCACACAAATCCAGCTCCTGAAAACGAATGAAACGAGGGGTTTCTTCTTGTGGTCCTTCCCTTGTTCCTTCCTGTTTGGTGGTTTACTTTTGTGGCTTCCTTCCTGGCGTGTACTTGAATTAAAAGGTCAATGAAAACAGGTTCACTTTTAATATGATATGTCCTGTCGCGGACTAGGCGTTTTATTTGAAATTTTGTTGCTCTTTACAGTTGCTTAGTATAATTATACGGTCGCAGCACAATTCTAACCAATGATCTCTGATAATAGGATTATAAATAAGATCTCGAAGCGGATCTGAACCCCTCCGTATACGAAGCCATTTTCCTCTACTTTTTGGGGTTTTTTTCATCTTCTGTGGGGATGGGATGATGGATTAGTGCGATTTTTGATCGGTTTGGATCATCAGCGCTTCCTTGCAACCATCTACCTATTCTATAAGTTCTATTAACATATTTCTAAATGACTCCCGAGTATACGGCACCGGCTGCGGCCACGCCGAGGGCAGCACCGGTAAGAATGACATGGGTTGCTATCTTCTTGCCACTAGGTCCCCCACCGCTACCTTTGTCGGCCTTTTCGTCATCGTCTGGAAAAGCAAAGAAACATTTGTACACATTAATTTTGGCCCATCCACGGAGACTACATGAACGTTTTCAACGCCTCCCCCGAACGGCGTAGGGCATTGAATGGATGGGAGAGAGGTGCAAGGAAGCGCTGAAAATTCATTCATTCTTGGATTGGATTGGACCTATGAATAACTTACTCGAAGGACCATCCGTATTTCCCTGCAGGGCCTCAATCAGTCCAGGTGGAGTTTCATATTTCTGATTAAATGTCAAGAACTGCAGAGAACATTAGAGTCTAGAGTCTAGAGGGAGATTACGATTGTGTGGGGCTGCTTCCACTTACCTTGCGATTGGGCGCGGGATACCCTTTGCGGGTCTCCACAAACATGCAATTTCCCGAGTGCTTGGTCCACCACACATCATCCCGGGTGACGGCTATGCGAATCCAGGCCAGTACTTCCAGGGTAAATCCAACCAATGTGATCACTACAATGGGGACTGCCTGTGGGATAAAATGTGATAGTGTATGATATTATTTCTTTTTCATTCAGCGCCAAGAACAGATAGTTTCGGGGTACCATATACCCTTGTTCTCTAAAGGTACAGGGTATGCATACCCATATAAAGAGACATTTTATTATCGTAAATTATCTAAAATTAGGTATTAATTTTCACACATCTCAAGTGGCATTTTCAACATCGTTTTGTACTCACTTACGAGTTGCCACCTGACCCCACGCAGGCACTCATACCCAATAAAGTAAGCCTATATACCCTATTGCGACGCAACATTTTAAACTAATTTTAAAATTTATGTCAAAAACTCGTGCATATATGTATGTATGTACATATATCGATTTGATCGCTCAGCAACATCTAGACGTTTTACAGCAACAAATAAACTAATAGGAAACAATAGTGTCGAATTTTTTCCCAGAATCAAGCAAATATTCATATATATCTATATATTTAAACAACGCTACGGCAGGATAACAGTGAAAACGGAAAGAGAAGAAGAAAGTCAGAGATTGCATTCACTTCCACTTTGGCGCGCAGGTCTAGCGTTATTATCAGGTTGTTGGGATTTTCCCTTCCTTCGTGGAGGAAGGTTTAATGTTTTGACCTTTTTTGTAGACACAATCCATTGAAAGAGAGTCCTTAAAATTAAGCAATCTTATCAAAAATGTATTTATCATTCGGATAAGGGAAGAGGGTTTTAGCTAGCTAGTAATCTTGAACCGAACATCAAAATCAAGGAATATGATTTTCGATCATGGACAGAGAACAATTAACCCATTGTCTTCCAGGAGCTATTAAAATACTCTCCACGAAAGTGATGAATTTATTTCAGGTGAAAGACATCGAGGCTCTTTGTATGTAAAGAGGAAGGATGGATGGATAGAAGAATTTACAAACAGTATTTTTTCCGCGTTTAACTCAATTTGTTCACCTGCTTAAGTAGAGGGGGCTACATGGGTTAAGTTAGTTTTTTCATCTTCTCGGCAACATCCTGCCGATTCACGCAACATAAAAGCAAAATTTAGCCACATTTAAATACCCTTGAAAAAAACGGTATTATAAAGTTGATGAAACTAAAAATTTGAACCCAAAAACTAGTCTTCATTACTAGGGATTCTTACAAGAATAGGTTAAAAAAAAACTCGTTCTAAGAAAGAGTCATTCATAAATTGGGGTTTGATGCCATTTATTGAGAAGCAGCTGGGAAAACCAAATTTTTACTTTAATTCGAACAAATAGGGTATAGAAACTTCGATACTCAACAATATTAAACCTGTTTGCAAGCAACATGAGTACAACTACCCAGCAACATGGAAGCATAGCTGGGGCAACATTTGTGACGTCGCCGGCGTGACGTATATAGAAGGCCAATTCTTAAAACCGGCAATTTTCAAAACGGCCGCGGAAAAGGAAACAACAGAAAGAGTGTCCAATTTTTCCCAGATTTATTATTACCAAAGAATATATTCATATATCGAAAGAAATATAATATAAAATAGTCAAACAACCCTACGGCGCAGTCGCAACCGAAGGACAACAGTGAAAACAGAGAACAGAGAAAACGAAAGTCAGAGAAAAGAAATAAATTTTCAAGTGTCGTGTTGAGTGGACATTTCGTTACCGTTGTTTTAGTTCCATTTATTAACATTCTATTCGCATTAATTCGTGTTCTTGTTGAAGTCGAAAAAACAAAAAAAAACAACTCCCAGCAGGCATTGCCATTGGCAACAGACAGAGACAGGAAAACGCATAGAAAAACGTAGTCAAGTTAGCGCTAGAAACCCCACAAACAACTCGAGGGCTAAAGTCCTCTATCGCGAAAAATCCAATATCCCGTCGTTGAACCGCAACAGCCTTCAAGATTCAGCTGAAGCAGGAAATGCACGCGCTCAAGGAAGGCGCCACCATGCTGCACCATGCGGCTCCGCCGCCTCCGGCTGCGGTCCAGCCCCGCGAGGATCTACTCACCGCCGATACCTTCTTTTTTGCCCGCAGCAATCCCATGGATAACGCTGCCGCTGCAGCAGCAGCCGCCGCCGCCGGCCTCATCGACCCACACCATCACCATCCTGATCTGCACAACGCCCTGGTCGCCTCTATAGCCAACAACAGTGTGGCGGCCATCAATGGCACTCTGACCACGGCTGCCGTGCTCAAGAGCGCCGCCGCCGCCCAGCAGCAGCAGCAATCCCAGGTGCAGCAACAGCAGACACAGGGCTCCATAGTGGCGCCCGGCCAGGATCAGTCCCAGGTCGCAGCACAGAACGCCGCCAACGGGGGCGGCAATCCCCAGCAGCAGCAGCAGGTCGCTGCGCAGCAGGCTGCCCTGGCGCTGCTCAAGGAGAACGTGAACGCCTCGGCGGCCGGACAGAATGGCAGTGGCGGAGGGGCCAATCTGAGCAACAAGAGCGGCTCCTCGGGTCGCTCCACTCCCAGTTTGACTGGCGGCAGTGGCTCCGATCCGGCCCCGGGCAAACTGTTCGTGGGCGGCCTCAGCTGGCAGACCTCCTCCGACAAGCTGAAGGAGTACTTCAACATGTTCGGCACCGTCACCGATGTCCTCATCATGAAGGATCCCGTCACCCAGGTAAGCAGAATGTAGTCTATGCTTCTGGTATTTTCTATTCTTTTACTATTCTGTATGTATGTATCCTATCCTATCCTCCTTTTGTCCTCACATTCTACTACGTCTCTTTTCTACCTTTCTCGTAATCTCCTCTCCTTTTGGTGCCATTGTTCGTCGGTGTCGTTCGGCAGCGGCCTGTTTATTTGCGTTTTTGCGTTTGCACAGATTTTCTGTTTTACAGCTACAATTTTTGGTCCGTCTGCTTATGTCTCTCTCCATCTCTCTCGATTCCTTTTGCACAGCTGCAAAATTGCAAACTTTTGTCTGTCTGCTCTGCTCGTAAAACGCTATCTCTCCCTCTCTAACGCACGCACACAAACGCAGTCTCCTCTGCTGCGGCGCTGCCGCTGCTGCCACAGAAGCAGAGGTTTAGAATTACAGTTTTTTTGGTTACGTGCCAAAAACAAAAGACAACGATAAGAAAGGAAGAGAGAGGAGAGGGCGTAAATCAGGTTTCATATGCAGATCGTGTAAGATGAGTAGATTATAGGGGATGGATGCTGTGACCGAGCACTAAATTGAATATGGCAGGATACTTTGAATAAACTGAATAAAGATTCTTTCTGGAAGTGTTTTGTATTACACCAATCAGCTGTTACCATACAGAATGTCCAGGGTTGCCAGAGTGTGGCTTAGTTCGGAAATTAAAAGGAAATCAGCTCCAGGTCCTGATTATAACTCTGTTAGGAGTTTTTATTTAAGGGGTGTGATAAAATTTTACACCTTACGAAATCATTACGATGTGACGAAATCAATTAAAATACGTTTGCAGAAAAAATAAATGCCTTAAAAACATTTTGTAGACAATTGCAGTATCAGAGATCCAATCCACATTCAATTTTTGGCGAAACGCTTGAATATATTTCAAACATTCTTAGAATAATTTCCTGTACATTTGAAACCCCCTTAAACTGCATTGCCTCTTGCAACGGAAATTGGGTTTTCAGAATGCATTAATGCATTAAGCAATTTGTCCGCTTGATAAGCGGACAATATCCACACATCCTATATAGTATGTACACACATATGTACATTCATTGTGGCTCCCCATCGGTGAACGCGCGCCGCTTTTCGGGCAATAAAATAGCAGCTGCCGCATTATACGAGTCCTGTCCGCCTGCCTCGCTCGCTGCTTGCGCGCAGCTGTTCCTCCGATCCTGGGATCGGTGGCGCGATTCAATTCAGGTTATGGCACAGGACAATACAATCCAGAAAGGTGGGGACCGTAGGCTTAGGGTAGTTTCGCTGTTCTCGCCTGCTGCTGCTGCTGAGCCGAGAGCCAATTGCGCAATTACAGAACCAGAGGAACTACAACTACTCCCTTCTCACGGGGCAGTTTTTATTCGCAAGGCAGCAGCGGCAACAACTCCACTCTGAATAATGATGATCATTGTGCCGCTTGACTAACGGGGTTGCTGTCCGTCCGTCCTCCCTCTCTCTTCCTCTCTATCTCTCTCATACGTAAACGCAAGTAAACAAGGAATGACACACGGAAACACACACACACATACTTACCTACAGGAGCACACAAAAAAACACCTTTTGTTTTTCCCCTTTAAAAATAAGAAGAGACACCAAACAAAAGAACGAAGTGGAAGAAACAACAAAAAAGAAAAGATGAAAACTGGTTTACCAACTGTCTTTGGAGTTGTTGGGATCTAAGTTTCGGGTCTTCGTTTATGAAACGATCTCCTGGTTGATAAGGGAAGGGGATTGCCCTTAGATTGCCGCCCTAGTCTATAAGCGTTTAAGATCTATCAATTATATAGCTAGTCTATGCAGTAAATCCCCCGAATGTGCTACTCGTATGAACATACTAAACATAACATAATTATAATCCACACACAAAAACAAAAAAAATCAAACAAAAATACCAACAATTACCAAAAATGAACACCCAAAAGTGAGGAAGGACAACGTTGGAACCCATCCGGAGAGGAGGAATCGCAATCAAACCACCAGGATGAGGATAATGATGATGATCCGATCCGATCCCGAGAGCTGGCGCTTAGGTACATTTCATTCCAAACCAAAAAACCCTAAACAAAATGAATCGCCAAATACCCTAACTACTGTATAAATGAGAACGTTTAGCGTACTTGAAATTACTCAAAAACTGCTGGCGCATCGTAACTCTCGTATTTCGTATAATTCTGAGCAATAATAATAATAATAACTGCATAACTGTACTCGTATATCTAATTGAATGTACTCGTTCTCTCGTACTCGTACCACGTACTCTACCTCTAATCTGTACTCCGTATTGTGTCCTTGGTTTACCTTAGTGTTTCTATCTCACCCAGAAAAAAAAACACCATACGCATTGATCTTAAGCAAAACCTTGAAAGAAATTACAAAAAACTAACGAGTAAATTTGCCATTTTACTATATAGACACCCATGCCACAGTTACAAAAATCTAGAAGTCAATTCAAACTTTAGTTGAAAGAGGTTTACCCTAATATTACTATACCCCCATCCCTCCATACTATTCCATCCTCACACCATTTATAGCAGCAATATGAGAACCGAGAATGAGAAACAATACGACGAATCGAATCGAATCGAAGATTGTCCTGGCAACTATTGAACTATTGATTGTGTAACATAAATAAGAACATAGCCATAGCTTAATACCATAATAAATATGTTTGTATATTGCAATACCCCCCGTAATCGTTAGACCTTATTATTATATATATATGTATATCTCTTTTAAATTTATGCGAAATTGTTTCTGTGTTTAGTTTTTGCTTTATAATTTTTGGTTTGGCATATAAAATCATATAATTTTACCATACCCATAAGCATAAATGTACATTATTTTTTTAGTTGTGTAGTTCGGAAAATATGTTATTTTTTTATGTTGATGGCTTTTAAGTTCTTGGGATCCTGAGATCCCCTTATATATCCCATTGATTGGCCAAAAGGAAGTTGAAAATTATGCTTAGAATATTACCCATAGTGCAAATAAAGTACAGATGTTGAGTTCAAATCAAAATTTCTAGGATATAATCTCTAGGTCTTAACATATGTACCTGTAGATAGTTGTTTCTACCCTTCCCGTCCGACCCATACCGAGAACTCAAGAATTAAAGATCTCTATATTGAAAATACTAAAGTTATTTGAAGGTATAAACTACACATAGATCATACACACCATATATTGTATACTTATATATTCTTTAGGTAGGTAGTCCCATAGAATTTCATTACTCTCTCTATCTCTCTCTCTCTCTCTCTGGATTAATGTACTATATAAATTGTATTTGAGCCATAATCTGAACTGCCCTAGGCTTAAGCAATAACTGTATACCCATTATATTGTACTATATGTAATGACTGAGAATTATTAATTAGTTTAAGCAGCGAAGATCACACATTCCAGACTCTCTCATTCTCTGTAAAAAACTACTAAGTAACATTTAAGTAAAACTAACAGGAAAAAAACAAACAGAAATTGTATGGCAAAAAACAAAAAATTATACGAAAACCGAAAAGCTATAGACCATTAAATTAGAACACATACTCGCATAGAGCATTTCCACTCTTTCTACTTAACGTATTCCTTGAACACAGTGCGTTTTACAACTATAAAGCAAAAAAAATGAGTGTGTCCTTCCACTTATGGAAACATTTGTACAGCGAATCAACCTTTTTCGCATCATTCGAGTCATTTTATAGTTCTAAAGCGCAGTGCTCCGTACATATCAAATATATTAAAGCCTTACTTACTATCCGCATACACCATATGTAAGTAATTGCCACATACAATATGTACTTTATGTATGTATCTTATGTACTTTTAATTGACACTTGAGTTGAGTTCGTATTCAGAGAAAAAAGCGTGAACGTGAATCTTTTTGGTATCCAGTTTCGTGTACATACAATATCTACTATGCCACTCCCACATCTACAGTTCCTGGGTTTCTAGAGGGGTCAAACCATATCGTAATATTTCTATGATATATGTATGTTCCAGTCTTAGCAAACGATCGATCTACTTGCGTATCAATCAATCAATATATATATATATATTCTGTTAACAGTGCAAAAGTATCTTTAGAGCGAATTATAGTTTTTAGTTGAAACATATATTTTGTGTTGTTTTTTGGATTTGAATTTATTTGACACTTGTTTTTCGTTGTTTTAAGAGGCAAAAAATAATGCAAATTTGATGCGAAAAGAAAGCGTACAATGGCCACGCCCAATTCAGTCGATTAAGCCATTAACATGCATACTATATACTGTATCTGTGTGCGTTACATATACATATATCTACTATATATACGTTTTTATATACGTTGTGGAAGATCGAGACTTTGATCGATCGATTGATTCTTACTTTGTTGGACTTTTGCTAACGTTTCGTAGGAACTTTTACGACTATTAATCCTAGCTATACTATAATAATACATTTTGCAACTTAGTCCTTAGCCGCCTCTAACCCACAGCTCTCAGCAGCTCTCTATCTCCCGAAAATATTCCCCGTGTGCTAACCTCTCTCCGTGTTCTCTTGTCTTTCTCCCCCACAAACGACTTACACTTACAGCGCAGTCGCGGCTTTGGCTTCATCACATTCCAAGATCCCTGCACCGTGGAGAAGGTGCTCAAGGTGCCCATCCACACACTCGACGGCAAGAAGATCGACCCTAAGCATGCCACGCCCAAGAACCGCCCCCGTCAGGCCAACAAGACCAAGAAGATCTTTGTGGGCGGCGTCTCTCAGGACACCTCGGCCGAGGAGGTCAAGGCCTACTTTGCACAGTTCGGACCCGTCGAGGAGACGGTCATGCTGATGGATCAGCAGACGAAGCGCCATCGCGGCTTCGGCTTTGTGACCTTCGAGAACGAGGATGTGGTTGATCGCGTCTGCGAGATCCACTTCCACACCATCAAGAACAAGAAGGTCGAGTGCAAGAAGGCCCAGCCGAAGGAGTCCGTCACACCGGCCGCCCAGCTGCTACAGAAGCGCATCATGCTGGGCAGCCTGGGCGTACAGCTGCCCACGGCACCCGGCCAGCTGATCGGGGCCCGTGGAGGAGGACTGGCCATGAATCCCCTGGCCATGCTGCAGAATCCCACACAGCTGCTGCAGTCTCCGGCCTCCGCTGCCCAACAGGCCGCCCTCATATCCCAGAATCCGTTTCAAGTACAAAACGCAGCTGCCGCCGCCGCCTCGATGGCCGCCAATCCCGCGAACTTTGGCAAGCTGCTAGCCACATATCCACAGACTGCGCTGCAACATGTCAGGTAAGGTCTCCCTGAAGCCTACTCTTCAGTGTGGAATCTAATCTGTGTCTCGCCCTGAATAGGTATGCACCTTACTCGATCCCCGCCAGCGCCGCTACTGCCAACGCCGCCTTGATGCAGGCCCATCAGGCGCAGAGCGCCGCCGTCGCTGCCCACCATCAGCAGCAGCAGCAACAGCACCAGAACCAGCAGTCCCACAACGCCCACGCCATGGCCGCAGCGGCCCAGCACCAACACCAGCAACAACAGAACCACCACACTGCCGTTGCCGCCTCAAACTCCGCCTCGCAGGTCCACTCCGCCGCCGCGGCCGCTGCCCTGGCGGCCAATGCCGCGAACGGAGCCAGTGCTGCTGGAGCCCATAGCCTGGCAGCTGCCCAGCAGGCGGCCCTTGTGGCAGCCGGCGGAAATCAACTGAACGCATCTGCAGCTGCCTTGGCAGCGGCCGCCAATCCGGCTGCCTACTCCAACTACGCCCTGGCCAATGTGGATATGTCCAGTTTCCAGGGCGTCGACTGGAGTGCCATGTACGGCATGGGCATGTATGTCTAAGCTTAGGAGTAGGAGGGTTATGTTTTTTTGGTAATTTGAATGAAACACACCACACCACACTCCCTAGTAGTAGCCCCCATTAAAACATACATACATACACCCATAACCCAGAACACACACACTCATACACACTCATCGAGACACTCATCTGAAGTTGGTTTTCCTTTGAGTTCGGCTTAGATCGTAGAGAGGTCAGAAGATCCCTCACGCAGCAGCAGATGGCATATTAAGTATTATATTTAAGGCGCTCGCGAAGGCGCTCAATAAATATTATAACTAATTATAAAAATATATACATAAACAAATCATAAGCAATATAAGCAACAGCAAACAAAAAAAAAAAGAATAAGAGCGAAAAGCAAAGCGAAATCAAGGAAAAACAAAATTCAAACCAAAAAGCAAAAATTACGATGAAAAAGAAGAAAAAACACATTAAAAAACCACCGATTGTGATTGCGTTTAAATGTAGCCGTTAATATATATAATTTTTTAGTGCATAATATAAAAAAAAACAAAACAAAACATTAAACATAAAAACTAAATAAGAAAATAACATTAAACATAAAAACTCAGAACATAAAAGTAAATATAAAAAAAAAAAACATATATAATGAAAGCAAAAGCAAGGCATGATGAATCTTCATATAACCAAGCAACAAACTAAATTTAAAAAAAAAAACCAAAAGGCGCTCGTTAATTGATTGTGTATTTTTTTGGAGGCCTAAAACTCAACGAAAGAATGAAAGAAGCAACTCCTGCAAATGCAGTATTAATTACATTTTGCTCAAGACAAAGAGTTATAAATTAATTAATATACATAAAACATAAACAACTAAAACACACAAACACACGTAAACATAAACTATTATTTTTAGTGGTTTAGTTTAGTTATTGAACTCGAATTTAATTCATCCCCAAGAGAAACACACACCAAACATCACCCATAAACACCACACAGACACATTGCCACTACTATCTTTAACCTATCCCTTCTCTTTACTCTGTTCTGTGTACTTAATCATTATAATAATAATACTACAAACAAGCAAAACAAAAACAACGAACAAATCTGCTATGATTTGCGTACTGTGTGTGTGAATCTCTCTATCTCTTTATTTGATTTGATTTAGTTTATAGATCTAGTTTAGCCTCGAATCAACTCAAACCCTCGAGCATTTGTAGCAATTGTGTAACCGTAATCATTTTTGACACTTGCATACTATGATTTTTGGATGAGTTTGATGTAGTGTACACATCTCAAAGCACTCCCCTGAAGACGGAAGTGCTCTCGAAACAGCAACAGCAAGTCTCTCTTAATTTTGTTTCCACATTTTCTCCTTCCAATCTATCCATCTAACTCCATCCCCCCACTCATAAACCAGGTAAAAACCCCTAATTTTGTCGTAGTTTATTGTTGTTCTATCAATGGCACAATATTAGTTTTAATTATTATTTTGTAATTATCTTTACCTGTAGCATTTGCATTTGAGTTTTGCATTCGACAAATACTTCATCCATAAACAAACAAAAAAAATAAGCAAGAAAGAAAAGAAATGATAAAGGAATCCGGAGACCTTGAAGCTCCTGGCTAGCTATGTATTTGTTTCATATATTTGATTCGCCTGCATGAAGTTTAATTTTAGTTTTTAGTTATCATTTTGGAAAGTAATATTTGCGTATGTAAATACCTAGTTTATATACTACATTACACCTACACCTACACCTATACAGAAACACACACACATTATATTGAGAAACATTTGAAGTAATTTTGTGTTTAATAAAAAACAAACAAACGAAAAAAAAAAAACGAAACCGAAACTTTGCCAATGATTCGAGCAAACCATTTGTGTTTTCTTATGATTTGATTTTGGTTCGATTGTACATATTTGATCCACATACAATATATGTATCTTTAGCTATAGATTGTATTATTTGACACTCTTGTATCTGTTGTATCTGTTTGCTGTGCTCTGCTCTCTATGTCTCCCCCTCTTCTGTCTCTGCTCCTCTCTCTCACCCATGTGTAGATGTTGAAACATCCAGTACAAAAAGAAAAGATATTGTGGATCGCATCTGTATCCCTGTCCTTGTAGTTTAATGCCTGGAGGAGGGGTGAGTATTGTTGTATGTATTTATCATTTCGTATACCAAAGATATTGAATTTTAACCGAAACTCAACTCATTTCACCTACTGCTGGACGGATTCGAGACTCCCATATCCACAGGCAGCTACTAATTTATTTATTTATTTATTTATTGTTTAACGCTTAAGACTCTAACGCATTCCACACGTGCTATGGTGCCATTATTTACTTATCAATAATAATAATTAATATCATGTTTTTTGTATACACCTGTCAGATCTCGATCTCAAACTACCATTGCTTTTAGCCTAAGATTGAGATTGTCCTGCCGATCCAACGAAATTATGCAAAACAATTCCTTTTTTTTTACAAAACACACACACACACACCATGACTACATATGTATGTTCTATTGACATATATTTTATATAAAACAAAACCAAAAACCAAATAAAATTATATTTATATTTGATTAATGCATTTTCGATTTATTTCAATTAGCTGATAAACCGCAAGAAGTCAAAAAATGCTCTCATAGTTGTAATATTTTGAAGAATACTCTCTCGTACTTAGTATCATTTCGTATACCTTTCGTATTTCGTATGCTTCAAACATTCATTCAGCATTTAGCAGTGAGACCCGAGTGTCGTCTGTCGCCCAATTCTTAGTTCTTTGTACTCGTAAACAGTTCGTTAACAGTCTGAATTCGACATAAGCAACAAAAAATATTCAACATCCAATACCAATACTACTATATCCAATGAAATGTTTTTTTTTCTGTTCTATACTCGTACCGTACCGAAAATATATACCCAAAGTAGTAGCTTGCTCATTTTGATAATGTAGTAACAGATCGAACATATGTACTTATTATAGCGCTCTCTCTTTCTCTCTATGAATATATACATATACATATTCTATATATATTTTTTGATAACCAAACTCAAATAGAATCGGTAATTTTTTTGCTATGTTTTCGTGTCTCGTGTAGCGTCGTCTCAAGAGTTTCCTATATTCAGTGCAAAAAATAAAAAAAAGTTGACTTATCATTCATTATTCATTGGGCCAAGAACAACAACTTCCTGTAATATAGACCCACATTACACAGCTCGAATTGGAGTTTTTTTGTTACTTTTTTTAATTTTAGGTGTACTACCACACACACATACAACATAGTTAGATATTCATACATACCTATATATATATATATATCTTATATATATACGGAACCAAACGCATGATGAAACATGTTTAGTAGTCAATTGAGTAACATCTTTTATACCATATACTCTCGTATACAACTACAACAGCAGCAATCTCCAAGAGTATGCAGAGACATGGCCATCAAGAACACCCCCATACATAGTACATGCATTGCATACTATCATCTCTCACAGTTGTAGTGTCGCAAAAGAACCGAAGGAAGTCCCCGCATTTAGCAAGGCATTAGCATTTACCTACTCGTGCATACTTACATATGTACATCAACATACTCGTACTCACATACATCATATGACAATAAGATCAACTGTGTTTCAGCATTCAAGTGTCAGTATTCGAAAACCAAATTACCTAACAAAACTGAGCAAAGTACTTATAATTATACTACATATACATATACTATGGTATAATCGATAAGGAATGAGGATTCCATGGATTCCCCGGAGATGGGACAACAGTTTTTAGCAATTTGTATAGTCGGGTTAGATAGTGTTGAAATGTTCTCTCGATCAACTCAAGTGGCGACAAACTTTATAGATATTTACATGCATATAGTATATACAGATTAAAGATACAGATACATATACATATACATATATATCGTATACACATACAGGCGATGATATTTAGAAAGACCGTGATATATTCAATTAGTAAAACCAAAAACCAACAAAATTATATATTATATGTACATATATATATCTCAATTGTATTATTGAGGCGTCGTCTCTCAAAATGTGTCAAATTGCATACTAAGAGTAGAATTTTTGGTATACGTATACTCGTACACGTACTCGTACTCGTACACACAAAAAGAAAACATTTCATCAAATAGAATCAAAATTGTTGTGAAGGCTACAAAAACCACGCATATCACTTGGATTGGATGGTGTCGTCGAACGAAAGAGTTTTCAAATTAGTATACCCATAAACCGAAACCGAAAGCGAAACCGAAACCCAAAACTTTGTTAACTTGTGCGTGAGGAGATCTCTCCAGTCTAGTCACAGGGAACGAGTTTTCTTTTTGTGGATATGGTTTTTAGATTAACACATAATGGAAGTCGTCGTGTCGATTTGAGTGACCAATGAGGACCAAATTTTTAGCGAAATTCCAAAAATCAGGTTATTAGATCCTAAACAAAACGAAACTGATATCGAAATCGAAATAGTTTAACTACTTAGTATCTTTTCAGTTGACAACTTGGCATTTTTTGGCTTCTTGTTTATTGTTTTGGCATTGTTATAGTTTCCTTATGAACCAAGCGCTATAAAAAACACCAACACCAACACCCAACACCCAAGACCCAAAACACACACAACACACACTCTCAACAAGCTAGTCAATTGATGTGCATAGACACAGAACTAACACTCCACAACTGTAACTGCAGAAAATGGTAAGTATATAAAGTGGAAAAGTGGAAAATCAACAATAAACATTTAAGGAAAAACGTATAAAACCAAAACGAACGTACACAATAAATACTAAAAGCAATTATTTGCCCGGCCTACACCGGGAAAATATAAAAACCAAAAACACTTACATATAACACATTCAAAATGCTCTGAAATAAAGTTTAATTTATTGAGAATTAGTTGTTAAGCTTGAACCTATGTCTAAGTGAACGTGTTAAATAATTTCGAAGCAATGCAGACAAGTGTATTCAAGGGCTTTGAACCACAAGCTACTTACATATTTATCAATTGCTAAAATTATATATAAATACTTGATATATTCTAATGATTAAGATGGCAGTGAAAGGCGGCTATTTATGCTCATTTCAGATGCTTAACGAAATGCTAAAATCAAAGACAAAACAAGAGTCGCTTAAGTGTTAAGCGAAAACAAAACAAATTCAAATATACCAAAACTAAAAGCAAAAAAAAAATATATATATTTAAACGAGAAACATGTTTTCTTATACATAAAGCAAGGAAGGAGATGATGATTACTTTTACCAGCTCGTAACATATCAATTATACTGAGCTATATTTTGAAAAGAAAAGCAAGTCGAAACGAACGAATTCAACACCCAGTTCAATTTTTATGCATTCATACAACAGAGGATTTCCTTGATAAATAAAAAACTAAATATACATATAGTGTGTATAAGAAGAATATAAACCAGAGGTGAGTAAAACCACAAACGAAATGAGATTCTTTTTAGCAGAAAGTTTTTCTAGCGAAGCCTTGCTAAGAACTTTCCTAAAGAGCAAACAAAATAAAAATAAAAAAAACACAACTTAGACTCGTCTTCCAGCAACTAATCGAAATGACAAAAGTTCTTAAACCAAGAGTACTAACATGGAGAAAACATTGAGTAAAATTTCGGGTATACCATTTGAGTTAAATTGAGATTTGGTTTGTCTAGCACCCAGTATTATTTCATTGGGGGAAAGAGAGCTCAGCTTTTGGCGAAACTTCTTCTTAGACGTAATCGATCAGTACAATTTTTGCAACGAGGAATTTTAAACGAAAGAAAAAACTACTAAAAATGAGATGTTATGGATTTTTGGCTTTCATTTTCCCCCTGTATGGTTTAGACCGAAGAAAAGTCAAAGATGGAATGAAAACACTCTTCTTAACAAAACTGTTGTAAATTTGTTTCTCCCCAGAAGTGAGGGAAAAAGTTGAGGTACGAGAAAAACCAAACTATGTAAACGATAAGCAAGTGCATTATATTGAACGATTTGGTAAAAACATTTGAAGGTTTTAGCCATAAGTTTTCACATATACATACATATATGAGATATATCTTTTAGGCCATAAGCAAAACCAGTATGGAACCCGAACCCCCGTTGAATTGAGTTTAGTTTTGGGCTCTATCTGGCTATCAGTAGATTGGCAGACAGATTTGAATGTAATCTTTGCAGCCAACATATATACATTGTATGGATATATATGGGATGGTTATCCTTTGTTTAGCCTGTAATGAGAAACGGATATATTATATATACATATATATATATACAACACCCTGTAACTGTAACTTGTAACTTGTAACTGTAACTCGTAACTTGTAACTGTAACTGTAACGCTGTCGCTCTATTTCTCGCTCTATACTTGTAGCGATGTTTAGACACTCATATAAGCAGACACCATATTAATTCTTTCTATATATACAAGGACATGTAAACGGTATTTACTCTCTTTTTAGCCTAAAACCTTGAACCCAAAAAAGAACCCGACAAGACCTAAGAAAAATCAAAAACCAGAAACCAATTGCTGATACAAAAACAAAAGACAAAAATATAATGCGAACCTGTCTAATTTTTCAATTGAAGAACTTCTTGGCTTACAAACCCCTTTTTTGAATTGAATTGAATTGAAATGAATAAATGAAATGTGAAAGAAATCTTTACAAATAAAATCTTGGCATTTTATTTCTCAAATTCAAAGCATTACCAAATGAATGAATAACAAACATATTTCCTTGTAATTTCCTTGTAATTGATCGTACCGTACCGGGTAGTAGTTTGCACGCAATTATTTTTGCTGTACAATGCACTTAACAACCTAAAAACCAAACAGAAAGTGTCTATATAACGTACTGTAATGTTAATATTTAGCATTAAGACTAGCTCTAATTTATATATATATATATCTATGTATATGGTACTCAATTAGTCGATAGTTGAATTAGAAACCACCGTCATATTAGACTTTGTAAAATGTACTTTGTATAACGTATGTACTCTCCGTTTCGTACTTCGTACCACGTAACCGTAATATCGTTCAAGTAAAAGTAAAAGTAACAGTAAAAGTAACCGTAAAAGTAACATTAAATGATTGCCATCATCTGTAATCTCGATTACGATTTACAAGACACATAAGTACATCATTTGCAGTAGCCACAGATATTTTTATTTGGCCCTTGAAATATCCGGTACTCGATAGACCTTTTGAAATATTAATTTTGCTTGTCTATCCGTTTCCCTAGAAGAATCTTAGATGGGAGCTACGATCCTATTATCCCATTCCTCTTCCCATTCTGTAACGCAAAATCTATCACCAATCATTGTCCTAAATGAAGGCAAGTCCTAAGCTGTTTCAAGCCAGTAATCCTTATATCTATCTGTATCGGGTACCTTATAGTCGGCAGTACCTTCGACTATAACAGCATACAAGTAATTTACATGCAAAGAGTACTTGCTTTTGGTAGCATCTGATCGATTCTTATTTTGTTATTACTTTCTATACCCTTTCTATTGTATGATAATTATTATGCTTTTAGCGCAGTACTTTCGGCATTTTTATTTAGATCGTTCTGATTTGTACATACTATATACAATTTGCTATCCCACTCTCTATTTCAAATTATTATACTATTAACTGCTGCGTTATCTAAGGAATAAACACATACATGGATACATTGAAGGCAAAAGCATGATCCGATGGCAAAAAAAAAAAGGAAAAAACTCTATATAAGAAAATACATATGCGGACAATACCCTTTTTTGTGTGAACTCAAAGTTGAATAGAGCGAAAGGTAAATCATGTGGAATCAGCAACAATTAACAGTCAGATATAGATAGTACCCGTACTCGTACTCGTACTTCCATAGAAGATGGAGGGGACAAACAACGTATAAGCAATATATATACACATACATATATAACTTTGATACCGATGTGTTGTTGTTGAGGCAAACTCAAGAAATACATATGCATATACATATACATACATATATATATTTGTATTTTAAAGAAACATATGAAACGTATGCATGATCTTGAAAACTATGTATATTACGATGCAAGAAGCTAACATTAGACCCTAAGCGCAGTGTTGAAAGATGAACCAATTTAATGCTAAAGCGTATACATACTATACAGAACTATATATGCTATATACGGCGAATATACGAATATATGTATTGTATAGTTGGGTGTCTGAATTTAAGAGAAAACCTACTCTACATGTGCGGAAAACTTAGCATTGAATTGTAGTTTTATGTTGCCAGTGTTTGTGCTAAAGTTGTACTAAAGAAATACCAAAATTTATATTATGTATACCGCAAAACGAATATGTTACGTAACGTGGGAGATTTCTCGGAGAGAGGTCTTCGGAACGATTTGAAATGCTGTTTCCTTAGCTTCTTATGCAGTATAATTACAACTATATTATTATTATCAAGTACGGACTTAAACAATTATATAAAGTATTCATAGATATATCTAGTATATTAGATCGTAGCACATACACACACACACACACACACACACTCAACACTCGTTCACACAGATACAGACAGACATCCGTTGGCAATGTGTAAACTTAAATTTGCGTATAAATTTGCTGTTTGACCCACAGAATCCACACGAAACTCGAAACCAAACTCATCTTAAATGTCGCAGCGTAATAATATAATGAATTATAGTATACATATATATATATATATATCGTATATACATATATACCACAATAAATGTTTCACATAAAATATTTTGGTCTGTAGTTTCAAACCATTTTCTTTCGTGCATTTTCCACACTCTCTCACATCCAGTTTTTTGTTTGTATTTACAAATCTTACGCGTAGTTAGTCTGGTACATTAGATCTTTAGTTAAAACACCCACTACACACACACACACACCCCACAAATTAGTAGGACCATTTACTTTAAGCACTCATTTACCTATGGAATCTTTCTTTAGAACTATACCATCTATACTCGTATATAAACATAATATCTAGAACAGCTCTAAGCGTCTGTTAGAGGCACGTTATTTAGGCGTAGACACGTATACCCTAGAAACAACCTATATCCTACACTTTTGTACATCGATTTTCGCTTGGGAATACTTATACTTGACCTCCACTTACCCCCCAATGATGCGCGAGGGCCTCCTTTGAGAATACAACGCTGGGCTTTGTGAAAAACGGTTGCAGGTTCTCTGCAACATAAGAACGTGAGAAAAACATACCATAAGATCTGTAGGTGGTGCTTACTTCTTTCCATTAGCGTGCGGTTTACTTGGACGTTTAGTATCTAAATATCACAGGAAGTAAGTGAGCTTATAAATGGGAGTTGCTGTCAGCATCAGTTTGGACCTCACCTTTATTGAGGGAACTGATAGCAGAGGATGTCTCTTAATCGTCACAGTCCAAATACGATGCGCCATTTGTTAAATTTCAACTAAATTTCAATCACGGGTAATTTCAAATATCTTTTTGTTTGTCTGGATATCGTGCGAGAATTTTAATGAGAACAAATATAAATTTTCTCTTTTGTAGCCAAAATATATGCTAAGGTAATAAAATAAAATGTTGAACACGAGAAACTTAGTTCTATACTAATTTCCGAGCTATGCCATTTTGACATTCTGGGCTCAAACTATGCCGAAAGGTTCCTATATACAAATGATCTGTGTGATTTTATTTCGTTAGGTGTTAGGCGATCTGAGAGCCCTGATGGCTGTAGTCCCCATAAAATGAAAAAACAATATTTTTTCTGTTTCTTGTTCCTTTATTTAAAATCTGTCTGCCCATTGGACAATCATTTAATTACGTGGATTAGTACCTTAACACTGTAAAACTTATAAATAAACAGCATAAGCGGTGCAGTGGGTAGGGTTGGGTGGTGGTAGGGTTATATCTAGGAAAACATTTGGAACACTTCAATAATTCACGGAAAAAGTACCTCCTGCAGAAACTTTTTCTTTTGGTGCTAGAAAGAACTGAATCTAGAAAGTTGTCAGCGGCATAACGGTTTGGGGGATAATGATGAGCGGAATCTTTTCAGCTTTTTCATTTCCGTTGACTGAAAATATTTCTTGGAACACTCATCAATCTCCATAGATGTCCGAGACCAAGCCGACTAAAAATCAATGTAAACCTTGGAAAAATAATCATTAAACCCGATTTTAAGCCAAAGAAAAATCGTTCGGAAAAGGTCACTTAGATTCTTGTTAGGAATATATACAAAACTGGTTGAAATTTGGAATGGTTCGGATCCGCTTTTAAGCTTTAACAAAACTTTAACATTATTAAAAGATCTAACTGGGCAAATGTAAAAAGGTTCGAAAAAGGTATCACAACTATTGAAGAAAACAAATTTAAAATGCATTTTAATTTAATTTTCACATTACTGCTTTCTCTGATCTCTGCTTTTGGAAACTAAAGACGAACCTGTTGGACAACTGGCGCTGAATAAAATGATTGAATACACTACAAAATATATAAAAACTTGTGTGTTCTTCTTTTCATGGATACAAATGGGGGATTTGGGTTCTGGAGAAGCAAATAATAAACAATAAACGTCTGCTCAACAATTGAAATTTATTCAAAAATAAATTAAATGTTTTCCATCCATCGTTATTTTTTTTGTTTTATTTTATAAAATTCTTACACGACGTTTACATATATATAGAGAAGGGGCGACATATCCACGAGCAGCTGTTGTGTCTTGTGTGTGGGTGGATCGGCCTACCAACTGCGGCTACAGGTCGGTATGATTGAATCTTTAGTTTGTTTTACACCAGAATTTAGAAAAGTGGATCCAGGATGCCGTTGGAAAGTTATTGGGTCGGGTGAGCGGATCCTTATCTTGGTAGCGAGCAGATCTCGCAGGATTGCAGGTCGCCGCGATTGATGAATGTGCAGTGGTTGCACGTCCAGGTGTTATCATCCAGATCCATTGCATCCGCGCCAGCCACACCACCGGCATTGGCCGCTCCACTACCGCTGGGATAGCTGGTGGTGCCACTGCAAGTGGGAGGAAAACCAAAAATGAGTTGGGGGAATGGTTCACTGGAGAGAGAGGGAAATACTCACCCACTTCCGCCGGAACTGGCCTGGATGAGGGACTCGAGCAGCTTCCACACCTCCTCGTCCTTGAAGTCGGCCGCCCGATTGGGGTTCTTGGTACGCACCGCCTCCAGCAGTGACGCCATGTGCTGACGCAGCGGTAGCATGTCCATTTTGTACAGATAGACGAGCAAGTGAAAGTCGGAGATGGCCTCGAGGAACTCCTCCTCGCCCCAGGCGGACAGATACCCGCTCAGGGCACTAAAGTCCTGCAGATGTCCGTCAATGTAGCGGTTCTCGATGGGGAATGCCTGCCGCTTGTCGTAGTTTGTGAACGTGTACTGCGGTTTAACCGGCGTCGAGGCGGGTACATCCACCAGCAGATATTCCACGGGCAGAGGACGTGCCAGACGCTGAACCTCGTTGCCATATTGATCTTTTTCCTGCATGAGTACATACAAATAAAAGTAAACAAAGAGAGAAAGTGTAAGTAAGAGCACATAATTGTAGGACATATGTAGGTGTTATCAGAGTGATATGAAACGGATGAAATCTAAATAAAAATAAAAGCCCCTCAATAGAATATTGATAGTAATTTGTATTAAGATCCGAAGATAATGGCCATATACCTGCTCAGAAAAACGAATTAATGCAGAATTCAACAGACTTATTATTCTGAAACGCACTGTACCACCAGATACTGGACAGACAGCGTACGTGCCGTTGCAACTGGTTGCCTATTAGAGGTGGGGCATGGGCGGCTGCATGTTGGCGTATCGCGAGGCTAGAGGCCCGTAAAAATATGTACAAAAATCTATTTGAAAATACAAATATGCTGCCAAACCCCAAAAGTGATATACTTTTTTCCAAAGATAAATAAATGTTAATAAAATGTTAAAACATTACATTTTTTATTCACTGAAATGGGAACTACTTTGGGTAACTTTTGGCTATTTTTAAATGGTCAAATATCCTTCGTGCGTGTTTTTGTCGCCAATAAAAACCCACTTGGTAGGATTATTTGCAAACACATCTTGAAAACGGAGCAAACAAAAGAGAACAACAGATGCAAATATGCAGAAAAATAGTATTTTAGCATTGTGGCCTGCCCCACTGACCTGACCTACATCTAAAACGGAAAAAACAGAACCGAGGACCTGCTGACGCACTGACGTCTGCTGTGCGCTCTCCTCCCCGCAATCGGCCGCCCGCCCACTCCCACCCGCTCTCTCTCTCTTGTGTTCCTCTCTTAAAGCTTCTGCAACCTGTTAGCTTGGCAGTATCCTCCTCGCAGGGGCTGGCGTGGCGTGGCGTGGCGTGGCCTGGTCTGGCCTGGACTTCAAGGCCGTCTGACTGTTTGCAGTGGGTCTTGGCACCAGGCTAAAAGCGGATGCAAGACATTCAGGGTTAGGGGGTCAAAGTCAGTCAAAGAACAGTCCTGTCCGCGTCATAAGACACATTCAAGAGATTAAGCTGGAGCTCCTGGCTGCAGACTATCCTCCGCGACACGGAGCTCCCCAGAAAAGCAAAATGCCATTCCATAGTTTTCCATTAGACTTTCTAAAAACCCATTAGCCACACATGTTTTTTGGCCGAGTAATCTATTAGCGATATCCTGCGCCGAAATGTCAGATTTATTAACCATCCTCCTGGTCCGGTGCTGGTCTGATTGAATCACTGGCCAGGAGACCTGAAATGGAAGCTGACTGCCGGTGTCACAGCCATCCAGGTGGAAATTTCTGTTGAAAAAAAGGTTTGGTGAATGTTCCAGGCTGACGTTTAGGGTCCAGTACCACGCCTCTGATGCATCCGCCTACTGACCGTTAGTTGCTTTAATATCGCTGTTCCACGGAAAACGCAATTATTTCAGTTTAACAAAGAGTGGGCGTGTCGCCGGACAGCAAAAGCGACATCAACAGCGACAGCGGGCGACATGCTTGCTTTGATGCAGGAAGAAGAGTCAATAAGTCGTGGGTCCGGTGTCCGCTCTCTCTGTCTGTGTGTGTGTGTGCACGCGCAGTCAGTGTGCAGCCAGGGGGCAGCCGAAAGTGGGCAGTGGCAGGCCACGCAAGATGGATGCAAAGTGCATCCAATTGGAATTAAATGCCATCCAATAGTTGCACATGGGTAAGCAGATTACCGGCCATCGGTGCCAGTGGACAACCGTCAAGGACAGGATACGAGGAGCTGCAAAATCAATCAGAGAGGCCAGCCATAATACTGAAAAGGATGCGTTGCGTGCTTGTATAACTCAATCAAAATTCCCTGGGCCACACTAAAATTTAGTTTTATGGAAATTTCCCCTTCCCGTTCCCATTTCCTTGTTTAAATTGAGTTGCAAGTTTCGTCTTCCTGCCACGCCTCATTCCTGTTCCTGTTCCTGTTGCTGGTGCTGGTGCTGCCGAGGCATGCAAATTGCATTTGGCCACAGGTCGACCAACCACCCACTGGACGCATCCACACGCATTGTTGCGGGCTTGGGGCTAAGCTTTTGTCAATTAACAAGTTTGTTGAGCCACACGCATAACAATGGGCCCCCAACAGACCTGAGGGTAGGGGCTCTGCTGCTGGATGGCACTACGGATAGCTATGTGTATATCTCAGATTTGCCGGAACTCCAAGCCTAATTCAATCAATGGGGGAAAAACAAAAGGGCCTCCCTTTTTTAAGCAAAGACTATGTCACCTTTAGGAATATTATTATCTGTATATCGACACTCCTAAACGCTTGACTGAAGATAATAGCCAAAATGCGAAATGAATAGATGCCAGCGCGTGTGTGTGTGTGTCCCTTGGAGGAATTACAAAGCCCTCAACCTATACATTCATCCTAAGAACAAGAAACTTCCAAGGACCTCACAGTCACGTCAAAAAGCCCCCTTAAGTGGCTACTGAATGGCGCCAAAAACTTACCTCGCTTCCTGTGTGGTAATGGTAATGGAAAGGAAGCAGGAACGATACAGAAGAGTAATCCGATTATGGGATATCCACTATTGCAATAACCACTTTAAACGCAACCATTAATGCTCTTCCACATTCCCATTATGTGCATAATTTATCCTTATATTAGGTAGAACAACACATAATTTACAATAGAACATAGTTTCCCACGAAATAACAGCAGCTTTTCATTGGAAAGGAAGACTCAAAAGGTTTTATAGGTCACAAGGTGTGAATGAAGACCTCGATTACTATTTATACAAACTCTGCGAAAAAAACAGCGGTTAGCAGTCAACAACAAGCAAGGGCCCTCTACATTGACGTGGGTGTAGAAAAGATTTAGGTAAGAACATAAAATAAATACAAAAGTTCTCAGAAGTGAGACTTCGAAGATGCAAAAACCCACGCAAAGGGTCGGGGATTCAATATGCTTAAAACCACACTTTATGTTGCCCCACAGAAGTCAATGAACAAGAAATCAGGTGATTCAATGCTATTCCAAAGGATCTGCAAGGAACGCACCCATTTTTTACCTATTCTAAGAAGCATTCAGCATACAAAAATCAGTGCAACGGGACATCAAAATTAGGTGCCAAAGCTTTGCTTTTTTTTACTTTGCATGTCCAGAGAGAGAGCCAGAGAGAGCGCGTGGTGAGCGAGTGAGAACAGCTTGACATTGACATTGGAACATACTGGGCAAACACTGCACTGAAAAAGAGCGCCAGAGAGAGAGAGAGAGAGAGAGCGCTCCTCCACACAACGAAAGCTTTGCAAGCTCGTTCCCACACTGGTCTGGTGCTCATATAAAAGCCTTCGCCCACTGCGCTGGGGCTGCATTTTCCAACAAAATGTGAACGGACCCTCGTCAAAAATATTTGTGCATTTTAATCCAAAGCTGAATTTTTTAAATATCCCACGCGACGCGTTAAAAATAAAACAATTTTTTTTTTTAGAAATAAGTGTTGCTATTTTTGTTGCGTTTTTTATATGTATATTTTCCAGTCGGTTGAAAATGCTCAGTCGGATAGGGGTTTCAATGTGCTGGACTTTTGAAGCTCCATATAGACCCAAACATGTTTTGGACAGCAGTGGCCTCGTCCACTATTTCATCATCAAACACAGAGCCATCGGCAGCCCTGGCCAGTGCAGCCCCGAACTATCACCAGCTCCACACGAAGCCGCCGCTCCGCTCCCTTAAAAACAGCTGGCAAATTAGCAATGCAGCATTCAAGACGCGTCTGCACCAGCAGCAACAGGAACAGAAAGAACAGAAGCAACAGCAACAGGAGCAGAAGCAGAAACAGCAACAGGACCAACAGAAGGAAAGAGAACAACAGCAGCAACTGCAACAGCAGCAGCAGCAGCAGCAACGGGACGCACAGATAATTTCACATCAGGAAAAGCCACAGCAAAAGCCAGAAGAGGAGAGGGAGCAGCAAGGATCAGTAGCAAAGAAGAAAATCGCTCCAAAAAGTGAAAGTGCCCGTAAAATGTTCAAAGCTTTAGCTGCCTCCTGCAAGTGCAAAAAGAAGTGAAAGAGAGTGTGGGAGTGCGTGTGGGAGAACTGCATGAAAAAAGGTCCGTCCTCGAGTGCAGCCCAAAACATAGTCCAACTAATAACTGTTCTTGAGAAGAAATAGTGCGTCCGGGAGAGAGTGCAGACCAAGAGTGTGAACGAAAAGAGTTAACCTAATAAGTGGTAAAAGAGGATTTTGAGATAAGCAGTGTCCAAGTGTCCAAGCAATACTGAGAGACAGGAAAAGACTGGAAATGAGAGTCGAATGCCCAAAACAATAATCGCAATAACAGCCACAACTAAGGAACATTTTTTGATGCATTTTTCCTCTAGAGGATAGGAAAAAAACAGAGAGACCAAACAACATACATTTATGTGAAAAATGAATATAATACTATAAAAGAATCAGGTTGCTGTGAATATAACAAAGAATAAAAACTGCAATTAAATCGTTTTTATTCTCTCGATATTTTGAAAGGCGAGTGAAACTGTGCATACGCATAAGGTAAGCAGATGCGAATTTGGTTCTAAGCAGAGTTTAATGGAAGATTGGAAAATAGAGCTTAATCGATAGCAAGCGGTGCAAGCAGTGTTAAATATAGAGTTGCTTGTTACACAATAAGAGAGAGGAGATATGGGAACAATTCTCAATGAAAGCAGTTTCTTATCTAAAGCTTTCTCAAATCGAACAGTTTTAAGAATTGGGTAAATTATTATAGAGATCGGAAGAATGAAGAGTATTTTGAAAAAGGCAGCGCGAAGATAAATTTCTTTGAAAATATGATAAATATTTGAATACAAACATAATTTATTTTAATCTCTATATATATATAAAACTGCAGTGAAAAATGTATGGGATTTCATCAATTGAGAACGGCTGTGCCGATTTGGGTCAAATTTTTGTTTCAGTGGTTTGTATTTGCCAGGAGAATGTTTTTACGAAAGACAAATTTGGAAAACCCCCACCCGAGAAAGCGAAAAAATTGATTTTTTTATGATTAAAAAAATCTCACCCGTGGTACGCGAAGAGGCAGTTGTCATAGCCGGAGATCAGTTCCAAATTCGAGATATTACTCTCCATCGACGAAACAATCAATTGAATAGCCCTCATTTCTTATCCGTGCAACCACAATGTGCGCCACAGCGAAGCGTGGCAGGGCCCGCTGGTTTAATATATAATATACGAGTTTTATAAAATCAACAAAAGTGGAAAGTCATTACATCCGGTGCAAAAATCTCAACATTTAATTATGTATTGATTTACTTTTATATTTTCAATCAAGCGATTTATTTTTCAGGATACGACCTTCCTTAGATGTATTTTCATTCATATGTCATAAATCCCGAACATTCCACATTTCAGATCCATCAAAGTTTCGGTTTGATTTCAGCTGAAGGCTAATTTGCATAAATATAGCCTGGCAGCAGCATCGTCGCGTTGTGGGCCGCACACACAGGCCCCATCAATCAAAAAAGGTCGATTGCCCGCAAAAGTATGCTAATTATTTGTCAACTCTTCTCGCAACCCAACAAACCCACTCACAAACATCAGAATACATATGCTCCCCTCGCAAATGGGTGACAACTGTGCAAACTGAAGTCCTATTGAGCACCCTCACTCTTTCCTGTTTATTAATTTTGCCAAATGACTTTCCATCCTGGTGTAGTCTGCTCTTTGTGTTTGGTATTTCACTTCCGCTCAGACTGGCACTTCCTGGAAAAATTAGAAATGTGTGCCTGCCATTCCCAAGGCTACCAATTACAGAGTGTCGGATGGGGGTGTCCATTATATTCTTCCCCCCTTCAACTCCGTATTTTCTTGGAGGTCCTTCGACTTGAAAATAATAAGTGAACTATATGCCATATTTTCTCGTGGTTGCAGCTGTTTTATCATACCAGTAATTTTAAGCTATTTGCGGTAAATAGGTGCCTGAATATTTAATACCGCAATCCACAATACAATACAAATTCTATTTGGATTACTATTGAAACTAATGCAAAGATCTTTACTGGCGAATTCAATGTCATACATTTCATAAATAAATCGAAAATACAGTTGAAAACTGTTAACTGTTTTCAAAGTCAATGTTTTCTATTTCCTTGCTCATAGGGCTTGAATATTCCCTGCACGTTGGCATTGCCATTAAAATCGAAAGGACCAATTATCGCTATGCCCCCCGGCTCCTGGCTTATGGCAATTAGAGCAAAGGGGAAGTTGCGGTTGAGTCCGGACAACGTACTCCGGACGGACCCTCCAAGGTGACGCACAAACATGTAATACATTTTTATAGCCTGACACAAGGCGCAGACATAAAACCAAGTCCAGTGCCCAATAGAACTGACAATGGGGTCCAGGGAACAAGTGCGAAGCGAGGCCACAAATTGCTTATCGATTTGCAGATATTCTTTCGCTTCTGTTCATGAATTTAGGCTATATCTTTGACCTGAATTTTGCTGACGCAGTTCTGGGGAGTACTTTCAATGCAGAAAAGCATTCGCCTCAAAAACCCACTAAATTTTTGAATAATTTAGGGGGAAGTGCATCGCTGTAATATCGTGGATTGCGTTTTCAAAGCCCTTTCTTTAAACTCGATTTAATTAACCATTTCAAACAACAAAAATAATTATATTAATTAAATTCGTGTTAGAAATAAACCTTTTTTTATGCCGTATTCATTGGGCTTCTGTGACCCAAGACCCAAGGTTGCCATCGCATAAAACATAAGCCCAATGGTGAACGGTTTTCCGTTTTTGCAGAGTGGCAAACTTTTATTTTCAGTTTTGAATTGCATGCGCTAACCGTTGATGGTTAAATATCAGCAATTAAAAGGTTTCCACGTCTGCTATTATTTTCATCAAACATCAAGAACTGCTCTCAGCTCAGACAAAAGGGAATTCGAGGCCGCTTCTCATGGGGCAAAACATCAGACAACGAAATGTGCAACAGACGTATACAAAATGCACGGCGACACGAATTGATAGAAAATAATCCTTTTTCTCTTGCGGCCACAAATTTTAAAGTGCTGCAGAAGTTTCAGAGGAAAATCTCAGAGAGGTTAAAAAGAAATACTCGTAATAAATAGGAATCTTTTTTGTGACATTATAGACTTATCTACCAGTTCCAGATATAGCATTACACATACTTAAACCAAACTCATATCAATATCAAGCTATCATTACCTTCCTATTGTTCCAACATTTTTTGCCATTTTATAAAAAACAAAAAGATTTCAATATTTCCAAAAATCAACAAAAAGCTATTTCCCCAGCAGACAAATATTTATGAATAATCCAAATATGAATATTTATATTTAATTATTCAGCTGATATCAAACAATGCATTCTAAGTGGGAAATAAATATATATATGATAAGTGTATATATATATGTATGTATGTATGTTTGTACATAAAAGATAATTGCAAGTAAAAGAGCAAACGAGTCAAAATGGACTTCCTATTTAAATTATCGGGAAAAAGAGGAAACTCTATCAAAAGATATAAATAAAATAACTACCACAAACGTATAATTAGCTACAGAGATAGCAATGAGATTTCATCTGGACCCATAGGTCTAGTGCTTCAGGGATATAAACATCCCATAATATAATCTAACAACTTTTTCCCTATAAAATCTTTTTTTCCTGGGGGCGAGTGCGAATACCCACATAAAGTTTGTTTTATTAACATTTAACTCACGAACAGCTATTTTCAGAAACAACACGTGATAGACAGAGCATTTGTTTTCCTAGTATATTTTGAATATGTGAAAATTTGCTGGTTTGGCAAAGTGCCTTGCCGGCCGCGACCGCACCGCAACAAATTTCGGTCGAAGTGGGCGGATTCCTTGGAATACAATTTATTCGGAGCAAGGAGTTTCAAATTTAGAGCAGCACTTCATAATGTTGAAAACTCAATTGCTTAATTAATATTCTAGGCAAAAACGAAACAGTTATTTATAACAGTGTTTGCAGCATTTGCCTAAAAATATATCCACCATTAAGCATATCATATTTACATATATGGGGGTAAATATTTGTTTGGAATTAAGCTTGAATAATGCTGACAGACGACAGGCTGTTAATTTATTCTCAACTTTGTACAAATTGCAAAAGAAAAACCAAAAAGAAGGGTAGCTTGTTTGGATACCCTTATACACGAACGAATACCATGACAACCAGATCAGATTTATGAAGCGCGGTTAGAAGAAGTATACCTACAATAATGTTTTCTAGTTTCCGACTTCTTCTCGCCCTTGAACCAACCCATATCGCTCCAAGAGTTATTCGTCGGCAACAGGTCGCACAAGAAACCAAAAAGCAAAAAAGGTATTCGCGACTGAGGCTCGGGGCCGAAAATGCAATAACAAAATACACATCTTTGTATGGGTTCGAAGAAGGATGCAAAAAAGGGTTTGTGTAGAAATCGAATATCCTTAAAACTATATTATAAATTATTATATCACTAAACTCTTTGAGTAGCGGGTATGAAAAAACAGACATCTCTGTTATTATTCTGATACAATAGTTTCTTTATAGTTAGAAATTCTTTGTTCACTGAAACAATTAGAATGCCCTCTGGAAAGGGTATTGAAACCTACAACAAAGAGACGTTAAATGGCAATCTGTCCATGCCTCCAAGCTCTCCCTGTCACTCCTCTAGTCATCTGCTCTTCTCTTTTGTATATTTGTTAATAGAACAACAAGAGCAACAGCAAAAAAACAGTAATAGTAGCGGGACCAGCAATTGCATGTGGGCGGGCGACAGCTCATGATTAAAAAATACAAAACGTTTAGAATTTAATGCTGCTAAAAAATTAACTAAATAAGTTCGAGTATTGGGAACGCATGAAGTTCAAAGAAATATTCAAATAAAAGTAAAGCAAAATGGCGATAAATTCGAATTTGTGTCAAGGCTCTAAAGAAGACAAAAACAGGAACCTCTGACGAGGCATATTTCTATTCAATTTCAATATTTGCAAAGAGAGCAAAAAATGTACGAAGAAAACGGGTAACGAGTGGATGGATGCTCAGGAAGTCATAACTGTAAGCGTGAATACTATGTGCTTTTTGCGCTTGTGTTGAAAGGAGACAAAAGCACAGAACGATTTTAGAGTGGGACAGTGGGAGGAGTGGCACTCCAATAAATAGAACACTGTGCAACAGGAATGTTCTGTTTGTTGGTTAGAAATATTTGTAACAGATCGAAAAAAATTATTATGGGGGCAAAGAAACATATAGTTTCGATGCTGACTGTTTACCAATACATTGCTTGATTTTCTTTTAGTCAAATTTTGTAAATTTTAAAGGGTTCTGTCGTAGGTGCAACCCATTGCTGATTTCATTGCTTCTTACCGAATCTGCAAAATGGTCTTGATGGCCGAATCTTGTTGCACAGTGTAATTGCTGATGATGCCAGTCTGCAGCTGCAGACAACGTAAAGGATTTGCATAATTGCAAAGGAAAAGCGGGTGCGGAACGTGCATAGGAAGTGAATAGCAAAAGAAATGAAAGAGTGCAAAGTGAGAATAATAAACAGAAAATAAAATAGCCGTAAGAAATGCCAGAAACGTGCGCTTCCCTGTCCAATGGAGAGGAAAGGAACGGGCTACAGAAATGAGAGAAGTTCTGAGATGGGAACAAGACAAATACGGAAAGTGTTTAAAACATTACCCCGTAGAAGGTCACCTCAAATGGTCAAACAACATTTGTCACAGACGTCTCTGTCACTGTGGGTTTCGTGTTTTGGTTGGGTCTCGTGTTTGCTTTGTTTTGCCAGACGACAGGCGAAACAAGGCTTAAACTGGCCAGAAAAAGGGCTAATTAGGCACACCATAATGGGCAACTCTTTTTTCACTCTTAACAGGGCTTAATAGGGATAATAGCTTGGGTTGGCACATATAAATTACCTTTGTAATTTTCATATTCAATTCTTTAAATAATTTCAAATAAATATAAAATAATTTGATCTAAAATAAATTATAAATATTTCAAAAAGATTCAAAAACTTCCTGAAGTTTAAAGGCTGAAAGTTGAAAACGTATTGGGTTTAAAAATGTTTCAAAACGAGTGATAAAAACTATGTTGGCACTTGCTGGTGTCGATGATAAAATTGCATGTTAAATGTGTGTGTTAAAACTCCTTTTTATGCCGGTTTCAATTGAATGGAACCTATTTTAAACGATTCAAACGTTCTAATTCTAGTTTTTTTTTTTTATTTGCAAAAACTGTTCCTATAGTGAACATAAATATGGCACTTATGCGATTGATGCACAAAGTCGTCAATTTGGGCAACACTTTTGGCCAAACTGCAAAAACAGCAGAAGAGCTGCCTTCATTTTGGGAACCATTTTCTACGCATTCAATAGAGGTCTTATTTACGCGTGTCCAATGCAGAACAAAGTTTGATTACACAGCTTAATACAAAGTTCTCATAACTGGGAAAGGACGGGAACTTTCTCAAGTGGAAATAGGCACGAAACTTGCGACTAACTAACAAGAAATGGGTAGATATCAAGACGGGGCAGAGTATTAGGACGGGTAATAGTCCCAAGAATGGGAAGCAACGGGAGTAGGAATGAAGGAATATAAAGTTAATTCGATTTAAATGAACTCAAAGATTGGACAACAACAATTCTTTTTAAATTAACAAAGTTTTTTCTCATGTAAAGCAGCGGTGGGCAGACTTTTTGAGCATCAATATGCGAGGGAGCATCTTATGGGAGCCAGGACGTTACCACCAGAGCGGTGTAAAGTATAGGAAATCGGGAACACTAATACGGAATATATGAATCTTCCATCGGTTGATATAATTTTCCTTTGTAATCCACAGATAGACGGACAGAATGGACATTCCCAGTGAGCTTCTGCCGCTGCTCAGCTGTACTCTGTGCGGGCGTCTCTACTCAGAGGAGGGCAGACATGTGCCCAAGTTGCTCAGCTGCCAGCACTGCTACTGCAGGGATTGCCTGGACAAGGAGCTGCTGTGGTCGTTGCCCAGCAATGGCCGAGAGTGGATCTGTGGCAAGTGCGGAATGAGCACCAAGGTCGAGCCGGAAATGTTGCCCGAACCGGAGTACATCATATATTTAATACGCAACTTGAGGGCCCTGCAGTTGGGACAAGTGATGATGGCGATGCAAGCGGGCCACACCAGCCCCCAAACAGTCGAGGATGGAGCCGCAAAGCCCACCCCGGAGCCTGCAACCACACCCTGGCTGGATGATGTCTGCGTGAACCGTTTCCTGACCAACAGCTGCGAGCATTGCCTGATCCATGGGTTGCCGAACACGACCTGGTGCCACAACTGTCGACATCTGATGTGTCGCGCCTGCGCCATTGGCGCAGCACATTCCGAGCACCAGTTGACCTGCCACATGGACCTCAGCGAGCTGGTCCACCAGCTGCTCTCCAATGAGATGGACAAAATCAAGAGGGCCTGCAGTGAGGTCGATGTGCTGGCCCGCCGCGATATGGCAATGCTTCGGGTTCTCTTTGAAGGCTGTCACCAGCTTCAGAACAACGTCAGAAAGGAGATCCTGACCCACAAGCCCAGCATGGTTGTCTTGCACATGCGCGACTGGTTGATGCGATCCGAGACGATGCTCAGTCGCCTGTGGGGGGACGGTGCCCTCGGTGTCTACGAGATGCATCAACTCCTGGGCCGGGCCTCCGCAAAGGTGAAGTTATTCCGCAAGCAGGTTTTGCAACTTCAGTTCCAGTATAACCTGCGGGCCATCATTCAGGAGAATGGCATGCACGTGCTGACCTTTGAGCTGCTCAACGAGCGAATTCTAGGTCTACAGCGGAACCCCAATCACAATCCACCACAGGGGATACCGGGGGGCGGAGTGCCACCAGCTTTGGTGATGATCAACTACTGCATCTACACCTACTGGCAACATATGCAGCAACAGGTGGTGCTGGTGCCCCGCCAGGAGCATCCACCGCACTACAGTCAACCCCGCCATGAGCACTCCCTGATGCTGCCGATGAATAACCTGTGGCAGATAGCTCCTCTGGAGCCAGCTCCCTCTACGAGCTGCAGCAGCCACAGCTTCTTGAGCCACAACTTTCCCCATCCGGCAGCCCAGCTCTTCAACAATGACTACAACCGCCTGAATCTGGGGCTATTGCTTGGACAGAACAATGCACAGGCCCAGCAACAGCAACAAATGGCCAACTCAGCCTCCGGCATGCGTCAGCTTGGGCATGGCCATGGGACAGCCATTGGATTGGTAAGCATTGGGCGGTTGCCCTCAGTACACTGTTATCCCATATATTATATGGATATGGAAATAGCAGGGCGTCTGGCCGGGCGAGTACTAATCGAAGTGAACAAGGATGCTGCGCCCCGGATGGCCGAAAACTTTGGCTCGCTTATCCGGCAGGATCGCGGCTTTGGGTACCGGGGATGCGTCGTCTTTCAGACCTGGGGCAACGAGAGCATTATCACGGGGGACTTTGAGTCGCAGAACGGTCGCGGCGGACATGCCGCCTTCGAGGAGCGTTTCTTTAAGCCGGACAACAGCAGACTAAAATCCCACCGGGGTGCGGTTGGCATGCGGCGAAGTCAGAAGCGACACGACCACCACGGACTCGTCGGCAGCCAGTTCCGGGTGCTGCTGAACGAACATCAGATCTTCACGGCCATATTTGGCTACATAATCGATGGCATCGAAATGATAGACCGAATCGCTGCGACTGGCAACCCCATCGGGCGACCTGGTATGCGATCCATCATCAAAGATTGCGGGTTGTACCGTCCTGTAGGAACTGAGAACCGATCGGACCAACCTTTACCCCCATGAGGAGCCCCATTACTCGGATCTACTATACACAATTTTTGATGCATCGTAAAATATATGTAATATAAGATAAGACAGATAAGACAGGTGTTTTTGAAAAAGTAATCTCTTTGATGTCCGTTTTTGATTGCAATATTGTACAATATTGTATGTTATAATATTGTTCAGTGGCATAACCAAACGAACAAGAAATAAAGAAGCCAAATTGTCAAAAATGAGACTTGTGAAACTTTTAGAAATATTTTACAAAAAAGGAATAATAACAAACAGAGAGAGAGAGAGGATAAGAGATACAAAAGCAACATTTTTAGGCTGTTTTAAATAATAATAATAATAAAAAAGTATTGTTTCTTTTTAGTTCTTCTATAAATACAAAGTCGATGGAAAAAAGTAAATGATATTTGTGAAAGTTCTTGGTATTTAAAGTCGAAATGGAAATCGGTTGGTATTTAATTTTATAGGCATAAGGTATACATGAAGCACGCTACAGGTGTTTCAAGCGCTACAACGTTACCTGGCTACGAAAAAATTACTAAAAAAATTAATACCTTAAGTAAAAGGTATTTTAAAAATTATGGATATCCAATAATACAAATATCACAAAAATACATGATAACTACATCTGAATGGAAATCTTATAAAATAGCAAGAAAATTGCGAAATGATTCCAGATAAAGATGATTTCTATATCTACATGCATACATATATCTACAATAAAGTAAACTATGCGATATATCAAACGATATGCTCTTCAGTACACACTACGTGATCTATGATAGACATTATATATCACAGCTTTGTCCGTCAGTAAAAAATCTCAATACAATGTACAATGCAGTAACATTCGAGGTATACTTCATATTTACGATGAAGTAAAGTAATGAAAATAGAATACAAAACACTACACGCGATACGATATGCGATTGATATAAGGTTTCCACCTACAAGAAACTCTCTACATCTCTGTCGATATTGTAACACTAACTAATAAGAACCTCTATAAAAAAAAAAAAAAAAAAGAAACAAGAAATAGGTGAAATCTTGCGTAGATGTTAACTATATTTACAGGAGATTTATCCATAAAATCACAAAACAATAGCGAGCTAAATCGATTTACCAGAAGTAAATGTTTGATGTCTATATAACCTGTTTTTTGTGACCATTATAAACGAATTGTGTGTGATTGACATATACTTAAGAATAGTTCTACATACATACATATATCATTAACAAGGAACAAGTGATTTTATTTAAAAGAAAATCAAAACGAAGGATCAATTGAAGTCTAGAAGTTTTAGGCATCGAGTAATTTTGATATTATATATGAAGAAGTATACGAAATATTTGAGTTAGGTTTAGCTCTATTTAGGATTGCGTTTTGATTTATTATTATTCATATTAATCATTGGAAATATCTTCAATTAAACAAGTACCAAAATTTAAGCAGAATTAAAAAAAAAGAAAGGAAACTATAGTATTATTCGAAACATGTACGATTAATAAGAGATATAATGCATATATGTGATGGATGATATTAATATTTAATACAAAAGATAAGATATGGTAATACACAATTTTTGAGCAGATAAGGCAGATAGTTCTTTAATTGAGGCAATTATTCATTCGTTTTTAAGCCAAATGGAACGAATGGAAGTACTACAGAAAATTAATTTATATTTTAAATATTATATTAATATTAATAAGAATTCTACATATTCTACATGCATATTGTTTTAAAACAAATTCGTGGAATTTAAATTAATGTTTTCAGGTAAAACAAACATTATATGTATATGCTATATTATTTGATTAAATCAAATCGAGAATTCTTTAAGTTCAAAAATTAAGAAAATTTCAAATTAATTTTTAAGGAAAGTCTAAACAGATCGAGATAGCTGTAACTTAAACGGTTAAAAAACTCATCGAAACGGTGGCAAATAGCGCATCAAACACGAAGAAATCTCAAATAAAAATTGGCTCAAATGGCATATACTCGAAATTTACCGAGAAATCTAAATAATCGTATAGGTACTATATCCATACATGTGTTGTAAATGTGTCTGGTTATTAATTCTTAAGATGTGTTTCTTGTAAATCACAATTGGTATGGATTTTTGGCAAAGAGCCCTCCACAGAGCAATGATGCGAAGTACAAACACAAGCGGAGAAGGGAGAAGAGAACGAATAATGATCATTAAAATCCAGAGGATTTAAAAAGTAAACCCACACACTACACTGAGTTTAAAGGTATTTAAGTGTTAAATGTCCATAGATAATCAAACTTTACATAGCTTTTAAGCAATAATCGAAATGTAATCCCTGTTCAATTGGTGTCTAAATATGCAGTGTGTTTAAATGTGAAAGTTTTCAATAAATGTTGCAGAACTCAAACCCGAATGGAAGGCACATCATATCTCTTATACCACTCACCTTATAGAAGACATCTGGAACGTACTGCTTATCTGTAGACTCACGCACATATCCCAATTCGGGAGCCTCCTTAGTGGGTATCAGACAATCATCTCGGACCAGAGCCATGCACTGGGCAGACACCGCATATCCCTCCATATGCACTTGTTTGGTTTGATCTCCTAAATACATATGGAATGTCAGATTACTGCTCGATGGAAACCGAGTGATGGAAAACACTTACCCGTCACACAAATGGTCACAAACTTTGAGCCAAAGACGCCATTTGAGGCATATTTACATGGATTGGGATGACGATTCTGCAGCTCTCCGGCCGTTATGCACTCCTGGGCGGTGAGGAAGTGGGTCTCGATGCCACGAATCTGCTTCACAGTTCCCGCAGTTGCATCATCCGTGATGAGATCAGTGAATATCCAGCCAATCTATCAAAAAAACAAAAATGTAGTAAACATATAGTGTAAAGGAGGAGTCTTTCCGGCGCACCTTCTTCAGTCCTAACGCATTGGCTACAGCATCGACTTCGTCGGCCCCCTCATCGGGGAACATGTTGATCGAATCCCGTGTCGATTCCTGCGGTGGCTCATAGATCGCTGCCACCGTGGCGCGTATGCCGAGCGGTACATCTGTATGCGGCTCATACGTTCCGTACAAATAGCCCATACGCTGGTGGCCAGTGGTGCGCCAATAGTTTAGGAAACGTTCTACAATTTTGGTATTCTCGAACATGACATTGTCCACATGACGATAGGTCTGACGGTTCAGGGTTATGGCCGATGGCTGGCACTTGGAGCATATGCCCTTGGGCCATGGCGGATGTTCCCTACAGCCTGTCTTAATGCGGCAATTGATGTCATCGAATACAAAGTATTTGCCATGATCCATGCCTGATGTCTGCTTGCGTATATATGAATGAAACGACAAGTGCTTGATGTTATTCTCCTTCAAATAGGCCTCATCATAGGGTTCCAGCGGCGAGCAATGAACGCAACGGCCATTGGCATTGTGATGGCAGCTGTAATAAATAGATTTTTAATTTAAACTTAATCGATATACGGAGATCGCTAAACTTACAGCTTGCTATCGCGTTCGCGCTTAATAGTGCCATCGGCTTTGGTCAGGTTCTGATCCACCTCATCCTCGATCACGTTAATTGAAGGCCGAGCGCTGTTCGTATTGCTGTTGCTCAGCTTTTCGCTAGCTGCAGTCGCCTTAAAGACCTGACTATCAATGGCAATGGTGCTGGTGCGCTGCAAAGACCAAATTGAGTATGAAAATCTGGTTCCATTAGAAACATTGGACTTACCCGCGCCGAAGTGCCAGCCATTTGTTTTAAGTATATCATGTCGCCATGCTTCAGTGCGGTTCCCACCAGCTGGGAGCCACTGGCCTGCAGTTCTGTGAGAAAATTACGCTCCTTGAACAGGCCGAATCCATCCGCTTGCAGGGCAGTCTGGACGCTGTCATAGAGTTGCTTCAAATTTGACTTGGGTGAGATCTCAATGCGTTTGATGCCCTCGGCAGACTGCACTCGTACTAGCTGTAATAGAAAGAAAAACAGAGTTAGTTATCAAATAATTTGATTTTTAGGGGGAACCAAACCGATTGTTTGCATAACAGAAACAGACGATGGCGGGCAAAGGCATAAACCAAATTGCGTTTTTTGTATAGAAGGTTCTCAAGCATCAGAGGAGCACTGGCCATGGCGTGGAGCTGTGCTGGGGGCTGGGTGCTGGGTCCTGGGTGGGTGAGTGGCTGGGTGGTGGGTGGTAAGTGTAGCTTTGGAAGCTACTAAAGCCTTAAAAGGCCTTTCTTATTTGATGTTTGGAACTGTACGTCATGAAGGCGCAAAGTTGACTGTGAAAATTTGTTGGCAACGCAATAAAAACAAATGCATTTGTTGCCAAAATGCGCCAGAGAGCGCCCACTATCCCCCCATTTCCGCATTTGCATTAAATAATAGATTTGTTCTCTTAAAACCTCTCTTAATTTGCCATCAACTGCATCAATCTCTTGCTACTGAAATATGTATTTAGATTATCGTTCGAAACCAAAACCTTCCTTCTCCCTCTGCTCACCCACCACCCCCCTTTCCTATTAGTGCACTTTTACATTCAAAATCTACAAGTCATTGTACTATTTATTTGCAGTCTGCTTTGCCTGGGGGACTACCAAAAGAAACCCTATATTTTATACAGATACCAGACCCCATCCATGGCCTTGGACCGAGCGGAAGCATA
The DNA here is from genome assembly GCA_008121275.1 of Drosophila lowei. Lineage (NCBI taxonomy): Eukaryota > Metazoa > Arthropoda > Insecta > Diptera > Drosophilidae > Drosophila > Drosophila lowei. The sequence continues at coordinate 7,249,969 of CM017777.1, forward strand.
CATTTTCACATGCACTTTCCATATTTCACAGTTTCACAAAAATTATATTTTCTGCCGAGCAACGGCGACAGAAACAACAACAACGCGGCGGGTCGATTTTGTTTGCCGGCTTTTGCGACTACGTGTCCCCTTACGGCAGGGGAAGCACACTACAGACACTTCACAAACTTAGTGGTGGTTTAGAGGACACGGAATTAGCTAATTTTATATTGTTATTAACAATATACTTACAATTTTGTCGGACATTGTCGGCTATTGTAATATTGTGTTCAGTGTGACCGCGGATTTATCGTTAAAATATACCGTCCGACCCTCAGAAATATACCAAAATATGCAGTTTCATTTTAAAAATATACCAAAAATATACTGACGAATTCAAGTTCTATTTTACATATTCCTCGATTTTGATATTCCGTCAAATATTACTAGCTAGATAGAATATTTTGCCATGCCCACATAGTTTTATACGATTGATGAATCAATTTTCTACTTAACTGGCTTATTCTTAATACTTTTTTTATTGGATCTTGTCTAAAAAAAGGTTTTAGCGAAATAGGTCAAACAAAAAAAGGTTTTAGCGAAATAGGTCAAACAAAAAAACGAAAGAGGATAGTCGTTCATATTGCTTAATTTAGAGATTCCGTTGAATAATTCTAGCTAACTAAAACCCTTAGTTATGCCGACATAATTTTAAACCATTGATGAATAAATTTTCTACAAGATTGGCTAGTTTTGAGTCCTTGCTTTTATTGTTTTTTGACTAAAACAAGGTTTAAACAAAAAGTTTAAAAAAATCAGTCGCAATGTTGCTGGTATTTGAAGACATGCTGCGTGTAAGCCGTAGTATAGGCCTTTCTATACCCTATCTCGTTAATTTATTATGAAGATGTGAAGATAAAACGTAATTAATAAAAACCTTTTCTCAAATTGATATGTTTTAGACATATTCATGTATATTATTAGTATCTTTTATATATGTATGTATATATCTCGATCCTGATACCTATTCTTGGTCTCTGTAAGAAGACAATAAACTGCAAAATATCGTTGTGATATTTAAAACAGAGACTAAATTGTTGTTGCCTTCTTTGGAGCCTGGGATGACAAACATTTTCTCAACTCTATAATATCCTTTTCTCTAGGGTGCAGAACGTTGCCCCATACCGCGCCCATGTTGCTGGACATGCTGTTCCTTTTCGCGGCACCGATTTGAATATTAATTGAGCGCGCACATTCAAATTTAAATGTATTTATATTTTGTGCACATTTATTTCTATAGCGGCGTGTTTTACAAGTATACAACAAACAACAAATTGTATTTTATCTAATGGAAGACTGCAAATGAAAGCATATGCTGCGGGCTCCTTCGACTTCAATCGTACTTCAGGTTTCCCATGCAAATGTACTTGATATCCACATAATCATCGATGCCGTGATGGGAGCCTTCGCGTCCTACGCCAGACTCCTTGACGCCGCCGAATGGCGCCTCTGCGGCCGAGATCATACCCTCGTTGACGCCCACCATCCCCACCTCCAGGCGCTTGGCTACCCTGAAGACCTGCTGCAGATTCTCGCTGTAGAAGTAGCCGGCCAGGCCGCGTCTTGTGTCGTTTGCCTTTTGGATGGCCTCAGTCTCGTCCTTGAAGCGGATGATGGAGACGACGGGTCCGAATACCTCCTCCGTGTAAAGCTGGGCCGTGGGTGGGACATCCGTGATGATCGTGGGCGCATAGAAGAGCGGGCCAATCGATGGCAGAGGCTTGCCTCCTGTTATGACGTTCGCCTTTTTGCCGCGAGCATCCTCCACAAAGCCGCCGACCTTCTTGAACTGCATCTGGTTGATGAGGGGTCCGATCTGGACATCGCAGGCCATGCCATCGCCGATCTTGAGCGCCTCCACTCGCTGCTTCAGCTGAGTCACAAACTTTTCGTAGACGCCGTCCTGCACAAAGAATCGGTTGGCCGAGACACAGGTCTGGCCGCAATTACGGAACTTGGATGCCATGGCTCCCTCGACGGCCTTCTCCACATTGGCCGAGTCGAAGACAATGAATGGCGCGTTGCCGCCCAGCTCCAGGCAGATCCTCTTGATTCCATCCGACGAGTTGCGGAAAAGGAGCTTGCCCACCTCCGTGGATCCGGTAAAGGAGATGCCGCGAACGTCTGGACTCTTGCAGAAGAGGTCGCCAATGGGGGCCGCCTTGTTAGTCGTGACCACATTGATCACACCTTTGGGAATGCCCGCTTCCTCGGCCAGCTTGGCCACAGCCAGAGCGGTCAGCGGTGTGTCCTCTGAGGGCTTCACCACCACGGTACAGCCCGCAGCCAGAGCGGCGCCAGCCTTGCGGGTGATCATGGCCAGTGGGAAGTTCCAGGGTGTGATTAGGGCTGCTACACCAATGGGCTGCTTCATTACGATGATCTCACGATTGGCCACAGGACTGGGAATGATCTCCCCGTAGATACGACGAGCCTCCTCCGCAAACCATTCGACAAAGGCATTGCCGTAGGCCACCTCCCCTTTGGACTCGCTAATGGGTTTGCCCGATTCAGCGGTCATTATCTCGGCTATCTCCTGGCTATGCTGCTCGATGAGTTTGTGCCATTTCTGAAAGACGCGAGATAAGCTTATCAGAATTTTCTATTCACGGCTCTACTTGAACTGGATCTCACCTTTAAAAGGTTGGAGCGATCTTTGGCTGTCAGAGAGCGCCACTCCTTGGACTCGTATGCCTGCTTGGCCGCATTGATGGCATCCTGGGCATCCGACACGGTCATATTGGGCACATTCCCAATCACCTCGCCGCTGGAGGGGTTCCTCACCTCGAAGGTGGCGCTGTTGCTCGAGTCTATCCAGTTGCCATTGACGAGAGCCTTGCTCTGCACCAAAGCGGAGAAACTGCGCATTGTACTGAAGCTGGCTCTGCTTGTGATAGGGCGGAGGTGTCGCCACATTCTGCCGGACAAATCAATCAATAAACAAGCACATTAACAATTGGTTACAAATCGATTGTTGTTGCTGCCAACCGGTATCTCTCTCTCACCTGTTTGTCGTTCAGGTATCAGGTGTTTCGCCAAAGTATTATCTAAACCGGAATCAGGGCAATTCGCTGGGTGTTAAGTGCTGTTCTTGTTGCTTTTTATTCGAGTGCTTTGATTGGTTTTAATTGATTTTAATTTAATACGCTCTGAACCTCAGAAATATACCGATATATACCTTACTGTTTAAAAAAAATATACCGATGAAGAAACAAAACTTAACCCATTTAACCCCCCTCTATTTAAACAGTTGAACAACTTGAGTTAAATGAAAATAGTACTGTCCTGTCTGCAAATTCTTCTTGTAGATCCATCTTGTAGAATAGGTCCTTGCTCTTTACTCAAAAAAGCCCCATGATAGCTTTTACCTGAACTGCGCTAATATTCTTCAAGATTCACTTTCGTAGAGAAGTATTTTAATACCCAACTGGAAGACAATGGGTTAATTGTTCTCTGTCCACGATCGAAAATCATATTCACCGATTTTGATATTCGGTTGAATATTTCTTAGTTAGCTAAAACCCTCATCCCTGAACACATAAATTTATCCGATTGATAAATACATTTTTTGCAAGATTGGCTAATTTTAAGGACTCCCTTTTATTGGATTGTGTCTAAAAAAAAGGTGTAAACAAAAAAGGTCAAAGCAAAGAGGGACCGATTCTTTACGAGGGTTGATTGAATAGTATTCTGGGCTGGGCGCGGAACTTGAATGTACATGATTACCTTCTTGAATTATTCAATATTGTAGTGTTATTTATCTCTTTTCGGATGAAAGTGATAATTTCGAATTATAGATTCCATCAGATATGAAATCTAATTGGATTGGAATCCCCGACCCTTTAGAACCAGATCTACTTGACATGAAGATTGAAGTTTATACTCCTTAAGAACATCTATGGTCTAAGCCCTTATTCCCACTTCCTAAATTAAAAATCGAACATATTTCTTGGACAAAACTATATTTAAATTGAAACTAAAAACAGTAAAATATATAAAATAATCTTTTGACTCTTAAATCTGTTTATAAACTTTGTAACTGAATTTTTGTTGTGAAAAAGGTGAGCTAACTTAAACCTGTTGTGTGTTGCGCTAAGCGACAGCCACAAAAAACCTGCTGGGCAGCATTTTGTGGTCGCTCCTAAATTGATTGATGCTGGTTACTCTTGCTGTGTGTGGACTTAAAGCTATTAGTTTTTGTAGATTTTTCTTCCTGTGCACCTGGGACACGGCCGCCAGCCCACGCCCCAGCCCCAGCCCATGCTTGCTGGCCGAACTGTTTAGATAAGATATAATCGATTTTCGTATTGCCATCACGGTTTCAACAGTTTGGCCATGGATATCCGCCAACCAGGCTCTCTCTTATGAAATAATGCAGCTACTCTTCTCCTGGGGATTACCGTTCTCATTCTCAATCAGAATTAGTAGCTGATGAAATATGTCTCCAACAGACTGCGGCGGCAAAGAGAGATATGAGCATTGAGCATGAATTTGATTGCGAAAAAGGATACTTGCCTCATTTTGTTTGGCGGATGTTTCGAGAAATGCAGCTCGCCAGGATTCAGCCAGTTTCTTACCCTCCTCTGTGGTTACAGTTCGCTCTTGATGCAAATCGGTTTTATTGCCTACTAACACTACAGGTACACTGCAAAATATAATAAGTTATTAAAGAATTTCCATCGTATATTGCAAATTTACTTACTATTTTTTGCCCATCACATCTAAAAGTTTTTCGTATATAATTTTGATAACTTCAAAGGACTTTTGGCTCGTTATTGAATAGACCAGGACATAACCATGGAAATCCATGCTGTATTGTACCGGGAATATGCTGTATTCGTCCTGGCCAGCAGTATCGATCAGCTTCATGTCATACTCCTGCGAGTTGACCTTGGTCTCCTTGGTGAATGCTAAATAAGGTAGAACAAATTTAAGTTTTAAAAATTAAATTCTCTCATTCGGATGGTGCATGCTGCCATCGCATGATGATGATGCATCTCATCCTGCTCCGAAACGTCATCGTACTCCTCCTGAAAGGGGGGAACAGCTGCTGCCTGCGCACGCACTTACTATTCTCAATCGTTGGGTCATACGAGTCCACAAATTGGCCTTCAACAAACTGTATGCTGAGCGATGATTTGCCTGCAGGTGATACGTAAATTATTACTGGGAATTTTTCGTAAGCTCGTCAGAGTTGTTGCTATTGCTGTTCGAGTGAAATACTACGCAATTACAGAGCCCAAACAGCAACAACAGTCATCGAAACGCTGGAGGGGAACTAGAGTTCAATCAAACACTCACCCACAGAACGGTAGCCCATTATGGCTATATTGCGTTCTTTTGGTGGCATTTTATGCGTGTGTAATACACCCAATTATGTTTAAACTTTTAGGTTTAGGGGCTTTTTGCCACTTTTCTTTTATTGTTGTCGCCCCTTTCGCCTTTCTGTGTGTGTGGGTGACTCTCTGCGGACGTAAGTGTGGGGTAGCCTAGTGCTTTGCTGTTCGAAATTATGCTTGCTCAAGATACTTGTTGCTATCACAGCTTGTAGCTTTTTAATGATATTTAATTCAATTATTATGTATTATTTCCACTGAAACAACGATACAGCCAAGCAAAAAATCTGAGCAAGTTATCGCTCATACGCGATAACGATTAACGAAGCCAAACCAGGCTGCCAGACAGCAGCGATGTGGCAGCTCCTTTTGGTTTAATATTGACAAACAGTTATCGCACTTTACACATCTCTAGGCATCAGCTGCTGAAAGGCAGCATTTTTTGTGAAAATTTGTTTGAGTTTGAGCATTAAAAAACTATTTAACCAAATAAATGGGTACGAAACGTCGCAATATCGAGGACGAGCTGTCTCGCTTCGAAGCTGAGATCTCCAAGCCCCCCGCGCGGAATCTCTTTGTGCCCAACCAAGTCCGGCCGATCATCGCCGCGAATACGTACAACAATGTACAGCAGAAGCTGCAGCAGCATCCGGGGACGCGCTTGTCAGTGCCGCCGCCGCCAATTCCACCACCGCCCTCGTTTATGTCGACCTTTGTGCCGACGGGCAACAATTCTTCATCGACATCGCCCGCCAAATCGATGGCCGCCACTCCCGTGGTGCTGAGCAGCGCTCCAAAGTTGTACCAGTGTCGGCAGTCGGTGCATGTTCCCACTGTGGCTGCAGCACCATCATCCATCGACATCAATGCCGTACAATTCGACGTCACTCAGAAGCTGAAAAAGCTAAAGGCGGAGAAGTCCGGACCCAATCCCATAGCCGAGGAAGCCATCAAAGCAGCGCGGGCCTCGTCCGCCCTGCAATCTTTCCAGACCACAGAGCGCAAGAAAAAGGATCGCAAGACTGTGCGGATTGCCGGGGGCACTGTCTGGGAGGACTCCTCGTTGGCCGACTGGCCCGACGATGATTTCCGCATATTCTGCGGCGATCTGGGCAACGATGTCAACGACGAGGTCCTCACACGTACCTTCAACAAGTTCCCGTCGTTCCAGAGGGCGCGCGTGATTCGAGACAAGCGGACCGGTAAGAGCAAGGGATTCGGCTTTGTCAGCTTTCGTGAGCCCGCGGACTTCATACGCGCCATGAAGGAAATGGATGGACGCTATGTCGGCAGTCGTCCGATCAAGCTGCGTAAGAGCACCTGGAGGCAGCGCAGCCTGGACGTGGTCAAGAAGAAGGAGCGTGAAAAACAGGTGCTATTGCAGGCCTTTAATTCGATGAATTGAGAATGAGGTGTCGCGCAAGGCACGGATTGAATCCTTTAGGCTAGTTTCGGTCACTTTGATGTAGCAAATTTGAATCAATTGTTTGGATGTTTTTGCTGCAGAAAATGAGCATTAAAAATTATGTCGGGTCAAGCAGCTTAAATGTTGTAAATTAGTGCCAGTGGTGCGGCCCAAAGGAAATGCATTTTGTTGTTGTCATTTCCAATGCCCCCACTGTAAAGATCATTTGCTACCGCATATGCGCATGCAGCGGAATTCTTTCGTCTCCTTACATCTCAAGCTCTCGTACTCGGCTTAACAGCGGCCCCGAGCAGCTCTAACGCTCTCGGGCTATCCTACTCTCTCGCTCGCGTCTAATCTTGCTGCATAGGGCCCGGCAATTTGGCCCGTCAGCCCTTGCATGGGCAGTCTTGAGCTAATCGTCGCAGCTATTAGATTAACATCCTCGCATCAATCGTTCGCCCAATCATCCCCATATGTACATGTAGGAGCTTCTCCGAAAACTGGATCCAGCGAGCCAAGAGAAGTGGGAGGAACGATTCAACGACCCCGCATTCGCAAACTTAATTCCGTCGTGGGAATCTATGGCCTCGTTCTTGGAGCAGCGATGCAGATCATTGGAGACGATGGACTTTTCTATGGCAAGCTATGCGTTGAACAGTCAGTTGGGCAGAAGTAGAAAGCATAATAATTCTAGGTCCACATTGGTTACAACGAACCAAACTGTAGCACGCTGCGTGCTGTGCAACGATGGTGCTCACGAGGTCCAGCACTGTCAGAAGTTTAAAGCGCTGTCCCCAAAAATCGCCATAAAGAAGCCAAGCGGCTTTCGTTGTGTATAAATTGTCTCAGAACAGGGCATCGATTACTTCAGTAGACACCATACCCTCCTTCATTTTGGTAGCCCTGAAGATACCGCAGTCCAAGGGAAATCAGCGCCGAATACTCCATCTCAGTCTGCGCTGTCTGAGTCTACGCCGTCTGCGCTGTCTGAGTCTACGCCGTCTGAGCATACCACTGAGCCCTCTACTTCAGCGTCTACCTCGTCTGCCCTTATTGCCCAAGATCTCAGGAATGGTGTTGTTCTACTTGCCACGGCCACGGTCTTAGTCAAAAATCGTTCCGGAGTTTTAGTTCCCTGCCGAGCGTTGCTGGATTCCGGCTCCCAGTTGCATCTGATAACTTCTCGTTTCGTGAATCAGCTTCAGCTTCGAAAAATGAAATCATCGACTGCAGTCTCGGGAATAGGCGACTCTAGCTTCGTCACGGATGGATTTTCGGTCAACGTTAGCCTGCACTCTCGCTCATCGGATTACTCAACTCTCATCACTGCCATTGTAGCCTCCAGCATAACCGATCGACAGCCAAGCTTTGGAATTGACACTCAAAACTGGAACATTCCATCGAACATACCACTAGCTGATCCGGAGTTTTATAAGCCGCAGCGCGTCGATCTGCTAATTGGCGCAAGTCTGTTTTTCGAACTCCTGTGTGTTGGTCAGGTCAAGCTACTGCCAGGATTGCCTTCAATTCAGAAAACGCGCTTGGGATGGGTCGTGTCTGGAGGTTGTTCGCGTTTAAAAGGTTCCTCGTTGATGGTCTCTCGCGCTCGGGCCGTAGCTGCTGAGGATAATAGTCCAGAGGATCGGCTTGAGGTGCTTCTTCGGAGGTTTTGGGAGGTAGAAAATTGCATCGAACCAATAGTAAAGTCTACCAAAGAAGAGCTAGATTGTGAAGCACATTTTGTGCAGCATTTCCGTCGACTACATAAAGGCGATTATTGTGTTCGGCTGCCAGCAAAATATAATTTGGATCTCCTTGGAGAATCTTACAATCAAGCGCTTCGTAGATTCCTGACCCTTGAGAGAAAGTTAGATCGTCGCCCTGATGTTAAATCTCAGTATGCAGCATTTATAAAGGAGTACCTTGATTTAGGCCATATGTCTCAGGTTCCTGCCCAGTCAATCAGCAACTGCCGATATTTTTTGCCTCACCATTGCGTCATGAAGGAAGATAGTTCTACGACCAAGCTTCGCGTCGTTTTTGATGGATCCGCTTCAACCTCATCTGGATATTCCCTGAACGACGTTTTAATGACTGGTCCCGTAATCCAACCCAAACTGTTTCATATTCTTGCTCGATTTCGGTCATACGCCGTTGCGATTACGGGAGATATCTGTAAGATGTATCGTTGTGTAAGAGTCTCGACCGAGGATAGCAACTTGCAGTGTATTCTGTGGAGAAACTCCAGGGAAGAAGACTTGCGTGTGTTTCAATTGGACACCGTTACTTATGGGACGAAGCCTGCCTCCTATTTATCTGTGCGAGCGATGCATCAGTTGGCAATGGACGAGCAGATGGCGTTTCCAGTTGGAGCTGAAATCCTTCGCCGTGACTTCTACGTGGATGACTTGATATCTGGAGCCAGCTCTCAGGAAGAGGCTATCCGAATTCGGGAGCAAACTACTGGAATTTTGTCTAGAGGTCAGTTCAGGTTGAGGAAATGGTGTTCGAACGTCCCTGCTGTGCTGGATGGAGTTCCGGAAGAGGACAAGGAAACATTTTTGAAGTTCGACGATGGCAGCCATGTGACTAAAACTTTAGGACTTGCTTGGGATCCGGTTTCTGATCTACTATTATTTTCGTTCTCGGCCCCAATCTTCTTCAATTGAATTCCTGCAGGCGCTCTGTTTTGTCATCCATAGCGCGATTCTACGATCCTCTCGGACTAGCTGGTCCCGTAATTACTAAATCCAAAATCTTTCTCCAGCGTTTGTGCCAAGAGAAGTTGTCCTGGGATGAAAGCCTTCCAGTCGCACAGAACACCGAGTGGCAGGAAATATGCACCAGTTTTGGTCAGATTCGTCGACTTGAATTTCCTCGGCTTGTACTCCTTCCAGACTCTACGCTGGAAATTCACGGATTTTGCGATGCCAGCATCGAGGCTTATGGTGCATGCATTTATGTCGTGTCCAAGGGTCAGCACTCCAGCAGTCACTTACTTTGTGCCAAATCTCGTGTGGCTCCTTTGAAGACACTTACAGTACCAAAGTTGGAGCTTTGTGGAGCGGAGTTGCTGGCTAGGCTCATATCTGAGATCGTCGCAGCTATTAGATTAACATCCTCGCATCAATCGTTCGCCCAATCATCCCCATATGTACATACGCGATAAGATGTTGGTTTACATATGCAATAAATTGTGAATTATATACAACCTCTCGACTTTCATTAACTTCAAAATTGCAACAGTTATTAAAAACGCTTAATAGCTTAACAAATTACTTTTAGCAAATGACGTGATTTGTATTTTAATCTAAATATGACTACACCTACCCATTAAGAGTTAATTAACCCCCCGCCCATGCAGCACAGCTGCGTCATTTTTTTCCGGGATTAACAATTATGTGTACAATACGGTTTACAGGATTAACAGCTTCAGTGTTGATGGCTTGTTATAATTTAAAGGAGCTTAGACGGGAAGAGCAATAATTGAACTACATAATACGTAAAGCTTTGCAATTTGAAGTAGTTTTAGTACCATTTGGTCTGTTCCTTACCCCCGAGGAGCGGCCTCCGTAACATATCCCCGCCAGCCCCATTCTCATCTGCCTCCTTCTGCTTATCATATTTATTTCCCATTGTCCTGGGCCAACGGATCGACGGCTTGCCTGCCTGGGGACCAAAAATGGATGGATAATATTGTCTATAGCTGATATAGCCCGTGAGCAGGCCAATGATGGCTCCCACAGTCACATCCTGCCAGTGATGGTGGTAGTCACATGTGCGACTAACCGCGACCAGAGTGGCGATGACCAGCGGAATCACAGCAATGCACAGGCGCCAGGTGTGGCCGCGTCCTCGGGCATCAAAGCATGCAGCTTCGCACCCACATAGTACGCAATCAATCCAAAGCTGGCAAAGGCAACTGAAACAGTCAGACCAGAAGGAATCAATTAACAGTTCAAGACTAAGGTGAGGAGGGGAGACCCATAGGCCAACACTTACAGGATGAATGTCCGCTGGGAAAGCTCTTGCGACCCTCGTTTATGTCGCTCGCAACCCCAGTGCAATTGAAATCCAAAATGGAACTACTATCCAAGGTACTCGACGAGTTCAACACCATTACGCCGTCGGGAAAACAACGATAGAAAAAGTCTGGCCTGGGTCGACCCACGGTTCGTGATTTTCAGCATACTTGTGGGAAGTCCGTTCATGCACAGGGCCAGGGTCCACGCCCAGCTGGCGGCTCTAAAGTCTCGCTTGTCCTTGGTAAACACATAGAAGATAACTGTCACAATCAGCGGAGCCACAATCACCCAGAAGAGCAGCTCTCCGCCCTTGATGATATCCGGACGCCTGGGATTCTTGTACAGCCATAGCTCTTCGGCGTGTATTTCACGCTTGAAGGCCCACATTGTCTCCAGTTTGCTGCAATGATGAATCATATTAATCAGAATCCTAATCAAACCCATCAAAATGTTTCGCAGAACTTCAAAACTCACAAAAAGATAGTGACGAGGGCAATACGAAGAACTACATCAACGATATCACTGAATCTCTCATTGCGGAGTAAACTAGAGTGTTGGACATGCCAGCATCGAGGCTTATGGTGCATGCATTTATGTCGTGTCCAAGGGTCAGCACTCCAGCAGTCACTTACTTTGTGCCAAATCTCGTGTGGCTCCTTTGAAGACACTTACAGTACCAAAGTTGGAGCTTTGTGGAGCGGAGTTGCTGGCTAGGCTCATATCTGAGATAGCTGGAATGAATGTCTTCAAGGGAAGGTGTTACTGTTGGTGTGATTCTGCCGTTGCGCTCTCTTGGATTCGGGACGAGCCGTCAAGATTTAATATATTTGTTGCAAATAGAGTGTCAACGATTCAGGAAATGACCGAAAAAATGGAATGGCGCTATGTTCCTACAGCTTTAAACCCAGCCGACATTCTGTCTCGAGGGGCTCATCCGACTGAGCTGAATGAGTCACCTCTTTGGGCTCATGGTCCTCCATTTCTTTGCGGCTCCTCAGATGACTGGCCACCCACTGTGCTACCTGATAAGCCAGCCCTTGAACTTCGTCGGAAGGCTCTTCTGGTTAAATCGCCCTACATGGACATTATTGCTAATTCCAAGTATGCGAATTTATTTGCCTCTTTGCAACGCGTTTTCGGATACATTCACAAGTTTTGCAACCGAATTCGGCACCCCGGACTCACTGTCTCAGACATTGAACATGGAACCCAGGTATTGCTGCGACTAGTCCAGCGTACTCAGCTATGGGAGGACATGAAGTCACTGCGGGCAAGGGGCAGTCAGTCTCCTCATCGAGCTCAATCGCATCGTTATCGCCATTCATTGATCAGTTTGGACTTCTCAGGGTAGATGGTCGACTGAAAAACTCTTCGTTGGATTTTGATGGCCGTCATCCAATCATCTTGCCCCGCAGCCATCCACTGACTCTTGCAATAATCTCCCATTTTCATGAGCGGAATCTGCACGCTGGTCCTCGAGCTTTGCTTGGACTTATTCGATCCCAATATTGGCCTATTGGGGGGAGGAAGACGGTAAACAAGGCAGTAAACAAGTGCGTAAGATGCTTTCGACTGAAGCCCAGGGTATTGGAGCATATTATGGCGGATCTTCCAAAGGAGCGGCTCGATGGTTCTCATGCCTTTGAGATCACAGGCGTGGACTTTTTGTGGGCCGTTTTTCTACAAACCGGAGGCACGCAACAAGGCTCCAATCAAGTGCTACGTCTGCGTCTTCATTTGTTTCGCTACCAAGGCTGTTCATCTGGAGCTTATAAAGGACTTATCCACAGTTGCTTTTCTTCATGGACTAAAGCGCTTCATATGTACCAGACGAAAGCCGCGGCAAATTTGGTCGAACAACGCAACCAATTTTGTCGGCGCTAAGAATGAGCTGATGGAGTTAAAGCGCCTGGTCCTCAGCGATGACCATCAGAAGGCGCTGCTGGATTTTTGCTTGGTCGAGGCTATGGACTGGCATTTCATTCCTCCGCGCTCCCCTCATTTTGGTGGTCTATGGGAGGCTGCAGTGAAGACGGCCAAGTACCACTTCTACCGTGCGATAGGCAACTCGGTTCTTGGATTTGACGAGCTGCGGACGCTGTTGTGCCACATCACGGCAGTGATTAATTCAAGACCTTTAGTTTCAATTTCAGAGAGCCCTGCCGATCTAGATGTTCTAACTCCAGCGCATTTCTTGAATGGTGGCCCTCCTGCTTCGTTCGCTGAGCCTGACGTCACTCAGCTAAACTTCGATCGCCTGGACGGCTGGCAGCGCGTTTCATACCTGCAGCAGCTCTTTTGGTCCCGGTGGAAGGAGGAGTACATCACGTCACTGCAGCAGCGCTCAAAGTGGCGCACTGCGAAGCCCAGTTTAGCAGTCGCAGATCTGGTTCTTCTCAACGATGAGAATCTTCCTCCCATGAAGTGGCCACTGGCGAGAGTGGTCGAGCTTTTGCCTGGACGAGATGGCGTTTCCCGAGTTGCTGTGCTGAAGACGTCATCTGGAATCACCAAGCGCGCCGTCAACAAGCTGTGCCTGCTGCCCTTAAAGATGCTGTTGAAAGTCAGGCTTCCAACGGGGAGTATGTCGGGTCAAGCAGCTTAAATATTGTAAATTAGTGCCAGTGGTGCGGCCCAAAGGAAATGCATTTTTGTTGTTGTCATTTCCAATGCCCCCACTGTAAAGATCATTTGCTACCGCATATGCGCATGCAGCGGAATTCTTTCGTCTCCTTACATCTCAAGCTCTCGTACTCGGCTTAACAGCGGCCCCGAGCAGCTCTAACGCTCTCGGGCTATCCTACTCTCTCGCTCGCGTCTAATCTTGCTGCATAGGGCCCGGCAATTTGGCCCGTCAGCCCTTGCATGGGCAGTCTTGAGCTAATCGTCGCAGCTATTAGATTAACATCCTCGCATCAATCGTTCGCCCAATCATCCCCATATGTACATGTAGGAGCTTCTCCGAAAACTGGATCCAGCGAGCCAAGAAATGGGAGGAACGATTCAACGACCCTCATTCGCAAACTTAATTCCGTCGTGGGAATCTATGGCCTCGTTCTTGGAGCAGCGATGCAGATCATTTGGAGACGATGGACTTTTCTATGGCAAGCTATGCGTTGAACAGTCAGTTGGGCAGAAGTAGAAAGCATAATAATTCTAGGTCCACATTGGTTACAACGAACCAAACTGTAGCACGCTGCGTGCTGTGCAACGATGGTGCTCACGAGGTCCAGCACTGTCAGAAGTTTAAAGCGCTGTCCCCCACAAATCGCCATAAAGAAGCCAAGCGGCTTTCGTTGTGTATAAATTGTCTCAGAACAGGGCATCGATTACTTCAGTGCACCTCGAGCAACTGTCGTACCTGCGGGGGTAGACACCATACCCTCCTTCATTTTGGTAGCCCTGAAGATACCGCAGTCCAAGGGAAATCAGCGCCGAATACTCCATCTCAGTCTGCGCTGTCTGAGTCTACGCCGTCTGCGCTGTCTGAGTCTACGCCGTCTGAGCATACCACTGAGCCCTCTACTTCAGCGTCTACCTCGTCTGCCCTTATTGCCCAAGATCTCAGGAATGGTGTTGTTCTACTTGCCACGGCCACGGTCTTAGTCAAAAATCGTTCCGGAGTTTTAGTTCCCTGCCGAGCGTTGCTGGATTCCGGCTCCCAGTTGCATCTGATAACTTCTCGTTTCGTGAATCAGCTTCAGCTTCGAAAAATGAAATCATCGACTGCAGTCTCGGGAATAGGCGACTCTAGCTTCGTCACGGATGGATTTTCGGTCAACGTTAGCCTGCACTCTCGCTCATCGGATTACTCAACTCTCATCACTGCCATTGTAGCCTCCAGCATAACCGATCGACAGCCAAGCTTTGGAATTGACACTCAAAACTGGAACATTCCATCGAACATACCACTAGCTGATCCGGAGTTTTATAAGCCGCAGCGCGTCGATCTGCTAATTGGCGCAAGTCTGTTTTTCGAACTCCTGTGTGTTGGTCAGGTCAAGCTACTGCCAGGATTGCCTTCAATTCAGAAAACGCGCTTGGGATGGGTCGTGTCTGGAGGTTGTTCGCGTTTAAAAGGTTCCTCGTTGATGGTCTCTCGCGCTCGGGCCGTAGCTGCTGAGGATAATAGTCCAGAGGATCGGCTTGAGGTGCTTCTTCGGAGGTTTTGGGAGGTAGAAAATTGCATCGAACCAATAGTAAAGTCTACCAAAGAAGAGCTAGATTGTGAAGCACATTTTGTGCAGCATTTCCGTCGACTACATAAAGGCGATTATTGTGTTCGGCTGCCAGCAAAATATAATTTGGATCTCCTTGGAGAATCTTACAATCAAGCGCTTCGTAGATTCCTGACCCTTGAGAGAAAGTTAGATCGTCGCCCTGATGTTAAATCTCAGTATGCAGCATTTATAAAGGAGTACCTTGATTTAGGCCATATGTCTCAGGTTCCTGCCCAGTCAATCAGCAACTGCCGATATTTTTTGCCTCACCATTGCGTCATGAAGGAAGATAGTTCTACGACCAAGCTTCGCGTCGTTTTTGATGGATCCGCTTCAACCTCATCTGGATATTCCCTGAACGACGTTTTAATGACTGGTCCCGTAATCCAACCCAAACTGTTTCATATTCTTGCTCGATTTCGGTCATACGCCGTTGCGATTACGGGAGATATCTGTAAGATGTATCGTTGTTTAAGAGTCTCGACCGAGGATAGCAACTTGCAGTGTATTCTGTGGAGAAACTCCAGGAAGAAGACTTGCGTGTGTTTCAATTGGACACCGTTACTTATGGGACGAAGCCTGCCTCCTATTTATCTGTGCGAGCGATGCATCAGTTGGCAATGGACGAGCAGATGGCGTTTCCAGTTGGAGCTGAAATCCTTCGCCGTGACTTCTACGTGGATGACTTGATATCTGGAGCCAGCTCTCAGGAAGAGGCTATCCGAATTCGGGAGCAAACTACTGGAATTTTGTCTAGAGGTCAGTTCAGGTTGAGGAAATGGTGTTCGAACGTCCCTGCTGTGCTGGATGGAGTTCCGAAAGAGGACAAGGAAACATTTTTGAAGTTCGACGATGGCAGCCATGTGACTAAAACTTTAGGACTTGCTTGGGATCCGGTTTCTGATCTACTATTATTTTTCGTTCTCGGCCCTTCAATCTTCTTTGAATTCCTGCAGGCGCTCTGTTTTGTCATCCATAGCGCGATTCTACGATCCTCTCGGACTAGCTGGTCCCGTAATTACTAAATCCAAAATCTTTCTCCAGCGTTTGTGCCAAGAGAAGTTGTCCTGGGATGAAAGCCTTCCAGTCGCACAGAACACCGAGTGGCAGGAAATATGCACCAGTTTTGGTCAGATTCGTCGACTTGAATTTCCTCGGCATACTCCTTCCAGACTCTACGCTGGAAATTCACGGATTTTGCGATGCCAGCATCGAGGCTTATGGTGCATGCATTTATGTCGTGTCCAAGGGTCAGCACTCCAGCAGTCACTTACTTTGTGCCAAATCTCGTGTGGCTCCTTTGAAGACACTTACAGTACCAAAGTTGGAGCTTTGTGGAGCGGAGTTGCTGGCTAGGCTCATATCTGAGATCGTCGCAGCTATTAGATTAACATCCTCGCATCAATCGTTCGCCCAATCATCCCCATATGTACATACGCGATAAGTTGGTTTACATATGCAATAAATTGTGAATTATATACAACCTCTCGACTTTCATTAACTTCAAAATTGCAACAGTTATTAAAAAACGGCTAATAGCTTAACAAATTATTTTAGCAAATGACGTGATTTGTATTTTAATCTAAATATGACTACACCTACCCATTAAGAGTTAATTAACCCCCGCCCATGCAGCACAGCTGCGTCATTTTTAAAGGATTAACAATTATGTGTACAATACGGTTTACAGGATTAACTGCTTCAGTGTTGATGGCTTGTTATAATTTAAAGGACCTTTGACGGGAAGAGCAATAATTGAACTACATAATACGTAAAGCTTTGCAATTTGAAGTAGTTTTAGTACCATTTGGTCTGTTCCTTACCCCCGAGGAGCGGCCTCCGTAACATATCCCCGCCAGCCCCATTCTCATCTGCCTCCTTCTGCTTATCATATTTATTTCCCATTGTCCTGGGCCAACGGATCGACGGCTTGCCTGCCTGGGGACCAAAAATGGATGGATAATATTGTCTATAGCTGATATAGCCCGTGAGCAGGCCAATGATGGCTCCCACAGTCACATCCTGCCAGTGATGGTGGTAGTCACATGTGCGACTAACCGCGACCAGAGTGGCGATGACCAGCGGAATCACAGCAATGCACAGGCGCCAGGTGTGGCCGCGTCCTCGGGCATCAAAAGCATGCAGCTTCGCACCCACATAGTACGCAATCAATCCAAAGCTGGCAAAGGCAACTGAAACAGTCAGACCAGAAGGAATCAATTAACAGTTCAAGACTAAGGTGAGAAGGGGAGACCCATAGGCCAACACTTACAGGATGAATGTCCGCTGGGAAAGCTCTTGCGACCCTCGTTTATGTCGCTCGCAACCCCAGTGCAATTGAAATCCAAAATGGAACTACTATCCAAGGTACTCGACGAGTTCAACACCATTACGCCGTCGGGAAAACAACGATAGAAAAAGTCTGGCCTGGGTCGACCCACGGTGATTTTCAGCATACTTGTGGGAAGTCCGTTCATGCACAGGGCCAGGGTCCACGCCCAGCTGGCGGCTCTAAAGTCTCGCTTGTCCTTGGTAAACACATAGAAGATAACTGTCACAATCAGCGGAGCCACAATCACCCAGAAGAGCAGCTCTCCGCCCTTGATGATATCCGACGCCTGGGATTCTTGTACAGCCATAGCTCTTCGGCGTGTATTTACGCTTGAAGGCCCAAATTGTCTCCAGTTTGCTGCAATGATGAATCATATTAATCAGAATCCTAATCAAACCCATCAAAATGTTTCGCAGAACTTCAAAACTCACAAAAGATATGACGAGGGCAATACGAAGAACTACATCAACGATATCACTGAATCTCTCATTGCGGAGTAAACTAGAGTGTTGGACATGCCAGCATCGAGGCTTATGGTGCATGCATTTATGTCGTGTCCAAGGGTCAGCACTCCAGCAGTCACTTACTTTGTGCCAAATCTCGTGTGGCTCCTTTGAAGACACTTACAGTACCAAAGTTGGAGCTTTGTGGAGCGGAGTTGCTGGCTAGGCTCATATCTGAGATAGCTGGAATGAATGTCTTCAAGGGAAGGTGTTACTGTTGGTGTGATTCTGCCGTTGCGCTCTCTTGGATTCGGGACGAGCCGTCAAGATTTAATATATTTGTTGCAAATAGAGTGTCAACGATTCAGGAAATGACCGAAAAAATGGAATGGCGCTATGTTCCTACAGCTTTAAACCCAGCCGACATTCTGTCTCGAGGGGCTCATCCGACTGAGCTGAATGAGTCACCTCTTTGGGCTCATGGTCCTCCATTTCTTTGCGGCTCCTCAGATGACTGGCCACCCACTGTGCTACCTGATAAGCCAGCCCTTGAACTTCGTCGGAAGGCTCTTCTGGTTAAATCGCCCTACATGGACATTATTGCTAATTCCAAGTATGCGAATTTATTTGCCTCTTTTGCAACGCGTTTTCGGATACATTCACAAGTTTTGCAACCGAATTCGGCACCCCGGACTCACTGTCTCAGACATTGAACATGGAACCCAGGTATTGCTGCGACTAGTCCAGCGTACTCAGCTATGGGAGGACATGAAGTCACTGCGGGCAAGGGGAGCAGTCTCCTCATCGAGCTCAATCGCATCGTTATCGCCATTCATTGATCAGTTTGGACTTCTCAGGGTAGATGGTCGACTGAAAAACTCTTCGTTGGATTTTGATGGCCGTCATCCAATCATCTTGCCCCGCAGCCATCCACTGACTCTTGCAATAATCTCCCATTTTCATGAGCGGAATCTGCACGCTGGTCCTCGAGCTTTGCTTGGACTTATTCGATCCCAATATTGGCCTATTGGGGGGAGGAAGACGGTAAACAAGGCAGTAAACAAGTGCGTAAGATGCTTTCGACTGAAGCCCAGGGTATTGGAGCATATTATGGCGGATCTTCCAAAGGAGCGGCTCGATGGTTCTCATGCCTTTGAGATCACAGGCGTGGACTTTTTGTGGGCCGTTTTTCTACAAACCGGAGGCACGCAACAAGGCTCCAATCAAGTGCTACGTCTGCGTCTTCATTTGTTTCGCTACCAAGGCTGTTCATCTGGAGCTTATAAAGGACTTATCCACAGTTGCTTTTCTTCATGGACTAAAGCGCTTCATATGTACCAGACGAAAGCCGCGGCAAATTTGGTCAGACAACGCAACCAATTTTGTCGGCGCTAAGAATGAGCTGATGGAGTTAAAGCGCCTGGTCCTCAGCGATGACCATCAGAAGGCGCTGCTGGATTTTTGCTTGGTCGAGGCTATGGACTGGCATTTCATTCCTCCGCGCTCCCCTCATTTTGGTGGTCTATGGGAGGCTGCAGTGAAGACGGCCAAGTACCACTTCTACCGTGCGATAGGCAACTCGGTTCTTGGATTTGACGAGCTGCGGACGCTGTTGTGCCACATCACGGCAGTGATTAATTCAAGACCTTTAGTTTCAATTTCAGAGAGCCCTGCCGATCTAGATGTTCTAACTCCAGCGCATTTCTTGAATGGTGGCCCTCCTGCTTCGTTCGCTGAGCCTGACGTCACTCAGCTAAACTTCGATCGCCTGGACGGCTGGCAGCGCGTTTCATACCTGCAGCAGCTCTTTTGGTCCCGGTGGAAGGAGGAGTACATCACGTCACTGCAGCAGCGCTCAAAGTGGCGCACTGCGAAGCCCAGTTTAGCAGTCGCAGATCTGGTTCTTCTCAAGGATGAGAATCTTCCTCCCATGAAGTGGCCACTGGCGAGAGTGGTCGAGCTTTTGCCTGGACGAGATGGCGTTTCCCGAGTTGCTGTGCTGAAGACGTCATCTGGAATCACCAAGCGCGCCGTCAACAAGCTGTGCCTGCTGCCCCTTAAAGATGCTGTTGAAAGTCAGGCTTCCAACGGGGGGAGTATGTCGGGTCAAGCAGCTTAAATATTGTAAATTAGTGCCAGTGGTGCGGCCCAAAGGAAATGCATTTTGTTGTTGTCATTTCCAATGCCCCCACTGTAAAGATCATTTGCTACCGCATATGCGCATGCAGCGGAATTCTTTCGTCTCCTTACATCTCAAGCTCTCGTACTCGGCTTAACAGCGGCCCCGAGCAGCTCTAACGCTCTCGGGCTATCCTACTCTCTCGCTCGCGTCTAATCTTGCTGCATAGGGCCCGGCAATTTGGCCCGTCAGCCCTTGCATGGGCAGTCTTGAGCTAATCGTCGCAGCTATTAGATTAACATCCTCGCATCAATCGTTCGCCCAATCATCCCCATATGTACATACGCGATAAGTTGGTTTACATATGCAATAAATTGTGAATTATATACAACCTCTCGACTTTCATTAACTTCAAAATTGCAACAGTTATTAAAAACGCTTAATAGCTTAACAAATTACTTTTAGCAAATGACGTGATTTGTATTTTAATCTAAATATGACTACACCTACCCATTAAGAGTTAATTAACCCCCCGCCCATGCAGCACAGCTGCGTCATTTTTTTCCGGGATTAACAATTATGTGTACAATACGGTTTACAGGATTAACAGCTTCAGTGTTGATGGCTTGTTATAATTTAAAGGAGCTTAGACGGGAAGAGCAATAATTGAACTACATAATACGTAAAGCTTTGCAATTTGAAGTAGTTTTAGTACCATTTGGTCTGTTCCTTACCCCCGAGGAGCGGCCTCCGTAACATATCCCCGCCAGCCCCATTCTCATCTGCCTCCTTCTGCTTATCATATTTATTTCCCATTGTCCTGGGCCAACGGATCGACGGCTTGCCTGCCTGGGGACCAAAAATGGATGGATAATATTGTCTATAGCTGATATAGCCCGTGAGCAGGCCAATGATGGCTCCCACAGTCACATCCTGCCAGTGATGGTGGTAGTCACATGTGCGACTAACCGCGACCAGAGTGGCGATGACCAGCGGAATCACAGCAATGCACAGGCGCCAGGTGTGGCCGCGTCCTCGGGCATCAAAAGCATGCAGCTTCGCACCCACATAGTACGCAATCAATCCAAAGCTGGCAAAGGCAACTGAAACAGTCAGACCAGAAGGAATCAATTAACAGTTCAAGACTAAGGTGAGGAGGGGAGACCCATAGGCCAACACTTACAGGATGAATGTCCGCTGGGAAAGCTCTTGCGACCCTCGTTTATGTCGCTCGCAACCCCAGTGCAATTGAAATCCAAAATGGAACTACTATCCAAGGTACTCGACGAGTTCAACACCATTACGCCGTCGGGAAAACAACGATAGAAAAAGTCTGGCCTGGGTCGACCCACGGTGATTTTCAGCATACTTGTGGGAAGTCCGTTCATGCACAGGGCCAGGGTCCACGCCCAGCTGGCGGCTCTAAAGTCTCGCTTGTCCTTGGTAAACACATAGAAGATAACTGTCACAATCAGCGGAGCCACAATCACCCAGAAGAGCAGCTCTCCGCCCTTGATGATATCCGGACGCCTGGGATTCTTGTACAGCCATAGCTCTTCGGCGTGTATTTCACGCTTGAAGGCCCACATTGTCTCCAGTTTGCTGCAATGATGAATCATATTAATCAGAATCCTAATCAAACCCATCAAAATGTTTCGCAGAACTTCAAAACTCACAAAAAGATAGTGACGAGGGCAATACGAAGAACTACATCAACGATATCACTGAATCTCTCATTGCGGAGTAAACTAGAGTGTTGGACATGCAGCTGCTGCTTCTCAGGCTGTGCGGAGGAACTTTCGGCGCTAATCTTTAGCTCATTCCGCCACATTCCGTTGCCGTTTGAAGCGTTGATTCCTTCGCGTCCTGGGTCTTCAGATGAGCTTTCGCTGACTGTGCGTCGACTGGACGTCAAGTCCTGACCTTCCTTTCCCGATTTCATTATGGTCTGCTGGGGATTGTCAATGTTCTGGCTATTAATGCTCGCTTCACTTGTTTCCTGAATAATTGAAGCGATAAGAAAAGAGCTTAATCATATGAAGTTGCTTTTTCTCCGTCTGTCTGATAGCCAGACACACATTAAATAGACGTTCTTATCATATAATACACAAAAAATTCTTAAGCGAAGGTTGTACTTCTCCCCTGAAGGTAGGCAGTAATCCAAAAGAGTATTCCCCTGGCGGCTTGCCCGAAATCAAATCATACTGTCGTCACATAAGTGTGAATATTTCCGATGGTTGCGATAAGATACACACTTGTCCGGCAATAGCCGCGCTTTTCACCAATATTTGTCATCCACCAAGCTTACGCTTACGTATGCGTACAAGTATCGAGGTAATTGCCCCCATGTAAACACTTAAATAAAGTTAGTAGCCTCATAAATAGATTTTGCTGGCTAGCTGGCTGGCGCACCTCGTCCATAAACCGCGTAGTCAGCCCTCCGATATCGTCGCTGCCATTGATTGACTTTTCGCGTTTGCGGCTTCTTAAGTTTGCGGTAAGGCTGCTATCTGCCATAATAGGCAGTTCTCTGGTTCAACTTTGGAACTGTTTGCACGGTCAAAATAGTTTTGTAGCCGTTTGGCATCCACTTGTTGCTGCTGGCACGAACTTTGGGGTTTAAGGGGGTTCTTCTAACTGGCGGCTAAATGCTAATAACCAGCGTTTTTATAAACTTTCTCTAATCTGGCAACAGCATCGTAAAATAAACAATACCCCTCTCTCGGTCGCTCTTCTGGACGGCATTGCGACCCGCGTAATATACGAGGTGTATATTAATAAGAGGTAAGGAAGTGCAAGCATATGTTGTTTGTCACACCTCCTCTTTCTTGAATATTGAAGTGTGTTTTATAGGATATTCATTACAATTCATTTCATTATCTTTTGATGTCAAGTAGAGGACGCCTTGCCGCCTCTTTGATATACCCTGACAACAGCAGTTAACGGGGGGCGACAGCTGTTTGCCTTTCCGGTTACATTATTTTGACGAGCGCTTGAGCGCAACTGCTGCCATAATAGTGGGCTTTAGTAATTTTACCTGTTAATTGATCATGTTCGCTGCAAAAAACACAATTACATTTGTAAACGTGCCACGCGAAAGACTGCACTCTTTGCTGAGTTTTCTGAGTGAAATTTTAAATCGATTGGTCATTTGTTTTGGTATCGTTTTTATCGAATGGGGCTGCCAACTTGGGCCAACTTGATCATATGACTGGAATTGTTTCCTCGCTCCAGTAAACACTACACACCAGATATTCTTGTAAAATAATTGATATGGTGGCTGAAAAAGTAGAAAAAGAGGCTGCCGGCCAGCTGCTGGATGCCATGTACCTGGACATGTTCCATTTAATCGAAGAGCACACACAGTGTAAAGTGAATTTGGAGAGAGCCAACGCCAGCGGAGCCATACTTTTGGCCAGGACTAGATTTCAGGCTGGAGGAAGTAATTCCGTTTCCAAGGCACAGATCCCAACGGAGAACAGTGCCGAATTCAATGCCCTTTGCAGGGTCATAAAGGCCAAAGACGAGAATGAGATCAACATCGAGCGGCATGCGGTGGATAAGGCCAATGGTTACGTGGAGCCCCTGCATTGGTTCTCGTAAGTAGAATGATTGATTATGGACAATGATGTAATCGGTGGCACCTTCCATGCACACATAACTACATTATATTTCTCTTACAGGGTTCTGCCGCCCATGAGTTTACGCCATGCAGTGACCAAATTCAGGGATTGCATCGAGCTCGTTGCGGAGAGCACTAATCTCCAGAGGCAGCTGACAGATGTTTTGTGCTGGATCTCCAAACTACGGCAGGGTGTACTGCAGCAGTAGATGCACCCAATGAGCATGCAATCAATTGTATTATTAAGAATAAAGTTAATTACAAGAACCCCTTTCCAAAACGTACAAGAATTTGCTTTGTTCTAATAACAGCACTCTGGCAACTCTGCAGTCAGCTGTTCTGATGCCACAGAGTGTCAGCCCTCATAGCACTTTTTCGCTTTCGTGTTCTTAGAAAAATTCAATTCAACGCGTAATTTAGTTGCAGTTTTCGTTTACGTGAGTAAGTTTTTCCGGAAAACTGACAGTGCCAAATCGAATATTGTTTGATACGAAATGATACAAATTATTAAAGTTTGGCAAAAAAGCAGTTGAAATGAACTGAAAATCGATATTTGCCACAAAAAACAACTACAAATATTGCGACAACAATTAAAAAATAATGAATAATCGAATTTCAGCTTGAATAATAGAAGCATATTGTTCGAGAACATGCATACGGAGCGGTGGAGATAACAAAGCGTACGCCCGAAAAGAGACAGACAGAACCGAGCAGAAGCAGAAGCAGCAGCAACAACAGCGCGGGCCCTTTGTTGTTGTGTCTGCCACGAAAATTGGAATTCCCTTCGGCACCCAGCCACCCCCACACACACGTGCCTCTAAGCCCGCCCCCGCCCACTTCAGCCATGAGCCATGCACTGGATAAAGCGGATCCGCCGCTGCTGCAGCTCGAGGATGAGGAGGATCTCATCGGAGACTTTGTCAAGGACCAATCCGTAGCCCCACTCCTGAATGGTTTCGCCTCCAGCACAAACAATGTCACCCAGTTGACCACAAAAGTTGAGGTGAGTGAACCTTGAAGCCAGCCCTGCCCCTCCCATACTATACACTAATATCATCCACTCCTCCGCAGATTAATACAATTGGAGTTGGGAAGCGAAAATCCAAGAAAAAGGTGAAGAAGGAACGTGAGCCGATGCTTCTGTCAGTAGACGACGACGACAACGATGAGGATGATGTGAAAGGCGCTGGGGATGCGGCGGTGCCGGTCCATCAGAAACCGCAGCTAGATCAGTTGCTTATCTTAAGCGACGACATCAACACAGATGGCGACGACGATGACGACGACGACGAAGTAGAAGTTCTACTCAGCCGAAACCCGTCGGGCAACGTTGCGAGCGCCGCCCTGCGCAATGGCACCGTCAACGGTAGAGCAAAATTCAAAAATCACTCTGAGGAGAGCAGTGAGAGCCGGAGCTCTAGTGCCACGCCACAGCCACAGCTACAGCCACAGGTGATTAGTCACATTGCAACAACAAAGGCGACAGCATCGGCACCATCCTCTCCTCTGAAATCTGCAACGCACATTGCCATTGGACGTCACCCGCACGACGAGGCCGACGATATTTGCCTGGTGCCAGAAATCGACTTTGAGGGCATGTCCACGGACGCGGGAAGCGATAATCGGGAATCCCAGCCACTACTCGGAGGCGGCAGTGCTAGTCACGGAAGTCGCATTAGTGATCTGCTTGGAGGCCTGGGTCGTGGACACGATCATGTTGACTTTATATCGAATACATTTGGAGGTAAGTGCAGCCAACAGTGCAGAATCACAATCACAAGCGAAGAAGTCATACAAGTGACCAATCCATACATCCATCCATCCATCTGTGGGGCTTCCATTGCGACTCTCTTTATGTAGAAGTGCATACGAGTATATATGAATGTACATATACATATATGTATATGTGATGGGATGACTCTATTTCATTCTTCTTTATTTGCGTTAGCTAAGCCGAGGCTTTACTCATGCTACTCTTATCACTTATAACGCCCACCACATAATGTGAATACCCTCACAAACAGGTCTAGAATTGTGGTGCAGTGGAAAACTACAGCTTTGTGAATAGAAAATATCTTTTATTGTCAACTTTATTCGGGGAGAATATTTATAGAAAAAGCAGCGTGAAGGTTGAGGGAGATCCTTTTCATTGAAAAATATTAATGGAAAGGAATGAAGAAACCCTTTCCATTAAAGAATATTTCTAGAAAAACAAGCTTGAGGCTTGAGGAGACCCTTTCCATTCATATTCCAAGCATCCTCCAAGGTTTAAATTATCTAAGACTGTCTTAAGAGTATTCCAAGTTCGTTTAGGAGCAGCTTTTCCTACTCCCGGACAGTCATATACCATTGAGAGATAAGTTTTACTGACATTTTTTCAGTATTGTATTCCAGGGCTCTAGAATGAAATTGTGTGCCACATAAACGCTGCCTTTTAGGGTTCGGCTAAACACAGAGATTGAGTCGTTTTTTATAATATTTGATCAACATACTCGTATTTTGTCAAAAATTTCTCGTTTCTTGTTTTTATGTCACAACAAATTCTTAGTCCTTTAAACACTGTGGGTCTGTATTACCGGAACGATTGTAATCTGTGGTGTGTGGAGGAGTGTTGCACAAAAAATAACAAGCGTATACGAAAATGGGACTTGCTCTAATGATTCCTGGACTGGCCGACTGGACATAGAGAGAGCAACAAAGAGAATGCCCAACAATGAAAAACGATGATCAGAAGGAACCCCCAGATCCCGATGGCCATCGCCAGAGTGCACTGAGTGATGAACAGCCGTCGACGAGCAAGGCAGCTCTGGTCAAATTCGACAGTACGCGGCCATCGGTGGACTCCAAGTCCCTGAGCTATGTCTGCATGTGCTGTGAGGTCCAGAAGTGCCAAGCGCCGGAGAAGGACTTTCTTGAGTCTCCCTCGGACGCAGAGGGGGAACCGCCATTCATAATAAACGCCCCTTCGATGGTAGCCGGCTCCAATGACACAGTCACCGTTCGTATAGCACGCCCCCGCTGCCAGTGCGCCAATTGCCCGCTGAAGAACATGTGTAAGTGGGCCACCAACCGAGTGAGCCTTATCGAAATGCTTTCGCCATGCTAATTGCGACCTGTTTTGTGTCCATTTATCAATGACTCTTCCACTCTGTCGCGACTTCCACTCCACTTTTCATTGTGCCGTTCAAAAAATGTCGCGTTTGTCGAGCTTCCGTGGCGAGAATTTCATTCGGGAAGTGTTCACCATTTGCCAGGATGCGCAGGGGGACTTCAACGAGAACTTTGACTTTATAGGTAGTGGATCCCTCTTTTATAACTTTTGAATTTTCGGCTTCGGGTCTCAGTCGTTCTCTGTTTTTCAAGTAGAAAGGTATTAAACGCAGTGTCACCTGGCTCTTCTGGTTTAGCTATTTTTATCCGACAGCTGGCACGCAAACCCCACGACGAGTAAAACCTCATTTAATCTAATCGACTGGGCCTTCATATAACTTGATTAATTAATTATTTAACAATTTGTCCTGAGAAAACCGCTGGCTACTTACTGCGAAATGCGAGTTTTCGTACTTCGCACAAATTTCATTAGTAATTTTATAACTTATTCCGTTGAAACATTCAATAATAATATAATTTCCATTTAAACCCATAGATGATCCTATGTTCTCGGAGATTGTGGCCCAGGCAGAGGTGGCCATCGATCAGGGTGTGCTGCCCGAGCGCATTTATCAGGGCAGCAGTGGTTCCTATTTCGTCAAGGATCCCGAACATGTAAGTGGAATATAAAATTATAGAATTAGAATTGCGTTTCGCAAGGGTTCTGGCCTAAAAAGTTGTGGGCCCTGCAACCCAAAGAATAATCAACGCATAAATAAAAGATTCTGGCAAACGGGGAAGTCCTTGCAATTTAGTTATTTTGCAGAACTTTTGGTTTGCCCAAGATACAGTATCTCCTAGTCAGGATTTCCTTAAAGACGGATATTGATTGAACATTTCATGCTTTTGCAGCAATGCCTGGCTGTGTTCAAGCCAAAGGATGAGGAACCCTATGGCCGACTGAATCCAAAATGGACCAAATGGATGCACAAGCTCTGCTGTCCCTGCTGCTTTGGACGTGCCTGCCTGATACCAAATCAGGGGTAACATCATATCATACCACATATCGCTGATCATTATACTAACTTTTTATGCACTTTTGCGCAGCTATCTATCGGAGGCCGGAGCCAGTCTAGTGGACCGAAAACTCAATCTGAATGTGGTGCCAAAGACGCGTGTGGTTCGTCTGGTCGCCGAAAGCTTCAACTATGCCCGCCTCGATAGACAGAAGGCCAAGCTGAAGAAGCGTATTAAGGAGCACTATCCGTCGGCCCACTTCAATCGAATGAGTCTGCCCCTGAAGGTGAATCTCCTGTCCTGTTCCACTGCTACTTTTGTTTATGTTTTTCCCCTTGCAGACTGGCTCCTTTCAACTGTTTGTGGAGGGCTACAAGGACGCGGACTATTGGCTGCGACGATTCGAGAGTGAACGGATAGCACCAGGCTTAGCCAAATCGTTTCAGCTGGAGTTTGAGCGACTTGTCGTCCTGGACTACATCATACGCAACACGGATCGTGGCAACGACAATTGGCTGATCAAGTACCAGGCCCCCAGGATTAGGACCCAGATAGGCGGAACTGGAGGCAAGATGATGGGCGTTGTTCTACCAAAAATGCCCGAAGCAGTGGGCCAGCAAATTGTCGATCTAAATGAATCGCCACCCGATGACCTGTTGCGCTCGGTTGGGGGCACGGGCACCCAATCCCCAAAAGAGAATGGCCAGACAGACGTTACCAGTTTGGCCAGCAGCGAGGAGGAGCTACCCACCACCAGTACCAAGAATATATCCCCCACATCGGAGAATAACTGGAATATGGTGGACACGGCCTTTATCAAAATCGCAGCCATTGACAATGGCCTGGCCTTTCCCTTCAAGCATCCCGATTCATGGCGCGCCTATCCCTACCACTGGGCCTGGCTGCCACAGGCCAAGATACCCTTCAGCGAGGAGATCAAGGAACATGTTCTGCCGCAGCTGTCGGACATGAATTTCGTGGAGGAAATCTGCACAGAGCTGCTGTATCTGTTCCAGCAGGATCGGGGATTCGATAAGCGGCTGTTCGAGCGACAGATGTCTGTGATGCGCGGCCAGATATTGAACTTGACCCAGGCACTGAGGGATGGCAAATCCCCCGTCCAGCTGGTCCAGATGCCAGCCGTGATTGTGGAGCGGTGAGTGGTTTAATACTGCTTAAAGATGCCCGTTATTGAATGATTTTTATCCACATAGATCCAGCGGCAGTCGGTTCTTTTCGTTTACGCAGCGCTTCCAGAATAAGAGTCCCTTCTTCTCCTGGTGGTAAGCAGATGGTTATACACTATACACTCTATACGCTAATTTGTTCGTTCTTTCAGTTAAATGGCCATTGGATTGATGCCCAGCCTAAACCCCACCCACCAAAAAACCAAATCAGGGGCCGAGTCTGTTGCCTCGTCATTGTGTCTATGCGCTTCGTTGTTGTCTAGTTTATCGTCAAAAGTGTTTAGTTTAGTCATTCGAGAGGAACCCGAAAAATGTATTTTTATTCAAACTGTCACACGGAAAAGTTAATTTACATCTCATAATATTCCTTGTTATCCTTGCAACCACGATTATAGCATCGTTATGTTTCCCGTTGGTTTTGTTTCCTTCAAGTGTTTGTATAGTCAAATGAGGTGTGGTGTGTGCATTAAAATGAAAACGAGAATTCAATCATAATTATGAACGAAGGCCATTCCAAAAAGAAACAAAAAGCTAAACGCTGTAACGATTTTTCATATAATTTATCCCACACTTGCATCAAACATATCAGTGAAAAAGTAATCAAAACTCATTCGTATTCTTTAGCATTGAATAATTTTAGCCTACCCAAATGGCCTATGTTGATTGTTATTCACATTTATACTTATACTTATACTTATACTTATATACTACATTTAGTTGTTTCTTTATATAAACTATAATTTAATTTATTATAGAATGTACATGAAGGAATGAGGTAGCAGCTTGCACACAGAAGAACTATTTGAATATTAAGGTGGATTTAGTGGAATATATACATATATAAAATCAAGTTGGAAATATATAAAAGAAAGTGTAAGCTCCACATGCTTTGTACTCTATATGGGTCCCTGAATCAACAAAACTATCCTGAGAATGGTACACTTTTAACAGAAAAACTATTACTTATTTACAAAACAAATTTAATAATGAAAAAATATATGGCGAGATATGGCTATGAGTCCGCCAGCCAATCATCGGAAGCATCAGAGGTAAATCTGTTGAGTACGGCTGCTTCACCTGCACTGGGCTTAGACTTGACCGAACTTTCGCTCTTGTGCGGCGACACATCGTTGCCATCACCATGAGCTTTTTCAGTCTCATTTCGTTTAATGATAGTGCCATTTTCCGAAGTGCTAGATGAAATGGTAACATGATCTAGGACAGTAGTTTCCCCATCAGATTTGTTTTCGTCCACTGGACTCAATGCCATTTCATTGCTTGATGGCGGCTTTTTACGATTTGGTGTGGCCATAAACGTCGATATTGATGGTTGATATCCTCTGGCCATCATAGAGAGATGTCCCTTGAACTGATACCATTTGGCTGGCACCTTTCCAGTTACGAATAGATCACTGCCCACCGGAACAGTGCTGATAATCCGCCTGGGCTTAAGGAAACGAACAAAGCGCTCTAGCTCCTTGTAGCTGGAATGCTCCGAGTACTCGATGCCAATTATGCTGATGCGCTTCCCATAGGAGGGCTTGCTGTTCTTCTCCCAGCCACTAGGACGAATGGCCAGTAGCATGTCGTATTGATCTTCGAATTGCTTAAAATACTCTGCCAAAAACTGGAAATGCAAAACCTAAATTTAGCGAATGATTATCTAAGGGTATTCTGTCTTACCAAATAACTAACTTTTCCCATGCCTATAACATGCAAATTGGCTTGGTATGGATCGTCATTCACTCGCGATTGGAGGTCAGGCCACTCCAGACAATCGATGGCAATGCGACGATGCGCCTCTGTCCAGACATTCAACGAGAATTTTTTGGTCAAAGCCAGCCAAATCTTTTCTTTTCCTATAACATAGGAGCCACACACATAGAGTATGCGTTTTCCTGGATTCCTTTCATGGAATTTCTTCACCATATACACCGCTCTATCGACACTTTCGGTCTGGTGGCAAAACTCATAGTTTGCACAGAGATATGTGGTGTCCAAATAGAGCAGATCTATATCGATGTTGTTCCAAAATATCGGTAGCGATTCCATTTCGAAGCTGGCGCGAAAATCACCCGTATGGAGAATGCATTCACCTGAAGACAGCTTGAAGAAGAACATAAGGGCTCCCGGACAATGATTTGCCTCTATGCCGGTGATCTCGATGTTGTCCACTAGGATTGTCTGATCCACATCAATCTCATGGATGTACATCTCATCTAGTTTTATGAATGCTCGCACCAGGCGAGCCGTTGTGGGACTCATGAACAGTGGAAATGCAAACTTCTTGGTGAGGCCAACATAATGATCCGCATGAAAGTGTGTTAGGAAATAATGAGTCACGCCTGGTATGGCCCCAAACTGGAAGCCATCGACACAAAAGTGTGTGCCCTCAACAACTTTATAGGGCGGACATGGTTTGGGCGACCTCTGCTTACGTCCATTGGACACAATTTTCTCGGACGAAGTGTCTGGATTTCCAGGTTCATTCGGAACTGGCAATGGATCAAGGAAAGCTTTTTCATTTGGAATTGGCGGTGGCGTACCTGCTGCCAGGACACCCATTCTATTGGCTCTTTTATTCCGTTTGGAAACAGTGGTTGAAGCTGGCGAAACATTCCCTTCTACTGAAGAGGCTACCTTTTTCTTGGGCGAAGCATTTGCACTGGGACTTTCGTGGGGAACCACTGTGGTGGAGGGTGAGGACTGACTGAGCAGATTTTCCTTAATGGAAACATCTCCAAGGAGAAGTTCACTGGGTACTGAAGCCATTGGCGAGGACGGACATGCTTCGTTCACTATCCGAGGGCTGAGCTTAATTCCTTTAATATCACCAGTTTTGGGACTTTTGTATTCTGGTGGTGGTTCCAATTTGATGCTTCTCATATCGTCCGAGTCCTCAGATTCCGATTCCGAGCAGAGATCAATGACATTCGCGTCGGGATTATTAGTGTTCTCCTTGCCCCTTGCCTTGCGTGGCGGCTGGACACGCTTGGTGAGCGGTTCCATGTCTGAGCCGTCTGTGGTCGTTGTTGATGTGGTGGCCGCCTCGTCGAACAACCGCTTGCGTCCTTTGTTCGACTTTGGAGCTGGCTTCTTTTTGGATGTCTTGGGAACTATCTCTTTCTGAGATGTATGCGGTTTATTCTCCACCTTGAGGCTTTTCGCGCTGCTTTTGAAGAAGGAATCGATGCGCAATTGCCCAGGAAGTGGCGTTTTCTTAGACGAACGTTTAATAGTAGTATTTGCTATAATCAAAGCCGCTTCTTGAACAACTTTCGGTTTGGTTTTCCTCGTGGTTGTAGCACCAGTTGATTTTCCTGGGTTTTTCTTCTCAGGGGTTTTATCTCCGACGTCGATTGATTGACTGACTGACTTCCCTACGGCTACATTTATGTTAGTTGTGGCTTGTAGCTCAACAAAGGATTTTAGCCGAATTTTCCCGACGTTTGACATTTCAACAAACTATAAACAACAAAATAGACAGTGTGACTGACCCTCAGAAATATACCGAAGCTACGTCACATATTTCAAAATATACCGTAAATATACTGACGAATTATTTGTATTCAAGTTGCATCATATTCCTCGTTTTGGATATTCCGTGGAATATAACTAGCTAGCTAAGACCTGAGGGTCTGAACTCATAATTTCATCCAATTAATGAATCTATTTTCTACTTGACTGGCTTATTTTAAATATTTGACTTTGATTGTTGATGAAAAACCGAACGTAGCCCACTTAAGAACCCTCTATTTAAATAGTTCAACTACTTGAGGTAAATGGCGGAAAATACACAATACATGTGCCGATATGCCGAAAGCAGTTTTAGTATAGTGTTGCTTCCCAGAGAGAGATAGCAGACAGATAGACAGAACGCAAGAGTATAGGCTGTTTACACTGACATGGTTGTGTTCACTCAATAAGTCAGAATTCGTGCTTACACTTGCCCAAAGTTGAGTTGGAGAGCGGATACGTGCGTGTGTTTCCAGCAAAAATTTATAAATTGAAGTTGAAGTATGAAGTATTTTTTGAAGGATTATATGTATATTTGCACATTTTCCCTCAGCCATTAATTTTACACGTCAAAATTTAATATGTGATATGCTAGTTTTTATTACTTGTGGACTAGGGAGATTATCGAGCTTATCGATTGTTGCAATTTTCAGAACCAATTTTGCGGGCTGGCTGGCTGAGCGTGCTGGAAAACATCATTTTGTCGCAAAAGTGCTTCAGTTATTCGACTGATAGCCGGGACGTGCTTAGCGACGGCTACGAACAACAATTTTGCGTGTTGTCTATCATGCTATTTCTCTCCTCGCATCCAGTCTAATGTCATACAGCTATTAGCAAAGCCTGATGTCATATGGCCATTATGGCAGGCTGACAGCTGATGATTCTGTATTTGTGATTTCGAACAAAAACACAGGCAAGCTGCGGGGATTAAAGTTATTTGTGGTTGAAATTATTAAACTGGGACTGTTTGTCCGAGCTATCAGCATGGCCTGGCGTTCCGTTGGTGCTAGCAATCAGGATCTTATACGCCAACTGAAAGGTGAGTGGCATTTTGGCACGAGTGGCACAAAAAATAATTGGTATCCAAAATGCACAGAGTACGGCGTCATTGGATCCGACGCAGTGGCAAAGGCAATGATTGATACGGATCGAAAACACTATTCCCCACGCAACCCCTACATGGATGCGCCTCAACCAATTGGCGGCGGAGTGACTATTAGCGCACCACATATGGTAACAAGTGTCTGCTGGGTTTAGGATTAAATACTAAGGGGTTTCTTGCACTCTTCGCATAGCACGCCTTTGCATTGGAATATTTGCGCGATCATTTGAAGCCAGGTGCTCATGTACTGGACGTCGGCTCTGGTTCGGGTTACCTAACCGCCTGCTTCTATCGCTACATCAAAGCGATGGGGGAGATTGCCGACACCTGCATTGTGGGCATCGAGCACCAGGCCTCGTTAGTGGCAATGAGCAAGGCCAATTTAAATTCCGATGATCGTAGCATGCTCGACTCTGGAACGCTGAAAATTGTGCAGGGCGATGGGCGCAAAGGATATCCGGCACATGCGCCTTACAACGCCATACATGTGGGAGCCGCTGCTCCCGATACGCCCACCGAACTCATCAATCAACTGGCCAACGGTGGCCGCCTGATAGTGCCAGTTGGACCCGAGGGCGGCTCGCAGTACATGCAGCAAGTTGGTCATTTAATATTCTATACTGTTCGACGCCTAACGTTATTTTTTCCAGTACGATAAGGACAAAAATGGTAAAGTAGAGATGACGCGTCTTATGGGGGTGATGTATGTTCCACTCACGGATTTACGCTCCTGATGCCAAAAAATGGTACAGGTGCTAATCGTTGTGCTGCTGATTGGCATAGTTATCTACCAAATTTGTAATTTTGTTCGCTAGCTTAATTATCTGGTCAGCAGACAGGAGGTCAGGAACAGACCTTAATGAATTTTCAACCCTAAAAAAATAGCAAGTCCTTTTTAAGTTGAATTAATATAAATTATTTGTCTACATATATATTATACAGATCATAATTACGTTAATTAAAATAATCCTATTTGGCTTTTAAGTCCCGAGCAGAAAAGAGTTATTCAATTTCTATTTCTGATACAACCGAGCGGCTAAGCCTGATTTACCTTCGAGTTATAGCAGAATCATGTCATGTCATTCTTCACTCCATTTTCAAACTGTTCCATTCGGGATTTAGCCGGGAGACAGCTGCGCGGAATCGTCAGAGTGCTACTAAAGCCTGTCGACCAACTTCCGCTAACCAACGAACAACATGCATACCAAAAAGTCAAAGATAAATGCTTTGGACTTGACGAGAATGAGCGTGTAGAAGTGCTGAGGTCTACTGAGGATGTATATCAGTAAATCGTTATCCTTCGAATGATTGAAGCGTATCTGAAAAATCACAGGAACAGTTTTTTCAAACATGTGAGTAGGAGTAGTCCGTGCGTCCCAAGAAAACTGTAAACAGTGATTATTGGGTTAGTGCCTGCTCACTCAGAAAGGATTCGATGAGGATGAAGACATAGATGAAGATCAGTTTTACAGAAACCTAAAGGAACTGGAAAGTGACTGATGATTAAGGAGGCCACAGACGAATAAATGGCCAACTTAAAGACGGAAGAAAATTCGGACTCTGATTAATTGTAACTCTACACGAGCTGGCCACCACGCAAAAATTAATGAAATTCCCAGAATCATAGTACAGATACCAACTACAATTCAGAATACTCCCCAAACACACAAATATGCAAAAACTCAAAAACCGTGATTTACAGAATTGAAAAAAAATCAAGGCTTATGTGTGTACACCTAGTTCTGTTTCTACACGGTAGATTGCTTCCTGAAAAAACCGTGTAAATAAAGACATTGATCGTATGCAAAAATAGGTGATTAGTTCCTTATCTCCAAATCCTATTAAAATTAGGGAACGTTGGAAAAACCAATTTGCGTATAAAAAATGTCTTTACCAAAAACGTCTGATTGCATTGATAGTTCACAAAATACTAACACATTTCTATTGCAAAAATGCAATCCCCTTAAATTACCACAAAAAGGGAATTCCCCTACATTTTTGCTATCTACAATTGCTCTGACCAGTAAATTTGCTTTTATGTATGTTTTATTAGGAATATTAGCAGATCTATACTGTCCATCTGTACGAATAATACAAACAGTATTATTTTCCGCCGTTTTACTTTAGTTGTTCACTTGTTTAAATAGTTAGAGGGGTCAAGAGGTCAAGTGGGTTAAGCTCGTTCAATCAACGAAACGTTAGCACGAGGAAAACCGTTGGAAGTATATTATATTTTCGGTATATTTTGACGCCGAAATTGAGGTGAAGGTACATAAATTTATGGTATATTTTGTACAAATTGTTTGGTATACATATTATTTTTTTTTTGGTACATTGGCGAATATTTCAATATCAAGGTAAAATAAAATAGTATCAAAATTAGCTTAGACAATGCTCAGACTATCAATTTCCAGTTTCCAAAAGCATCCTTTTTATTTTGTTACCCTTTTATTAATTAAAAAAAAAAATTATTTTATTGGTATATTCAATTATAGGTATATTTTGAAAATGGGACAGTGTATTTCGGTATATTTCTGAGGTCGGAGGATATATTTTATCGGTATTTATTTATATATACACAATGCTGTAATTAGGGTGACCGCTTACGGTATTTTTAATACATTTCGGAATTTGTTGAGGTCAAAATTAAGCCGACGGTATATTTACGGTTAATCGGTATATAATGGTATATTTTATCAATTTCATCAATCTATTAAATTTAATTTTTAAAGGTATATTTAAGAACAAGGGGTATGAAACTTTCAAACGCAGGTTTTTTGAATTTTCGCTCTTTCAAATCGTACTTCCGTGCATAATTTATTCCAATGGATAGCATTTAAATCCATTTCACTCGTTCACTTTCAAGCAATTCTTATTTGGCGCTCAAGTTTGGTGGGACTTGCTCTCTTTTTTTTTGTGATTCGCTCTCTATTTTGTGATGGGATATCCTGTCTTCGTGGAGGGACTTCGCCACAATGTCCCTTTTTAGCTCAACAATGTCCATACAGTCCATTCTCACTTACGTTGCCACTGTTTTTGTTGACCTTTTTTTTCAAACCTTGTTTTAGACACAATGCAATAAAAAGGAGTACTTCAAAGTAGCTATCTTGTAGAAAATTTATTCATCAATGGCCTAAAATTATGTGGGCAGAGTTAAGGGTTTTAGTTAGTCAGCATTATTCAATGGAATATCAAAATTGAGCAATAGGAACGACTTTTTCTCCTCCGTTTTATTACGTTTTATTTGTTTGACCTTTTTCGCAAAAACTTTCTTTAGACAAGATCCAATCAAAGCAAGTATTTAAAATAAACCAGTCAAGTGAAAATTGATTCGTTAATCGGATAAAATTATGTGGGCAGGGCTAAGAGTTCTATCTAGCTAGTAATATTCGACGGAATATCAAAAACGAGGATTATGTATAATAGAACTTGAATTCGTCAGTATATTTACGGTATATTTTTAAAATGAGAAGGTATATTTTGGTGTATTTCTGAGGGTCGGACGGTATATTTTTCATAAATCCGCGGTCGCACTGGCTGTATTTGTTTGTCTGTTCTGTGTTAAGTGAAATTAAGTAAAAACGGAAAAACGTTGGCTGCGAGTTCTTTCTTCGGTATTAAAATGCAGATACTGTCTAAAAGCACAACAATTTGATATATGAAACAAGGTAAACGGCTGACTCCTCAAAGTAAAAGCTGAGAACTACAGCATAGAACGTATAGCTGGTGCGGCAATTAAACAATAAGAAGTGCTGGGGAGTTGGTTAGCTGGTGTCTTCTATAGGGCGTGGAACGAGGCTTTGAAGGGCCCCAGCCCAGCCGTGTAGTTCGTCTCATTAAAGTAAACGAAGCGCGAAATTAAGTCGTAAGTTGTGGTAGGTGCTGCTGCCTGCTACCTCTGGACAGGTGTAATTTGAGTTGTGCGAAACGTCCCCCACTCCACATCACTTTACTCCACCTTTTCAGCCAGTTTGTCAAACCCGTTTGGCCTTTCTGGCAGAGTGGCAGGGTGGCAGAGGCTAAATTGTGATATGGGAAATTCGTTTGAGTTGAGGCAAACAAAATTCCACGCGATTTCCATTTGTTTACATCCGATCCGAGCCCTCTCGCACTCTCTCTGCTTCTATATCTGTCTGGAATTTGTACAATTCTCAGCCATTACACATGCGCTGCGCGAGTGTATTTTCAATTAGATCATTAATTTTAATATTGCGCGCGTTTGTGCGATTTCAATTAGTTTGGCCTGCCAGTAAGAGTGGCAGTCGCAAGCCGAATGTAGTTATACCCTTCTATAAATGTTAATTTTCTTTAACTGAACTTAATTCTTACTGTGGCAGAGCGACCAACTTCTGATCCAGGAATCTATACGCCGTAGAAGTGTAGTCACGTTCCGCAATCATAACTTTTGCACGCACAAATAACAAATTTTTTTTCATTCTTTCCAGCATTATCATTTCGGATCTCGCAATGGACGCAGCAATACTTGAGTGAACGGAGGCGATCGGTCATCAAGCATGCCCATGTCCCTGCAGGCCGCTGCAGCCCCGGCCCCAACGCCGGCTCCATCTGTCAGTACCACGGCAGGCAACCAACTGCTGCGCCCCCAAACGCTGGCCGGTCCCGAGCGTGAGCCCATCGAGTTCAATATCAATCTGGTGGGCGCACCGCCTGAGGTAGAGCAGCTGGTGCAGCAGATCAAGAGCGTGGCCGAGCAATTCCTATATCATTGGAAGAGTTTTCCCATCGGTGAGATGAGGCATGCGAATGATGTGCATGATCCACGCTAATCGTGTCTAATTGCAGTTCTGCCGCAAGCATTGGCCAGCAGTGGCCTGAATCTGACGGCCAGTAATGCGACGAACAGTGT
Source organism: Drosophila lowei (assembly GCA_008121275.1). Classification (NCBI taxonomy): domain Eukaryota; kingdom Metazoa; phylum Arthropoda; class Insecta; order Diptera; family Drosophilidae; genus Drosophila; species Drosophila lowei. Next base: position 7,288,292 of record CM017777.1, read on the forward strand.
CAGCAGTCGAAAAGCGCGTCCCATTAATCTGCGTGACCTATTTATAGCGCCTCCCTTCGACGAGCTAGATGCAGTGGCCTCCGATGGTAGCGGCGAGCCGCGCCGCTTGACGAACGCCCAATTGAAAACGCTCCGTGAAACTGGGTGAGTTTTGGGGTCGTCGGTCGCAGACGAGAGCCTGCTGCTGCTCATGATGGATAGATTGATGGATGAATGGATGATGGTTGGAGAGACACACCACTCAATTATGCGCTAAATAAGAAGCAAAATGCAAAAGACACGTCTAGTAAAAAGTGCAGCAAAATATTTTGCTAATTGCTGATAAACCTATGCGCTTAAGCCACATCTCCCCACCCCACCCACACCTTACCTTCAAATGATTATAATTGTGTGTTACCTTAATTTCCTTCAAAAATTCGCCTATATCATTCCTCGACACTTTTGCACAAAAAGCAAACGCAAATGAATCAAATTAAGGCATGCCTCCAAATCCACCAAAAAAAAAAAAAAATGAAAGACGATACAGAGCTATTCGGGTTGTCTGCTATCTGTTATCTGTTTTGTGTTTAATTTTATTGTTTCCTTTCCTACTACTAAATGCATGTACGAAACGAATTGAATCGAATCCTTTTTGTTAATCAAACATGAAAACGGTTGACAACAACAATTTGTATGTGAAATATTTCTGTAAAGCTTGCAAAAGGATAAATATGGAAAGCCGAAGAAATTAACTTTGGAACAATTGGAAACAATACGTAAAAATGGGTAAATAATACACACTAAACACAATAAAGCCAACGAACAAAAATCTACTACTACTACTGGGCAAAGGCATAATTAAATCGTAAATGTCTTCCCGCCTGTCTGCCTCAGCCTCAGCCTCAGCATTTGTATTAAGCAATTGTTTAGTCGGTGTTCTTCCGTTTGTACATACTACCTTTCATTTACTGAATGTTATTTTATTAACCTGTTGTTCTCTGTTTAATCATAATCTACTACAAAAATGCTCGGAAATTGTGCATGCTGGAAACAAATTGAAACGAAAGCGAATCAAAAGCGAATTTATTTGCATGCTAAAAAAAATCCTGGAGAGCCGCTCGGTCTCTAAGGATCTAAAGAAATCCAGATTAGATACTGATTATTATTTTGTAAAGCTCTTAATGGAGAGAGTCCCGCAGCGGAATATAAACCATTCCATTATATGTATCCACTCCCACACACACATTGTATGTACACTTTGCAAACCTTGGAATCGGGCAAACATAATTCTGAATCTGGTACACGCTTGTGCATGCCAACAATTTGTCATTTAATATAGCGTTCATTTATGTGTGTTTTTATGTTGCCTTCAGCTTCTTCTCTTTTCAACCATGAACCATGTGACTGACTAATGCTGTCTATCCTGCCTTTTCCCACAGCGAATTCGATGTGCCGAGCCTGCATTTTCCGGGTCAGGTGCACAAATGGCGTGTGTCGCAGCTGCTGCAGAAGGGCCGACTGCGTGCCCATGACTCCTTTCTGAGTGATCTGGCCCTGGCGGCCCGCTTTGTGGTGGTCACTGCTCGGTCGCGTATCTTCTCGCATTTCTTTTCGGTTGTGCATGCAGTGCATGGCTTGATCGGGGCATTTACCAAGCTAGCGGATATGTTTATTGGCGTGCCCGCGTTGCTGGCCCACAATTTGGACTACAAGATCAAGGAGGAGAGGTGTCGTTTCCTCATCGCGGAGTTGGTTTGTCGAGTAAGAAACGACTACGATTAATTGCTCTAATTTATATTTTAATGGATGCTTTCTTCTCTTCCCACCTCTAGCCCGAGTTCGAGGACTGTCTGGATGGCCTCTGCTCGTATGTTCGTAAAATGCTGCGTCGTGCCACCATGGAAAAGTTCGATTTCAATAGCTGTGAGGTCAGCCAGCCCGTGCCCTATTTGTTCCTCACCCCCAAGGGACAGGAAATCGATTTGCGTCTGTTCTGTCGGGACATCATGCGAAAGGCTTTGCCCATCCTGATTGGCATTTTGGAGAGGGAGACGCGTGGCTGGTTTTTGCATTTCCGCGAGCGTCTGATTGCCGAGCTGCGGGCCAAGAAGCTCAACGACAAGGAGATCGAGGAGGAGGTCAACGAGGCCGTAATGAAAGAGTACTTGCAGCGCGTCTACAGCTCCATTGTGGGCAATGCCAAGCTGGCAGAGCTGGGCACCGGAGTGCCCGAGTTGCTCGTACAGCAGGCCCAGTCCGTGGTGATCATGTACAAGGCTGTGGATAAGGTGCAGCAGGATATTAAGCGCACTCGCGAGGACCACCAAAAGTGTCTGGCCAACGATCACTCTGTTTTGTCGCGCGTGACGCCCTGGCTGCGCTCCAAACTGCGCAACGCCGAGGAGAACCGACTGTACAAGTGCGCCTGGTCGGCCCACGAGGAGGCGCTGAAGATGTGCGCCCAGCACCAGCTCCCCCAGACGGCGTACTTCCTCTCCCGCGATCTAGCCTTCATGAAGGAGCGTGAGCCAGTGCTGCTCAAGGAGCTGAAAAACGCCAAGACGCCCACGCGCAGTTTTCAGTGGGCCTGTCGCATTTGGTCACCGCAATCGTGGATCATTCGCCGCAACTTTCAGGGCCAGTCGGATGTGATACCCACTGTCATCAGCCAGCATGCCACGTCCATTGTAACGCCTCGTTCCGACCCCAGCCAGCCGGTGTTTCTTGTCGAAAAGGAGATCATACGCACGACGAGCACGCGCTGGCCCTTCTGGCGCCTGTTGAACATGTTGCAGCGCATCTGGTGCTGGTCGTGGAATATGATGTTCCTGCTCGGTATACTCGTCCCCTGGTGCAGTCCTCTGGGACTGCGCGCCCTCTGCTATGTGAAGCCCTTCATGCCGGACCTGGAACTTTCGCAGATCAATGGCACGCTTTTTCCGCGAAAGACGAGCATCACTCAGACCATGGCGTCGCGTCTCATCGAGCTCTGGCGGCACATATCAAAATCACGTACGCATTTCGAGACGGAACCAGATACGGGTAAGTGTATGATAATCCTTGTAATCTTTAACTTTATTTAATTAATTCTTTGCAGGGTTCATTGGCAAGGGATTGACGCGTAATCTGAATCGCATGTGGAACTACTTTGTGAAGGGTTTCCTGGGCACCATTGTCATTCTATTCGCATTTCCATTGATCTGTCTGGCCACCAGTTTGCTGAGCATTGGCCTTGCCCTCACTGCCCCGCTGTGGATACCCGTATTTGTGCTCCTGCTGCACATTTACATGATACTAATCTATGATCTGGATGCGCCGGATAATACGAAAAATCGTTATTGCATTTTACTGGAGGCCATAGTTTGGAATCTTCTGATACAGGGCTTGCTGCAGCCACTGGCGGCGATTCTGGTGGCTACACTGATCTGTCCCCTGGCAGCGGGGATTGTCTTTATTGGTAAAACATCTCTCTGAACGCTTAGAGATCGTGTTGTTTAATCGTTTAAGCTCTTTTCCCCAGTTGGCGTCATTCGGTATACTCTTCGGCTGGTCTGGGACTCTCTCACCTATCATCTGTTCATCAAGAAGTGCGGACGAGTGCCTGCTTCCGATAGCATTGCAGTGAAACGGATTGCTGGACCCGGTCTGGCCCTGGACTACTACTTTATAATCAGACCAGAGCAGGCCCTGGCCGCGCTAGAGGCTAAAATGGAACTGGACGAACTACAGGCGTATCAACATGCCACCGAACGGGTGGTACTGCAGCCGCAGCAGGACTTCCTACAGTTTGTCGAGGCCTGCTTTGGGCCCTTCTCGGCGCAAATCAGCAAAATCGGTCCGTATTTGTCGCTGGATCGAGAGGCGCAGGATTTGATGAGCACGCTGCACGAGAAGCTAGAGAAACGGCGACGAGAGCTGCAGACGGCATTAACCACTCAGGTCAAGTCGCGCATTAAGTTGAATACCAAAGAATTGAAGGTACGTCTATGATGAAAATGAACCCAAAATTAATTGAACTTATCCATACGATTCGCTCCTTTGTCCCGTAGATTGCAATACAGTTGGCCGCCCATATATTAGAGAAGTATTATCCGTCTCATGTCATCGGCAGACTGTCGATTAGCGAAGAAGAATTCTGGGATAACAAGGTGAGTGGAACTTACCTTCACCTTGAGTTCAAACCATAAATAAATATATATTTTACAGGGTCTCACGGTTAACGACTGGCCGGGTTTGGCTGGTCTTATATATACCGACATATTTAGTTTAGATTTTCTAACGCCACTGACTGAACATGATACCCATTTTAAGCTAGAACCACATGCCTCGCTCGATTTGATGCGCTACACGGAGATGGTGAAGAATGCCAACGATGTGATCGGCTCCAAGGGGCTGGACCTGCTGGGCAATGTGTATGCCCCGCGTGGCAATGTGCAGGTACATCTGCCCTTCCTTGAGGTGACCGCTTTTAATCCGCGCTCCCGCATAACGCTCACCTTTCGCAAGCCCGAGAAGCGAGACATGTCTGTGGGTCTGACCACGCCGCGGGTACGCGCCCATCGAGCCCAGCATGTACCGAAAACAGGGCAGGATGGCCAGAAACCTTGGCGGCCATGGAAGCAGCAGTGCGGGGACAAGAGTGTGACCGAAAATCTGCTCATACCGCTGCCAGTTCCGCACCCCGTGCACATTGCCATTGCCATTTTCAATCGGGAAACAGAACAGCCCATTCCCCTGGACTCGGAGCTGGTCTGGGAGATACTCAAGTCAATTGAGGATTGCCAAGGCGGTGATGCAATGGTAAGCAGTCGTTAAACAATAGCAGTACACATCAGTTGGCTAATCCTCCTCCATTCCATCTTTATAGGCTGTCCAGGCTGCGTCGCGTTATCGTGGAGCGGTGATCGAATCCAGCATTGATTCGCTGGCCAGCAGCAGCAGCATTGGTAGCACAAGGGACTCTGGCTCCGGTTCTGTCTCTGGCTCCGCCTTGGGCAATGGCACAGAAACTCTGCCCTGCGGCAATCGCGAGGTGAGAATAGTAATCATACTTCTTAGAGAGTGGCTTTATTGACTTATCTGAATTTCCAAAAGGTGTGTACGCAGGTCAAAGTAGATGCAGAGCCACCATCGGGCTCCTCTGGCTTCCATTGGACCCTAAGCAATTGGGGCGCAGCGCAGACCGCCCGTCGTCGTACCAACTCAAATGTGCGCGTAGATCTGGCCAGTCCCGAGGATATATCACTGGACACGGACAGTTCGCGGGCCGTTTTTAACAATGCCTATGGCACAACTGTCTAACAGGGCCTCCCTCTCTCTCTCTGGTTCGGGGGCACACAAGTATATATTTAACCCATATATATCTATAGAGATATGCGTGGCTGCTCGCTTTTAAAAGATGATATGCATAATCCTGTTTTTATCTCGAATATCGGTTTAAGAGTTGGCTTTTATGTCCCCGTATCCTCCAAGAAATCGCTTTCAAAGTTTGCCAAACTGTCCAAGCTTCTTTGTAGGTCCAGATTCACAGGACATTCACTCTCTATTTCATTGTAGAACCACCCAAAGCAGCCGCGCTAGTTAACGTGTAATATGAACAAATTTATCCCATACATCTATATTTACATATGCGTATATTCTATACATATATGATTTGTTAGTATATATACTAAATATATATATACATTGCATACACAAATCGAAAGAAAAGTAGAAGCAAACTTCAAATCTAGTCGCAAGCAAATTTTATGCAGCAATTTAACTCGAATTCTTCTTATGCAACTACTAAACTAATACCAATACCAAAAGCAGCCCCCATGACAACGTTTCTTAACTTTTGTTTTCCATACCACGAAATAGTTCTAAGTTATATATACAACAAATATGCCATGAGATTTTTCCTTTGTACCTCTAACGATACAAAAACGAAGATTAATTTCAAACCTCACCGCAAGAGAAACTAATTTGTATTATAATAATGCCACGAATTGTACTATTAGCAGTTGAACAAATATTGTTAATTAATAACTAATTTATTTATAGAAACACAAACACACAAACACTGACTACTATATACCTATATATGTTTGATCTTCTCCAATACTTTTTCTTCCAATCAAAATATATATTATTAATAATAGTAAACAAAAGGCAGCGTAAAGTAACGATAAATAGGAAAAACAAGGATAAACATTTTTACATTTATATATACAATGCATATACATACAATATACATATATATAGCATATTCAGGAGGTAATCGTAAATTAAAAAACTGTTGAGGCGTTTTTTGTATCTTTCATTTCCAAACCCGAATCGAAATCCAAGCTGACTCCCTCCCCAGAGCAAGATGCCCTCCAAGTATTTCTCAAACACAATGATTTTCATTATACTCGTACTATTTTTAACTGCCACAAAATCAAGTATTAATTTTGTTTCCGCACTCGAATTTCGTCATCGTTCCGGCAGTTTCCTTCCAGTGTTATGTTTTGATCGTTTAACTGATTTTATACAACTTTTTTTATATTTATTATAATTTGCAATTGAAAGGCAAAGCGAAAAACCAACCAATGGAATGAATCTTTACATACAAATATACAAAAAATTTACATCAAATATGTAGGTATACAAATTAAACGAAAGAAAAAGAAAAAAAAACCAAGCAAATTAAAACCGAGAACGGTAAATCTCATGAAAATGCATTGAACAATTTTATGTAAAACGTTTTCTTAATATTAAACAAAAACCAGATGTAACAATAAACTATGAATGAATGATGTGTGCCGGCAGCTTTTCAAGTGCCGCCAGGTCGCCTGCTGATATTTAGAACCAGATTCGAGTTCTAATGCAAATAAATGTTCAATTATTCGATGCGAACCTACGACACTTCAAAAGCTGCTCGCACATTTTGTAGTGTAATATGTAATAATAAAAATGTTGGCTAAAAATAATCAAAAATAATCGTCTTTTTATTTTAATTGAAATTTTGGATCCTCGCGATCCTGGGAAAGTAGGTCCATCGCCGATTTGGCCCTATTTGCTCGAGATATAGCGCCCCGAACTTTTGGCTGTGCCACGATCGGCGCGTGGGATCGGGAGAGTCCTGGAAATCCAAAAATATCAATCTTTTTTCGAGCACAAGGTTCATTTGAAATGTTGATGGTGCCCAAGATTTACTTCTTAAAGATGATAGCGTATCAATCGGGTAGTTTTTATTTAAAAGATATTTATGTATATGCATTTATATGTAAAGATATAAAGTTGCACTTAACTGTAGTTTAGTTTCACTTAGGACAAAATCTAGATGTTAGCTTAGAATGAATTTAACCAACAAACTCGTTTCGAGTACTAAGTAAACCATTCAAGAATGAAAACGAAACGGAATCGAAATAGAAATGGAAAAGAGGTGTAATCACAATATTTAGTTTTGATTTGCAAATCGATTGTTTTCTGGTATTACAAAACTTATGAGAAATTATTCGTACATAGTATTAACAATTAACTAAAGTAAGTAACTTAAAACAGCGTAAACGGTTTTCGGAAAATGGTTTTTGAGGTCGCTCGGCGAACATTTTCAAGTTAACTACGGTTCTAGATTCTAGCATTCAGGTATTTTAGAGTCAACAAGGGTATAAGAGGGTAAGGTATAAGAGGTAAGGCGGAAAAACCTTGTCTAAAATTGTGAAAAAAATGCGTAACACGCTCACTAATTAACATGTTAACAGCCCTAAGTTCTCTGAGTGTGAGTTCACTATACGTTATATTCAGTTATTCAGTTAGTTGTTGGTTTTGCATAGAATTTCGAAGATTATATCTAGAGGGATGTTATTTGAGCAAGTTTTTTTGTTGCTTTTGGAATTCGAATCTAATACAGAAGTATATTTCGGGGACACTCGATACTTGGATCATTCGAAGAGATAAATAATCTTGTATCACTCCAGGAGTGTACCCTCTGAGAATGAGTTTCGAAGAGGTTGCTATATTGGGCATGCTACCAATACTTTATGGTTTTCATATCTATGTGGGTGCATAGGGAATGTTTACCAAAATTAAGTGCAAAGAAGGGTTCTATTCTATTCTAATCGGAATTCAATTCATTGAAACGGCAGGAGGCTGTTTGCCGTTGTGTTGAGCAGACCCAAGCGCTGCTTCTGTTTACGCTGCTCCGTCATGTGATCCTTGAGTTCGTGCAGCTGCGTGGATAGGTTCTTGATGAGCAACTGCGTCTCCAGCAGCTGGGTCTGCATGCTGCGCAGCTCAATCTGCTCGCCATCCGCATCCACCGCCGCCAGGGACATGGCCCGTAGGCGAGGAAACCATTCGAGTATGCCAGCCTTGACCATGGCGTAGACATAGCTTTCGGGACCTGTGAATTCAGTGGGATCCTTCACCTTGACCAGAACAATAAAGTACAGATAGTGCCACATGTTGTGCTCGCTCTTTATGTGCTCCTCGAAGCTGACGGTCTTGTTGTCGAACGCTGACCGATTGAGGGAGCACACAAAGCAGGTCGTCTTCAATATGGCCTCCTTCTGCTGTTTCTCTGATCGCAGATCGGCAAAGGTGTCGATGATCACACCAAAGATCAGGTTCAAAACGATAATGATCACAATGAAGAAGAACAGCAGATCGTAGATTACTCGAGCCACAAATAGACCCTCCTGCAAGGAACGAAAAAAACACATTAGTGATCGTGACAGAGAAATGAATCAAAATGATAGTTGGAATACCTTGCTAGAAGGCGCCCTAAGTATATCTCCAATGCCCCCGCCATTCCGCAGTCCCTGATTCAGTGTGGTCACAATGCACATGACCAGAGAGTCGCAGGAACGCTCCTTCACATCGCCGCCAGCACTGGCGCCATTGCTAGCCACATCGCTCGATGCTGGTGGTGGATTGCTGCCTGCACAATTTCCCAGTGCATCGGGTGCCGTACAAAACTCTTCTACTGCTGGCGGCACTGAGATGGTCACTGGTGGCAGGGCCATGCCCAGTGGTGAGGCGGCGTTCTCCTGCTCCTCAAAGTCCACAGTAACCAGGAAGTCATCCCTAAAGAACATGTAGCCAATGATGGAGAACAGGTACACCAAAATCAGAGCCAGTACAGCGGTTAGGACTATCGAGCGTCCATTGCGTGTTACCGAACGGATGACATTGACCAGGGTCTCCTCGCGATAGACCACATCAAAAAGCTGGGGAGGAACAATTATGATGAAAGAGCAGAAGGTGCAGAAGGATCATACAACTTACCAACAAGGAATAAAAGAATGGATGAACAATCAGACCACAGAAACAAAATGCAATATAAATGCAATGATAAAGTAACTGCATATCGGTGATTATTTTGATCAATTTCTTCTCTAGTGTACCCTTGTTACCCATTATGCTGACTATATGAACGCTTTTGAGTGTGACCTGCAACCAGTATTACAGATTAGATGTCTTTTAACAGCTTATAGAGATTCGATTATATACCGTGACCACTCCCAGCAAACAGAGCGTTGACTCTGGTCCCAGCAAAAAGTTTGAGCGCAGTATGGCGGAGCCTATAAGTGTTCGGATACCAGATGCACGGGGCAGCATTATCACAAAGACCAACGAGAGTAGCATTATGATCCAGAAAAGCAGCGAAATGTGCGGACTCAGGTCTGTAAGTAACAAAAGTTGTATTTCAATTGGTATAATCTTTGGAATCTGTTGGATCACACAGTCCGGTATTAGCTATTAAATCTTGCACGCAACCTAAAGTAAGTCTCCGTTATTTTCGACTTATTTTACTGTCCACTGTACCGAATCTCTCGCGATCTCTCGCGCTCATTCTTATCTTCGCTTGCATTCGGATCGTCCTAACAGAATCCCATATACAAACATATATATATTCTCTCACCTGGTACAGTATTACTCTTATCAAAGGGATAGAAAAGGGCCACAATTATATTTATGACAACCACACAATTGAAGAGTATATTGCTCCACAGGGACATATAGCTGCTGATCCAAAACAGTAAGGGTTGACCTGCAAGAGAGTCCATAAATAATTAGTGTCCCAAATGGTGACCCAGAAAGGGAGGAGTGTCAGCCTACTTCTTAGCTTCTTTTGCCATTTCATCTCGTTGAACATCTCCTCGGCCTTGTCGAAAAAGTCAGCCACCTTCGAGCCCTGATCATCCCGTTCGGCAGTGTTGAGAATTTTGATTTTCGTATCCGTGGTCAAGTACTCGCAGATTTCGGGTATGGGAAAGACAATCTGCTCCAGCGTACGATCGTTGCGGACAATCTGTAAAGAAAAATGTACACGAAGATATGGAAGATAATCCCTAAAATGTCCATAGATCTTTACCTCAATTTGCGCCGTGTGCGTAGCATAGTACATGAGGGCCTGGCTGGTCTTGGCATCGAAGCTGGCCGATTGTGGATCCTCGGAGGCCTTGAGCAGGCCGGCTAGCTCCTTGTTGTGCTGCGCCAACTGATGGCAGAGTATATAGATGTTGTGGCCCACCTCGCGTGGACTCACAGTGGCATCGTCATCGTCGGTGGCCGCATCCGGCTCGTCCGCCTCGTCATGTTCATCGATGAGCTCCTCCTGGTGGTAGGCCTTGCAGGCCACCTCCACCAGCTGCTTGGGATTCATGTTATAGAGTATGCGCTCCGCGTTCTCGCTGTCGCCGCGGCTCTCCATGATAGCCAGCAGCAGCTTGGAGGCGTTGTTCTTTAGCTCCAGTACCAGATCCATGCGGTTCTCGCCCAGCGGATTGATGTTGTTCAGTATCAGAGCCGTGATGATGTCCAACCCATTCGATTCGTGGGTGGCAATGCAGTTCTGGTTTTCGTGGCATGGCCCCTGGCAGTACTCGGTGAGTGTTTCCAGCGTCTGGTTGATCAACGCCACATTGTGCTCGTTGATGTAGAGCCCCAGGAGACCCAGGCCGCCGGTGGTAGAGCCGCAGATGCAATCGAGGAACATCAGAGTCTCGGACACCAGATTGTTGTTCGTTTTGTTGTTTTGATTGCGCAGGAGGTTCTGCATATCCGGATTATGATTCTCGCAGAGGAGCTGCAGGAAGCGGAGGATCGGCTGCATGACGAGGACCTTGTTGGACAGCTGATTGCGCTGCTCCTTGCTGTCTTTGTGCTTTTCGAGCTTCTCCGCCAGTATATCCTCCAGCGGACTGTTCACACTGATCGAGGAGCTCTCCTCGCCCGAGTGGATGTTCCGGGCATTGCCATACGCCCGCACTGTAGCAAGTCCTGCATTGTGGAGCTCCCGCTTCAGTTCCTCCGTGATGACCACTCCATTGCTCTTCAACCCATGCTTGCGGGAGATCTTATCCAACTCTAGATTTGTGTCCGCCTTGTGCTCGTGAGCCTTGGCGGCAATGTCCGTCGTGTTCACCGTAACCGTGGACTTGATCTCCTGCTGGGCGTCCTTCATCTTCTCAAAGAAGACCTTGAAGAAGGCCTGGTTGAGGTCGTCGCTGAGGAACTTCTGGAAGATGCCCTTCTGGATGATCGGATTGCCGCCCTCCAGCAGCGCGATACCCAGCTCCACGGCCTCCACGAAGATGTTGGGCGAGTGCACCGACTTGATAACCAGCTCCACCACCAGATCAGAGGCACCCTCGCGGTCCAGATGGTTCTGCATTTCGTGTAGGGTCTTGCCCGCCCTCGCCAGGTACTTGGCCCCCGGTCCGTGGGTCACCAGATGGTGCTGCTTGGCCATCTCTGACATGGGAGGCACGGCTGCTCGAAGGGGCGACAACAGATCCTCCTCTAGCCTGGGCGTGCTCTTGCACTGGAAATAGCGCAGGAGCAGCGTCTGCCGCAGGGCATCTCCCTTCTCGCCGTAGTTCACGTCGATGGCCATCATCTCGCGTAGAGTCCGCAGCACCTTGACGCACATGCGCTCCTCCTTCTCCTCCAGCAGCTTCTCGGTGTGCTTGATCAGTTTGCGGATGAAGCCCCCGCTCTCGCACCGCTTGCGGGACTCTGTGCCAGCGGGAAAGAGCAATTCCGAGCGGTAGAGTATGTCCACGAGCAGCGAGAGCTCCGCCTCCACCACGGGCTTCAGCTGATCTTCCAGCAGCGAGACAATGTCCTGCAGGCCCTCGATGATCGAGCGGTCCCAGCGCATCAGGGTGGCCGACTGCTGGGTCTCGTATTTTGGTTGCTTCGAAGCCAGCAGCCACTTGGTTGTCTGCCGTGTGAGCATGGCCGTCTTGCTGGACATGTTGGCCACCTGCTGCTCCAGCTCCAGCGGCAAGGCGATGCTCCGCATCTTGGCCGACTCGACCAGCGTGCGAATGCAGTTCTCGACATTGAATCGGTCCGCCAACGACATCCACTTGCATTGGGTGAGGCGGTAGGCGGACTGCAGGAGCTGCACGAAGATCAACTGACGCGTCTGCACGATGGCGCTCTGGTCGGAGAAGGGGCTGGAGAAGAAGCTGCCTAGCAGATTGGTCACCCCATTCAAAACGTACGCCTGTAGCGTCTTGTTCGCACTGGCGGCGGCATTCGAGATAAGCTGATGGATGTCCACCAGGAAGCTCTTCTCAAAGAGGTTCCACATGTGGCCCGAGGCGTAGATCTCCTTCATCTCCACCTCCGTGTCGATGTAGCAGTGATTGAGAAAGTCCACATAGGCCTCCTTCACCTCGGGCATGCACAGCGGATGGCAGATGATCGTGACGATGTCATCCAGCGAGATCAGATTGTTGCACTTGATCTCCGTGTAAACGTTCTTGCCCATGGTGCAGCAGGCCAGCAGCTTCACCAGCTCCACGTGATACTTCAGCGGACTGTCGTCGCTGAGCTTCTCCATGCGGGCCAGCTGCTGCTGCTGCATCATCTGCACAAAGTGCTGGAACGAGGTCTTGTCGTTGTAGAACACCAGCACATCCTCCCCGGAATTGATCAGCTCCTGCATCACCATGTCCTGGCACTTGCGTATGAACTGATTCTCCGCCTTGACAATTGTCTGCAGGAACTGCAAGTAGGCCACATGCCTGCCATGGATCTCGATGCAGTGCACAAAATGCTGGACCACCTTATCCGTCACTTCATTGCAGAGTGCCAGGTTATCCTTGAAGATGGCACACACTGTCTTGGCTTCGAGTATCTGCAAGGGATTCCTCAATTGTTATAATGCTTTCAAAATATATATATTTAAATGTTTTACTCCGGGATTCAGGAACAAATCGAGATGATTGTGGAGCAGAACCTGATTCTGCTGATTGCCCAGGCAAAAGTTCTGCAGGAACTCGTGGGCCAAACACATCAGTTCCTTCATCAGCTCATCGTCCTTCTCGTCGTAGGGATTCTGCAGCAGATCGAGGACTACAGTGTGCACACCCACATTCCTTAGGAGACGCTGTTCATGCTTGCGCGGCTTCACCACCGATGATCCGTGGCCGTAGCCAGAGGCCGTGACGCAGAATTTGTTCATTCGCATCAGGATCTCCTTGACCTTGCGGTACTCGTTGCGCTGCTCCTGCGACAGAGCCGCATTGTACTCCACATTGACGGCATCTCCGGCAGGATCTGTGCCCCCCAGCTCGTCCGTGGCCTTGGCCTTGTACACCCACAGCTCGGACTTCTCCACACTCTGCCGTAGGATATCCAAATCAGATTTGATCTGCTTGTACGACTCCACATCGCTGTCCGAGACGAGAAGTTGCACCTGCAAGGGGGCAGATAATGGTAGTCGTTAGAATCTGTTTGGTTTTCCTTGGAGGTTTCGTTTTGAAAATATCATGGGTACATACAAAATCAAAAGAGCGTTCAGTACGGTATGCGGAATACGTCCACTTTTGTTAGTTTTTTATATAGTTTTTGGTGTGGTTTTAGTAGTTTTGTTATACATATGAAATACGATTGTACACGATATATAGTGATTCGATTCGATCGATATATATATGATGGTTATTATAGAGAGAGATTGAGAGAGTTAGCGCATGCAAACACAAGAGAAAAGATGAGTACGAGATTAGATCGATTAAAGTGTTAGTTGAGTTTCGAAAGCTACGTATAAGATCTACGGCATGCCGTAGGACTACAATGCTCTTCCAAATTTAACATATGAATGATATAATGGCAAATGGGTAGATGATGGCTCTAATAAATTATGGATCTCTAAATCAGCGGTGGGCACGTGCTTGCTCCCACATGACGGGCCAGATTGATGCTTGACTCGAGACGCACAAGCGATAAATGCAAAAGAGAATGCCCGAGAATGGGACCAGCCACATACATAGATTGTGCATGACGCGGCATTGTATTGATGCTCGACTCGAGACGCACAAGCGAAAAGTGCAAAAGATATTCCCGAGAATGGTGCGAATCAACATACACATATGTCGTCTTAAAGACCCGGAATAGTGATGCTCGACTTCAGTTTCGGTTTTTGTTGTTGGATTGCCTTCAAAATCAAAAACGCCTGCCCACCGCTGGCTACAAATCTTACAAATTCTAGACATTACACTTAATTCTCGAGCATTCATTTTACTTTAACAACATTAAATTCTACTTTCTTCATTATATCCTTGCAAAAGCATTGAACAATCGAAAAACAATGATAAAATGTAATCTCTCTCTCCCTCTGATGAACACACACCTGTCGAAAGGCCTGCAAGACCTCCTGGCGCTGGCTAAAATGCCGGAAAAGCAGATGCAATGCACCCGAAACCAACGGCGCGTAGTCGTGCATTATCAGATGGAGGAGTACGCGCAGAAAAGTGCGTCCGCCCTGGCCATCCAAATCCAGGTTGGCCGCATCGCTGCGCTCGCAGTCAAAGATCCCCTCCGCCTGTACGCCAATGGACTCCAGGTCGATGTTCTTCTGACGCGCTGCTGTGGCGGCTGCAGCCGCTGCTGCAGCAGCAGCCATGGACTCTGCGTTGGCCATGGGATCGCTGGGATCATTGGGTGTGCTCAAAGGGGATGGCTGTGCTTGTGACTGTGGCTGGGGCTGTGGCGTGCCACACTCTCCTCCATTCGTGGCGGCAGCGGCCACATCGGATTCATCAAACTCCCGCTTGAAGATGGACAGCAAGCAGCTGATTCTGTAATCCAAGCGCACATCCAGTATGAACTGCAGTATCTCGATGATCTTTAGTTTGGTGTCCATCACCAATGGATACTCCTTCATTAGTTGGGACACACTCTTGCGCTGCTGCAGGGCCATTGAAGGGGCAGCAATGGCCTGACCCACGGATCCCAGGGCCAACGATGTCATCACCGTATTTATGTCTCCAATGGAACGCAGGACTCCACCTTCAGCTGTAATGTGGGGGAAAATCGAAATATATAAATGAGAGGCTACGGCTTTTCCTTTAGATCTTTGATGAATGATTACCCTCTGCTTTTGTCTCCTCTTCGACAGCTTGTCAATGAAAATACCAATCAAAATGACAAATGAACAAAACTCTAAGATATATATCCATTCTTTGGCGGATACTTACAATCAATATCTGTGCTAGCAAAGGCTCCACCCGTGGAAGTATCCGACACACAGTCCAGAATGGAGAGCAGCGTCTTGGTTAGCCTCAACAGATCACTGAAGCTATAGAAGCCAAAGTAAATCAAATCTCTGGCTAGTTTTACTACCTAAAAAATCAAGAATAAACCATTCAGTTAGAGATCTTAGTAGATCTTTATAGCCTCTCTGTCGATTCGCCCACCTCAAATGTGAGTTTATTTTGCTCTTGATCGGTAAAAGCCACACTTTGGTGGCCACATTGCACAGATAGTTCTCCACAAAGGCAATGGTCGTGTTGAATTTGGCCCGACATGCCTGTTTGTTCTGATCCGGTTGCTGATTTTTCCCATCGTAGCTAAAAGAAAGAAGAATCAGAACTGGGGGAACCATTATTCTGGGGTTTACTCACTCCATGATGGACATCTTTGTGTGTATTTCACTCCATAGACGCGCATATTTCACAGGCGTAACTGGCTCCTGGGGATCACGATCCACATGCAAATGCAGCATCAGACGACAGAAGGAGGCACGCAGCTCGTAGGGCATCGTCTCATCCGACATGCATCTGCAAAACGTTACAGAATAGAAGGAAAGTCTAAATTTTCTTCAAACAAAACTCACTTGAGAATCAAATCAATGTCCAGTCGAGGGGAAAGTTCATTTAGGGCCAGGTACTGGCGATTCAAGCACATATTGGAGAACAGATTCAACTGATGGCGATAATAATTCAGGATAGCCGCATCCTGCTCAGAGCCATCGGCCACTGAATCGGCCAGATCTGCCATCGATCGAGAGGTCTAAAAAAGAGAGAATTATAATCATCTAATGCTGCATCGCATTCCCTCTGCCCCTCACCGGTTGGCCTGTCCATTTCAAATGTATTTCGTATTTATCGCCCGGCGACATCAGCTCTTCATCTTCATTCAAACTCGCGCTATCCCACGTTGTGGTGGTGGATGTGGACTGCACATCGGAACGATCCTCGTCATCGCCTGCCACTTCGGTGAGCGTGGCCAGGCACACATCCTCGGTAGTGCCTTTGTAGCAGCGCACCAGGGTCGTACTGCTCTTCAGGGCCTTCACCTGCGTCTCGATGAGTATATCCTTGTTCTTATCGCTGAGGACACTCTTGCAGATGAGCTCCTGAGTGACGGCAATGGCCTTGCGATTCGACACACACAGATCGGACAGATAGTCGAGGAAACGCGAGTCCCAGTTGTGCATATTCTTACGCACAAGACCCACAAATGTCTCAATCTCGGCGGCAGTGATGTGCTTCTCCAGCAACTTGCGATTGTTGTGCAGCAGCGCGGTGATGGTGTCCTCGGCCAGGATGTCGTAGCCGATCTGTTTCTGCATCAAGCCAAAGTGCTTGGCTATGTATTCCTGATTCTTGCGATAGTCCTGTTGCGACAGTCGCAGTATGCGGTAGCATAGCCTAAAGATGTTCTTGTACGGCGCGTTCTTTGGATCCCCGAGCTCATCCAACCTGAGGAATGGACCATCTCCTGCGGTGTGCTCCTGGAAAGGTCCCTGCAGTATCTTGAACAGCTGCTTGAGTATGTACTGCTCCCGCAGCAGCTTCTGGCGGTCCCTGATTGGATTCTTTATGGTAAACTCCAATGCCTTAGTCTTGTTCTGCTCATTCTCCATCCCGGCTATAAAGTAAACAATATCCTGCAACAGGGAGATCAACGCCCGCCGCTCATTGATTGAAATGCTGCCATTGTCCAGCTTGCTGGTGACCAGCGCCAGCACCTTGCACGCATCGTTGGCAAAATCCAAATCACGCACTTCCACGGGCGAGACGGGTATCAAGGCAAAAGCCTCCTTGTCCTCTTTGATGGGGGAACAGCAGACCTTCGACATCACCGGCTTGTCGTCGTCTGCATCGATGGGTATCGATGTGGCATGCACCCACGTGTTCGAGCAGATGTGCTGCAGCCGCACGTAGCTGGATTGTGGTACCAAACTGTCCGGTCGGGCCATAGTGGTGGCGTCCAGCACAAAAACCGAGGCAATGTCAGCGGAATAGGGTACGGAAACGAGTCGATATTGCTTGCCTTTGGGTTTTTCTGGAAAGCAAAAAGGAGATCGATTATAGGAAGCCTCTTTTAAGGGTTGATCCTCACCATTTAGTGTAGAATTCATTGTAGAACTCAATCCCGAATCCTTGCTGCATTCCCCCAGCAGCAGTTCATGTGCCGCCACCGCAGAAGCAGAGATTCCTGCGGCCACATCCACCTCTGCTTCTGCGGCCAGATAGTGTCCCGTGGCCAGATGCTTGAAGCGGTAGAGGGAATTCCAATCGCCTGCTCCACCGCGGCACGAATCATGCTGGACCACTTCAATCTCCCAAAGGGCCTTGCTGCTGGTCGCGGCCGTGGCACTTGTGCGTCCTGTGGTACGCAGAAACACATGATACTGCTTCTTGTACTCGTCCATGGTGAGGAATTTCTCCTGTTCCGCATGAAACAAACGCACGACATCGCCTCCCTTGAGTATGTGCTCCTGGTTCTCCTTGTGCTCCATAAACAAGGAGATTTTCCACGATGTGGACGAGTTCAAAACATTCACCTCCTTGCAACCGGGATTGTCGGGCAGCTCGTAGCTGGCCGCCACATGCAGGTTCTGCTGATCGGCATTCACCGGACTGAGTATCACCTTGTCCCCCACCACCACATAGTCCCCAATGGAGCGGAGTTTATAGAACGGCTTGATGTAGAACCAGGAGCCCTCGTTCCCATTCGCATCCAGATACACACGCATCGCATTCTTCTCGAGCAGCGAGGGCAGTCGCTTGTTCACAGTCAGATACTTGTTGGACTTTAGATGAAGGAGTTGCACCACAGCGCGGCCATATTGGATGGATGTGCCCAGCAGTTTCTTGTTCTCCGTTTCGTTTTGTTTCTTTTCAATCTCTGCCGCGTGCTACAAATAGAAGGGGACACAATCTTTAAGAAAAACTCTTCCTTGGGCCTCGTCTCTCATTTTTCACTTACATGCAGTCTCTTGAGCAGATTGGGATCTGTGTTGGAGCTCGCTGATTGTTTGGCTGCCTTCCAGAACTGCTTCTGCGCGGAATATCGATTCATTGGACATATTTTGATCAAGCAATCTAACGGGATAAAGATAAATCATTAGGGATTCAATGGGGTTTCCTTTTTCCAACAACTTACCTCGAAACTTTTTGGGCGGACAACTCAAGTCCCCCGCCTCAGGGCATACAACTGTGCGATCATCCACCAGGCTGTCGAAGGGGGAGACGTTTAGTGGGAGATCTCCTTCATTTCAAAGGACACTTACCCAAGTGTGCTCAAGAATCCGCAAACGCTGCCCTCTGCATACAGGGAGACAATGTCCCCCAAGTGCAGGAAGCTCGCAGAGCCAATTATATTGTCGCCCATGCTTTGTTTTGGTGGGGCGGGAGGGCCCAGAGAGTGCCAGAGGAGGGATGTGTATGTGTGTGGTGTGGCCCCCGGGGGTTCTCTGCCTCTCTGCCTGTCTCACGTGGCTCTCGCTCTAGTGGCTTCTAGGGTCTTCTCGTGGCTTTTGTTGTTGGCTCGGTTACGCGAGTTAATTGCAATGATTTGTCCTCCTCTCGTTATGTCCTGAGGGGGTTTCATAGAAAAGAGAACAAACATTACATTTGCGATATGGTCAAAGGGGGAATGGTTGATGCTTAATGCTATAAACAATTTAGAATCGATTTTGGTTGGGTTTGAAGTAGCATTAAATTATATACAATTGAAATGCAATTAAACGATAAATTAATTAGTAGAAAATGATTTTATTATCCCATTAACCCCTCAAGAGCACGTTTAAGGTCATTTTTATGGGTTTTAATATCTATTAAAACTCTTTAGAATCAAGTCAAATGTTTCTTTTTCTTTCATTTGTTTAAACATTTGTTTATGCCCACAGCCACACACTTTTGTAGCATTTTTAAGCATCTTTTAATTGGGAATAAGGTCAACAAATGCGAAAGAATTTTATAGGTCAATAATATCATATGTTCTCTCTCACTTCAAGTGTTTAGTCCTTGGTTTTAGTACCTAAAATCTCTATTTTTCTCTTTTCTGAAGAATAATGTACTCCTAAAATGATATCTCAGTTCGCTCAGTTGATAAAAGATTTATGTAGATGTATAGTACATACACATCTGTGTCTATGAGAATTTACAACCTGTTTTAGCCTTCCATAACTGTCTTTAATCTTTCCTTTTTCTAGATTATATTTATAGTTCCCATTTGCGTCCATTCTTTTATCTTATTTGTACAATGAAATGCATATTTTGGTTATACAAGTATTTTCCATGAAATTCAAGTGGGAAAGATCCCTCAAAGAAATCCAATTTTACCAAGAGAAAACTCTTTATTTTCTACAAATTGATGTCATATATTTTTGCTGATTATATAGATTTATATAATCCCTAATTGGTTACACCCTGTAGTTCCAATCGTATAAAAAGCTTTACTCTCAGTGGGGGTTATTTTGTTCAATTATGTAAGTATTTTGTTGTTTTTTTCGGTGCCACCGAGTGATAAAATATTTATGGACCGACCTCCCATTTGAACAATTTGTGGCGCCACCACCCAACATGGCTTTACTGTCTGTAATGGTAACCACCCTCCGGAGACAAGTGCGGCCAGTGTGGGGTGCCACCCTCTCATTCCTTTCACTTCTTGGGGACACTCCGGCGTATGCTTAATGCTTCCAACAAACATTTCCATTCCGCCGACACTTTTTCCTCATTCCATGGACTGTTTTTACCCGTTGCCCGGACTGGTTTTCCAATTCAAACAGTTGTCGCTTTTAACGATTTTTGTTGGGAGCGTGTAGTATGCTTTTTATGATTTCTTTCCCCAATTGTCTGTAGATAATGGCTGCATTACGAATGAGTACAGAAATTATTCTAAGGGAACATTCGTATCTACAGAGCATTGCCATTGTTTTGCATGACTTTCAAGGCATCGAAACCCACACAAGTTTTCTGAAGGGGGTTTTCTTGTTTGAACGAATCTCTCAGCAAGTGGTTCACAAGTTTTTCAGTAAAATGTAAGCGAAAGTTGGCGTATGAGAAAAGTTTCCCCTCCTTTGAAGTAGATGTTTGAATAGGTTGCAGGGTCAAAAAAGGTATATTTCGTATAAATGTACATATTTTTAGCTAACGATAAAAGAAAATAATTGAAAATCACATAACATTGAAAATCTCAAAGTTTAAACAATTTCATTCTATCGTTGAAACGCATACACGTATATATTTTGCAGTACCTACTAATCTTGATCTTTAAAAGTAATTACAAAAATATACGAAAAATATAGTATGCCTAGTGCTTCCCATTGCATGTGGCAATTATCAGATTGTTTACTTCCCGTTACCCACTATTTTTAGTGTGTACTAATTATACCCAAAGTTTATATTGCACAATATTTAAGTGATTCCCAAAGTACTTTTATTACTTCCCTCAAAATTTAAAAATTTTTGTCTAGAATTATTCGTGGAATTCGGAAACATAATTTGTTTAAATTATTTAAAATGTTTTTATAGATAAGAAATGTGTATTTTTAGGAGTAGACATTCTATACCATTTTTATACAATTTTTCCAACAATTTAATCTTTGGGCACATAGATTGTAAAAATTATGCTTCAAAATTCTGGTTTTTAAAAAAACTATGAGACAATAAAAAGCGAAGTTCAGTTAAATTTCATCAACTTTTGAGCTGATTTTAAAAGATCTATGACCCTTTCATCATACTAAAGTACCCTCGACATCCTGCCACAAAATCTACTTCGTTGTCCTGAAAAATAAACAGGACATTATTTATTTATAGTTTCGAGTCCAAATTTACTGCAAATGGCAACACTCATTTCGGCGTTTTAGCTGCCGAAATCTTTATTTATTTATTTTATTATTGCTGTCCATATATCATATGGAATATACCATGATGAAATGATCCATGTTTAACGGTTTCTTTATTTATTTTGGATTAATTTGAAGCTTAAGAGGAATACCCAGACAGCATACAAATTTAGCCATGGACAGTCTTAAAGAGGGATTAAACTCATGGGGTTTTCGAATCCAAACAATCATATGTCAAAAGATGGGACCCATAATCCCCGATATGATGTATGGCTTAAAGTTAATCACTTTCATTGACAGCGGCAGTCACTTTAAGCCCCTGTCTTTCAAAGGCACTTTTCCCGCCGAAATGTAGAGACATTCGTCAGAAGTCGCAGCACAGACTTTATCTTGGAGAATAGCCGACGACCTGGCTAATCCCCTCCTACATATTTATATCAGGAAATACCCGAATAATTTGTATTACGACAAGAAAATAGGGTAACCAAAATCAAAATTATTATTATATTCAAAGATGTTTATAAAGAAGCATAAAACCAATTAGAAAAAAACCAGACAGACAGACAGACATATGTACAGGAGGAATGGAAACTATATCGGCCCTGGCAACAGATGCTGAGCAACAATTTAATACCAAAACGTTTCTCCATGTTCTTAAGAAGAAAGGTCCAACCCAATATAAAGTAATTTTATTAAAATGGGTATACTTTAAAATTTTAACATTTTTTTTTCTTCCAACTTCAAACGCGAATTTTGGAATGCATAAAACTACTGAAAATATAAAAAAAATTTTAATGAGGGAAACAAACATATAAGTTTTTGAGACAAAAAGAGAGGTATAAAATAAAAATTTTCTTTGATTTTATTTTAAATTCTTAGGTGTATTAATTAAACAAAAAAGGTCAAAATTTTGCAGTACCTACTAATCTTGATCTTTAAAAGTAATTACAAAAATATACGAAAAATATAGTATGCCTAGTGCTTCCCATTGCATGTGGCAATTATCAGATTGTTTACTTCCCGTTACCCACTATTTTTAGTGTGTACTAATTATACCCAAAGTTTATATTGCACAATATTTAAGTGATTCCCAGAGTACTTTTATTACTTCCCTCAAATTTAAAAGATTTTTGTCTAGAATTATTCGTGGAATTCGGAAACATAATTTGTTTAAATTATTTAAAATGTTTTTATAGATAAGAAATGTGTATTTTAGGAGTAGACATTCTATACCATTTTTATACAATTTTTCCAACAATTTAATCTCTTGGGCACATAGATTGTACAAATTATGCTTCAAAAATTCTCATAAAAAATATATGAGACAATAAAAAGCGAAGTTCAGTTAAATTTCATCAACTTTTGAGCTGATTTTAAAAGATCTATGACCCTTTCATCATACTAAAGTACCCTCGACATCCTGCCACAAAATCTACTTCAGTTAATAGAAAAATAAACATTTACATTATTTATTTATAGTTTCGAGTCCAAATTTATGCAAATGGCAATACTCGTGTGTAGTTTTAGCTGCCGAAATTTTTATTTATTTATTTTATTATTCCCGGTGCATATATCATATGGAATATATTATATATGAAATGATCAATATGAGTGTTGCTTTTCGTTATTTATTTCTGGTGATTAGTTGAAGCTTAAGGGAATACCCAGACAGCATACAAATGAGTAGCCGCTGGACAGTCTTATGGAGGGAGCTCGCTCATGGGGTTTGAGGGGAATACGGGAACACGAATTGTCAGCAGATGTGAGCCATAATCCCCGATTGATGTATGCTTAAAGTTAATCACTATCATTGACAGCGGCAGTCACTAAAGCTGTCTTTTCTGGCACTTTTCCCACTTCACGACTTTCGTCAGAAGTCGCAGCAGAGGACTAGCAACGACAGCCGCCGACGACCTGGCTAATCCCCTACTACATATTTATATCACTGAAATACTTTTAATAATTTGTATTACGACAAGAAAATAGGGGTATCAAATCAAAATTATTATTATATTCAAAGATGTTTACAAGGCGAAGCATAACTAATTAGAAAACCAACCAGACAGACAGACATACATATGTACATATGTACATACATATAGCAACTATATCGGCTTGGTTATTGATGCTGAACAACAATTTATGGGGTCAGAAACGCTTTCTTCTGGCTGTTACATAGGTCCACACCAATATAATATACCTCTAAACTCTTTGAGTTCCAGCTAAAATGAATCAAAACAAAGGCAGAAAACTAAAAAGTCCCCGTTCGTTATTCCATATGCTTCACACAAGGGTTCGTATGGATTTTTTGGCTGTGAGAGTAAGTAGCTGAAAAAAAGCCTGTTGTTGTTGCTGAGAGCAATGAGAGAGCGGCAAAAGAATTGGAAGAGTACTCAAAGCGGACGAGAAATAGCGATGCTTGTGAAATGAGTTGATCTGCGGACAGAAAACAGCAACAAAGTGAAACTGCTCTACGCTCGCACAAGATAATCGTCGCCACATCTGCTCTCTTTCGGGGACCATCTGTTTGTCAGTATGCATGCAAACGTGCAGAACCATGATGAAATGATACAAAGTAGTCCGCAACGCGCTCTCTTTTCGGGTCTTATTTTACTCAGTACCAGTGCTGCCGATTACGCTTTTTTCCCGCCAGATCTTGTTTTTGAAGACCAAATGCGGAAAATTTTTTTAATATTTTTTTTATAAATGTGTTTGGCTTTTGTATAGCTTTTTTTGATGTTGCCACCGATTACATAAAAAGTAAGAAAATGTGGCCGGTTCGTCATTATTTTTTAACGATATTTGCCAATACTAGTTTACCAGATAATATTTTTTTGAAAATTTTCAGGTTCTTTTTCTTTAAGTTAGAAACAGCTTTTTTTCTGATAAGTTGGCAGCCCTGCTCTATACTCAGCTATCTTCGTTCTTCTCTCTCTCTCATCAAACATGGCGTCAAAGCGCTCTCAGTAGGGCTGAGCATAAAATGGGAAGAGGGAAGAGAATTGCGCTAGAATGTGTATTGGGTGCCAAGAGAGAAGCAAGCTCGCAAATGAAAACAACTGCAGTTAGCCGGAGACGCTAGAAAGTGAGAAGAAACCTCAAACATATTTAAAGATTGTAATCAGTAGCCGGTAGAACCATAATCTCCGCAAATCGACAAACGTTTCCTTCTGAAGCTGAACTGGAAACTGGCTGGCACATTTATTTCCACTGGACGGACTGGCAAATAAAACATCGATATAATTCATTCACCCGTTCTCTTTGCTGTTGTGTTTTGTTCGTGTTTCTGCTTCAAAATGCTGCCAAATCTGCCAACTGAGATCATTGACAAACTCTTTGGATACCTCAAAGAGAAGGACAAACTGAAATTGGCCCAAGTAAACAAACGACTTGGATGCGCCTTTGCGTACCACGCTAAACAAAAATATAAGTCACTTTTCGTCTGGGAAGAAAGATATACACATGAGAACTATACAGACGACGAGTTACGAGTTATTCTGTCATTTTGCGGATCAACTGTTGATTTTATTTTAATACGATGTACTACGGTTATGGATCAACTTGGAGAGCTCATAGAAAAGTACTGCATCAACCTCAGATATGCCAATTTGAAGATAACAAATGAAAATTTCAACGCGCTTAAACGTGTTTTAAACATGACATGCATAGACGCGCTTTGCTTAGATGGTTCCGATTATCGCGGAGCGGATCTGCTCCAGCACGTAAATCCATACTGTAAAAATTTGAAGTTAGAGAACATTTCGATGGCCCAGGGTAAGAATTTTAAGCTACTGATACGAAGAGAATTTCCTTGACAAGTGCTTTAAATTTGTTTCAGAGCAACACATAAAGGAACTAGTACACTTGGAAAAATTGAATGTGCAATCGTACAATGTACGAAATATTTTCGAAATATGCTCCCATCTTCCAAACCTTCGCGAATTTACTACTAACAATTTTGAGTATCCCTCAGATCTAAAACAGGATTACTTATATTCTGAATTGGAGGCGCTGACACTTATGTATTTTGAAATTCAATTGGACTTGCCAGTATGTCCGAAACTCAAAAAGTTGACATTACTTTTTACTGTATGTTACGTTGAAAACATTGGTGACATTATTTCAAAGTACGGAAACACACTGGAGTATCTAACTTTATCGCCTGACGATGGCCAGGACGAATTCTATGCGGAGCATACAATAATAGTTCTCAGAAAATGTAAGCGCTTGCAGTTTATCAGCTCCAGAAATTCAATTATACGACACTTATTCGTCGAATTTCTGGCGTCGTTTATTACCGTTTTAAAAGAAAATGGTTTTAACACAGAGAGACGTCTTCAGCTGGAAGGGGACCACACTAAAGTTAATGAGCTTAAGCTGGAATTAGTGAGTGTTTGCTTTTTACTGAAATTTTACTGAAATTGAAACGATTTTTACTATTGCAGATGGGAAAATTCCCAAACTCCGAAGTGTGGAACTTGATTACATTGGGTCAATTCAACCGCAAATGATGGGAAAATATATTTTTAAGAATACTGAAAATGCATAACTCATTTGAGAATAAAAATTGAATACAATATTAATTTATAAATTAATTGTTCGCAACCCAAATAAAACTTATCAGTCTACCCTCTTGAGGTACGAGGATGGATGCCATGCGTGCGAGCAGGACGTAAATATACGTGAAATGAAATGACGAAGAGTCCCGTTTGTTTGCCGACACGATCGTTGGACAGAAAAAAGCAACAAAGTGCAACTCCGCTAGGCGCGCGTTGTTGTTTTTGTTGCTGAGAGAGGAGAGAACAATGGAAGCAAGGAATTGATAAGAGAATATGCCATGGTGTGAAACAATTGCGAGAGTGTATTGCGTGTGAGAGGATCGAAGTAGACGAAAAAGAAGAAGAAGAAGGGGATAAGAGAATTGTGACTGCCTCCGTTAAACAAAGGTTTAATACTCTATGAAAGGCGTTACATACCCGCTGGGAACATGTTTTGGAACATCACTTATGGTTAATCATTCATTAATCATTAATCATTATAAAAGCCTCCCAACGTTTGGAAACAATTATTGTACTCTTTGAAAGGGTATACACTTTAAGAGTAGGTTCTGGAGCACTATTGACATTGCATTAATGCAATCCTTAACCCCAAGAACCTATTAAAATGTGCATACCCTCCTTTTTTACCGTTCTCCTAGGGTGTTAATTCTCGTGTTATTAGCATAAGCCTCTCGTAGTTCAACTTCCTTTACGGCATACCAATGCCAGCTGAGTGAAGGAAATGAAAAATTCATAAATTTCTCTTCTCCTTAGAACCGGCCGGCCACTTTATGGAGGTCGGTGGTCCCCCCAGGAATTCACCCAAATCCGGCTCAGAGCAGAGAGTGGGCGTTTTGGGGGGAGTCGCAGAAGGAGATGATTGAAGGCAGGAAGGCACAGCAGCTGCTTCCTGCCTTCAAATAAAGCTTCAGCTCTAGCCACAGCCACAGCAACAGCTCCATGTCCCCACAACCCCACCAACATCTCAGCTTTTCCTACCCTTCCATCACCTTTCCCTGAGCAGCATATCAATTATTTTTTGTTTGTTTTGTGTTTGTCTTCAGCATTTTCACGGCATTTTCCCGGCAGGCGGATTGAAATCTGTTTTAACAGCATGTCAATTATTTTGTTATCACAATTGCTCCTCCTCCTGGCCTTCCTCTTGCTTTTGCGGACAATTCAAATGGGATTTATTTTGAATATACATTTTTTAGCTAGCGGCGCCTCAATTAAAATCACAATAATCCAGCGATTTCTCCCCACAACAAGATTGGGCGTGGAGAGGGCGGTAGATAATATAGATATAGATACAAACACACACACACACACACACACACGAATGTATCTATGACTCGGTATTTCAGATATTTTTCCGCTTTTTTTTATTTTGTGGGTGGCGGAAGCTGAAGCTGGGGCCGCCGCCACACGAAGGCTTTTCGCCCCGTAGAATCTCTCCCTGTTTCTGTTTTTCCAGGTGTACATTTTCAACTTACAAATTTCAAGTAAACACAAAAAATAGCATTCCATTTGTTCGGGTACGCGTGATTTTTATAATAAATAACAATCTTCAATGAATAATTGCTATGGGAAATTCTTTTCTTTGCGCGTAAGGGGCAACAACAGCACTTTGAAGTGGGGATTTGTCTTATTTTTTGAGGAAACACGGCCCCCAGAGATACGAACCGACGACCTATAAACGTCTAGCGCCTAAATGAAAATGCTGGAAAAAGTTCTCTATGGAGCAACAAAAAGCTCAGGCGACAAGCTTTTGCAGAGCTTTAACCGCCGAAATGTGCCGCTTCTGCTCCGATTTTGAGTGGGTTTTCCTTTAGATTTGGACTCGGTAAGCAAAAGCACTTTTCCTTTCATTCATGGGGCTGCTATCCCGGAGTCTACGCATAAACGCTTGGAATTAGCCTTGTTAGTGCTGCTGTTGCTGCTGCTGCTTCTGCTGCTGCTTCTGCTGGTAGTAGTTTTTGCTGGCAGTTGGGAAATTAGTTTGACTTTTGCTTTGTGCCTTCGCCTGAGTGAGTGGTTCTAACCCCCTGCCAACGGCCCCCTGTTGCTTCTTGTGCAAATTTGATTCATATATGATTTCCTTTTGTTCTTAGGTTCTCTCATGCGATTACAAAGACTTGACTTGGCTTGGGCCCTGGCTTAATGCGATTGCACTTGCCGCCGGGTCAGGGTCGTGGCTCAAGAGGGTTTTTGGCCTCTTGTTTTAGTGGATAAATATGTACGAGTATATCATAAACATAGAGACAACTCATGTTAGACATAAGATAAGTGCATGCAAAGGTAAATCTTTATTATAGTAATATATCAATGTTATTTCCGCTATTAGAAAAAGCGAAGATACATCCACATAAATACATATAGAGAAAAGGAAAGAGAGACATGTCTTGATCAGCGGTGGGCAGGCGTTTTGTTAATTTTGGAACCAGTCCTACGTTACGTGGGAGCGATGTGGGAGAAGTTAAGAACAAGGACGCGCTGGCCTAGATAGAATCAGAATAAATACATATGTAGTTTATTGGTTTATTTATGCTACAAATTAATGTCTTCTTTCAAACAGATATCATTTAAATTATGGGAAAAATCCTAAGACCAATTATGGTTTACGTTATACAGTTTTTATTTTTTACATTTTATTTTAAATTTTTATAAATGTAACAAATGCAACTTTCAAATATTCGTTTCCTCTAAAAGCAGTTAAAAAACACTTGCACATATAACTCATAATTAAATACTTCGTTTATTTAATAAATTAGATTTATTCTTCTTTAAAAATAACCATTTTTATTATTATTATTAATTAATTTATTATTATTTTTTTTTTTCTTGTTCTCCTATTTATTATTAAACATATATTTCCCTTCAAAAAACGAACCTCCAAACAACACACACTGATACACATTGTGACCTTTCCCGTCACATCGTTTAGCCGGCGACTAAAATTAAGTTATAATTTAAACAAAATCGCATGACTCCCCCGATGTTAGCAGCTATCGGGCTGTCAAATTAGACAGAAATGATAATCATCGAGTGCTCAAAAGGCAATCAATTAAGTGGATGGTTAAATGGTTTAACTATCGTATCGTACGCGGATTCGTATTGGGTCACAGAACAGAAAACACTTCACATGCAGCCGGGAAAACCATGAAAATCAGCCAAGCAACTAAACGAAAAGCTCTCTCGGTGGCGATAAGTGGAGCGTGGAGCGTGGAGCGTATCACATGCGTGGGAACCGCTGCGAAAGAGCCACAAGTGGCCCCGGGTGGGGGCGCCGCCAAACGTCGCTGCAAACGCAAACAGAGGCAGCAGCAGAACAGCTGTTTCAAACACGTGTTCAAACAGCTGGAGAGACGAAGGAAAACAGCAAAGAGTAAAGCACAAAACAAGAGATGGATTGGATGGACAATTTGTTTACATGCGCCAGGCGCAGGCGTAGCTTAGCTTTCAAGAAGCTTTCAAAGGAGCTTAAAGCATGCAAGCTTCAGGAGAGTGGAAGAGAAAGTTTAAAGGGATTTTCAGTTGTAGAGCAAGGCGCAAAGCGCCAACTTGTGCCCATCGAAAGGAAAGAATCTCGGTTCACGGAACGAAGTACTCGAGTCCTCCGAGGCGGAGTCTGTCGAACGGAAGCCTTGCCTTGCCTTGCCTTGCCACACGGTGCGTATGGCAGCAGCATCCTTCGAAGAGAGAATGTATCCTATTCTGTGTGTGATTTTTGTGTGAAGCGAAAAGCTCTCAGGCTTTTATTCAGATGTTAAAATAGAAAAAAATAAAATATAGAAAAATAGAGTTTTCAAAATACAACAAATTTCCTGTACAAAATAAGGATACGATACGGTGTATCCCTGTGCGTGTGTGTTGAAAGTTCTATGCGCCTCTCTTTATCTGTGTGTATGTGTGTGTGTGCGCAAAAAGAATAGAGAAAGCAAAGCATCCCGTAGGAGTGGCACACAAAAGTGTTTGCATAACTTAAAGCCCTGCCTGCTGCCACTCCCGCCCACTCCCTTGCCCAGTGCTGCTGCTGCCCCTCCAGCCAATAACTTGATTAGAGGCGACTCTCCAACCCCACCTCGAAAAACCTATAAAAGTGAAGTTAAAAGTGAAAGCAGCAAAAGGATAAGGATATGGATTTCATAATGGACATGGATATGCGGCCATTGTGAGGCAGTAAAGTGACTGCAAATAGTGACTTCTTTTCGCTGAAAGGCGTGGCTGCTGGCTCTGGTATCTATCTCCTTCATTCATAATGGACCCCTCAATGGCCGCCCAATGCATTGTCTGGTGCGTCATCGTTGGTGTTATCATCATCATTGTGGTCATCTTCATCTACATACTGTACCTGTGGGTCCTGGCGCCTTTCTTCGATAAAATATTGTATCCCCAGCAAAGAAAACCACGCAATTCCACTTTTCAAACGAAAACAACATTGGTCGATAATGATCCAAGATTAATGCAACATTTTAATCGTTCCTGGTTATCGGATAATGTGTCAAAAAGTGGTTATGATTGACAAAAGAACGGTTTTTTCGCAAGCACAAAATATATTTTCATGGGAAACTGCTGAAAATGTTTCGAGGGCGTATCTTCTTTTCGTTATTGAAGTTTAAGAAGGTTTTCTAAATTTAACAATAAAGGGGATTTTCCAAAGAATGTAAAGATTCCATTTGTATTCTATGCATCTACTCATATCATCTCTTAAAAATAAATACCATGTTATTTAGGATTACAAAAGAAAAGGTTTCTTTTAATGGAGAGCTCCACTGAGCATATATCAAGCTCCATGCATTCTAACTGCTCCCATTGCTTTCATATGATGATTATTGATGGCTTATTGATGCAAAAGAGAATACCCGAGAATCCAACTACAATATACATATGTACATGTCGTGTGCATGACGCGGTACAATAATGATCGACTCTAGAATCGAGGGATCAAGGCACAATCCAACGTCAAAAAATAATTAATCCCTTAACCATTACTTGTGCCATATTCTCTGATTCCCTCCTCTCCTCCCTGAAGCCGAGAGCAAACAATCCTCCCACATATATTCTCTATTTGTTTGGTTCCAAACCCAAATAGTTGCTCAAGCCCATCGAATCGAAGCGAATCGAGCAGCTGGCCATAAAGCACTTATCCCGAACAATAAAGAGAAAATAAGAATAAAAAATGGAGACCATCAATGGTGCAAGGCTTGAATTCATGCACAGAATTGGCCCCCTGGCTCAAAGGTCCTGTCATCAGGAGTCTGCATGGGTCGGGAATTTGGGGATGCAGTGAAGCGGAATAGGGCTCTGGCTCATATTGTACGTACATATGTTTTGGCAATTCGTGTGTGAAAAATTCTTGGGGAAAATTGCCTACGAAAATACGAGTATGGCTGTAGAATACACAAAAAAATATCAAATGGAATTGGGAACACTTTAGCGAAAGTCCTGGGCTGCTGGACGGACATCCTTGACATGGTTATTGGCTTAGATGGCTTTCCCTTCTAAGCCACGAAACGGGGCACACAAAGAGCACAATGAATTGGGGGCAAGAAAAAGGGATAAAAGGTTAAAGCAACAGGGCGTGGATGCAAGGAAGGACTCCCAGACAAAGTTCAAAAAGTTCTGGCTGGGCTGGGGGCTTTCTTGATTGAAGCTTTTGTCTGCTGCCAGACGACAACGAAGACGATGACTCTTTGGGGAGTTGTTCAACTTGGGGCATGCCACTGAAAGAGGAGCACATAAAACAATTCCCATTTATATATTTTTCACAAATTAAATTATCTTAAAATTGCCCAGGTCGATCCATTCGGAACTCAAGGATATCATTTTTCTGTTTAACAGTTAAACAGCATCCGATCTGCCTTCACAGAAATTCATTTGAAATTCAATTTGCAATTCGATGGACAATGGAAAAAGTCAAACAATTTGCCCTCGCTCCTGCTGGGCCTTCATTAAAAAGTATCTGTCTCTATCTCTCATTTCAATGGAAAAATAGAAAACGACAAATGGAAAATCGAAAACCGCAAATATTTCAATAAAGCTTTTAATCAAATGCAGGCCGCCGATGTCGAGCATGAGATTCGCTTCCATTGTTGTCCAACTGTCAGTTCAAATTACACTGAAGCCACCGCCACATCCATATCCACACATTGCCACTCGCTTTGGGTGGTGGCGTGGCCAGCGGCAGTCAGCTCTGTGGGCTCTCCTCCTGCCACATGCAATCAAGCTCGGAAACTGCAGTACCACCCCCCTCCCTTAGCCCTGAAAGCGGCAATGAAAATTAAATGAAATGTTAGCCACGGCACGTAGTTCGTACGCTATGTTAAATAGTACAACAAAACCCGTCAGCTCCTAATATATCTTACGTCAGTCCGCACTGAGAATACCCTAATGAAAGAGATGTTGGATGCCACTTTTGAAGATAGATTTACTTCTTAAGGATGCATCAACAGTGAGAGAAAAATATCATATGTACATATATACTTTATACCTACAAAATATCCATGTATATGTACATTCGACTATATTCTTAAGCTAAGCCACACTGGGAGAGAGAGCGTTCGCGCAGCACCAGATTTTACGAGAGCGTCCACTGAATAATTTCCATAGAAAAATGTACTTCGAGTCCGATTTCTTGAATGTATATTAGTAGAATCAAAAGATTCTTTGTTTAATTCTTTCTAGTGAACGCATATTCCCTAATATGATACCTTTTTAACACCTAGCTAGGTATCATTCCCATGGGATACTAAAATTCTTTCATTAGAGCTGACATTTCACATGAAATTAATACACAGTTGGGTTTATATATTCTATAAACTATAGTTTAACTGAACTTATTTCATGACATACTGATATACGGAACAGTAAAATAAACAGTCACACGGATGGGTAAATAAATACAGAACAAACAAAGTGAAATTGACTCAGCTGTTGACTAAGATCCAGAGATCTATTTTCTAGACATAGGAAAACTAAGAATACTCTATTAACAAGCAAATGTATAACCAAAATTAATCTTTTCTTATTTAAGCCATAGTTCATTGAGTGCCCTATGAATTTATACAAAACATTTTCGATATAAAAGAGTGACAATTTTTCCAAACTTTTTGTAAAGCATGAACTTTTGTTGTTTCTTTATCATCAAATATTTAATACTCATTCGATTGACATTTTTCGAAGGTAACATTTTATATGCAGGAGTTCTTTTAGTGGAGGAGAAGAGTAGTGAAAATTGAGTGTGCTCTGTTGAACTTGAGAGCCCCCGGGGTCCATGAGAGCTATGAACTGTTCTCTAGAACAGAAGCTGCTGAAAGTCTAATCAACTATTTATAGGCATTAATAAGAAATGAGTGCGGTGGGAAGAGAGATGAGTGGATGAGATGAGTGCGAATAGTAGAGGGAAAACTACTTAGTTTTAGGTAGATTTAAAACAATTGGAGAATCATTTAACCAAAGGGTTTCCACTGCAACGAAATTATACTTAATAATTTACCGCCATAAAGCAATTAAAGCTGGTACTTTACTAATTATTGTGCCTCCACACCCTCACTTCTTTATGCAGCTCTTTTTCTCAGGTCTGGCCCTTGTCTGGCCCTTTGAAAAGGTTTCTATTGAAGCGCTCAAGAGACGTTCACCTGGAGCAAAAGCACTCAAACGCAAACACACACAAATAAGCAAAAGCAACGGAAAACATTTTTTCAACATTCATGTCTGCTCCATTGATAACCACACGACCTCCAAACACACACACACACACACACACACAAGTGTTAATTGCAATGAAGTGTGCTCCGAGTACTTTCAAAAAGGGCAGAGTGGCAGAGGAGAGCAGAGAGTGTACGAATGCGTCTATGATGTGGGCATATTTTATTTTTAGCATGAAAAAGTCGTTTACACAATTCAATGTGTTCCAGAAATCTCCAGGGAGTGCGGCTTTGGGCTTCGCCTATTTTTGCAAAGAGTCGCAAACGGAATTGTGAGTGTTCCTGAAATCTTTTCCAAAAATGTTTCCATTCAAGCAAAAGTTTTTTGCAAAAAGCCACAGATTCCTCTCAGTAGACTTTAAGAACCCCCACAATTGAGGTGGTTGTGTTTTCTGGTTTCTTTTGAGTGGTTAGACGTTTGCGGAACACCAATAATTGCTTTCATGGGAGATGCCTTAAGAGATTTGGCTGTTGAGAGATTTCTGAAAACCACTGATTTCGGGCTGCTTTTGAATTGGCTTAGCGGTTTTCGGAACATCAGCGTATATGTCAATTCATGTTAATATACGGCGCTACCCTCAACCTTTAACCATTCAGCAGCAAATTATGCACATGATCAAGGTGCATTCAAATAGGGTGTGGTGTTGCCAGAGGGAGAGCGCTTACACCTTACACCTCTTCACCTTATATAAATAAACCTTGAATATGAAGAATGCAGCATAAATAAATATGGGGGCCCTTATACAGAGAATGTATGCATGTGTGTAGTGCAACTACTCAACGCTCTCTCCAGATCCAATCATTGATTTCCACTGAGAGTTTAATTGACTCTCATTAGGTACGTGTGTTTGTGATTGGGTGCTCGTATTAGCTGTCGATGCATTAATAAATAATTGTGAGCGTTCGCGTATGATTGCAGGAAAATTGTGCAAAAATTCTGAGAGGAAAAACAATTTTTATGCCAAGCAATTAAATTGATTTCATCGCGTGCAGCAGAAGGAGAAGCAGCATCAAAATGGCCCGCTCCCTCACTCCACCAGCAGACACACAGCAGAACTCTCAGTTGACTGCAGGCAAGAAAGCACTGCTGTTCTCTCACTGCCTCCCTCACCTCTCTTTGCCCGACAGTCAACAATGTGGCGCTTAATTAAGCACGCGTCTGCCTCCTCTCTCCCTCTCTCTTTTCATTCAAGATGAGTACTGGCAGTGGGAGAGAGGGAGAGTGCAAGGTGTTCTCTGCATTGTAATTGATTCAGTGGGAGGGACTGGGAGGCAGATGGAAAGGGTTTGGGCTGAAAAGCGGGCGAGTGGGACAGCAATGTATTCCTTTTGGTAGTTGTTTCTTCTGTTCAGAGCAATTTATAAAGAGAGGGAGAGAGCGAGTCAGTTACTTGTTGAAAGGTTTTTGTGCAGGCTTTGATTTCTTTTCAATTATTCAACCGTACCACCGACAGCCTGAAATGGGCGTGACTGTCGGGGAGATAATAGTTATCTATATAATTAGCTTGATATGAAAGAGCGCTTATTGCCTGGATGGAATGGATGATGACCTACTTTAATCAGCGGCTAGCCCTTCTGGAAAACCTGCCAAACCAGTGCGCCACAAGGCAACAGGTTCAAACTCGTTTTAAACGTATTCTTTATAATCAAAGGGCTGTACTTACAATTCGCACTGTATTCCGAAAAACTGCTTCTGGTTTGCTCAGCCACTGATTCATCCAGCCATAGACGAAATGGCGAAATACAGCTCGTAAATCGAATTTGATTTGAATATTTATTTGATTCAAGCACTTGAAAGAACTTTAATATATTTTCACCTTGAGTGCGCGCACTTAACCGCAAAAATAGAAGAAGAATAATAAATAAAGCAAATGGCGTTAAAGCTGAGGATACCGGAGCGATTGATACCCTTTTTGGGCATTTGTTTGTATGGGAGGTCTATAAGCTAGTCATAAAATTTTAATCTCTGTTGCCGAAACCATAAAACTACAGATTGCTTAATTTTTGTTGTATTATCTTTGGAAAAACCATGTTTTTTTCTGTATAGCAGGGCAAAATCACAATACCCTAATTTGCAAGGGTATAAAAAACCGCATATTATAACAATAACAATGCTGCTTGTTGAGCATGAGAAGAGCGGGTTAAAGAGCGGCTACAAAGTGTGTAAAGAGTGAGCGAGAGAGAGAGACGGTTGGTTGTCAATAAGAAAGACACAAAACGTAGAAAAAAATACACGCGACAAACAATTCCGGTTAAAAGAAGGAAAGGAGAGACAAAAAAAAGCGAAAAAGAGCTGACAACAACGTCAACAATTGGGTTTCCCGCCCCCGCGCACCACTTCTCCAGCCAACAAACGGCAGCGAAGCAAGGCAAAGCAAACAAAACGCGCAACGCGATAGGCAATTTTTCATTCGTTTCCGAAATTGCAATTTTTCTCACTTTTCCACTGCACATTTCCAATTTGTGGCGCACGGCTCACGCCCACCGCCTGCGGGCCAATGAATTGGCCATTATTTGAACCATAAATTAACTTCTTAAACCGTATGAAAATGTAATTTTCCAGCGCACGAACTGAACCGATTTGGTTGTTGCACCCCGTTTTGCCAGCGTATGCGTAGATAAGGCGGAAAACAACGACGTCACAGTGGCAGCGCGACCGAAACACGTCCGACCGAAACGAGAGAAAAAAACGAAACAAATTCAAATCTAATCGTCCAAAGGCAACAAGTGTTGGCAGAAAGCTCTGACCATATGATCGTGCACAGCGCACAGCACAGCGCTGCCAGTACGCCCAAAATAATATTTTTGGCCGATCTGGCTGCCGAGACTGAGCTTTTATTTTCTATTTTTATCGATCCGGCTACGCAATGATCGCAATCAGTGTTCCCATATTTAATTCGTTTAATTTCAAATTCAAAATTATCTTGCCATTACAGAAAATGCCCAACGTTTGGATGGGAAACAATTGAATCACATCACAAAAGCCACATTTCCCTCCCCAAAAAACTTTAGTGCCCAACAATATGGCTGGCACTGCTTCCCCTGCCGCCGCTCGCTTTGTTTATCGCTGCCTTTTGTTCGCGCCTGCCATTGTTGTGGGACTCCTGCTGTCGCTGACGCTGCCACCGATTGCCGCCGCCCAAAGGCACACAGCATCCGATAATCCCTCGACATACAATATTGGCGGTGTATTGAGCAATTCCGAGAGCGAGACCTACTTCCACACCATCATTTCGGTAAGCATTTAGGCCTGTTAGCCGGGCTAACTGGATTCCCAAGCGGATTGCCTCTTGTAATGCTTCTCTTCCTATACCTCTCCTACAGCACCTCAACTTCGATCAGCAGTATGTTCCGCGCAAGGTCACCTACTACGACAAGACCATCCGCATGGACAAGAACCCCATCAAGACGGTTTTCAATGTGTGCGACAAGCTCATCGAGAATCGGGTAAGCCATGCGATGCAGAATGCAATTATGTCTCTACTTCCGTTTGTGCCCCACAACCCACTCCACAAGGACGTCCCACCAGTGAGTGTCTTTGGTTAGCTTCATTTTAATAATTCAACAGGAAATGATTCGGAAATGGCCTGATGACAAACGGTAATTTGCTTGTGAATATCTTTGGGATTCCTTCCATCCTTTGGCTGGCCTTTGACTCGCTTGCCACTGGGATGTTAATAATGGGTAATCCTTGAGCGTTCAATTCACAGCAGTATTGCTAATATATTGCTTTTCAATCCATATATTTGTCGTTAAACTTCGCGCGGAGATGTCGTTACCCTTTTTTTGTCAGTCTGGTTACACTCGCTGAGCTTTTATGATCGGCCATGATCTCTTTTCGTTGATCCGGCAGCTCTAACAGCATAACCAGTGTGACCACTATTCAATGTTTTAAATTTAAGTTTAAATTCAAAAGTCTTAAACTTGTACAATCTTGGTCTAAAATCTCTTTTGTTGCCTTACACCGACCAAAAACTTTTGCACCACACTGTCTCTGAACAATTTGCCACCACTTGAAGTACTGGCAAGCATCCATCAGCATCCAAACACTTTTCAGCGGCAAACTGGTTTGCAGGCAATTAATCAGCGCCGCCATTCAGAAACAAAAACCACAAAAATTTCGAATGACTAAGATCTTTACAGCGTTCCCAAGTGCATTGCACCCACTGCTTTAAACCACTAAAAGCTGAAACACTTTTGCAGTCAAACTTCCGCACATGGCACGTTTTGGGTGCGTCCAACTACTGGGATCATGCTCCGTATCCATCAATCACATATCGTCGCACATTTATCAGGGAGTATCGCTGTGGGAATGGGTCTGGTCTGGGTCCAGGAGCATAGCCGTCAACACCCACTGGGCCAGGTCTAAATCAATTCGCTGCCTGTTTTCTGGGAGCCGGCATTTGTCATCATTAATGCCACAGAGAATTTATCATCGTTTGGGCATAAGATGTGCGTCCATTTTGAACCGACGAAGGAAACAAATCAACTGTCATTGACGCCAGTGGGGGGTGTCGTAGCGTTACAGTGTGGTTCAAAACTATCTGACTTTGGGAAGATGGAAAAATGAATTGGATTAATTTATAAAACTTATATTCAGCCTTCTAACATATTTTATAAGTGTTAGCCATCCGATGTATTAAACGGGACCTTTTGT
This sequence comes from Drosophila lowei, assembly GCA_008121275.1. Lineage (NCBI taxonomy): Eukaryota > Metazoa > Arthropoda > Insecta > Diptera > Drosophilidae > Drosophila > Drosophila lowei. The sequence continues at coordinate 7,326,512 of CM017777.1, forward strand.
TCCTCCTTCTTATAGTTGCGTTCCGCACTGTACATGCTTTTCCTGGCCATATTTTTGCGAAGCCAATTGAACGTCCTCTCAGCGCCATTTACACTTCCGCCTGTTTGCCTCTGCCTCCGCGTGGGCCCTGTCCTGGCCTTGGTCTCCTCACTCCTTCATCACACTTTTATCTTGCCATTTCCCTTGACATTGCTCATTTCCACTGATTTGATTTCCCACCTCGTGTTTCCCCCAGGTGTATGCCGTAGTCGTTTCGCATGAGCAAACCTCTGGTGATTTGTCGCCGGCGGCTGTAAGTTACACGAGCGGATTCTATTCAATTCCCGTCATTGGCATATCCTCAAGGGATGCGGCCTTCTCCGACAAGAACATCCACGTCTCGTTCCTTAGAACCGTCCCGCCGTACTATCACCAGGCGGACGTCTGGCTGGAGATCTTGAGTCACTTTGCATACACAAAGGTAATGTTGCGCTTCCTCCGGTATTCCTATTCCTCCAAAAATTTGACTTATTGACTCATTGAGTTGTCTACTCCAATGGCGGCGACAGGTAATCATAATACACAGCTCCGACACGGATGGACGGGCCATATTGGGGCGTTTCCAGACCACATCACAGACCTACTATGACGATGTCGATGTGCGTGCCACTGTGGAATTGATTGTAGAGTTCGAGCCGAAGCTGGAGAGTTTTACGGAACATTTAATAGACATGAAGACGGCCCAGTCGAGGGTTTATTTGATGTATGCCAGGTAAGCAATTGTATTGGGAGAAGGGAAGCAATGCAATCGAATCCCTAGAGCATTTGAAACCCAGAGTTGCCTTTTATTGCCACTTCAAAGTGTTTAAAGTTACTCTCCATTCCTGACAGTCTATATATGCTAAGAACTATATTAAAGTTCAATCCAAAAGAAGTTTTAAAAATGGGTGGAATTATCTACTACCTAACATACGTCCTTGGATGGACAATCGCAGCCACTTCTGCAAAAGAAAAAACATTTTTTGCAACGACTGCTCGGCAGTAAACAGAAATTGTAAAATCAATGAAAATGGACGCAGTTGCAGGAGCCTGCCCCCTGACTATAACAGCAGCAGTGCTATAGACTGGGCCGCCTATGACCCTCTGATACATGGACAAAGTAGCAGTAATCTTAAAAACTGCATTCCAAAAGGCATGAATTTACGAGGTATGAATGGGATACTTATATTTCTGGATATCCTAAAGATCCCTCAGAGCTTGTTTCAGAGAATCACTATTTCTGTTGCACCTGGTCCAAGAAGCTTGGCTGTCAGCAGATCAAATTCACGTCACATCACCCCTTTGTGCAGTGCAATTGGTGTGTGCCCGGTGAAGATCACTTTATGAAGGAAGAATATCGTCGTTGTCCCTGCAACAAGTGCGCTAGAGATCTGTGCGAAACCTGGCTTTTTCCGTTTGGCATGATTGGCATATCCATCTTTAGTGTCTATATCCATATATAAAACGCTATCTGACTTTCTAGGCTCTACTCTCTAACCCTGATTAAAGCCATTGACTTGGAGCTGCACAATAATATGAATAAATGAACAAACAAAAATGTACTAGCACTCTTAGATGCACTAAAATTCTTTATTCTCTAGTCAGAGGCATCATCTATAGGCCTAAAGACTCTCATGACGATCGTATAATAATCCTATAAAATCCTCGCCAGTTTTACATTTTCCGGCTGCCGGAAAGGAACTTCTTTTGGGCTTTATAGCGCACTCAGTATCCCACTTCCTTTTCATTTAATTATTTAAAATCATACCCAGAACCATTTGGAAATTGTCCTAGCAAATCTGGAGCCCCCATGCCATTTGTACTCCACGGTGTGCAGCGGGCAAATGCCATTTGGCATTCAGAAAATTATCATAAGCGCTCTGGTTATTTATGCACTGGTTTATTCTCCCTCTGAATAGCACTGAGGACGCCCAAGTCATCTTCCGGGATGCCGGCGAGTACAACATGACCGGGGAGGGGCATGTGTGGATTGTGACGGAGCAGGCGTTGTTCGCCAACAATACGCCGGACGGAGTGCTGGGCCTCCAGCTGGAGCATGCCCACAGCGACAAGGGACACATTAGGGTAAGTGCGAGTGCGGTCCCGCCACGCCACGGATTCGAGCCTTCATTATGTATGATGTGATTTCCATCTGACAGGACAGCGTTTATGTCCTGGCCTCGGCCATCAAGGAGATGATATCCAACGAGACCATTGCAGAGGCGCCCAAAGATTGCGGCGATTCGGCCGTCAACTGGGAATCGGGTGAGTAATTCGATTGTTATCTTTACTAATTGGGGGTTTCCTAATGTTACGACCTTCCCTGACCTTTTGCAGGCAAGCGTCTGTTCCAGTACCTGAAGAGCCGCAATATTACGGGGGAGACAGGACAAGTGGCCTTCGATGACAATGGGGATCGCATCTATGCGGGCTACGATGTGATCAACATACGGGAGCAACAGAAAAAGCATGTGGTGGGAAAATTCAGCTATGATAGTGTAGGTCTTATAGAGATTCTCCAGGTTAAAGTATTCCAAATGTTAATGGATCCCTTTCTCTGTAGATGCGTGCCAAAATGCGGATGAATATCAATGATAGCGAGATCATTTGGCCGGGCAAACAGAACCGCAAACCAGAGGGCATTATGATACCCACTCATCTGAAAGTGCTGACCATCGAGGAGAAGCCCTTTGTGTATGTGAGGCGCATGGGCGACGACGAGTTTCGCTGCGAGCCGGATGAACGACCCTGTCCGCTGTTCAATGCTACAGATTCCACAGGTAAGACGCAGGCTGCGATCACTCCCCGATCATTGATCATTTCCTAAACTTGGATTGTTTATAGCCAACGAGTACTGCTGTCGAGGGTACTGCATCGATCTCCTCATCGAACTGTCCAAACGGATCAACTTCACTTACGATCTAGCCCTCTCGCCCGATGGACAATTCGGACACTACCTCCTCCGGAACAACACGGGTGCCATGACACTGCGCAAAGAGTGGACGGGTCTCATGGGGAGCTGGTCAATGAACGTGCCGAGTAAGTTGAATGGACAATACCATTGAAATCCACACTAATCTGGAACTCTCCGCTTTTCACTTCGTTTAGCATGATCGTCGCACCATTAACCATCAATCCCGAGCGTGCCGAGTACATTGAATTCTCGAAACCATTCAAATACCAAGGCATTACAATACTCGAAAAGAAACCGTCACGATCGAGTACTCTCGTGTCTTTCTTGCAGCCATTTAGTAACACGCTATGGATCTTGGTAATGGTGTCGGTTCATGTTGTGGCGCTCGTCCTCTATCTGCTGGACAGGTGAGTATCCCCACACGACAATCCTCTCCCAAAGTCCCAAACACTTTCAGCGAGATCGTATAGCCATAGTAGCCATCCATAAATGATCGTTGCATTGGACGGTTGAATCGCAGCGATCCTGGCGGCTATCATATTCACCCATTCCCTGGACCATTTGGACTTTCGCTGCTTGAGGATTCGATTAACCCTATGATTTCTACACTCAGATTCTCACCGTTTGGACGCTTCAAGCTCTCGCATTCGGACAGCAACGAGGAGAAGGCCCTAAATCTCAGCTCCGCGGTCTGGTTCGCCTGGGGCGTCCTCCTCAATAGTGGCATCGGTGAGGGTACACCGCGCAGCTTCTCTGCCCGAGTTTTAGGCATGGTCTGGGCCGGCTTCGCCATGATCATTGTGGCCTCGTACACTGCCAACCTGGCTGCTTTCCTCGTGCTGGAGCGGCCCAAGACGAAGCTGAGCGGCATCAACGATGCCCGCTTGAGGAACACCATGGAGAACCTGACTTGTGCCACCGTCAAGGGCTCGTCGGTGGATATGTATTTCCGGCGGCAGGTCGAGCTATCGAACATGTATCGCACGATGGAGGCGAACAACTATGCCACCGCCGAGCAGGCCATCCAGGACGTGAAGAAGGGGTAACGTGGGCGCCACAGGCCTCGTCCATTTTGTAGCTGAAATCTATAGATAATCGCATGTTTGCAGAACCAGAATCTACATCTACTACTCGTACTCGTACTCGTACTCGTACTTGTACTCGTAATATCCAAACAACAAGTACTCTTCTCACTCTTCAAAACTTAGATCTTAATACACCTATTACCACTGTCTCTTTCTCTCTCTTTCTCTGTCGCTGTCTCTCTCTGTTTCTCTCTAGTATATATTCTCTAGTATTCGTTAATGGTATCGTGTTCGTGTTAGTCTTGCCCCCGTACTTAATCGTCCCCGTAAACCCTTAAACCTAAAATACAATACCTTAACTCTTTTATGTTTTTTAATCGTACTCGTTGTACTAACCCCCTCTTAATGAATCTCCCATGATATATGACTAACATAGGATCTACAATTTATAATCACAGCAAGCTAATGGCCTTCATCTGGGATTCATCGCGACTGGAGTACGAGGCCTCTAAGGACTGCGAACTGGTGACCGCTGGAGAGCTCTTCGGACGCAGTGGCTATGGCGTAGGCCTGCAAAAGGGTTCGCCCTGGACAGATTCTGTGACCCTGGCTATCCTAGAGTTCCATGAAAGTAAGTACTGGAAGTACTCTCGTGATCTACAGATTGACATCTATGCTCCTCTTTTAGGTGGCTTCATGGAGAAGTTGGACAAGCAATGGATCTTCCATGGACATGTGCAACAGAATTGTGAACTCTTCGAGAAGACCCCGAATACGTTGGGCCTCAAGAACATGGCTGGGGTGTTCATTCTGGTGGGTGTGGGTATTGCCGGAGGCGTGGGTCTTATCATCATTGAGGTGATCTATAAAAAACACCAAGTGAAAAAGCAGAAACGTCTGGATATAGCCCGACATGCGGCTGATAAATGGCGTGGGACTATCGAGGTATGCGACCTTGGGGATAATTTTGATGCCCATTTAACCTCGTAATCCTTCACAGAAGCGAAAGACCATACGCGCCTCACTGGCCATGCAGCGACAGTACAACGTGGGACTCAACTCCACCCATCCACCGGGCACAATCAGCCTGGCGGTGGACAAGAGGCGATATCCCCGCTTGGGTCAGCGTTTGGGACCAGAGCGTGCCTGGCCCGGAGATGCGGCCGATGTGCTGCGAACACGACGCCCCTACGAGCTGGGAAAGCCAGGACAGTCGCCAAAAGTGATGGGTGCCACGCCGGCGATGCTCGGACGGACACGGCCCCAGCAGAATCTCTTGCCACCGCGCTACTCGCCCGGATACACCAGCGATGTGTCGCACCTGGTCGTTTAAGTTAACATTTTTTGCCAAAGCATTTAGAAGATAGTAGACGTACGTTTACTCGTATATCATTGCTCAAGTGGGATTCATTAGGAGTCAGGAAATTGTTTGTTATCGATGTATGTGGCCGTTGGTATGTGGCCGGGACCGGGACCTGGCAAAGTTTTACAAAAATAATTTTTACCATGCATTTGAACGGTCCTGGGCCTGCAATAATCTGTTATATCAGAGTCTATATGTATTTACAGAAATTATTGGATAGTTTAATAGGTCAGAATTTATTTGATTGCAGTTAAGTTTGTGTAGTTTTCGATGGATTTGTTAAAAGAGAGAGAGATATAGCAGGGAAGAGGGAGGAAATGCAATTCCCTTCGGATCGGATCGGATCGCTTTCAGTGTGCTTAATGTTACATCTTACTATATCCCCGCTTTAGCTTACTTTTCAAATGCTTTTCCATGAGAAACTCTGATCTATCCTTACTCTAATAATACTTTCTACTAAGGAATTGGTTCAAATATAATTACATCACAGAACCCACCCACTGTTACAAGGTGTATACTAAACTATACTATACTTAAACCCTATACTAAAATCGAAATATGGCCGTACTTTTGCCTAAAACGAAATCTCCGATTGCCCGTACAACTTACATATATTTACATTCCACTGATCCCGGACAATAGTTCGGTTCGGATATACCTACAACTTACCGAAACAACTTCGCATTAATCGCATCAGAAAATCTTAAAGAGAAAAATCCTTAAACAAGCGATGACCGAAGAGTAGCAACTAATTAAAAAACGAAAACTAAACTCAATGAAGCTTAAATGAAATTTAAACAGAAAAAATTATATGTATACATATATATTATTATATATTATATAGCGTAAGATTCAGTGTGAAGTTAACAGCATAATTGTGGAGCATTCCAAAAGGGAAATTCGACAAACCAAATACAATTCAGTAGCGAAATATGAATTTTAAATGTTTTGAATGTGTAAACAGTTTATGCCACCAAAAAAATAAATCATTAAAATCAAAGTTTAAGCAGTGTGATTTCACGTGTTCTTATACCAATCCCAAACAGATTCCCATTTCCTATCAAAGATATTTTATTTTCAAATATTTATCCGCAAATCGAAAGGGATCTTCTTCCCATCTAAACCATCTTCACATCTCACATGGAATGCATTCGCAATACAACACCTTCGCAGATAAATATTTGTGGATTTGCAAATATCTTTTGTCGATATCTATTCTTAGGAATCTTGTAAATGCAAAACTCGAGGGACTGATTGACAAGCTGATTGAATACGCATATTTTCCTGATGATGATTGATGTGCTGATTAATTTGTTTGCCTTTCAGCTGCGCGCCAATTGTTATTTTACATTTATTTGTTCTAGTTCCAGAGTAAACAGCTTAAGCTATATATAAAGAGTGATCAGAATTAAATACAGGATTGTATTCAGGATTACAGGATATATTTACAGAATTGTGGATGGATTATCTTAAAAACTAAATCATTTTGCAGATTTCAAAGAGAGCACATATCCAATATCCAAGTTGTAATGACATTTAATTCTTATTCCAGTTAATGAAAGGTTCCTGAAGGGTTACGTACAGTCAGTAATTCTTGGATAATAGAATCCCGCTCAATCAAGTCAACACCAGCTACAACCATACCTTAAATTATACTGTAAGTCCTCTTTAGGCGCAAACCTAATCGCCGGTCAATAAAGTATAAAAGTCAATTAAAAACCAAATGATTACCAATTAATCCGTACGAGTGCCGGCTCTTAAAGCGACATCTTAAGGGAATTAACCATTTTTTTCAAGACGACCGCTATGCGAATGAGACTTTTGGGAGCTTAAAAGTTACATTTCAACCGAAAACTTACAACAAATTCTGTCTGGGGATAGTGTCTCTGTAAGAAAGCGTGCTCCATAGATACATCATATCCCAGTCGCTGAGCGTGCCAGACTGTCATCCAACGGAGAGTAACGAAGCGCACAATCCTATCGAAAATTATTTAATTTATATAATTATGACAATTAAACATTTGATGGCAAATGATTGTGGTTTGTGTTTACCATCAATTGTCACACTTGTCGCTGGATCTCCGCTCAGACCAGAGACACACGTACGTACAACCAGACTTTCGGACGCTGAACGAGTCGAAACTGCAATGAAGCGGTTCGAATCGGTCTCTCATTAGGGGTTTGCTTCGGCTGCTGCTGATGATGATGATGATGACAACAGCAAAAATCCCCCATTACAGGCATAACTGGAACTTCATTTTGAGAACTGGACACACAGCAGCTCCTTCAGGAGACCAGAAGAGAAGGTTACCAACCGAATTTGAACCCTGGAGGCTAGCGTAATAATTATATTTTCGGTAGAGTTGTGCCAAAACGGTTTGAACTTGTCGGTGGGCCATGAGCGTATGGATCAATTTGCTGTCGAAACAAAGAAACAAATACTATAGTTGAGTGATTCGACTAGAAGATACTACATTTTTAACCACAAGGAAAAAGATAGATATTCTGCTGTAAGATATTTGGATAGATCAAGGCGTATTGTTAGAAAATTCCTGTAAGCCAGAATTTTATTAAAGCCTTTGGGAATAGATATGTAATTATCTGTTTATTCTGTTTATTCCTTTTATCGAACAAGTACATCTATCTATATCGTATATATAGGGGACTTCCTACAGAGAGAATAACATGCCTAAATTCTCTCTAATTTTCGAATAAACCTTCTCCAACTAATATACCCCTAGTGCTCTACGATTACTGGGTATACGAATACCAGGTATGAACAACACAGACTCATTTTCCGGTAGGTAATGACCTTATGATGCTTTATTGACACATGTGGGTGCTATTCACTTTTAATCATTTTGTGTCAAGTGATTACTAATCATCTGTCTGGGAATCAAAGGAATTTCGATGCCAAATTTTGGTTACTCTGGAAATTCTTTGATGTGGAGTATATATGGTAACTGATACATCCTCTCAGCAGCCTGTACATCCACTTAGCTGTTGATGACAATTAGAACTTTCTCACTTTTATTTTTATACAATATTTGAGCAATATTTTTACCCAGAATCCAGACAAGTGTCATCCCGTATTTGTCCAATCAATTCTCACATAAACTCAAATACCAGTCTAATATTGTAAGATGATCGAAAACAGTTGACGTCAAGGACGGACACGTGGAAACGGAAACCCGATCATAGCTAGATTATTTTCGATCTGTGCGGATCTGTACGGAACATCGGATCGATCCAAATGAAAACCCTTTTAAAGTGGTATAAAGCAGTTAATTCAATTAAGAGGCGAGTGTCAAATAATGTCACTGGCCCACGATATGATAGCACCCTGGAAGGCCCCGAGCGATCCATCAAGAGCCGAAAAACTCGATCCAATGCCATTGATGAGGTGTTATCATTTGGAAAATGTAATCGGTTCCACTGACAGCAAGTAGCAATAAACGATTGTTATACAACGTGGACAAAGTTGTCAAGTCTTAAATATATAATTTCAGCTGTAAAACAATAAATTTGTCTGTGGCGCGACATGTTGATTCGATCAATTAGATGGAATTCGTCTCTAGTCTAAATATCTGCGGCCTGGAGATGTGTTAATGAGTGCAACAGTCCCCTGCTGAGGGTTAACCAAACCCAGCTGTAACTGGTTAAGGGTGGCTAAAGCCCATTGTCAATAGCAGGTTGACTTCCTATGAAGAAAGATCTATGATAAGTTGGTATTTAGATAGATCAGGAGTATGATTCCATTTTAGAGAGGTAAATTGTATGTAACAAAATATCTTTGCTACTTTGGAAGAGGAAAAATGTCTTTAATGCCTAAGGATATGATCTATAGGTATAGATCTTTTCTTGCCCTACCAGAAACCCCTTAGAGAACTTATCTTTTGGGCAGATATAGACAAGCGGATGTTGAAAAATGTCGGAAACATTTTTACTATACGTATAATTAACATTTGATTGATTTCCCTGGTCATTGCATTTTTTTGAAATCTCTTTTGATTATAGATATAAAGATTCATACAAGATTCGACGCCAATTAAAGTTTTATAGATGCAACCATAAACAAATTAAGTTAATTTCCCCAAACAAATAATAAAACTAAATATAGAAAGACCCCTACGAAAGAAATGAAAGATTAGAAGAGTGAGAAAGATAGTGACATATAGAGATACATATATAGAATATTCCATACTATACTATTCTATTGTTCTATATTTATAAACACTAAATTTTTATGGCGCTTCAAATTCAAGATTTGATAAAACGAAATTCAATTTGTATTATTGAAAAACGATAAACAGACTGTCTTGAAATCCGAAAACGAAGAAAACCCATCAATAAAGTTTTTAGAAATGAGCCGAAACAAAATGCCAGAAGTGTGAAAAATATATCGTAAATGTTTCAAATGCTGATCCGCCAAGCAGGGATTTTTTGTGTATTAATGGTTTATAAAATAATAAAAATATTTGCGTTAATTAACAAATCGTAAATCACTCGAATAATATTAGTAGAAGTATAAAAACCGTTCATCAAAGTGCAATCAAGTGATTAGTAATTCCGGAGAGTCTTATACAACGGAAGTTGGTTAACCAATGGATTGCATCAATCTCTATGACTTATTAAATTTATCAGCAGCCATAAAATCATTTGATGTTCGTGCCGATCTATGTACTTTGATAAAGATGTGGGGAATTTCTTTTTGAATAGGTTTAAAATGTTCGAATTTTGCATGCGCTACAAAAGTAGATTAGATTTCCTTAAACAAAACTCAAGTGATTCATTACTGGACATATAATTGGTTTGTAAAGATAAGATGTTCTGATTTACCACCTCTTTATGTCAGTTATGTATAAGGCGGTACCCTTTTATCAAACTTATAAAGTAGATTAGACCTTACTCAACGAATACAGTTTATAGGCTTATAGGCTTTCAGAGCGTAACTTAAGGGGTCAATAAAGGACTATGATTCAATTGATCTTCATTTCAATAATCTTCAAACATTCGTTAGAAGTTTGCCATTTAATAGTCCATTTATTATTAACTTTTTATAGTACTATTCTGGACTAGAGCGAATTGTGTATACTTTTTTACAAAAGAGCATTAAAAGTTCTTCAACAAATAGTTACCAAAATGAAGATATGCAAATAAATATGCAAATAAATAAGCAAACATCTTGCTCTTATAAAGAACTGAATCATGGGAGAAAGAACAATTAGAAAGAGATCAAAATAATTGAGCAAATAATCGTAGAACCGATAAGAACCATGTATCTGAAGAGAAATATCTCTTGGAAAGATATCCCAATAAATAGGCAAATAGAACCGATAAGAACTTTCGGTTCTCGTTGAATCGTACTGGCTATAAGAAAGAGAGCACGACAACAGCTGGGAAGAGTGCAGTTGAACCAGAGTGCAGACTGTATCATATGGTTTAATGGTTAAACTCTTTTCGCTCTTTTGGGAAACTACGGCAAACTCTGTGACGCAGAGCCAAAAGCAGACCCAACCAGCCAGCAACGAGGCATTTAACCAGCCAATCAAACCAGATAAAACCGAATTTAATTCGATTAAGGGGGTTTATTCGTCTGCTCTTGCCCCGATCGTATTGTTGTTATTGTCTGCCCCGCCGACAACGGCTCGAGGCGACCGACTCGACCGACTCGCCGACTCGAGTTGGCTGATAGTAAAGATGTTATAAGACTTTTGATTATGTCTAAGTTTTAGTGTGAGTACGATTGTGAATGAGTATGGGGAATGGAGGAGAGCCGGCGGATTGTTATGAATTTGGCAAACAAGCGAAACAAGTTAATAACCGCAGTCTCCAGCGAATCAGCCGAAAGTAAACGCTAAGAGCGTGCCAAGGTGCTAAATATATTCCACAACTTCCTCTGCAAGAGACACAAAGCCCATCTGGGGTGTACGTCGGGTGGCATTATTACCATAAAATGTTTACCACTCGGTGATCTTGATAGAGAAACCGACGTTTTATGCTTAACATGAGCATTGGGGTTATCTAACCCAATAAAAGAGTGACCTATATGGGTATTCTATGAATTTTTGTATGGAGCTGAGGGAATTAGGCTATGATTCATAAAGTATTTATTCCGAAATTTATTCAAGATGAAGATTAATGAATATGTTTGGCCTGGAGTTTTGTTGTTTGTCCAATCATGGGATGTTTTACTATGTTGTCCAACTGACGTTTAATCATTTCTAGTGTCTCCATAAAGGGATGACTCTATACTTCTTTAGCCATTTTTCTTAAGCAGACATTTCTTTTTATAGGACATGAGTAAAGAAATAATAATTGTGCTTGCAAAAGACAGTTTTATATACTATTGTTAATTATAAACTGAAAAAATTACGTATTTTGAGTCATAAAATACCCGCACGTTTCGAAATTCCCGTAGTAATGGAATTTTTGTAATACGAGAATTAAATTCAAATTAACAAGTTTTCAGCTACACCGATAACTTCAAAAAGCAGGTAGGGTATCCCATAGTCGATGGGACAACACAACTGTGTTGACTCCCCTAAGAGGGTAGGGTATCCCATAGTCGATGGGACAACACAACTGTGTTGACTCCCCTAAGAGGGTGTTCTTGCAAAGAGAGCGCAGCGCCACTGACTGGTACGCGGCGACCACAAACACTTGTTGAAAACTCACCACACTCACGCACACCACACAGAACAGAACAGAACCGTCTCCGTTTGTTCTTATACACATTATATGCTATAGTACTCGATTGGTATTAAATCCAAAGGCCTGATACAGCGGAAGCAGCAGAGCAGCTGACGACTGGCTCCGGCGAAAAAAGCCATAATAATCAAGCGGTTAACACTTGACAGCGCTCAAATGCCGTGCGACAGTCGCCGCGTCAAGTTAAGTTGAATCGCCGCCACACGGATAGCAGTAGTAGCAGTATATCGTGCTCTTCACACGAACGGAATGAAATAAACCCGAACAGCGAACCCCAACGAGTGCGAACACAATATTTCGAAATATTCGGTTAAACGTAGCTGGACCTTTGCCTAGTGCACATCGAACATCCTGGCCGCGTTCCGTGTGTGTGATATCATATTGTCCCAGGCCCCAAAAGGGGGTGCACCTACGAATTATCCTACCGTGTGTGTGAAATGCAAATGTGTTTTGTTTGTAACAATTAATAAGAGTTTAAAGAAGGGAATAGCCCCAGAATCCATCACAAACTGAATTTGAATTAATTTGAACGGACCATCAGCATTATGGCCGATCGTTTCCAGATCTCAAAGGTAAACGGCACTTCGAATGCGGGCTATGATGGAGAGCCTGGACCAGCTCCTGGCGATCAGACGGACTCTGGTCATCAGGAGAATCATCTGCAGGCCAAAGTGCCAGGAGAAAACGGGGAAAACCGTCGCAGTTCCCGGTTGTCCTTTAGAGGATTCGGGCACTTCTTGAGGAAGTCCGACGCGGAGCGAAAGTTCAGTCTGGCACAGCTTACAAAGTGAGTTTCAGAGATGAAAAATTATCCATGCATTTCCGATTGGTTCCAAAAACAAGAAGAATGTTCTGTTGGGTGTGACAACAGCCAGAGCGTGTCGAAATTCCTTTTGGCGAAACATTAAATCAAATACCGGCTATAATAGACACCGACTTTTGGATAATTGCTTCTTAGATAAGCTTCGGCTGTGATTCAGCAACATCCTCTGTTGCGACTTTTAAGGTGCTTGAGATATTTCATTTCCATTCATTAGCGCTCACGTGGAGCGCGCACCGGAGTCTAAAACAATTTAGAAATAATGCAACAATTAATTAGACTTTTCCCAAAGCAAATTTATCATTAAATTTTCATTTCGTAACGAGCTTCAATTCACTTAACGACACATGTCTCCCTTTTTCTCGGTTCTGTTTGCTTTTAACCCATTGAAAAATCAAGAGTTTACTTTTTAGGTTCACAATATTAATGAGATATGTACCCACCACATATAGGATGTGTTCATGGGTTCAGAAAATAAAAGAGAGCCCTCTCAAAAGGTTTAAATGGATTGTTAATACAGACAAACAAAATACAGACAATAAAAACATGAATGTTAAAACTTCGTATAACTGAAAATGAAGGTTACTTTATGGCAATTTATTGTAATCACGTTTAACACATAAAACACAACAAAAATTACAGCAGATTGAAAAGTTTTTATCAGAGTGCAAAATCGGCAACAATTGGAGTGATGTGGCACACACGTGATTGTCAATTGGTACAGTGGTCTGTCGATATTTAGGAATGCGGGAAAAGTGAAAGAACAAAAGCTTGAGTGGAGTGCAGTTTGTTTTGTTTTATTTATATGATTATTATTATGTAATATGGAATTATTTATTTTTTTTATTTGTATAATTTAATGGAAGTATCTTGTATGAATATTCATTGAGATCAATTTGTTGTCAGTTGTTTTTTTTTTTTTGTAGAGTTATTTGAGTTATTTCTGACATTAATTAAATCATTAGGTAATTTAAAATGTAATTTTTATGTAAAGTAATTGGAGATTTTAATAAGAACAGTATTCAGTGATTATCTTGGTTTTTGGGGGAATTAATAAATATTTTAGGACTTTAATACTTATTACTTATTACAGAAGGTACCGAATTTTCCAGTATTATTTTAAATATATAAAGACAGTTTATTGCTCCAGGCACTACTTTAGTCAATGAATTCCGCTTCTTGCGTTTCTAAGTCTCATTAACACTTATCTCAGGACATGGTATATATCCATATGTACTCCATTTCATACCTTTCCCCGACCTTTATCCAAATAAAATATTCATAAAACGTTCCAATCCATTGCCGAATCGCATTGGTTCCGTTTTAATTGTCATTTTCCCTGTACATTTTCGCATGCTCGGATTATAAAATATGTAGTTTTTGGGCACACGACAGTTCACAGATGCGACCATCGCTCGACCCTGACCCATGAGCCAAATGTTTTGAACACATTTCCGAATTAATTATTACAATTGCTCTCCTTTGGATTTGGATATTTTGTAAGCACATTCGCGCATTCAGACTCGATTCCATTAAAAGCTGCCAAAGAGCTGTCCGAAAAGAATTTCATTTTGCTGGAATGAAATGTAGACAGAAGATGATTTGTTTTCCCACAAAAACTTTGCGAATGGCAAGCAACTACATACATCACAACGGCAACGAAAATTAAATAAAATCGCAAATAGGAAGAAAAACAACAAGTTTTCAAAGTAAACCATTTTGGGCACAAGGATTTGGAATCGGAAAAGTCCATCAAAACGCACTTCACATAAGTAGGAGCTCTCCAGCTCTCCAGCTCTCTCTCTCTGAGTTTGAGTTTCATTATTTGAAGTGTGTCAACAAATAAATTTGTAGTTTATCAAGTGGTTTAATCGATCGTTAATGAATTCAATTGATCGAAATCTCTCTCCCTCCAAACTAGATAATTCTCAATGAAACCGGCAACCGGCAAACAATCAATGCGTATCCACTTCGTATGTACATACATATATATACTATATGCTTCTTATATACTATATATAATATGCCTTCCAATACTCCTACTTGTATAGACGTGGAATTGTGGAATTGTTTCTTATGCGCAGTCGTCGCTGCCACTGCCGTCTGCCAAACGAATTGAAATTGTAAATTGGAATTATAAAGAAAGAAAATCCAGCAGATTCCTGTTTCCCCTATATGCCTATAGATTTATATAGTACGCCCTCGAGAGCTTCTTCATACGCCTTTGCTGTCTATTATTAATAAACAGACATAAATGATTGTTTAAAGGGGTGGCGTTCAGAGGGGGATAATTATATAGGAACATATGTTAAGTCGGAATAAGGTTTAGTAACGAATGGCATCAACTTGTAGCATTTTGGATATTACAAAACCTTCACGGAAGGCTGAGCAGGTGATGGTTCGTCTCCCGTCCGGGCACGTGCTTGTTCCGGCTTCCGTCTCATCGGCAAGAAATGGGGGGGTTTTTATTTCCCAGAACGGACGGGACACAGCTCTACTCCAAAAATCATAATACTGATACAGTAACGTTCATTAAAATTTCACGTGCAAGCGAAGTATCGGACACAAATATGTACAAGAGCAAATACACCTAACCACGCACACGGACACCTACACACATACAAGTCGTGCCACGGTGTCGTTGTGACCACTTATGCCCACCCTACCATGATCACCGCTCCCGGTTCATCCGGTGATCCCATACAGAAGGCTCTTACAGCCTCCTATCCAATCCCATTATCCTCATTTGCCCAGCATGGTCCCGCATATAGAACTCTAGCACCAATTCATGTTAAATACTATATTTCATATTGAACAATAGAACCTGCATCGCAACTAGTAAACTAATAAATGATTAACTCTTAATAATACAATTTAGATTGAAATTTCACTTACAAATTGAAAGAAGGGCAGGGTACATATCTCTAACTTTTATGTTATGCAAATAGATAAATAAATAAATGTGCAAAAGGGAATGTAAAAACTGTGCGCAGCTATCGTTATGGCAGGTCAGTTATTCAATTGCATCAGCGAAAGAAAACGCAAGTAGAAAGCATAAACGAAAGTCAGAGCGACCAATCTCGCCTCTTCCCTTTCGAGCCTTGTTCTTAAGAGCTGTTTCTTATGCGCGGCGTAAGCGCTTATGGTCGCCAGCAGGGCAAACGGGAGAGCGCACAGCCTCTCTTAAGCGAAGCTCTTGCCTATGTGAGGTTTTTTTTTTTGTTATGCAATAAATAGTTGCTAATAACAAGCAAATTCCAATATTTTATCTTTATGTTTTGGATCACTTACGGCCTTCCTTTGATTGGTTTTAATAAACGCGTTGAAACAGCGATGAAAGCGCTTCCATGGACTGCGGCAACGTTCCTAAAACGAAAGCTGGAGAAATAATTTTACAAAAAAAAACTCACGCTCTCCTCTGCGGTTTAACCGTTGTTCACTTTCGCCCTGTCACACATTCCACTTGCTATTTCTTCCAACCAGAATTTAACACAAAACAAAAAGAAATTTACTAAGCTAATTACACTAATGACACTATAAAATAAAAATAGGAATCAGCGGTTACACTGATGGAAAAAAAAAAAAAAAGAAAACAAAACGACAGTCGTTGCCGCCGGCTTTACATCTGGGCACTCCTCGGCACTTCGTATGGGGAACAGAAAATAGGTCTAGGCCCAGATCTATATTTCGGGTTGAACTTGCTTGACCGTTTACTTCGCTTTAATAACTTCCGCCAATTGGACGGCCTCCAATATATCTCGGGTCCGTGACACATAAGTGGCTCGCGCCCGCAAAGCGACTGATGAGCAGATCTTTTACGCCTCCCGCTTTGTGCTGTTCGGCCTAGCGCTGGGACTTTTGTTACGGAGCTGTAGTTGGGCGAGGAGCATAAGTCCCTTGTCGCGGGCGGAGGCCCTAATATCGGGGAAATTGTTGTTGCGAGCTTTCGTATTGGGGTTCAGACAGGTACCCAAAAGATTGCCCGAAGTTTAAGCTGGTACTAACCGCCAATCTGAAAAATTAATTTCCTATAATAAAAAACGGCACTACCCTACGCCACGAGTGTATGTGGTGTATATTAGCGACGCTGAAATACATACCAATTGAAATTGGCACTTAACACACTTTTACTTTATTTTTCTCAGTAGGATTCTATTCCAATAAACGCACAATATTTTTCCTTTTGCTGTATTCAGCTGTTAAGATCTGGTTCCCGGTTTTTATTCTTTTTTTTTTTTTTCTTATACTTGGACTGGACAAAAATAGCACGTCTGTCTTCGCCAACAGTTTTTCTTCCAAGAGACCGAGGCTAGATCTACACAGTCTGAGCCCCCCAGTACAGCGTTAAAATTGAGAATCCTCCATTTTCGAATTGACGCCGTAATTATTTTACAAGTTTCAACTCAACAAACAGAAAAAAAAAAACCGCTCTCCTTCGTTTACCTTTTGACTTGAATTGAGGCGGCAAAGTTGAGTAACATGGGGAGACCAATATCCCTTCTTGGTACTTTTCTAAATGTTCCCTTTTTTGGATCCCAGTATTTATACCTTTTTTTTTTTTTTTTTTTTATACGTTATTCTTTCAAACCACTTCAAATCCCCCCTACCAAAATCACACTTTGGGGAAGAAGGACCAAAAGGGTGATTCCCACTTAGAGCGATTTTTAACCATGGTGCTACTGTTTGATATCTTTGGCATGGAATTTGCCGATCAGACGTCCTTGCAGATCCTCTAGCTCGTAATAGGCTTGACCCAACTGTCGCCTTACCCGGACTTCACAAAAACGGGAGCCAACTTGGCATTAAATCCTTTCACGAAATTACTTTGCTGGAAATTTCGACGGTAAACCTCCTGTCCCACTCTGAATGATACCTCCTTACTTCGAAGGTTATACGTCTTTTTCATTTCGTTCGTGCTGAGCCCTCATTGCCTCCTTTGCCGTGCCACGCATCAGGTCAAATGAGTCGTCCCTAGAAAAATGCACCCAACGATCTTCTAACATCTCCAGCTGCCTCAACAACTGATACGTGGTACCATTCGTGATCATCTGTTGCCCAAACGCCAACTGGTATGGACTCGCCTTTACGGCACTGTGCACAGCCGATCTTAACGCACAGGCTACACTGCTGAGCTGCTCATCCCAGTTACCTTGGTCAGTATTTATGTAGGCTTTGACTGCTGCCAAGATAGATCTGTTAACTCGCTCGGACGCGTTAGCCTGCGGAGCGTAAACGGCGGTGTAAGCGTGCTCTATGCCATACTTCTGAAGCAAGGAGTTGAATGCATGGGACTTAAATTGGACGCCGTTGTCCGAGACTAGCTTTTCCGGCACTCCAAAGCAGTGAAATAATTGTTCCTCAATGTATGGTACGATGGCGTCGGCGGTAAATTTTCTTACGGGTTTAATAAACGGAAATTTGGAAAAATGATCTAACACCACAAATATCCCGACATTCCCACTACGACTTCTGGGATACGGTCCCAGAAAATCTACGTAGAGCTTCTGAAAGAACCGTTCTGTTTCCCCGTTTTGCTAGTGGCGGTCTTAAAGGTCTATTTGGATGCTTAGTACACTTACAAATTTCACACCTGTTTATGAACTCTTTGACATCTTTTAACAACGTCGGCCAATAATAGTAGCGCCGAACCTTTTCGAGCGTTTTATTTATGCCTCCGTGTGCAGATAGGGCGTGCTCGTGGGCCATTTTCAGGACCGAATCTATGAGCCCCTTGGGAATCCAAATTTTCCAACAGAGTTCATCCGCTACCCTTTCGCCTGTTGCGTGCTCGGTGCGACGATATATATGCTTGCCTACCACCTTTACATCTGGCATCTGAGCCTGATTACTCGCTACTTTAGCCCTAAGGGAAACGTAATCCGTCGAACTAAAGTGCTCCGACTCCAAATCGATCCTTTCTCCTGGCTCGATCTCTGACAAATCTGGGGAAAAGACCCGAGACAAGGCGTCTGGAACGATGTTTCGAGACCCTTTTCGGTGGCTAATATTAAATGAATACCCCTGAAGCTTCAAAGCCCATCTGGCCAGTCTGCTACTCAGATCTGATTGGGACATCAGCCACTTCAAGGAGGCATGGTCGGTTATCACCGTAAATTGATGTCCCTCTACATAAGCGCGAAATTTCTTGATGCTCAGAATGGCAGCTAAGCATTCCTTTTCCGTCACCGAGTAAGCACGCTGGCACTTATTCAATTTTCGTGACATAAACGCAATTGGTACTTCATCGCCCTCTTCGTTTATCTGCATCAGTACCCCTCCTACTCCTGAGTGACTAGCGTCGCAGTGGATAAAGAAAGGCTTTCCAAAATTCGGTGTGTGTAAGACGGGCGCTTCACACATTGAGTTCTTCAGAGCGGTGAATGCAGCTTCTGCTTCTTCAGACCAAATGAACTGGCGTTTCTGCTTCAGGGCGTCCGTCAGAGGCGCCGCAATAGCCGCAAAATTCTTTATAAATTTGTGGTACCATCCCGTCATACCCAAGAATCGACGCAACTGTTTCACCGACTTCGGAGCAGGATATTCCTTAATGGCCTCTATTTTGTCCAAGTCCATGCCTATAATACCGTGACCCACTACATGCCCCAGATAGTGGACCTCAGGCACACAGAACTTGCTCTTCTGTATATTAATTGTAAGCCCCGCTGCAGACAGCTTCTCTGCTAATACTTTTAACACACTCAGATGCCTTTCAAAGGTGTCTGACACTATAAGCAGGTCATCCAAGTATATAAACACTTCGTTTCGAAGATTGGCTGGAATAATGCGGTCCATAAGTTTGGACATAGTAGACGGCGCATTGGTAAGCCCAAAAGGCATAACTTTGAACTGGTAAAGCGGCCGTCCAGGCACTGTGAATGCTGTTTTATCCCTAGAACCTTCTTCTAGCGGTATTTGCCAGTAGGCATCTTTCAGGTCGAGGCTAGTTATGTATTCTGCCTTTGGTAACCGGCTTAAGATCCCATCTATGAGCGGCATGGGATACGCGTCCTTCCGAGTCACCTCGTTCACCTTGCGGCTGTCTATACAAAGACGAACCTTCCCCGGCTTCCGGACGAGTACTACCGGACAAGACCACGCACTGTTAGATTCTTCGATGACCCCTAGCGCTAACATGCGATCCAGCTCCTCATACATTCATTTCTCGATAGCTGGGGACACTGCATAGTGTCGTTGTTTTGTGGGCTTTGCCTCACCTACATCTATTACATGGGACAACAACGTGGTTTTTCCTAACCCATTATCCGCGAAAGACGGAAGACACTGAATGGTTCTATTCAGTTGTTCTCGTTGCACCTCCGATAAAGGACGTTGGTTTTCTGGCTTCCACACCTCATCGCAATGGTCCACCGTGTCACTAGCACTTCCTTGTGGATACAAATCGGCTGGCAATAGGCCAAATTCGGTCCAAAAGTTAATGCCCAGATACAGAGGCTGCGTTAGGGTTGGAACGATGTATAGGGTAACAGACCTGGTAACACCTTTATAGCCCACTTCCGCTTTAAGCTTTCCAACCACTCTCTGAGACTGCCCACCCGCTGTCCGAACTGTGGATGCCATGGGCTTAAATTGAAATTGGCTGTCAAGCAGCTCGCTGGCCAAATCTCCACCAATGCAACTAATAGATGCCCCTGTATCCATTAATCCAACAAGCTTCCTGTCTAATAATGTGACCTCTGCATATGGCCTGAGATCTTCTGATATTATTGACGATACCAGAGCTTTTTTCTCTAACCTTAGATTTCTGACAAATTCTTCCCGACGTACTTTAGCTCGTGCCTTCCGTTTAGACTCCCTATCCTCTTTTTCTTCCTGTGTTATTTTCTTATTAACTATGGTTAAATTATTGTTTACTATTGGAATTGGGAATTGCGTAGCAGCTTCTATCGGAGCTACTCGGTGTTCGTCGCTTTGGACGCTGATGGTCTGCGTGCACTTTTCAAGGGTGCACGCCCTTGGGTGTTTTTTGTCGCTTGGCATTTTTGGCACGACGGCTTGTAAGTGTCAGGCTGGCCACACCCATAGCAAAAAACTACCCGCTCTGCTACGCAATCCTGGTAGCGATGACCATTACTACGGCAGTTCCAACAGACTAAGTTGAACGCTGCTATCTCCCCATCACTTTCGTCTGACTCCTCTTGCCCTGGACTTTCTACCGCGTGAACCAACCGTCTTGGTGCTGGACGTGGTCTAGCCACCGGATCTTTACCAACAGTTTGCATGAACAGTTCCCGAGTCTTCACCAAGTGTCTTAACTGTGCAATGCTAAAGATCTTTTCATATAGAAGTTCATGCTGTATCTCCGGCAATAAATTGGATCGGAGTGACTCCATCAGAGAACATTCTGACAAGGGCGTTGTCAGGGTATCTGCCAATCGGACAACCGCTTCGTAGAACTCATCAAATGATTCGTTCTCCTTCTGCTTCCTTCGGTCTATTGCCGCTCGAATGTTGACGTCTGTCCTCTCATCCTTGAATCGTACTAACAGTGAAGATTTAAGGTCGGCCCAAACGACCGTCCTAACACTCTTATGGTAGCGCCAATACCAGTCACTGGCACTTCCCTCAAAGAGATTGCTCACGTATCGCGAAAGCAACTCGAAATTCCCGTCCAATGTTTGGATCGTGAGCGCTTCTACCCGATAAATGAAATCGTCGACGGAAATTCCAGCCCGCCCAGAGAACCTAAGCTTCCAATTGACTAAAATTTGACTAACACGCTCTGGTCGAATATCCACACTGATGGGGGAGTTCCTGCTGGCTGTTTCGAAACCCTGGAACCCGGGCAAAGGTGTCGGCCGTTGTGCCGATCCTTCTCCAGCTTGGTTATCCCTCGAAGGCACATTCGCTGTATTTGCCAATTGGCCCATGAGAGAGCTGAGAATACCTTGAAAACCATTAGCGATCGCATTGCTTAGCATCTCGGTTTGTGTCAACGAGGCTTCAGCCATGGCTTCGGCTATCATTCGCTGGATCTCGTTATTAGGCGGTGGAGCTACCACCACAGGCGGACCAGCTTCCCTATTTTGCGGCTGATTGGCCGAAGCAGACGTCGAAGCTCCCTGTGGAGCCCCCACATGGGCTTTACTCCTCGTATCAGGCATTGTTGGTACCAATAAGATTCCGACGGTATCCCCAGCAGTTTCGTCTAATAAATTCAACGTCGATGACTGAAAAGCCGTTTTGCAGACAGGACAAACCTTCTTAGAACCCACTCGTGCGCTAAAACAGGCCCTATGGAAAGTGTGACCACAAGACGTGGTAAGGAGCTGAGCCAAATATTCCACCTGAGCCTGGCAGATCAAGCAAACTCTTTCTTGTAATTCTTCGTCTGCTAAATTCTCGCAACTGCCAAATACGGGCATTGTTTCATACGGATTCTGCCGATCCCCGTCTCAGCCTAATTGTTTTCTAACGAACGCCTCCTAACACTAGGTGACAACCAAAACAATAAATAATAAATATAACTATAGGTATTTTTAAAAAAATCTATAGATATAATAATAAAGTAATTAAATAGATAAATAAAATTTAAGAAATTAATAAAAAAAAGATACAGTATCAAACAAAAAAAACAATCTGCTAGGACCATGCTTAAGTCAAAGGGAATAATAAGGTATATCTATGTGTGTCTATGTGTATGATGTTGCCCATGTACTACATTTACTCAACTACATGCATAAAGAAATTAATAATAACCCACAACTCGTAGCTATAGGCGGTCCGGGTCTTTCGCGGTGGGTAATAGTTTTATACCACGTTTCCATCCAACGATACCAGATACCCAGCCCGATGAGTATGAGTCCTATTCACAACTCCTTCCTGGCCAATTGAGGCCTTTCACCCACCGTTCCTGATCGGATAATCCAGACCGGAAAAAAAAACGAGGAGCATTTCTACAGCCTTGGCCAGAAGGAACAGGAAGGAAGGAAAGACAAACGAAAAAAAAAGAAAAAAGAAAGAACGAAAAAGAATAGTACTAAGCTCGATGCATCGGGATGGTACAGGGGTTATATGTACTCATTATTCCGGCCTGCATCATAGGAGCCCGCTTGGTCACTTACAACGGTGGCAATAGTTTAATAACCCACTGCGCTGATCCAGCATAAAGTGATAAAGCCAAAACAAACAAAACAGAATGACAACTAGAAAAACACATCTGTCCCGATACTGGTTGGGAATGTAAGGTCACATCTACATTCCACAATTTTCACAATCATTTGGGCCTTGCCGGTTTGTTGTCAGTTGCGACAACTCGGGCCCCACGTTGGGCGCCAAATAATAAACTAACTGTAGCATTTTGGATATTACAAAACCTTCACGGAAGGCTGAGCAGGTGATGGTTCGTCTCCCGTCCGGGCACGTGCTTGTTCCGGCTTCCGTCTCATCGGCAAGAAATGGGGGGGTTTTTATTTCCCAGAACGGACGGGACACAGCTCTACTCCAAAAATCATAATACTGATACAGTAACGTTCATTAAAAATTTCACGTGCAAGCGAAGTATCGGACACAAATATGTACAAGAGCAAATACACCTAACCACGCACACGGACACCTACACACATACAAGTCGTGCCACGGTGTCGTTGTGACCACTTATGCCCACCCTACCATGATCACCGCTCCCGGTTCATCCGGTGATCCCATACAGAAGGCTCTTACAGCCTCCTATCCAATCCCATTATCCTCATTTGCCCAGCATGGTCCCCGCATATAGACTCTAGCACCAATTCATGTTAAATACTATATTTCATATTGAACAATAGAACCTGCATCGCAACTAGTAAACTAATAAATGATTAACTCTTAATAATACAATTTAGATTGAAATTTCACTTACAAATTGAAAGAAGGGCAGGGTACATATCTCTAACTTTTTATGTTATGCAAATAGATAAATAAATAAA
This sequence comes from Drosophila lowei, assembly GCA_008121275.1. Taxonomy (NCBI): domain Eukaryota; kingdom Metazoa; phylum Arthropoda; class Insecta; order Diptera; family Drosophilidae; genus Drosophila; species Drosophila lowei. The sequence goes on from CM017777.1 coordinate 7,350,288, forward strand.
TGTGCAAAAGGGAATGTAAAACTGTGCGCAGCTATCGTTATGGCAGGTCAGTTATTCAATTGCATCAGCGAAAGAAAACGCAAGTAGAAAGCATAAACGAAAGTCAGAGCGACCAATCTCGCATCTTCCCTTTCGAGCCTTGTTCTTAAGAGCTGTTTCTTATGCGCGGCGTAAGCGCTTATGGTCGCCAGCAGGGCAAACGGGAGAGCGCACAGCCTCTCTTAAGCGAAGCTCTTGCCTATGTGAGGTTTTTTTTTGTTATGCAATAAATAGTTGCTAATAACAAGCAAATTCCAATATTTTATCTTTATGTTTTGGATCACTTACGGCCTTCCTTTGATTGGTTTTAATAAACGCGTTGAAACAGCGATGAAAGCGCTTCCATGGACTGCGGCAACGTTCCTAAAACGAAAGCTGGAGAAATAATTTTACAAAAAAAACTCACGCTCTCCTCTGCGGTTTAACCGTTGTTCACTTTCGCCCTGTCACACATTCCACTTGCTATTTCTTCCAACCAGAATTTAACACAAAACAAAAGAAATTTACTAAGCTAATTACACTAATGACACTATAAAATAAAAATAGGAATCAGCGGTTACACTGATGGAAAAAAAAAAAAAACAAAACGACAGTCGTTGCCGCCGGCTTTACATCTGGGCACTCCTCGGCACTTCGTATGGGGAACAGAAAATAGGTCTAGGCCCAGATCTATATTTCGGGTTGAACTTGCTTGACCGTTTACTTCGCTTTAATAACTTCCGCCGAATTGGACGGCCTCCAATATATCTCGGGTCCGTGACACATAAGTGGCTCGCGCCCGCAAAGCGACTGATGAGCAGATCTTTTACGCCTCCCGCTTTGTGCTGTTCGGCCTAGCGCTGGGACTTTTGTTACGGAGCTGTAGTTGGGCGAGGAGCATAAGTCCCTTTGTCGCGGGCGGAGGCCCTAATATCGGGGAAATTGTTGTTGCGAGCTTTCGTATTGGGGTTCAGACAGGTACCCAAAAGATTGCCCGAAGTTTAAGCTGGTACTAACCGCCAATCTGAAAAATTAATTTCCTATAATAAAAAAAACGGCACTACCCTACGCCACGAGTGTATGTGGTGTATATTAGCGACGCTGAAATACATACCAATTGAAATTGGCACTTAACACACTTTTACTTTATTTTTCTCAGTAGGATTCTATTCCAATAAACGCACAATATTTTTTTCCTTTTTGCTGTATTCAGCTGTTAAGATCTGGTTCCCGGTTTTTAATTCTTTTTTTTTTTCTTTATACTTGGACTGGACAAAAATAGCACGTCTGTCTTCGCCAACAGTTTTTCTTCCAAGAGACCGAGGCTAGATCTACACAGTCTGAGCCCCCCAGTACAGCGTTAAAATTGAGAATCCTCCATTTTCGAATTGACGCCGTAATTATTTTACAAGTTTCAACTCAACAAACAGAAAAAAAAAACCGCTCTCCTTCGTTTACCTTTTGACTTGAATTGAGGCGGCAAAGTTGAGTAACATGGGGAGACCAATATCCCTTCTTGGTACTTTTCTAAATGTTCCCTTTTTGGATCCCAGTATTTATACCTTTTTTTTTTTTTTTTTATACGTTATTCTTTCAAACCACTTCAAACTTTATGGGATTATTTAATCCCAATAGTTGACTTCCCAGGAGATATGTAGATAGAACGATTTCTACACTTAGATGTTGCAGGGATAGGTCTATTACTAGATTTTTGACTAGTTTGTTGACAAATTTATTATAATTTCATGGTCATTTAAAGAGTAAAACGAAGATCTTGAAATGGTATACTGGGGAGTTCCCTGTCAATCCCTTTTCGAATCGACGCCAATGTCCAATGCTGGCGCCGTACTGTGCTCAACAATTATTGCTTTCCCCATTCCGGTTTTTGCCTTTTTAAGATTTTAAATTATATTTTGGCATTTGTTCGGCTGAAGCTTTTGTTATTCTTATTTGTTTCTGTTTCTGTTTTCAATTGCGATCAGTAAATATACATACATCAAGAGATCGCTCTCCATGGAGGAATTTTCTGATAAAACTTTGCCCCGAATGTGGAACCCCTGCTGACCATCCCAACCCGCACTTGTCTGGGGCTACGGCTACCTTTGCCTTTGGCCATTTTATTGACTTATTATTTATGTGTGTATCCGCACACACATTCTCGTATAACTTGGTTTTCTTCTGTTTTCTTCTTACAATTTTCCGCACTCTTTTGGGGATTCGCTGCGAGTGCGTGCTGGGTGTTGAGTGGTGTTCTCCGGACTGGATGATATTTGTGCTCGGCTCGCTGCACGCAACGGTCATGCTGTCCGAAGCGATGATTATTTTGCTCCCGTATCATCAGTATGGAAATTTTCCAACCTCCTGCCGGCGCCAGTCCGCGAAAGTGATTACTATTAATCGGTTATTTGTTTGATTGCAGGGAGACACTACCGCGTCTGGACAATTATCGCATTTCTATGCGCAATCTGAAGCGTCCTTCCATCGGAGAACTTCAGGGAGAACTTCAAGATCAGGTGAGTGTTCGCAATGTCATGACATATTCAAAGGACATAACAATAAAATTATGCAAAGTATGCATATTAAGGAACGTGCATTAATGGAGGAAACTACTTGATTTCGGATCGTTAATTATTCGTTTGAATGAGTTTAATACTCAGTGAGGCAATTGTTGCTTAAAATTTAAGAAAAATGTGGTTTACTCATGTGATGTGTGTGTTTTTTCTGATATAATCGGATCTCTAAGTTTTTCAACAATAATTCTACAATACCGGAAATATAGAAAATGTCAAATAGCGAATTTAAAAGGCTGCAATCTCCATTTAGCAAATTTTGTGATTTGTACTCTTTTCAAAGATATTTCTGCAGATAGAAGACATTTTGTTGACTATAGTACGATTATAATTTTGAATAAATTAGGTACAAATTTACAAATTTTTACTTATCATTCCATAAATTATTTATATTACTTAATATTCATATAATCCTAGGACCACTTGATATTCAAAAGAAAACAAGTTTCAAAAATATATTTAAAGTACCATTAGTCAGAGATATTCCTAATTCCCAGCACAAGCATAGATCTATTAGCCTCGTTCCAAATTGGGTCAACAATTATGTATTGGCCTTGGCCAATAATATATATAGTATTCACTTCTATAAGGAATGCTCTTGAACAAATCACAAAAACACACTAAATAGTTTCTATAAACGTGTCGCATTTTGATATTGAACATTACTGAACAGTGATAGCTTCAAGTGCTATTGTCACTGAAAGATGAGTGTCTTTATCCCTATAGCACTCGTAGATTCCTCAGTTTCTGGTTAGTGTTTTCTATGGCATAATCCTTGCAGAGGGCACTGGCACTTCACTCAGTGCCTGTACATTTCTGAAAACATTTCAAGCACTCGGCAAATAAACAAAGTCGAAGAAGAGAAGAAATTCCGAAAAAAAGCAGAAGCACAACAAAGTTATGGATCCACCAGAAGATCACAAAAAACAATCTTTTGGGGGAGCTCTCGGTAGCATTGTAGTTTGTATTGTATATAGTTATGTCTGTCTGTCTATCATTAATATGCTTGTCTGATCTATTTACTTGAACAATTTTCACATTTCCGACGTGCAAATTGTGAGTTTTCCATGACGTAGGCAATTTTGAGGCACTCGAGTATACGAGTATAATTGATTGTATTGAGATTTGAGATTTGAGCGCTTTTATCATGATGACGCTGGGGCTGCTTAAGATAAGCAGGCCGCACCTTTGTCAAGGCCACCCCACTCTTCTGAACCTCCAAACTTCCCTTCGTTTTCCATGTAAACCTTATCTCTCAGAGAGGGGGAGGCAGAGGAACTACGAGTATGAGCTCTCCCAGTGTTACAGTTTTTATGGTTATCGCTAGGGTAATAAATTTGATGCGTCTATTCTTCGTATTCTCTCATACCAAAAGTGGGTCCGGCCTGTCTCCTGTTCTACTCATATTTTCTATACGACTATTGTTTAATTAATTCCCTTTTTTCTGGACTACTGTGGGGCCACCACGGCGCATGATAGATGTAATAAAAATTGCATTACACTGCCGCCCGCTTATTAGGGGAATTCCAATTCGAAGACATCATATAAACTGCCACAAAGAACGCTCCCTGACGCTTTAAGTGATAAGATAGCTTTAAACGGAATCCGGCTAAGGCAGCGTGATAATTCACTTCAAATATTTACCCAAAGAATTATGCTGGATATAAGCGGGGAAACTATCGTAGGTGTATCTGCTGACAGATGTTTGATATTGGAGGTGGTACTCGACTGCTGGTGGCTGCTGGTTTGAGGCCGTTCGAGCAAGATATTTAGGTTGACAGGGTCTGTACTTGTTAATATTTCTATTAATGTAGCTCTACTTTGTATAAATAGTTGGATTGCGGAGGTAAGCGAACACCAGACATGTGATATAGACCTTTACAAATAGAGTTTTAGAGTAAGTTTTTCACTAAAATTTGAAGGTACTACTCTAGTCCCATTTGTTTTTCTGTTTATTTTTAAACAAAGTCTGCACTCCTATAATTCCTTCTATTTATCTTATTAACAAGTCAAAAGTTTTTAATAAAGCGTTGTAATTAAAAAAGAACAGGACTTTCGAACTTTTGCTTTATATATTTAGGACTAAAACCCATACTAAGGCAGAAAATGTCCATCCATTCATATAGTTTCCCAGCAAACCAACTAACGTGCCTTTTGCGAGAGTTCCGCAAAATGCTCGCAAACGAGCTCGCAAGCGAGCTTGTGTACGAGCGATATGGTTTTGTATCGCAAGACTCTCGCAAACGAGCTCGCAAGCGAGCCAAAAATGATCTCTACTTCTTGTGTCGCAAAACGCTCGTAAACGAGCTCGCAAGCGGGAGTTTTTCAATAGGAAATTGCGCTGCGACTGTGCTGCCGGTCGAAAGCCAAAAAAAAAGCAAGCCTTCGTGTGCCTTCGGTCCGGCAATGCTCCTTCGGCTTTGTGTTCACGTCTCGACAGATGACGTGTCGACAGATTAGTGGTCGAGAAGTCATTCGTGTTTTTCTTTTTTTTACATGTGTCCAGCATTAGAAAGAAGTGCAAATAAAGCGTGCGTTTCCTGCGCCGTCATTTCAATTATTTTCGTCGAACTGTGCAGTGCAAAGTTAAAAATCTCTTAGGCATTTAAAAGAAATTTCTACCAATCGGTAAGTACATTATTAATAAAAGAAATAAAATGTCTTACAAAAGAAAAAGCCGAACATATATCGGAGAGGCTCGACATGTGCAAAGAGCTACTGGAGATTTTGAGGTTAAACTGAATTATAGGCGAATTTGGCGAAGTTTTTCTCCTGGCGTGGGACAGACTCTAAAAAGTGTGTAAAAGGACTTCGAACCACTTTAGCACTAAGAAGTAAGTTTTACTATTTTAGCTTGTGTAATTCCCCAATTTTTAATATATTTTATATTGTCTACAGATGCATTTCAACAGAAGTTTGCGCTTGACGATCAGGATTTCGACCATACAACTCAAAAATATATTCAGTATGCTCAGGAACGGAAGGCCAGATTGGAAAAAAGTGATGCAAAAAAACTTAAATTTTAGTACATAGTACATACATATTACATACATACATTAAATTCATTTCATATTACAAATTAAAAATATTTTTTATTACGGAACAAAATGGGAACTGGTCCAAAAAAAACTCTCGCAAAAACTATTTCTTGCGAGCCTTTTGCGACATCGTTTGCGAGCCCTTTGCGATATCATTTGTGAGCCTTTTGCGATATCATTTATGAGTCTTTTTTGATACTGCTACGGGCTCACAGATGATATCGCAAAAGGCTCATAAATGATATCGCAAAAGGCTCGCAAACGATTCCTTTGTGAGCTATCATAAATGATACTTTCACTGCCACAAACTGAACGACACAAGTATCATATTTCTATCATATGCGGGTCCGAATGCGAGCGTTTTGTCGGGTTAAGTCTCGCATTTGACTCGTATGCGATATCATTTGTGAGCGTTTGGTTTGCTGGGTTGTGATACTTTGTACTTAAAAAGAGCTCCATATTTTACTATCCGATTCAATCTTTTACTTTTGGATTACATGTAACTTTTCCCCAAGTAAAGTTGAATATTTAACTTAAAGATTACATGTAACTTGTCCTTCTGCAAAGCAGAAATCGTTCAACAAGTGTTCATATTCCAAATTATAATTTCTCCTTTAGAAAATTACCATATTGTGCTGTTGCCTTGCACATTACTTTCTCCTTGAAAATATTTGCATATTTTACTTTCCGATTGCCTGTACTTTACCCTTGGGTATGTGACTACAGGCTGCAGCACTCTGTCTGCCAATTCATAAGTAGATTTCAACGCACTCAGCCATAACTCATGGCACGTTATGGCCAAGACGCTATCGATGACAGCATTGAAGCCAAATTAATTGTCAACAAGATGCAGCCATGCATCAGCCATGGACACTGTTTCCACGGGGGGTCCTACATTCATATATATAGAGTAAACACCACCCAGCGTGTGAAGAGATGCGAGGGTGAGGATAGTGCAGGACTCGCATGTCGTGTCATTAAAATTGACAGCCACCGTTTGCAGATGGCGCTGGAGCCCAGAGCTGTTGCCATTGACGTTGGCTGATTCGTTGCTTATCAGAAAAGAGTACGGCTATGAGTCCGGAACAGATGTGTGCGTGTGTTGAACCTGTCAGGGGCTGCTGACAGGACGTCACTCCGATTAACGTTTTGAGCTGAAAAATTGATTACTTCTTTTCATTTTTAATCAATTAAATTGGCACAAAACCCACTCGAGATATATCGCGAGCGAAACCCCGAAAAAAACAATTCCAGTTCTCAGCAGTTCTCCCAGAGCCCTTCAAAGTCTTCAAACTTTTCATTTGTCAAATTTTTCGACTTCTCAACAATAGTAATTTGTCAAAAACTCAATATACATATCAGAAAGTACTATCAACATCTTAGAGCTAGACGTACTTCGGTCGTCTGAGCATGAGACCGCATCATCATATATGGCGCATTTGGCCATCCCATCTGGATTCGTTTTCGTGTTGCACTTGTAATTACAATTCGGTAATTTACAATCCATTCAGCTGTGGGGGGCTATTTTTATACGATTCTATTGATTTCCTAATGAAAAATCTTGCTCCAGAATTGCTTTGTTTACCGCGCTGCCATCAAATTATTGGGCTATAAAGGTATAGAAGCATGTTTATCCCCATTTCTGTTGCATTTCCCATAGTTCTCATCGTTATAAGTGTGGCAGAGAAATCTAATTAGCGTTGAGTGTTAAAACTATGAAAATATAAGTGCGAATCGAGTGAACTTCAAAGAGATTTCACCTACTGAAGTTTGCGAATATCTATAGGAAAAGGAGGGATTTACTTAACTTTAACTTTATCCCTAACAAAATGTAGATCTTTCTCGATAACTTTTCGCATCTTTCTGTGTAAATTCCATCGACCTTCATGCATATTAAACAACCAATTCCCACCAAATTGAAAAATAATTCCCTATACAAATAGAAGCAAACCTAATTCCTTTTCTATTTATGGATATTGTGATTATGGCTTTCACACTCTATTCTTCTCTTTCCCCAACTTTATTACCATTTTGAATCATTTTTGTCTATTAACTGGTCTCAAATCACAATCACTGCCGCAAGCTTGCCAGCAGAATGGTTTATCCCTGTCCTGTCTCTGTATTCTTTTCCCCCAAAACACCAATTTCAATTCCAATTTTGTGTGCGCAAAAAGAATTTTCCACGCTTCGGATACAATAAGAACGATGACAACGACAGCGGGAAAAAAACAACCGCAGAGCCAAATGCGTCTTTAACTAAATGAAATGGGAATGGTAAAGGCAGGAAGGATGGCAGGGAGGCCTTCAGGCAGTCAGGCAGGAAGCGCCAGAGGGTCATACTAGTGAGACCATAAATATCCCCTTTTCCTCTTGGTTTTTATATGTGTTTTGTTTTGTGGTGTCTGTCTGTGTTGGCTGTGTTGGCCTTCGCTGGGGAGCCGCCAAAAATGTGCAAACAATCCACGTTAACCACCCATCGAGGGCGACTAACTAAGCAACATTGCGTATACGCAGCGTGTGCCATGGGGGCAATGGGATGGGTCTGGTCTGTCAATCGATGTCGTCCTGCCCAACCCTGTCACACTGGCTCACTGCCCCTTGCCACGTGTGCCATTTCCAATTGGTCGCCTTTTTAAAAAACATTCAATTATGTGGGCAAACAATATAATAAATGAGCTCCAGGCTCCGGCTACAATGATACTCGCACACCACAAATAAATGGCAAAACAATAGCCGAAAAAATAGGCGGCCCAGACCCAGCGTCTTGTGTAAATTATTTATTAAATTATCACAATCATAAGAAATTGTTCTGTTGTTCAGTTGAGTTCTTTTTTAATCGTTATTAATTGCTGCCTTGGAAAATTACATCATGTGATAAGAGCAGTTTATTACTTGGTGGAAACCTTTGTACAGGAATTTAAAGAAGAAAAAAATTCAACGGAAGTCTTTTGGGCTCCATACTTACATTGAAGTTCTTTGAAATGAATCTTTCCTGTTTTATTTTTGACACACTTAGAGACCATAAATACTCTTCTTAGATAGCAATATTGTTTTTCGGCTTACAATATAAAGCATTTATACTATACTGAATATGTTTCAATTTAAGTCACATCTGTTCGGGCAGAAAAGCCTTTTAGCACCTCCCCTAAATGACAAACAATAAACAGAATAATTTGACTACCAAAAAAGAAGGTGACTCATTCATTTTAGCACTTTAAACAGTAATTTCCGAAGGGAACTCCCGCCAAACACTAAGAGACTTTGGGTTTAATTTCCCTTCCAGTGGCATTTCCTCTATAAAGTCAAAGACTGAAATTTAATTGACATTTATTTAAGGACCGAATAGCATAGCTTTATGCAATAGTTAATTTCATTGAGTTTTATCAGAGTTTCGGCTTTCCTTTCAACATTTTTATAATGTTCCCTGGTTTTACGAGTAGAGTGGAGTAGTAGCGATAAAAATCAACTTTAATTGGAGTGGGACGCAATTTGATGCTTCTCATAATCTGGTTGTTGCTCCTTCTACGGCTGCTGCTCCGGTTCTGATGCTATTGTTCTGGCCTCTGACTCTGACTCTGACTACGGCGTCGACGGGTCGTTAATTGAATACGAGTACTAAATTGCACACATGACGTAGGAGTAATGCCCGAATGCCAGGTTTTTTTGGGGACAGCTGTTTAATTCGTGCCGAAATTTTCAGAATTATTGCAATGAAATTGCTAACAAATATTTGCCAGAGTATTTAACAGATATTCCGATGGAATTGTAACCCCATTTTCATATAGATGTGTGAGGTATTTAATCATTATCAAAAGCACTTAGCGTTGGCCTCTCTTTGTGGGCTTAAAATATTAATAGAGCAGATTAATGTATCAACATTTTAAATACATAATTAAATAATTCAACTCCAATTCCCCATTCCAGAGCATTACCATACCCGAGCCGGAACCGGAACAGATTGGCGGTCATATCAAGCTCGGCTGGATCGTGGGCGTACTCATACCATGTCTACTCAACATCTGGGGCGTGATGCTCTTCCTGCGCCTCAGTTGGGTGGTAGCCGAGTCTGGCATCTTGCAGTCGTTGATTATAATTACTATCTCGGCGGTGGTCTGCATCATAACGACCCTCTCACTGTCGGCCATTAGCACCAACGGTGAGGTCAAGGGTGGTGGCGTCTACTTCATTATATCCCGCTCCCTGGGACCCGAGTTCGGGGCCTCCGTGGGCGTGGTGTTTGCATTCGCCAATGCCGTCTCGGCCTCCATGAACACCATTGGTTTCTGCGAATCGTTGAATGTTCTATTGAGTGAGTCTTTAATTGGGGGAATATACATATCTTTATATTAATTTGAACTTTAATTCCTCTTCTTCCAGAGAACAATGGCCTGAAGATCGTCGACAATGGCATCAATGATATCCGCATTGTCGGAGCTGTGACCATTTTGGTGCTCATCCTGATCTGCTGCGTGGGCATGGAATGGGAGACAAAGGCCCAGAATTTCCTGATCGTCACGATTGTCCTGGCCATTTTCAATTTCGTGATTGGTGCCGCCATCGGTCCGCAGGGCAATGAAGATCTGATCTCCAAAGGTTTTGTGGGATTCTCCTGTGAGTTGATAGATTAATAAACGCTTTCCTTTCTCATAGCTAATGTTCCACTTTTTAATTTAGGGTCCACCTTCAAGGAGAACTTTGGGTCGGAGTATCGCTATGCGGAGGGTGTCAATCACGACTTCTTCAGTGTGTTTGCCATCTTCTTCCCCAGCGTGACGGGTATTCAGGCAGGAGCCAACATTTGCGGAGATCTAAAGGAAGCCGGTGCGGCCATTCCCAAGGGCACCTTTTGGGCGCTGCTCATCTCGATGACGTCGTATGCCCTCTTTGTGCTCTTCGCCGGCGGTGCTGCTGTGCGAGATGCTTCTGGCTTTCCCGCTGACCTGGTCAACGGCAGCCTTATTTCCTCGGAGCTACCGTGCATGGCATCGGGCAATTGCACCTGGGGTCTCTTCAACTCATACGAAATGATGCAGACAATGTCCGTGTGGGGTCCCCTGATCTATGCCGGATGCTTTGCGGCCACCCTCAGCACAGCGCTGACCAATCTGCTGTCTGTGCCCCGTTTGGTGCAGGCTCTGGGCATTGATGAGATCTATCCGGGATTGATCTACTTCTCCAAGCCGTACGGCAAGCATGGCGAGCCCTATCGCGGTTATGTGCTGACCTTCTTCATCTCCGCCGGCTTCCTGTGCATTGGAGAGCTCAATCTGATTGCCCCGCTCATCTCCACCTTCTACCTGGCCTCCTACGCTCTGATCAACTTCTGCACATTCCATGCGGCCTTCGTCAAACCCCTGGGCTGGCGGCCCACTTTCAAGTACTACAACGCGTGGCTCAGTCTCTTCGGTTTTGCCATGTGCGTGGCTATCATGTTCCTCATCAATTATGTGGCAGCCATTATTACTTTTGGTATCATCTTTGCGCTGTATCTGGTGGTGATGTACCGCAAGCCGGAGGCCAACTGGGGCTCCACCACGCAGGCGCAGCAGTACAAGGCCGCCCTCATGGCCGTACATCGGCTGCAGAATGTATCCGATCACGTGAAGAACTATCATCCCCAGGTCCTGGTGCTGTCGGGTGATCCCAAGACAAGGCCTCCCCTAGTGGACTTTGGCTATCTGCTGACCAAGAATAACTCTCTGATGTTTGTGGCCAACATTATTCCGGTGCGAGTGGGCTACAAGAATCGCCAGAATCTGGTGAAGGATGGTCAGAAGTATTTGGATGCCCGCAAGATCAAGGCTTTCTACAATGTCATAGATGGCTTTAGCCTCGAGGACGGCATCAATGCGCTGACCAAGTCCACAGGCTTTGGCAAGATGTCGCCCAACATTGTGCTGGTGGGCTACAAGCCAGATTGGAATCGCTGCCGCAAGGAGGAGGTGGAAAGCTACTTTGCCATTCTATAGTAAGTTTAGAGAGGATCCCTAATCCATACAGTAGAAATTCATACTAATCCTGTCTCTCTTCTCGTAGCAATGCCTTCTCACAGCGCATGGGCGTGGCTCTGCTCCGACTGCCCAACGGTTTGGATTTCTCGGAGCTGAGTTCGGAGGTGAATCTGCCGCCCAATGGCATGGGACATATGCACACGGCAAACGCCCAGGGCTTCACCAACGAACTGATGCCGGCGGCCAATGCGGCCTCGGAGCTGCTGCACATCGATTCCAATCTGAATCTGGCTAGCATGGACAGCCCCAATTCCTCGTACACGATGCCCCAGCCGGCGCCCATGCCTAATATGCAGCGCAGCTCCCGCAGCTACAAGGTGAACAACCAGGATGATGCGGCGGTGACGTATCACACCAAGGGAGGATCGGACATTCCACAGAATCTGCTGGATGCCATGACCATTTTCACGCGCAAGCAGGCCAAGGGCACCATCGATGTCTTCTGGCTGTACGATGATGGAGGTGAGTTCTGAGGTGGGATTTTCTTGGTGTTTCCTTTACTCAACTTTGATTTTTTCCGTGCAGGTCTCACCATTCTGCTGCCGTACATCATCTCCATGCGCTCCCACTGGCAGAACTGCAAGCTGAGGGTCTTTACCATGTGCCATGGCAAGGACGAAGAACAGGAGGAAAAGAGGTAAGACTTGCGAAAACTTCGCAAGGAACTGCCTCTAACCATTCAATCATCTGCAGCATGGCCAGCCTGTTGACCAAGTTCCGCATCAAGTACTCGGAGCTAATCATGCTGAAGGGCGTCTCCGAACAGCCGCGCACGGACACATTGCTGAAGCATCAGCGCCTTATCGAACCCTTCCGTCGGGGGGCACGCAACGAGTATGGCATCACGGATGAGGAGCTTCAGAGCATGTCGGAGAAGACCAATCGTCAGCTGCGCATCCATGAGCTGGTCGTCAAGCATTCATCGAATGCCTCACTGGTGGTCATGTCCCTGCCCATGCCCAGAAAGGTAAGTAAATCCAGCGAACCTTTCACTTGAGAGTATATTTCTCATCCTCTGTATATCCTTTGCTTTGCAGGAGGCCATCTCTGCGCCGTTGTACATGTCGTGGCTGGAAATGCTCACCTCGGACATGAAATGTCCTGTGGCTCTGGCTCGTGGCAATCAGACACCAGTGCTTACGCTCTACTCATAGGCTAATCCCCGCGACGCTTCAAGTTCCGAGTACAACTTAGTATTATTAGCGTTTAGGCGTTCCCCCATGTAGTTCCATGTAGAATAGAATAGAGCTCACCGAACCGACTCTTAATACTCTACTCAAGTACTTTTTTATATGAAACGAACTCCCTAAACACTTGACGATAGTCCCTAGTGAAGTTTGTGTGAAATATTTGTCTCTGTTTCACACGACATAGCCTTAAGCTAATTACGAATTATTCAGAATAAAAACATAAACAATATTATATCATTAGCTGAATATTGTTTCATTTAAATAAGTTTAATTTAAAGTCAGTGAACCGCAAAGCCAACTCAGAATGGGTTATAGTTTAGTTCAATCTGTAAACATGTGCGGGGTTTTACGTAATGGTTGAATGGTAAGTGGCTGGACTCTAGTAATATGCACGACGTGGATTATTCTGCAAGAGAAGTGTGGAAGCTTAGTGGAATTCCAAGTAGTATATAGATGGACACTTACCAGTGGATTGGGTCGAAAGCGATAGGCCAACATCATGCGCTTCCTATATGCATCATATTCATTGTCGCAATCCTCTGGCACAGCAGCGCTGCTGACACCAAGTCCCTGATTACCATCACGCTGCGGTGCCCTGTTCAAGAGAAGAAACCACAACTTATGTTGCGTCACATCAAAAGAGTTCCCAACCATCACCCTCACTCACTTGTTTACGGGATCTACAATACCGGCACCATCCTGGCCCAGGCCTTGTCCCTCCTTCCAGCCCAGTTTCTGGAGCATTTGAAAACCAATATTGTCTTCCTTGAGCTTGTATTCCTTGTAATCGCTGAGATCTGGCTGTCGGTTGTTCTTTTTCGCCTCGTATTGCTCCATGAACTTCTTGAGCTCCTCGGGCGGCAGGAAATCGCCAATATGATGCTTGCCTTCGCTCTGTTTGGTCAAAGCATTTGCCCACAGCGAGGTGGCCTCCATTTCCGCATTACGCAGCTTGTGCTCCCACGTTCCCCCCTCAATATCCTCATCGGAGTCGTACTCGTATTTGAATTTTCCACCACGTGCCAGTCGATCGATTTCCTGACGCTTGCGCATCATGTCCTGGTACAACAGATTGACCTTATAGTGTTCCTCGCATTGCTTCCACTGCTCATCGGTGAGCTGGGTGGAGCCATAGTTAAGGCGGGCATACTGCAGCAGAGCAGGATCTGTGCGCGTAATGGTGGATAGCATGGGTTTGTTCAGATTGGCTGCCAGATTCCTCTGGCCCTGAATTCCAGCTGGAATTCGTATCAATTTTAGATTTAGATTTTACATTGAGATCATCGTCTTTTGTAATCATGAAAGCTTCGATAACAACTGTAGATTGATGTTTTCCAATTAAACTATTACTCATTTGGCTTTCAGATGCTACTATACAAATATGTATATTGCGTACAAATCAACAAATTAGTTAAAAAACTCACTTGAACATGGCAGCAGTTGTTCCTTTTCGCCCCAGCGACTCTTACGTTCGCGCTTTCGACGCTGCCGCTGGGACTCTTTTTCCTCGGTGTCATCTTGTTCTTCACCATCGACACCGGCGGCTGCTGCCTCCTCACGCTCGCGACGCTCCTCATCGCTGAGCTCATTGCGGCACTCGATGCGACGCTTGATGTTATCCCGGTTACGATCCATCATACCACGCATATACTCATCGTCCGAATCGAAGTCCGCACTGATGGCCGACTCTGGGTCGTATTTATCCGCAGCCGAGTTGCTGTTGTGCTCTTCCTGGTGTTGTTGCGGCTGCTGCTTCTGCTGCTCCTCCTTCTGCTGATGATGCTCCCTGCTCAGCTGCTGCTGCTGCTGTTGCTGCTGTTCCCGCTCCCGCTGTCGCTCAATGCGCTGCCGCTCGTAGTCAAGGATTTGGGACCGATAGCTTCGATACTGCTCGCAGTTCTTATCATAAAGAAACCTATTATCAAAATTCAAAAGAAGTGAAACATACAATGAAAAGTGCTCAATGCTAATCACGTGTACGAAAGACATTATATGGAATAACTGTTTTTGGTTTGAGGCGGCGCCCATTTGAGTAGAGGAATGCTTTCTTTCTGAGCATTCCCACGTGCCAGCTGTTCCTCCTTCCTTACAGACGATGATCGAGTACGAGGGACGAGTACGAGGGTACAGAGTGCTTTTCGACGAGTCCATGCATAAATAATCCCTACAACCTAAAGTCTGTCCCGTAAGTCAAGTCGTTATGTGGCCATAAGCAACAAATTCTGAGAAAAAAAGATCTGTGTCTTGTTTGAAAATTGATATGAAACATTACATAGATTATATTCTTTAGAAACATTTGTGGAACAGTTGAGTTTTGGTCTTGCATGAATTCTTATGGCAAATGCAATAATAAACTAAATTCTATAAATTTAAATTGAAAAAACTATAGAAACCAAGTGAAATGCTCTTCAAAATATGTAGCAATACAACAAGCAATTACGTTTATAATTAATCTGTCTAGAACTTATGACTCTTAAGCTAAATGCTTTCTTGTTCTACCCCCCACCCGCAACTGTCTTTCAACTGCTGTCTGCTGTCTTTGGTCTGCGCGTGTTGATAATCAAATGTACAGGTCTCATTTACCACAAAGCCGGATGCAATTCGCTTCTATGCAAACGTATTTTATCTTCATAATCTTCACCATTTTCCGCGACCAGTGCGATTAGGTTTTCTAAGCACGTTGGCAATTGTATGCACGTTTCTGAAAAAACTACATAAATTGCTTTAAAATCGTGCTCAAACGATTCGTAAAATATTTATCATGTAATAACAAATTAAATGAAAGGGATGTCTGGATGTGGATATGGATGGTGGATAGGTAGGAGGTTTGAGGATGGATGGAGATGTGGCTGGTGGCTGTGGCAGAACAGAACAGACAGCAAAAATTGCTTCAATAACGCTACACACCTTGTGGCAGTGGCCTTGGTGGTGACTCTACAACCACTGGATGTGGATGTGGAAGTTGTATTGGCTGCGGCGGAGGTACAACTGCTCCTCCAAGCTGGTTCTGATGCTGTTCTAATTCCAAGTCCAGCTCCAAAGGTGGCGGTGGAGGCGGTGGGTGTGAATTAACCGCCGCCGCGGCCACTAAATGTTCCGGCAATAGACCCAGCTGCTCCGGCGGCTGTCCACCGACGGTGGGTATTTGTATAGCTTCCAGGTTCATTTGAGGCTTTGGTATCGCATTCAAGTCAAAATCCTTCGGCGGCGGAATGGCATTCAGTTGCATGCCCTCTACGGGCCCTGGTCCAAGTTGCATGTAAATTTGTCCCATATTGGTCAGGGCAATGGGCATCTGTGGGGGTGGGGGTGGCGGAGGTGGTGCAACGGCAGCCGGATGCAGTTGCATGGGCAGGTGACTATGGAAGAAGGCAGGCATTTGCATGGTCTGCATTTGTGGTGGTCCCTGTGGCATCAGTGTCTGATTGAATGGATTGAATGGTGGTGGCGGCGGTGCCGTCACTGCCATGCTAAACGCTAGATGACTGCTTGCCGTGCTGGTCACAGTGATACTGCAGGGCATGGAGGTAGCAATGCCACCAGCAGAGCTGCTGATGGCAATCGGCATTGAGTCTATTTGTGGGTTGTTGTCCTCGCCACCCGAGTTATTTTCATCATTGCTGCAAGTTAAGTGGAACTCTTAGGTGACGGAAACTCCTAGGAATTCATTGTGTTACTTACCTGAGCCCTGGAGTGGGTATAATCATGGGTGCCGGGGGCTTCTCATGTTTTTCGAGGATTTTCTTAAAGTTCTCCAAAAATGAGCCGTCATTGCAGAATGTGTTCTGCACTTTGGGTGGCGGCTGCTCCACACTGGGCTGTGGAAGCTGCTGGCGCTTAAGGCCAAATGAGATTTTACCAGTCTTGCCGGTGAAGCTGTTAAGCGTCTTGGGCGTAATCGCGTCATCAGTTTTGCCCTTTCCAGCTGGCGTCTCGCTACTCCCCGACTCCAGGCCATTTCCATCTTCAGTTGTGGCAGCTGCCGTGCTAGAGGACGGTGGAGTGTCCACCGGGAGCAGGGGCTCCTCCTCTTCTTCTTCGACTACAACGGGGGGTGTCTTCAGAGGTGGTGGTGCTTCTGTGGTCTTGAGTTGCGCCTGCAAATTTTGTGCCGCAGCCACCGCCTTGGCCAACTGGGCTGTGCGTTGCTTCTCGAGTATTTCCTGGCGCTTCTTGGCTATTATCTCCTCCTGCTTGGACATTTGAGCAAATCGATCGACTCGGTGATTGCGTTGAGCCATATTTTCTGTGTTTTATTCTCTTTTCGATCGACAATTTTCAATTCTTGTTAGTGTGCAGTGTGACGGTGATTATCGCGACGACCCTCAGAAGAATACCGAAATATACCGTCTCTTTTTAAAAATATACCGTAAATATACCGACGAATTCAAGTTCTATTATACATATTCCTCGTTTTTGATATTCCGTCGAATATTACTTGCTAGATAGAACCCTCAGCCCTGCCTACATAGTTTTATCCGATTAATAAAACAATTTTCTACTTGACTGGCTTATTTTAAATACTTGCTTTTATTGGATTTTGTCTAAATAAGGTTTTAGCGAAAAAGGTCAAACAAATAAAACGTAAGAGAAAAATCGTTCATATTGCTCAATTTAGATATTCCGTTGAATAATGCTGAGAAGAAGAGAAACTGAAGAAGGGGCATGACGAGAAGCGCGCCCTCACGCCGTAGAGAATATCCATCGAATTAGTGCTATCCCCCATCCATATCTTGGAGTGTTAGAGCATTGTATTTTAATTGATTTATTATGATTCTTGGTCAGCTCCATGTCAATGTGTTTAATCATGGGTCGAGCATAGAGCGTGGTAAGGATAGCTGCGTTTGGGTTCTCTTCCGACAAGAGCCTAGATCATCTTTGAGCGAAAATCAGATAGCGCAGATTGATGTTTCCCCACACGGATGTATTACTTACACAGATATGTACGAACTTTTTTGTTTAAATATAATTTTATTAAATTCAATTTTCCAAATTCCATGACAGCTAACAATTTTTTTGAATGGGGGGCTAGACATAGATATTATTCAAATACATTTTTGGATATATAGCAAACCTGTGTATATTTGGAATACAACATCAATTAGTCGAAAATTTCTAGCAACACATTTATCTTTGGCAGTGTTCAAATTAATGGAACAATTCATATATGTTTTTCAAATATATCATCAAAGTTTTTAGCATGGACAAATTCGGTTAAGTCACTTTAGGAGAAACACTTTGTAAATAGTAGTACTAATTCTGAATAAATTGACCTAAATGCGCCTAAAAATACCAAAATTGTTAATAGCTCGAGTATATATGTGGGGGGTATGAGGAATAAGTAAGTTCCGCATTATATGAGAATTTTATTCTTCCATTCCATTTAACTAGTGGTACTTAGGTACTATCAATCCTTTTAGCATATCAAAGCTATTGCCATCCGGTTGTACAGTTTCGATGGTACCAGTGGGTAGTTTTACCTTCAAGAAGCCAAAGTCGTCGATTCCAATTATCTCAGCATCTTTCTCCTGTTCGTTCTGAAGGCAAATCTTTACGGTTTGTCCGCTGCAAAGAAAATCTGTTCTTAGGCAATGTTTATACCACAACATAAGATATGATAAACTTACCTATGAAGCCAGATGGAGTAGTATAAGGCATAAAAACTTTCAAAGTCTCCATTCTGTATTTCAGCTAAGAGTCTTTCGATTTCATTAAATATCATGGCTATAAATTGCTCATATTGAAGCAAAGGTAGTTTATTCAGGGACGCCGCATTGTTATTATGCTCCCGTATCATATCGTTAATGCAAAGGGTGGGCTTTGAATTGTTTAAATTGATTCCGCTGCCAATATTAACAATTGCCTGGGAGCCCTGCAAGGTGGTATTGACAACCAGTCCACCAATTTTATTGCTTCCATGTGCATAGATATCATTTGGCCACTTTAGTGATATGTCGAGTACCTGAAACCAACAATTAAATGTAAAATATAGCATATATATATGCCAGTACTCATTTTATTAATTTATAAGAGATAAAAACGAGACGGATTTTAAACTTCTTTTATTCTTAACACAGAAGACGTAGTCAATGGCCATTTATCAGATTTTTATAAACTATATAAAAGATTTCTTGGACTTAAAAATTTTCAGACAATCGACAATGAATCTATCCTCTAGAAAAATCCAAAAGTCTTGGCCATTTCTGGCATGAATTGATCCAAATACAGTATGTATGATATCACAGGTGTCTGGACACAAAATTTGGCCTCTCTAGCTCTTTTAGTCTCTGAGATCTAGGCGTTTATTAAGACGGACAGGCAGACTGCTAGACATGGCTCAATCGACTCGTCTATTGATGCTGATCAAGAATATATATACTTTATGGGGTCGGAAACGCTTCCTTCTGGGTGTTACACACATCCACTTCCACCACAAATCTAATATACCCCTATACTCTGCGAGTACCGGGTATATATTAGCTTAAGTCAAGCATGCTTGTATTGTCCTTTTAAAACGCATCGTGTGAACGAATTTTCTACGACGATGAATTAGCTGATCAGTGTAAACAACTATCTGTTTTATATTATTAATACTATCTCGAATAAAAATCATAAAATTCAAAAATTCCCCCTCCCGGCGTTAGTGGCAAGTGGCATCCATAATTTTGAAAATCGGGAAAGGGCAGAATCATAGAGATTGACGATATTTACAAGATCGCTGAATCTGAATCTGGATCAGATCGGATCATTATTATAGCCAGAAGGAACCAATCCATTTGCTATGGCTCTTTGGAATATTTTCCATATATTTATGGTTTTGTTTTTTTTTTAAATTATATTATATTATTATTATATAAAAATTTGTATTTTACATTTTACGCTTAATATTAATTTTACATTATCATTTTTGTGAACTTTTTGCCAGTTCCAACTCCGAACTGGTTTAAAATACTAAAGACTATATAAGATTATGCAAGGTGTGTGACCTAAGCAGGGGACAAAAATATTAAAATTAGCCCGTCTTGTACGGAAAGTGGTTCGTCAGTCGGATAAAATTATGTGTTCAGGGCTGAGAGTCCAAGCTAGTTAGTAATCAACCGAATATCAAAATCAAGGAATATGATGGAACATGAATAAACATAATTCGCCAGTATATTTACAGCTTATTTTGAAATTTGTGACGTATTTTCGGTATACCTCTGGGGGTAGGACGGTATATTTTATCCATGAATAAAGAAAATCGTCCTTTTTATGGATTTTTGAATTTGTTTATCGAACTAAAATCAGCTGAGAAATAACTTTTATCGGTTTCAGTATTTCATTGCATGTGATTATTTGTATACGGCCACACTGATTGCATTGCGGTCACACTGCCAGCCTCTTGGGTGTAGAGAAATTTCGTGAGCGCAGGCAACAACAGAAGCAGAAACTATAAAAATTATCGCATTTTTCGCATAGCCGATGCTGTCTAGAGCTGCGGGCGTGTGTGTGTGAGCGCCGGAACAACGACAACGAACCAGAAGGTTGAATAAAACGCTACAGAATGTGGAGCAAAGCCTCAGAAAATCGTGCCATCATCAAATCTCAGTGAGTGCGCGTCTGAAAAAATCAATCGGTTCGGGGGTTTTTGTTGCAGGGCGGCCGTACCACAACAACAAAAATGAGCAGCGCCGCCCAGCTGACGACGTCGGGAGTCAGCAACAACAATGCCGCCACTGACTCCAGCTCCAATGCAAATGCCAACGAGTCGGGCTCCAGCGACAGCAACCTAATCATTATCCAGGACATGATTGATCTCTCGGCCAACCATTTGGAGGGTCTGCGCACCCAGTGCGCAACCAGTTCGATGCTGACGCAACAGGAGATACGCTGCCTGGAGTCCAAGCTGGTGCGCTACTTCTCCGAGCTGCTGCTGACCAAGATACGCCTCAACGAACGCATCCCGGCCAACGGTCTGCTGCCCCATGCCACGGGCAACGAGCTGAAGCAGTGGCTGCGCGTGGTAGGCCTTAGCCAGGAGTCGCTAAGTGTGTGTCTGACCAGGCTGACAACGCTGGAGCAGACGCTGCAGCTCAGCGATGAGGAGCTCAAGCAGATGCTGGCCGAGAATCCCAACCAGCGGGAGGAGGAACTGCGTCGCCTGACCAGGGCCATGCAGAATCTCCGCAAATGCATGGACACGCTGGAGGCCAATACGGCCAGCAATAACGACCCGGAGCAATGGCACTGGGACTCCTGGGACCGACCCATACACATTCATCGTGGGAGTGTGGGAAATATTGGCCTCGGTCTGGGTCTGAACACCGCCTCCCCACGAGCCCATCATCGACAGCATGCTACTAAGGGGAAGAGTGGTGCCAGCAATGCCTCAACCTCGCGCAGTGGCCGCCAATCGCCCACATCGATACCGGCGACGGCGACGGAGGACATGACAGGCAGCACGCAGGGATCCCAAATGACGCTAACGCTGACGCCTTCGCCACCCAACTCCCCCTTCACACCCTCCAGCGGGACGACTGCTGTGAGCAGCAGTCTTAATGGAACACCACAGAGGAGTCGTGGCAGCGGCACCCCACCGCCCGCCAGGAAGCACAAGACGACCCTTTTTAATCAGGCGGGGGCGGATGTTGAGCCGCCAGCACCACCACGCAATCGCCTGCCCACAGACCCCAGCCCGGACAGCCATAGCTCGGCCAGTTCGGAAATATTCGGCGAGAGCAGCAATAGCAATCCATTGGCTTCCATTGGGAATTCCTCGAACGTCCTACTAGTTCCATGCTCTCCCGGCGTGGGACCTGTCGGGATGGGACACACCATCAAACATCGGTTCACGAAACAAATAGGATTCATGGCCACCTGCACACTGTGCCAAAAACAAGTCTTTTCCAGGTGGCTCAAGTGCATCGACTGCAAGTTCATTTGCCACAAAAGCTGTGCCCCCCATGCGCCACCCTCGTGTGGCTTGCCCCGCGAATATGTCGATGAGTTTCGACACATCAAGGAGCAGCAGGGCGGCTACTCCACCCTGCCGCATGTGCATGGCTCGAGCAAGGGATCGCCGCTGGTGAAGAAGAGCACCCTGCACAAGCCACTGCAGCAGCATCATGGCGACAGCAGTTCGCCCAGTTCCAGCTGCACCAACTCCACGCCCAGCAGTCCGGCTCTGTTTCATCAGCGCGAACGGGACCTGCAGGACCAAGCCGGCAGCTATGGCGGATCGTCGGCTGGCGGCGGCAGCAGTTCCAGTGCCAATCTCCTGCTCACGCCCTCCCTCACCAAGCACCATCAGCAGCAGAGTCAATTCAACTTTCCCAATGTGACCATCACCAGCAGCAGCGGCGGCGGAGGAAATAGCGGCAGTGCCTCGCATAATGTGCAAACCCTCATCTCCAACGAGACCCTGTCGGAGTATCAGGCAGCTCCCCCATCGTTGGTAAACAGCATGAATGGTGGAGGATTAATGGACAGCCTGGTTAACAGCTCCAATGGCCACATCAGCTCGCTAATCCACAGTCAAGTGTCGAACGTGTCGAATGCCTCGAATGCCACAACCAGTCTAGTGAACTCTACGACCACCACGAGCACTACGAGCAGCTTCTTTCCACGCAAACTGAGCACGGCGGGCGTGGACAAGCGGACGCCCTTCACCAGCGAGTATACAGACACCCATAAGTCGAACGACAGCGATAAGACCGTGTCGCTAACGGGCAGTGCCAGCACGGACTCGGATCGCACACCCGTGCGTCTGGACTCCACAGAGGATGGGGACTCGGGCCAGTGGCGACAGAACTCAATATCACTCAAAGAGTGGGATATACCCTATGGGGATCTGCGGCTGTTGGAACGGATTGGCCAGGGGCGCTTTGGCACCGTCCATCGAGCGCTGTGGCACGGCGATGTGGCGGTGAAGCTGCTCAACGAGGACTACCTACAGGACGAACATATGCTGGAGACGTTTCGCAACGAGGTGGCTAACTTCAAGAAGACGCGACACGAGAATCTGGTGCTCTTTATGGGCGCCTGCATGAATCCGCCGTACCTGGCCATTGTCACATCGCTGTGCAAGGGCAACACCTTGTTCACGTACATCCATCAGCGACGGGAGAAGTTCGCAATGAACCGAACGTTGGTGATTGCCCAGCAAATAGCCCAGGGTATGGGCTATCTGCATGCACGGGACATCATACACAAGGATCTGCGCACCAAGAACATATTCATTGAGAACGGCAAAGTGATCATCACGGACTTTGGCCTCTTCAGCTCCACCAAACTGCTGTACTGTGATATAGGCTTAGGAGTACCCCACAACTGGTTGTGCTACATGGCCCCGGAGCTGATACGTGCCCTCATGCCGAAGAAGCCGAAGGGCGAGTGCCTGCAGTTCACCTACTATTCGGATGTCTACTCGTTCGGTACCGTCTGGTACGAGCTCATTTGCGGCGAGTTTACGTTCAAAGATCAGCCGGCCGAATCGATTATCTGGCAGGTGGGACGCGGCATGAAGCAGTCGCTGGCCAACCTTCAGTCTGGCCGTGAGGTCAAGGATCTGCTGATGCTGTGCTGGGCCTACGAAAAGGAGCAACGCCCCCGGTTTGCCCAACTCTTGTACAAGCTGGAGCAATTGCCCAAGAAGCGACTGGCAAGAAGTCCCTCGCATCCCGTCAATCTATCGCGCTCCGCGGAGTCTGTGTTCTGAGGCGAGCCGACAGCTTGGGTTCTATTAACTATTGCAACTACAACTACTACGAGTATCTAGTACAATTAAAGAGTACCATTTCAATGTAAGCTGCTGTGTAAAAAATGTATATGTCAAATGTCTGTCTCGCCCACTCCTTTACGAGTATGTATGCTCCTCTATACAAGGACTCCTCTCTTAAACAAGTTCAAATATATGCAACAATGTGTGTGTTAAGCAAAGATTGTAAATACCTAAAAATATCAGAGAACAAAATTATAGCAAAAACAAAGTAAGCAAAATTTTAAAATTTAAAAAATTATAAAACATACGTAATATTGAATGCAGAAAAGATAAGGGAAGAAAAAAAGAAAAAAAGCAGGAAAATACACAAAAATGTTAACTTTAAAAAAGACAAACACGTTTAAATGTTGAAAGGGATGAAAGTATAGTAGAAGTATATAGGATCTAGTAAAGTAAATCGAAAGAGCACTGTGTGGCAAAATATCTAAATGTAAAACGTTGAAATCAGGTGAGCAATTTCTAAATTGTTAATTATGTATAAGCAAAGCTATATTCTAACTATATATGAATATATAATGATATATGTATGTGTGTGTATATACAAGTATATGTATATGAGAGATACTAGTATTTAAATCAAATATTGTGCAGAAATGTATGTATATAGCTAAACGGAGTTTAAATGCAAAATTAAGCATAAATGTCAAATAAACTTATCACTACAACCAAATTATAACCAAATTGATTTACGATTGTTATTATGTACAATAAGTGGGATCACGGGCCCGAGAATCCAATAACAAAATACACACAGTGATTGGCGACAGAGCGCATAAGACTCAAGACCGAAGCTAAGCCCTGAGAAAGCAAAAATAAATGCTTTGCGTGAGGGACCAAAAAACATGCCGGGTGCGTGACGAGGCACATCGAGCTCCACTCGAAATTCCCCAATAAGGTTTAGTTTTAATTGTTGCTGTTCGACGGTTCCCAACTTGAGAAGAACTTGCTCTCCGCTGGCTTTAAAATATACATATGTCTGTATCACTCACCCCGTATGTTGGATGTCCCCTTAGGGTATTAACAATGGCAGCTCCAATCAGATGCTGGATCAGAGGTAAACGAGAGCCCAGTGGCGAGTCCATGGCTATATGGAGTTGCAAGGAGAACATGGCACAACCCAATGGACTAAGCCACTGAAAAACATAACATTAACAAACAGAAGTCAACATTTTTAAAAGGCTAAACTATTCCCACCTGATTATTGCTGCGACCCATGCCGGCAGTCTGTTGAAGGGGAAGCACGGCCAGGCCGTTGATGAGCTCCAGAGTATTGATCACATGCATGGAACTGCTGACGATAGGCGCATAGATGACCAGACGACCAATGTCCTCCGTTTGCAGATGCTACAAGAACAATTTTAATATTAATACTAACTCTGTTGAGAAAATGCAGATATTTCAACGCACATCAAAGTAATCAACGGTGGAGAAATCGTCTGGACAGGAATGTATGAGTATAGGGAGGACATTGTTATTGGCCACAGGCGGCTTATCATCCTTGCCACAGAATTTCATAGTCAAATTGGGTGTAGCTATGACATTATCGGGCCCACTGCAGCGCAGTCGCAACTTATCGAGTAGTTCAAATTTGGACTAAAAGAAAATAACAGAAGTTTTTCAATATATTAGAAAGGAAACATCCAAGCAAGTGCTAACCTCATGGCGTCCCAGAAAATAGGCCTGCTGGTATACCACTCCTGCCTGGGACTGCCCTTCTCCATCTGCCTTAACGACCTGCACATCCAAGTACTTGCTCAAGAGATCCGCAAAGATCTCCAGACGAGTGCGTTCGTATTGCTTTAAGATGGAGTATTTGATCTCATCCGATTCAAACTCGCTGGGACTTGTCTCCAAATGTATCTGTTAATAGATGGAGAAACCATTTAGTCCAGAGGAAGATGGGCGTTAGGATGTATTCTTACCTGCGAGAAGACGGCCTTGCCACCGCTCTTCAGGCTATTGGCCAGCAATAGACTGGGCGTGTTCCAGGTCTCCTCAGTGCCCAGCACTTGGACATCCAATTTGTGGCTATGGCCGGCCAGATCTTTCAGTTCCATGGACCTTGGACATACTAGAGCTCTGAGCAGCGTTTCGTTTTGTTTCGTTTCGTTTTTGTTTTATGATTTTCGGTTTATGTTTTTGTATTTTTTGTTTGGTTAATGGTAGGTAGGATTATAATAGTGATAGCACACACATATAGGAAGCACACACAGAGATATAGAATGGGGCAGGACAGGAAGAGAGAGAGATCACACAGGCACGCAGAAAGAATATAGAAAGGAAATGGAAATTTCAAGCAATAACAAATAAAAGGATCCAATTTAAAAAAGTGATTTTGAATAATAATTCAGTCAAAAATTTATAAGAATAGTTAAGTTTAAATATTATTAGAAGAAATTCGTTTAATTTCACCAGGAAAATACGATTATGAATGATGATCGGAATACACATCGAATACAAGCCAAAAAAGCCAAATACGTATAGAATTGAAGCCAATTTGAGCCATGAAAACATTTGAGAAACAATATATAAGAATTGGAATTAGTCAGAAATTGCTTAGTAACAGCAGGATTATTTCAATATCAATTCCCCTAGGGATTCTCCACAAATTGGAACCAATAGAAGATTTTAATGGTTCTAATTTGCAGCGGCCTCCACTGCACTATGGGCAAAAATTCGAGTTTCAAAATTTGCACAAATATTATTATTTTTTAAAGGTTTTTTTTAAGGTTTAAAGTTTATATTTAATTCGTTAATATTTTAGCTTTTATTATTTTTTCTTCATAGTGCAGCATAGTGTGGCAGCAATATAAATCCTCGTTTAATAGTGCGCCTGCGGTTATGCAGTAAAAAAGCAATTGCTTTCGATTTTGGGTGTATAAAACATGCATTATAGTAGAGGATATAAAATATACTCTTTGGTTATGGATATTAGTGGTACTTTTGTCAGTATAATCTACAAGTTTAAAGGTCTTCAGTCTGCATAAGGATTAGCTTTCTTCTCAGTGTATGGAATGGCAACAGTACTTACGGTCTACGTGAATGCGACTTGGTCGACTCCTCGCTGTCTGTCGAAAAGTGCTTCTTTACTGGCGATGGCTGATAGCAGAAGATGTGATGCATCATCTTGACCCGCTGCCATTTGTCATAGGAGAACTGTACCAATTCGTGCTCGCGAACCTGCCAAAGACAACAGAAATTACAATCCCATGCAGTCAATGGAATCCTCTAAAATAACCACCTCCGCTGTGCGATAGTTTGGCAGTATGAAGTGTAGTATATCCGAGCAGAGGCTCAGCACTTTGCCGCCATGTAGAAAGTAATCCACGAGTATCTGTCCAATCCCGGGCGACACCGAACCGCACACCACCAGCAGGGCTGTCTGCTCGGTCCAATGCTTTTGGGCTGCCTGCTGCGGCATCAGCGGGTAAATGGTGTATACATTCCGCTCGAGCAATTGCTGCAGAGTGGCCAACGTGGAGTCCCTGGCACTGGCACTGTCCGAGTAGACCAAAACATTCAGGGGCTTGCTCTCCAGCAGGCTATCCTTATTGCGCCGCAACACGGGACGTGAAGGGGGAGCAGTAGCTGGCGGTGAAAAAGGTTTCACCACCTCAAAAGTCTTTGCAGGCTTCACGGTCTCCACTGTGGTTGGTTTATCGGTATTCACAGTAACGACTGGCTTAGCGGCCTCAACAGTAATGGATGGCTTCACAGCCTCAACGAGTTTGCTGGGTGTGCTTGAAACCGATTTAGCCGGAGTCCCATCCACGGATGTCTTCTGAATCTGGGCTGCCTGAGCAGCGGCCAGCTTCTCCAGCTCGCTTTGCGCTTCACTTTTTGTTGGAGTTGCTTTGGGTTCGCTTTTAGGTGGAGTTTTAGCTTTAGCTGCGCTTTTGGTTGGAGTCGATTTGTCTTCGCTTTTAGCGGGAGTTGCTTTGGCTTCGCTTTTAGCTGAAGATAGTTTTGAATCGTATTTAATGGGAGTGCTCTTGGCTTCGCTCTTGGCAAACGATGACAGAGCAGCCTCACTCTTGGCGGGACTTAAAGTGCCCCTGGCCGGGGACAATGCCGCTTTATTGGTGGGTTCTACCACAGCCACGGCCTTGAAACTGGCAGGTTCTGATGTCTGGGTAAGGAGATCTGGTTTTATAAGGCCGGTCTTGCCCTCAGTGCGATTCTTTTGATACTCAAACTCAGTGGCCTGATGAGCCAGCACACTGACGGCACGCAAATCCTCCAAATGCTTCTTCCAGCCCTCCTTGTCTAGTTCCGCGGTGATGCGGGACTGCCGCTTCAGATGTTTGGCCAACAGCTCAAAGGGCTGGGGGTCGCCGGAACGCAAAACAGCTGCAAAAATGTAAAGAAACGTGAATTAGTGGAGTGTTGGAAGGGCTTTTGGAAGTATGAATGGATGACGATTTAAGTTTTCCGCTTACACTCAATCCTCGTCAGGGGCAGGTCATCGTTTATGCATAAATTATTTCGTAAAAAGGTCGATATCAACAGTTGGGTAAAGTGCTCCACATCGGTCTCGATGAGCAATGCCAGGTGGGAGTCTATTTTCCAAGCAATTAGCTTACCATAATCTTCCAACTGATGAACGCCAAGGCCAAGTCACAGGTCACAGGTGATGCAAGCAAAAGAAAGAGAGATGAGACAATATATGACGCCAGCTCTCTATATCGATTTAACTATTTCAGTATGGGTTATATTTCCTAATCACATTACCGCACGCACTGCCATCGCCACCACTGCCAGAAGGGCCGTGGTTGTGGCTATTAAAATGTTTAGTTTATGGTTTGCAAAAACCGAAGCGGAGGATACCCTACCCTGAGACCTACCCGCACAGCTATGGTGTCCAGTGCGCTTTCCTTTTGCCCTGGCTCTACTTGTGCCTCCAACAGCAGCTGCATATGCTGATCCTTGTCCGATGAGAGTGTCACGCGCTGCTTGGCCGTCGACGGTGATGGCTCCGTTGGCGTTGTCGCTGGCGTTAAGGTGTCGGCGGCATAGGCAAACGGCAACAGACCCGGAGCCGCGGGAAAGCTTATCCAAGGTGTGATCTGGAGCGTCTGCAGGGGACGCAGGCAGCAGCCGTGCTGGTTTCCATGCAACCACAAAATGTCCGTGACCTTGGCCGCATTACGATTGCCGCACAACTCTGAACTGGCAAATGAGGGATCTGTACGAGGGAAGTGGATTGGGAATTAGCTAATGATTCGATTGATATCATCCGATGCTCACCAAAGCCATCATCGCTGCCCGCTGGCAGGGCATAAAAAGCAATGCTCGAGGGTTGTGCCAGGTGCTCGGCGATTTTGTTGCAGACCTTCTGGATGCGCCAGGATTGCAGGACAGTGGCACTCACGTAATACAGGGTCAACATTTTATGGTTTAATGTCGCTCTCTATGCCATTGGAAACTGAAAATCAATGTGCGGTTTCGTAATTTCCTTCCTCAAAGAAGCAGCGAAAGGCAGTGGTTGCTATGTCCACGGTCCCAGGAAGTGTTTTACAGCGAAATTGACACACTTTTGCACTCCTTTGCACCCACTGACATTTATTGTTGATTACTGCATTCCACTTCCATACACCACACATACACCCCCATTATTTTGGGGAGCTTTATCTTTTTTTGTTTGGGGGCCAAGAAAGCGCGGCAGACATGTGCTTCTTCTTATTGCGAATAATATAACCATTCAACCCGCCAAACATTGGCCCAAGGTGAAATTATTAATAAGGTGACGTCTCGACTCTCAGAGAGACAAGCGCTCTGCACTCTTCGTTTGTTATTGTTTTAGCTGACAGGAAATAATCCTCATCGTCCATATTCAACGCATTTTCCATCAAGGAGATGAAGAAGCGTTTTCCCTTAGCACTTCAGCAACTTTCTTTTGCAAAGAACTGAAATATAAACACACTCGGTGTCCGAGGATCATCACTTGCTTAGCTTTTGGCTTCTGCCTTACACTAGTTCTGAGTCTGAGTCCTAGAAATGATTGTTACAAATGCTTATATCCAATAAGGAAGGAATTAAAGACTTAATAACGAACACAGCTTATTAATTTCATATTCTTTTCACTACATTCTGTTGGTCCTTTGAAAAAGAGCAGATGTGGTGAATACGTCACCTTATTAGCAAATTCACCTTGCATTGGCCATTCAGAGTAAGACGACGCCACGCCGCCTTTAAAGTTGTTTTCATTTTAACAAGTCATTTACTAGCGTGTTTTTTGCCGCGTTAATTAGTTATTTCAGATTTAGATCCGTACAGATTTAGTATTTAAGCAAAGGCGGCATGCTGTTGGGCGAATTCGACACAACGCGGCGACTTTTGTTTATCGTGGCTGTTTTGGTTTTAATTTTATATGCAAAAACGTACCTGCTACCCGGCGTCGACCTGGATTACGATTAGTAGTTAGAATACCCCGCACAGCAGCAGCAGCACCTTCATCATCCAAGTGATGACAGATCGAAGGGTTTCCTACTTCTATAACGCCGATGTGGGTAACTTTCATTATGGCGCGGGGCACCCGATGAAGCCGCAGCGGCTGGCAGTGACCCATAGTCTGGTGATGAACTATGGCCTTGACAAGAAAATGAAGATATACAGGCCATACAAGTGAGTAACACGAACCGATCCCATACTTGGATAGGACTAATAATGCTCCAACCGTTTTCAGAGCCAGCGCCCAGGACATGCTCAGGTTTCACAGTGATGAGTACATAGCTTACCTACAGCAGGTGACCCCGCAAAACATTCAATGCAATTGTAAGTCTGTCCAAAAATTAGCTAAAACATAATAAATCTATATTCTATTACTCTCTTCTAGCTGTGGCCTATACCAAGTACCTGGCGCACTTTAGTGTGGGCGAAGATTGCCCCGTCTTCGATGGCCTCTTTGACTTTTGCGCCATGTACACGGGCGCATCGCTGGAGGGTGCCCAAAAACTGAATCACAATCATAGCGACATCTGCATTAACTGGTCGGGCGGCCTGCACCATGCCAAAAAGTTCGAGGCATCGGGTTTCTGCTATGTAAACGACATCGTGATTGGCATTTTGGAGCTGCTGAAGTATCATCCGCGTGTGCTGTACATCGACATCGATGTGCATCATGGGGATGGGGTGCAGGAGGCCTTCTATCTCACAGATCGCGTGATGACGGCCTCGTTTCACAAGTACGGAAATTACTTCTTTCCGGGCACGGGTGATATGTATGAGCTGGGGCGGAGTCTGGTCGATACTACAGCGTGAATGTGCCGCTCAAGGAGGGCATTGACGATCAGAGCTACTTCCAGGTCTTCAAACCTATCATCTCGGCCATCATGGACTTCTATCGGCCCACGGCAATCGTCCTGCAATGCGGTGCAGATTCACTGGCGGGGGATCGGCTGGGCTGCTTCTCGTTGAGCACGCGGGGCCATGGCGAGTGCGTGAAGTTTGTCAAGGAACTGAATGTTCCCACCTTGGTGGTGGGCGGCGGCGGCTATACGCTACGCAACGTGGCCCGCTGCTGGACGCACGAGACCTCGCTGCTGGTGGATCAGGACATTGACAACGATCTGCCCATCACGGAGTACTACGAGTTCTTTGGGCCGGACTTTACCCTACATCCAGAGATTAACTCGCGGCAGGACAATGCCAATTCGAAACAGTATTTGGAGATGATTGTGAAGCATGTCTATGAGAACCTGAAAATGTGCCAGCACTCGCCTAGCGTACAGATGGTGCAGACGCCGCCCGATATGGATATCGAGGAGCTGCGTAACAAGGAGGAGACGGATCCCGACGTGAGGATATCTCAAACGGATGATGACAAAAGTGTGGAGGCGAAGAACGAGTTCTACGATGGGGATCAGGATCAGGACAAGCCTGATTCGGCGGAGAGTTGAATTAACTTACTTATGTGCTAGTCTAAGGATGCGAATAAGGTCAAGAACAACCACAGTAATACACAGACTATGAGTAGATTTTAAAATCGACAGACACACGTGTATTTGAGATGGGAGATAATTATAATGATATTAGGATTAGGATTTGGATTTGGATAATCACCAACCGGTTGTGGTGTTGGCCAGGCGTCGCATACGTCGCGTATTCCTATCTTGATCGCGTATCTTCTTCTCCATTTCGGCATCGGTTAGCGTCTCTAGGAATGGGGCCCACGCATCGGCGTCGCTGGGATTCCGGAACGGCACATCGATGGTGGACAGGGGTGCCTCGCTAAAGGCATACGTGCGACAGTGCCACGACAATTGGCCACGTATACTGTAAGCTATGGCCGTCACAAACTCTCCACCCAATCCCAGTTCGGCGCAGAGTTTGATGGCAAACTCCTCCGGATTGTTGTTCTTCTCGGACATGTCCCACTCGACCTGGTCGACGAGCGACGTGTTGCCCACGTGTATGTTGAGCTTGACTATGACACGCTGGTCACAGCTCTCCTCCAGGATGGGCGGATCGTTGGGAAAGGCCTCGATCTGCTGCCGGATAGCCTGAGCGATGGCCGGCACAAAGGGCAGGGGGTTCAGGTCCAGATCATCACAGAGTACTTCGGCAAACTGCTCGGGCGTGATCATGCTCTCGTTCTTGTTCCAGGTGAAGGTGTCGCGCAGCTTCTGTCCCTCCAGCTCCATGTCCAGGCGTATGGGCACCAGGCATTCCTTCTGTGCAGCATTCTCCAGACTCGCCGTCGGGTCCGTGTCGTCAAAGCACATGGGGAATGTACGCACCTTCTTCGTGTGCACCCGATTCCGGTTGATGGGCGTGGCCTGCGGCACGGCGTCCAAGTGGCTCGAATTGGGCATCGTGGGCACATACTGTGGCTGCTTCTTGGACTTGCTCTCACGCGGCACAGGCGTATCGGAGGTGTTCACCGAAACAGCACGATATCTGCAACGAGTAATCATTAAAGTAATCTCCGACTCTGACGGGCGGACGGCTCCTGTCACACACTCACTTCTCGTCATTGCCAGCCATAATGTCATCCACTTCGACCGCTCGTAGCAACGAAACGGAGCTGGCCAAAATGTGTGAACTAAGGCCCGAGTCGGCCAGTCGCTTGCGCTCCTCATTTGACAGGACAATGCGCGTCATACCCGGGTACTTTTTGTATAGGATGCCGCGGAAGTGGCGCATGTAGTTGCCCACCTCGGAGCCCACATAGTAGTACTCGCCGCCCTCCTCCAGTTGGAAGGCAACCGGCTTATCACCGTATGTCTGCAGA
This sequence comes from Drosophila lowei, assembly GCA_008121275.1. Taxonomy (NCBI): domain Eukaryota; kingdom Metazoa; phylum Arthropoda; class Insecta; order Diptera; family Drosophilidae; genus Drosophila; species Drosophila lowei. Next base: position 7,383,106 of record CM017777.1, read on the forward strand.
GCCATGTTGGGTATACTCCAAATATCAGCAGTCTTTATTTATTTTTATTTATTGGTGGTTTTGTTAATTGCAAATTTTCAGACCAAAATTTTTCATACCGCATACACAAACACAGCCATGGACATGGCGTCCAGTATGACCAAAATATACGGTCTCATTTTAAAAATATACCGTAAATATACTGACGAATTCAAGTTCTATTATACATATTCCTCGATTTTGATATTCCGTGGAATACTACTAGCTAGATAGAACCCTCAGCCCTGCCCACATAATTTTATCCGAATTAATTAACCTATTTTCTACTTGACTGGCTTATTTTAAACATATGCTTTTATTGGATTTTGCGTAAAAAAAGGTTTTAGCGAAAATGGTCAAACACAGACATGGACATGGCGTCTTTCGCGTTTTGGTTGGTTGGTAACCCTACACGATAGAGCTGCAAAACCATCATGCGCTTGCCAACGCTCTTTTAGAGTGAATTAGAAAAAATTCAATTAAAGGGAGTAGTTGAAATTAGCATATCTTGTAGAAAATTGATCGGATAACATTATGTGTTCTGGTATGGAAGTCCCAGCTAGCTAGTAATATCAAATCGAATATCGAGGAATATGGTTTCCAATCCTTGACGGAGAACTATTAACTCATTGTAGACCAAAGGGGTATTTTAATAATCCACCGAAAATAATGAAAATTGAATCAATTTAGCGCAGTTCAGGTCGTGGCTTTTTTTAAGTTCAGAGGAGAGATAGCATGGATAGAAAGTCGTTGAACTGTTTAAATAGAGGGGGCTTAAGAGGGCTAAGTTCGTTTTTTCATCGGTATATTTTGAAAATGAGACGTTATATTTCGGTATATTTCTGGTGTCGGTCACACTGTTCCTCCATATGCTGCCGCAGAAATTGCGATTGTTTAGTTTTCCTTAAAAATGTCCTTTTTACGCAGCGTTGCTGGTGCTCTGGTACTTGCCAGGCCGCTTAATAGTGCGCGAACAGGTATGTCTCAGCGAAAGTGCCAAGTTTATACAGTAATCATGTTTATTTTGGCAGTGCAAACACGCCGTCACATCAAGCGTTGGGTCGCGCCGACGTTACGTGAGCTCGCGCATCGCCAACAGAAACAAGGGCCCCAAAAGCCGGAGCCACGGGCGGGCTATGTGGAGTGGAACTACCGGTCGGAGCTATTTGCCTTTGGCAAGCGACTGGGCGAGAACTTTCAGCTGCCGCAACTGCAGGAGGCCTTCACACAGCGGTCGTATGCCCACCAGGAGGAGGAAAAGCAGCGAAAACTTGGCATTGAAGAAGGGGACCTAAAAATAGCCGATAATCAGGAGTTGGCCAAGATAGGTGGCCACATTGCCAGGGCCTATGTTGAGGCCTTTCTGAAACAGTCACTGCCAAAGGTTCCGAAGGAAGGACAGGATGCCATTGCCAGCTATTTGTTGAGCACAGAGACATTGGCCAATGTTTCGTCGCATTTGGGAACCAAAGATCTCATCTTCACCACAGAGTACCCGCCTTCCCCCGAGAGCCTGGCCGAATCCCTTCAGGCGGTGATTGGGGCTCTGGCAGATTCCAGTGGAGTAGAGCGGGCCTTCCTCTTCGTCAGAGACTTTATCTGCACACAATTGAATCAGAAAGATCTGCTGGATCTGTGGACACCCAAGAAGCCAGTGCAGTTGCTCGAGGAGATCTGTCAGCAGCGGAAACTGGGAGACGTGGAGCCCCGCCTGCTGGGGGACTGCGGCAAGAACACAGTCCTGGCTGCCTACCACGTCGGTATCTACGCGAATCGCCAGCTGCTGGGCAAGGGCTTTGGCGAGGATGTACCGACAGCCACAGAGACGGCGGCACTGGATGCCCTGCAAAGCCTCTTCGATATCCACGACAACCGAAGGCCCTTCGACTTTGGCCTTCAGGTGGAGACCAAGAATGTGAGACTGGGAAACTGAGAAGATCTGTTGATGCGTTATTGCCTCTCTGTTGATTAATATAATTTGCACTATCCACATGTACTTTCTGAATTGGCGTCAAAATAAGATTGTGTCTTTAAAATCATTTAACTACGGCTCAACAACATTAGTGGCACTGCCATGTGCGCGCTCGTCACTTAGTCGGTATCGTCGCGCTTCTTTTCGTACTCCTCGGTGTGTCCCGTGCCGGTGGGCGCGCTTGAGGTAGGCGGACTGATGTCATCCGGCTTGCTTTCCAGCGAGAAGGGCGGAATCTTGCAGTCAAAGGTGTAGCCATCCTCGCGCTCCAGCCGGAAGGTGCCCCACATATGCCCACTTGGCGCCTGCAGGCTAACATGACTGCTATACTGGAAGGCGGGCAGCCGGGGGCTGAGTATGGGCTCCTGCCCCACCACGCCGCGACCACGGACCGTCTCCAGAGTGCCCGACAGGGAGAAGATGCGCCAATGACGCTCGCGCAACTGAACGCTCAGCTCGCCCAGGTTCTCCAGACGGATGCAGTAGCGCCACTAAAGAGCGGGATAAAGATTAATTGATATTTGAGACTTCCATCTAAGACGTACCCAATAGACGGAGCTGGCTGGCGTCTCCCTGCAGCCCATATAGAAGGGAATCACGGTGATCCGTACATTCTCCGTTGTCTCCTTGTGTACATCGCTCATGTCCAGCCAGGGATGGTTCTTCTCCTGCCAGGCCTTCAACGTGTCCTGCCCTACAAACGGCGGATCCGAGTCCGGGGCAGGGGTCAGGAACTTGTCGAATAGCTCATGCTGTAGGGGCTGCTTTTCGGTGGAGCTATAGGGCATAATGTCCTCGTGCGCCACATAGTCCAAGCCGGGTATGGCATACAGGCTGCGATTGGAGTCTTGATTCCCCAGAAAGGTCACGGCTTCCGTTTGGGCCCGCTAGAAAGAGCGTCCGAATTAAATTCTGGCAGATTAGAGGCCACTTTTCTAGTCTTACAATGTGCGGGCAATCCCTTGTGTCGATGAGCACCTGATAGAAGGTTTGCACTTTGCCCCGGACCTCTTTGGTGTCCACCTGAGAGTGGGCCGATGTCTTGGCGGTACCCAGGCTTGTGGTACTTTCGGAACGGCTGCCAGCGGACTGTGGCCCCGCCCAGGCGACATCGGCTGGCGTAAGATTAGGCGACGTTGCAGATGTTGGCTTAACTCTAAGTGAAGCCTCTTTGGTTCCTTGTTCCTGGGGCGGAGTGGCCGGCGCCGTGGCGGTAGCTGTTGTCGTTGCGTTGATCTTGCTGGGATTGTGCAGATCACGGTCGTAGACACGGGCGGTCCATGGAAAGAGTATCACTCCACGGTAGCCAAAGATGCGGTGCAGGAATACCTGTCCGGTCTCGTATTTGTCATCCCTGGCCTCCACCAGACGTCCCACTTCCGCAAGCCTGCAAAACGATTTGCATTATGCAATAATGATTTAAATGACTTTGGTGGGAGAGGCAAAGCAACCCACAGAAGGCTGCCAGCACCCCCCTCGAAGCAAGGACTCACTTGGTTGGATATGCCGCATTTTTCTTAATGCCGCGCCTCAGCGTTATGTCGCATCTCTGGACTAGATGCCACCGCCTCTCCCACTGGAACACTTGCATCAACAGACCCATCTCAATTCATTCAAAACTCGAGCTGAAATCACAGAGGAAGTGCAGCACCCGCCAATCGTCTTCGGTTCTGAGCGAGGAGGGGGCCAAGAGCAAACAAAACACCTTTATGCAATTATCTGGCCGAGTATTACGGCACTATATGCTGCTGTCCTTTGGCTTTTGTGGTTTACATGTGCTTCAAGTTGTATTTCTAAATTTTAAAATTTATCCAGATCTCGACATTGTTATGAAAATTTTGATTTGTTTTCGGTACCAGAAAAAATACACTCGATTTTACTTTATTCGATACCGATAGACTATTTTCCGGGGGACTTTGAATTTAAAGCTTGCAATTATCACAGGAGTATGGCAGTAAAAGTAAGGATTCAAATCATTTCGTTATATTATTAATCTGTATTATATTGATATACTCCAATTGTTAAACTTCCTTACATTTCACCGATCAGCTGTTATATGTTCAACACTAAGCTAAAGTGGAATGGTTGTCTTTCAATATGAATACGTAAAAACGCAATTTCCATATCATATTTGAAGTTTCCTTCAAGTGTTCATTCAGAATAATGATTATATTTATTTTATCCATTTTTTCGCATCGATTCATAGAACCATTCGATTACATGAAAAGGAAACCCTTAAATACAGCCCTGAAGAATCGGTATATTCGATAATAAAATGTAGCACGACAGTGCGTTTGTGGTATATCAGTAGATAATTCTAAATGTAATAAATTTGTATAAAATGGTATATTCGATTCATTTTTGGTATATTTACGGTACATTTTTTTAAAATGAGACGGTATATTTCTGAGGGTCGATTAGCCCATTGTATTTTAATATTCCACCGAAAATAATGAAATTTGAATAATTTTAAGTTCAGAGGAAAGATGGCATGGCATGGCAAGAAGAATTTACAATCAGTAATATTTTCCGCCATTTACCTCAAGTCGTTCAACTATTTAAATAGAGGGGGCTTAAGTGGGCTAAGTTCGATTTCTTATCGATATACGATAAGTCCTGCTTGTTCTCCCTCTTTCGCCATTTGACATATTTCCGGTACGTACGCGATTTTTCGTCGGGCACTAAAATAATATAAAAATATACATGAAAATGCATGTAACTTTGAGAAATAGTGCCTCGAAAGACTCGGTGTATATGTGTGTTATGTTCGCAAATAGTTATTGTGCGCCTAAAAGTGACTGGCTGTGCGATGTCTGTGGATGAAATAACCAAAACAAATGCCCAATGCCACAGCATAGGCCAACAACACTACTTTTGAATGTAACACAGTTCTGTGCATGTTTTTAACGATGGAATTTTCTGCTCCAACAGTTAAGCCATGGCCGACACAACCAAGTCCGCTGCTGCTGCGCCCAAGGCCGCAAAGGTCCAGAAGGCTCCTAAGGCCGCCAAGGCACCAAAGGCCGAGAAGGCCGCCACCACCGAAGCGAAAGTGTCCGCCAAGAAGTACAAGCGTCACGGTCGTCTGTTTGCCAAGGCTGTCTTCACCGGCTACAAGCGCGGTCTGAGGAACCAGCACGAGAACCAGGCTATCCTCAAGGTAGGTCCATCCTATTTCCTTCCATTGAGATTTCGATGTTAACTAATTTCTCCATTGCAGATTGAGGGCGCCCGCCGCAAGGAGCATGGCGAGTTCTATGTTGGCAAGCGTTGCGTCTATGTCTACAAGGCAGAGACCAAGAAGTGCGTGCCACAGCATCCCGAGCGCAAGACCCGCGTCCGCGCCGTCTGGGGCAAGGTTATCCGCATTCATGGCAACACTGGCGCTGTCCGTGCCCGTTTCAACAGGAATCTGCCCGGTCATGCCATGGGACACCGCATTCGCATCGTAAGTTTACCCCTCAAGTATATCTTGGTTTCCCCATAATTAATGTTAACTGTTTCTATTGCAGATGCTTTACCCGTCAAGGATTTAAGTTAAAATCAACTTAAGTAATTGACCTGCAGAGTAAAAAATCCGTTTTACAATAAATGAAACAATTAAAATTTAATTACAACCCAAACTTGGTGTCAACTACATCGAAAGCACAGCTAAGCTCTCCTAGGTCGACAGCCGCGGTTCCAGTATTTAAGATTTCTGCGGAACTATGAACCAAGGGGAATATTTCAACTATTGGAAAATCTTATAGGCGCTAAAAACGTCTACATATAGTTATGAAAGTGTTCTGGATTTGTTCCTATCTTTCAGGCGAAAGATAGTTTGGTTTCGTGGTTTATATTATGTTCGGTTTTTGCTAATGAATTCTAACATAGATATGTCGTAACGGAATGGAGAACCGAACTTGCAGCAGGTAACTGCTTAATTTGGTACATCTAATCTACCATGCTTTTCCATCTTGTTGGCATCCTCAAACTTACTCCCGGAACATATACAAATAAAAGAGATTCGAATAAATATTGGAGGAGGGACACTGACAGCACACAGTCGGAAAGTCCTTCAATTTCTTGGGCTGCAGATCTGTTGGGGCGGTGGTGGAATCGAATCCACACTTCTTTAGTTTGTCCAGGTGCTCCTGCAGCCGTTCCTTTGGCATTCCGTGGTATTTTCTTAGTATTTTTTTCCAGCAACGACGAAACTGCGATTTAATTTGCGTCAGAAAATGGTATTTTCAGCTGGTCAAAATCGGGTCACACTGCACAGCAGCGTGTTGCGGGTCGAAACGAAAACAAAAAATTGCTTTAAAATTTAATTATTTATCTTGTAATACAATTAGATATATAAATATAAATTTGTTATTGTTGTGCGCGCCGGGAAGTTATGAGGAAATGTGCGCCGACTTTGATGGGTGCTCCTGCTGCTGCTGCTGTTACACCACCACCGACCAAATTCGCGTCAACACGTCACCGTTGCACAAGCCAATTAATACCTAAATTGTACATTCCATAAACACCGAAGAACACTAACGAAAATCATCAAAACTTACGTATATGTACGTATAATGGGCATACAGGATGGACTGAATGGCATCTTCACGCAACGTCGACGCAACCTGATCCTCCAGCTGACCATGATCACCTCGATTGTGGCGGCGATGGCACCAGCGGCAGCGGCAGCAGGATCAGGAACAGATTCGGAACTCCAGCAGGCGGGCTCCAATCCCCCGCCGGCCATTACACACTGTGTGGAGCGGGACGAACGCCGGATCGGACGTCGGTAAGAAGAAGAAGCTAGGCCGCGAGGGTTGTGTGTGACCTTTTTTACGCACTCTGATGAAAATGTTCTCGAATGTTCGTTCTACACCACAGTCCCCCCCGAGTGCAGTGCCAGTGAAAAAAGCAAGCAGCTAAGCAAATATTGAAAAAAATGCTGTTTATATTTGATTAAACTATTGGAAAAATTCGTGTTTACTAAGTCAAAATCGAGAACCGATGAGACGCAAAGAAAATTGAGTGTTTTGTTCCCATTCCTAACCTTAGAATATCCAATTGGTTCAAGGACAGCCACTGATCCCTACGAAAATATCTATTGACCCTCCAACTACGCTTAAATAGTAGTATAATCAGGGAACGCACCTTATCAAGCATGCGGTGAGTCATGTGGGCAAAAGAAAAAGTTAACTGTTTTTAGTCTAGCGTTTTTGTTTGTGCCAGATAAAAGATACGGCTTCGATGCGATATGTTTAGTTATGCACACAGTATAAAACGGGTTTCGTTTCGTTGATTTGTGTTGTTTTGCTTTCTGCGAGTGTATGTTTGTTTAAAACATTTCGAATTTCACCATTTCTTCTTGCGTTTGCCTTGCCCGACATTTGGAGGGCGCCATTTTCGTATCTTCCGTGTGTGCAAGCGAGATGGCATGCTAAGAAAAGGGGCCAAAACCACTTGTTGGTTTTTTTTGGCACGGCATCAGCTGTGTCGGACTCTCCCGCCGCACCTACCGAGCAAGCGGTCATGACGGCTGCCAGTGTGACCATTTTGCACAGGTTATCCTTGCATTAAGTGATGCAATATTTTGATGCAATATAGAAATACCGATGCTATGCGTTGTAAATTAATCAATTAGCGATAAGAAGAAATTTGTTGTTTAGGTCAGGGACCTGACGTGTTTTTCCTGCATGAACAAAATTCTAATGTCAGTTTTGTTATCTCCACACAGACTCCTCTACATAACAACTCTAGATGGACGACTGAGCGCTTTGGATATAGCCAAGTCTGGTAAGCTGCGCTGGAGTGTGCCCACTGGACCCGGACCACTGATCTCCTCGAGCATCCATCGCCTGGAATTGACGAACAATGGGCAATTCGTTCGCATGATTCCCTCGCTCAGTGGTGGGATATACAAATTCGATGGCGATTCCATAGATCCCATACCCATTACAGCGGAACATTTGCTTAGTTCCAGTGCCAAGTTTAGCGACGATCTGGTCATATCGGGCGGCAAAGAGACCCGCACATACGGCGTCTCTGCCCGTACCGGTCAGCTGCTCTACGAATGCTCCATTAATGGCTGTGTTAATGTCACGGCTGAGGGACGTGCCATTAACGACACTATCGAGGACCTCAAAGAGGAGCCGTTGCCTGACGATGCGGCTGATGATGATGATGACCACATTAGAGATGAGGCTGGCTATATCGTGGCCCATGATCCGCTGCTGGACGATGTTATTGTGGTGCGTCGCCAAACGCAGACTGTGCGCGCCGTGGAATCCCGCACGGGCATGGAACGCTGGAATTTTAGCGTCGGTCAGCACGAGCTGGATATGGTGCGGGCCTCAGAGTGTCATATGCAGCCACGCGACGAACTGGAGCTAGCCGTTCTAGATGTGGATATCAAAGTGGTGGTGCCAGAGGGTATCATCTGCGCTTTCAGCAAGAGCAATCCCCACGACATGCTCTGGAAGTATAAGGTGAGTCGGAACATAGTCGGAACAAGCCCAGTGTTAAGTCAATCTTCTGCTGCAGTTCGATCATCCCATTGTGAGTGCCTGGAATACCAACGCCGACGACGAACTGAAGGCCATTGATTTGTTCAGCTCGGCCCAGTGGTTGTGGGACCAGGATGAGGACGAGCTACCCAACAACAGACCAACAAGCGCGCCCTCCATCTATCTGGGGATGTATGACAAGCAGCTGTACATACAGGAGTCGATCCGGTTACGCCAGGAGATAATGGACCAAACGCAGGTCTACCAGCAGCTGACAGGAGATACCAGTCTCATGCCCAAGATACCCTGGAAGCCCATAGCAGCCAGTAGCCATTCCCTGGTAATCTTCCAGGCGAACCAGATAGATCCCGAGGTGATTGGCGAAGAGCCGCAGGGAAACGAACTGGTGCCATATGATGATCAGAATTTTGCTGTGGCTGCCCAGTCCGTGCTGAATGCATCGGAGTTTGTGAATGGAAACGGATATTACTTCTTCACTGGATCTACCGAACTGGAGGGTCCCTCGGAGTGTGGCACGAACGAGACACCCACTGGACTGCCCGCCATTGAGGCGCCACCCTCGTCTTCCGGCAGCAACACAACTGGGGGAGCCGATGCCACCGGAAATCACAGCATCAATGATGATCTGGGCTTTAGCTTAGACGATATCGATGCTCCGGTGAAGGTTGTCATCCTGTCGCTGTGGTTCTGGTGGAAGGAGATTGTGGTGATTGCTTTTACGTCGGCGGTTATCCTGAACATCTTCATGGGACAGCGGAATCAGCGTGTGGAACGCGAGTATTTGGTGATTGAACGGCATGTGCCGGTTCAGACAGCCATCGAGGCGACTGAGGCATCCACTCAGGCGCTTCTCGGACCCGTTGTGCCAATGTCACATCATCATCAGCAGCACCAGCGTCCTGGGAACCGTTTTAGCTTTCCGGGCAGTGGAAATACCCAGCGTTCACTATCCGAGTCCACAACACACTCGGGTGAGCATTACACCTCACGTTTCCAGACCGATTTCGATCTGATGACATGCCTGGGTCGCGGCGGGTTCGGTGTAGTATTCGAGGCCAAGAATAAGCTGGATGAGAATCACTATGCCGTCAAGCGGATCACGCTGCCAAATAAGGAGTCATCCCGGCAGCGGGTATTGCGTGAGGCACGCACTCTGGCCAGCTGTGAGCACCACAATATTGTGCGTTACTTTCATGTGAGTGATATTTTGGTGCTAATCAGTGAAGAGATTATAATCAGTTTAATTTCGTTGCAGTCCTGGACCGAAACCCCACCAACTGGTTGGCAGGAGGAGGAAGATCGCAAGCTGCTGGCCCACGAGCTCTCAACTTCCATACAAATCGAAACGCCCGACGAGAGCACATTTCCCTCACTGGCCGATCAGTTGCAGGAGAAGCGGCAGCAACAGCTTTTGTCCTGGGTCTCGGATGCTGCCAATAGCACAGCCTGCAGCCATGACTTTCACGGCAATGGAGATACTGGACTTCGAAACATCAAGGAGGAGTATGATGATGACGATGATGAAGAAGAGGACTCGCTTATTGAGTTTCGCAGTGAGTCGCGCTCGGCAGCTTTGCGAGCAGGCGATCAGCAGGACGGTGATGACGATGAGGATGACGATGATGAGGATGATGAGAGTAAGAGGGAAGGACCACTACATCGCAGCTCCGTGTCCATTGATATCCACTCTGCGTCGTTCGATTTGAAGAACATTAACTACTCGCAGCATCCGCTGGTGTCGAACTCTTTTCAAATCGAATCCGTACGCTCCAAGGGCAATGCCAGTGACGATGCCGGGGACTCCGATAGGCTGCGAAAGAAACCACTCACTCTGGCCCTGGCCCAGAATCACAATAACAATCCTCATCAGCCAAATGGCAGCCATGGCACACCTCCGAGTGCCACCATGCAGAATGGAGTGGTGGCCAAGCCCAGCAAGGTTTATCTCTACATCCAGATGCAACTTTGTCGCAAGGAGAGCCTTCGCGACTGGCTGCGTGAGAATCGGACCGAGGCTCGGGCCTCGCACATTGCCGATATCTTCCATCAGATTGTTGATGCCGTGGACTATGTGCACCTGAAGGGTCTCATTCATCGTGATCTGAAGCCAAGCAATATATTCTTTTCGCAGGATGGTAAAATTAAAATTGGAGACTTTGGCCTGGTCACCGACATGGCGGACATACCCAATCTGGTAGCCAGGTGTGGCGATCAGAGTGGCCTGCCTTCGTGTGCTCGGCACACGCAGCAGGTGGGCACCCACCTGTACATGTCGCCAGAGCAGCTGCTGGGCCGCCACTACGACTACCGAGTGGATATCTATTCTCTGGGCCTTGATCTTCTTCGAGCTTCACGTGTACTTCTGCACTGAAATGGAGCGGATCAAGACAATGCGGGGCCTGCGAGAGGGCCAGTACCCGAAGGACTTTGCCAACAATTACCCCGGGCAGTATGAGCTGCTACAGCAAATGCTGTCTGCCGATCCCGAACAGCGGCCACAGACGAAGCAGCTGAAGAATCAGCTGCATGATATTCTGAAACTGCCCGTCCATCTGGCAGACGGACGAAGCGAGCAGGCGGCTCTGGCTGAGGCAGCCCGTCGCTTGAGTCGCAGCCGCACCTTCAGCAGCTCCAGCGATCATCAGCAGCATCAGAAGCATTAGTGATAGATTACGGCCCGTGGCAGACACCAATTTCAGTCATCTGTTAACATTTCGTTTGTAAGTTATTTACTAAAAGTATCCCATCGCCGTTTCTGTTTTAATCATCCTCTCACCTGGCTATGCCTCATCCGCTGACCTCGGACACTATCTATAAGTCGGAGGATCATTTATTTGGTAGCATTCTATTTGATAGGTTTTGTATTACGTTCACCTTTTAAACTCTTGCGTGTCTCAACGTGCTTTTGTTTATAATACTTATGATTAATATACATATATTGATGTACTCCCAAAAAAAACAGTCGCTAGAATAAGTTTATGAGTTACGATTTTCGATTGAGTTGTGCCCACCCCAAATTGTTTGTCCAAGTTTTTTTCTATCGAGGTAGCCCCCTTCCTGATTTGTGCTATCAGCTAATGCGAAAGTTTGTTTTTAGATCTAGGTGATAAGGAGAAATAAAAGTGTTTAAAAATACAAACAAATGGAAATGTTTTCTAATTGCTGACTGCGATAATGTTCAACCATAATTGATTTTATTAATGACATGACATTGCCAGGTGATTGTCTGGGGGAATACAGGTACGCTATAGTACATGCGAGGCTGTGGCACTAAAAAATGGTTTTAAATTTTTTTATATTTTGTATCACTTTATTTTGTGTTTTATTTGCGTCTTCTGCGCATTTTCCAAAAACTTTCTCTACAGTACTAACGATTAGTCGTCGAATATTCTCATGAGCCCAATTTGTTTGTAGACAATATTCGGGCTGCGGCTTTAATTTTTTTTATATATTAAATTGCTTAAAATTTAGGTTTCGGTGCGGTTTACGAGCTTCTGTCCGATTAAACATTTGTTTTCTACGCTTCATTGCAATTGTTTTACAAAAATTTAACAGAGATCCGCTTTTATATTAGGCATTTTTAATAATAGGCATCTAAATTTAGCTGCTGCTGCTGCTGTCACTTAAGGTTAATTAGATGGCTCTGAACAAACAACAAGCGGCTGAAGCATTTGATTTATCAATACATTATTTAAATTTTTAGATTTTAATTATTATATTGCTACACTAATGTATGTATTTCCACTTGCTTCATTCGGTTGCAGAGGCAAGGCGTTGGTTGCTTAAATTTACAAAAATTCAACAATTGTCCATTGTTGCGTTTTATTTTATTTATTGTTTAATTTCCTTTCAACTGTTTTAGCGTTTAGCATTTATTTTATTTTCCAAAAATTAACAGCCATTTTGACGAATCTGTAAATGTTGAAAATCAAAGGCAAAAACACGAACCAAATACATACAATTATATTTAGATTTACTCGTATTTATGTATATGGGTATATATCATATAAATATGTCGATGTTAGTGCTTGCCGTTTGCTTACTTGTTGGGGAGACTGTGGAAGTAATGTATGTTTCAGTGTTGGAAAGTGACAGTGGCCATGAACACATTTCTCTAGTTGGGATCAGTTCAGTGCTGGTGAACAAAGAATGAAACGTTTTGGCATGGGAAAAGGGGGCGGGGTTACAAGTAAGCAACCTGAGCTATATTTTTATTTATGATTTGTTAACAATATATGTCCTTTATCAAAGCCAAATTTATAGAATTTGTATTTCCTATTCATTAACAATATCTTTTTTCAAATTTTGTATCATATAATGTGTGTTTTATTATCGCCATTGCATTGTTTACCCTTCAAATAAGTTCTAAAAATTTGTTTTCCATTTCGGTTTGTTGTAATCTTAATTCTTTCCTATAATCTTAGCCGAACACTCAACTGGGAGTGGAACCAATTTTGGCAGTGCGCCCAGTTATCTACTTTGAATATCAGTTAGGTTTAGAATTATATACGTACGTTACTACAATAGTTCCCCCATTAATACTTATATTGCTGTAAAAGTCGGTTCATAGCATTTTCGCAAAGTTCATTTTGTTGAAATCTCTATGTACAAAGTCAGCCTTGATTGCTTTTCTTTTGAGTTGTTTGAGTTTGTTGCTGTTTGAGGTGAAGAAAGAGATCGGTATGGTATGGTATGTATTTATTACGTAGTAGACTCGCAGTAAAATCAGCTACACAGGCGGTGTCCAACAGATAGAGTGATATACGTTATCTAACTAACTAAATGTGGCCGCTACACTATACTACACAAAACACCTGCTGTTGCACCTTAACCCTTATTTCTAGCCTTCGATTCTAGCCTAAGGTTGAACGGTTTTCGTGTATGTCATGGTTTATGCCGCTATCACTAAAAATAATAACACAATCGTCGGTGTTTTGTGCGTTTTAATTATATTCTTAGTTTACTCTGTATCGGCTTACTATGACACAATCGTTTGCATTTAGGTTTCATGCTTAGGGTTCTCTAAACGGTGCTTAGCTTAGTCGTTTTCCAACACTACTCAGCAAGGCAAGAAGAGCCCTAAGCTTTCATTCACACTTACGAGTGTTTACCTATAATTTTGTTCTTGTAACATCTTTCCCTACAGGCAATGAAATCAGGTGCAGCAGATAATTATGGCTATAAATCGATTGAGCAGTGTAATGGCATGATTGTAATACTACCTCAAATACTTAAGGCTATTTATTCTATTTCCCAACTTGACTTAAAGTTACGTACTTTTGTAATCCAGTTTTTTTTGAGACTTGACATTCGCTGACGCTTTGTTTGTGGTTTTGCTTAAGAACTAATTCTTGAAATGATCACAACGTTAAAGTATGTTTATCGTACATATATGTATGTATGTATGTGTATGTATAGCTTAAATATAGATATTACTTATACGATTTTGGTTTGGTTTCCATAACAAGGTTATTCGTTCGTTACATAAAATGTATTGTAAATTATGGTGGGATTAATTGCCTATTTACGATTCCACGACGAATAAAATAATAACTACAATATACCGATAATAACGATAATAACGATAATAATTAAATGAAATCCAAACTTTTGCAATTCTTGTACATCTTCGGGGATACTCTTATTGTTTTCTGTTGCATATTCATGTCAGCTGCTCCTCCTGCCTGGCTTACGGGCATTGAATAGCAAATGCAAATGCGAATGCAAAAAAGTCGTCAGCAGGAGGATGAGATGATGTTGGTTGGCTCTGGCTTGGGATCTGGGCTCTGAGCTTTTGCTCCTGGCCGAATGTATCTGGGGTTCGACAGCCATTGCCATGCCATTCCAATTCCCATTCGCATTGCCATTTAAATGAGCGGAGCTCTTGCAAACAAAAAAGCGATGCGACCCATAAAAGCAGCCAGCAAAATGTTGTAATAATGGCAAACAAAAGAAGAGAGGCCAAAAGAAAAGAAGGGGGAGTTGGGGAGTCGACACACGGGGACAACTGCAAAGTGTGGCCACTAAAATGTATGCTAAAATATGCATCTGCAGGCATTGCCAAGGGGCAACAATGTTGCTTCTTCTGTTGATGCTGCTGTTGGCCTCAAGGAGATTGCGTATACGCCAGCGTGCCACCCCATCTGGCCCCACATCTTGCCCCATGTCGTCGGCAACGAAACAGCTGCGAAAGTATCCACCCGGGACACTCGTATTTACGCGCTAGATCAAAACGTTTGCTTAAAAAACTTATGCAACATTTGCTAAAGTATTGTACAGCGTCCTTTATTCCTAGTTGATTGTGAGAACTCAGTGCCAACCAAGCCACCGCCTCCTCCAGCGACACCACCGCCGCCTCCGCCACTCGTGTTGCTCCCACTGCTGGTGCAGCCCATTAGCTCACGGAATACGTCGCCGATTTTGTAGTTGTATCTATAAAAAGAGCCAGAAAAGAATACCAGTTAGTCTTCCTTGGCAGCCCGCGGTGGCGGTGGCCAAGCAATTGATGTACGAGTGCTATGTGGGCATATCTGGGTATTTGTGGGGGTATCTGTGGGTGGATATTGATTACTCACTGCGCCGAGCACTCGACATAGCCGCAGCGCCAATGTTTGCGCACCAGCGTGGAAATATCCTTGAGCTCCTGCCATACCATGACGAGTGTGTGTGAGATGAAAGAGAAGAGATTCAATATTGAGTGCAATCCGTTGCAAACTAATAGCACGAATGGTGAATCAATAGCATAGGCATTCTCTAGCAATTCTTCAAAGAAGTAGAGCGGCTTTTCTTTTATTAAAGAACTGAGGAAAGGGTTTCTTAACAATAGTATAATATTAGTGTGCATTCATGCATTCTTATCCAAAACCGTTCTGCATTAATAGATGACTCTATTGCTGTTCCAGAACTGTTCGCTTTCACTTTCCAAAGTCTAGCTCTCATTTAGCTGACTCTTTAAACCACTAAGAGAGTACTCACCTGCGAATTGGCCTGCGCCTCAGTCACATTGTCATATTTATTGCCAACCACAATTATGCTAAAATCACGATGACTGAAACTATCCAAGATTTGATCTCTCATCGAGCGGCAGTACTGCAATCGAATGAATCGCGTGAATTGGCAATCAATTAAAGAGGTAAAATCAGCATGCCATTGGGGATATCGATGATAGTGATTTGGGGATATCACTCACCTGAAACGTTTCCAAATTGCCCATGTCATAGACTAGCACATATGCGTGCACCGTTCGCAGCCCCAGCGGATGTCCGTTGTTCCATTCGGCGAAGTTATCAGCCGGAAATCGCTTCTGGCAAAGGATTGCCATGCCAATTGGTCGAGTGTTTGTTTTTCATCAGCATATTTTCGACGAGGACAGCACAGAGCACAGAGCAGAGAACAGAGAGCAGAGAGCCCCACGGCACGCACCGACAGACAATTCCGTACCCGTACCAGAGAGAATATCGTATGGCACACAGATGTATAGTATGTGTCAATACGGTCGGTTGAGTTGTATTTTTGTTTCGCATTATTTTGGCACGCATATGAAATTCAAATATGGAAAAGAGGAAAAGAGTTTTATGTCATTTAATGGCGGTACACAACAGGCAGATGGATGACATAAATACGGAAATATATTTTCGTATTTTTTTCAGGAAAAATATAAGTGTTTATTGTGTTTATGATATGAGTTGAATCAGTAGTTATGGTTCATCAAAACAATTCCTCATATGTCATTATAACATGATAACTCGTTAGAAAAACACAATTATTTTTGCATATGGATTTTTATGTCATTTTAATTGGGATTTCATTCAATAGAGAGAGAGAGAGAGAGAGAGAAAGGAATAATCCGAAACAGAATCCGTGCAAATAGATTTCCTGTCATCCTCGAACTAAAAGCGGAATAATCCCAAACAGAGTAAAACTCTTTGATAGGATTTCTCTTTAAATATATTTGCTTTATTGAAAACATCTGGATAAATGGCACTGGGTTCTCTCATTTATTCCATTTATTTAGCATTTCCACTTTTCCACTATTGTGGCTGTCGTAATCTTTTTAGTATACGTTGCTCCAGCGGCAGCAGCAGCAGAAATGGCATTTATTTATTCATCTTTGTTTCAGAAAATTCCCTTAATTACTGGCAGCTCTCACGTTTATGAAATGAAACTGAAGCTCTTGTTTCTGCGGGTATTTGTTTGTAAGAGCGACTCTCAAAATACCCATAAAACGTAGCAGTTACACTAGAATTCTCGTAAAATGACAGTACATTTACGGCCATGTGTGTGTGTGGTGTCTGCCAGTGGTTTCTTACAGCCACCAAAAAAAAACTTCTTGTTCCATTAGTGCTGGAGAAGTTGCTACGACGGGCACATCCGCTTCCTGCGTTTTTCAGATGACAGAAATCAATCCCCAAGCAGCGCTGCAGTTTTCGGTGAAAACAGGACCCAAAAGGCAAATCAGAAGCACACCACGGGCTCTGCGTTTGCCTCTCCCGCCCCTGTGCTAATGAGCAGGAGATGGAATGAAGAATAGGAGTGGGAATGAACGACAGAAGCAGAGTCTGGGGCTAGGGGCTAGGGGCTAGGGGCTTTGGTGTTGTACGCCCACAGCAAGACAGTAAGTAAACGTTATAATTAAATTTACGGCGCAGCATTTTAGGCGCAAACAAAAGTCAAAGGCCGACTAGACAACAGACTCTAAAAAGGAAAGATAGCCCAAGACGCGAACAGAACACTGAGGGAGAAACAAACAGTCGGATACCCCACCAATCCCCTGTCCCGTCCGGCAAGCTCCAGCAACCCCTGACCCTATCTCCGGCCCAGATGGACGCAGCAGCTCAAGAGTCCGCATTCCTTGGCGCCTGGGCGTCTGGCCCTTAGGGTTCTTTGGCTTTGGCCCTACCCCCCCTGTTTGTTTGTGTATTGTGTCATTCTCCACTGGCTGGCAGCCAGCCGACGCCACTCCCGTCAGGAGGCAGTAACTTAGCTAGATTTACGTTTTTGATTAAATTTCATTTAATTTGTGCTTTTCCCCGGCTCTGTGCTGGCTCCTCTCCGAAGCCTTGTTAATTAACGGGCTGGGCTGGACTATGTGTTGGCCTGAAATGCGAGCAGCTCGTTAGCCCAGGATGTACTCAATGTCTGTTTTCTTGTAATTGCTGCTCTGTGGCTGTTGCCGTCATGGATTGTCTTTGGAACTCAAGTGGCGACACGCGTACTCAAACATTGAATGCAGTCGACAGGACACGCCAACAACTTGCACACAAAGGGAATAAATGGCTTAAATTCCACAAGTCTGGACGGCAGATATAGAAAGTCGTGGACGATGACCTTTGATAGTTGTTTCCTTTGATTTATAAATTTTTTTACCCTTAAATAAAGACTAGAGAGCGGTAAGAGGTTTTTTAAATTTATAAAGAATAGTTTCCTCTCATAGATTATCATCCATTTGAGTAAGATTCTTGTATATGATGCCCCATAGCTTAAGTTCTTCTAAGAAAACTCGGCTGAAATATGAATCTGTGCATCCATTACCAGAACTGTGAAATATTTTAGAGAAAAACTTTCCGTCTGAGTACATCCCCCATAGGCATCGTTAGTCCAGGTCATTGAGTCCCCGGTTCCGACCTGTTCCCATTCTCCGGGCCCCTCGAGAAGAGGCTCTCAATAAATTGTCATTTCAAGTTGCTGGACTTTCGCAGCGGAGGCCACTTAGAGTAAACAATAGCTAACTAAATGGCCTACCCACTCACTCACTCACACAATTACAGACAAAGACATATAGGTATATATACATGTATACACATAGAACAGATGTTCTCTCTTTCACCCTGTGTTATGAGTGTGTATAGGGCGAAAATCTGTTGGAAAATAAATGCTGCTTTGCTGCTTGTACAAGTGGAAACCATTAAGGTGGACTTTGAGTTATGACGGCCAGGCAGTGCTCTTGACGATGAAAAATTTACCACAATAAACAGGAGCCACCCTTAGTCCTCGCCTATTCTCTGACTCTTTTAGCCCGCCTCTTAGACAAGCATCAGAGCCATTTGGTCAACACAATGGCGGAATGCCAAACCAAAAAAAGAAGTAAAATAATGAAAAAAAGAACTGTACTCGAAAACAAATTCACGCCAAAATGGACATGAATAAGTTGAAAGGCATTGGCAAGGTGGCCAGGGCAGAAGGGGGCATGGCAGAGCCATCAAAAGAGGTTACATGAACGCGGAGGGGGAGGAAGAGGGGAGGAACGGGAGCACGTAGTTAATATGACAATGGATGTGGCTGGCCGACTACCGACTGTCCGACTGTCCGACTGTCCCACTGGCAACTGCTTTTTGCTGCCTGTCAACTCTTTTGCATCGTTTGCCATTTCAATGCAAATTTCTTTGGGTGTATATGCGCTAGTAATATCTGTGTGGTGTGGCCGTGTCCATGTATTTGGCAATGCTCGGATATTTATAGCGACTATACAGAGACTTTTCCCTTTGTTGTGCCTGGGCTACATTGTCAGCACACCCACTTGGCCCAGTTCTGGGCTTTGTGCTGTTATCCCAGGCATAGATCGGAGGGTATACAAGATATACCATGAAGCAGGGAACAGTTGGGTAACAATTTTAACAAAACTATGGGATCTATGCACGAAAGAAGCTCTGATGGGAGGACAACGACAGTGTCAACAACATTCTCTTTGCTCTTAAGTAATCCTCTTCGAGGTCTTTTATAGATATACAAACTTACTGAAGTCTAGAATCTATCTGGGAAGCAGTCATAAGCTACTATTTGCTCTCACTTTTAAGTAGCATTCACCAATGAAACCCAACCAAATGTGAACACCCTAGCAACATCTACTTTTAAGCTGGCTTTCCTCAACTTTGCAAAAACCGGAGAGAAAAACTTGCCCTAAGGCCAGTGTGTTCCCATAAATATTTTATGATTGTTAAACGTGGCAAACAAACACATTTGGGGCCGGGCATGAGAGTGGAGGAGAACTGTACTAAATGGAGATGCAGGCCAAGCCGCAGGCGGGCCCTGGACAATCTCCTTCAACAATTTCGGTGTCAGTTTGTGATTTGCGGTTTGACCGAAAACTGTTCTCTAATTGCCGATGTCAGTGGCGCAGTCCTTGGGTCCACTCCAAGCAAGAACTAGTGCACACCAGTGCCTTGAGCTTTCAGGTTTATGCAGAGCAAACTGCCCTCAAAAGATAGACAGAGAGTAAAGCCACAGACAGGACGAACTTTATGGGCTGGCTATAATTGCTCCCCCATGCGAATAATAGTACAAAATGGGGCAGGATCACGTCAAGGACCTCGTACGGCAGCAGACACGTCCAGGCATTTTTGAGTAGTTAAAAATTGATACATACATATATCCACAAAAACTGCCCACCAGAACCACTTTCTTGCACTCTCGGTTGGCATATTAAAAATTTATATATGCACCCACTTTTTATGGGCCTGAACGGAGACTTTAATACTGTGAAGTAAGCAAAAGAATCTCCCACAGTCGACCAGGAGAAGCCACCAAATTGATGGGAAAGAATTTGAGAGGTTTGAAAATACTCTATACGAAAGTTTTATTTGCAGAAAGTTACTAGAAGCCACTGAGGAGAATATTGAGGAGTATTCTTGATATAATTTGGTTACTAGTCATTTTTCTGTACAGAACAGTCATTAAATTGTAAACGGAGAAAGATTTGCAGTCAAAAACTTTTAAATTCAAACGCGATAACAATATCTGATTTCGATAGTCTTGAATAAGCTCTGCCAAAAGCGATAGCGATAATCGACATTGATCATTTCAAAGTAGCGCTGCCAACTGATCTATAATATTGCGGACAAAAGCTCACTGTTTCCTGCTGCAAAACTAACATTACAACGCAAATTTAAATAACATTTTAAACTTGAATCGAATCTTTTGCTGCCAGCAATCTACTAAATGGAATTCGAATGCTGCTTTCTGCTCTTTTTACGCAACCGAATCTGATTGCATTCTTTTGGAATTTATGCAACAAAATCCGACAAACCCTTCAACAACATCGCTATACCTTTAGGGCATTGGAAAAAATGAAGAAAAAGTAAAACCCAAAGAGAGTTCGCTTGTGGCAACATCAGAAGCAGCTTTTGTTGCCTGCCATTCGGTTTTTGTGGTTACTTGTTGTCTGCGGTAAACTGTTGCACTGGTGCGCTTGATTATAAAAAAAAACGAGAGAATTCGAAAATGGAAGGGAACCGTAATGGACTGTAATGAAAATTCTGCAGGTACGAGGCACCCATATAAAATTCTCGAGTCTAGACAGACCCGATAGCACAGCAGGCGCAACAGAAAGCTGGCTTAAAGTGTCTTCGGGTTCGGAATACATTTATGCGAGTCGGGCCTCTGGCAACAGATTGAAACAGCTTTCTCTCCCTCTCGCTCTCCCTCTCTCTGACAATTTAAATTATTTAATAAATTACTTTGCCCAGCCGGCGTAAAAAAGGAGAATTTTCTAATATGTTGGGTTTCCATGAAATTTACTGGAAAATTGCATAAAAATAGTTTGTATCGTACACATTTTCATAAAATATTTCCCCTAGCGCTGACAGTGCGAAAGTTATAACTAAATTATGCGAAAGTTAGGATGTCCTGTGGCTACGAGGAGGTGCTGATGCTGGTGCTAGGCATTTAGGGTACTCACCTGGGGTGGAACGTCCAGTACCATCAGCTCACGTATGCAGGTGTCGCACACCAAACAGTTTTTATATATCTTCCGACGTGTTGTCGTCTGATGAGTCTTGGGAAAGTCATGGTAGAAAAATTGCTGCAAAAATGGAAGCGCACAAAATTGAATATTATTGTGATTGTAATATATTGCGCATACGGCGCGTGGGCCGTTGTGGAAGATTAAATATAAAAATGAAAATTCCATCGCGAACTCGCTTGATTCCCATAGAAACCTTGCTCTAAAGCAAACCGAGCGAACTTTTCTGTATTTTTTATGTGTTTCTTTCGTTCTTCTATGGGATTTCTATGGCAGTTTTCTGGTCATAGAAGGAGCGGTACGAGCACGAGTAGATGAAGCCGGGTGGCCGCTGGTTTATTTCTTTTTCTGTTTCCTTTGGTTTTTGTTTTGTGTTCTGTGTTGAGCAAACATTTTAAATATGTGTTCTGCTCTGCTCTGTTAGGTTCTTTTATATGAGGTTCTTTCACACATATGCAGGCGCAGGCCTGAGGTCAGGTCACATTTTATTCACATTTTTAGCTTATTAAAATTGTGTGGTCATAAAAGCGGGCTAGGGATTTTATGCTCTCGGTGGTCATGTAAACATAAAAATGCCAGAAAAAAGCAGTAAATCTACAGAAGGAAGAGTGCTGGAGCCGTGGCGGGGAGTGGGATCAGATGGAGCTAATCTATGGTGAAATCATATAGATTTTATTTACAGTTTTTAAACTTAATTTGAATGAATTGCAGGTTCTGAAAGATGAGATTTTCCCCCTCAAATCTTAATTATCTGGAGGTTAATGAGCTTTTTGTGAATACTTGATGTATAAAGGTCTAGCCAGGGGTTCAATTCAACAAAAACCTTTCCATGTGCTTAACTGCTCAATAATCAGATTGAAAAGAGTAGTAAAAACTATAAATTGAAGCTTTCGTCACACCATCAAATATCTGTAGACATATCTTTCCTAAATCCCCTTTTAAATTCAATCGCCCCCATCTAAAGTCTTGTAAATTCACTCTCTATAATTTTCCATTTTCTTTTTCATTAGTTAATAAATTTTTAGACTCTTTATCACTAGCTTTTGAGCCAGTTTTAAGCTTCAGTAACGAGCCATAACTCTAATGCGAAATGGAACTCATAGCCAACACGCGGGACTGTTTCGAAATCTGCACTGAAACGTGGTCGAAATGACCCCATTAACCCGCGCAGAGACCTCTAAGCCAGCAGTTCAGCAGTTTGGTGTGTGGGTGTGTGGGTGTGTGGTTCGAGACCATCTAATTTTCCCCTAAAAGCCAGGCAGAAAGAGAGATGCCAAAGCGAATCGCAGTCGATGGGAAAAATATCCCCTGAAAATAAGGCAGAGGCCGGCGAAAGGCATAAAATAAATTTTCCACAAAAAAAAGTAAGTGAAAAGGAAAAACGATAATGAAAAAGGGGAGTGTGGGCGGGTTTTGTGGCCGCATGTGTGTGTGTGTGTGTAGTATCAATGCATGAGTTGAATGAGTGACAGGCTCAAAGGATATTTAACGCCTGATTGCATTTTAAAGTGATGCCTTGTCATTTACTCTAGCCAAGGAGCAGCCCAAGGAACCATCGTCGAGATTGCCCATTCACGATTATCCCACATGATGTATGTGTGTGCCAGTGCGGATGCGTGATAAGTTGGCTAATAATAAAGTCAAGTGAGAATCATTTTGAGGACACCCATCACCACAATCCCATTCTGGTTCTCATTCTGATGTTCTGCTAATATAAATGCAAATTCTTTTCTGTCAATCGGCGGTTCCATTGTTTTCACTGCAATGCAATCAAATGCAATTTATGCACACGACTACTCAATTACCCAAGACCGAAAAAGGATATCCGCTAAGATGGCAGCCACCCAAACGTCGGGAGCGGAAGTGGCCAGTGGGTGGACAGCCTTAAAGCGTAGCGTGGAATGTTTTTAGCGGCCATTTTAAATTATAGCCTGCACACACAGACACTCCCATAGGGGCATGGCATGGCATGGCATGGGGAAAAGGGGTCACATCGCATCGCATCGCGTAGATGCCACGCTTTTATGTCCCAGCGCCGCATATCATTGAGTTTTATTTTTATTGAACTGGTAATTGAATAAGAAATGACATTGATGGCCGTCTCCATCTCGGTCGTGCTCTCTTGGCCTCCTGCTCTATACTGCTCCTCTGCCACACCCCTCTCTGGCTCATGGCCGGCTTTGCGCCTCTTTATGCTTCTTGCTGCGCCATAAAGTGCGCTACATTATCTGTCACATAAATAAGCAGCGACCGGGCTTGAGCCGAAAGAAGCTTTTCGAAATTTACACAAATGGTTATTCATGGCGCATACTTTATGGCTATGATGCATTGCATTTTATTTGGCTCTTTTATCTGTAAGAATTAGCTTCAGTTTATTCGACAATTTATTCAGCCAATTTGAGTCAGATTCAGGAACGGAACGCAACGGAAATTAAACTGAGTTCAAGTTGGGCAACGAGTGAGGTAGTAAATTGGATTTGCACTAAAAAAACAGTTTTGGAATATGAAAACAGTAGTTAATATTTAATCCCCAAAAATACGATGTTTTTATAGGATTTCGCATCAAGTTTTGTATACAGACACACAGATGCATTCATATCGATGCGACTGTTGATTCGTTGCAAGAATTAGATTAAAAGTCCCTCCTTTTCGACTTAATATATTCGCCAGGTATTAAGCAATCTACTTCTCGGAACAAAATTTCTTTAATTTTATTCGTTTATAAATGCTTGAATACATTTGTAGGACCATTCCGTTTCAACGATTCTTTAAAGATTCGTATATGTATAGGCACGTATTTGGCAATTTGATTTCACATGTATTTCCTTTTACACGGCCATTACATTTACAGAGCAATCAAGATTTCAGCCATGTTCATGCTCTCCCTACCGGAAACCTACACCCCCACTTTACCCTCCCCCCACCAATTTCGTTCACAGCTTGACCGCAAAACAGCCATTAAACAGCACGTAATTGATTTTGCAGTGCTTAAAATGCCATAAAAATGCACAAATCTCGCATTACACACAATAAAAGACGTCCAGCTGGGAAAGAGATGGAGAGCACTGGCACATGGACACTGGGGCTTAGAAGGAGGGCACAGCAAGGGAATAGGGACGGTATTCGTAGAACAGATCTGAAAGCACGAGCGGAGTTTGAGGCTAATGCACAGACCTTATCCCACACAAATACACGGACAATCGCAGACATTAAACGCAGCTGTAAAACGCACACAGACAAAACAAACGTATGGAAAATAATGAAGAGCAAAGCGAAAGCAAATGGCAAATGGCAAAGCAACCCGGAACTCGGAACTCAACTCGCAACTGGAACTGGAACTGCCAACTGCAGTTAATTGAATTTGCCGAGCAGCAAAGAGCCGTGCATACGGCATGGGCGGGAAGCGGGGCGGGAAGAGGAATCTGTGGGAGTTTTCGCAGGGAAAAGAGCCAGGGCTTATACGCTTTTTAAAACGATTAAAGAACTAGAAGACATAGTGACCTACATCTAAGGATTTAATTAAGTTAGATCTGAATTAATAATGGAGAATCTAACGAACGAGTTTACGGATGGTTGATATGGTCTATGACTTGTTACATCTGAAGGCAAATAAAGTGTTCCGTGCTGGGGCATTGCTTGATTGTAATAGAGAATAAAACGAATCAACCTTCGAGGGAATCATGCACTAAAAGCTCTAAGAACTGACTCCAATGGCCAATGGTTTCAGGACAATTTTTCCGTTTAATGGTGGAAAATCGTTCATAAGTTAAAACCAACGAATGAGTGCTTCTAATGGAGATATCTAGCAAAGACTTGCTTTTATAAGAAATGTAAGATCTTCTTGTTTATCATTTTTAGGGATACCTTCTTTTATCTCATTCGGTGAATGAGTCTAGTACCTTTACAAACCTCCTATCCTAGCTGGTATACCCTCCACTCGGCAGACTCCTGAATGCTGAACACATATGCGCCTTTCTGGCTCTGTGCCCCGCCATTGTCTAATTACAAAAGATAAACCACAAAAGATACGAGGCGATGCGAAGCGCAAATCAAATTAACGGCGCTCCTACACGCACACAAATGCAATTAGGAGGGCTAACACGCACAGGACAGAGGGGAGTAGGAGAGCATTGGGGTGCAGGTAGAACGGGGCGCTAAATATCCTCAATGAGAGGCAGCTGCTCTGGGACTGGTCTATTAAAAAGTTTGACGCTAACCTGATGCGCCTGCTGCTGCTCTGCTCCTACCACGGCTGCTGATTCCACTAAACTTTTCAGCTTTCATCGAGGTCGTCGTCGCCCCATGGAGCCATTAATAATTTAGAGCCCAGGTTCGGGCATGAAAAGTGCAGTCCTGCCTACCCATTGTCCCACCTTACCCCATCCTGATTATGGCATACATCCACACTCTTTCAAAGATAAAGAGAGAGAGAGTTTTAATCAGGAATTGTGTTAATTGAAAGCGCAATTTGTTATTGAAAAATTAATTAATGCGACTGGGCAGCAGAAATCCTTTCTATGCCTTTAAGGATGGGAAGGATGGGGGAATGATGATTGGGCTTGTGTTGTGGATAATGACTGTTATGCCCATTAATTTTAATTGCATTACAAACTGCAATGCACTTAATATACGTATATTTAAAGCTTCAATGGCCATTTCGTATTAATTGTTTCAATTAAGTTGCGATTCTGGGCAAATGTTCTTTGATATTTGGGATAATAGATTTAAATATCTTTAATTAAGACAGGGGGGCAGGGAATCTAATGAAAAACAGCATCATTCAATTGGGAATGAAACTATTCAGTGATAGATACAAAAGGCCATTGGGGTTGATTAGAAAATCGATATGGGAGAGAACAGTATTTGAAGATTCCTCTAAAGAAATACATAAAATCTCTTGGTGAATATTCGTCGGTTTTTATCAATTTTAATAGACAGATATACAAGTCAATATCCCACCTGTAATATGCTTGTTTTGCCGACGCCAGTAGCCCCCAAAAATGCGGCTTTAAGGGGGCCCTGCAGCCATGGCGGCTCCGCACCACCCTCCAGAGTGATGCGCTATGCCGAAATGCACTTATTTTGTATATGAAGCTCCATTTCAATTGAGATCTTTGTGGCTTTGCTGGCAATGGGACTGGCTTTCGATTTGGTTCCTTTGGCTCCTGGTCCTGCTGCTGCTGCTGCTGCTGCTCCTGAGGCTGGGGCTGTGGCTGTGGCTGTGGCTGGGGCTGGGGCTGCTGCTGCTCCTGTTTTATTAGTGGCTGCTGTTGCTGTCCTTGCACTATCACCGACATAATCAACGCTTCGTGTGCTACCGATTAATAGTTTCTTAGAGTTTGTTGGTGATATTGTACTACTCCACATTATATTATTATTATAATTGCTTGTAGTATTGTTGTTATTCCTTTGCTTTAACGACGCCAGCTTGACTGATTTTTGGGTTAAGGGGTTTTCGGATAGAAGAAGGTGTCCTCAAAGCAGCAGACTTTGCTTCGGAGCGTGGAGGGTTATAGCTGGAATGAAAGCTGGAGCTGTGTGGCAGGACAAGGCATGTTCGTGCTTATGACTGGTTTGGATCTACAATAAGTGCTGAAAGAAGGAGAGAATTTACAGAGAAATTAGTTTTTGGGATCATATAAAACATATAAATATGTACAGCCAATGGGGACGCTCTGTCATAGACTGTCGTCTATCAGCGGCTACCAAGAAGATGGAAAAAGTAATCTTTTTTTTTAAAGTCACAATCCCCTATTGAATGATTCTGTTTCTTCCATCAATTGATTTTTGTTGCCAATCTGATTGGAAACTCAATCATAATGCATAATATAATAATTTAAATGGAGTTTCCGCAGCAATCTGACAGCTACACCGAAGTAAACACAAGTCAATGGCATCCAATAAATTCCCAAACGAAAATTGGGGAAAGCGTACCCCCAGGAAAATGAGCTTCTGCTGGCAATCAGCTGCGACGTTGCTAACTAAATTTATTGAGTCGCCAGCGGATATTGCACATTGATTTCATTTTAATAACATAAATATTCTCTGGCCCTCGCTTTTGATTTGTTTGTTGTTGTTTTCCCTTGGATTTTCGTTCGCTTCGCTCCGACCTTTGCACTGCCAATAATAAATTTCAAATTTCACATTTCACTTCCGCTGCACAACGGAAGTTGATTTCTGGCTCTTGCGCTGCCACCGGCCTCCCGAGGGCTCATTTTCTTTATGCCTATTTTCCGCTGGAAATGAAAAAAAAAACCGGCACAAAAAATACAAACATTAAGTGAGGCGTGAAAAATGCTTGGCAATTCTGGTTCTGCCTCTCTTTTTATTCCCAGTGCTTTGGGAGGAACCAAACCACCACAGGGTGCATGTAAATTAAACGACAGCAGCTTTATAATTAGAAAAGTTTGGGCGCTTCTTCGCAACGAAATGAGATTGGACCTTGATTAGCCTGAAATATATTATATAGATAGATGGAAAGTTGGGCAGCCATGTTTTGGGCAGCTATATAAAATTGGTTCATACTTAAAGCAGGCTGTTTCGGGAGGCTTCCCCACGTAATTGTTTAGACATCTGCCAACAGCTTCATCTATCATCCGACCACTCAACGCCTTCGCTTGGCAGGCGGTGGAAACTTAATAAATTTAATAACCGCAAAATATGCCGTGGGCGACATGAGCGGGTAGACGGGGTGCCAAAAGCGCCAGACAGCCATCAAATCGTTGGCCTATTTATAGGCCCCCACATCTCTACAGCATCTTCAACAAGGAGCTCCCCTTTCGTTCCGTTCCGTTTCCCCCCGAATATATTCTATGCGTCATCGAGACGACGCCCACACATAAGTAGGTGCGTATTGTTGGGATGCCAGGAGCAAGACGAGGCGGCTGATTTGATTTGATCTGATATGATTGAGGGGCGCCCCGCCCGACATGGGCGTGGCTCAAGAGGCACCCCCAGCACCAGCGCCCACATACACACAAAAACAAAAGTGAGTCACCTTCTGGGACAACGAGGACTTGTGTTTTTTTTTTTGGAGGCCATAAACCAGCAAGAAGGAAGTCAAACTGTGGAAAATACTCTGACTCAGGGAATGATAGGCTGGTTCAGCAGATTGGAGGAGAGATAGGAGATGAATGAAGGTGTTTCTTCAATTTTAGGAAGAAAAAAATTAGGAGTATGTACGGTTATTGCAAAGAACAGTTGATTTCGATATATGATTGTTAGGAATCGATAGCAAAAAATCAAAAGAAGAAGGTGATTGGATGGCAGAACCCTAATAAAATGCTGAAATAATGATTAGTTCTGAAGAAGCAATCATTTGATGAACCATCGAGGCCAAATCGATTATCTATCGAAGCCAGGAGCGATAAAAAGCCGAACTGAAATGAATGAAGAACCCCAAAGACAAAAGAATGGCAAAAAATAATGGTGTACATAAATCGGAGAATTGTTTGTTTTCTGGTAAGAACCAGAAGAGTCTATAAATAAAGACCCCTTAAAATTTAGGACCCACAAAAAGGAAACAGAACTTTAACTCAAAGTACCATTCCGGCAAAACAAAAAATTCGAAAACCTTGAGAGCAAATAAAATCGCTATCCCTGCGAATAAATCTACATAGCCCCCATAAATCTGAAAGTATGTAACTTTGTTTTCCAAACACCCTTTAACAGAGTCTTAACGCCAGAACTTTGATTAGATTCCCGTATAGAGAAAAGTGAATTTAATTTGGAAAACAATACATTTGGGGGCGCATAAGGGCATTTCGAATGGGTTTCCCTTTTGCTTCTTTACCCAAAGCTCGTTGCTCATACGCCCCGTGGCCCGGTTGATTGATACGTACTCGGAAAACGTACGTAAACAAGTTTTTGAGGTTGAGGTGTGGGCATTCCCCGGCCCGGGGGCGTCATTGTCGAGATACAAAACCTGGCAATTGAAAACTTTCCACTTTTTTTTTTCCTTCTGTTTTGGCAACACTCCAAAAAGAGTGTAAGGGTCTCTGCGCGACTTGGCCTTGGAATCAAAGTCAGACAATTGCAGGGCCTTTATTGTGTTTCTGTATATTGTAATACTTTTATCTGCCCCCGGACTCGGTTACAGTCCCATCCTCCTCCGCCTCCGCATCCGCATCCTCCATTCCACATCCCACTTCCCACTCGGTGTTGTTACAGGAATGTTTATGCTGACAGGCTCACGCAGGCTGTTCCCAGTCGGAGTTCGACTTCTGGGTCCAGGTCCGAGTTACAGTGCCACTCCCCCAGACCCAGACCCATTCCGCATCCGATTCGCCCTCCCATTCACAACCATTTCATGGCCTGTCTGCCTTGGCTTCCTGTCCTTCTTTACTATAGCTTTTGTTTTATGCCTCACTTCCACCTTGTCCTCTTATCCCTCTCCCCCCCCCTCACTTTCTTTCTCTTCCTGCTCTGGCCATTGTTTTTTTATGCTACGTGCTAGTAAAATTTTATTGGTTTATTTATTGTATTTAGAGCAACTTTCCCCAGTTGTTTAGCAGAGGGCATTTGTCTTTTGTATATAGTGCATTAAACGCTCAACGAAGAGACAATCAATTAAAAGTTTTAACCATTTTAATTGCGGGCTTCATGCTTGCACTCAAGTGAGTTTCAAATAAAGTCCTTGAGCTGGTTCAAAGAATAATTTCCTACCCAAAAAAAAAGGTAAGCATTGGAGCATTTTTGCATACAAATCAAAAAAGCTGTCAAAGGAACAGCAACAGCGGTAGGACCTAGATCCCAGATCCTTCTTGTGTATGCACATGGCCAACTATTTCGGGGAGGGGCTGACATGTGCAGACGGGAGCAGCAAGGACGACTATCCAGGAGAGACAGGAATGCGGAGTCCTGGTGGCATGCAAATGTGTGTTCGCTGTGTGCTTTGCCAGATAGACAGACGGAAATGAAATGTGTGACATTTGATGCCACCGAACTGTAGCTTTTGGGCGGATATTGATTTTGTTGTATGTACATTTTTCACACACGATGGGTGGCAGGGAAATGGAAATGGGCAACATTTACCTTCGTGTTGGCACACAGAAACAGGCTCCTAAAGCTGGCTCCATGTGGCACGAATCGTATGTCAAATCAATGCCCAAAATGTTTGTTATTACATATTATTGTATGTAGTATGATATGTATGGCAAAAAAGGTGCTATGCCATGTCTTACCTTTTATATAGTCCCCATCACTCAAATAATCCCTTAAAACTACCTTAAACAAAGCAATTTGCGCCATAATCCCTCAACATTAATTCAAATTATGATGGGAATAAACCAGAGCAGGGCGTTTAATCAAAATGCTTAAGTGAATCTGTGGAGATGACGAAGTGAATCCGCTGAAACGGCAACGAAGACAAAGTAAGCACCAGCGCGCGATGACACGGGTCTCGCTTCGACTCCATCCTGGAAATGCGCTACATTTTAGGTCATTTGCATTTTAAGCACACCTCTCTTTCTTTCTCGTCCTTTCCCTCTCTCTCTTCGTCTCTGTGCGTAGTATTTCATAGAAGCTAATTTTTTTACGATTATATGCGCTTAATAAACGCTAACGCTAACGCCAGTGGAGTCGCAATGAGGGATATCACGGACAGCAGGACAGCGAAAAGCTACGGAGCAGGAAGCCCTGGGAGCATCTCGGAGCCACCAACCATTCCGGGAAAGCACGAGCACGTGCTGTGCCCACTGCTTAGTCGGGGGCATTATCTAAACCAGCGCAGCGGAAGCAATGGCAACGCCATCATCAGCAGCAGCAACAGCGCCGGAAGTTGGCTTCCCCACACACAGACACATGTAGAGGGCTATAGGGTCCCTTACGGAGCTAAGGATAGTGGCAACTCCTGCTGACTTGGTTACTTGCTTGCTTTAGTGTGCACTTGTGTGCGTGAATACACTGGTTAACAAGGTGCTCTGGCTGGCAAGTGGAATGAGATACATTTATATTTACATATTCACAATGTAATAGAATACTTTGTGTTCGGTAAAGATTGATTTTCTAATATTTAATACCCAAAGAAAGCCTATTGAAAGTAGGAAAATGTGTGTGTTGACTTGAGGTCTATAATTTCTAGTATTTATAAATCCAGTTGTGCTTCACAGTGTAATGGTTATAGGCCAGTGTTTGCTTAAGTAAACAGGTTTCGTTCCATTCCAGAGCCTTGGCAACTCCTCCCCAAGGTCATTTATATGGTTCCCCCTGGCATAGCCTCGCTCCATGGCCCACTAACACTAACACTAACTTACCCTACCACCCCACCATTGTACCGAGGCACTGAGGCTCCAGTCAAAACACTTAAGCACTGTCAATGTGTTTGGATTTCGTTGATTTCGGCTTGCACATATAATAAGAGCCCCGCGCATATATATAGATATGGGGGGGCTAACAAAACGTTTTACTCCCTTTTTGCATACATTTGTCCTTGCCTCCCAGAGAGGGTGTCTTAGCCGCGCGTGTCGCTGTAAGTGCGCGTTTTGAGTGTTCAGCAAATACGCGAGTGCTTGGCATGGCTTACCGCAATGGAGGTGTACCCCATGTACATCCACATCGACATCCACTTCCCGGACAGGCAGACAGACAGACAGACAGACAGAGCAGAGCAGAGCCACCAGCTCCTTGATTCGAGTATGCTCTCGGATTCATTTCGCTTCTTGGCTGTTTTGTTTAGCTTTCGGTTTAGCTTGACTCAGTCTGAGTCTGAGTCTGAGAGGAAGAGAACGATCCAGAGAACTTAACACTCTCGAATCGACACTGTCCGAATCCGACTCCGACTCAGCTTCGACTCAACTCCAAGTGCAATGGCAAATGGATTCGCATTTGGTTTACTTTTCCCCTTCCCTTTCCCGTTCCGCTTTCCCTTTTCCCGTGAAAACTTTTCCAATATTTCAAGAGATTCCGCTTTTTATTTATCCCCCCTGCAGCCCTACAGCTCCTACGGATAGCGAGGGCTACTGCAGCTTTATATAATTGAGTGGAAGGAAGCAGCTTTAACCGCACGAGTTAACCGTGAAGAGGCGGCTAAGTATGGGAGAGGGAGTGGGGCATTAGGATTGTCCATGGTGCGGTTTTCTATGGGGGTGGTGCGGATTTGGGCCAGAATCCTTTCCTTTTTGCTTCCTTTTCCTGGCAGTCCAAAAACTAGGCTATGGGTCTTATTTATTTAAAATATTCTCTATTGTTCCTGATGCCTGGGAGAAGGGAGATTGCACAGGGAGCTACTCGACATTGGGGCTGAGACTGGATAAGGAATGTGGGGCAAAAACTTGAGCCCCGGATTGTAATGAAATTACCGGATGAATGCGATTTGTATTTTCAAGTAGTATTTCGGTTTTCTCTTAGCTGATTAAGTTTTTCCTTTGACTAGTTGATTATTTTGTTTCCTGTACATGAACTAGTATACAGTCCAAAGAACTTAACCTAGTATTTACCCCAAAGGGGTATATAGTCATTCAATCTTAGGATATATCAAATTAAAGAGTTATCAGATTACGACTAAGGAATCAGGTAAGAATACCCCCGTCTGGTATTGGTAAATAACGTGTTTAATTAGTTGCTTTATCTCTATTAATCACACTCATTAATTTCCCATTAAATTAAACCAATAATACTTATAATTATTGACATATTCAACCCTCCATTAAACCATCAGCAATTATTAACAATTATAATGTAATGTATACCATTTGTCACTAATTGTTTTGGTAATTTGTTTATTGAAATTACATATCTCTGCGAATTCGATTCACAAGTCACGCCTCTGTCATATATGTATGTCAGCCCCAACCACTCCCCCATAATAGTACGAGTGCTCAAGATTATAGTACGTGTTGGCATAGCCATAAGGAAGGCACCACAGCACTTGCTTGCTGATCATAAAATTTGTCGAGGCCAAAGCAAACTACAGATGGACGGACCACTGCTGGGACCCACAGACACGGAATGTTGTGAGACGAGCAGCAGATGGGGATGGGGATGGGGATGGGTATGTGGATGTGAAAATCCAAATAAAAACCCCAATTCTCGGCATGAACACGCACAGGCCGGGTCTGGGAGTCAGGAGGCAGAAATCAGCCACGTTGATGAGCCGGATTCATTTCAGTTGCGTGCCAAAGTCAACGAAAGGTGCGAATCGAGGGCGTGTTCTGTCTGTGTATGCATCTATGTGTGTGTGTGTGTGTTTGGGTGTGTGGGCGTGGCAGGGGCTACCAAGTGGAAGAAAGATACGCAGGGAAGGGAAACTTACAGTTGACATGAAGGACATCATTAGCACGGACTCTGGCAGCTGTCATTTGGCTCGGAAATTACGCATATCCTTTCAGAAATTGTAGCAGAGAGCGGCATAATGAAGTCAGAGCTGAAGAACACTGACAAACTACGGCAAACACTTGAGAATTGTCCGCCACCGGAAAGGACAAACTTTGCGCCAACTAGGGCTGAGGTGTGAGTCCTCTATTCGTATGCCTTCAGATTAGCCACGCCACGCCACGCCACGACCCATATCGGTTTGGCTCTCGAGCGGGCTTTGGGCTAATGTCATCAAATGACATGTCACTCAGTCTTAAGCCAAACCAGAAGGAAAGCCGATTGCCTACACACACACATCCTTTTTGGCATACCCCGATAAGGAGCGACGGAAGGACGGAAGGATGGAAGTGGGTCCTGGGCTGAAACAAGCTTATGCAAAATTAAATCATTAAAATGCAAGACAGATGAAATTTTCTTAAACTGTTTTGCGCACGAGTTGATGCCAAGTCACACATACCAATGCAAACAAACCCAACAAGCCCAACACCCACGCACACACACAAACATCCCCAAGCCCCAAGCCCCACACACACACACACACAGACACAGACACTCGTACATGTTCTCCCTCAAAAGCATCTCTCCACCACATGCTTGTGCCTAAGTAGATATTTCAACGGATTTTCACAGCAGCTGAGATAAAAAACAACATACAGAAAAAATATACAACAAAAATTTTAAACGTTTTAGCAATGCAAGAGGAAGCGGAAGAGGATGTAGGGATGGTACTGGTTAATGGTTAGGGGCATGTTTAGACGCGGTGGACATGAAAGTCAGCTTCAAGAGGCAGAGAACCACAACCAGAGACAAGACGCAGAGACAGAGCACAGCAGCAGATACAAGATACAAGAATACAACATTCAGATGTACGACAGTGTCAAACATTAAAATTAAAGCAACCCAAAGACGAGACATGCATTTTTTTTCCTTATACTTATATATAAGTGGGGATTGCGTAAGGGGATACTCTCCGAAAGAGCGAAACCGTAGATGGGGTAGAAGAGCGGAGTTTAGCAAGGAACATCATCCATTAAATAGGTGGAAAATACGAATTAAATTGAGTTACATTTTAAATCAATAAAACTAAACACTTCTTCTAAAATGTGTTGAGGAAAAAGAAAAGGAAACAAAAACTTACACTCTGAATTAGAGGAGTCTTTGATGGGTAAGAAGATCGAAATAATACAGCAAAAGAACATCCATTAAAACATGGAATAAGTAACCAAAAATGTACTCAAAAATTGAGATAAAACAAAATTGGACAGCTTTCAATTCAATTAATATTTAAACCCATAAGAGCAGCTGCTAAAAATAATTGTCTTAAAGTAAACCAATTATAAATTAAACCTTTTAATTTATTTCTCTAGGAGCTCATCATATATTTAATGAATTTTATTTGATCATTCATCAATTTAAAATTGTGCCCTGTGAACTATTTAAATATCAATTTCTCTTGTGACTAATTTAAGGCCGAACATCGTTCCATTTATAAAGATATAACGTACAAAACTTCCCCTTGGTTGGCACTTTTCTAGGACGGAACGTTTACTTTTTGGCAGGCGTAGGAGTATGCCAAACTGTCTTTTGTTGTCTTTGGCCGGGATCTGAAGATGTGCTTAACGTAGAGCCCAGGCCCCCGCCCCCACGAAAAAGAAAAGAACAAGTGTACGTACGTGTTCCAATGGAAAGCCAAGCAGCCAGGAGCTGTCACACAACCCCCAACCAAAAGGCGCTTGAGAAATTAAATTCTAGTTACGCCTATAGAATTTAAAAATAGCAAACAATCGCTGGGGCGGGCCCTGGGATCCTTGGATCCTTGGATGCGGTTGTTGAACGTGTTCAAATTGCCGAAACGCGTCGAAATTATGTTGATGTTGTATGTACGTGCCCCGAGGGCCGCCAACAAATTGAATATGTATTTAAGCAATTGCCAAAGTATACCATAAAAAGGGGAAAAGGGAGATAAAATCGTCTTAAAGATATATTTAGCATAGTAAGGAGAGCACGACATTCTTTAATCTATCAACTGGCATCTATATCGTTAGGAAAGAACTTCAACTTTTGGCATCTCATTGTTCCTCCATTGTCAATGGCTCCAATTTCTTTTCTCGCCTTTCTTTTCATTAATTTTTGATGTTATGTATATATTTAGGGTGCCCCGACAAGGTACCCGTAAATTCCTTAACAATTCCTGTTCATCTTCTCTGTCACTTTTAATGAGTTTTTGTGCAAGAATTTTTTTGTTGGTGCCTTTCTTTCTTGGCCCTCCTAAATTTGTTCGCAAAAAGTCGGCGAAATTGTCGCCGCTTCTGATAATCAGGCCAACCAGCCCCTACACAAGGGGCTAGACTGGGGGATGGGGATTGTAGAGTGGGCGTGGCCATGACGCATTGTCACCATGATTATAATTTCCATTAAGCCAATTTTGTATTCCAGCACCAAGTCATATTGAACTAATTTGCATCTCAAGGCGAGAGAAACAGTAAAACCCCAAAAGTCAAGTTTCTTGGAGAGAAGAAGAGAGTTCCTCGGGTTTTGTCGGAATCTCTTCAAATCAGAGCAAAACCAGAAACCACAAAACAAACAGAAAAAGGCTTCCGACCAAGAGGCTGAAATTTGCATATGACTAAGTCAGACTCGACTTTTGTAAGTGAGCATCTGCACGAGATGGCTGCCATATGAGTGTAAGGATAAGTGCACACAGTGGGTCCAGAAAAATACTAAAAACTAGCAACAATAGCATTGTTTCCTTGCGGCGAATGATTGTATGATTTTTGTATATTTTTGTGGTTTTTAAATTAACAAAAAATAGAGACAAAATCAGAGAGAACTGAAAAATCAAATCGAGAGCATTGGAAATATTAAAATTCAAGGACTATTTGCTAGTGCACAATGCTTTATTTTGGGCTGTAGTACAGGATAGAAAATTGTCTTCTGCAGTCTTCTTTGCACCTAAAATTCTCTGTGAACCTTCAAGCTTAAGCCATTCAACACTTTTGTAAAATCTTAAAGCAAGCTCTTAGCCCGAATTGCAATCAAAGATGGTAAAACTTTTGTCCAAGAAAGATGGGCAACATTTGGTGGCATGTGAATTTGAAAACAAATGCTACAACACCTCCAAAAAAGGAGGTTAAGAAAGACAAACCCTCAAAAAGAGGTTATACGACAGAGACAGAGACAGAGAGAGAAGACTACAAAAAGGAGGTTAAGAGTAGAAGATGGATGGTGAGCCAGACAAAAGGCAAGACAGTAGTAACCTCAGCCAGATGACACTCAAGACATCACATCACTCATACGCCATGTAAGCAGCACACTTCAGCTGGGACTAGGACACCGCTGGAAACTGGGACTTCGACTGGAAACTGGGACTTTAGCGGGGAGGGGACTCTGGGACATCGGATGTGGCTTGGAAATTGTCCTGAAAGCGTGTATGTAAATGATTTAGCTGTCCAAAAACTTTTGTGGCGCCAACAACAACCGCACAAAGGAAAGGGAAAACTATGAAATATGCGTAGCATGTGCACACAATTTGGTCATGACCTTTGACAAGGCATCAAGAAACCAAGCAGACCAAGGTAGGGAACGGAACCCAAGGTAGGGATAACTTTTGTCAGGAAGCAAGTTTTCAATTGCCAAAAAAGGGACAAGGGACACGTGAAAAACGAGATGTTGATGAGGCCACCAAAGTGTGGCAAACAAAAAGCGATATAGAATAGAAAGCAAACAAAAAAAGAGCGAGTGATAAACGAGACACCAATAGAAATGGAAAGTGGAATGTGACCAATCAGTTAGCAACGGGGAGGGGAATCGGAGACTGCCTCCACTTAACATGGCTAATCATTCTGAGCTGCTGGCCAAACTTTTCCATCACACAAAAGTAGCAGAGTGCTGGAGAAAGAGGCAGGAACAGAGACTGTGGCCGTATCAGCAGAGGGTTCTGTCAGAGAGAGAGAGAGAGATAGTGATGACGCTGCTTCTATTGCTGTTAGTTGCTGTGGCAGCATTTTAATTAAAATTAATGCGCCATAAGCTTTAAATTAATTCTGCCTCTTCCTGTCACCCGCTAGCCGCTCTGCTGGTGAGAGGAGGCTCTATGCCAAAGCAACCATAAACGAAGCATTATTGCATGCGTGTGTTGTATCTGTGTGAAGCTATAACTACTAGACACACACATCCACCCACTGATGGAGGGAGGGGAGGGGCCGAGAGAGCCTGTGTTAAGCCGGCTTTTGTTCGGCTCCTCCTACTGCTTCTTCTGTTGTGCTCACACTCGCATCGCATAAATAAGAGCTCAGGGCACGGGCTGGATCCACTTCCGTTTCCGGTTGTCAGCCATGTCGCCCCCATACCACCACCACCATGCCACCATGCCACCATGCCACCGCACTCCCGCATCACCGCACCACGATTTGCCATGCAAATCGCCCAAGTAAACTCCACATTAAAATTGTCAAGGCGCCCATTCATTTTATTTTATTGCAGTTTATAAGCAGCAAAATATGTAGATGAGTATTAATTGTGAGGGTTCTCTCCCTAACCCCAAAACCATAGCTGATGGGGCTGCTATTTGGGGTTTATTTCGGGTGGATAGGGTGAGGGCTGCCACAACATAGTTGCGAAATGAATTGGTTGGGATTTAAGGAAAGGATGGAAAATTAGGCAAATATTTTAGTGAATTTAATTGGGGTTTTAAAGGAAAGAAGGGAACAGCTATATACTCGTATTTACTTAATGAAAGTGGGGAGAGATTTAAAGAGATTCTTCCAATAAAATAATTTGTATATACTCGATACTTGTAGGATTATTGCACTAAAATAAAGTGTTATATAATTGCTTCCTTTATTTTTAGTTTCTTTTTTATTCATTTGTCCAAAATAAAACATTTATTTGCAGTTTATGTCCTTTTAAACAGTTTAAAGCTACTTCCATAGTTTTCCCCCAACTTGAATGCACGTTTTTCAATGGAAATTGTTTACATGAAACAATTTATGGAATTTGTATGGGAAAATCCCTGTAGAAATATGCGCATGGCTGGTGTCCTGTAATTACAAATGTTCATAAACAGTTTTGGCCATAAATCTAATAAACTTGAAAGCATTCGCGAAACAGTAGTACTGATAGTGGCAATGGGCACAAAAAGTGCCACAACAGGAGGCAGATATCTCTTTCTCTATTTATGAGAAAATTATGTCGAGTGCAGATGAAATATTTGCTCCAACAACAGGCGGACGTGCACCATGGCAGACCGAAATAAATTTAATTGAAAGTGCACATGGCAAATGGAAAATTGCATCAGCAAAGGAGGAGCAGGTCTAAGCAGGCCAATTGAGTGGCAGCCTCACCTGACAGGTAAACGATGCCAATGCTGCAGAAATGATGCCAATGAGGATCCCAGGCAGGTTGCATAAGAAATTTAATAATTTAATCAACTTTGAAGTGGCACACCAGGGCGCATGAGTGATGCCTTCATATGTGGCCAAAAAGTTATCCATCTCAGCTGCAACTAATTGGAAATTAAGTGTCAAAGTGTATCATAAGAGCGTGTTGGGAAGCTGCCAAAAATCCAAGGAGTACGAGTATTGGGGGTAAAAACTGGGCTGGCAAAACAATTTAAGAGCCGAAAATCTTTGCTTTGGCATCAAATTTATTGCAACTTGCAAATTTATTGTGGCACGGCTTTGTCGGGGATCCTTCTCCGCTCGGGTTAATTTTGTTTGATGCAAGCTTTATTGATTTGAATCACCTTACTGCTTTTATTCAAATAATAACAACGATTCAGAAACACCGAATCAAAGCATTTTCCTAGAGACATACAACTAATATTCAGTACGTTAGTTTGTAGTTTCACTCAGTACTCAACACATGGGTATTGAAAACCATTAGAATATATTTTCAAATACATTTCTCTCCTCGGAAGTAGAGTAAACGAACAGGAAACACTATAGAGCCATGGCGGAATCTGTAAAAGTGTCCAGAAAGAGCGATGAGAGTAGCCCTCTCCCCATGACAAATTCAGAAGCCGATGATACAACATATATAACTGCAATGGCTGATGAGGTTCTGTCGCTTTCTCTCAAGACAGAGGCCAATTTAATAAACTCCTTGGACCAAACAAAAACCCTCGTTGCCGGGGTAAACCACACCCAAGAGGGCCACAAGGCAGATGGGCATTTTTATCCTGGTTATGCTGGTAAACGCAAATTCTCACCAAATTCAATCGTTTTGGCCTGGAAGAAGCATACCCACGAGTTCGAGAAGAAGGAGAAGAAACCTAAGACTCGCAAGAATCGACGTCCACATGGGACTCCTAAAGTGGACTTAACGGACCCGTCGGAATTTATAGTGGCCGGAAAGTATCGCCTAATCGACCGTATCGGGAATGGCGCTTTTGGAGAGCTCTACCAAGCCGTAGATATCGAGGAAGGCGAGGAGGTGGCTGTGAAAGTGGAGTACGTCAATGCCGGACATTCGATGCTGGAGCGCGAGGCCAAGACATACAAACTTCTCGCTGGGGCCGAGGGAATCCCCAACATACGATATTATGGAGTTGAGAGAGATGTTAATGTTCTGGTGATGGATCTGTTGGGACCCTCCTTGGAGGATCTGCTGAACTTTTGTACGCGCACCTTCAGCCTGAAGACCACCGTAATGCTGGCCGTACAGATGCTGGACCGCCTGGAGTATGTCCACCAGAAGTGCTACATCCATCGCGACATCAAGCCAGATAACTTCCTGATGGGCTTGGACGCGCTGCGCTGCCAGGTCTTCCTTATTGACTTTGGCCTGGCCAAGAAGTTTTACAATCCCCACACAGGGAAGCACATCGACTACAGCCAGAAGCGGGAGCTGGTGGGGACACCACATTACTCCTCCGTCCGGTCGCATTTTGCCGAGCAAGGGCGCCGCGACGACTTGGAGTCCATGGGCTACATGCTCATCTACTTTCGGCGTGGTAGGCTCCCCTGGCAGGGCATTCGGGGCGACACCAAGGCACAGAAGTTCGAGCAGATTGGCGAGATGAAGGCCTCCATCACGCTGGAAAGCCTGTGCAACCAAATGCCCGACGAGTTCTTGTTGTACCTCCGCTACTGTCGCTGCCTGCACTTCGACGAGATGCCCGACTACATGTATCTGCGCAGGATGCTTCAGAATATCCTTTTCCGCCAGGGGTTGCTCAACGACTTTCTCTTCGACTGGGTGGACCTAAAGCACCTGGTCATCTATCAACGTGACTGCGTTGTCAAAAGAGGGCGCCAGATCCCAAAGAAGAACGTCAACTGTTGCTCTTGCAGTTACCACAAGTACAAGCGTCGCTTGGATCGCCAGGGGGACCGCAATAAGGTACACCATCCGACGTGCGCTTTGTAATATGATCTCGTTTTCCGCTTTCCTGTTTTTATTGAGAATTAACTACCAAAAGAAAGTATATATACTCGTACATATATTTCGCAAAACCCAACCATCTGCCCATTCTAGGGGTTTCTTTTGTTCATCAAATCAATGGTTCGCATAATTGGCAATCGATGCCAGGACACACAAAGGAGTAACTTCTCCGGGGCGTCAAACA
This sequence comes from Drosophila lowei, assembly GCA_008121275.1. Classification (NCBI taxonomy): domain Eukaryota; kingdom Metazoa; phylum Arthropoda; class Insecta; order Diptera; family Drosophilidae; genus Drosophila; species Drosophila lowei. The sequence continues at coordinate 7,424,217 of CM017777.1, forward strand.
ATGGGGAAAGCTTTGACTGGGAATGTGGAGAGTATGTGGTTACTCTGGAAACTAAAAGGATATGATTTTTGTATTGAAAGAAAAAGAGAATAGTTTCGTCTTAGGGCGTTGGGTTCGTTGCGTCATTTTCTGAAACGGGATTGCTAGTAGATTGAATAGTAATGATTCTGATCGAACCCTAGCCAGTTATGAAGGAATTTTCCTACTCTAACAAAATGAGATTCGAGAACATACGCCTTCTTGAGACACACGACTGTAAGAAAGTTTCCTGGCAAACTATGCTCACACCCACACAGAAATACCCGGACAGGCAGCTCACATGAGCAGCAAAAGGATGTTAATAAAAGGGTTAATTATAAGGCAAGCCAGGACACGTTACGAGCGCCTGACATGAGTCGAGGATAAGAGAGATTCCCCCTGAGTTGCTTGAAAGGAAATAAGGTCAGCCCCAGCCCCAGAGTCACAGGCAAAGTAGTTTGCTTAGTCGCGCTGCAATAATGTGGACACACACACATGTCTGTAGAAGAATATATACACCCACACAGCCGTAGAGTTAACTATTTGTTGGCCCAAAGGCGATTCTTGCCCAAAGGCACTGCTTCGGTTCTGGCTTTGCGATGATGATGATGATGCTGATGCTGATGTTGGAGGAGGAGCCGCAGCGGCGGGAGTATGGGGTGCGAGTGTGCATAAATCTATAAATAACTCTGTTTCCCTTAGTTGGGCAGACCTAGACGCTGCCACGCCCATTCGACAGCCTATGTCCCTCTGACTAAGCAGCGACCTGGGAGTCACACACACGCAAACACACACACAAGGGGCTACTCTCTGGGCAACTTTCCCCAAGAACTTGAATGCATGCCTAATGGTACGCCCATCCTTAAGCGCGCACACACACACAAACATACTCCAACTCTCACACGTTCTCATAGGCTCTCTTATATACATACATAGGCTTCCATACACGCACACGATGCGCTGAAGCGTAAAAATATTTGCAGGCTTTTGGTTTTATTCATACTCTTTGAAGATGAGGGTACTATTGATTCCCCAGAAAGGCAGAGAAGGACTTGTTCTTCTTACCACAAAATATATATATTTTTTATCAAGTTGAGTAGTTATAGCCGTTTCTGTCTGATTGTCCGATGCCGATGACCAAGGGCGCGCTGTAAAGGACACCAATCTCCCACTTCTACAAAATTAGAGTGGACAAGCGTGATGAATATTGGAGAATCATCGCCATTTGTTTTAATAAACTTTACACAACATTGTAAATCACATTTTGTTACTTGTTTGGGCACAAATAATAGTTGTTCCCAGTACGAGGCATGACCCAGGACAGCTCTGACAAACTTAATTGAATTCAGACTATCATAAAACCTACTCATCGACGATGTAACATATTTTTAAGGGTATCTATAGCTTCGACGCCAAAATCTATGTGCTTTTTTCCTCTGTTCTCTTTTGGTTTCCCGCATTTCAAATTAAGTTTTGGTTTTTTCGCCACTGGCGCAAAATTGCTACAAATCTGTTTTTTATTTATAAGTTGCCACTGAGCGAATGAGCGGACACATTATGGATAGCCCTGGCCCTCGGGAATGGGAATGGGGTCCCCACTGATGGCTCCTCGATGAACTTCGGTGACATTCAAATTGGGCAGTTACCGAAAATTGTGCAATTTGAGGGTCAACGACGAGTGGCGATGCTATGCGAGTGTGGGTTTCGACTGAGTGGCCGAAGAATGTCTCTGTTAATGGCTCCAATGGGATTATTACATATTAATCGAGGGTAGAATTTTGAGGAGTCTCAGAAGATTTTCTGTTGTAGTTTGGCAGTCTTCTTTTCCGGATTGAATTTGGTTCAACAAGAGTTTCAGATTTAGTTTTAGATGGATGCCTCACATTATAGAAAGTGGAGTAGAACGTGCGGAACATCCTGATGGACCCCTCGAGCAAGAGCCTATCAATCCATTCTGGGAGTCCCGTCATTTTCAGCATCCACATTCTCCGAGTACAAAATCACTATATCGGGACTCTCAGGCAAGTGTGAGACATAATAAAGGAAACAACGCGCTGCCAAGCGTTGCGCCAGCCTTAAAAGTGTCTTTAATCCGGTTCCCTACTATGATCGAATTTAAGAAGGCTGCCATGTATTCCATTAAAATTAAGGAGAATGTTAAAACAAAGTTGAACGAATGTTCGAAAGAACGTAATACACCGTCTCTCAAAGGAAGTTGTAGCAGCTCAAGCGGTAGCTCGACAAGTGAAGTACAGAGCGATAATTATGATGCATCACACAAAAACCTCTTGACCATAAGAACAGCAGGGCCGGGCGCCAGCCACCACGCCGCAGCCGTCACCGTCGACGAACTGGCCAACACCTGTGCCACTCAAGGTGAGTCTCCCGGTTCAAAGTTCAATCATTAGTCGGATAAGTCTTTGAAATTTCTACCATAACAGAATGTCTTGCATTTCATTGACAATCGATTCACCAGAGGTGGATGATCGCGAGGAACAGGAACCCAGATGGATGCAGCTGTACCGCCAGCAGTTCTCCAGCGAAACGCTGGTGCAACCAAATGCAACAGAGGCGCCAGTTGCAGGTGCGGTTGGGGATGCAGAACACTTCGATTCAGAAGAAAAAGCTGAAGCAGAGACAGAGGAAAACTCTGATCGGCAGAGGAAGGGGCAGGGGCGGAGGAAGTGAACTCCGATTGGGTTCATGAACGGAAAAACCAAGTGCTCTAATCGGGAACCAGAATCGTAAGCCAGCCACCCCCTTGTCGCCGGTCTGGCCAACACCGCCGCGGTTCTGCCGTCGGTTACCGCCACCATTTCATTTTTCCAGCATTTGCTTGTAATTTTAACTTGAAAATTGTTTTTCTATAAAATTTTAATGTATTATTATGCTGGAAATCGGATATTCACTCGAAGAAACAACTTTTGCAATTGAAATAAACAGGATTCTCTGGAGTTTGGTTGTAGAATTTTATTGCAACGGCCCGCTTTGATGTTTCATTAAATAAATTCACACATAATTTAAGGTGTTGTCTGCCCATTAAATTGCCCAAATAGAACGTTGGCCATCAATTTTAATTTAATCAACTACTAAACATGGCACTGGAGCATGGGAGCATGGAAAATGTTTATGCCTTGTGGCCAAATATAGATTGGACCGTAACCCAATTAAAACTCAAATGCATGTGATGAGAATGTATATTGTGTGGCCAGCATATAAGATTATTTCGAAATGTTTTATCGCTGTCCTTTTATTGCCGGCCATTAATTATACACTTCAATCGGCTGTTAATTATGGAAAGGACAGAGCCCGCAACGTTGTAAGGGAAATGACTCTTGTGTTGTTACCAAAAAACGGGTGCTTTAACAACTTCATACTATTTTTAATTGGCTGTTCTTCTGTCTATTTGTTAGCGGAAAATAATGAAATTTTAAGGGATTAAAGTTGAACAAGGGAACAGCAGGAATGGGGGTCCAAACGGTTACAAAGGTGTTCTCAGATGTTCAGATATCTAAAAACAAAAATGTTTAATAGATGACCAATAAATTTAAATGGAATAGTGTAAAAACTCTTTGTTGCTTTAAAGAAAAATCAGCCTTTTTTCTTCGTATGAGTATCACATAACCATACCCATATTTCTAAAAATAAGCAATTGCCCTCCCTGCCAGAAGCCAGACAGTCTTCTCTGTCATACATTAAATAATTGAAAATGTGTTAAAAAATGCACAGTGAATTATTCAGAAAGGAGACCCTGTAGGGGAGGGCACTTGTTTATGGGTATATAATGGCGGGGACTGGGAGATAAACCCGTGTTGGGACCCGGGTTGGGCTCTACCGTATAAATGAAGTCATAAATTTGCCTTCACTCACAGGCGGGCACACAAATACACAAATCACTAAGCAACACACACACACCAGTGCACTTAACACTCACACACACTCGACACTCACAGACACACCAGCATGGCATCGTACAGTTGGCGAATTCCGTTGCATAACTTTGAGCGACTTTGTGGCCATGGTTCTTGGTTGTTGCTGTTTCTGCTGTTTGTTGTAACGGATGGTCAGCAGCACCAGCAGCTGTTGCTGTTGCAAATCAGTCAACATGGCAAATGATTACAATGGCCAGGGACCGAAGGAGAGATAGTAGCCCCCGCGATGTCGATAAGCTGACTCTGCCTGTAGGGCCGCGGCACATGTGGCGTATGATTAATGCGCCTGCACAGAGCTTAATGTCCTTAAATGCGCATAAATGATTGCAATTGCCCCTTTGGCTTTGTGTCGTGGCTGCCCTTGTTGTGTCACACACATCTCAATTCCATCTCAATTCCATCCGCGGTCTACAGTCCGCTGTTAATGCAGCTGAAATCGCATCACAGACGGTGGATCCAGTTGAGGCCATGTCTCTGGTGGGTCGGTCGGTCGGTCGGTCGGTCCATTCATTTGATTAAGTACCAGTACAAGGGACTCCCAAAGGCTGCCCTCCGACAAATGCATTACACTGGTTACTGCTTTGGGGAAGGGACAGCTGCTTTCTCTTGCACAAAGAAAATCAAGATTTGTGTGTGTGTGTGAATCAGAAATAATGTTGATTGCAGATGATGATGATACAATGGGCTATACATCTTTTTAATGTTAAGCACAGATATTTGGATATTTTCATTAAGTGAAGTAGGGGAACGGCACTGCGCTTTAGAGGTCTCTAACATGTGTTACTTCGGGGCATGATCGGAGGGAAAATTGCATTAATCTCTAGACTCTTCAAGCCTAAAGACCCCCCCCTCTCTGAATATCTGAAACATTCTGCATAAGCCCTTTTACCCATCGACTACTTTGACTACAATTTAAATATAACCCTCACAATTTACTTTCCCACTTAATCAAGACCACAATTACGAGATCAATTTCTTGGCCACATTTCCCTTCTTGACTGAACTCAATTTGTTGGGTACACATAGATTTTGGCCTGGCTGTGGCTGTGTGCTTAACTTATTAGCTAATTAGTCAAATATTTGCGGGTTAATCACATCAGTTAATATTCACGAGTGTTACAAGTAAATCATCATAAGACCGCCTCCGATATCAAGTGGCTTGGCTTGAATACACAAACGGCATTCCCTTTGATCCGTTGAAGCGTCTTTGATTGATGCGCTAATTGAACATTTAGTCGCAAAGGCAGGGGCAAATATTGATTTTATTGACACATCTCTCAGGCCACAAGCCACTCGAAAAAGCACCAACAAATACAATTACAATTACAACAAAACAGCAACAACATTTCACAAAAGTTTTGTGTAAAGTTCTTCCTGGTTGTTGTTAAGCTTGTTTCATTTTATTTATTTATTCTCCCTCCAGTAGCCCAGTAGCCGCAGCCGCAGTTTTTCTCTTTGACAGCGGAAAAGAGACAGAATGTCGCGTGCTGGCGTTGGGTGAGGGGTGGAGGGGCTTAGCCCCCTCGAATTGCCTCAATATGTGTCTGTGTATGTCTGGCTATATGTGTGTGTGTTAGCCATAGCGCTTGGCCATTAAACCAATTTTCAGGCAAACAAAAACTGCGGCAAAGGGGGCGAAAAGAACGAGCAGGCAACATACGACAAAAGCAAAGAGCGAGAAGTTTTGTTCTAGCGTTGATGATGGACCTTGTGGTACCTTTGTAACGTCCTAGGGTTTGTACATTAGGTAAGCTATTCGTTGATTAATTGAATTGTTTATTTGTAATTTATCCTCATAAATCTTTCTGTCCTATTGTCTTGATGAAAGCTCAGTCTTAAGTCCACCCTAAAAGTCAGTCAAACGATCAAAAAAACAAGTGAAAGGTAAGGAAACTCTTGGCCCTTTATCTTTAATCTGGGATAAATCTTCCCAGAGCAGCCCCATGTCCTTGCAATACCCTATTTTCTGACAAACACATTTGCCAACGGCCATTCTAACATTTAACAAAAATGGTTCCTGCCCCTGCTTCTTTCTTGAGAGGGAGAACTGCTGCCTTTTCTTTTTCTATGCCAGCGGAGGACCCTTTTTAATTGCCCAAAACATTTAAGTTTCACTCCTTTTTGCCTATGAGAAGGCAGAAAAAAAGGAGACGCATAGCTGAAATTAGTTTAGATCTTTTGGGGGAAGAGTAATGGAAGGGCAGGTGTCTGCTTTTAGGACGAAGGATGGGTGACATTCTATACCCTTAAGCTGCTTGTGGGCCTGTGTCCGGTTAATTGCCTTTGATTGTCGGACCCTGGCTATATCGCTGGCAATTAATTCTCCTTCGATATTCATTTCGGATATCCTGTTTACTTTTTTATGGCGTTTCTTAATTGGGAATTTCAAGAGTTTAGCTAGAGAAGGCAGGCTGCTTGGGACAGCTGCTTCAGGTTCCAAAAATAGTTGCATTATTAATGAGACTGGCTGAGAATGTGGCAGAAGGCAGAAGGCAGACTCGGACCTGACCTCCTTTTGGCCAGGTTAGTGACTGAGCTGGCTTAAATGTTGTGCCCCCAAGCAGGCGTGGACTGCATTGGCGCGTTGAATACGTCTTTAATTGTGTGCCAGCGAAGGCGAAACGGAAGCACTGTCTTGGCCAGGTGTTTCCAGTGGCCATAATCCCATAACCCCATAATCTCCTTAGCGTGCTTTGGCCTTGGCTCAATTGAATTGGCTTAAAATGTTATACAATCGAAAGCTTCTAAGAGGCTTTTGATTTCGGAATATCCTAATATCCTTTCGACTCGTTACTCCAATCAGGAGGATGGATTTGCACAGCAAGCATGGCCATTGATATTGATAGCCAGACTTTTCATTCCATTTGCATGCATTTTCTTTGTGGTTTTTCAGTGGATGTCCATTAACAAACATACTCTCTGGCTATGTCCACATGCAGCAGAATGATGATGATGTTGCCTTCCTGCCACGAAAATTGCTTGCCTCTTTCCGAATTAATAACTTTGAAAGCTTCACCTGACCTGGTCTTTTGGCAAACAAACTTGCGACAGTATAATTTCAAATGCAAATACAAACAGAGGGACAGGCAGATGGCTGGTAAAGGATACGGCTGAATACGACAGGATATATACGTACTGCCGACAGTCGAGTCAGCCATTTTGCATGTCTATTTCAATTTTCAAACTGCTGCTGCACAAAAGGCGAGACAAAGAGCCCTGACAAAAACTGTAATTTACGAGACAACTACAATTACAGAAACAAACACGCACCAGACGGGTATCGGAGACGGGGACGGGGACGGGACGGAGACTGGAGACTGCGGGGGACGGACGCTTTTAATGGGGTCTCAAAGGATGTCGGAGCGGGCGAGAATCATTGGATGGGAAAGGGGCATAAGGAAGGGGCTAAAGATGACTTCATTGAGAAATTCATTTAATGCCAGGCACGGTGCCAGGGCTTAGGACGGACACGCACACACAAAGAAGCACGTACGCACGCTCACTACTGCAGAACCGGAAGGTCCATTACGAATGTGTATTACGAATAGAAAATACCCTATCCTACACATCTTTCGAAAATGATGAAAATTAAATGGGAAGTGGTTGACAAATTTAAGGAAATGTTGTCACAAAGAGAGGAAATGATACGGCAACGCAATCTGCATTACATTGCAGATTGATTGATTGCAACTGATTGCTGTACATTCGTATAAAATATGAGCATCATATCTTGGACATTTTGGGTGCTCTGCACCCATATTTATGATTTGCAGACGCTACAAGACTCTGACAGAAGTCTTTAAGCCAAAGCTTCTTTTTGGTCCAGATTTTGAGTTGACTTCCTGTTGTACAGCTTATGGATAGCATACGATTGCTTCTGGTCCTTCCATTAACAAATAAACCCCACAAGTACAGGGTTCCAAAACAAGGCAACCCCATGTAAAGCCCTGCATTCCGAGGTAAGAACTACGAGCTCCATAGCAGACCGAGTGTGGACTTCCTGACTCAGATCTTTGTCTTTCGGCCGGCCAAATGGAAAGCTTTCTCTTGGCCCCCCTCCCAAAATGTTGTTGCACTTGCAATCGTGTGTTCATGTGTGTTCGCTGTCTGTGTCGTTGTCTGAGCCTTGTGTTTGAATTGTTTATCAAAAAGGCACACAAACTCCTGAGCGTGTTTTTATTATTTGCCATTATTTCCAATGCGATTTAATCCAAGAGTGTGTCCTGTGGACAGCTTCTTTTTTTCAGCAAGGGCATAAAATGAAACATTCGTTCGGCAAGCAAGAAGTTTCTAGTTCTGTTGGAAAGTTGTTTCTTTCTAGAAAACTTTTGCCATGTCCTGCAGCGACGACAGGCGTCGCCTAATAGAACTTTCCGAAGAAGAAGAAATGTGGAAATGCAGTCGGAAAATGGGGGCAAGGAGTAGCCCCAAGCAATTATACATTTAGTGCCATAATAAGGTTAAAGTGGAATGAGGCACTACGAAAGTTTAATTTAATTGGATTCACAATATTACAAATACCATTTCCTCAGAATCCTCACCTCCTTCTCGCCATTACCGAGTACTTTCGCATTCATCTCGTGTTCAACACGTACTCACCATTCGCCATTCTCCATTCTCTGTTCTTTCCATTCAAATGGAAATTCATGCCACTCGCTTATGATTCACAAGTCATTTGAGCTAATGAGTCCTGGACAAGAGTGACATTCTCTGGTTTTGCCACATGACTGGAATATTCGTATGATTACCCTTCCCATCTTTCACATCACTGAATTGCTTGAACATGGCTCTGAACTGGGAGGAATTCATCTCAAACAGGACAAAGATAATTTCCTCTTACAGCTCGAGTAGATATTCCCCCAAACAGAAAGCAATTATGAGTTCCACAAACACTTTCTGCTGGCATTGAAGGCTGAACAGATTTCCAAAATGTAGCCAAAATCCTTCTGTCAATTCCACTTTGGATTTCTGCAAAGTTTTTCTGCTTGGAATTGAAATTCCTGCTGCAATCATTAGAATTTCTCATGATTTCTCCAATGGAATTCGCTTCAAGGCATTTTTGCATCTGCCAGACCAACTTTCAATTAAATTCGTTTCCACTGGAGCCCAAACTTTGGTCGTAATTTCCTATGTTCGAGTTCTGGCGCCCACACAAACACACACCTTCGTGTAGTAAGCTGTCCAAGATTAATGACTCTTCCACACAACTGCTGAAGGGAGATTGCCGCCGCCTCCGCATCCGACTCTGCCTCTCCACTCTCCTTGTGTATTTCAATAATTAATGCATAAATAATGATTTACACAAACTTTGGTCAACCGCTGAGTGGACCATGACCAAAAAAAAAATAACAAAATAAAAAGAACATGAAAAAAGAACCATATATAACCAGTAAGAACAGCAGGGAGGAGGACTAGTACATGGACTTTCGAGAGTAATAAGAACTAACCTGATTTTTGTTTTGTGTTGCAATGTGGCTGCTGCTGCTGCTTCCGTTTCCGCTTTTCCACTCTCTCTCTCTCTCTCTCTCTCTCTTCTTCTCCCCACAACAACAATACTGCGGAACAGTTAATCCATCATCATTATGATTTTCGTATTTCGTTTTCCTTCTCTTAACTTTTTCCAGTTTCAGAATTATGTTGCTGTTGGCTTTGTTTCAGTGATGCTGCTGATGTGGCTTTCCTCTCATGTTGGCCTTTACATAATATCTTTTGTATTTCGTTCTATATTATATTTTTTACATATGTTTGTGGTGGTGGCACGGCACTTTTGTAAAGGCATTTACAGTCCTCGCATTTTCTATTGTTTTTTAAACCCCTTCTGCTGTTTTGTGGGTGGGAAAACTCTAGTAATTAGCTGCGGAGACAATGACAGCTAGCAACAATCGTTAGATGAAGCAACTACAACAAGTGGCCACTCCTCCTTTGTTTTTATGGGCTAATGCAAATTTAATTGCGGTTTATTTTGCACAGCTGCTGACGCCCCAACAATAATAGAAAGCATAATAGAAGGGGAAAGGTTTTTGAGGGGCGAAGCTGTGGATACCCTTACAGAGGCATTCCGTCTTTTATTTTGAGTTAAGCGAAAGAAGAACTGTTTCAATTGAATACTGAGAGCTCCTCTCTTAATGCTGATCAATAATATATATACTTTAAGTATGGTGTAGACAATGCCAAAATCAGATCAAAACGATTATACTCTCTGTCAGAGTACAGGCAACCTTCTGCCCTGTACACTTTTGATAGCCAGTGTGGCGTGGCCAATGAAGTTTGTGGCCACATTTTCGAGACCTTATCATGTTTCTTCCTGTACTGGCTGCTGCCCTAATTTGCCACGCCCCAGCACGCACACAGGCGCCACACGCCCACATGCTGTGTGTGCGCCGGGCTCTGCTCATTTGCTTTTCGCTCTGCCCTCGCCACCTCACACTTTGCCCACTTTTCCGGCAAACTTTCAGCTCATTTCTGATATGGCTGTGGGTTTTAATGAGCTTCCCTTCTGATTGTGGGTGAAAAAATGGGTAAAATCGTGCACTTTTCCAACTGCAAATGGAAGTGGCTGACCAACTTGCCACCTGGGGGCAGTAAGTTGGTCAAAGTAGCCATGAATGACAGAAGGGGAACCACATCAACGAATGACGATAGAAGCTGCAGCTGATTTGAGGAGTACGTCGTATGTTAGTGGTTGGGCGGTTGGGCAGTAATTTAGGACCGGCTATTGTGTGGATTGAGGGCTGTTTAGATTTTGATTTTATTTTTCCAAATATTAAGGGGAATGGCGAAATAATTTGAGCTACAATGTGCTCGATCCTGCAGTTCTGGTTGTCAGAGAAATAAAACCTGTATAACCACTATAAGTATTCATAAGTCCATACCAAATGTTGCCGAAAGACAAGATACTATTCTGCCCCTAGTTCTTTTACGAAGAGGGTGACACACGCAATTGAAAATAATTGGTCGGTTTTTCATTGAAAATTCTAGGTATCACTGAAATACCACTATATACGAGTGGTAGAATTTATGATGTATGAATGAATTCCAGGTAAAGCCCACTTTCAACGCATTACTTGGCCATTGTTGGACAACCCCTTAGGACACAATAGCAGTCATTGCCGGAGGGCCAGGGCCTGTCTATAGATTCACTCCTTTTTTCCCCGAATGCAACAGTGCGTATGCGTTATCCAAACTTTGAAGAACAATTGTTGCCTTGGTAATTGCAGGTTCAGGGTTCAGGCCAAATGCTGTCGTTGCTTGTTGCTGGATGTCGGATGTCAGATGCCGATGGCAGCTGATGATGGGGCTGGCTGGGTGGTCTGGGTAGCAGCTGTTATCACATCCTAATGGTAATGCGATTTTCATTGTAGCTGTATTGGCGGCACGGGCATGGCACAGCATCCTTTCGCTTCTCAGAAACCAAACAGAAATCATAGCATACTTATGTGCGCCGAAAGGCGGCATAGCGGATGCTAACGAGGCCTCTGGCTGTCTGCTGCTGTTGTTGTTGATGTTACTGCTGCTGCTACTGAGCCGCTGCTGCTCCTGCTGCCGATGATGATGATAGCTTATGTAACTAACGCTGCATAAATCCGTGCACACGCACACACACACAGAAGCAGAGAGGATGGCGGAGCAGAGGCCAAAGTACATATTTTTTCTTTCTTTTGCTTAACTATTCAAATGACATTTCTGTTGCTTGCCTTTTTTTAGCCACTCCTGAATGGGCGTGTGTATGTCTGCAACACTGATAATTCTTTTGGCGCACTCATGCCTCAAGCCTCGTGCCCCATGCCAAATGGTGCTGCGTGCTTTTAACACTAACAAGCAGCAGCAACAACTACAGCAGCAACAGCAGCAGCAGCAGCAGCACCGATGCCAAAGGAATGGACAGACACACCCGAACAAAGGTAAGTTGGAGAGCAGACTCTTCTTGGACAACACATAGATACACCAACACTTACACAAGCACTTCTATTTCACACACAAGAACAAGCACAAGAACACGCACACGTTCTCTTAGATTTGGCCCGGTTCGAATGGCTCTGGCTTTGGCTCTGGCTCTGGCTTTTGGCAGCGATTGCGATTCCGTGGACGTTGCTGTCGACTGATGCTCTTGCTAATGTTCATCTCACGTCGATGGACCATTTTTGACTGGCTTCAATTCGAAGTCTGCCTGCTGCCAGCCTGCTGACTGCCAGCCTGCTGTCGTCCTCGTCTCGTTGTTGGCCAAAAGCAAACAGAAGGCAGAGAGCGGGTTCAGAGAGCGGAGCGAAGAGAGAAGAGCAGAGGAGCAAAATAGCAAAAGAGCAAAAGAGAGCGGAACGAAGCAGAGATCTTATAACAATTGGTGGCTGTTGTTGTCTCTGCTCGATTCCTGGAGAAATCTTTGCAAAAATGAGAGATAGTTCAACAAACGGACAGGGAAAGAGAGACACCAAGAGCGAGAGAGTCGAAGAGAAAGAGAAAAGGTATTGCAAGAACTTTCTCTTGTTGCATTTGCAGGCGGGCAACGCACGTGAGTGGATAGTGCTGCCAGATTATTGATAGATTGGGAAGATGTGGAATGGAAATGGAGATGTGGAGTTCAAGATGTGCTGAAATTTTAACAAATTAATTTACAGAAATTAATTGGAGAAGAAATAATTAAGAACATGGTGGATAGCTCGGAATATTTGTAAGCCACTGGGAATATATGCATTTTTGCAAGAAGTACATATCTCTTTCTTAGATTATTCTAATTTATTCTTTAGAACAGCTTAAAAACTATATTCTTTTTATATAATTTCAGACATGATGGCAGCCTATAAAAATCTCTTATAAAATCTCTTCTACTTTCGTACTGTTCTCTCTTGAGGTCCACTCTCCGCGCATGCGCTTCGTCCATCAAAACAATTTCGAGTTTTGCAGCAAAGGGACAAAAAAATAAATGTCTAACAACAAATATATATAGATGTGCATATATATAGACCACCACAAGACCAAAACTCGTTTAGTTGCCGCGTTGACAACTTTGTGGCAGGCAACAAACAAACACAGACACACGGACAATATGCCGACAACATGGGGTGGTATGTGTGGGAATGGTCCTCGAGGATGGCCTGAGAGATGGTTAGTGCAATGTGAGAAGGATAAAAGACAAGAGAACTGAAGATGCATCGGCTTTCAGGGCTAGAAGTTGCCCAAGCAGTGACCTGAGCAATGACCCGCTTGGACATTGGAAAGATTTATCTTTAGCAAGTATTACTCGTCTCGTAGTAATACCTACATATAGGGCGAACAAATAAATCTAATGCTAAACTTTTAACACTGTCGCAGCTGGGGAGCCACAGTGGTATTTCCTGTTCCTCGCCCACAGCGAATCCTGCTTGAATCTGTCTGCCTGTCAGCGACCAACAAAAGGAGTGACACTCGCCGAAGCTCACACATTTATCTATTATATATTGTACATTATATATTTCTCTGCTTAAATTTATGACCTCCCATCACCTTTCTATGGCACCCAAAAAATCTTTCACAGCTAGGAAATAAATAATAATAATAAATTTTTTGCGCTTTTTATATGCCACTCCGTTTGTTCGTTTGGCATTTCTCACATTTCTTTGCCATTCTTATGACAATGTCAACATTTCTTTTTGCTCTCCCTAATGGCAGGACAAACACACACACACACACACACAGCCTCTCACACAGATACGGACCCACACTTACACTTATGTATTTTCAATCGGTTCGCTGTTGTTCCTTCCTTCTTTGGCTATGCATGGCCATAAATTTTGGTTGAAGATTCGCTTAGGTTATGAGGAAAGCAGACGACTATGGGTAGTCCAAAAATAAAGCGGATAATTTCTGATGTTGACACACGCACTCACACAAACACGCACAGGCAGAAAGAGGGAAAGGACACACACAGTCACACAATTGTTATTTTGGCCATTTTTTGTTTGTTTGTCATTTAACAGATTTTTGCTCCACTTGCTCTGGCTATTGATTTCTAATTTTTCCTTCGTCGGCTTAATGCCACATACGTACTTGGCCATTCTTTGGAGGGGTTCCCATTCCAACACACATACATGTATAGTATACGCATGTATATATATATATATAAAAACGAGTGTATGTCCTTGTGTCGCATTGATTTCGTAATTTATGAGCAATTTGATGGATTGCGCAAATAATTTTTTTATGCTTATTTTTGAGTTTTTATTGTTGTGGCCGCCGCCTGTGTGGTTTGTGTTTTGTGTTTTTGCCGGGGCTCGTGGCTGTCATATGCTGCTTTTTGCGGCTTTTGGTGGCACACATGGGTGCCAGCCAGCCTTTCGTTTTGGGCTTAAATGTGGTTCATATTTATTGTTGCATGAGCGAGTAAGTGACAACAAAAAGTGTTGCCTACTTTTGGGTGGCGTGTTTAAGGATTAAAGCTTGGAGTGGGTGACGGTTTTTTGATGAATTGTACTCCTGATGGGTACATCATTTAAATGAAATTTATTGGAATCTTTAAAAGAGAGAGGGAGATAAATGGGAGAAGTCCCATTATCAATTTCATATCATTATTACCAAACAGCTTTAAATATGATATACTGTCAAATTTAATTGGCATTGGTATTTAATCAATGCAAAAGAGCGAAAGGAACGATCAAAAACATTAAACCCCATTAGATTAGTCAAATTAATTGTAATTGTAAAAGCATGTACGGCCGCTGGGCATTTATGTTTGTTAAATAATTAATGTTGATACATTGCCCAGACCCGACTTCCGCGGTTAGCTAATTGAGGCAAATGCATCTGCGTAATTAAATTTTCAGTCCAAAGACCATAAAAATAAATCAACAGCGAAAAAGAGGAAATCCGGGAACAAAAAATGCGAAAATTTCATGCGGGAACTTCGTTAACATGGATGAAATCGGCTCACTTGCAGGGCCAATTAAATGTTGAATCAATATTGTTAAATCTCCCACAAAAAACCTACACATACACGTACGTGTGTAAACGGGTACAAATTGGTGTGCGTAAATTCCCAGCATTTGAATAATCCATGTGTCCCGCCCTCGGATGTGTGTGTGAGAGCTTATACATACGAGTCTACCCGTACATTCACTATATTGAAAGCCACCTGAATAGGAGGGTAAACTAACTGGCAGAGCACCCGGATACTCGAAATCCTGTCCAGCTACAACAACAATCGAAATTAGTATTGGTAAGTGCTTTGTCAGCGTTTAAACACGTCGCCGACAACATTTTAATGTTGGTTAAATCTCATTTCGGATGTGCGTCCACCACAAACGAATGGCAGGCGGCCAATACTTGTAGTTGTTTTGTTCTTTTCGTTCTCTAATTTGTGTTACTTTGTACATGTACCTATTCCATTTAGGCCAGGAATAAATTAATACAGGGTGTCTCGATGGGGTTACCTTCTTTGGGTGTATCTAGTCTTTGATAGTAATCAAAAAGCTTTTAAATAATAATTTTAAAATACTAGTACAAGCACCATTAACATCATTTAAAATAAAATGTACTCTTAAAATAGCCCTCAAATATGTTATTTTAGCATTTCCAATTGCAAAACTCAAATAGTTCAGCTATCAAAGCCTCTAAATTTGTGGCCTCCCCCTTCCCAGGAGATTTGATTTGAGTTCGATGCCTGGCTGAACCCATTGAGGCTTAGTACACTCGAACTGGCAGCAAAACCGTGAACTATCCATCAGGTCGAGCCACGAACCCACCCATTCCATGCAAATATACAAATGTTACTTTTTTCTTTATTATTTTAGGTCAGCAATTTGGAGAGGGGCATCTGCGGCAAACAGGATGGCTGCCTGCGAAGGAGAGTACAACACCCTCCTTCTGGCGGGCACTTACGACCAGCAAATACACACAGGCATAATAAAATAATCGATGCTTTTAAAATTTGCATAAGTTTGGATACCACAGATGCTACACCAGAGCCACAGTCAGAGCCGAAGCCGGAGCCGGAGCCGGAGAAGCCTCGCATTTCCATATATCCCATTTTCCATTTCCATTTCCACATTGCGCACACGCCGTGTTGACGTGAACTCAGCTGGAGCCAGAGACAGGCCCAGACCCCTCTGAAACACAGAACGATGGACCTGGAGGCGGCGGTGACAGGTTCGTGGGCGTTCGATTTAATTGTGGGAACGCACACAACACGTAGCCGGGCTTGGTCGATATACAACTCGGCCTAGGAATGCTTAAAAATTCAACTTTTCAGCCAAGGAAACTATATATTTTTTCATTACCAGTGTGTGAGGGACGTGGCCTTAACCCAACCGTGGGAACTCTTCCCTCAAAGTACACGTCCTTATGTACAGCACCGCCCCAATGACCGCAACCCTCAGCGAAAGAGGAGCAAAACTTGTTAACTTTTCAGATTTCACATTTCATTAACGTCGACAGCGCCTTGCTGGCAGGTTAACTTGGTTCTCGTTGCGGTCTCTCTGAAAAAACATCAGAAATTAATTTGTATAACTTTTTGAAAGTACCAACCAGTGCGTGAAATGTTGGCCTAAAAGTGCAGCAAATTGTTAAAAAACATTAAACAAACTTAAATAAAATTAAATTTAAATTTTTTAAAAGAAACGGCAAGGTACAGTGTTTGCATTTCAAAATTTAAGTTAAAACTGTTTTGATTTTTTTTTCATTTTTTCAATTATATAAATATTTTTTTAATTTCAAAATTTATTTTAAAATAACAATTGAGTTTAAATGATTTATTTTTTTAAAATTTTGAATAAAATTTTGATTTTTTTTTAATTAAATGTTTATTTAATTAATTAATTGTTTAAAATTTACAATTGTATATTTGGAAATTTCTTCATCATAAAGCAATATTTTGTTGCATTAACTAATTATTTTAAGTGATAATATTATTTTCTTTTAAAAACTATTCCTAAGCTGTACATTTAATTAAAGAGAAAACGAAGAGCAGAAGAAGAACGAAGAAATAACCCATTAATTTTGTGGCTGCATTTTCCATTTAAATTATTCATGTGCTTAACTGATTATGTCTCCATGAATCTGGTTGAGAACACACAAAGCTGGCTATCCATTGCACAGCTAAATTATAGCTCAGAATCAAACGGTCTTTTGGCATGAATAAAACATGCGAAATCGAATAAATTGGGGACTGATTTTTTCCTTTGAGCCACGACATCAGACAAAGCTCCGAAAATGCTCCCCAACTCTGGCAGAGATTTCCACCATCCACATCCACATCCCCATCCACCCCACTTAATCCATTTGCAATAATTGCTAATTAAATTGGCGAAAACCCAATTAATTTCCTCGTTGATTTTCCCCGGTTCTCTTCCATCTCTGACAGGATGGCAACGACAATGCAGCCCAGCAAGTATACGGGCCTCGTGGCCGATCTGATGCCCAATATACGGGCCATGAAGTATTCGGGCCTGTTCATGCACAATTTCACCGGCGGAAGCGGGTTCATTAAGAAGGTGTACTCGTCGGTTCATCTGGTCGTGTTGCTGATACAATTCATCTTCATTCTGGTTAATATGGCTCTGAATGCAGAGGAAGTCAATGAATTGTCGGGGAATACAATTACTGCATTGTTCTTTACTCATTGCATCACAAAATTCATATATTTGGCTGTGAGTCAGAAGAATTTTTACAGGTGAATGTGGTCCCTTTTTGGTCCTTGTGGGGTAAGCATTTCATGACCACCAATGTCATTCCTTTGCAGAACTCTGAACATCTGGAATCAGGTGAACTCTCATCCATTGTTCGCCGAATCGGATGCCCGCTACCACTCGATTGCTTTGGCCAAAATGCGGAAACTCTTCTTTCTGGTGATGCTAACGACCATCCTCTCGGCCACTGCCTGGACCACCATAACCTTCTTCGGGGACAGTGTCAAGATGGTGGTTGACCATGAGACCAACTCCAGCATTGCCGTGGAAATACCACGACTGCCCATCAAGTCGTTCTATCCGTGGAATGCAAGCCATGGCATGTTCTACATGATCAGCTTCGCCATGCAGGTCTACTACGTTCTCTTCTCTATGATCCACTCGAACCTGTGCGACGTGATGTTCTGCTCCTGGCTGATCTACGCCTGCGAACAGCTGCAGCATCTCAAGGGCATCATGAAGCCACTGATGGAGCTATCCGCCTCCCTGGACACGTACAGACCCAACTCGGCTGCTCTCTTCAGATCGCTCTCGGCACAATCCAAGTCCGAGCTCATTCGGAATGAGGGTGAGTCCCCATTTACATCCCCACTAATTGCATCATTCAGCTGGATTTTAATTGCAGAAAAGGATCCCGGCAACGACATGGACATGTCCGGCGTCTACAGCTCAAAAGCCGATTGGGGCGCCCAGTTCCGTGCACCGACCACCCTCCAGTCCTTTGGCAATGGCAATGGTAATGGCAACGGCGGCGGAGCTGCAAACGGGGCTAATCCCAATGGCCTGACCAAAAAACAGGAGATGATGGTGCGCAGCGCCATCAAGTACTGGGTGGAGCGGCACAAGCACGTGGTGCGGTGAGTCCAAAACTGCACAATTTTACATCTAGATTATGGCTGGGCTTCTGGGGCTTTGTTTCGGTTGAAGGACAGGCAACCAGATGGAGTGCCTGTGTCCTGTGATTGCTTTTTGTGCACTCAATAAGTTGTGTGGTTCAGGGCTTGAAATTGGTTGTGCATTCGGTGAGAGAAAGTCAAAATTTTTTACTGCAGTTGAAGAGTCGCTGATAATTCTAAAAGGTTTTGAGGGAATTGTATTATACTTTCCAAAATAACACATTTGAATGATGTGCCTTAATCGTATTCAAGGTTCTTTGAAGAAATCTCTATTAATACTAGTTAAATTGCATTAAAGGAAAACTAAATTAAAGCCATTTCTAACACAAAACCTTATTAGAACTAGAGAATATTTACTTTACTCCAACTTCTTTAGATAAATATCCATAAATCGTAGAAATCGTATAGAGTAAAGGGCATGACTTATGCATTCTAGTCATAGTTTATTACCTGATAGTTTGAAGTCTAACTAACTTATCTAAAATCTATGAATATAGATAAAGATAACTGTCTGTAAATTCGAGCAACTATCATTCAATAACTCCTATTTATTATCTCACATGACAATCAATTTCATTTGTTATTTTGCAAAATTACATTTCTCTATCTCTCCATCTATTCAGAGCATTCATTGGCCGTTCCCAGGACTTGCTGCAGTTTATTTGATTTGCTAGATTATTTCCTCAATTGCAATCCCTGTCGTTGGACTCTCTGTTAAATGATTGCATCGTCTCGTGCCCCAGAGGCTGTCCCTTCCCCTTAGCATTGTTTGCCTTGCAAAGTCTAGGAGTTTCGTGATTTGTTGACCAACTGATTGACCCACTCTCTAACCCTTTTACCACTCTCGTTGGCAGCCTGGTGGCTGCCATTGGCGACACCTACGGAGCTGCCCTGCTGCTGCACATGTTGACCTCGACCATCAAGCTGACCCTGCTCGCCTATCAGGCAACGAAAATTAACGGAGTCAATGTGTACGCCTTTACGGTTATCGGATATTTGGGCTATGCCCTGGCACAGGTGTTTCACTTTTGCATCTTTGGCAACCGGCTGATTGAGGAGGTGAGTGAGGAGGGTTGAGCCGAATATTCCACATGGAATAACTAACTTTTGAGGGTGCTTGCAACAGAGCTCATCTGTCATGGAGGCCGCCTACTCCTGCCACTGGTACGATGGCTCCGAGGAGGCCAAGACCTTCGTTCAGATCGTGTGCCAGCAGTGCCAGAAGGCCATGAGCATATCGGGTGCCAAGTTCTTTACCGTCTCGCTGGATTTGTTTGCCTCGGTACGTTCTTCGAATTGGATTTCACTTCCACTCGATTGGAAAATAAATAAGGTAACAAATACATTAAAACCTGTATCGTATGCATTGCAGGTTCTGGGCGCCGTTGTCACCTATTTCATGGTGCTGGTGCAGCTCAAGTGAGCGGCTCCTGGCGGACTTGATGGATTGATGGATAGTCCGTGCCTGGAAAGCGAATGCCAAGGAGCCCCCGTGCTAAGCCCCAAACTAAACCCCTCTACAACGACTCCCCCTCAACAAACCACATATTCTAGAGCAATTATAACGCAAATTATATATATTTTATACCATACCAAGTTGAAGGACGAAGAACGAGCCTCGTGGGACCTGGAATACTTACATGCTGGGGCGCAAGTAGAAGCCTTGAAATATTTATTGATTTTTGTACACATGTAGAGCTTTCAATGTAAACTCAAGATGCAAACCAAATAAATGTGTAGTGAAAATGCAAGGGGAGTGGGGTCGGTAAGTGTTAGTGTTAGTTAAGAGCCAGCTGGTTAATGGCAGCAGTCATTTTGTGGAGGATAATTATGGTTTCTCTGGGTGACCACATATTACAGAATGTTAGTCTGGAGCCAGTGCCGCTGCAAGATGGTTGAGCTGGGGCTTATTTAGGGTTAGTCTGTAACTTAATCAGTGGCCAGACCTTCTCCACGTGTGGCATGCTCTTAACGATGCAGACTCTGACTCATGCCCAGCCACAGCTACAGCCACAGCCATCACACGCTTCACTGCCGTTGCATGCTCCCATAGTTTTCCCCCGCCTTAATTGAATATAAATTATGTATCACCATCTTTGGCCAGAGTTTTCCATCTTTCCATCTCTTCGAATGATATATTTTTTGGCAATCGCAGTGGCAATTAATGGCCAAGTGGGTTGGCGCAATAATAGAAGCACTAAACAATCATCCACAATTGCAGTCGAATGCGAACAATTAAACGAAATGTGGCAAAAGTGTAGTTTCAGATCACACATATCTACATACGCGCATTTGTATATATGTGGTACATATTTGTATATACATATGTGCTGCTCTTATATTTTTGTTGGCATTTTGAAAGCGCACTTTATGGTTTTTGAAATTGCCCAACTTCGGTCGGAGCTCGCTGCTGGAACTGAACTCGAGAAAACAGAGCTAAGAAACAGCTAAGAGTTAAGAAAACGCTATACAACGCGAACTTTTAATGCGGCCACGCTCGGTACATTCAGCCAAAAGTTTTTATTTCTTACAGCTTTCATAAAACAAAAGGAAAGAAAGGCCTAGTTCGGCCACCGAAGAAGTACATACTCTTAGAAATGAACTATTTTTTGTCTGCTATATAATAAAGTGATCCGATATGGATTTAATTTGATAAGATGGTAAGAACTGTAGTATCATGGCTACAAAAAGTAAATCTTTGAAACTGAAGGATTAGTTTAAAACAAACACGGATTCTGATATGCCTTATATGGTCAAAAATCCACTCTCTTTTTTTTTGTACAAACATCTTATCAAACGCATAATACCCTCTTTTTTAAGAGTACAAAATCGAAAAGCGAACAACGAAGCACTACAACCTAAGCTGGCAGAGTGTGTGTGAGGCACAGGTAAGGCGTCGTAGAAGTGTACATACTAGCTAGTCACCCTCCCATCCCTCCTAACCAGCCACTTCTTACTGTTAATTTCTTTAGTGCGCCGACTTTCGTCTGCCAATGAAAGTTTCTTGACTTTGGAAATGCAGCAACAGCAGCAACAGAAGGCCCAGCAACAGCAGAAACCCTGCTTAACTTATAAATCTACTATTTAATTAGTTTTCTTTGCTTCATTTTTCTTTTGTAAACAAACAACTGGTTCTTCCGAAACTTAAATTGTATATGCGATTTTTGTTGTTCAACCTCATTTGTCAATTGGCAGTGCGATTTCTTTTCGGGGTTTTACGTTAAACATCTCACGAATAGAGTCATTAAAATAAGAGTACAAGTCATCCACATACCACACTATACGAGTACCAAACATTTTTTAATATTCGACATGTTAATGACACTTTTATAGACCGCTTAACACATTTCGTTTACATAATTCTTCCGTTTTGAGCTATTTTTATTTGTTATATGAGTGTCAATGCATAATGGAGAAATTTCAGAGTTCAAAAGTTTACATTGCAAATAAATATAGTAGATTTTGCTTCTTGAAAGGCTATAATTTAGGTGCATTTTAGCCCGAAAAGTGTTGTTGATTGGGTTAGTTTGATTTTTCGATGCATAGTCCAATTTGGGAGTACATTTTCCTCATATACTGTAGCTCCAGAACAGACTGAAGAAGACTGAAAAGAGAGATAATGGCTTCTTTTAGGAGAAAATTGTGCCTCAGAATATTACTGCTTCTTCCAATATTAAAAAGGTAATATATACAAGTAGCCATTGTAATAATTAAAATATCTTTCTTGGGCATACAACAACTTCCGCGTCAGAGCTAGATCGTTTTCACATGCGAAAAGCTGAACAAAATAAATGTTAGTTCTTATGGCATCCCGGATAATTTCATTCATTCATTCCTCCTTCTACCTCCTGTAAAACACGCATAAGACACCAACATCATCAGTTTTTTTTCTGTTGCATTTCAACTTCTTATACTGCCATGATAGGTGTAGGACTGCTTTGGTTAGTTACAACATTTTTTCCATATTTTTTTTTGCATTTGGCTTCACGTTTATTTCCACATTGGCAGCGTCTGGTAGTGTTCGCTTCATGGCAAAAAAAAGGGCGAGAGCAAGTTCAATGCATGCAAAGTCAAAGTCGAAACCCTCCACCCCCTTTCCACAGTCCCGCAAGCCCCTTTGAAAGCCCCCTTCTCTGGCCAATACGAGCGTATATAATTGCTGGCAATCAGCTAGTGGAACAATAAAAACTTAACCAAAAAACCAGAGAAAAAACGAAGAAAATAGAGGCAAAACGCAATGCTTAGATTCATGGAAAATGTACATTTTTATTTAAATGAAAATGAGGAAACGCCTGGCAAGTTCAACGACTCAGACAGAGACTTGGTGAAAGATATTCGTAAAATTTCAAATCGGAATCCAATTCGAATCCAATTTCGACTGCGCCTACGAATCCACATGTGCAATAAATTGCTTAATTGTGAAATGTTGAAAATGCACAATATAAAGAAACAATTATGACAGACAATACTCGTAATGCAATCCGTTTCGATGGATGTGGCAGTGCTTTTATGCTTTGGGGTAATTGCTCACTTTTTGCACGCACTTTTTCAGCTTTAAGAAGAGCAGTTGGGTCGGAATGATGGGGGATCCGAAATGGAAGATTTTTTGATGGCTCCAAAAGTAGCCTAGCCCTTAAAAGTACGAATGATAACTTCGCATAATTCTCTTCCAAAATAAAAGACTGAAGACACGAACTTGGGTGCGAAACTTGGCTAAACCCTTGGGTTGCCGTCAAGGGTCGCTTGGAGTATAAGACAAGTAGGTGCCGTGCATGGTATCGTATCTGTCCGATGTGAATCACTGTTTGGTGTCTGGTGTCTGAGTGTTGGATCAGTGTCTGGAGCGACGTGGAGTGTCTGATCATTGTCTGCTGGTCGAATGGTGTTTAGTTGTTTGGAGGATCGGCAGTGGAGCGTGGCCAGCAGTCTGCGCCGCTCATTGAACTTCTCTTGCGCAAATGGGCAGCACTACTCTGCTCTCCGTCTCCCCCCTCCAACGAACAACAGTCAGCGCGTGCATTTTTCTCTTTGACCGATTTTCATGGCATGATCTGTTTTATGGCTTTCGGTTTTCTTTTGCCATTCGTTGTTGCAATCGTGTGCGATCCGAACTCGGTTCGTTTTCTGTCGTATCTCTTCGTTTTCAAAGTTCGCGGAGTATTTAAGTCGTACGAAACATGTTTGCAGACATACAGTTTCAGTTAACATCTTGAGCGCTTCGGTTGTGTCAATCATACGTCGCGTTGTCCATTGGATACTAAAGGATTACTCACTGACTAACTAACAAAACACTCTCTAACCAAGGTGAGCCCTACTCATACCACACGCATAGTACATCTCGTATATCTCTGAAGTGGCAAAATTTTTGCGTGGCAGTTGTCATGTGTACAGCGGAGGACAATGCATGGAATTTAAATGAGTGCGACGGATAAAAAACGCGATAAAGTGTGCAAATCATGTGTGGAATGTCAGACACACAAAAGAAGTGAAGGATTTTTGGGGGAGACCATCCAACGGAGGTCCATAAATTCCACAATGGAACAATAACTCGCTTCACAATTGTGCAAATAACGCAAGCTGAATGAAAAAAGAATAATAAGAATAGAGATTTATGCTGCCCAACAATGGTCAAAAGAATCTTAAGAGAATTCATAAAATGCATCACATATGCATGGAATAAATTTGGTGTAGTTTTTAAAGCTCAGAGTTTAATGACTTTTTTATTGTGTGGGAAATATGACAGAAGTGAGTGACAAGGGGAAAATATTTATATTATTTAGGTAGTCTTTTTAATTAGTTAAAAATGGAAATCTTTGAATCAATATAAGCTTCGCAGTTCATCTAAGTATATAATCATTCCCAGTTCCCAAACTCAATCATGAAACTAATTTTTGGGTCATTCTTCCAACAAAGTTTTCTTTCAAAAATGTTTCATATCAAGTTTGTGCACAAATGAAAACCAATCGTTTGATTCCCTTGAATTAAAAAAGTAAAAGTCATTGTTGTTGAATTTATAATTCCGAATAATTTCAGCAGATGCTTGAAAATACCTTTACTTTTACCAAAACTAATACCTTAAATCTATTAAAAATTCTTCATAATTATAATCCCTCATAAGAAGTAAATAGGTTTTAGTATGAAGAATGTCAAGCCCTTTCAATTCGTCTTCGTTCTTCTTTAAAGCCGAAACTCGTACTTGTTTGCAGGCCACTTCCTCAAGCACTTAAATGTTACCCACAAATGTTGCTGAAATTCTTACTCAAAAAATAATAGCATTACAAAATAAATGGGCAAACAGAATTATTGTAATGGCAAATGGCGCAAAGAGAGAGACTGGTACAGAGGAGAGACAAAAGCTGAAAGAGTCTAAAACCGAAAGCACTTCCACTGAAGCCTGAAAAGACCGAAAAAAGAAGGAAAAATGAGTTGGTAAAACCAGTTTTCTGACCATTTTTCTTGACTCTTGGCCGCTTGATTATCGTCTGGTTTCGCGCTGTTTTGTTTTGCTGAAGATTTTCGCAATATGTGCCGCAGAGTTGCAGGCCAGCCACATTTGCAACAGACGCAATGGCCATTAGCAGTGGCTGCAACATCAGCAGTAACCACATACACACAGTAATTTCGAGTGTAGACTTGCCTCCTCCTGAAAAATCACCGCCAACATCACCGCCGGTAATTGCAATTCTAACAGGTTGCAATATGCAACTTCATACTGGCAGCTGCTGGTGGCAAATGGGGCATAAAGTATCCTAAATCAAATCGTTTTCATTTTCGTTAGCTTGAGCTTAGGTTTTTGGCGTATTTCGAGAGCTTTGCTTCTTGCCAATTGTTTTTGCTGTTGACCCCAAATGGAATCTGAGTCTGAAGTGTTGCAAATTGATACGAAATTTGTTTGATGTGTTACAGATGTTTTGGCTAAGACTGGAAATTAGTTTCAGTTGAACTTTCGAAATTTATACACAGAAAAAATAGTGTGAAATATCGATATAATATTCAAATCAATTATTTGTCATACCATATCGTTATATGGTGCGCAAATATAGATAGAAAACTTCCACTAGAATCTGATCTACACAAAAAGATTGTTTTCCATTATAGAAAGGTAAGAAGGTAATGATTTATTCCACATATATTCTTTATTCGGAATGTCGCCTTCAACTCTAATAGCTTTCATTCTCTTCTCAAGCTAATTTTTGTATATATACTCGTATAACTCTTCAAAAGTCAATTACCTCATGGCAGAAAGTAAAATTTTATGCATGACTAAAACAAAGAGACAAAGAAAAATCAACAAGCCAAAACAGAAAATCACGCCCCAAAGACCGTAAACAAAAGCTCTAAAGTATTTAAACAAAATATACAATACAGTAATACATAGTATATGCCATTATACATTTATCATTATTGCACGCTCCCCAAACCGAGGCTTTACCTAAGATTAGAAGAGATTTGCATTATAATTATTTATTTTCCCCTTTTTATATCCCTTCCTACCAACATACATTTCGGGGTTACTTATATGGATGATCGCACAAACAACAGAGCTGACAAGCTAAAAACAATAGAGAAAGAAGCAAAGCCATGAATAGTTTTTGAGGTCGATGTCAGCTAATTTTGTTGTGGCCCTTACGCAAAGTAGGGCCTCTAAGTACCCGTACACCTGCTCTGGGCAGGGGCAGGGGCAGGGGCGGGTCTGGAGTAATGCATATTTGGCCATAGCTCCATGCAAAGTAATGAATCGAGGCACTGACGTGTGACCGCAAGACGAGCGAACCATTTTGAAAGCGCGCAATTAAAATGTCAAAAATAATAAAAATAAAATGTTGCAATAGAGCGGTAAGCGTAGAATGGTGGATCGTCATTATAATGGACCTTAGATGTGACTTTGATCTGTAGAAAAAGTTAGGGGACTTGATTTAATGTACAATGAACAATTTATGTTTCATTTGGAACAAGTTTACCTTCAGAAAAGTCACACTTTTTACCTTCCATAATCGAATATTTCCGTCTTTCCCATCCCCAGATGATGATGCTACACCCCACACCCGCTCAGCGCGTAACCATTCGCGAGGAGCTGCGCGAACCAGAGGATCCAGCCGACATTGAGCGTGATATCAAGCTGATCCGCGAGTGGCTGGAGACACAGCCGCATCTGCCCAAGGACATGGACGACATGCGTTTGACCACGTTCCTGCGCGGCTGCAAGTTCAGCCTGGAGAAGGTAAAGAAGAAGCTAGACATGTACTACACGATGCGGAATGCGGTACCGGAGGTCTTCTCGAATCGGGACATCAATCGCGAGGAGCTCAGCCTTGTGCTTGACTATGTGTAAGTAGAAGAGTACCAATAGTCTGGGGATCTGTTCCTAATCCATTGATATCCCTTAGACACTGTCCCACCCTGCCAGGGATCACTCCCAATGGACGTCGCATCACGTTTGTCCGGGGCATCGACTGCGACTTCCAGCCGCACCATATTCTGGACGCCATGAAGGTGGCTCTGATGATCGGAGATGTCCGTCTGGCGGAGGAGACAATCGGCATTGCCGGTGACATCTTCATTCTGGACGCGGCCCCAGCCAGTGCCGCTCACTTTGCCAAATTCTCACCGTCGGTGGTGAAGAAGTTTCTGATTGCCGTCCAGGAGGGCTATCCAGTGAAGGTGAAGGAGGTCCATGTGATCAACATCTCCCCGCTGGTCGACACCATCTTTAACTTTGTGAAGCCATTCGTGAAGGAGAAGATCCGCAGCCGCATCACCTTCCACAACGATATCGATAGTCTCTACAAGGTGGTGCCCAAAGATCTCTTGCCCGATGAGTACGGCGGCAAGGCTGGCAGCGTCGTGGAGCTTAATAAGTGGTGGAAGCAGAAGCTGGCCGACAACACCAAGTGGTTCCAGGAACAGGAGGATAAGAAGGCCAATGAATCTCTGCGCCCCGGCGCCCCAAAGACCAGCGATGATCTGTTCGGCATGGAAGGGACCTTCCGTCAGCTGAACATCGATTGATCACGCATCCGCATACCCACTTCCATGCCCCCACGCACCATGCCTTATGCCCCAAGCGTATCTACTTGTGTATATTTTAGCCACTCATTTGTTTAGTCCAAGCTCATGTGCATAACTATTGCTTAAACGCTTCATTCTGTCGCCTGTTCCATTATCTATTTACTACATATACTCGTACCCGTATATATCTTCTCATTCGTACATCGCAGTAATTACATACAATAATAAAGAAGCAGCAGCATATTAAGGAATGAATAAATAAAATCCACATGTCGTTTACACTATCCAACAAGGAGAAGTGGCATTGGGCGGGTGAACAACGAAAGCAACGAAATGAAAAATACGACTCGACATTTCTCAACGAATGCCCCATTAAAGTACAAGTAATGACCACGAATATAGTGAAGACTACTGACTGCACTGACTATCCGATTGTTGATTGCATCTGCCACAAGGGCACACACACACAGATGCAGACACAGATGCATACAAGAGCATATTTCACTCGTCGCGTCGCATGTCTCCACTTTGTGCAACATGCACATTGATGGCGGAAACGGAAACTTGTCGCAGTTCCTCCTCCCACTGCACTAGGGGAGGCAAAAGGCAAAGGCGGAGCAGGACATTCCTCCCACTTGACTTACTTCGCCTGACATATTGGTTCCTTTTCCCATTGTCCTGTGAGCGATTCGGCGTACGAAATCAAGCGTGGCCGACATTTCGCAGTCACGACTCGACTCCGGACATGGTCTGCTCTCCACTGCCTTTCAATGTAAAGATTTTTGTGAATTTCCTTTCTTTTTTAAGTCGAATGTCAGTATGAGGAATGGTTAGGAATTTGTTTGCCTGGCTGGACGGTCAAATGGCGTTATGATTTGCAAAGAAATGTTGCCAAATTTCCCACAACTAAACAAATTTTTGAGTAAAAGTCTGTTGGCCAACTTCCCAGACAAAGCCTTAAGCCAAATGGAATTATATGAAGCATGAACAAATGCATTACCCACAAATGGGTTGAGGAATCACACATTGTGCTGCAACAATTTTCGAAATGAAGAGAAAAATATTTTAAATAATTAATGGAGGAAAATCTTCTTTCGTACGGTTAATCATTCATTAAGTTATTTCCACCACAAAGTTGCCAAACTTTTGGTAATTGCTTCAACCAAAAGTTTTCATAAATCAATTTGCTTATTATTTATTCAAATTATATTAATTTGTAGAGGCATTTTGGGTGTCTGCTGCTGTCTTGCCTCATTGCAACATGTAATTTAAAGTTTTCTTGGTCGAGAGTATATAATTTTTAGTTTATAGAAATAAAATGATAGAAATATTCAGCATATATAAGGATACATCAGAAATGCTCCTAATAATCCGTGAAGACACCATGAAAGAAAGAGACCTTCCTCTTAAGACTGAAGACGACTCAAAACGTCGAGATCTATTTGTCTTTGCGCGTTATACCATGTGCTTAGCAGCCATGTATCCATTTGGATATTCCCTCAAAGGATCGGGCTTCCTTGGGCTCCTGGTGCGAGTCCTGGATTGGTTCTACGAGATCTTCAACTACTTTGTGTCCGCGCATATTCTTGGCTTGTACATTTGCACCATTTACATCAACTATGGCCAGGGAGACTTGGACCTCTTCGTCAACTGCATGATACAAACAATCATCTATCTGTGGACCATCATCATGAAGCTGTACTTTAAACGGTTCCGGCCAAAGATGCTCGACGAAATTATGTCAATAATCAATGAGAACTATCACACGCGGTCTGCTCTGGGTTTCAGCTATGTGACCATGTCGGGGGCTCATCACATGTCCAAATTGTGGATTAAAACGTTAGTTTATGGCTGTCATATTGGAGCCATATTCTGGCTTTTGCTACCCTTCGCCTATAGGGACAAGAGTCTGCCTCTGGCCTGTTGGTATCCATTTGATTATACGGTGAATATAGTTCTATCTCTGACTAAATGTAAAATAATGTAATCTTTTCTCTAGCAACCCATTGTATATGAAATAGTCTATCTTCTACAGGCCATGGGGCAGATCCAAGTGGCAGCTTCTTTCTCCGCTTCTAGTGGTCTTCATATGGCGTTCTGTGTGCTTTTATCGGGGCAATATGATGTTCTTTCCTGCAGCCTGAAGAATGTCTTGGCCACCAGTTATATACAAATGGGAGGGAATATGGCAGAACTGAGGTTTACATTCAAAAATTCAAATGAAAACCTTAACATCCATTAGTTTACCATCTACAGACAACTCCAATCTGAACAGTCTATTGCCGATGCTGAACCCAATCAGTATGCCTATTCCCATGAAGAACAGACCCCTTTAGAGCAGATACTCCAGCATCCACCGCAAGATGAATCCTCTAGAGATTTCCTCAAAGCCTTCAAGCGATCCTTCAGGAACTGCATTGACCACCATCGCTATATAGTAGACGTACTCAAGAAAATGGAGCGCTTCTACAGTCCCATTTGGTTTTTCAAGATTGGAGAGGTGACCTTCCTCATTTGCCTGGTGGCTTTCGTCTCGACCAAAAGCACTACGGAAAACTCGTTTATGCGGATGGTATCCCTCGGGCAGTACTTGCTACTGGTGCTCTACGAGATCTTCATAATCTGCTACCATGCGGATGTGGTCTACCAGAACAGTCAGAGGTGTGGCGAGGCTTTATGGAGGAGTCCCTGGCAGAGACACCTTCGAGAAATACGCAGCGATTATATGTTCTTCATGCTGAATGCCCGGAAACCGTTCCAGCTAACGGCGGGAAAGATCACCAACCTGAATGTGGAGCGCTTTAGAAGGGTATTTTAGAATTCGATTACTTTTCCACTTTTTCACTTTTTTCTCTAATCGGTTCTCTTCCAGATCATCACCACAGCCTTCTCATTTCTCACGCTCCTCCAAAAGATGGATGCTCGGGGCTAGACAATCGTTCAGAGTTTCGATTTTCGCTTTTATTTATACAATTTTTAGTAATTATAAAAAATATTAGCATATTAATAAACAGAGGCAAACTCATGCTTTTAATTCATATTTCCTCAATAATTCTATCAACTTTGGCAATGGCTCACACATTACACTCTCATACAGTGCGTTTCGAAGCTATAAGACAGTCGAAAATGTGCAAGGTTAACCAGTAATATTCCATCAAACTAAAGCTTAAATGTTGCAGTGTTTAAATATATTCAAATTGCATCAAATTTGAAACTAAACATGATTCCTTTTCTGGTTCTAATCAAATAAGTTGTTTCATACAATTTTATTCAAAATTCTTTCATTTAAATTTAGTTATAAAATGTATGTATTTTATGGAAAATAATTAACTTCAATATGTTTTCGAATAGATTCAGTAATTGAATTATATCAACTACAGCATACATATATGAAAATATCGAACGACAATACAGGAAATTAGAGAAAAAAGGTTGCGAATTACCGATTAACTCAGATTTTACTTCTTGTTCTAATCAAACCGAGTCAATTTTGTATTAGATTCATCATTTACCTAATATTTAATACTCTATTATCCAATAAAAATCAAAATCCATCTAATATCAATGTTTCTTAACAATTTAACAACCGATTTGGTTATGAATTTACAAAAAATTTAGTCTACCATTACATAAGATCGAAATTAATCGGCATATTTCGGGTTAATGTGCGTCAATAATCTAATTTATCTAAAGAATTCAAGTGGAAACCGAATTAACCTTCGCATCATCATCTGTTTTCGAATTTTGTATAATTAATGATATTAATTTTGATATATTATAAGAATATGTACAGGAATATCCCGCCCTCCTCTTATAGTTTCGCAACGCACTTGATTTTCATATATAAGTATGTGTGTAGAAAGGTAAATAGAGTACAACTAATGATGAACTAACATATAAAAGCCATGAGAGCCGGTCCGCTAATCTCAATATTATTCATTTTTTTGTTTCCTTCCTTGCAATCATTTCCGTAAACGAATTTATTTTGAAAGAAAAATTATACAATACAAAGAGAAGAACGAAACAAATTCATGTGCTTGACAGATAAATAAATAATATTCACTTCAGTTTCGTTTCCGATTGCATTCTTAACACTAAAAGCGAAATAAATCATATACATTTATAAGGTACTTGGGTTAACTCTTCAACTCCGATACTTCTCCTCCCACTACTCGTAAAATCAAACCCCCCCTCAATCTTGTTAACTACATTTTGAGCAAGAAATATAGATGTTTAACAATTATTTGTATATTGTTTTTTCTGTTTTTGTATTGTTTCTACTTACGGTTTTTCTCTCACAATCTTTTATTGTGCTTGGCATTTTGTACAGTATCAAAAAATCGGTTTGATTGGTTTTGTTGCGGCCGAAATACTACAGATTTTAGCTAATTTGCTTCAGATATTAGAATTAGGCAAATGCTCTAACACTTGCTTACAATTAGTTAATAATTAGCTTATGGTTTGCTCTGCTCTTCAATTTTGTTGTTGCTGAATTCGATATAAAAATTTACAGTTTCTAGTTGTTCAATCGAGAAGTTCAGTAATGCTCTCTGCCTTCATTTATATATAAATTATATATGCTTTATAAAGATTGCCTTAATCTGTTGTATTATCTGTAATTATTATCAAAAAAATATATATGTATAATATTACATTATATTTTATGTTCTTCTTATAAGCATTTTCCCTTTGCAATTTCCCTTAGCAACTTTTCTATCATTTTTTTGTGTTTTCTTTTTTTGTTATTTGATTTTTTGTTTTTAAATATATTACACAAAGCATAACAAGGCGAGCAGCCATATAAACAACAATAACAACAAGGCAGAGAGAGCAACAATTTGTAATTGCTGCGGATTTTGATAAATGCAATATGTTTGCTGTTTCTGTAAACTTTGCTGCCTCCCTTTGTGCTGTACATCATCACAGATTGGGCTCTTTGTGCGACAGATTGAGTATATGACATTATTCATGATTCTGCTTCCTTTGGCCTCGTCTTCCGCCTTCTGCGAGTGTTGCTCCTGTTGTTCCTGTGCCTGTTGCTGCTGCTGTCGTGGCTTGCTGTTGACTAGTTTGGGTTGCTTGCGCCGCTAGCTCGCAAGCGACATGTGCACCGTACTCGTGCTATTGTCGTGGTTGTAGTGCTCCGTATTGATAATCACTTGGACCACATAGCCCTGGTGTATGCTGCACTCGTCGATGGGCACCTTGTCGCCCAGCAGTTTCCCACTGTAGAACCAACGCTGGCAACATGCATCCACACCCTCCGTAGCCTAAAAATCGGAAATCCATGAGTTGGATAATTATTTAAGTCCTATTACATACAAAGCTTAACTCACCTGCAACTTCTTCTTGCACTGTCCCACCGTATCCTTGGAGTATACTGGCAGTTTAACATCAGTCATGCTCGATGATATGCGCAGCTTGAGAAAGATCTCGGTGCCGCCATCCACTGGCTCTGAGTATTCAGCGGGCGAGTCCCGGCCATTCTCCTCCTTCACGATATTAATAGGATATGACAGACAGTAGATAGGCACCTTGTACTGCGTGCCCAGCTCATCGTAGCACTCTGTGAGGTAGCTGCAAGACGAATGTTAGCCAAATTAGTAACCAGGCGGGCAATCCACTATCACTATCTTATCTCAAATCCACCATCCAGTCCCCTTCCATAAATACATTACCCAACGATTTGGCCCTAATGCTAATGATTCAATGCCAGCTGGGGTTGGGCATAGACTCTGATAAGAGTCTGATAAAAGAGGAAATGACGTATGTGGCATAGAGAATGGGACGGTGGGGTAGCAAGGACATGGACTGGGCCACATGCAAGCCGTCAGACAGTGGAGTGGAAAGGTCAGCGCTGCATTTAAATAAATATGGTTTACAGTCCGATGGAATCGAATGCCAGAGTCGTGGGGCAGTCAAAAATCGATGTCTAATAAAAACGTTAGCGCGCAAATAAAGAGACACATGGCGAAGCCTCTAATGCTCTCTCTGCTTGTGAAGTAGTACTGCATAATTGATCTATTTTTTGGCCATGTGGGGTGAGTCATAAATGAAGGAATACAAATAGCTATGGAATATGATCGAACTGATTTGGAAAGCCATAAAATCGAAGATAATTGGTTTATTTGTGGGCAGTTTCTTAAGGGAGTATTAGATATGTCAAAGTTGTATCTATTTGCAATAAATATCTGCTAAAGAATTACCAACAAATCGAACTTGATTTTATTTTCGTAAAGCTTTTACTAAACCATTGCTAATACCTGGCCACGAAGAAT
The DNA here is from genome assembly GCA_008121275.1 of Drosophila lowei. NCBI lineage: Eukaryota > Metazoa > Arthropoda > Insecta > Diptera > Drosophilidae > Drosophila > Drosophila lowei. Next base: position 7,458,005 of record CM017777.1, read on the forward strand.
AGTTTCCAAATGTTTTCTAACCCACTAGCATGCCTCATCATAAATTTATAACACCCCAGGCATCGTCCATTAAGGGACCCAACGAACCGCTGTCATGCATTAATGGAGTTATGGCTATAAAAAAATCACTACATGCTATTGATTTTCTCGCGCCGGGCGAGTGCAGACGAGGGCAATTAGCATTCTGTGGGCCATAATGGAAAAGGACTCAACTCACCCATTTGGCACTGACACGTTGGCCCCATCCAGTATGGCCTGGGCCATTTGAAAGTCCAGCCCCTCGGCGGCATTGGTGGCGGCGCGTAGGGCATCCCAGATCTCTTTGCGACCATCAAAGGCCGGGGCCGTATCCCAGAACTCGTCCCGCTTTGAGCGCAGCTGTCCCTCGGTCAATGGCACATCGGAACGCCAGCGTATTGTCTCATGGCAGAGTGGGCGATTTTTGCGCGACGCGCCCAAGGCAATGCCTGCGAAAACGTCACAAATCACAAACAGATTGCCGATTAAGGGGTATTGATGCCATCGATGTGAAGGCCACTCACCTGCACTGGGTGGACGCGATATGCTCGCCGACGAGACGCTCATCGTCTCGTTGTCGGGATTCATGCGACATACACAAGCGCCCATTTTTGTGGCGGACGCAAGCACAACAGTGCCTCGGTTTCCTATCAAACAGCAAAGAAAGGATCCTAGAGGCAATATATACATTTATATATATAAACGTATATTTGTATTAAAATTTATGAAAATTCTTACCTCTGCCCCGCACAGCCGCCTTGTTTGCTTTTGGATTTGTGTGCGTGTGTGTTATAGTACTGTTTCTGATTTGTGCCTGAATCTATACTATATTTGCCTTATTTTTATCAGGTTGGTTGTCTTTATTATTGTTTTGTTTGACTGCCTCGGTGATTTATTTTGCGCGACGAACACTAATTTTGTGTTTTGTTTTTTTGTTTACATTTTACATTTGCTCAATTTATTACATGGCAATTACGCAGTAACTACAAATTTGCTACATAATGGGAAGAAAAGAGGGTATGGACAACGGGCGAAACGGCGCAAAAAATGTAACGCATGCAAGGTAAAATCCACCCGTTTTGCCTAATATACTACATTTTATCTCCAAGGTATATTGTACTCACACGCGAGGTGAGATTCGTACTAGCCTTTCAGTTCGCCTTGGCTGTTTTGGCCTGCTGTCCATACCCCATTCTATAGCCCATTCAAAATTACCCTCTCACGACTCATGTTTTCGTTGCAGTGCAGCAGTGTGACCATTTGACCCTCGGTAAAACCGAAAATATACCGGTGAAAAACATGCACTTAGCCCAATAAACTCCTTTTTTTTAACAGCTTACTTGAGCTTAACCCCGGAAAATTATACTGTTGTTAAATGTTCCTTGTATATCTCTTAAGTTAAAAAAAAAATGACCACGATAGCTTTCACCTAAACTGCGCTAAATTCTTCAAGTTTCTTAATATTCATGTATGTGTTTTAATACGAAAATGGGTTATCAATATATTGTTTTGGTTAGGTGATATTATTTCTGGACTGGATCGAAAATATGAATATGACATGGATGTTTTTGTGGGATATATATCAACGGAATTACTTTTCAGAGTTCGGAGTTTTGTTGGTTCACGTTTCAAGGTGCAAGCTTAGTGTTTTATTTGCGATAATGGGAATGGTCACATTGATAGCACAATCGATGTTTTGGCTTCCTATATCGATAGATACGCGCACATTTTAAATGTTTTCAACGTGAATTGGATTTTTAAACGTGCATTGCTGCTAATGATTTTTATTGTTCTGACGTATTCAATAAGAACTCTACTACTTGTTATACCACGTTATACTTTTAATTATTTATTAATCAACCAAAAAGTCTCAGCTAGTATAATAGTAAGAGGATATAAAGCTTTAAAGCTACTGGCGCTACAAGGAATATGCATAATTTCACTGTATATTAATCCGTATGACTGCCATAAACCTATTCTTATATTACACTATTTCCGTGTCATTAATGTCAATAAAATCATAGACAAATTTCCTTGATCAATACAAAAACAATAAAAACTTCCGAGCGCTATAATATAGTATGAATGTAATCAATAAAATCATCTGGTTGCTTCGATTCCTCCGTTTCCCCTGCTCTGGACTGATAAGCGCTTGTCTGTCATTGAAACTAGAATATGGTTGGTTGTCTGTCGGGAATTTGCCAGAGCTGAGTTGTTTGCCCTGCGAAATTTAATTAGGCGATTAATTTGCGCACAATTCTCCCTGGAAGAGTAAATATTATATTTAGGAGTGTCTTAGCTTTTGGGGGAGCAGTATCAATGATAATTTCTCTCGTGCAAACAAATAGACTCTCTTCTCTTAAAACACCCCAGTAAAGAAAAGAGAAGAGCTGTTTGCATGTACGAAAATAGCTCTTTTTAATGAATGGAATATTTGATGGATATATAATTAAATCGAATTCGATTAAAAAGGTTTCACAAAGGTATTAAAACGACTCCAGTCCAATAAAAACTACAATATTATCACACTAATCCGCATTAGACATTTATGTACTCGTTCTTACGCTCTCTTTGTAAAGCTCTCGAAGCTCCAACGGTTTTGGCGCTCTCAGCGAGAGACGGCAACAGCTGCTGGGGTATGCGTCGCGTGTTTCGGAAGCAACAATTCCATTTCAAATGCTCCACTGCCCGTCAACGGAGCTCCATCCGCTCATTTTGTTACTGTTGGATGAGAACGCGGCATGTGTGCGTGATTATTACGAGAGCTGCTGTATATTGTATATACCCATCAAACAAAAATCAATTCGAAGGGTAAAGTGCGTGTAGTAAAGTGACAAATCATAGGAGCGTAGCTTATCATTCGATTAAAGACAATATCAAAAGTGTCCAAGAATGGAGCGCATTCTGAGAGGTGTGATGCGGTATCGTAACACGACGCGCGAACAAATGGTCAAAGAGTTCCAGAAAGTGCGCGATAATCCCGAGGTGAGGAAAAAGTTTATAGGTCAAGATTAGAACTAGAACCTATACGCGTGTGCGTAAAATTAGGAAATAACTTAGCTCAATTTGACATTGAACATTCACATAAATTGTTAAATAGAGAGGCCCCAGAACATGCTTTTGCCTTGTGCAGGCATATTATCACATATTTGTCTGACTTGTCAGACAGTCTGCCTCTCTACCCCTCACTAGTATGTGTCTCTCGTCTCACCGTTTTGTTGTAGCTTTATTTTTGGTAAACAAACATTTAAGGCTCTCTACGAACCGGTTGGTTGTCGTTGTCCAGCCCCTACCCCACTCTTTTTATTATTACGTTTTTTACGTTTTATTTTTATATACTTAAGTGATTGCTTTCGTTTCTTTTGGGGTTTGAGTTCGGGCATTTGCGACCCTGCTAATGTATAAATTAATTTTGTTTCTGTTCTAATTGGAAATGTGGCGAATCTTTTTTTTGACAACACGAAACGAAAATACCCTATGATTATTAACTATAGTTCATATTTATCAGAAATAACACCACGATCAAAACTGATTGAACAACATGCAATACTCCAGTCCATAAAGGCTTTAGTTTATGTTTCAGGAACACGAACACGATAAGATCGTTCTTTATCTACGTTTTAGTTGGCATTACTTTTATTTTTACTACTAGAACAATAACACTATAAATACATAAATCCCTCCCTCCCATATGTTGTGTTCCCTGTCAATAGTTTTCCAATGATTTTGAAATTCTCTGGTGAACAGCCTTGAACCGGCCCCTTCTGGTGGACACTTTGGCTATCTGCCAAGTGTGTCATAACTCGAGCACAATTGGTTTTGATTTTCCTTTAAATATATTTCATTACGCACGTACCGATATCTGCGCTAACTCCTGATATGTTTTATCTACCAGCCCAAGGCCGTGTTTTTCACCTGCATGGACAGTAGAATGATTCCCACCAGATATACGGACACTCACGTGGGCGATATGTTTGTGGGTATGTTATACATATACTTGTATGCCTTTATAATAATGTACTAACATACTGTTTGTTTCCCACGGATAAGTGAGGAATGCGGGAAATCTGATTCCCCATGCCCAGCACTTTCAGGATGAGTACTTCAGCTGCGAGCCGGCAGCCCTGGAGCTGGGTTGTGTGGTGAACGATATCCGGCACATCATTGTATGCGGACACAGTGATTGTAAGGCCATGAATCTGTTGTACCAGCTAAGGGATCCGGAGTTTGCTTCCAAGGTACAGACTGTGTTAGCTTTCAAGTATAAACCTTATAGCTGATTTTTTCCTGCCCCCAAATCTAGTTAAATCGACGACTCTCTCCGCTGCGTTCATGGCTCTGCACGCATGCCAACACCAGTTTGGAGAAGTTTCAGGAATGGCGCGATGCAGGAATGAAAGATCCCATATTTTTCTCTTCCGAAACGCCCCTTCGTCGTTTCGTGGCCTACATAGACTCGGAGGAAAAGTTCGCCATTGAGGATAAGCTTTCCCAAATCAATACGCTTCAGCAGATGTCGAACATTGCCTCGTATGGCTTCCTTAAGGCGCGCCTGGAGTCACATGATCTCCATATACACGCGCTCTGGTTCGATATCTATACGGGAGACATCTACTACTTTAGTCGCGGAGCCAAGCAGTTCATAGCCGTCGACGAGGACAGCGTGGATCGTCTGTCCGCTGAGGTTCGAAGGTTCTACTCGTAGGCCAGATATACATATGGATTTTCTGGATTATCTGTGATATGTGCAACAAGAAGTTAGGCCTTATATTGCGTACTGCATTTACAAATGACTAATTGTTAGGTTTCTTTTGTATGTATATTTATAAGTGTGTAATTTGTGTGTATATAAACTTACGGCCTACAAAGGTTCAAACTTACAAATCTAAGAAAAATCAACGAAGGAGATGGCTATATGTATATTAATCAGTAAGGGAAGCAGCAAGACTTTTCGGGGAGGGGGCGGCACCTTGGGCGCTTCGATGTGTGCACAACAACAGACAGTGGGGCATTGTCTTTTGAAACAGAATAAACAGGCAGAGCACGCACGGGGAAACAGAAAACAACGAATCGGCGCGGCGTCATCAATGGTACTTGTGGCTATGGTGGTTCATGGCACTGTTATTCGGGTTCTCTAGCTCTTCAAAGTGCTTGCGAGCGTTCCGTATGTTGACGAGCGTGGCCTCCGAGGGCAGCGTTGGATCGGACATGACCACCATGACGTAGGTGTTGCTCGTGAAAGTGTCGATGAAGGCGGCAAAGGCGCTGTTTCGCACCTCCATCGACTGGAATTTGGCGCCCAGCTTGGAGCAGCTCAGCTTGAACTGTTTGATGATGTTTGAGACCTTCTCAAATCGATGCGAGTCACGATTCTTTTTGCTCTGAAAATAGGATATGACCAGAAAGGTTGCCTTCTCGAAGAGCAACACCTCGTCCGCCTCAATCACATTGGCAAAATGCGTTACAGAGTCCTCCAGGGCGGCCACATTGGGTATCAGCATGGTTACAATGGAAGACCAGGCTCTGCAATGATTTAGAGGTTGAATAAAAGTCGTTTCTGTGAAACCTTATTCGTCACCGACTTGTACAATGTTTCATCCCAGATGCTGGTACGGAAGCAGGTCACATTTCCCGGCCTCGACAATCGTATGAGGTCCTCTTCGCGCTCTTTGAACACACCCTCGCGGTGCTCTTCAGGCACCAGGTCCATCTTGTGGACTAGACAAAAGATTAACGCCTCCGGCGAGTTCTGCAGCAACGCCTCCAGGCAGCTCTGATAGTAGTGGACATCGCGCTCCATCTCCTGGCTCTCCACATCGAACACATAGATGAGCACCTCCACATTGCGGAATATGTTGTCACGCTGCTGCGCAATGTACTGTTTCATGAAGCCTTCCTGTCCGCCACAGTCCCACAGATTAAGGACCAGATTGCCAAGAAACTTTACATGGGAGTGCTCCACATCAACTGCAATTGTCGGGTACTATATTTATAGACTGAGAATCGGAATATATACACAGATTACTCACTTGTTGCTCCAAGGCGTGTCGTATCACGGGCTATATAGTTGGCAAAGATAATGGAACGCATGCTAGTCTTGCCAGAGCCGCTCTTCCCCATCAGCAGCACCTGATTCAAGTCAAACGTGCATTTAATACAAAGCCAGGATCAGTTTACCGTCAAATACATTACCTTTTTCTTCATTTTGATTTTAATATTTTCAATTCTCACTTCAAATCAACAATAAAAACAAATAGAAGGGCGGGGGTGGGAGGACATATGCAATCCGATGACGATTACAGTGACGAGTGTGACCGTAGTACCAGAATTTAGTCCAAAAACACTAGTTCTTGTAAGGCGGTATATTTTTTAATTGCGCATTTGTTTAAACAATTTAATTTGAGTTAATTTATAAATTCGAAATGATGTATTCCAAAGGGATTATAAGAATAAACCTGACCTTTCGTAAAGTAAATTAATGTAATAAGTTTATCTAAATTAAATTCAAAAATCAAATTTCATCTGATCTGCATTCTGTTCAACAATATTCTGAATTCATTTTTTAATCAATCCAGATCTTTCTCACTGGTACGATGCTTTCGCAGCACATGCCGTTTCATATGATGCTTCTCCCTGAAGGCCATCACGCAATGGGGACACTTGTAGGGTCGGTCATCTGTGTGGCGTCTTCGGTGCTTGAAGAGATTTTTGTTATCGGCAAAGGCGTGTAGGCATTCGGGGCATTTGTAGGGCTTCTCCCCCGTATGTATGCGAACGTGAATTTTGAGTGTCTGTTTGGAGCGGAATGAAGATGCACAGAAGGCGCATGTGTGCGGTCTTTCGCCAGTGTGAGAGAGAGTGTGGACTTCTAGGGCAGATTTGTTGTGGAATCCAACCTCGCAGTGCGTGCACTTGTGTGGGCCGGTGCCAGGCTTGTTAGATTCCTCCTCGGTGTGGCTGAGCATGTGCTCCTTGAGATAGTAGTTATGGACAAAAGTTTGCGGGCAGTGAGTGCATTTGAAGGGACGATCCTCCTCCAGCAGGCATTTATGATTGGTTCTACTTTGGCTTGTGGCAAAGCTCTTCATGCATAGGGGGCATTGATATGGCCGTTTGCTCTTGTGGACACTCATGTGTAGGTCAAGATCCGTCTTAAATAGGAAGCGCTGTTCGCAGGTTTGGCAAATGTGGGACCTAGTGTGAATTCTGTGGAGGAAAACAGATACTCTGAAGTTCATGAATCAACTCTGAAACTAAACTCACTTCATATGTTCATCAAGATTTCTTTTACGCTGGAACTGCTTGATGCAGAGGTCGCACTTAAAAGACTCTTTTTTAGTTTCCTTTAGCTGCTTGCGGCCTCCAGAGGTCAGTCTTTTCTGCCTTTTCTGTTCAACTTCTACCTTTGGTGATTTCTGTTCAACTATTGGTTCCTCCAGATCCAGCTTGACTTCCGTTTCAGCGTCAAACATGTCTTCAACAATGAAACTGCCTTCCTCGAACTCTATCGTATCCAGCATGGGTTCAATCTTGATACTCAGTAATTCCTGATTGGATTGCGTTCGAATCGCCAGATACAATTGTTCGTGACTCTTTTCACATCTTCGCTTGAAGCGATACGAGCATTGGGCATCGAGGATACAGGACATGCATATGTTTTGGGGAAGCTCATCCCCGCGTTCGATCTTTACGTCGGCACAGGCCTTCACCATGTCGGCGAGAATCGGTTCCATTTCCCCCTCCCATTGGCGACGCTCACGCTCGTCAAATATGCCAACTAGAGTCACGGAATGCGACCTGCAAATTCGACATAGTTCCTCCATGCTTTTGGCACAAACCACGTTACTTATTTCCTTTAAACATTGAAAAAGAAGGCCGTAAAAGCTATGCTTTTGTTTGTTGATATTTATTGATCAGTGTGACCGGGTTCAGACCTGGTTAACCCACTAACCACCCTCTATTCAAACATATCGTGTGTGAACTGACACATCTATAAAGTACTGCATGGTGGAACGGCGGAAAATATTACTATACCGATATACCGTAAATAATATTAACTAAATACACCTTAAACTTAATTTCGACGTCAAAATATCCCGAAAGTATATATATCAATCGATAGATATTTTTTCTACTAATCGATGCACAAAAGTGCGATACACGAAACTGAAGAGCACTATCGAGCGCGGGTTACGCTTCAGATTTGAATCGTATCCAATTGAATTAGAAATTATACATTTTCCTTATCACTATCAATTTTGTAATAAATGTTTTTTGCTGGCTAACCATTGAAACATGAACAGTGAAACATGTACCAGCTAATATTTTTGCTGCTGGTTTGCCATGTCTTGCCACATGGATGTCTTAAGGCTCAAAAGGTGTTACTTTTATTTAAGGTTCTGTAACTAATATTAACAAGCTACCGTTTGCCCCATAGCGCCTAAACATGACCGTTCTGTACGAGGTTCTTTGTGCGGATTCTACAAATTATTTGACAAGTTTGTTACCTGTTTTAAAAGAGTTAAATGGCTACATTGACCTGCAGTTGGTTCCATACGGCAAAGCTTCGGTAAGTGAACATTATTTTTTATGTTCAATATACGAAAAGATCTCTCTCTCTCTCTTCCCACCAGAAAGGAGGAACAGTTTGCCATCATGGTCCCAAAGAATGTGAGGGAAATAGTATTCAGGATTGTGCTCTTCATACCAACATGACCCAATTAGAAAAATTGAGCTACGTTACTTGTCAGATGGCAAACAAGAAATTGGTGACTAAGATAGATACAAATTGCACCAATTCATCGGACACCAAGAAGTATATTACTGAATGTATAAGTCCAAATGGCTGGTCGAGGGTATATCAGAAACAATCCGAGAGAATCACCAGCATGTACGAGTTCGATCAGATTCCGACCATAATATACAATGAAGTAGGTACTATCAGCACCGAAAATATACTTTTTATAATGTTTCAACAACTTTTTTTAAGCGATTCAATGAAAGTCTACAAGATGAGGCCATTGATGAACCCATAAAGAGTATATGCAGTGCCATAGTGGAAACTGGAATCGAAGAGCCAACATACTGTTTGAACGAAAAGCATTAAATTCTATTTTCACGGTAGCCGTGAAATATTGATATACACATCCGTAAAATTTCAGGGTTCTTTAGTTAGAAACGTTCTTTATTCTTGTAAACATGGGAGGTGTCCGCGTGAATATAATTTTAGCTGTCATATTGATATTTTTCATATGGCAAGGCATCAGGTACCACCAGTCGTTGCTGCGAAAATTGTGCGAGCAGAGTCTTTTCCAATTGAAACAGGTGAGAGGTTATCGATTATAGTCTTGGTGTAACGGTCTCGATAGACAGCAAAAGGGGAAATACAAAATACGGTTTATCGTATGCTAAAACAGGTCTTAAAACTGTTTACCATAGTCCCATTGTTAGCTTAAGGTGTGAACACGGGAATATAGTATCTTTATGTTCGTATGCTCGAACGAAATAAGCTGACTCAAGAAACCGGCTTGCCAGCGAGAACGCTGAAGAGAGACACCCACCGAACATGCTCTGCTGTTGTCTGGTCTTGTCCGCCTGTCCGGCTTCTGGTGCTGGCCGAAAATAAGCACCAAATGTGACAAAACTGCGCTCAGTTGTTTAACTAAAATCGAATTCGACGGTCGCATGATATTGGGCTGGGCTTGGCATTCACCTGAAGGCAACCACCGCGCGCACGAACAAATAAACGGTCATTCTCGAACGGAACCCATCGAAGGCCAATCGATTTTCGCTGATATAGCTCAAAATATTTGCCCAACATGCTAAAATTTCCCACTGCCTTGAGCATGAGTTTCCTGCTAGGGCTCATGCTGACCGTTAGCTGCTGGGCTGAGCGGGAGGAAAAGCCGCGCGATAAACGTCAGGCGGATAAGGTTCTGCTCTAGATGCTGTTACCTCTGAAACTCCCATCCAAACTTTGATTTCTCATCCATCCCCTTAGCTGCACATCACGTTGCTGTACGAGTCCCTTTGTCCGGATAGCAGGAATTTCATGCACCAACTGGGACCCGTCCACGAGGAGCTGCAACAGTACATGGACATCCAATTGGTGCCGTTCGGCAAGTCCCACTCCGAGCAGGGCGGCGCCATCTTCCACTGCCAGCATGGACCCGCCGAGTGCGAGGGCAATCGTGTCCAGAGTTGTGTCATCAGCAGCACCGCCAATCAGTCGGCTCAAGTGAAATTCGTGGTCTGCCAGATGTTCGCCTTGGATTCTTCTCGCGTTGATCAGGTATGTGCGATGGTGAAAGCCGCAGCCCAGTGTGTTTGCCCAAATGATTAACAAGCCATTTGCATATCCCAATGTCCCAACGATCACAGTGTGCCAGCGAGGCTGGTCTCCTCACCGACGCGGACCATTGCGCAGACAGCGAGACGGGCACCAAGCTGCAGCTGCAAGCGGAGCTGGTGACCAAATTATATCAGCCGAGCTTCATTCCCACCATTGTCTACAATGGCGTAAGTACTCTCAATCTTCGATCGCCCGGCCATCGTAATCGAATGGAGCATTTAACTGGTTTCTCGTTTTCGTTTCGATTTCGTTTTCCACTTGCAACAGGTATTCAATCAGCAGCTGCAGGACCATTCGCTTCGCGATTTCCGCGGCACGGTATGCCATTTGTTGCGTCAACAAAACTTGCTGCCCAGCGACTCCCCAGTCTGCCAGTAAAGCCCAGTCCAGTCTAGTAAATGTACATACAATGCAATGTAAAACTGCCACAACTTTGGAATGAAATTAAAAATTCAGAAACTGGTTCTGTTGGCCGCCCGTCTTAAACAAGAACATCTTACTTAGGGGACACACATATTGTGACAACAGACACAGACTTTTCAGATAATAATTTATATGGGTACATAAGATACAGTTCATCAATTACAATCCAATCGTGTAATATATTGGTGCCTATGGCTTCTAGTAATATTTACAATATAAATTCATTAATTTCGATGATGGGATGCGAATTGGGTAAGGATAAAATATATACTCGTATGTATAATATCGTTAGGTCTTCCTCGGACGATGAACCAACAACAAATGACTTATCCGCTACTTGCTAAGTGATAATGGATAAAAGACTACAACTAGGAATTAAATTTCTCGCACTTTTTGTATTTGTATTTGTATTTGCTATGGTTGCTGACGGGGTGGTGCGCAGAAATAACAATTTGTAAACGGGTTTCCTTTGTGTTAAAGCATTCTCTCTCCCTTCCTCTCTTTCTCTGGGGCGGGGACGTGGGGGAATCCACCTTAGACCGCCGTGCCCGAAGCCTTGCCGGCTCCCGTGGCAGCTGTTGCTGCCTTCGCGTTCAGACTGAGCGAACGGCGTGGAGCCGGCTTTGGTGGTATCTGCGGCTTAACGGGGACCTTCACCAGGGACATGGCCATGTGTGGTGGCTCATTGCTGGCCTGGACAATGCGCTCCTTCTCCTGGAACTCCACGTAGCCGCTCTCGTCGCTATCAGAGCCATCGTCGGGCATGTTCTGGTTATTCCTGCCGGCCGGCTTGTCGGCCATATCCAGGTCATCGCTTGTGGAGTCGTCGCTCCGCTTCAGCGTGATGCTGCTGGAACTGCTGTAGTTGGTGGCATCGCTGTTGTTGCGCAGCTGCTGCTCCAGTCTTTGGTAGATCATCATCTGCTCTAGCACCTGCGCCTGCTCCAACTCCGGTCCCTGGTCCTGACCCCTCTTGATGTACTCCTCGTGATTTGCGTTTGTGACTGTGCTGGCCGTCTCGCAGCCGCTGGATATCGAACCCTCATCACTGTCCGGGCCGACAAGGCCCTGCTGTGCCCCGGATCCCGTGCCAGCCGCCGAGGTGCTCGCCGTCGTCGAGCTGGATGCATTGGAGGATATGGAGGACTGGGCCTGATGGCGATACTGAAGGCTGGCCTGATCGCTGGCCCGCAGCTTCCGCATGGAGCTGCGATGCAGCATTGTCAGCATGGCTGCATGCCGGAAATAGTGATCATCCGCATCGTCCAAAAAGTCCTCCTCGCCATCGCTGCAGACGCCACTGCGACGCATGGCAGGCACATCGTGATCTTCCGTATCGTAGTCAGCCTGAGGATCGGCGCTGGGATCGCTGTTGATGGTGGGCAGCAGACTGAGCGGCTCTCCATCCTCCTCCTCATCGACCTTCAGCTCGCTGAGGCTGACCATGCTCTGGCTGCTGGTCTTGTGGAGCTGCATGTCAAAGTACGGCAACAGCTCGTTGCTCAATGTCGTGTCGAACTTCAGCAGCTTCTCAAAGTCATCCGAGTCGGAGCCATCGTTGCTGGCCGCTGGGCAAATGATGTTGGCCTCCTCCTTGGGCGATTCCAGCTCCTGCTGATGGGAACAGCAAGGGACTTGGATCTTTCCAGTGCGTCGTATCGAGTGGCCGCGACGACAGCGACGCCGTCCCAGAGTCATGGCCGGGTACAAGGAGTCGCGCTGACAGCAGGCCCGCATCTCCGGCTCATTAGTGTCCTCGATCTCGTCGCCCTCCTCCTCGCCAATGGCCTCCTCGATGGCCATCAGCTTGGGCGCCGACTTGGAGCGCTCCAGCGGCGGTCGATAGTTGTTGCCGCCCACGCTCAGCATGATTTTGCGGCGCGGCAGGCTCGGATTGTCGTAGACAGCATTGGCCAGGCTGAGACGAGCGTTTTGCTTAAGAATTTTCTCTCGCTTAAATTCACGCAAAGCGCTCTCCAGATTCTCCTGCAAGATTCGAAGAAGATCAAGGATGAGTAAGAGTTTTATTGGAAGAGCAGTATGGATGACTCACTCGCAAGGTATCGCATATGTCCTGGGCTATCTTCTCCTTGCTGCAGAGCACCGCATGGCAGCGCAGCTCGTGCTTCAGCTTCCTGCCCTCGTGGCGGTAGATCCAGCAGAAGACGCGCGGATAGTTCTTTGGGGCACAGCAATAGGTGATCCTATGGGCCCAGTACTCGGTGAGTCCGTGCTGCCGTGTGGTGGCCTTCAGCCCAGAGGCACACACCTTCAGTCGCATAATCACATCCGGCTTCGTGTGCTGCGTGTAGTTGCGCCACAGCGTATTCAGTTGCTTCTCCACACAACCCTCACCTGCTGGAGAAACAAAATTAGCTCCGGGATTCATAAGGGGATCGGGAGGAGTACTCACCTTTGGCCCATCCAGTTAGCACGTTGCCCAGGTACGACACCTTGAACTCCGGATCGGGTGTGCTGATATCCACGCTGTGCGTGCGCTTCCACAATTTGCCCAGGCTGCGGGTCAGCGTGCGCATGGCCTTCGAGCTGCTCATCTGATCCTGCTGCTCCTGGTTACTGCTGCTCTGGCGGCCCACATGCTCCTGCCGGCTGCCATACTGCAGATCCCGCGAGTCCGTCGTGAGGGTAACCACATTTGTGACCCTCACTGTCTCATTGTCTCCCCCGCCGGCGATGTCGCCATCCTCTTTGGACACCCGCTTGAAGCGCTCCAGATAGGGTCCTGCCCGGCCACGTCGGCCACTGTACGTGTTGAATTTGCACCCCTCGAGGCGCTTTTGTTCCTGCTTCTCGAACTTCTTGGCATTGTAGGTGTTGCCCAGCAATCGGGCCAGGCTGTTGCTCTTCACGAACTTGTGCTGTCGCGGCGGTGTTCCAATGGGAACTAGTGGCATCGGTGTGGGTGTGGGTGGTAGGGTCGCCCTAGACTCCTTGGCCTTGGTCTCCTCTTTTGATTTTTTGCTGCTGCTGCTGCCAAAATGGAAGAGTGTGCGCCGTTCCTTGGACTTCTTCAGGGTGTTGTTAGTGTTGGTGTTGCTGTTGGCAACATTTGGTTCGTTGTTTGGTGTAATTGTTGTTGTTGTTGGTGTGATTGTTGGTGCGATTGTTAGTGTTGCTTTGGTGTTAATCACCGCTTGACTGACGCTCCTCAGATCCTCGTACTCGTTGTTATTGTTGTGCGATGCCACAATAAAGTCCACCTCATCAGAGCCGACCGTCTCCGTTGTGGGGGGTTCCATTGTTGAGTTTCTGTTGCTGTTCTCCATTATGATTTTTGTTGTTGTTGTAACTATATTTTGTCGGATCAATATCCGTTTGTATCCACCAACATGTTAAATTTGGAAAGATCTGAAAGGAAATAGAAGAAATAGTATATGTTTAGTACAATTCGAATTTTTCAAAAGGGAAATTTTGGAAAGGACTTATAAGATTATAATTTTATAAACTCAAAAAATTATGCAACTAAAATTAATTTAATAATTTATTATTATTAATATCAGAAACAAATCTTACTTGGAATATGGAAAATAAAAATAATTTTTAAAAAAAAAAAAAAAAAAAAAAAAAGTTAATTTAATTTAATTTAATAACTCGTATTTTTAGTTTTTATGATACAAATTGAAAATAAAAATCAGTTTTAAAAGCTTAAAATACAAATTATTTGTATTAAAATAAATACTGAAACAAAAATAATTGTTTAATTTTTAAAATTGCAATTTTTTTTTTTTTTTAGCGAAAAACTTGTCACCGATAAGGTATATATATTTACGATCTACAATTCAATACTTTCAAAAAGGTAATTAAAACAAAGGGAACTTCCAATAGAATATAAATATATTGTAATAAATTCCCAAATTAGGTGTTGTAACTCTCATTTTGTTCACATAATTTAAAGGTAAAAGGCGAAACACACTTTCACTCCTCATTAGGCACCAATTCACACCCGATTTGAAGATTTGGCAAGTACTTGTTCCGAAAGGCGAGTGTCAACCGCGATTGTAATAATAAATTACCGCATAATTAACACTCCCTCTCCGGCAGCTGTAAACAGTCTTCTGTCTTCAGTATTTAGCTGTTTTTTCTCACAGCATCTTACAATATGCAAATATTTTTCGCTATTATAATTAACTTTTTTTGCCACACGACTTTGCCAGGGGTTCGTAAGTACTACCTACTTTTTCACATTATTCAGATAGAAAATTGTTTGCTAAACAGCTAGTTAAAGATGCAACTACTACGAGTATCCAAGAGTGATTAACTTTTAAACGCCTGAAAGGCCCTGCTTAAATGTCGCAAATTATGGAACAACAAAGGCAGTTGTTTTAGTTACATTTTCTATATGGAATATACATAAGAGCGGAGTACTAGACCTGAGAATACCTGTGGCTGTAATTGTCTGTAGACTAAAACGAAAATGGGGCTCGGCAAAAATACACTTCTGTATGTGCGACACTGTGGCTAGAACTGAGGTCTCTGGAAGGTAAGTGTTGTAGCTACCAAATTGTACGCGGTATTCGTAGAGAGCCAAGGGCATATCGGTATTTTTAGATGTCTGCGACAGACAGAGGAAGACTTCTCCGAAACTTCTAGATAGTCATTAGTTCCTGCTTCTATAACCCCATTTCTCCAAGATTTTATCTTATAAAAGGCCACTCCTGAAAGACACCCATGCCCAACAGTCCAAAAACAAAATACATCGCTGCTCGACTACAGTGTCGCCGATAAGGGTGTTGTTTTTGTTAAACTGTTGCCAAATTTCTCCTAGGATTATACATATTTATAAACATTATAGTTTATCAAAAATAAATGCAATTATTAGGTATCGTTCAGTCGAATAACTCCAGTACAGACATTTTTATTTGATTTCCACTTCAACCACTTAATCATACTTGTACTGGGGTCTATCTTCAATTGGAAACACTAGCTTCTAGCACCATTCTACACGGTCATGCCCGTCATGGTGGGTTACGGATACGGTGGTCTAAGTCTAATCTGAATCTGATCGGATGGGCCTGCTACCTGCATGCGACAACTGGTCTGTGCTCTGTGGCTCTGTGGCTCTATGGGTTATCTAATCATGTTTGCAATTTTGTGTTCTGTTTTCGTGTGATATACTCTGATTTTTATGACCAACTGTAAAGCTGAAAAGAAATCGTGCTCGTGATTTAGAAATATAAATATTAAGGCTTGGAATTTATGGTAATTTATGGCTGACTGGCGCTGGCTAGCAATTGCAGCAGCAGCAGCAGCAGCAGAAAAAAGCCAATTCCATAGGAAGTTGATACCCGATAAAAGCGGCTCTCAGCCTCAACTTCAGACTCGGACAAAAGGCAGGTCTATGGCCATATCATTAGTAATAAAACTATGTGTGTGTGTGTGTTGTTTTTTTCTATGCAATGACCTTGAGTGTCTGCAGGTGTCTTTGGGGAGTCAATAAAGTAGCTGGCTTTCACTTTTTTGTTGTTCATGTCTTCGTCTTCGATGGGGACTTCGACTTCGACTTCGACATCGACCACAACATCCATTTATGCTTTGTTGTACTATGTAAATGTCAACGTATGCGGGCGGTTGCCATCTCCATTCATAGATACACTCGTCACAAATATAATCATACATACATATATGAGAAAGCCCAGTAGTTGGTGTCCCATCCCAGGCCCATCCCTTGGGGCCATTGACATCGACTGCTGTCGCTGTCGCTGTCGTCTTCGTTTTCGTTTTCTCCACACCATGATCACCATCGTGATGAAAAAAGAAGGCAAAGAAAGCGCGCTGAATTTGTAAGAAAATTTAAACAAAACAACAAAAAATACAACAAAAACACTAAATAATTGTTTTGTATGGGGCCCCGCCCCCCTGCCCTGCCCTACCTCATTCCTCAGCCTCAGCCCAGCCATTATCATTTATGCCTTTTCCTCGTTTTTCTTCCACCTTTTTTGTATTGTACTTCCCCCCGGGTGTCCATAATTGCAAAGTTTTGTACTGTGCGTGAGCGCGCATTTTAAAAACCTCAACTCACATTAAATTAACGAAAAAAAAATGTATAAAAAATAAATAGACAGTCAAACATCTATAGTTCGAGCTGAAGTTTTTTAGATCGAACTTCTCTAAAATCAAGACTTATTTAAGCGGAATTGGAACGCTCACATCTAAAAAAAATTATACATAACCAGATCTTGCATCATCTCCTGTGAAAGATGTGTTATAGATTGGGAATAACTATTGTAATCGGAAGTAATACTCTTAGAGGGATAGATCCCTGATAGAATAATAACTAATCAACGAAAAATTAAATAGTAGATGTATTATTTATAATTGTAATGATTCATTAAAACTAAAAGATCCCTAATGGGATCCCTTTGATTGATTATTTCCATTCTATTCACTTCAAAGGTATGTTCAGATATTTATAAAATTTTAAGTTAAATACATAGCATAGAAGGTAGCATTTTTTACAGGTTTTCCCCAACTGAAAGACTCTCCAAGTCGATATTTTTCCGTCTAACAGACGCTCTACTGTACTTTTCATACGAAAAAGAGCGCTCGTTTAAAAGAATAATGCAAAAGGCGTAATGAGGAAGTGTTTGCCATGTGGACGACAGTTTTGTGTGCAAAATTTTAATCAAATCACGCCAGGAGCGTTTCAAAGCGCCCAAGGTGTCTGAAAAAACGAAACTTTATGCGAGAGGGAGAGAGAAATTTAACAACTTCCTTTCGCGCTGTTGGAGAACTTTATCGCGTTTCAATAAATACTATTTAATGATCGAAAGAGATGCCAATCATTAACAGAGACTTTTACTTATTTCAGCATTTGATTTTTTAAATTTTTAGCTACTTTTTTCCAAATGCTACCTCTTGATTGATCATCATATCATATAATAATGGTAAACGCTTTCAATTTATATTATACGGACATTTCTATTTCTGTTTCTGTTTCGGGCAATCTTTTGTCCAGCTTTGAATGCAAACAATGGCTGGGGATACAAACTGCCAAGTCATTTATCAAAAGTGTATATTTTTAAGCATTTTCTGGTCATATTTGTATCTTGTTAACAGCTAAATTTGGGTTCCAGAGAGCTCCAGTGTGTGTGTTCCCAGGCTGCTTAAAATGCAAAAACCACATCCAAGTTATTTGTTTAGATTGAAAACACACTCGAACCACTCGAGAGTTCTCAATAGAGGCCAGGCCAGGCCAGGCATCTGAGAATGCAATTTATTATTGTTAAGACCTGGCTCTTAGCGGCGCTCGCTCAGGGACCCGCAGAGATACAAAGATACAAAGATACAGAGATACTCAGGTGCAGGCGGCCGATTGCCTGGGCATAAACTGTGTCAACAGCAAATTTCGAAAAAGTTGATTCTAATGTTTACTCAAAAGAGCAGAGAAATATCAATTTAGCCATGGCTCTAGCTCCAGCTCTAGCTCTAAGTCTGGCTGTATCTCTGGCTCTGTGTGTGGCTGTGTGTGGCTGCCAGTGTCAGGTTAAATAAATCGTAAATCGTAAATTCTGATCGGGGGCTCAGCGTCAGCCTCAGTCGCAGCCGCAGCCTCAGCTTTGGCTTCAGAGTCGGACCCCAGACAAGGCCCGGCGGCTCCAAAGAATGTCTCAAAATAAATACGAAAAAAAGTGACTCGCAACTAAATTAAACAGTTTCGCAATTCGTATTCGTACGAGTACGTATACTTTTTGTTTGTTTGTTGTTTTTTTTTTGGGCATGTGTGTCATGTGCCCCACTCGGAGTGGAGATCGGGCGAGACACAGAGGAGTTATATAGAGAGTAAGGCGCAAAGGAAGTCAACGTGCGAACGCATTGGAATGCATTTAATTGAATGATTGAATAAACTATAATGTATGCCATAAATTTGTATGGAACTGATTGGCACACCACACACCATACCACACCACACCACACCTCAAAAGGAGCCCAGCCAGAACCAGCCAGCAGCATCATTAGCATTATCATTATTATTATTTTCATTATTGTCGTTCGTTAGAGAGAAATCAAGTGCGGGGTTTTGTGGTGGCAAAGATTAGGCACAGATTTGGAAGCCCTTTTCCCAAGTACTCAAATTTGTACCTTTTGAGTAACGTGGGAATGTGTTGTGTTGTGTTCTCTGGCAGGTAGATGAATGGGAAATTCAGAGTATTACAACTACTTAATCTTCTTAGGTTTTACCACCTACAGTGTTGGCTTTGCCACTCGTACAAATCCCTTTTTGAAGGCGTTTATGCAGAAATCATTTGTTGACTTTAGCTGTTTTTAAATGATTTCTAAGGAGTCTCACTGGGATATACCAAGAGATAGAAAGAGATGTTGCGTGCTCACTCTTTACTGCTAAGCAACTCTGTGAGAGAAATAGAGACATGTTGAGAGGTTCCTTTCATCTTATTTTCAAAGCAATTATCCTTTGTCTCAACTTTTGTAAGAAGCCATTTACTTTCCAGCTTACACTTCCCCCCACTTTAATCAAATGTTTTTGATCATGTTATTCATATAATTGTGCCCCTATAGTATCACACATGTACAATCTATTAAGATTATCTCCTCCCATACATAACCTTCAGCCGTAGCTCCGTAACTTAAAATTCAGTTCTCATCTCGCAGAAAAAATCACGAAACAAAGAAATAAATGACATTGACTTTTGGTTTTGGCTTGTCTTTTCTTTTACTTTTATTTGCGCTGTGGCAAAATTCACTTGAATTCTCCTTACTTAATCCCCAGACATTAGCAATTAATAGTGTTAAAGAAAAAACCCCGCAATTTGCTTTAATTTCTTTTTATAGACTGAAATAAAGCAAATTGTCCCATAAAAAACAAAGCAGAAACAATTTTTGCAGAAAGAACAAAACGTGGAATGAAATAATATTATGGCAAATATTTGTTATACGAGTAGTGTCGGACGTCAGAGAGGTTCAGGAAGATTTACGAGAGTACTATGTTTCGGTTTAATGAGGTCGGGGGCTGGGGTTCTGCGACCAGCGAAGGGTGTGCTGCCACAGGGGAGCCTTAATGGGAGCTCAAAAGTTGATCCAACACAATGCTGCGGCTGCGGCTGCGGCTGCTGTTGGTGGGTTAATTGAGTTGAAGTAGCCGCAGCAGGTTTTTTGTTTTACAAATTATATATATGTACGAGTATATACTATATGTATTTTGTATGCCTGCGTAATTCTCTTTTGTATACTCTTTTCAGAGGGTATACTCTTTGGTCAGTGGTTTTAAAGGAATCCCATCAGGCATGTCAATCCTTACTACTAAGCTACACTGGGAGAGAGAGCACAACGTTTAAATGAGAAATCATATCCACATTATAAGGTATTCAGCGATTCTATCAACTAATCGTCTATCCAAAGATTTAAAGGCTAATATCGGATGAATATATTGATTCAAAATCGTATTACCATATCATAAAGGTACAAAACAAAGAGAAGTAGTGTATTTGAACTTCGTTCCTCTAAAAAATAGAGCACCTTTCATACATTTTGTTTTGTATTATAATTTCTTGGCTCTTTTTGAAAGTGAATGCCTTGACATCATTTTGTTTACAATTTGTATTGTATTTTTAATATTTCGTTTAGGTTTTAGCTTAAGTCCAGTAAAATATTCCAGTACGCTCCACAGATCATTGCGTATACCATTAACCATCAGAATTCTCGCTCGACAGACCCGTGGACACCTCTTGGATTAAGCCAGGAAGGATTTTCCACACCCTGTGCCTTTTAATAGTGCTTATAAAAACGGCTATGACAGGCGATCGTGGGATAGTCCTCATTGGCTTTAGATGTCTGGCCATTCGTGGTTACAGCACCATGATCTGCACAGTCGAGTTCTGTTTTCAATTTATGTTTCAATGAATCATATTCGCTGCTAAATACAACTGGATTAACTGGATCCCCTCGAATACATCAAATTCTCAGCTATAATTTATGCGTATTCATATTTTTTTTAATAAAAAAAAAAAAAAACAAAAACCTTTTAAGAAGACAAACATTAAAGGTCTGTGGAGAATTATCTACCAAAGACAAAGCAAATATTTATGCATGGGCAATTTTTTAATTAAAGTGCCTCGCGAGCACTACGCGAATGTGTCTCTGGGAGAAAGTTAAGCTCTGCGGAGATTTTTTTCTAATTATTATTAGAGATTAGAGCTGTATATGCACATATCTGAGAAATGCGCAGAAATACTCGTAGTTCCCATACAAATTTGTCGCCGTTCATTGCCAAACATACGAGTATTTTGCCGCCAGTCACAACGTCACAATGGGACATTTGTGGGCGTGCCAGGGGAAAAAAGCCCATGTAAACGGTTTGTCATCTTCGTCTCCCCTTGCTGGGCCTCAACAATTTATTGGTTAATAGAAAAAAATGCCGTCTAAGCGGGTTAATTGAGCAATGGCTGAAATGAAAAACATGCTAAAAGCCCCAGCAAAATGATGCCTAATGTGTGAGGTGTTTCTAGGCGTTTGCACAACGTCAAAACAACAATTGTGGGGATTTGGCAGGGAGCGAAGCTCATGGATACCCTGGCAAAACCATGGGTGCATATTATATGGTGATTTGATCGTAGTGAAAAGCTGAAAATTGGGGGAGTTTAACAGACAGACGGTTCCATCTTCCATCTTCTGGTATCTTTTCTGCATTTCGAAATCGAAATACCCTCTCTGCTAGGGTATAGCCATAACAACTGCATTCAACAGTGCAATGCAGTGATGCCTCTCTGTTGCCGCAATACCCGTACTCGTACAGTTTGGCAATCATTTGTATTCACAGCTTGTAGTCCAGCTGATATATTGCCCCGCCAGATGGTACTGGTACTCGTATTGTGGCTTAATAAAAAGCAAAACAATTTCTCTACTTGGGATTGCAAAATAACATTTTCACAGTGTACGTTACCCTATTCGAGTAACGCTGGTGTTAGATCTATAGAGTTTAAGAAGAATTACAGAGCTAATACTTTCTTCTTTTTTCCTAAATTCGACTACTTCTCAGATCTTCTGTTATCAGAACCATCTACTGCTTTGAGAGCTCCCTAATTTCATTAGCTTAAAGATAGATAGACGATTGATGGAAGCTGATTTCAAGGCCATCCAGAATTCTGTTAAAGATTTCCCAGAACTACAGATACAGATTGCCATCCGTTTTGGGATACATTTCTGTCCGCTTCTTTTGTTCAACCCCAGAAATGAATCATTTGCTGTACCCGTGAGTCAGTGGATCCTTAAAGAGTACATTTTCGAATCATAAGCCCCTCAACAGTTTTACAATCACTTTGATTTGACCATTTGACATTTTGTTGCATGGCTGCAACATCCAGGCATTGTTCATAATTCAATTTCGAGTTTTATTTGGTAGTTTGATTTGATGTTGCTTTTGCTGTGGCCGTTGTCTACTTTTGATATTTTTAATTAATTTTGTTTGCAATCTTATCTGCTGTCGGACGGGGACTCGAGTGTAGCCAGAGGCGGTAAAAGTTGGAGCTCAGGAATTACAATTATCGGATCGGCTTAGAGAGAAAGAGAGAGAGAGGAGGATTTATAGACAGAGAGAGTTTCACCGACCATGTAATACATATTTTAATCCCCCTCCGATGGTTAGGCAATGTTTTAGTAAAGCATTTCGAATGGATCGATCCCAACGCGGAACTACTGCTGGACACAACACAAAGCATTGCTACTTAAGTACCCTAGTCACTCGGGATGGGGAGGGGGAGGAGGAGTCGCACACTCCCTCCTTATTATTCACACCCAGTCCCAGTCACAGTCAGTCAGTCGCAGTCACAGGCTACGGGGTCTGGGCCTCTATTTATTCATTCAAATCATGCCGGCGTCTAATGATGAATGCCATAAATAAAAGGAACTCAAGAACGTTCAAACACGATTTCAGTTTTATTTATCACATCAATGCTAACAGCAGAAGCAGAAGCAGCAAAAAACAAATTTAAACTAGAAAATACCACAAACAAAAATTAAGCAAAAATGCAGCCTGGTAAAAAATTAATCAAATTAAATATAATTATCAGGTGGGAAGAGCCTGGGCCTGTGCCTGAGCCTGAGCCTGCGTCTGAGCGTGTGCATCATCGATTAATAATATTTGATTGAATAACGAAAATGCCAAGCAGCCACACAGCACAGGTTTCGAACAGGTATTGTAGATCCACTGCCACTAGCTGCGATTCGATTAAATTGAATTCTTGATTCTGTTAGAACCGAAGCGAACCCCATTAAAAAAGTTAACGATTACACGAGACAGGTTGGGCTGGTTATCATCAACAATCCTCTCCATCTCTCGCTATCTCCACTAAGCGGAAAGTGAAAATAAATAGCCAGAGAGTGGATGGAAACGGCAATGGCAATGGGAATGGTCAGTTTTTTGTAAACAACAATTAGTGAAAGAATCTGTGATCCAATCGAATGTCGTGTCTCATACGAGTGGAATATGGCGTTGTACACAAATTCCCTGAGGTGGTGTCTCGATGGGACGCGGGAGATGACTTCATGGCTAAAGCCAAAGGGTTGTCATCATCATTATTATTATTATTATTATTATTATACGTACAAGTATGTGCTTGACTTGAGATATGGCTGTGCATAAATGAGGACTGTAGAGTGGAAATTCTTTGCATAAGTCACATTTTGGTCACAAATTGAGTTATTCAGAATTCCCAATGATTATTCCAGCCATTCTTGGATGGGTAATCACAATAATCAAACCATAAATTCCCATCTTTGTTTGCTTACTTATTATTTGGAAGAAGTCCTATCATACTCATAAAATCTACTCGTGGAAACTGCTCGAAACTAATCTATTCAATTGAACTTATAAATTCTTATCATATTTCTGGTTTTGTTTTCGGTTTTTGGGAGTATCCCCATTTAGTCACGGCAGCTGGTGAATGTTGTTCTGAATGTTGCTGGCAACATCGATACACATTGATGACTCGTTAATGATTTTATTACAATACTGGTATACCTTTCCGTTGTTTTAATTTATTTGTGGGGCTGTCGTAAAAGGCGTATAGGAAACTTTTGGGTTGATCAAAGTTTTCCAATGCTTTACAATAGACTTTGGAATCAAAGCTTATACCATGATTGGATACAGCATAAAACAGCGGTGGGCGCGACACGGGACCAAGAATCCAAAAACAAAATACACGCCGTCTATGATAGCTCTTCGGTCTGAAGTCGCTCTGAGGAATGAAATTTACTGAAATCAAGTCTTGTTTTCGTTATAAATTTTTATTGATATACCGATACTCATATCATTGAAAATTATATAGAGATTCAATGTTCAATTAGTTTGGGCTGATCGCTATACGTGGTCTCTCTTTACCCAGCGACGAATTTGGCGAATATTACATTAAAAGACAGGTGCAAAAACAAAATACACGCAGTGTGCACGACCAAGACTCGGTGCCGAGAATTCAAAAACAAAATGCACGCCTTGTGTGGACGCAATCTTGCTGTTGTTGTTCAAATTTCATACCCACCGCTGATCTGAGGAATATTCCAACAAAGCTGTACTTTATTCTTGTAATTTGTCAGTTCTCCTCGAACTCTATGGGATTATGGTCAGAAACAGACAAGTGAATACATTTTCTAGAGGTGTTTCGTTGACACCCTTTGCGAGACAGACTGATAGACAAGTGTTTTGTGGCGCGGCCCCAAAGTGATCATCGTGATGGTGCAAAATGATAATTTGATGTATCAAAGAGATCTGTCGACCAATGCCAATTCTTGTCCCCCTGTTTGCTTCCCTCGTTAATTCTTCGTTATTTTTTTGGCGGTTCGGTTTTATTTTGTCAAGCAATTAACGAACATTTGTTGAATTTCGTGTGAAAATTTTCCACTCAAATTCCGATACTTTATGCGAGTACTCGCGGAGCCAGCGAAAAGAGCAAGAGTCAAATTCTTGGCCAAGATAAGCAGGGCTTAGTCATAGTTTTGGGCCAGCAAATTGCAGGCAGGCAGGCAGGCAGGCTGGCAGGCAGGCACACATGCTGCAGCAGAGTTTGAAGAGGCGGACGAGGAATATGCAATGGAAAGGCCAGTCAGTGAGCCATTAACTTGAGCTTTTGGGCCCCCGTCCAAGACGGGGTGCATGATATCGCCTATGTCAGTTGCCGTTGACTGGCCATTAGCCAAGGTTGTTGTTGTTGTTGTTGCTGGTGCTGGTGCTGTTGCTACTTGCAATCGCCTTGCCTGATATTTAGAATCGGCCAACAGCAGCAGCCAGCCAGCACCAGCAGCCACTTTAATGCCCTCTTATGGATTGCGCAGACGCCAAAAAATTGGCCAACCAAACACACACACACATAAGCAATTTACTTGGCCCGGTCTGTGGTCTGTGGTCTGTGGTCTCTAGTCTCTGGTTTTCTGCTTTTCAGTTTGCTCAGTTTTTCCCGCAGCTCCGTGTCTGGGGCCTGTTGTACTTGTTACGTGAGAAAATTTTTGCTTGGAAAAAAACCCAACTCCATACCGTTTTTTTTTTTTTTTTTTTTTTTAGTTTTATTTTAATTTTTGCAGTGTCCAGCCAACTGCCAAAAAACAAAAATGTTACATTTGGGTCTTTTTTGTTTGGATTGGGGTCCATTCCGTTTCGATCTGATCTTTTCCGATCTAGAAGGACGGCTGCTAATAAATGCATTCATCTGGCAAGCCGCATCTTGGCATCTGCTGGAGGGTTCTCTTGATATTTTTTCCTTCTTTTTGGTTGATTTTTGGGACAACTGATTGATGGTGCATCTGATTCGAAAGAAGTTCAACATGATAAACCCTTTTTCCTTTCAAAAAAAAGGAACAAGTTGCCCAAAAAAACGTTCAAAAGAATATCTTGAAATAATATTTAATAATCTTTTAATAAATTCTACTAAAAGTCAGAGAATACAGTCTTGAAAGCGTTTCCGAACCCATAGAGTAGATATATTCTTAATCATATATATTAGGAAAGCCGTATTGGATCATAATTATATCCAGAAAACGATGACTCTCTCTCACAGAGTAGCTTAACAGCTAGTATGGCCCGAGTATTTTGTATTTCTGTACTATATATATACTTCTGTTGCCATTTGATTTGAACAATTGATATGCATCTCACACAAAAGTAGAAAAATGTAGAAAATCTTTTTGCATTGCAATTGTCGCAAAAACCCTGGCGTCTGGGTGCTCTCCACTTACTTCGATTCATCGTGGACTTGAATTGAATTTCAATTAACGTTCGAATTGCCTACAAATTCCACTTGCAATTCCAATTTCAATAACAAAAATAATAATAAAAAAACCCCAATGCAAACAAACAAATGCGCATGAAATTAACTTGAAGGAAAAATGGCCAAATCAAATACCAAAAGGCAGCCAGCAGCAACAACATTTATTGATGGCATGGCACAATAAAAATGAATTAAAGTAAAATTAAGTGACTTGCTTTTGATTTATGCTCTGCTCTCTGCTAATTTATTTTTCGGCACTACGCTAAAAGCCAAGTCAGTCGATTTCATTCATGACGGGCTAACGAATCGAGCAAACAGACGTATCTTTCGATCTGTAGCAGGTAAAGGATGGATGGATGGATATACGTATTTTGAGTTGCGGTTAAATGGCAAATGAATGGAAATGTTTGTGTCAATCGAAAGTAAGGAGTTAATACAAATTTCAACAGGGATTTTTCCACCTTTAGAATGGAAACCTTTGAATTCCCTAAAAGCAAATGGAAATATTCCAAGAGGCGAAACAGGTTTCAAGTAAATTGACAAGTGATATTTATATATTTAAAAGGTGTAAAAAATCAACTGCAAATGATGGACTTATAAATTTGCAAACCGCAGCTTCATTTTTAATGACTTCCCTTATTAGAGTTTACAAATCAAGTCATTCCCAAAAACAGATTATTATTTCCTTAAAAAAATCTAAAGAAAATGTAATTTTATCTGGAATAAGCTACGGAAATGTGCATGTCTATCCAGAAGTCTTTCTACGCAGTTCCAACCGCTCTGATCCCAAGGGGTAATCATATTAAATGAGCTTATGCTTAGCCACCATTACACGATTACTTAATTACATATGAAATCGCAGGCCAAACGAGTGTCATGCATGTCAGATGCCATAAGCAACGACAGAACATAACAAAACAAAACAGAACTATACTCAAAGTGCGCAATTTTGTAATTGGAAAAATACCGGTAGAAAATTGAGGGAAATCTCAAAGTACACGTGGGCTTAAAGGGGAGAAATTATATTTCAACGTGCAGGGCACATTGATATTTAACTAAATGACATGACAAAGATAATGGCTAATAATGAAGTGGGTTTCAAAAGAGGCTTTATCGTTCTCTTCTCTGTTTTATTTTCAGATTTATCCGTTCCAGACATTAACCCGTTTAAATATAGACCCCCCCACATGACAACCGATTTTCCGTGGCAGCGAATGAATGCAATTTTGGAGGCACACAGACCCAGTACCTCCCTCATCGACAGAGAGTGGAGTGGCATGTGGCACACGCAACAATCGAGGCGGCGTTTAGGGTGGCAGTGGCATCCATCTTCCGTGTTCGGTTAAATGCAATTTGAGGTATGCCAAAACGTTGCCTCATTCCGCGTTTTGGCCGAAGTAATTGTGCAGTCGGCCAGCGCAACGATGATTGAAAGCGAACACACCAGCAAAATGATTGGGTTGGCAAATTGATGATGCGAAAGGCAATCAATTGAAAAAGGTATGCAAAAATAACAATAAATATTGTATATATAAACCAACGATGGCTGTTAAGTAATTAGCACGTCAATATATTACTTTCTTTCCTAATTAAATTAAAAAAGTATTTTAAATAAATTTAAACCATGTTTATTAAATGTATTTAAAATCAAAAATAAAACCAGCTAAGCTACAGGATTTTATTTAACTTTTTAATTTTAATTTTTGTATATTTTTATTTGTTTTTATATATACTTTAATTTTTTTGTGTATGTATTTCTTCCTTTTAGGTATTTCTGGAATGCTTCAAGCAGAGTTGGGGGCTACTTTTCGAGTACAAATCTCTCTGGGATAGATCTCTTCTCCTCTACGTAATACGCAATTCTCTTCTGCTAAGTCACACTGGGAGAGAAAGATTTCGCGCGAGAGAGGGAGCCAATAAAGCTCTCTAAATAAGCTTAAAATATTAAAATTTACAAAGCATCTAATTATAAGAATACTCGTAGAACATAATTATCATTTGCATTAAATACAATAATTTCCTAGAAATATTAACCACATTAAATAAATTCTTAATTCTTTTGCTCCCCACCTACTTTCCAGGAAAGTTAAGCGGGAAAACAGCGGATATTCCCAGTTATTCCCGGGTATTGCCAGTCGTGACCAAGAGCGCTATAAATAATAATTTATAAGCTTCTGCACATTCGCAAATTAATTATTACAAATTAACACAAGACTCAATGAAGCGGATCAAAAAAAACACAAATATATAGCAGATAAATGAACTTATCACCTGGGGCCCTGCTGGTTTCTTGTGCTTTGTGGTTTGGCTAGTTTGTTCGGACCAGGCCAAAATCAAACGAAACGCGTCACGCGAGGTACAAAGAAATATTCGAGTATTCAGCAAAGATCCCCCTCGTTTCCAACTATAATTATAAAAGATTTTTAAGATTTTTGTTGCCTAATGAATTTATAATGCTTCTTTTTTCGGCTATCCAGACGGGTCTGGCTCTAAGCGTTTCAGCTTTTTATTTTTGGCATGTGCCAAAACAATTTGCCTCCTGCTGCTGCCGCTGCCGCTGCTGGCTGAACTTGAGCTCGTTTTCGGATTAATTCTCTCTGTGTGTTCACTTTTACTCAAAGAATTTGTTAGCGCTGGAAAAACTCTCACTGCGCTCGAAAGACCGACAGGCTGACATGTCAGGTGATGTGTCAAATGTCTGCGAGTAGTATCTCCGGCTACGTGCCGCATCGTCCAAGTGAAATTGAAAACCAAAACCAAAAAAAATCACTCTGACAAGCTATGTTCATGTCCATGTCCATGTCCGGAGTCCAGAGACATAAAGTTTGATGCAAAAACGAGGCACAGAATGAGATTAGCAAAACTTTTACCACAGCTGTGTGGATGATTCTATCGCGAGATCAGCAAGAAGATATTTCTGGGCATGTGGAACAAACTGTCAGTAGTGCTTTCTAATTCAATGATCTGTTGATAATTTAATCATTAATGCAGATGCGGACCGAATAGAGGGGGAGAGTTAATGGATCTTCGGTAGCAGAGGATATATATTCCATTACAGATTGATAACTGCAGCCAAAGCCCATTTATAAACAAAACATTTATCAAATATCAGTGCAAAATAAAACAAAGTGCAACATAAACGAAACTTTAAGCAAACATCACGTTCTCTAAAGATACAAACGTACAATAAACGATATCTTTCATTCGATTGTAGCTTACATTTCTGGGAAGGGGGGAATAACACTCTCATGGCATTGCAAAATTGATTTATTTATACACATTTTGTCATTCCCGCATTGATTGCAAAATGTATTCACATTTGAGCTAAAATGTATTCAAATTTGTCAACTTTGTTGCCAGCCAGCATTTTGTGCTTGGTTCAAGTTCAAAGTTCAGATAATCGTATTACGAGATGATCAGTGTGTTTACTGAACCGATTTGCTATATTAAGCCGATTAGAGGAACAAGTTTGGACGTTAAGAAGTAGGAAAAGTCCCATGAAAATGTACTATAATTGAGATACTTAACTCTGAGAGGGGAAATTGCGCAATTTCAGAGATACAAAAACGAGGAGTGCAGAGAATGACGCAAATTTATGATCTAAGCAAAATTATATTCATTGCATGTCAGCAATTGTTGGCTATTTTTGAACTGCCGTTCATCATTTCCGTTGACAAATTCTCATTGTTTGAAAATCGGGAGATATCTCTCTCCTCCCTAATGCAATTTCGAAGATCTATCGATGGCAGGCAACCAAGCATGAACGACCTCAGATGTATACTTAAACGAGTTCGAGTATATATCATTTCATAATGATCAAGAACAGCCCGAACAGCCCGAACAGGCCTTGTTGCTCTCTGGCTATAACTATGGATTACCTTAGTCCCAAGTAAATGAAATGATCAAGAGGAACGTTCAAAGTCGAGTATTACAACTACAGATCGTAATGCTCGAATGCGGATTGATCATGGATCATGGATCGATCATCGCTGATGGCTGTTTGATCATTCGATGATGCTGCTTCGGTGGCATCCAAGACTCGTTTGTTGCTCTTTTTCTCGATAGTTTTCGAGTTTTCAAAATTGAAACCTATGTAGTAGGTCTAGTAAAATCTTTCCTCATATTGAATACAACTCCAAAGGCAGCATAAATTATATTTCTGTTAGTAGTTAGACTTTTTTAAACCAAATTTTCGTTTTTATAATTGCACTCTTTTTGTTCAGATCTGCCATGGATAATATTTACGAATTATCTGAAGATGAACTGATGTGGGAGGCAGCAGGAGAATCAGTGCACGTCCCAATCAAGCGACCTGTTTGGGCTATTGATCCAAAGATTATTCGACAGCATTTGGCATCGAACAAAGACCGAGCTCCTCTTCGGCAACCTGTCCCGGAGCTTATTCAGGAGCTTCACTGTGCAGAGCTGGTTTCATGCCCTAAAAAGTACTTCAAGAAGTCATATATGGTGGTGGTCCCGATGGTCCTGATGGTACCATTTATCTTTTGGGCCTTCAAATATGGCGAGCCCTTGGTACGCATCGGAGATACCCTGAAGCTTCTATGGGCGGATCGCTCGTATTATGATACTTTTACTATGTATTTAATTTAACAACTGCAATCGATTTTAACATATAAAATTCGATTGAATCAGATACAAATAACACAGTGGGAATAAAGAAGGCCTGATGGGCCTACTTCTGGCCAGTTAAAAACATCAGTTACACACTCTCGCCACACGGGATTACCGGTTACAAAAGAAACATAAACCAAATGAGATACAGATCGTTGATCTCTGGCGACCCCATTTGTTGTGCGTGGAATTGCAATTTGCTTCGAAAGGCTGGCAGGCCATCGATACGCGGCATGCGGCAGAGCAAAAACAGAGAGAATCGGGGCTAAAAGGGCCAACATTTATATGGGTCTCCCGATGCAATTAAAACGCAGACAAAAAACAGTGCTGAAAGGCAGTAAAGACACACTCACGGGAACAGTAAGGCAGTCAACGGTCACTCAAATCCGCAAATTAGCATTTAAGTGCCGCTCAACAGTTAGTCCGCGCGCTTATTCTACTCGTATGACTAGCGGCAATTAGAACTGAACTAAGACTAAAATTCAGTGCAAAATGATGGACTAGAAGAGTGCTCTGTAAGCAAATGTTATACTACTGAAAGAAAAGAAATTAATGGCGAAATACCTCTCTTTTTCCCTGGGATATATCTTTTTTACAGTTATAGAAATCAGTGGAAGATCGCCACAAAATACTAGAAAAATAATCATAAATACTATGCAAAAACTAGAAAAAATACTACAAATACTATAAAATACTAAGCAAAATACTAAACAAAAATATAAGACAAAATAATAGAACCATTAAGTTGAAAGCATGTATAATAGCACAGTAAAAGTTCTTGTATACCGAAATAATACTAAAATAATACTAGTTTTCCTAGAGAAAAGTTGCCAAAGGCGACCTGTGCTGCTAAGCTGCTCCGCGAGAGAGAGCGAGAGAGGCTATTCTAAATGAAGTTTAAACCGCATTCGAATCACAGTATACCCCATTTATAGGACAGTTATGAAAGAAGTACACTACTTTTTATCTTCTCTCGCACTCTGCAAGTAATTGACCCATATTTAAGGTTCTAAATGTGAGAGAGGCAGTGAGGCATGCAACACTGTTTGCGTGCACGTGAGTTATGAATAGTTTGTCCGAACCTGCAGCTGGATGGAACGTGCATTAAACTGAGGCAACAATGTTGTTTTTTAGGGAGGGTTCTTCTGCACGTCATTGAGAATATATGTATATATTAATTTTTATAGTTACCTGAAGAATTCCACAAATCTTAGGGAAATCTTTGAAGGGTGCTGTGTGCAGCCTGCAAAAGAGAGAGATAAACAAACGGAAAACGATTAAAATATTTGAGGAACATGGTGAAATATATCCAATTCGGAAAATGTGAGCATAAAACTGTTTTCACACGCCTCGTGGATGGCAGCTTTCACATGGATAGACCTTTCCTCTGGGGGTATTAGAGGATTGGTAATCCCCACCACGGGCGCGCAATTATGGGGCGATTTATTGAAAATGAAAATAAACAATCGTCTCGAAAAGAAACGAAATCAAATCAAATCACAGAAAATCG
This sequence comes from Drosophila lowei, assembly GCA_008121275.1. Classification (NCBI taxonomy): domain Eukaryota; kingdom Metazoa; phylum Arthropoda; class Insecta; order Diptera; family Drosophilidae; genus Drosophila; species Drosophila lowei. The sequence goes on from CM017777.1 coordinate 7,490,166, forward strand.
AAATCAAAACTCTTGCTCAATGGAAAAAATGGGGGAAAAAGCAAAGCACAGAAAAAACACAAGACTCAATCAAAAGCAATCAAGTGGCATCCACAGAGGCAACAACTTCGAGCTGCAGTTTTATTTCTTTATGTTTCTTTGGGATCACAGATGCGTCACAAGACCGAAACCGAAACAGAAACAGACACAGACACAGACAGAGAGACTGCAAAAGATACAAAGATACTTTATGTAGGTTGTTGCTCGGTTTCCTCTTTCTCCAGCTGTTTTCAGACTTCTTTTTAGTCATGAATCAAGCAATTGTTGGGTTCTGTTTTAAGAGATATATTCATGTTGGTGGATTATGGGCGGGGTAATGTAATTGGCCGGCCGGGCCTGGCAAACGGGTTAACGTTAACCCAAAAGAGCAGTGTGAAAAAACGCGCGCACATCTCGCTCGCGGTAACAGATACAAATCGCTTGGGGAGACGACGCACACAGACCTGACTAATTGTTTGTTCTGCATCTGAGGCTGCTGCGTATCTGTCGCCGCTGTCTTCTTTTTTTGGGAAAGTTCTGGGCCTGACCTTGTTTCCCTCTTTAGTTTTTTTGCCCAACAATACTGAAAAGTGTGGCTAATAAAGCACCAAAATAGAGGAGAGGAGAGAAAAGTAGTAGGAAAACAAAACAGCGCGTAGAAAAGCCCCTTCCCAAACATGATTCCGCACTTTGCCACTGTTTCAACAGTTGTTTAAACACTCCAAGAGTCATTCCCGGCTACCTTTTAGCAGTGGAACTAATGCGACAGAACAGGCGAACAGTCAAACTGTCGGACGGTCCGTTCTGCCCCAGTTGTGGTCCATTTCCACAGCTAATTGATCTTTGCCATCCGATATGTGTCACACTTCCAGCCACATACATGTCGGTGGAACCATCACGAAGCCTACGACGACTACTGTGACGAAAAGTGGGTCAAATATAATGATGCTCCCCAAAAGAATGTAGATTCAATTTGGACATGTTCCACCCTAGGGGGGTCTCACTATAATTTCGATTAGCCATGCTGCTGTATGGGGTCTTCCGGACATTCCGTTTACAAATTATTAATTATCGAATTAAGAATTTGGTCTCAATTAATCATTGGGATGACCCTAGGAAATATTTCAGGCTATTTGTTTATTTATTTACTTAAAATTAAAACAATGCTTAAAGCGTGGAAAAAACGGCTGTAATATCACGAATCAATCAACATTATTGAATTTTTTGTAGGATATTAATTGAGTTTTGATGAAGGTTAGATCTTAGGAAATTTATTTAAATCGAATATTCATTTAGTATGGGACAAAATTGAGTTGATTACAGAAAAGACTCTTAGGCCTCGCGTGCACCATTTTTCTCCCTCTTCCAGTGTGGCTTAGCATATATTCTTAAGTAAATATTATATATGTATATCCAAGATCCAATATAAACTCATTTAACTCATGTTTAAGATTGCCTCTAGATTTAGGCACAGTTTTTCCGAGCATCTTCCCCACTTTTCCCAGTTTTATCAGATCTTCAGCCCCACAGCATCGTCTGGAACATGTTCTAGTTGCACACTTTCCAAGTGCCGCTCAACAGTTAGTCCGCGCTTATTCTACTCGTATGACTAGCGGCAATTAGAACTGAACTAAGACTAAAATTCAGTGCAAAATGATGGACTAGAAGAGTGCTCTGTAAGCAAATGTTATACTACTGAAAGAAAAGAAATTAATGGCGAAATACCTCTTTTTTTTCCTGGGGATATATCTTTTTACAGTTATAGAAATCAGTGGAATATCGCCACAAAATACTAGAAAAATTATCATAAATACTATGCAAAAAACTAGACAAAAATACTACTAAATACTATAAAATACTAAGTAAAATACTAAACAAAAATATAACACAAAATAATAGAACCATTAAGTTGAAAGCATGTATAATAGCACAGTAAAAGTTCTTGTATACCGAAATAATACTAAAATAATACTAGTTTTCCTATAGAAAAGTTGCCAAAGGCGACCTGTGCTGCTAAGCTGCTCCGCGAGAGAGACCGAGAGAGGTTATTCTAAATGAAGTTTAAGCCGCATTCGAATCACAGTATACCCCATTTATAGGACAGTTATGAAAGAAGTACACTACTTTTTATCTTCTCTCGCACTCTGCAAGTAATTGACCCATATTTAAGGTTCTAAATGTGAGAGAGGCAGTGAGGCATGCAACACTGTTTGCGTGCACGTGAGTTATGAATAGTTTGTCCGAACCTGCAGCTGGATGGAACGTGCATTAAACTGAGGCAACAATGTTGTTTTTTTAGGGAGGGTTCTTCTGCACGTCATTGAGAATATATGTATATATTAATTTTTATAGTTACCTGAAGAATTCCACAAATCTTAGGGAAATCTTTGAAGGGTGCTGAGTGCAGCCTGCAAAAGAGAGATAAACAAACGGAAAAACGATTAAAATATTTGAGGAACATGGTGAAATATATCCAATTCGGAAAATGTGAGCATAAAACTGTTTTCACACGCCTCGTGGATGGCAGCTTTCACATGGATAGACCTTTCCTCTGGGGGTATTAGAGGATTGGTAATCCCCCCACCACGGGGCGTGCAATTATGGGGCGATTTATTGAAAATGAAAATAAACAATCGTCTCGAAAAGAAACGAAATCAAATCAAATCAAATCACAGAAAATCGAAATCAAAACTCTTGCTCAATGGAAAAAAATGGGGGGAAAAAGCAAAGCACAGAAAAAACACAAGACTCAATCAAAAGCAATCAAGTGGCATCCACAGAGGCAACAACTTCAAGCTGCAGTTTTATTTCTTTATGTTTCTTTGGGATCACAGATGCGTCACAAGACCGAAACCGAAACAGAAACAGACACAGACACAGACAGAGAGACTGCAAAAGATACAAAGATACTTTATGTAGGTTGTTGCTCGGTTTCCTCTTTCTCCAGCTGTTTTCAGACTTCTTTTTAGTCATGAATCAAGCAATTGTTGGGTTCTGTTTTAAGAGATATATTCATGTTGGTGGATTATGGGCGGGGTAATGTAATTGGCCGGCCGGGCCTGGCCTGGCAAACGGGTTAACGTTAACCCAAAAGAGCAGTGTGAAAAAACGCGCGCACCATCTCGCTCGCGGTAACAGATACAAATCGCTTGGGGAGACGACGCACACAGACCTGACTAATTGTTTGTTCTGCATCTGAGGCTGCTGCGTATCTGTCGCCGCTGTCTTCTTTTGGGAAAGTTCTGGGCCTGACCTTGTTTCCCTCTTTAGTTTTTTGCCCAACAATACTGAAAAGTGTGGCTAATAAAGCACCAAAATAGAGGAGAGGAGAGAAAAGTAGTAGGAAAACAAAACAGCGCGTAGAAAAGCCCCTTCCCAAACATGATTCCGCACTTTGCCACTGTTTCAACAGTTGTTTAAACACTCCAAGAGTCATTCCCGGCTACCTTTTAGCAGTGGAACTAATGCGACAGAACAGTCAAACAGTCAAACTGTCGGACGGTCCGTTCTGCCCCAGTTGTGGTCCATTTCCACAGCTAATTGATCTTTGCCATCCGATATGTGTCACACTTCCAGCCACATACATGTCGGTGGAACCATCACGAAGCCTACGACGACTACTGTGACGAAAAGTGGGTCAAATATAATGATGCTCCCCAAAAGAATGTAGATTCAATTTGGACATGTTCCACCCTAGGGGGGTCTCACTATAATTTCGATTAGCCATGCTGCTGTATGGGGTCTTCCGGACATTCCGTTTACAAATTATTAATTATCGAATTAAGAATTTGGTCTCAATTAATCATTGGGATGACCCTAGGAAATATTTCAGGCTATTTGTTTATTTATTTACTTAAAATTAAAACAATGCTTAAAGCGTGGAAAAAACGGCTGTAATATCACGAATCAATCAACATTATTGAATTTTTGTAGGATATTAATTGAGTTTTGATGAAGGTTAGATCTTAGGAAATTTGTTTAAGTCTAATATTAATTTTGTATGGGACAAAATTGAATTGAAAGACAGAAAAGACTCTTAGGCCTCGCGTGCACCATTTTTCTCCCTCTTCCAGTGTGGCTTAGCATATATTCTTAGGTAAATATTATATATGTATATCCAAGATCCAATATAAACTCATTTAACTCATGTTTAAGATTGCCTCTAGATTGCACACAGTTTTTCCGAGCTTTTTCCCCACTTTTCCCAGTTTTATCAGATCTTCGGCCCCACAGCATCGTCTGGAACATGTTCTAGTTGCACACTTTCCTCGCACGATTCAAATAAAGCATTAAATAGTATCTGGGGTCCATAAACCAATTTCATAAACGATGAGTTTTGTCGTTTTTGGCGTAGGCTGTACCTGTATCGCCGGACCAACCTTCCAAGCCATGTATCTGTATCTGAATATCTACGAGTATGCATAACTAGCAAAGAACAGGCCTGGGCAGGTCTGGCCATGGGTCTCGGGCTGGGGCTGGGGCTGCATCGTTGATAATTTATATGTGTCGTCCAGCCCCCACAATCAAGTAACCCAGCGAGTGCCTTTGTTTTTTATCGACAGACGACGTCTCGAGCTCTCGAGCTCTCGAGCTCTAGAGCGTCTAGAGGTGGGAAGAGAGTGAGCTTTATTTCCGTTTCGTTCTCCTTCTTACACATGTAATTGCACTCACGACACCCGAACAACGAGTTCGACAACGAGTTGGGGATCGGTTTTGGATCAGGGTTCTGTAAAGGGGGAGGGCCTCTTCTACCTTTTAATTTGTGCGGCATTCCCCAGTAGGGGCCCCCTCTCACTCTCTTTTCTCTTCGGCGGCTGCCTCATTTTAATGTTGTGTAAAGTTCTAAGACCCCCGACAATTGCAACGGAAGTGCGTTCATTATTTTTAATGATTTTATTTAGTGGTTTCTACCTGTGGCAGGAGGTTCCCCTGTGGTTGGTTCCGTCTGCTTTTTGGACTCAAGGATTCATCTTCTTATCCTGGATCTTGTCCAAAGGAATGTCTTGTTCTGGCTCCAGCCCAATGGCAAAAGCAAGAGGCAAGTAATTAGTGGCTGGAGTCAGGTGGGAGCGAAAGGAAGCATAAACAAGTCAAGTTCTTTGATTCCCAACTCCATAAAGATTAGGTATTTATGAGCCAGACGGACCCCGAACCAGACCCCGACTTCCGTCCACGAATTATGAGGGTGGGTTCTTCTTCTATCGTACATATAACATACTTATCTCCACACAACAAAGAATCTCTCTACCTGCAGCTAGAGTTCTATGGAGAGACAAAACTCTGGGCATATCCTAACCTTTCAGGTTACGAACCTTCCTATCTTTATCTTCATATCTGTCGCCGTCGCCGTCTCTGTTTCTATCTCTGTCCGAGTACGCAGTGCGAGCTAATTGCATCTTTCAACAATTAGCAATGCGAGCTAATTTTAATAATTGAATGGAAAACAACACAAGAGTCAAGCAAAGGGCAAGCCCAGAGGGGCCCGGGTCTGGCCACAAATTGACATTCACATGGGCAACTGTCAGTCAACTTTGACCGCAACAATACGAGTATTACATGTGTATATCCAACATGCAAATGCAAATACAACAAAACAAACGGGGAACGAAGCAACGAAGCTTGAATACCCTTCCTTACAAGACTGTGGGAATTTGTGAGGTGTTTCTGTGGGAACTATTTTTTCAAGTGGAACGCGATTCGTTTCAAATTAGTTCTAGAACACTTTAAGCAAAGTCCCAACCTTCTTATCTTATTGGGGTTGGAATTTTTCAAAGGTGCTGAGAATAGTTGTTCTTAAATTATCTTCAATCTTATCAAGAGTAGTCTACACCTTAGTTTGACATCTTTATTAACTGAAATAGACACCAATTCAATGGGGAATACTATTTAATACACTTATTACTAATCATTACTCATGATATCTCAATGAAAAACCATTTTTATTCACATCAAATTGTGGATTCTGCCTCACAGTGCCACAATTGAATTAAACTCACTGGGATAGAGCTCTAAATTAAGAGATAGGAAGAGAGAACCACAAAGAGAGACTTCATGTGATGGGTTTTCCTTGAGCAAGTGCTACAAAAGAAGGTCAAGGGTGTCTTGCTTGAGTCCTTTCGCTTATTGGACAGTTTTTTCAGCGAATCAAGGCATCATTCGACCTGTTTCTTAATGAAAAGTGGTCTAAAACAATTAAAATTATGTCTATACCATTCTTAGACCTCTAAGTTTAATCGCAGAAATGTTCCTAACTGATCCAATATGACAAAGTTTTCAATCAAAACATTCTCTAAATAGAAAAAAACAAATATAGCTACTAATTTAATGGCAGCTACTAATTTAATGGCAGCTACTAATTTTATTATAATCATTCACTTCTAATAGCCATAAATATTCTAGTGATCTTTATGAGATAAGTTTCTTCTCAGATCGATTAGAGACTTGTTTGATATTGAAATAATATAATGGGCGATACAATAATAAAGTTTAAAACGCATTTACTCATACACTCAATCACTACTACACTCTCTGATTGAATACCCTTTCTGGGTAGAGCATCAAAAGTACATTTTTGATGCCGCGGGGGGCACCGAACCGTATGCCCCTGACTGACAAGTGCTCAATGCGATGGTTGGGGGGGCGGGAGAGTCAGGATGGGAGCGGTTACATCTGAGACAATTATAAATACAAATACACAATTGCAGCCATAAAAGGGTGAGCACAAAACGTTGCATGACACGCCACCAACAACAGAAACAAAAACAAACAACATCCAACTGTTGCATGTGATTTTCAAGATACCCAGTACTTGCAGAATGCACGGGTGTGATGTATTCATGGACAGAAAAGGCCCTTACGCGCACTTATTCTTCATAGATCTTTCCGTTCTGCAGACATTCGAAGATCAAGAAAAGAATTGGACCTTTATTCCACATACCATTGCGATTGCAGCCTTACTCTCCTTTCCAGATTACCTACTAGATTTTCCTTTAGTTCTTAATTTCTATAGCTCCAGAATATCCACAATGGCTCCCAATGAGTACCCTCATTGTCGAGGCACTCCACTGCAGAGCATTGTCTCTTATTTGTATATATATTTTGATCTGAGGATGGTGTCCAGCGGCTACCGAGAGGGGAAGTTTTGTGGATTGTCATGCATCGATTTACATATTACTGAAATCCGTATAAAAGCCACAAACAAAAGCTGAAGCCCCGATGCTGATGCCGATGCTGAAGCCTAAGCTGGAATAGACAGACAGACAGACAGACAGATAGACAAACGTCATTCATTCAACATCATCATCATGAACATCATTTGAATCAATTAAACCAGTTTGAGTGGTACGGGCGTACGCCTGTGTGTGAGTGTAAGAGTCAACCCATACTCATTAGGTATTCATCTGCCCGTGCTTGTGCCTCCGACTCCGACTCTGTATTTGAATCTGTATCCGACTCTGGCTCTCCGATGCTGCACTTGATTGATCATTCCACTGAGGCAAAGCCGCGCCTAAAAACACACAAATTCCATGAATCTGATTATAAGAAATCAAATTCTCATAGACGCGACAGACTCCTACCACTCTGTCTACTACCAACATCAAAAGGCGAGAAGAAAGACCGCTCTCTTAAAAACCAGTCTCCAAATATCCCTCCCTCAATGTGCATTCAAAAAAAACAACATCCATTCCATTTTCATTCGATCAAAGAATGCATGGTTTTTGTTTTCCAAAATCCCTCTTCTAAGCCTCTTTTTGTGTTAATTTGAAAACTGGTTTTCCAAACAGATTTTTAGAACTCCTCCTCCTCCGCTGTCTAGACACTGGAGTTAACTGGTAGTTATAATGTTTTAACGCTTAGTTTAGGAAACAAATAAACCAAACAAAACACCCAAAAACCAAAAAAAACCGACATTAAATTCAAGTTGGTATCGGAATTTTTATGGCATGTTTCCCCATTGTGTCTGTTATATTCTTTGAGTTCCTTGAGACAGACACCTCTTCTGTTATGTGGGATTTCATCGATGCCATTCGAAAGACAATCATAAATTTTCCAACACCCCAACAGCAGATGATTCATTTAAGAACTAAACTAATAGCCAGCTCATATATCATCATACACCGGAGAGATCGTATATCAAAGTAAAAAGAGAGAAAGAAAAGCCACAGCTAAAGCCCATCCCAGGTCTGTGATTTATGCGCAAATCTGTATTCCATTCTGATGCATATTTAATGAGTAATAACCGAACAAACAGATCCCGCCGCATTGCAGAGAGAGGGAGAGAAAGAGGGATATTAATTTTCCCCCCATGCTAATATTTAGTAATACTCGTAGTTTGGCTTTTTGTTTCTGTTCTGTTCGGTTCGGTTTGCGCAATAATGACGAGGAAATTACCAGAACAGAACATGCCAGAGAATGTGCCGAGGCAGTAGATACTGTAGATACATGTATACAATATATAGATAGATAGATACATTGTATGTGGGTTCTGCTCAAAGGTGTAGTCGGCTATTGGATTTCATTGTAGCTGAAACCTGCCGCTACAGCTGTAGATCGATTTTATATGGATATTGTATGACGTTTCCTAGGAAAACAATATCTTTAGGCACCTCCCTGCTGCTAAGCCACACTGTGAGAGGGAGGCGCACGCGTCGACTTTTATGGATTGTAGATATCATATTTTATAGTCATCCAATTGATGGCTTGATCCCCTGCTTGATCTCCAGCCTACGCCACTGATCTCTACAAAGCCCATGCAAAGTGCAAGTGGGTGGCGCCCATTCAGAGAGAGATAGAAGGAGAATACAATACAAAGAACACAAAGAATACACACAACAAAATACAAAGGCATACAACATGCAGTAATAAGCAATAAATGAAAATAAAGGTCAAGTTTAAGTGACTACAATGACCAGACCACAGAGAGAGGGAAGGGAGCCCGAAACCAGAGGGAACTGAACTACTGGAGGCAGAATACCATACAAAATACTACAGCAAAACAGAAACAGAAACGACAGTATCTACAGATAAAAAGACAAATACATACATATCTATATGTACGAAATACAAATTGTTTGAGTGGGTGGCAGTCAATGGGGGAATCTGCGGAGGCGTTCGTATGAATGAACGAACGAACCAACGACCGAATGAATGAATGAATTTCTTATGAAATGATTTTACTATGCAAATGGCAAAGAGAATAAGAGATACAATAAAAACGATATTGATCGAATGGTTTCTAAAGATACAAGTTTGTAGATTTTTTTGATAGGGGCTTAGATTTATTCTACTCGAGAAACTATATTCTCTCGCAGGATCCGTCAATGATAAATCTATCAATCCGTATGAACACCTACTGCTTTACATTTTTAGCAACCAAATGTGGCATGTGGCACTTCTGTAAGCCCCCACACAGTTTCTGTTAATTGTAAATCCAAGACCCGCCTCCTCTTCCGGCAAAACAAATCAATTATAAACGTTTTGTTTCTTTATATTTAAAAGCTATACAGGCAGGAAACATACAGACCTCTTGTTATACATAGGAATAGCCCCAGTTCTTGGTCATAATTGTTCTTATGGAGAACCCTCTCTGTAGCTTCGTTGGCCGCCACCGTGCTCCTCCAAGGTGCACTGAACAAGAAAGAACATGCTCAACAAACCAAAGAACAGTCCGATAAAAGACCACTTGAAGCTCCTTTACCGCGACGTATCCTACACCTCCCTGGGAGAGGCTGTCCATCAAAGACGAGGGTCGGATGAGGCTCTGCCCTGCAGATCAGCCGCAGGGGCTGAGCAGGCCATTAAGCACACCCAATATTAGTTTTTCTACCATCTTAAGCTACAGGATGTCGCAGTGTCTTATGGAAACTTTTGGGATGTTTTCTGAGCTTCAATTTGAAATGGAGAAGTCAAAGAAAAGTCCCCTGGAATCTCCTAAAAATCCCTTATACATCATTATGAGAGAAGGACAATCAGAATATGAATGGTAAAAGTAAAAATCTAGACAACAAACTGATTGTTAAATAAACCCTGGGATCAACCATTGCCCCAAAGGGTGGGCTGCAGATACCCTCCGTATCCGTCTTCGCTGTAATGCCATTCATTAATTTGTGCCGCTGGCTGACTCCGTCTTCGATGGACGGGCGGGGGTTAAGATTCAGCGAACCTCGACCACCAAAGACCAAGTGGCAATTAAAACTGTATGCGACGGGGCAGGGGCGGGGGCAGGGCAGGGGTAGTGGTATGGGGCGGTGCATGTGGGTGTTAATTAAAATTGAAATCAATTGTTTCCTCGCTTAACGCTCCAACGATTGGGGGCTGCTGCTGCCCCTTGTACTCGGGGCGGGGCGGGGCGGGGCGTTGCGGTGCGGTGCGTCTACTCTCAAGATTTGGGCTTTAAAGATCCAAAAATAGCCCTCCGGCTAGAAATAGACTTCATTTGAAGCGTGATTCGAGTTTCACACGAACCCTCAAATTGTTGTCGCTAAAAATAAAATGATAAATATCGCTTAAGCTCTAATTGCTTTGGACATCGGACGAGCAGACATAACAGAAATCCAATTAAATGCTAGGACACGACACGCTTCTGCCTGTGTCGGGGGGACTACTATTTTTATCAGCTATCATATGTCGAGAGCGTGATCTGATAGAACCGATAGGACGGGGACAGAGCCGTAGCCAGGGGGCTGGTTGGAGGGGGTTAGAAGCAGGTGGAGAGACGGGTAGCCAGACAGATTGATAATCGTGGAGATAGTCAGAGAGTTAGTCGCCGGGGGAATACTCCCTAGATAACAGTGAAAATATTGAAACTCAATCTATCAGACAAAATATTCCATGCAGAGAGAGAGAGAGAGTGGTTCGGCATGTTTGAACAGAGCACCTCTGATTGCTTAGCCACACTGGGAGAGAGAGAGAGAGAGAGAGAAAGAGTGCATGGGAGTAACTATCTTTCTTAAAGCCACTTCTTTAACCTTCTGTTAGTGTATCTTTGGGATACATCTGGTACATTTCTAAGAAAACTCTTACTTTAAGAAAATCTAGAGGGCTTACTCTTACAGATCTCTAGAAGGCAGATAAACCCAATACCAATGATTAATTTCTAGCTACTTTCTTTGAGTTTTCTCGTGCAATTCAGTAATTTAACGACTGTCTCCACCGTTGCACTAATTATTCAATGCTCGGGGCAAGTACATTTTATCTGGCAATAACTTTAGATGGCGGCAATTTCATAGTTTGTTGTTCGTCAATTGCCATTCCCCAACATCTTTAAATACATTTCGAGCTAATTGTTTGAGCAATTTCAGACTTAATGGTCGTCAGGTTTTAGCGCTAGAATCGTTTCAACCATTGCGCAATTCCCAAAGAGCGTCTCTGTCTTTATTTACGAGTAGAGTGAGAGTTTTGTAATAAATTCTAATACATGCGACGTGGCTTTTATTTATAATGATTATTCCTTTTTAATATATTTTACGTATATGTATATATTTTTTGCTCATTTGCCATAATTTAGTATGCAGCAGCATCGTTACATACAGGTTTTTTATTTGGGATTTCGTGGAAAGGTTCCAGACGGGTTTTGTGGTTTTTTATTTTAACAGGAATACGAGAAGTGTCTGAACATTTTGGGGGATTTTGCTTGGAGTTATTTACTAAACTAATCGTATTTGTGCAGACAGTTTAGCACATCTGTAGATACAGTAGTTGGCCCCAAAAATATAGAGATCAATTGTGAAATGGATGAAGCAATAAATGGTTCAAATGATTGGCTAGAAATTTAAATTTTCCACGTATATAATTTAGTTGTAATTTAAACGCTTTGAAATTGTAAATTAAAATGGAAAAATGCTTTTCTGTACTACAAAATATATAGTTTTTTTTATAAACCACTTCCAGTAAGAGGCATTTGTGAGGAGAGCTTTCAGGGTATCTAAAGCTTCGACCCCCAATATAAGAGGGGGTACATACTTATACATATTGTTTACTTTTTCAAAGGGCCTGATTTTCCTTTAAGGTTTTATATGTATCTGATCACTGGTGGAATACGTAATACAAAAATTTATAGAATTTAATAGGAATTGTCGGAATAATAGATAGTTTCTGCATTAAAATAATCCATACAGAAATAAATATGTAAAGAATTAAAAAAAAAAAACATATGAAAATATCTCTTTTTATAAATTTCTAATTGTTTAATGTATTTATTCAGGATTTAATTAAAACAAACAACTTTCAGCCAATAGGTCGATGAGCAACACTTTAAAGCAATAGAAGTATACATATAAAAATAGATACAAAATAAATACCAATAAAGAATAATATTATTTTCCACCATTTAATAAAATGATTGGCCCTTGTTTCCTTTTTTAAGTACATTTAATTACATTTATTTCCACTCAATGTGTCTCCTATTATTATGTATTTTTCAACCAATAAAATAAAATAAATTGGCATTAAAAAATAAAAATTCAAAATGGCTACTAGAAAAAAAAAAAATATATATAGAAAAAAATTAAAAATTCAATGCACACAACACAACAAATTGAGGCCTTTGGCCAGCAGACAATTGAAAAACCTTCATACAAAATTAGCCACGAATTGGTTTGGTTGTGTGCTGCACGATTGCCATTGCTGCTGCCTGCCTTTTGGGCCGCATTTCATTCATATGGGCCAGGCCAGGCCAGGCCGGGCCGGGCCGACATTAGCCCAGCAGAGTCTTCCATGCCTCTTTTTGTCTTCCATTTTGCGCACACAAATCAATTGACAGAGTCACGTAATCAGCGCAATCATGGCTAAAAGCAGTTTGTGGCTTCTTCGTTTTTTTCCGTTTCGTTTTTTTCCGAAGCCGAATCCACACTTAAATCAATCAAAATGTCGCACCCAAAAGGCAGCCTCAAAAACTGGTTGGTTGTTGGGCTGCAGAAAACCCAACCACCCTTATGTTTGACGAGATTCAAAAATGTTTGCTCGAAACGAACAAAAACAAGAAATTAAGGATGGGAATTCTGGGCCGAGGCATTTAATACACTTGCAGTTCGATCATATCATGCACACGACATGTATTTTGTTTTGGATTCGCCTCGGTCCCAGTCTCGAGTTGAACATCAATGGGCCTCTATTATGAATCGAAAACAGCTTGAAATTGGAACATACACAAATGATGGTATTAATTGTCGGACGATGTCTGATATTAGATATCCGATTCCCATTATTCCAATCCAATGAATGCAGAAAAATGAAATAACTGAGGAAAGGGACTATATCTCATTGAAAAACTATAGTAATCAATAAACTATAAATGTTTTCCATCCGTATGGGGTTAAATATTTATCCTACTTCCTTTTCAATGTTCCAAAAATAGGTATACCCTCAATAAGGGTATAATAAACATACACTTTAGTCGCGACCTTGAGCCAAATAATAAACATTTATGTTCAGCCAAGAGTTGGGTTCAATTTTTAACTTTCCCAACGGACTGAGGGTTTCCTAACTAAAGTTTAATGAACAATGAACATAAAATGCAAAAATGAACGGAAAATTATACCACATTTGGAATGGAATGGAATGGAATGGAATAGCTAGAATTACTAGAATTTCTTTTGGAAATAAAAAAATATTTGTTTAACTTAAGTAAATTTCTATAGAATAACTAAGCTGAACAGCGGACAATTTAATGAAAAACCATTGGTGTTGGTACTTTCATGTTTTTTTTGTTTAAAAAATAATCATTTGTGAATTATAAATGGAAATGTTTGAAATAATGAACAAAGTATAGAACAAAAAGCTCCTCAAAATCTTAAGGATTCCCCCATCCTGTTTCGGATTCTCTTTACATTTCTTGTAATGTTTTCCAAGGTAAATAATATCTGTATAGATTTCGTGGACAAAAAGAGAACATTTGTACACCAACACATCATTTGTGTTGGAATGAAATTTACATTAAAATATGATGAATATTTATACTTTAAACGAATGCCTCTCTTCTCTCATCACCGCAAGAAACCTAAACAAATTGCGCCCATAAATTACAGTTTAAGCATGTGCTGTGCAAAAAATAAAAGAGCAATAGACAGTAATTTTCAAGGTTCAGCTTTGCCTTGCTAACCCACAAAAAAATCAGGCAGTAAAAATTAAACAGAACACCCGCAAAAAATAAAATGAAAAAGAACCACAAAAAAAACATCCCACTAAACAAATAATACAATACAAATAAAAAAAACCTCTCACAAACAACGGAAATACTCGGACACGGGCAAACATGTGTGTGTGTGTGTGTTAGCTTTTTTTGTTTATTTAACAAATGTTTTGAAAAAAAAAAAAAAAAATAGCGCGTGAAAACAAATGGGAATACAAAGCATAAACGGGCCTGAGATTTATATATGGGCTTGAAATATTTCAGACATTTCACGGAAGTCTCCATTGAATATCCCTCTAAATGTTTTTCAGTTCCATAATTTTCCACTTGATAGAGACAATCTATCAATCTATCTGCCCGAATCTATCTATTCTATCTGTCAGTGGTCCTAACCGCATTCCAAATCGAAAGAGAAGATGGCCGAAGATTCAGGTTGTCTATTTTTGATGTAATAATTATTATCGAAAAACAAGTCTTCAAAGATTCAAAATATATGAATATCTCATGTATCGTCAAGAGTATTAAATCCATCAGCATTTCTTTCTTGTTGCCCCCCCCCCCTGCAGTAATCATGTTTTTCCCAGTTTTTCCTTTTTCAATTAGAGGCACCATCAAACGGCAATTGCCACATTAAAGCTCGATTAAAATTATAGACAGAAAAAAGCATTCCGCTCCCTTTATAAAAGCGAGAGAGACACAATGTCTTTAACCTTTCCAGCAACAGCAGCAGCAGCAGCGGCGGAAATTGATGTAAAACTCGTCTCAGATTGTTGCTGCTGTTGCCCCTGATGCTGCTGCTGCTGCTGCTGTTGCATCGAGTGGCAATAACATTTTTGTATCACATTGCAAGGCGTTTTCAGGTTCAAGCCACTTTTGTGGTCAACAACATTTCACTACAGCAGCAGCAGCAGCAGCAGCAGCAACAGCAGCAGAAGCAACACTTCCGATGGCTTGTGGCTATGAATGAAATGAGTCCGAGAGACTCCAGGTCTGGAGTGGAGTCTCTGTCTCTGACTCAGTGTTGCCTGTTACCTGTTGCACATCTAAACTTGACTCTGCCACAAATGAGTTCATAACGTTCAAGAAAAAAACAAGAAAAGATAGTGGAGAAAACTTTCATAATTACAAACAAGGCAAACTCCTCCTGTCCTGGTGGCTGCTGGCTGGTGGCTGTTGGCTGTGGCTGGGCTGTGTGGCAGTGTAAATGTGCGAAGACTTGACTTGCAGTCCGCTTCAGTAGCTGATTATTTAATCGAAATGATTATGTTTTGGCTTGGCTTTGCCCATTAAATGTAATCATGCAACAAACTGCAGCAACAAGCAGAGTACCAGACAGTACCCCTTGTCTTCTAGTTGTTGCTGCTGGTGGTTGCTGTTTGCTGGTTGCTGCTGCTCTCTGATTGTTCATAATTAGCCATGGCAGAGCAGAGCAGAGGCAGGAAGTATCACAGTCCACCTATCCATCCATAGACAATGCCAAAAGCCACCAATTTGCGTTGTAAAGTGAAATAAAGCAATCAAATACCCCCCAAAAAAAGAGAGCTAAGAGAAAAATCAAACAATGACAAATTGCTGGGAAATGCTGTGTTTCTTTTTCCATCATTTTCCAACCATAATAATAATGGAGGAGGATGCAGGGCAGGGCACACAATTGTGCGTAATGGAGCAGGCAGTACCCCCAGTACCCAGTACTTTTTCCGCCTCTTCCGCAGTGAAGAAATAGTAGTGAAAACTTTCGACTCAAAACAGTGGATAGTATCTCTGTGGCAGTGGCATAAATATGAATCACATTCGCTTCGAAGAGTAAGTGAAAGAAAGAAAGAAATGAAATTAAAGCAGATTAGACTCCTATTAGATGATATCCTAAGCCTTATCTGTGAACCTTATCAGTAGGGGAGGCTTCAGCAAATGCGTAATAGGGGAATCTTATCCAGCAAATGTACAGTACCCCATCTTATCGGCATTGTACATATGTATAGTCCCCTAGTTATACAAAACTATGGCTTTATGGCAAACTTTTATTTTTAGAGGAATACATCTTTTAGTGAAGTGCATTCCAGATATGCTTTCGACCTATAAGACCTTGTTTCACTAAGCAAAGTCGTGGAATGGTTCTGTGTACAAATTTCCCATAAGAGAACGGCTTCATTATCTCTAAAAGTAGAATTCCCACTTTTAATCCACTAAGGAACATTCGCGCACATTCATCGAATTATTTGAATGGCATTCGCTGTACTAATTTCCCATAAGTGAACGGCCACACGAACAGAGCGCAAGTAATTCGATTCAACTAGTGGATGTAGACGCACACACGTACAGTGCCGCACTTAAAGTACTTGCACAGCAATAACTTTTCAGTTTACATTTAGGCGAATAAAAGTATTGGTACACCTGTTACGATTTTTTGGCGGAATCACGCGGCAGTCACCCGTGAACGTGGGAATCGCCATCCCAGTGGAACGCGTATGTGAATGGAAGCCCCTATTTTGTTAGAAGTTCTTTTCGTTTACTAAAACTTCCCAAATGACAGTAGTTTCTTTGGCTTCAAAACCCCTATTTTCCGCGGAATATGTTCAAAGAACAATATGTACTTTCCCGCATTTGCAATCTTTAAGAATGCTTTCTGGAGACTCCTCGTATTCGACTGACTTTGCATGCAGTGCGGGAGATAATTCGATGGAATGGTATCCTACAATTCTATTGCTTTCCCAACTTTCCTTTATGTACAGATGTTCTATTTTTTGGTATTTTTTGGAAGAGTAAACTAATTTCCTTTGTACTTTCCGCTGATTCCACACTATAATTTTGCGAAAAACCCAATTATTTGAGAGTGCTTAATTTTCAAATATTAGACTTCTTATCGCATTTCTGGGGGCTTATCTCCCACATAATCCCACCCAACACGCACATACGCTTTGATAACAATTAAACCGCCAGATCATCGAGTGTTATCTGAGCACTCCAGCACTCGAAAAGATCTAAAATAGACCCTTAATATATAGCTAATGAAGGGGCTTTACCTTTGGCAAATATTATGAGAACAATCATCTTCAAAAGCGTGTCATAATTGGCGTGATCTATCGTAGAGAGAGAGATGTAACCCATATCGTAGTGTACGCTAGACAATGCAAATATTTTCGAGAAAACCATCGCCATTTATCGCGACAATTTTACGAACAGCTGCCAGCTGTGGGGCTGCTGCGAGCGATAGAAAGCCGAATTACTAATCCAACTAGCCCTACGGCTTGCCTTCTACCAAGAAATGCAGTTATAAACGCCGTGACACGCTTCTGGGGGGAATTATATATATTTATCGGCTTAAAGTGGAATTTCAGTTTCAGTTCATCAACAAATCAATTAATTAAACGACGCACGCAAGGCATTTACCAAATCATACACTTAATAAGGTCAAATTGGCAATTTAACAGCAAAAACAAAAGCCAAAAGCCAAAAGCAAACAGCAACAACAAGCGAAAAGTGCCTCCAAAACAAAACAAAACCAAACAAAACCAAAAATTTCAAAACGAGTTAAGTTTTAATCTTGCGAGTGTACATATGTATATATGTATCTTTTATACGGCTTTATGCTAATTTCGGGAGGAGACAAAAAAGACGTTGCCTCAGCGAAAGATATTCCGAAACGAGTTAAATAACAAATTGATAAATATTAATAAGGCCCGAAGAGTGTGTGTATCGGCATCTGTTTGTGATTGTGCGATTGGTGCGTGCATTGCATTTACGTATCTGGCAGATACACTACCACCAAATGTCATCCAGGTTACAGTTAAGGCCTTCTTCTTGCGGCTTTTATGCAAGGCACGGAATGTGTCTGCCAGATACAAATTACACTGCAGCTGTTAAGGCAAAAAGCACGTGTGTGCGCTTGCAACTACGAGATACAATCGTTCGTATGCATCTGATGGATTGCCGCAATCTAATATTTATTAAGTCTCCGTGTGACTGATGCCTTGACATTAGCCCCAGAGCCCCATGAATCAGCTAGAATCAGCTGGCATCAGCTCTGCTCTTCTCCTCCGATGGGGAATCTCTGTATCTGATGTATCTGTATCTGATGACTCAATTTGGGTCACCAGATAGTGTTGAGATATTTCTGTGTGCTTCTGTATTGTTTGTGTTTTACAAGATGAGAGCGATCTGTGATGTCGCCTGTCGGTTGTAATGTGTAATGGAGAGGGATCGACGATAAAGTTGAAGGATCGTGTTAAACTCGCCTGAGATACCCTTTACTTTTAAGAGAGTGTATTATAGGGGAGTATTACGCCGATAGAAGATCTCGTTTGATTCAAAATCTATATCTTTTCTAAAGATATAGTTCTCAAATGTCATACAATTATATATTAAAAATGTATCTACCTATCTACCAAAAATCCTTACGATTGAGTGTTTCTTTTAGTTAGTTTTCGTCTTTTCAACTTTGGATGTACCATAACTTATCATTGCCTGAAAAATACATCAGAATATAAGGTATCCCAACAATTTTAATAACAATTACAGCTCTCTTTATTTTTGTATGATTCACCTGCAATTTTAATCAGTTCTCATAGTAAGTATTTCATCAAAACAGATGAGTAATTGTAACTTTTCCTTCTGATAAGACATGGCTTAAATAATTATAAATTCCTGAATGCATTCCACTTTTTGCTGGAGGGGTTTGGTTTCCACTCCAATAACTTTTAGCCATTCCAAGCAGCGCTCTCTCTGGGTCTCCCAACTGCAACTTCCATTCCGACCGATCGATCCGATCCGATCCGAACCGATCCGCCCAGAAGGCAGTCATAGCCAGGCATTCATTCACAATTACCAGGTAACCTCAATGTCGCCCCGGCGTGGCGTGGCGTGTCTCTGTCTCCTCCGGTTCATGTCACTCTCCTCCTCGGAGCAGCAGCAGCGGCAACCTTGTAACGCTTGAAGTCCATTAAAGGCATTGGGCTATATATTCATGTGGACTGTACATATGCATACATATATACCGCTTATTGGATAAGTATATGCCGATCACCGACCGATCACCGATCACCGATTGTCGAATGCCGTTTTCGTGTTCGTGTTCGTAAGGCGACACATAAACCATAATTAAAATTGAAAAACTGTTGGCCCCAAAATCCAAGTCGAAGTCGGAGTCGGAGTCGCCAAAAACAAAAACCAGAAAACCAAAAAAATACACCAACAAAATATTGCGCACCTGTTTGGAGTTGGAGAGAGAAGGCAGATACTACTCCCCGTCCCGCCATAGCCATAGCCACTGGAGTGGAGTGGAGTGTTGGCCAGTTTTTCATGAAACAATTACGAGTACGAATGCGAATGCGAATGCGAATGCGAATGCGAGTACGAAAAAGCCAAGCTGAAATGAACGCCAAGTTGGCCAAGCAGTTGGGAGACGGTTGGGGGCTACGGCTACTCGGCGGCATATTGCAACGTTTTGGGGCTGCACAGTGGCAGTGGCTTTTTGGAGTGGATAGATATAGTTTGGAAAGAAAACCCGACATCAATTTGAATGGAAATCATTGTTCAATCTGTGCGCAAGGATTCAGGACATTCGAAAGCCTACGCGGAAACGAATTTTTCTTGAATAAAAGTTGGGTTTAATCCTAGAATGTGTTAGAATGTTAGATGCCGAAAGCTTGAAAGTATTCCCGATTTAGATCCCATTCTACTTGATAACTGGCCTACGAATGGATTGGCCTCTCCTTGTCACCCCACAATCACAGCCCCCACAACGCCCGCTCCTACTCCTCCTCCTTCACTCGCTGGAGCTCTGCTTCCTCCCCATCGTAATCCCCAATCTCCAGTCCCCCATTCCATCCTTTTGCCTTCACATCACTCTGTTGATCGCTTCGATTGCGGCTCGATCGGTCGACTTTTTTTTGCTTTTTAGCTTTGGCGTAAAATTGCAGAGCGATCTTGTTGTTGTTGCTTGTATGTGCACCATTAAGGCAACAACAGCTACAAACAGCTACAACACAAGCAGGCAAACCAGACCAACAAACATACGTGCCACACATCCACATACACACGATATGGTATGTACATATACATATATCCATCGAGAAACCTGTAGAATTTACAATTACAACAACATCCCAGCAACTGGTAAAACAGCGCGTATCTGCGTCAATGCTTTTTACGAGAGTTATACCCTTTTCATAAAGGGGTATAGCCGTTCTGTGGAGAAGAAGGCAATGCCATCTTCCTTGGGAAGAAGCTTCTACTAGTAATAGCAACCTTATAAATTGATTGTACCCTTCTATAGCTCCAACTTTCCCAAATCTAGAGTTGGTTACTTCTTACCAAATGGCTGCTATTATCAATATTACTATTATTTAGCATCGAGCATATATTGTTTGATCGCTTGTACCGGCCAGTAGGATTGTGCAGAAGATCCCCGTATGTTTAGACCTTTGGTTAGGTCTTTGGTTGACCCTCTATCTTCTTCTGTAGACTGCAGAGCATTCACATAGACTATGGGAATATGTGTATAATCCAACCACAATGCTACTTTTCAAGATGATTAGTGTACAGTATATTCCTTCATATTCCTGGCCAGATCTGAACAAACAAACAAAATCAGCTTTCGGGCAAGAGTATCCATAGTTTCGCTTCAAAAGCCAAAGCCATTCAGATCTTGTTTTTGTTTTTCTGTTAACTTGGCTTACTTGGGGCGCATTTGCAATTGAAGCGTGGCTCAAAGTGAGCGAACACACACACACCCAGATACACACAGATACATATACACACACACACCCCTCCCTATGCCTCTCCCGCCCTCCCATCTAACCCACTTGATCTGGCCATCTCGCATCCACTAACGTCTCTCTCTCTCTCTCTCTCTGTCTGTCTCTAAAGGCAAATGCGGTTTGGGTTTTGAACGTGTTTTTTATATAACGTTGTTTTTCTTTCCATGTGCATAGTTTTGTTGTTGTGTTTTTGTGGATTTGTGCATATTTTTGGTGGGAATATTTGGCATTTTGTTTTTCATGAAATTGGAATTTTGTCTTGTCTTTGGGAGTGGAGGGAGGGCAGGAGATACAATAACTAGACGCGAGATAGAGGTCTGGTCTCTGAATCTGAATAATGCACTCCAGAGGGAGAGCGGGAGCGTGAGTCATTCATTCGTTGTAATATTGGGAAATGTGCCGGAATAGGGGGAAACCATTTCAAAGATTTTCCCGCTCCAATCTCTAACCAATTCAATAGACAAATCATTTAATTTAGTCTCTCTCTCCAGACAGATAAATCATAATTTTCGTATCTGTATTATCTCATTCAATTTAGTCTCTTTCTCGACATCAGTCGCCACTCCACTCCACAGCACAACTCCACTCCACAATCCACTCTGATCCAATCCACACTCAATGACTCTGATGACTCCATTGGGTCTTGTGCAATTTACTGATTATCTCATAATCATCTTCTCGTGTGCCTCAATTTGTTGTTTAATGATGCTCGTGGAAAATTAACCATGGATTATATAAATAGTAACATAAGATAAAACAAAAGCAAAAGCAAACAAGCCACCAACAACCTGAGCAACAAATTTGATTTTATTAACTTGAGGCTGCATTTCAATTTTGGCATTTACAACATTTTTTGTATTTTTGTTTTTTTTGCCTTTGCTTTGGTTGTTGATTTATGCCGCTTTTTGGAGTGCCGTGTGCCTGTGCCTGTGCCTGTGCCCTGGCGCATTCAGTGAAAGTTGACGTTGAGGTTCAAAACAATGTTTTGCTTAAAGGTTGTGTCAATGAACTGGGCCTCCACCGAATATGGTTGGTTGGTCAATTAGTAGTTCAGGGATTAAGGTAATCTTTCAGTCTTTGGCCTTATCTTAATCGGCCATAGTACAAGTACCTTATGGACTGGCCCACGTGAGCCAAAGTCAAGATGTTCTATATTTAAACGGTGAGCCGCAATAGGCGGCACTAGGAAAATGGGACAACAAAAACTACAGTCTAGACACTTAAGAAATAGAGTTTTTATTGGTAATAGCCTTATCATTTTCTTTTCTTGTGGACTTGCGTTGACCAAACTCTGGGGAATCGACCCCCTCCAAAAATGGTCTGGTTTCTGCAGGAATTGCGTTTATTTATTGGCTATAGCCTTATCATTATGGACTGCCTCACGTGCCCCAAATATATTTAAAGCACAATAGACTGCAATTGATATTGGGGGGAAATGTGTGTAAATTTATTACCCACCTGACTAGGCTGTTGTTGTTCTGCTCGCGATAAGAAAGGGCCTTAAAAAAGGCCACGCGAAAGAGTTTCGACAATTATTCCGGTCACTTTCGATTCGATCGGAGCGATAAGGCTGTACCTGTATCCACTGTATCACACGCGAAAACAAAGAATAACACAATTACTATATGGAATTCCTTGGGGGCCAAAGCCTAAATCGATGGATTTCCTTTTTCTTCGTCGGGTTTTATTGTTATCGTATTGCCTTGCTCTTTTAAGGGGGGCGGCGACGTTTTCTTGGGCTGCTTCTTGATGGCTTGGCTGTATTCGTATTAACCGGTTTTTGGGCTTATGTTTATGCTGTTGCTGTTGCTGTTGCCATCGCTTTTGTTGTTTCTTTTACGCAGACGCGAGTCGAGTCGAGTTTGTGGGGAAAACTTTTGGAAAAATGTTGCAATGTTTCATCCAGCAAATTGTTAAAAGATTCAAATTTAAACGAAAATCCTAAGCGCACAATTTAACATAACAAAAAACCATTCCCGAACAAAACACACCACACGCAAGCGCAGTAGCAGGAAGATTCGTACAAGCACAGGAATGCAGGCAAACAGGTGTTGGCTTTTCGGACGCGCCTGCCTTTTTGTGGCGTTTGCCTTCGCTTCTTTATACTTTTCCTGCTTAGTTTTCTTTGGCTTGTAACAGCACTTTGCACGCGGCCTTTATTTCAATTTAATTGAGCGTGTTGTTTGTAATTAAACACCTGTTGCGCGTCGAGAAAAAGACAACGCGCCGCGACACAACCTTTTCGTTTGAAAATTTCGATTGTTTTGTTTGTTTACTCCATGCTAGGGATGTTAAATATATTCGATATATCTATCGATCTATTTTTTGGGCTGGCGAATATATTAATTTGAAAATTTTTGCAGAATATATCATCAACGGAACTACTTTTCTGAGTGTTTGGCGAAAATGTACATTATTTTTCAGTTGTTCACGTCACAAATATACCCGCGACGTTAGATTTTTCTTATGCACGGGTATATCGGTATTTTTGTGCGATAAGCGGCAGGCACTTGACCGCATGGTATAACGATATTAGGTATGTTTATGTCCTTTGGTATTTCTGCTTAAGCAGCAATACAGCCGCACTTGATCGCTGTATGACCAGGGTGACCATTTTCGGTATATTATATACTTTTCTGTACGTTTTGACGTCTAAGTTGAGGTGAAGGTATATTTACGGTATATCGGTATGGTATTATTTTCCACGGCTTAACGGGGGTTTAGTGGGTTCGCAGTTTTCATCGGTATATTTACGTTATATTTTGAAAATGAGACGGAATACAAAATCCAATAGAAGCAAGTATTTAAAATAAGCCAGTCAAGTATAAAATGTATTCATTAATTGGATAAAATTATGTTGTCTGGGCTGAGGGTTCTATCTAGCTAGTTATAATCGAGGAACATGGATTCCAATCCTTGACGGAGAACGATTAACCCATTGTAGACCAAGGGGGTATTTTAATACTCCACCGAAAATAATGAAAATCGAATCATTTTAGCGCAGTGTAGGTAAAAGATATCGCAGTTTTTTTTTAAGTTCAGAGGAAAGATGGCATAGATTTACAAGAAGAATTTACAATTAGTAATATTTTCCGCCATTTGCCTCAAGTCGTTGAATTGTTTAAATAGAGGAGGCTTAAGTGGGCTAAGACAAATTCGTTTTGAGTCGTCGTTATCTTTCTATTTTTGTTTTTCGTTTTTGTTTCACAACTGGTGAAATATGTCGGACCTGGACACAATCTCCAACAAGGAGCTGCTGGCCAAGTGCAAGGAACATGGCCTG
Source organism: Drosophila lowei (assembly GCA_008121275.1). Lineage (NCBI taxonomy): Eukaryota > Metazoa > Arthropoda > Insecta > Diptera > Drosophilidae > Drosophila > Drosophila lowei. Next base: position 7,514,350 of record CM017777.1, read on the forward strand.
CCCTGCATCCCGGTGACCGATAGCACTCGCGATGTCATCATTCGTCGTTTGCGCGCAACCATTTCGGGCTCGCCCTTGAACAAACGCAAAACTGCTGCTTCAGCTACAAAGAAGGCGGCTCCTAGGCGTGAAACCATACACGGCAGCAAGGTGACGCCTGCAGCGGAGAACGTGGAACGCACAGCAGGTAAAATTCCAAGTCGCAGTGGCAACAGCAGCGTCAGCAGCAACAAAACAACAACCAGAGCGCTCATTCTGGTCGTCGCACGATTGCCAATGGCCTGGACAGCTCATCCGTCTCGGGGCGCTCTGTAGAGACCACAACTACCGTCTCGGATGTGGGCTCCCAGTCGGAAGACGATGACTTTTATGTGGTGGATTCGCCAGGCAGGTACTCGAATTTGCCGCAAACGCCACCCAATCGCAGGGATGTGTCGTTGACCAAGTCTGGAGTGCTGACCACATCCTACACACGCGAGGTGGAGCAGCCGCTTTATGAACGTCAGGAGGAGGACATACCCAAAAGCCACAACTATCAGCGTGCGCCTCTGAACACGCTGCCCAGCTACGTGCCGCGCCTCGATCAACCCTACAGACGCCCCATGTACCTGGATCTGACGGCTCTCTCTAAAACAGAGAAGGTACAGACACAGCTGAACTCCACCAGCTATCAGGAGGATGCTGGCCCACGGAATACATTCAGCGGCTCGGCCAAGCCTTTTGGCGAAGTGGCTGCAACTCAACCACGTCAGCGCCAGAGCGGGTTAAATACTGGCTTTAGACAGCCACTCCAACCGAGAACCCCCATGAACACGCTCTATCCGACACTGAACCAGTTCTACGATCAACCGGACAACAACGCTCATCCCATGGAAACCGACAGCGAATCGGAGGCGGAGGAGGAGCCACAGCTACGAAGCAGCCACCTGTCGCATACACGCTCATCGCCACTAGCACGCCCAACACTGTCAGCCAGGCAGAAGCATGGACAGGTGTCGCACATGGCACAGTTCCGTGAGCTATTCCGCTCTCTGGACCGTCAGTATCATCTCAAGTTTTATTTCCTCCTGTGTGTGGCTGTGATGGTGGCCACTATGCTGTATAAAGTCCTAACGCCCGCTGTTTGAGGTGTATCGTGTACATTTCAGACTAATATAATAATAATTATAAAAAGACTTGCATTCAAATATTAAAAAAGGAACAGGCTTTCGTTCAAAGAGGAATAAATAATTGTGTGCATTTTGTTTCCTTAAGGAATTCCAGACCAGACTACAGATACAGGATACGGATACAGGCTTGAGTTCAATCGCCAAGTCTTTTATTTCTTGTTTTGCTTATGATTTTCGCTTTATACATAATTAGAAAAATGTACTACATTATAATTATTTGTATTAAATAAACTAATTAAATGTAAAGGTTCAGTGTTTTGCATTTTGTTGTGTGTGTTTCTGCTTTCAGTTTTAAGAGTTTTATCGGACCAAGGGGATAGGGATCTTTATTCTACTATTTACACGCTATTCAAGAGTGGAAAACAAGTTTTGTGTAAAATCGTAAGGATCTGGGACAGGGATCTGCTTGAGGGCGGGCCGGCGATGCAAGGGCATCACAAAGAGACGAATCACTCTCAACAAATGACACAAATGGCTGGCTGCTAAGTGGCGCTGGCGCTGGCTGACTAATTGAAGTGGAACTTGAACTGGAAGGGCGATCCGTGCTGGAAGTGGGCAAACGGATGCTGGCCACCACCGCGCTGGTTCGCCTCAGGGTCCAGGGATCATCGCCGTCGTCGAACTGGCGCCGCTTCGGGATCCGTAAGTACCTCCTTGGCCGCTGCAATATCAATGAACTTCTTTTCGGCCACCTTCTTCTCCTCGTCCCTGAAGTTGTCCGGATGCCATTTCTGGGCCGCCTTGCGGTACGCCTTGACAATCTCTTGCTTGTTGGCCGTGCGCTTCACGCCCAGTATCTTATAGTAGTCCCTGCGCTCGGCCTGCTTCTGCAGCTTCTTGGCCTTCTGTATACCCTCCTTGGCCCGCAGGCTGTTCTCGTCCAGCTCGAGGGCTGCCTGGAACGAGTGTATGGCATCATCATACATTTCGGTGCCGACCAGAGCCTCGGCACGATCACAGTACACTTGGGCGTCCTTCATGATATCCAGCGCTTCCTTGCACTGTGTCAGCGCCTTGCCAAACTCCTCGTCGCCAGTATAGCAATTGCAGAGAATCTTGTGCGCCTCGTAGCGTATCATGGTCTCCTCGGGCTCGTGCTTGAGCACCGCCTCGCCAGCGGCTATGCAGTCGGAGAACTGTTTCTCCTCCTTGGCCTGCTCGGCATTTGTCAGCTGCTTCTCCACCTTTCGCAGCTTCTTGTAGAAGGGAAAACACAGCTTGTGCTCTGGATCGAATTTCAGGCACTCGCGTATCTCCTTCAAGGCATTGGGGGCATGTCCGATCGTGTACAGCAGCTTGGCAATGTTGTAGTGCCCCTCCGTGCTGTCCTGGGTCAGGCGGTTCACCTGCCTGAGGTCCGAAATGGCTGCGATAGCATCGTTTACCTTGATGTAGAGATCGGAGCGTGTCTGCCGGAACGGCACCGACCATGGCGACAGCTCCAGCAGCTGTGTAATCAAATTAATGGCATTGTGATAGTCGCCATGGGCAATATGTTGCTGCACATTATGCCACTGCTCGTTGGCCGGCTCCAGTCGCGAGTACTGTTCAATGACCAGAGCATTGTTGGGCTCCTCCCGGAGCACCACACTAAAGTCCGTCAGCGCCTGCTCGTATTCGCCGCTCTTCATGTGCACTAGACCGCGTTGGGCACGTGCCGCCGTGAAGTCGGGCTTCAGCTCGAGGACGCGACTAAAGTCCTGGATGGCAAAGCGGGTCTTATTTTCCGCGGCTTAACGGGGGGTTTAGTGGGTTCGCAGTTTTCATCGGTATATTTACGTTATATTTTGAAAATGAGACGGAATACAAAATCCAATAGAAGCAAGTATTTAAAATAAGCCAGTCAAGTATAAAATGTATTCATTAATTGGATAAAATTATGTTGTCTGGGCTGAGGGTTCTATCTAGCTAGTTATAATCGAGGAACATGGATTCCAATCCTTGACGGAGAACGATTAACCCATTGTAGACCAAGGGGGTATTTTAATACTCCACCGAAAATAATGAAAATCGAATCATTTTAGCGCAGTGTAGGTAAAAGATATCGCAGTTTTTTTTTAAGTTCAGAGGAAAGATGGCATAGATTTACAAGAAGAATTTACAATTAGTAATATTTTCCGCCATTTGCCTCAAGTCGTTGAATTGTTTAAATAGAGGAGGCTTAAGTGGGCTAAGACAAATTCGTTTTGAGAGAAGTCGTCGTCATCTTTATATTTTTGTTTTTCGTTTTTGTTTCACAACTGGTGAAATATGTCGGACCTGGACACAATCTCCAACAAGGAGCTGCTGGCCAAGTGCAAGGAACATGGCCTGCCCTGCATCCCGGTGACCGATAGCACTCGCGATGTCATCATTCGTCGTTTGCGCGCAACCATTTCGGGCTCGCCCTTGAACAAACGCAAAACTGCTGCTTCAGCTACAAAGAAGGCGGCTCCTAGGCGTGAAACCATACACGGCAGCAAGGTGACGCCTGCAGCGGAGAACGTGGAACGCACAGCAGGTAAAATTCCAAGTCGCAGTGGCAACAGCAGCGTCAGCAGCAACAAAAACAACAACCAGAGCGCTCATTCTGGTCGTCGCACGATTGCCAATGGCCTGGACAGCTCATCCGTCTCGGGGCGCTCTGTAGAGACCACAACTACCGTCTCGGATGTGGGCTCCCAGTCGGAAGACGATGACTTTTATGTGGTGGATTCGCCAGGCAGGTACTCGAATTTGCCGCAAACGCCACCCAATCGCAGGGATGTGTCGTTGACCAAGTCTGGAGTGCTGACCACATCCTACACACGCGAGGTGGAGCAGCCGCTTTATGAACGTCAGGAGGAGGACATACCCAAAAGCCACAACTATCAGCGTGCGCCTCTGAACACGCTGCCCAGCTACGTGCCGCGCCTCGATCAACCCTACAGACGCCCCATGTACCTGGATCTGACGGCTCTCTCTAAAACAGAGAAGGTACAGACACAGCTGAACTCCACCAGCTATCAGGAGGATGCTGGCCCACGGAACACATTCAGCGGCTCGGCCAAGCCTTTTGGCGAAGTGGCTGCAACTCAACCACGTCAGCGCCAGAGCGGGTTAACTACTGGCTTTAGACAGCCACTCCAACCAAGAACCCCCATGAACACGCTCTATCCGACACTGAACCAGTTCTACGATCAACCGGACAACAACGCTCATCCCATGGAAACCGACAGCGAATCGGAGGCGGAGGAGGAGCCACAGCTACGAAGCAGCCACCTGTCGCATACACGCTCATCGCCACTAGCACGCCCAACACTGTCAGCCAGGCAGAAGCATGGACAGGTGTCGCACATGGCACAGTTCCGTGAGCTATTCCGCTCTCTGGACCGTCAGTATCATCTCAAGTTTTATTTCCTCCTGTGTGTGGCTGTGATGGTGGCCACTATGCTGTATGTAGTCCTAACGCCCGCTGTTTGAGGTGTATCGTGAACACTAATATAATAATATTTATAAAAAAACTTGCATTCAAATATTAAAAAAGGAACAGGCTTTCGTTCAAAGAGGAATAAATAATTGTGTGCATTTTGTTTCCTTAAGGAATTCCAGACCAGACTACAGATACAGGATACGGATACAGGCTTGAGTTCAATCGCCAAGTCTTTTATTTCTTGTTTTGCTTATGATTTTCGCTTTATACATAATTAGAAAAATGTACTACATTATAATTATTTGTATTAAATAAACTAATTAAATGTAAAGGTTCAGTGTTTTGCATTTTGTTGTGTGTGTTTCTGCTTTCAGTTTTAAGAGTTTTATCGGACCAAGGGGATAGGGATCTTTATTCTACTATTTACACGCTATTCAAGAGTGGAAAACAAGTTTTGTGTAAAATCGTAAGGATCTGGGACAGGGATCTGCTTGAGGGCGGGGCCGGCGATGCAAGGGCATCACAAAGAGACGAATCACTCTCAACAAATGACACAAATGGCTGGCTGCTAAGTGGCGCTGGCGCTGGCTGACTAATTGAAGTGGAACTTGAACTGGAAGGGCGATCCGTGCTGGAAGTGGGCAAACGGATGCTGGCCACCACCGCGCTGGTTCGCCTCAGGGTCCAGGGGATCATCGCCGTCGTCGAACTGGCGCCGCTTCTCGGGATCCGTAAGTACCTCCTTGGCCGCTGCAATATCAATGAACTTCTTTTCGGCCACCTTCTTCTCCTCGTCCCTGAAGTTGTCCGGATGCCATTTCTGGGCCGCCTTGCGGTACGCCTTGACAATCTCTTGCTTGTTGGCCGTGCGCTTCACGCCCAGTATCTTATAGTAGTCCCTGCGCTCGGCCTGCTTCTGCAGCTTCTTGGCCTTCTGTATACCCTCCTTGGCCCGCAGGCTGTTCTCGTCCAGCTCGAGGGCTGCCTGGAACGAGTGTATGGCATCATCATACATTTCGGTGCCGACCAGAGCCTCGGCACGATCACAGTACACTTGGGCGTCCTTCATGATATCCAGCGCTTCCTTGCACTGTGTCAGCGCCTTGCCAAACTCCTCGTCGCCAGTATAGCAATTGCAGAGAATCTTGTGCGCCTCGTAGCGTATCATGGTCTCCTCGGGCTCGTGCTTGAGCACCGCCTCGCCAGCGGCTATGCAGTCGGAGAACTGTTTCTCCTCCTTGGCCTGCTCGGCATTTGTCAGCTGCTTCTCCACCTTTCGCAGCTTCTTGTAGAAGGGAAAACACAGCTTGTGCTCTGGATCGAATTTCAGGCACTCGCGTATCTCCTTCAAGGCATTGGGGGCATGTCCGATCGTGTACAGCAGCTTGGCAATGTTGTAGTGCCCCTCCGTGCTGTCCTGGGTCAGGCGGTTCACCTGCCTGAGGTCCGAAATGGCTGCGATAGCATCGTTTACCTTGATGTAGAGATCGGAGCGTGTCTGCCGGAACGGCACCGACCATGGCGACAGCTCCAGCAGCTGTGTAATCAAATTAATGGCATTGTGATAGTCGCCATGGGCAATATGTTGCTGCACATTATGCCACTGCTCGTTGGCCGGCTCCAGTCGCGAGTACTGTTCAATGACCAGAGCATTGTTGGGCTCCTCCCGGAGCACCACACTAAAGTCCGTCAGCGCCTGCTCGTATTCGCCGCTCTTCATGTGCACTAGACCGCGTTGGGCACGTGCCGCCGTGAAGTCGGGCTTCAGCTCGAGGACGCGACTAAAGTCCTGGATGGCAAAGCGGGTCTTGCCCAGGGCCAGATAGACGGTGCCCCGCTTGAACAGCGTCAGATAATTGTTGGCATCGCCCTCTGCAAAGATTCTCCAAAATGAATAACACTCGAGACAAAGAGAATCGTAAGCGATTCACCCACCGACAGCCGCATGGTAGTGCGTCAGGGCATCCGACAGCTGTCCGCGGGCCAAGAACTCTTTGCCCAACTCCAGATGGTTGTCGATATCGGCCTGGTTGGGCACTGCCTCGGCGCCTGCATAAAACAATGACGTGGATCACACCCGTTGTTGACAAAACAAACAAACAAATGATACGCACCTTCCAGGAAGAGCTCCAGGAGCAGCAGCACCACACAGGCGGCAAGCCTCTTCTCACCACTGCCTAGCATAAGTAGATCGCTTAAAGGCAAAGCCATAGCTACGTGTACCTTGTCTATCTCTCAGGTGGGTGCGGATGATGTGGGCGTGATTTGAAGTTGCTGTCCGAATCGACACGCACGTCAGATGTGTCTAGCGTGGCAGATGTTGTGGCTAATCTATACCGTTGCACCTGCCCTCCCCTTTCTGACGATTGCCGCTTTGTTGTTGTGCGGCCTTTATAGATTTTGTGTCCGTTTTTGGTCAACTTTTGGAACCGCACGACGCTTTCTCGTGCTCTTTGCTCGCTGGAAACACAGGCGGCTGTGTATATTCTGTTATTTAATCGTTATGCAAATCGCTTTTCGCCTCCATTGGTCATCGTCGCCGCATTATTTTCTGACTAGCGACCGATTTTCTGATGGACTTTTCGCCTATTATTTTCGACTATATAAAACCTAAACACTGACGTGTAGTGCAGTGTGACCGCGGACTCATCGAAATATACCAAAATATACCGTCCAATTTTAAAAATATACCGTAAATATACTAGCAAGCTCAAGTTCTATTATACATATGTATTCCTCAATTTTGATATTCCGTCGAATATTATTGGCTAGATAGAACATTTAGCCATGCCCTCCCAATTTTATCCAATTAATAAAACAATTTTCTACTTTACAGGCTTAATTTAAAAACTTGCTTTTATTGAATTTTGCGTAAAAAAAGGTCACAGCGAAATAGGTCAAACAAAAAAAGGCTTTAGCGAAAATGGGCAAACAAAAAAAACGAAAAGGATAGTCGTTCATATTGCTCAATTTTGATATTCCGTCGAATATTACTAGCTAGAAAGAACGCCCAGCTATGCCCACATAATTTTATACAATTAATGAATATATTTCCACTTGACTGGTTGATTTTAAACTCTTGCTTTTGTTGGATTTATAAAATATAGATTAAACAAACAAAAATGTTCACTTAATCAGTGTTTTTACACGGCAACTACACCTATGCTACATGTAATTACGAATTACTTATCAAAGAACAAAAGGAAAGCCCAAGAAATATTGTTTTTCGGGCTTTACCGAGTTTTCAAAGTCAAAATTTTGGAAAAAATACCGCCAAAAATGATCAGTTTTGATTTTGAAAGCTTAATATTTTCCAGATGGAAAGCTGAAGCTACAAAGTTTTTGGGCCCGATGTACGTGTAGCATTTATCAGCTTTTCAGAAATGCAAAGTTCATGAATATTTCATTAAAAGTTCTTAAAGCCCCAAAAATCGGTTTGGTTCGAAGCGTAAAGCAAATCTTGAAGAATTCAGTATTCAAAATTAAAAATTTTACAAATTACAATTGATAAGCTTCTTCCGTTTTTGGTTTCTGTTTGCTTGGCATAATATATGTATGTGTATGAAACAAATGTTTTAGGCTTGATTTATAAAATAAGCAATAAATTGGATATCTATATGTATAAGCAATTTTAACGAGTATATATTCATATGGGAAATATCTTTGGTTACTCCTCATCACTCCTTCAATGCTCTCAGATCTGGATAGAGGGCTCCGGCGTTAATATAATGAGATTCCGGTTTACGCAAATCGCGTTTATAATCGCTAACAACGGCCTCGCCGGTTCGCTTGGCGAGTTTCTTAGCTATGCCCTTGGGGGATATATAATTCACATTCTGGCTGATGACGAAGGCATTGCCCACCGTATCGAAGGTGCCGCTGGCCAAATTCCCAGCCGATGGTCCATATCTGTAAGGGAAAATGATCTGTGAAAATGGTTCTAGTGAGCATAAACGCTTGATCTCACTTGTGCTCTATAATCTTGACCGAGTTCTCGCTCAGGCTGTTGCCCAGGATCTTGGCCGATGTTTCAAGTCCATCGAAGACAGTGCTGAAGCCCTCGACAGCTCCCGCTGCTATTGTTAGGGCCCCGTCCATGGTGCTGTTCGCTTCGGTGGTGTCGTAGCCAAAGCCCTTCTGCAGCAGCTTCGAGCCCTGCTCCTGGATGTGCGGCGCCAGGTAGCGACCAACGGCCATCGAGGCGGTGCCCACCTTTCCGGCTAACCAACCGGTCATTCCAACCGCCGCGTGGGTTACCTTCTGCGCCACCTCCACTGCGGCAGAAATTTAATGAAATTCTCGAAAGATTAATTCAGCTGAAGACTCACCTGACGACTGTACGGAGGACGGCACCTGAGTGGGGGCCTCCGTCGAGGCTGGCGACATCTTGGAGATGAGGTACGGCGTAGTTCGCATCATCAGGCCGCCTGTCTTCTCCGCTCCCTTGACCAGATTGCGAGCTATGAAATCGGCCGCGCACACAATGTGCTTGGACACCTGCTCCGAGCTGGTGCCCGGACCGGAGCCAGCACGTTGGGTGCTCGGCGATTTCAGCTGCTCCACAGTGCCCGCCAGCACAGCCTCAAGGAGGTCAAGGAAGAACTGCTGCAGATCCTGCATCTGCTCCTCCTCCGTCTCCCCGGCCGTGGAGCTCAGCGGATGCTGTGTCTTCACTAGCATGATGCCGAAGGCGTTGCCCGGCTCCTGACACTCCATATCGGGGAAAATGAAGGCTCCGTATTCCGTGCGATAACAATTGGTGATCAAGGGCACCAGCGGGTACAGCCAGATCATGCCAGTATCCGTGGGAGTCTCTGGCTCCGTCATCGAGCACTGGATAAAGGTGCTTCCGCTGAGATATTTCCACTTGCCGGCCACGGTGCACATCACCAGAGACATGGTGGTGCTTCCTGTAATGGTGGTTACCACACCGCTGGATTCGATGCGATAGAGCTTGATCTGAGCCTGGAAGAGCTCGTCCAGCTGAGCATTAGCCTCGTGGTTGGCCAAGAGCTCTCGCAAACCGGCAGCCATCTCCCTGTAAGTTCTGGGAGTGCCGCTGGCATTGGGTATGTCGTAAAAGGTCGATGGATTTTCGGCCACCAAGGGTCGCTGACGGCTGGTACTCTGTCCATCTGCTTCGGTGCGCTCCCTCTCCCTTGGCTCCTCTGAACTGTCATCGATGGGGAGGCTCTTGGCTTTTAACACCTTAACGCGATAGCTAACCTCCGTCTTGGCGCTCTTTAACTTCTGTATCAGGGAGCAAGCGTCATTCCATTGCGTCTGCACAGCATCAATCTCATCGGGCAGGCCCACGGGTATGGCAAAAGTTTCTTCAATCATTTCCAGGGCTCGCTCATACGCCGCAATGGTTTGCTGCGAGTCCTCCTGCTCCTCGCGGTCTAGGGCCAGCTCTACTTGCGTCATTGCGGCCTTGTAGGCCGCTTGGATTTGACCATACGCCTCGAGGAAGTCGGTTTCCGTGGATGCCATTACGAAATTTAGTAGCTGATGGAATAAAAATAAAAAAAGTACTTCAATTTTGCATAATTTTAATTCACAGAAAATCAAACTTGTTGGTAGATATCCATCTTTGCTGTTCAGCTACGAAAAACGAACTGAAAAATGTACACTTTTCGCCCAGTTTCCGTTTCCTCGCTGACAAAATGCGTCAGACATCTTCGGTGTTTCTTTTACCGTTTGTGCGCTCTAATATATGTCGAGGCACATTCGTTTTCTGCTCCGACTCGATGAAATCTTCCGCCCCGATATAGAGGCATCCTCTAGTTCCTCCACGATTCGAAGGCCTTTCTTTAGGATCATCTTCGGGGTGGCCTGGCCTGCGGTTCGTGGGTATTTCAAGGGGCAGCTGTTGCCTCTCCTCAAAATTGAATTGTGGCTAACGAAATTGCTTTCGATTTGCTGCATCCACAATCGGATTTATCAAGCCCACTTGTTGCACTCACCCTCTTTTCTTGTCTTCAAGTTTAACTGACTCTGCCAGAACTTTCCCTTTCATTGAGATTCAATCGGATTCGGATGTACTTTGATCAGTAAATCATCGATCTAGAAATAATGTAACGACACGTAGTAGTCTCCAAGATTTTCGTCATGGATTTTACATATTTCGCAATTTTTGTAACACTCACCTGCCATTTTCCGTGCTTGGGCCTTACCTGTATGATAGAAAGCTTCTGGTTGCCGTTTTTATGTGAGAATCAAACTTAAATTAATATTATCATTGCTAAATTCGTTCAAAACGTATTCGAGTTGGTTGTGGAATGTTTGCTTTTTGAGTTTCTGTTTTGCTTAGTCTGTTTTTTCTTGTGCTTCTTATCCAACTGTTTCTTAGGGAGGCCTAGCTACGTTCAGTCACCAACAATAAAATAAGTACATATCTAGAGATGCGTAATTTTGAGCTTATTAAAAACTATATATCCTTTCTTTAAATTTTCAATAGCCAATCAAATTTTTAAACTGCTTTTTGACTCGATCTTTTTTAATAAATTCTGCTTGTTTTAGATGTGTATATTGCAGCTCTTTAGCGTTTTATCGCTGCATAAGCCAGCTGCATTTCTGTCAATTGGTTGTCATCGTGTATGGATAGACCTGATCAATAATTTTAAATGTTTTTTGCCTAAATGAATAATTTGTTAATATGTACACTTTATGCGCTCTTGTAGTTACAAATATAGTGTAAGAAAAATCGGCGCCACAATAGACATCCATATATCCACATAATTGGAGATAAGAAACAACTGATGAAATATTAGGAATAAGGAAAAAACATCTATTTTATTTTATAAAATTCAATTATCCATTATTTTGATGTGTTTTTATGGTTAGCTTATTTTTAAGCTTTATTTTTTTTTATTTTTAGCTTATTTTTTTAGTTTTTTTTTTTCAATCTAGCTTATGGTGACTTTAAATCTGGCAGCACTGGTTATCATACCAACGGTACCACTTTCAGCTGATTATGCCCGCAGCGCAACACCAACGGTCACATTACCAGCTGAATTTTGTATTTAAACGCAGCTCCGCCAGGGCCATAATCAGTCCGCCAGCATTTGCGGCTGCAGCCAACAGCTCTAATTCCTCCTCCTTTAACCTCTGCAACGAATCTTCTCGGAGCGTAATTGAACCTCCGCAACCACGCTTCTCGCAGCGTACTTCAACCTCCGCAACGAATCTTCTCGGAGCGTACTTTAACCTCTGCAACCACACATATCGGGGCGTAATTGAACCTTCGCAACCACTCTTCTCGGAGCGTACATCAACCTCCGCAACGAATCTTCTCGGAGCGTAATTGAACCTCCGCAACGACTCTTCTCGGGGCGTACTTTAACCTCCGCAACCACGCTTCTCGCAGCGTACTTCAACCTCCGCAACGAATCTTCTCGGAGCGTACTTTAACCTCTGCAACCACACATATCGGGGCGTAATTGAACCTCCGCAACCACGCTTCTCGGAGCGTACATCAACCTCCGCAACGAATCTTCTCGGAGCGCTGGCTGTGAAGGATTACGTTAGTGAAATTTGATTCAACTAGTCGGTGTATTAGGGTACTCGCGTCGCGTCGGTGTCGCAAGTTGTTTAAACTAAATTATTTAAAACTTAATTCAAACTTCAATGAAATAAACGCTCAGCAGCTGGTCTGGAGCTGTAGTAGCATCTGAAGCGGATCTTAATCTGGAGCCTGAAATTTGCAATTTTTTACAAAATAATTGCATTTTTTTAATATCATTGTACTCCTTAAGAGATAAATTCTCTTGATTATGTTAGTGAAATGTTAATAAAAATTTTAAATTTTGTAAAATTTTATATCGGAATAATTTTTGTTCTAAATTGTAAGCGTTCTAAATATAACCGATGATCCGGTTCTGTTATTCCATACATCGATGGCAACCAAGACCTCCGAGATAAAAAAAAAAAATTGTATTAATAGGTTGCTTAGGGTACTAACGTCTTGCTGCTTCCAAATGAGTAATATAATTAAAAAAAAAAAAAAAAAATCTAATTCGAACTTAAATTAATTGAAAATAAAAAAAACTAATTTAAATATAAATTCATTAACCCCTCGTCTAGTCCTTCGGTGATTGGAAACTCAGGGGTTGGAGCGGCAGCGACTCCGGGACCGACTTCGGCCGACTCGCCCTCATCGTCTGAGCACCCGAGCATTGCGCTGTCAAAAGTAACGCGGAACTCCCTTATTCTCATCATCTTCCGGGTGGAGCGTTCGTCAAAGGTGTCGCGCACCTTCAGGCAGCGCTTCTGCGAGAGAATTCGGCTCTTCTCTCCCCTTACTTATAGCGAGGGCGCGTCGCTGGCATTCGCCGAATTGATCTCCGCTTTCCGCTCTTGGGGTAGGTTCCGCCGAACGAGGCGCTTTCAATTTACAAAGAGAGGAAAAGAGACATTCTGTAGAGGGTTTTTCTTTTTCCTTTCCTTTTTTTTTTTCTTTAATTTTGTGGATTTCTTATTAGAGAGTTGCATTCGGGAGCTACATTTATTTAAATTTGGAAAGTGCTACAACCGATATTACTGTGTGTTACTGTGTGTTACTATACATCTGTGTACATCCTATGAAATTTATATACATCTAAAGTGGAGGCAGACTCTTGAGCCTCCTGCTCGTGCGCCGATCGAATGGTACGGGAGCGACTCCGGGACCGACTCCGGCCGACTCGCCTTCGTCGTCGGAGCACCCGAGCATTGCCCTGTCAAAAGTGACGCGGAACTCCCTTATTGTCATCTTCTTCCGGGTGGATCGTTCTCCCAAGGTCTCGCGCACCTTCAGGCAGCGCTTCTTCGAGAGAACTCGGCTCTTCTCTCCCGTACATATATCCAGGGCGCGTCGCTGGCATTCGCCGAATGCCACGGCATGGCTGCTAGTCGGGCCCTCGTCGTCGTCGTCCTCCACATGGGCGGCATTCTCATCGCTCGGCCGCTCAAGGATTGTCTCAAGATCTGTGGGCGTCCACTTTGAGATGCTCTTGGGCGCCTGGGAATCGGTGGTTGGCGTCTTGCTGGGCTTCTTCGTACTGACCGGGCTGCTGGCGGCTGGTACTGGGACTGGGACTGGCAGCGCTCTGATGTTGCGCTTGCATGCGCGCGGCGGCATTTGGCGCCGAACCACTTTCGCAGTTGCAGCAGATCCTTTATCCTGTACCCCACTCAGCGACTCTCCACTCCCGGCTGAAATGGGATGTCAAAGATGGCAAAGTTACGACTGTCTGATGGCCGCAGAACCGAGTACTTCCTTTACCTTTCTGTCCTGGCATTCTTGCTGTCTCCTGGCTTTTTGCTTTTTGCTCGAAATCCTGAATCCGACTTCTCGCACTTCTCCGTTGAGCAAACGAATCGGCAACTGTCAGCGACACACTTATTTGTGGCAATAGTTTCAGCGCCTGCTTGCCCGACTGACTGAGAAAACAGAGACAGCCCGAGACAGATGTATGGCTCGCTCTCTATCTCTCTTCTCAGTAGGCGTTTTCGAGCAATTCCAGAATTTCAGAAACAAATTCCTTCTTTCGCCGATCTCAAATCCCGAAATCCCGATCTTCTAGCATCTACGATACTATCTAAAAGATACTTAAAAGATCCGAAAGCGTGGAATTCTAAATAAAGATATTCTCCCTTTGATAGCCAGACAACATTACAATCGGATCCTTAGAGTGTCTGAATTGTGTCAGGTTCTGTCTCAGAGTGGGCTTTACTACAATCAGAGACTACCAATAAAACCAAGTGTATATGCCTCGCAGGCGTAGGATTCTGCCTCGTAGGATTCTGGGACCCAGTCGAGCTGAACAGGCAAACCCGACGGAGTAGGCAGCGGGCCGACACTTTACGGGTCACTTTATGGAACATCCTGTAGTATGGTATTGTATAGTCTATCAAAGACTATATATATATTCTGTTTGTTTGTACCCTCAAACATGAGCGTAGAAGAGCTCCAAGAGCTTTCCAAGAGCTCCACGTTCCAGTTAGGGAATACGAATACCTGTGTATCTTTTGTATGTGCGTATGTGCAATCTCTGAAGACGATCGAGTAGGCTAGTGCCTGTTGACTTTGGGGTTGTCATGCCGGACTGGCTGGAAAACCCAACGCGGCATCCAAAGCAGAGCCGAGAAGAGGATAACCTGCCATGTATACAGGAGCTCCGGCTTGTCCCAAACGTATGTTGGTATGGGTATGGGGCCAGGTGATCCCCGACACATCCTTCGTGCCTACAGGTGTACACCAAGTCGCCGTTCCAGGAGTATCCAGGACCAAAGGGTCTGTAAGAGCTGTAGATCGTGTCGTGTAAATCTATCTAGTCGAAATCTATCTCTACGCGCAAAATAACCCAAGTGCTTCGCCATTTCCCTTTCCATGGCTTGTATGAAGTGTATGATGTAAGTCTGGCTATAACTTTTAAAAGAATGAGAACTTAAATCTGTTTTCTTGGCACTGTTGAGAACTGTTGAGACTGTTGGAAGTGAGAGAGTTACGGATAGTTATGGTATTGCAGAGCCTTCGCTATAATTATATAATTGACGGACTATTTCCTGTCTATACTCCATCCAGTTTTGATATTAAATCAGTCATTAATCGAAGCAAATCGATAATCGATTGTCGATATCTATCGATGCGAGCTTGAGGGAACAGAACTCTTAATTTGTTCATCAATTTAGTACGAAATAAAACACTCAAATATAGTGGAACGGGATTAGATTGTAGATCTGTAGATTCCTTCAAAAGTTTGCAGTTTATTCGCAATTTGTTAACTATCGCTTAACTATCGAGAAGTACTCGTGCTTCTAGAACCATTTTTTAAATTGAACGTACAGTGCCGAAACTGAATAGGTTCAACAATTTTCAAAAGTCAAACCGCTATATCTTTTGAATAGGTTCAACAATTTGCATAGATTGATTCATTATTAATAAAGAAAGTTTGTTTTCAGGACACGTTTTTAAAGATCCTAATTAATTTTTAAAAACATTACAAAAAATGCCTTTTATTTGAAAAAATTTTTTTGCATAGATTGATTCATTATTAATATAGCAAGAAAGTTTGTGGTTTCCAGGACACGTTTTTAAAGGCTATTTATTAATTTTTTCAAAAACATTACAAAAAATGCCTATTTATTTCAGGGCACGACGTCGTGTTTTCCGATGAAAGAAAGTTCAACCTGGATGGACCGGACGGCTATAGCTACTATTACCATGACCTACGAAAGGAGGTATGTGTTTTGAGTCGAAACAGCTACGCAGGAGGCATAATGCCACTCCTTGTTCCATGTCATAAGTTCCTTTCCAAAACGAAGTCGTGCAGCCTTACGCGCATCATTGAGAGGTGGTTTTTTTATTATCTTCAATCTCTTCAAATGTTTGGCACTACGAATAATGCGTTTGACAGTTGCCAAACTTGCATTTACACCGCATTCTTCCCTGATTTTGGCTGCTGAACGCTTGGAATTTTAAGCAGTTCTCATGATAAGTCGTCTGTCTGCTGGTATTGTCGCGTGCTGAGACCCTCTTTTCATATTTTTACCATACGTTGCTTCATTACGAATAATGTTGCAAATTACATTTTGGCTTCGTCCGATTCTTTTAGCGATTTCGCGCTGATTTGGGCCAGAATTTATATAACCTTTTATTTGACCTTTTTCAAAGTCGTTTCAAAGATTTCCGCGACCCATTTTACAAAAAAATCAACGTAAATTACTTTGACTGCAATTTGCAAGCAAAAAATGACATCGTTAACCAAGATATAGACGTCAAAATGCAATAATGCACTTGAACCTATTGAGCTAAAATAAATAGGCATTTTTATACCCGATACTAAAAATGAGTTTAGGGGTATATTAGATTTGTGGTGAAAGTGGATGTGTGTAACGTCCAGAAGGAACCGTTTCCGACCCCATAAAGTATATATATTCTTGATCAGCATCAAAAGCCGAGTCGATTGAGCCCTGTCTGTCTGTCCGTCCGTCCGTCCGTCCGCCCGTCCGTCTGTCCGTCCCTATCAGCGCCTAGTGCTCAAAGACTATAAGAGCTAGAGCAACGACATTTTGTATCCAGCCTTCTGTGATATGTCACTGCTACAAGTATATTTCAAAACATCGCCCCGCCCACTTCCGCCCCCACAAAAGACGAAAATCTGTGGCACCCACAATTTTAAAGATACGAGAAAACCAAAAACGCAGAATCGTAGAGAATGACCATATCTTCTAGACTGCAGAATCTGAATCAGATCGTATTATTATTATAGCCAGAATGAAGAAAACAATTTCATTTTTTCCCGCCCTGTCTCTCTCTAACACACACGTATCATAGCCGGCTTTGCCTATTGCTAAATATGAGTTCCTAGATCTCAGAGACTATAAGAGCTATCCAAAATTTTTATCCACATTCCTATGCTAGAGCAACCAAATTTTTTATCCACATTCCTATGATATCGGACCTTGACAGATTTGTTTCAAAATTTCGCCCCACCCCCTTCCGCCCCCGCAAAGGACGAAAATCTGTGGCATCCACAGATCTCAGAGACTATTAGACCTGACTGTAGAGCTCTCACTGTTACAAAACTATTTGTAATTTTTCACTGCAGAACTCACTGTTGATAGCTCACTGCTACAAGAGTGTTTCAAAATTTCGCCCCACCCCCTTCCGCAGCCTTAAACAACGAAAATCTGAGGCAACCACAATTTTGAAGATAGGAGAAAATTAAAAACGCACAATCATAGAGAATGGCCATATCTACCAGATTGCCGAATCTTGCCTAATCCGAATCAGATCGGATTATTGTTATAGCCAAAAGTAACAAATCAATTTGCAGTGGCTACGCAGCGCCCGTCGACACGTTCTGACTGATTTTCTGTCTCTCTCGGACTCTTTGCGTAATGACTATGTATCGGGTATAAATGTAGAGTTGCGGTCGCAGCAGCAACTCACAACGTTCCTCCTCGTTAAGCTTTATTTTTTTGTATTTTTAGCTTATTCAACATCATTTTTTTTTTTCAATCTGGCTTATGGTGACTTAAAATCTGGCAACACTGGTCAACAGACCAACGGTACCACTTTCAGCTGATTGTACCCAGTGTGCCCGCAGCGCAACACCAACGGTCACATTACCAGCTGAATTTTGTATTTAAACGCAGCTCCGCCAGGGCCATAATCAGTCCGCCAGCATTTGCGGCTGCAGCCAACAGCTCTAATTCCTCCTCCTTTAACCTCTGCAACGAATCTTCTCGGAGCGTAATTGAACCTCCGCAACCACGCTTCTCGCAGCGTACTTCAACCTCCGCAACGAATCTTCTCGGAGCGTACTTTAACCTCTGCAACCACACATATCGGGGCGTAATTGAACCTTCGCAACCACTCTTCTCGGAGCGTACATCAACCTCCGCAACGAATCTTCTCGGAGCGTACTTTAACCTCTGCAACCACGCATCTCGGAGCGTAATTGAACCTCCGCAACCACGCTTCTCGGAGCGTACATCAACCTCCGCAACGAATCTTCTCGGAGCGTACTTTAACCTCTGCAACCACACATATCGGGGCGTAATTGAACCTCCGCAACCACGCTTCTCGGAGCGTACATCAACCTCCGCAACGAATCTTCTCGGAGCGCTGGCTGTGAAGGATTACGTTAGTGAAATTTGATTCAACTAGTCGGTGTATTAGGGTACTCGCGTCGCGTCGGTGTCGCAAGTTGCTTAAACTAAATTATTTAAAACTTAATTCAAACTTCAATGAAATAAACCCTCAGCAGCTGGTCTGGAGCTGTAGTAGCATCTGAAGCGGATCTTAATCTGGAGCCTGAAATTTGCAATTTTTTACAAAATAATTGCATTTTTTTAATATCATTGTACTCCTTAAGAGATAAATTCTCTTGATTATGTTAGTGAAATGTTAATAAAAATTTTAAATTTTGTAAAATTTTATATCGGAATAATTTTTGTTCTAAATTGTAAGCGTTCTAAATATAACCGATGATCCGGTTCTGTTATTCCATACATCGATGGCAACCAAGACCTCCGAGATAAAAAAAAAAAATTGTATTAATAGGTTGCTTAGGGTACTAACGTCTTGCTGCTTCCAAATGAGTAATATAATTAAAAAAAATCCTAATTATACCCGATACTCAAAATGAGTATTGGGGTATATTAGATTTGTGGTGAAAATGGATGTGTGTAACGTCCAGAAGGAATCGTTTCCGACCCCATAAAGTATATATTTTCTTGATCAGCATCAATAGCCGAGTCGATTGAGCCATGTCTGTCTGTCCGTCTGTCCGTCCGTCCGTCTGTCCGTCTGTCCGTCCCTATTAGCGCCTAGTGCTCAAAGACTATAAGAGCTAGAGCAACGACATTTTGTATCCAGACTTCTGTGATATGTCACTGCTACAATTGTATTTCAAAACTTCGCCCCGCCCACTTCCGCCCCCACAAAGGACGAAAATCTGTGGCATCCACAATTTTAAAGATACAAGAAAACCTAAAACGCAGAATTGTAGAAAATAACCCTATCTTCTAGACTGCAGAATCTGAATTGGATCGTAGCATTATTATAGCCAGTATGAAGAAAACAATTTCATTTTTTTCGCCCCTGTCTCTCTCTAACACACACGTATCATAGCCGGCTTTGCTTAGCGCAAAACATTAGCGCCTAGATCTCAGAGAGTATAAGAGCTAGAGCAACCAAATTTGGTATCCACACTCCTGAAATATCGGACCGTGACGAGTTTGTTTCAAAATTTCGCCGCGCCCCCTTCCGGCCCCGCAAAGGACGAAAATCTGGAGCATCCACAGATCTCAGAGACTATTAGACCTGACTGTCGAGCTCTCACTGCTACACAACTATTTGTAATTTTTCACTGCAGAACTCACTGCTACAAGTGTAATTCATTTTGCTCATTTTTTCCGCCAAACAAAGGACGAAAATCTATGGCAACCACTATTTTGAAGATAGGAGAAAATTAAAAACGCACAATCATAGAAAATGGCCATATCTACCAGATTGCCGAATCTTGCCGAATCCGAATCAGATCGGATTATTATTATAGCCAAAAGTAACAAATCAATTTGTAGTGGCTACGCAGCGCCCGTCGACTCGTTCTGACTGATTTTCTGTCTCTCTCGCATGCACTCTATGTCGTTAAATGTAGCCATACTGACTATGTATCGGGTATAAGTGTAGAGTTGCGGTCGCAGCAGCAACTCACAACGTTCCCCCTCGTTCGAACTTAAATTAATTGAAAATAAAAAAAAAACCTAATTTAAATATAAATTCATTAACCCCTCGTCTAGTCCTTCGGTGATTGGAAACTCAGGGGTTGGAGCGGCAGCGACTCCGGGACCGACTTCGGCCGACTCGCCCTCATCGTCTGAGCACCCGAGCATTGCGCTGTCAAAAGTAACGCGGAACTCCCTTATTCTCATCATCTTCCGGGTGGAGCGTTCGTCAAAGGTGTCGCGCACCTTCAGGCAGCGCTTCTGCGAGAGAATTCGGCTCTTCTCTCCCTTACTTATAGCGAGGGCGCGTCGCTGGCATTCGCCGAATTGATCTCCGCTTTCCGCTCTTGGGGTAGGTTCCGCCGAACGAGGCGCTTCAATTTACAAAGAGAGGAAAAGAGACATTCTGTAGAGGGTTTTTCTTTTTCCTTTCCTTTTTTCTTTTTCTTTAATTTTGTGGATTTCTTATTAGAGAGTTGCATTCGGGAGCTACATTTATTTAAATTTGGAAAGTGCTACAACCGATATTACTGTGTGTTACTGTGTGTTACTATACATCTGTGTACATCCTATGAAATTTATATACATCTAAAGTGGAGGCAGACTCTTGAGCCTCCTGCTCGTGCGCCGATCGAATGGTACGGGAGCGACTCCGGGACCGACTCCGGCCGACTCGCCTTCGTCGTCGGAGCACCCGAGCATTGCCCTGTCAAAAGTGACGCGGAACTCCCTTATTGTCATCTTCTTCCGGGTGGATCGTTCTCCCAAGGTCTCGCGCACCTTCAGGCAGCGCTTCTTCGAGAGAACTCGGCTCTTCTCTCCCGTACATATATCCAGGGCGCGTCGCTGGCATTCGCCGAATGCCACGGCATGGCTGCTAGTCGGGCCCTCGTCGTCGTCGTCCTCCACATGGGCGGCATTCTCATCGCTGGGCCGCTCAAGGATTGTCTCAAGATCTGTGGGCCTCCACTTTGCGATGCTCTTGGGCGCCTGGGAATCGGTGGTTGGCGTCTTGCTGGGCTTCTTCGTACTGACCGGGCTGCTGGCGGCTGGTACTGGGACAGGCAGCGCTCTGGATGTTGCGCTTGCATGCGCGCGGCGGAATTTGGCGCCGAACCACTTTCGCCGTTGCAGCAGATCCTGTGTCCCCACTCCCGGCTTTAACTTTTTTCTGTGCGGGCATCTCTCGTCTCTCTTTCTGGCTGTCTCCTGGGTAAGCTTTTTTGGTCGAAATCCGACTAATTCTAATTGAAGATCCATACTTTATGGATCGTGCAAAAAGCATCCTTCAGTCGTTAGATGAGCCGATCTTGATCTACGACTTTGAATACAAATACATGGAGAAATAGGGCACAAGTTTCTCGCCACTAATTTACTGCGAAAGTGCTGTGTCAAAGGCAACTGTCCTGGCACAATTAGACAATGTTGCGGTGAAGCCCAGAGTCTCGGACCACCCAATATTGAAGACAGCCATAGTATTTTATGTGAACATGAAAAAATAAGGTAAGAGGAAAAGAAGGTGGGAAGAATCAAGGAACTAAACATTGTTTTATCCCCCCGTAGAATTCAGCAACATGACCCCCTCCACAAGCCACCAACTCCAGAGCCCCCACTCGAACTCCACGCCACTAAAGAGCCCCCCTTAAGTTCCCTATATCAGTGCGAGGGCTTACAAACAAATAAAATACAAATAAAAAATATAACAAACAATAAAATAATATTGAATTGAAAATATATGTTTGATTGGGGAGCATCGGCGCATCAGCTAGGGTCAGCTTTAATTCCTTCTCTATAGCGTGGAGTCTTCATTTTGGAGAGAAAAGTATTCCAGAGGAAACCGTTTTCAGTAAAGTCCATGGATTGGAATACTCGGAATACTTGGAGTACCTTCGATTTGTCTATTAACCCTTTGCCTGGCAATAAAAGTGCCACCATGCATATGACTCGAAAGAAGGCTTTTTTGATGCAATCGCTTAGATCACTGAACACGGCCCGTACAGCCGTTGGGACAATCTCTTTGGCTGCGTTGGCCAGAACCGTGAGTTGGGGTACTAGCCACTCCAGGCCATCAGAATAGGGCGCAAATCCAAGCGTCTCTTCACATGTCGCATGATGCAATTATACAAGGTGGTCTCGTCGGGAGCCGAAGTTCGTTCGTGTTGTCCCTTATCGTCAGTGCGTTTTTGCTTGTTGATGTGAAAGGTTGTGCGCGGACGAATTTTTTTTATAAAGTTTTAACCCTTACGAGCCACCAACAAAAAATGACGTATTGCACTTTTTGCCGAATTCATGTTCCGGGAGTAAAATTTATTCATGTTCCGAAATGTGCAGTTAAGCGGAAGTTGTGGGAGCAAAGCCTCGGGTGCAGCCTTGGCGCTAATTCTAAAATTTGCGATAGTCACTTCAAAGCTTCCCAATGGAAGTCTGCACCTAACAAAGGGCAGACTTATAAAAGGAGAAGATTGATTGATGACGCCGTTCCGGAAATAGAGGAAGAAAGCTTAAAAGAAGGTTTCGTCAATTCAAGCACGCAAACAGAGTAAGTTTACCGTGTGAAAATATATAAATAAATGTACATAATAATGCAACTGCTCTGTAGGGACGAAATGATAAATCATGCAATGTTCAAGGAAAATGAGTGCCTGAGGCAAAAGATTTCTGCTATGGAGGTGGAAATGCATCGCATAAGCCAGCAGCTTGAGGACTCGCGCCAATTAGAAAAGTCTCTTCGAAAAATTTTTACTGATAATCAAATCAAAATATTAAAGAGTGGTGGAAAACGACAAAAATTTAATTCGGATGACTTATCTGCGGCAATTTGCCTTCATACCGCAGGCGCTCGAGCGTACAACCATCTTTATAAGAAAGGATTTCCTTTACCTAGTCGTGCCACGTTATACAGATGGTTATCTGAAGTAGACATAAAGACTGGCACACTGGATGTGGTCATTGACCTTATGGAAAATGAGGAAATGGTTGAGGCCGACAAGCTTTGCGTCTTGGCTTTCGACGAAATGAAGGTTACTGCTGCTTTCGAGTACGACAGCTCAGCCGACGTGGTATACGAGCCAACCAATTATGTGCAACTGGCTATTGTTCGTGGATTAAAAAAATCGTGGAAGCAACCAGTTTTTTTCGACTACAACACCCGAATGGACGCGGATACTCTGTATACCATTATAAAAAAACTACACCAAAGAGGATATCCTGTAGTGGCAATTGTCTCTGATTTGGGTCCTGGAAACCAAAGACTATGGAAAGAGCTTGGTATATCAGAAAGTAAAGTGTGTTACAAGAAATATAAAAAAAAAAAGTGGTTTTAATTTCATTTTTTGGTTTTAGCAAAAACCTGGTTTAGCCACCCATCGGACGAGGAACTAAAAATTTTTGTTTTTTCGGATACACCACATCTGATAAAGTTGGTCCGTAACCACTATGTGGATTCCGGATTAGTCATTAACGGGAAAAAATTGACTAAGACGACAATCCAACAGACAATCAGTCACTGTGCTAAGTCAGATGTGTCAATATTGTTTAAGATTACCGACAATCACATCAATGTTCGATCGCTTGCTAAACAAAAGGTAAAATTGGCAACGCAGTTGTTTTCGAATACAACCGCCAGCTCTATCAGACGCTGCTATTCGTTGGGGTATGATGTCGAGAATGCATGCGAAACTGCGGATCTCTTTAAAATTCTTAATGATTGGTTCGACGTTTTTAATTCAAAACTGTCCACGTCAAGTTCCATTGAATCAACTCAGGCTTATGGAAAACAACTTGAATTCCAACAAGACATTTTGAAAAAAATTTCAGAGATAATGCGCGTTGAGATATGTGGCAAGTCCCATAGGCTCCCTTTCCAAAAAGGTATACTTGTAAATAACGCATCCCTTAATGGACTATACAGCTATATCCATGAAAAATATAAAATGGAATATATATTAACAAGTCGTCTTAACCAAGACATTGTGGAAAATTTTTTTGGTGCCATGCGATCGAGGGGTGGACAGTTTGACCATCCGACGCCACTTCAATTTAAGTATAGATTAAGAAAATATATAACAGGTATGACAAAATTCAAACAATCAACAAATAATTCATTTTAATAATAATAATTGTCAAATGTTTAGCTTTATGTTTCAGAAAAGTTTTGATCGTGATTGTTGGTAGTTATGTTCTGTGTTCTGTGCTTTATGTTTTTCTTTAATTATTATCATTTATTAATAATCCTTATTTTTTATTCAGCCAAGAATACAGAAATGCTTTTAAATAATGGAAATGTTGAAAATGACAATTCAGATAGTTGGTTAAACTTAGATATGAATTCTCAAAGTACGGAAAATAAAGAAAATGAGCCTGAAAATTTTGAATTCGAAATCGCCAACAACATACCTACAGATAACCAGATGGATGAGTTGACGGGGGATGCCATCGAATACCTCGCAGGTTATGTTATTAAAAAGTTGGGACTTTCTAATGAGTTTTCAAAAAGTTCGACATTCACCTACGTGGATGAGGTTTCGCATGGCGGACTAATAAAACCGTCGGAAGAATTTAAACATAAAATCAAAGAATTAGAATTAATATTTATACATTACGTAAAAGAACATTTTAATTTAACCACAAATGTCAAGGCAAAATTATTAATGGCTGCACAATATGTAAATATTGACATAGTAGTTAAATCATTTTATTTTAAAATTAGAATTTATTTTAGAATTAAGAACCTTAACAAAAAAATATGCATGCAAAGTCAGAAGCAACGTTTGCTTGCAAATTCAAAATTGTTAAAAATAAAACTATAAAAAAAACTTCACCTCTTTGTATTATAGTAGGAAATTTTAAACCCCACGGGCCTGTTAAGGGTTAATCAACATCAACATATGCCGTCTCACTCACACTCACTATACTATGTGCCTTTCACTCGCACTTATTGCTAGCATACGTTAAGGGACTGACTTTTGCCGACGAGACCACCTTGTATAATTGCATCATGACATGTCGTAAGCGACTCGAGAAAATTGGAGCCCTGTAACTAGGCCCATATGCTCTCACGGTACAGCTTAGGGGCTACTTATGAGAATTGCATAGAACGGCGCTAAAACGTCGCTAAAACGTCGCTGCCACATGCCAACGAATGAATTGTTGTAGAAAGCTTTGTATATATACAACATATATACTCGTAAATATGTGGCGTTTGGCAGAAATTACATTTGCAGACAACTAGAGCCCTAAACAAATAAGTAAACAGCCCGAAACTATAGCCAAATTCCTTGGCTCCTTTTCCATTCACAAGCATGTGATATTATTACTACCTGTCGATGGTCCCGCGGAGTTGCCTTTAACAGCACCAATTAAATCCGCGCTAGCAGTTATGCTGGCAGTTAAGCTGTTTTATTCTATAAAGTAAATCGGTCATAACCTAGCACAATGTTGCCAAAGAATCTTACCGCAGTATGTCCTCCTACTTTATCCACTCGACAGTAAAGTGAAGCTTAAAAATATGGCGGCACCTCATGGTAGCCGAAAAGTATGCCCGTTCATTCGTGGCTGGAAATTCACCATTATCGATACATTAAATACTAGATCGCCTATCGCGGCCAACTATCGACCGTCGACACTACCTATAATTGTATATTACTTCAGGTGTGTGCAACTGTTCGAATCCATAAGGTATGTGTGTTAATATTCTTCCCCAAATTAGGAAAGTCCAAGTAGGTGTAGTTAAATGGATGGGGAGCAGTGTACTTGCAAAGATATATGTATATATGTTCTTTGAACTCCGGAGTGCTCGTCTCAGCACATGTTGCTGATGGTCGCACGATCGGCGATGCTCAGCTCAGCCACACCGGGACCATAGAACTCCACAAACTTGCCAAAGACGCCCAGCTGGCGCAGATGCTTGGTCAGATGATGGTCAGCACCAAGTCTGTACAGGTGGTCTGCTCGCTCCTGCAGTCGAACTCTTACTTAGCTAAATTACCGGATTTCTATTAATATCTGCTTTAAATGATACCTTCATTATGTTCAGAAATATTGTTCCCAAGTGCTTCCCAAGTTCCTCGAAGGTAATGCTGTTCATGTTTTTAAAGCATATAGGTTCGTTTGTTAATTCGAAATGTTTCTCAACAGCGCGTAACAGGTTGCGTATTTCACATTTAATGATTTTTTTAACGTCATCAGACATAAGGTATTTGGGCAAGTTGTCTACCGACTTCGTAGCCTGAAAGATATCTTTGTAATTTTCTTTTCTGAATTCCTTCACATACATATTGGACAACAACACATCCTCATGTATATAAGTCTTGCTGAATACCTTTCTGAGGTGGGGCACGTCCCACAATATGAGGAATTGTTCGGTTACAATTTAGCAGGGCATGAAATTGGTCGAGCAGTGGTCTGAAATAATTGCCAGCAGTTGGGCTGACATACCCCTACTCTCAACCTCCTTCAATACTTTATCAAGAACTTCCTTCACAACGTTGCTGCATAAAACAGATGCTTTTAAAACTGCAGATATATGGAAATACAAAAATGTATTGCCGTGCCGTCAATTGGAATTGTAGCGACTGCCAGAATTTTCCATTTTTGGAATGGTGCTCTTCTGTTATATTTATACCATGGCATATGGTATTCGTCCATGTAAATAGCAAATTCCGAATCGCTGAATTCCTTCAGGTTTTCCGTCATGTTTATACGGCCATTAGTTATGTCAGTTTGCTCCTTAAAATATTGTAAGGCCTTCTCGACAAGATTTTCGGGCGCGTAAAATTTAGTGCAGTTCATTGCTCGCTCGAGGGCGAGCAGCATTACTTTGTCAATTTCGTTGACCAGAACTTGTTCATTCATCTCGACGGTCCCTGGATGAAGAAAAAACTGGTGCACCTGCTCCAATGTAATTGCCACACTACTCTACTCACCTTCAGTGTCGTCATCGGCATCCATAGGGAATGGACCAACCAGCCGGTCCAGTGGTAGGTCAGACGACAAGTGGGGCAACTCGATCAGCTGGTCCAGTGATTCCATGTCCTTATCTGGACACGACTCGAACAGATTCAATGCTTGTATGTCCTCATCAAGACACGACAATTCGTCGACTCCGGCACCGTCGGAGGTATACCGTATACCCGCCCCATCTGCGTCGTGCGCCCCATCGCTGTCCGCCCCATCTCCGTATACTCGATATGCGCCGTCAGTCACATCTCCGCCGTATCTATCTACTAATTAAAGGCGAAATTTGTGATTTTTACGAAAATATGAATTTAAAATTGACTGCTTTAAAAGGCAGAACAGACGAAATTTTAAAAATGTTCCCCAAGGAGATTAAGGAGAAATGGTTTGGAGTGAATAACTTTCCGAAGATTTACAACAACTTCAGTAGAAGGGGCAGCGGAAGCGCACACAGACTGTTTCCTCTACAATCCGACCTGCTATCCGGCTTTCTGAATGCTGCGATGGGGAGATGAAGAAATGCAGTTGCTGCGATGCAGAATCTTGCATGAAATGCGGCAAATTTTGCGCCAACTTCAACACATTAACATGCTACAAATGCACGTTAAGCAATGTATTATTGTAAGTACATGACTTTCTTTTTATACCCGATACTCAAAATGAGTATTGGGGTATATTAGATTTGTGGTAAAAGTGGATGTGTGTAACGTCCAGAAGGAAGCGTTTCCGACCCCATAAAGTATATATATTCTTGATCAGCATCAATAGCCGAGTCGATTGAGCCATGTCTGTCTGTCCGTCCGTCCGTCTGTCCGTCCCTATTAGCGCCTAGTGCTCAAAGACTATAAGAGCTAGAGCAACGAAATTTTGTATACAGACTTCTGTAATATGTCACTGTTACAAGTGTATTTCAAAACTTCGCCCCGCCCACTTCCGCCCCCACAAAAAACGAAAATCTGTGGCATCCACAATTTTAAAGATACGAAAAACCAAAACGCAGAATCGTAGAGAATGAGTTTATCTTCTAGACTGCAGAATCTGAATTGGATCGTAGCATTATTATAGCCAGAATGAAGAAAACAATTTCATTTTTTCTCGCCCTGTCTCTCTCTAACACACACGTAGCATAGCCGGCTTTGCATAGCGCAAAACATTAGCGCCTAGATCTCAGAGACTATAAGAGCTAGAGCAACCAAATTTGGTATCCACACCGCCTGAAATATCGGACCTTGACGAGTTTGTTTCAAAATTTCGCCACACCCCTTCCGGCCCCGCAAAGGACGAAAATCTGGAGCATCCACAGATCTCAGAGACTATTAGACCTGACTGTCGAGCTCTCACTGTTACAAACTATTTGTAATTTTTCACTGCAGAACTCACTGTTGATAGCTCACTGCTACAAGTGTGTTTCAAAATTTCGCCCCACCCCCTTCCGCAGCCTTAAACAACGAAAATCTGAGGCAACCACAATTTTGAAGATAGGAGATAGGAGAAAATTAAAAACGCACAATCATAGAGAATGGCCATATTTACCAGATTGCCGAATCTTGCCGAATCCGAGTAAGATCGGATTATTATTATAGCCAAAAGTAACAAATCAATTTGCAGTGGCTACGCAGCGCCCGTCGACACGTTCTGACTGATTTTCTGTCTCTCTCGCACGCACTCTTTGTCGTTTAATGTAGCCATACTGACTATGTATCGGGTATAAATGTAGAGTTGCGGTCGGAGCAGCAAATTTGGTTGCTCTGCTCTTAACTCACAACGTTCCCCTCGTGTATTTCTAATTTTGATCAAATTTTTGTCTTTCACAGCTAACCTGACCCAATGATCTGCTACAAATGCGGCAATAACATTTATCAAAATTCATTTCGTTACTTCCTCATTCTTCTTCAAAAACTATATTACTTTTTACTACTATAGTTTTACTTTTAGCTACCGTTTGGCAAGACATTTGGTAGTATGTATAGTGGTTGTATGCCCGCCTGTCCGTGACGGAGACCGGAGTTCAAATCCCCGTCGGGATGTGAAAAGTTTTTTTTTTCTAAAGTGCTAAGCCTAAAGTGCAGCTGCAGCAGGAGGAGCCTGCAGTGTGCGAGGTGGCGGAGGAGGTGACCCGCCTCAATTTGGAGCAATATTTTTTTTTTTTTTGTTAATATGTTTACTTTAGCATAATGTAAAATAGGGAAAAAAATGAATTTTTAGTTTTAATAGGATAAGTTTAGTTTTATTTAAAAACTACAACAATTTGAATTTTCAGCTTTAATAGGTTAAGTTTCGTTTTATTTAAAATAGACAATTTGAATTTTCAGGCTTTCCCGTAGAATTTATTAATAATATAAATGAACAATAAAAATAAAAATAAACGAGGGGGAACGTTGTGAGTTGCTGCTGCGACCGCAACTCTACATTTATACCCGATACATAGTCAGTATGGCTACATTTAACGACAAAGAGTGCGTGCGAGAGAGAAAAAATCCAGTCAGAACGTGTCGACGGGCGCTAAACAGCCACTGCAAATTGATCTGTTACTTTTGGCTATAATAATAATCCGATCTTATTCGGATTCGGCAAGATTCGGCAATCTGGTAGATATGGCCATTCTCTATGATTGTGCGTTTTTAATTTTCTCCTATCTTCAAAATTGTGGTTGCCACAGATTTTCGTTGTTTATGGCTGCGGAAGGGGGTGGGGCGAAATTTTGAAACACACTTGTAGCAGTGAGCTATAAAAATTACAAATAGTTTTGTAGCAGTGAGAGCTCTACAGTCAGGTCTAATAGTCTCTGAGATCTGTGGATGCCACACATTTTCGCACTTTGCGGGGGCGGAAGGGGGTGGGGCGAAATTTTGAAACAAACTCGTCAAGGTCCGATATTTCAGGAGTGTGGATACCAAATTTGGTTGCTCTAGCTTTTATAGTCTCTGAGATCTAGGAACTCATATTTAGCAATAGGCAAAGCCGGCTATGATACGTGTGTGTTAGAGAGAGACAGGGCGAGAAAAAATGAAATTGTTTTCTTCATTCTGGCTATAATAATGATATGATCTGATTCAGATTCTGCAGTCTAGAAGATATGGTCATTTTCTACGATTCTGCGTTTTTGGTTTTCTCGTATCTTCCACATTGTGGATGCCACAGATTTTCGTCCTTTGTGGGGGCGGATGTGGGCGGGGCGAAGTTTTGAAATACACTTGTAACAGTGACATATTACAGAAGTCTGGATACAAAATGTCGTTGCTCTAGCTCTTATAGTCTTGGAGCACTAGGCGCCAATAGGGACGGACAGACGGACGGACGGACAGACAGACATGGCTCAATCGACTCGGCTATTGATGCTGATCAAGAATATATATACTTTATGGGGTCGGAAACGGTTCCTTCTGGACGTTACACACATCCATTTTCACCACAAATCTAATATACCCCAATACTCATTTTGAGTATCGGGTATAAAAAGTTGGTTTGTGTATAAACTGTTTCGGAAGAAACCACTCTTCTTCATTAGCGATCTTTCATTTTCCAAATATGGAAAATGTGGTTAATCGTACAGTATTGGTTAACTTAAATGTATGATCCCTTCCAGTCATTACATATACTGGTGTAACATAAATCTTCCAGTAATAACATATACTGGTGTAAACAAATATTTTTCCTGTGAAGTACCCTGCAGTACGGGTCATCAATGACTCAGCTGCTGACACGTCGATGACCGCGTCACTACCCCCGATGACATAGTTGATGACCGGACCATACGCTGAGCAGCTTACTTTAACATGGAGATGTCCTAGGGCATAACCGATGACACTGTCATCGAGCATTGCCGAAAAATCATGCACTTAATAAGCGATGATTTTTGCCTTAAAATCATGCATTTTATAAGTGATGATTTTTAGGTAAAAATCATGCACTTAATAAGCGATGATCTTAGCCGAAAAATCATGCATTTTATAAGTGATGATTTTTCCCGAAAAATCATGCACTTAATAAGTGATGATTTTTCACGAAAAATCATGCATTTAATATAAACGAGGGGGAACGTTGTGAGTTGCTGCTCCGACCGCAACTCTACATTTATACCCGATACATAGTCAGTATGGCTACATTAAACGACATAGAGTGCGTGCGAGAGACAGAAAATCAGTCAGAACGTGTCGACGGGCGCTGCGTAGCCACTGCAAATTTATTTGTTACTTTTGGCTATAACAATAATCCGATCTGATTCGGATTCGGCAAGATTCGGCAATCTGGTAGATATGGCCATTCTCTATGATTGTGCGTTTTTAATTTTCTCCTATCTTCAAAATTGTGGTTGGCACAGATTTTCGTTGTTTATGGCTGCGGAAGGGGGTGGGGCCAAATTTTGAAACACACTTGTAGCAGTGAGCTATCAACAGTGAGTTCTGCAGTGAAAAATTACAAATAGTTTTGTAACAGTGAGAGCTCTACAGTCAGGTCTACTAGTCTCTGAGATCTGTGGATGCCATAGATTTTCGTCCTTTGCGGTGGCGGAAGGGGGTGGAGCGAAGTTTTGAAATACACTTGTGCAGGTTCGATGTCATAAGAATGTGGATAAATAATTTGGTTGCTCTATCTCTTATAGTCTCTGAGATCTAGGCGCTAATGTTTTGCGCTAAGCAAAGCCGGCTATGATACGTGTGTGTTAGAGAGAGACAGGGCGAGAAAAAATTAAATTGTTTTCTTCATTCTGGCTATAATAATGATACGATCCAATTCAGATTCTGCAGTCTAAAAGATAAATTCATTCTCTACGATTCTCTGTTTTTTGTTTTCTCGTATCTTTAAAATTGTCGATGCCACAGATTTTCGTCTTTTGTGGGGCAGAAGTGGGCGGGGCGAAGTTTTGAAATACACTTGTAACAGTGACATATCACAGAAGTCTGGATACAAAATGTCGTTGCTCTAGCTCTTATAGTCTTTGAGCACTAGGCGCCAATAGGGACGGACAGACGGACAGACGGACGGACGGACGGACGGACAGACAGACATGGCTCAATCGACTCGGCTATTGATGCTGATCAAGAATATATATACTTTATGGGGTCGGAAACGCTTCCTTCTGGACGTTACACACATCCATTTTTACCATCCATCTAATATACCCCAATACTCATTTTGAGTATCGGGTATAAAAAGTAATACATTCAATTGTTTATTTTTCCAATTAGTTTTATTTATTAAAAATTATTAAATTATTGTCTAAGGATGCCAGAGCTTTGTATTTTTGTCCCTTGCGCCCTTTTGAAAATAGCTATTCTTAAATATTGTGAATAGCCTTCCTAATCACTTTATCTGCTGGCTCGTTGGGTATTTTCATCTTCACCGCCGCTGAAATAATATGGATATGTTAATTAATTAATTATTATGTTTTTAAAGTTTTTTTAAACAATTTTATAAAAAGAAAGAATTTGTTCGATTTTTAAATCGGTTGTTTGTTTCAACAAAAACAACAATGTTCACTGTAAAGTCAGCGGTGGGCTGTTCATTTCCTCAACAACAAAAACAAAAACGCGCAAAAAAAGTGTACCTGCTCGAGCCAAGCCGCACAAATAAGGGTTACTTTTGTTGGTTTTCTTTTGTTGTTTGTTTTGCTGCTGGACTGCTCACAAATTGCAATTTCGTGCCCACCGCAGATTATAACAATTTAATTCGCTAATACGGATTTACATTCTATTTCTTTATTCTTCTTTTATTCCCGAGCATAAGAGAAGAATAAAAGAAATAAATTTGAATGCAGCGAAACATTAATATAATTTGAACACAGTTTTTCATAAATTTAACCTTTTATACAATTGAATTTTCTTTATTTAACACGCGCACAAAGGGATATTTTTAATTATTTAAAAACTGCACTTACCTGATATTAATAATAATCACAGCACTTTATTTCACTTCGTTCGCGCACAATTAGTCGATTGCAAATAGCAAATGCAAAGCGAAGAAAGAAAAAAAGTTCTGTCGACGCAGGCGCAAAGGAGACGAAAAAATAAAACGAAGTTCTCTGCTTGAGCGCACGGTCGGCAGAACCGAATTACGTTCGGCACGCGCGGAAAAGAAAGAAACAAAAGAAAACAAAGGGTTCGATTTGGCTGGCGTCAACGCCTAGATGACATTTAGATGACATTCGTCATCGCTCACTGCTGGTACTAAGAGGTAGTTATCTGTTTGTTTGTAGTGGGGCGGATCGCAGCTCAATTCTACAACGACGAAAAAAATTGAAGCCAGCGAACCTCCTAGTAGCCGTCGTAAGAAATGAAAACCGTTGTGTTTCATGGTATATATATAATTATGTGTGTGTATTCGGTTGGGGGGTCGCGCGGTAGATCGGCCGTCTGAAGCGGGGGTGAAATCGTAACTAATTAACTCTATGTCTTATGATGCTTTTGCTGCCGTGAGCGCTGTGTGGATCGTGGATTGTGGATCCGAGCGCCCCTCCGAGCGAGTTGGAACCGGGCCGCACGGAGTTGGCATAGTGCGCGGAAATTGTTTACTGCTGGCCTGAACAATCTGGTTCAACACTGATCTGTTGCAGTCAACTATTCATCTGGCTACTTGATATTTATCTACTTTTAGATATTCTCTATATTTACCAGGTGCATATAAGCACCTACGAATTTTGTCATAAATTCGACAGCTGGCTTAGCATCTCTAAGCTCTTAGCTGCCTGTCCTCACAAGCATATTGGTTGCCATCCTCACTTGAAATTTAAATGATGAGCCGAATATTTGCAGCTCATCATTGTTGCACGAAGCGAGGGACAGGGTCTCGCTTGGTGCCATCTTGAAAAATCTTTCGAATAGTTTTCAAGCTCATCGAGTTCTGTCGCAATTGTGCCCTTGCCTACTCTGGACCTGGCTTCTTCGATTGCCTGCTTCCAGGTATTTGCTGTAAAGGTATTATATACCTTGTAAATTTTAAAGAGTATTTTCTCTGTCCTGCCGTATTTGGAGGACAGGTTACTTCTTAGATGCGTGTAGCAGTAAAGGCATGGATACGATTTCTTAACGAACTCTATTGCCTTGTCGTTAGCATTATTACCGTCGGCAATAAATGCTAACACTTTATTTCCATGTAAAGCAATTTGGGCAAGCACGCGTCTTGTGGCCTTATAAATGACCTTTGACCCCAATGTTGCGCTGTCTGTCGCTGCCGCCGTCACATGAATTATTTTAAAATTCATCAGGTCGGCAGTGAGAGCAGCGAAAATTAAGAGTTTAATTTTCTTAACCGCGCATTCTGTGGGCCTAAACTAAAATAGATGGATTTCATCCATTAATAGAAAGAAGGGACCCAAGGTCTCAATGGCTTCAACATTCTCTATGAAGCCATTCCCCACATGTCCCTTGGGCGTCTCCACATTAAGAAATTCCATGGCAGAACGGATGTCTGCCTGCCTGCCCAAAAAGTTTGCATGAAGTGCAAAAAAATATCTTATTTCGTTCATTTTTTCACTTTTTAATGTACACTTTGTCACTTATGTTCACTTGTTATTGATCACAATAAAGTCCAACGGTAAACTTGATCCATATGTGTACGACAGTGAGACCAGGTTTTTTTTACTTAAATTATGCAAAGTTAAGAAAATCAACTTCTCCGCTAGATATCGCTAATCCCCAAACATTTCCTGGTCCCCAAATAATTTCATTGACAATGCAAGGTATCCTGCTATCGGCAGGAGGACATGGCAACACTGAAATATATTCCATGCCTTACAATTTACCATTTTCAAAATTGATATATTTGTCCATTGACCATTTCTAAGAGCCCTGAAAATAGTGTGGCTGTGGATTGCCTTACAAAATGCGAAAATTTACTAATATATAATATAATCTTGACTGCTATAAATCTCGCTCCATTGCGATGTGCTATAGATTAATTAAATAATTCTTATTACAATGTGAGGCTCCCAGTATGGATCCTCACACGATTTACGATTTTCAAAATTGATATTTCCAAGAGCCCTGAAAATAGTGTGGCTGTCGATTGTCTTACAAATTCATGATCAATTATACTTCCTAATATAAACTATATAACTTTGTCCACGTTTCTTTGAGAAGAGGTAGATCGGGGTGAATATGTGGACGAATGGAAAGAATATGATCGTGTATATGAAATCATATATATACATATGTATATGAAATACAATACTATTTTTGATGCGAGGCCAATCTCGAATGTGCTCGCATCGAAGAAGAAGAAAAGGGCCGTAGCACCTCAAGTGTAGAAGTGTATAACGAAGAAACGGGCACGAGCCATCAACTCCGAAACCGCGATCGAAAAGAGTTTTCTCCACAGATTCGGCGCAAGGCTATTCATTCACGCCTGTCGAAGTGGAAAAGCGGAATATTAGGCAAGATTCAACCGCGCCGCAGCAAAGTCCCGGGACGCGGCATGGTAAAAGACCTCGCAGACTTGCAGTCGAGATAGAGAATGCCAACATGCCCCACCCAATCAAAAATCCAATGCCGGGGCAATGCATATACGATTTACCGAATGGAAGCCGAACTTACCGGGCACCACCGGGCTATCGCGCACCTGACGGCTTCGTTCCGACGCATGTCGATCCCAAGCTGAAATGCTCCTACTGTGCCAAAGCAACAAGAACCGCGTCAACGGAAAGAGCGGAGCATGAAATAGTATGCAAAGTTACGGCAAAGCCGTATGTTTGCCTCCAATGCTCATTAGTTAAGAGTACCACTTGGTACAAGGTTGAAAAATTTTCTAAACATGCTTTCAATTTCTTTTAGTTCCAGGTGTATATTATACCTTGTATATTTTCCGAAGTATCTTTTCGGTGCAGCCATATCTCGACGACATGTTCCGCCTGAAGTGCGTATAGCACCACAGGCATGGATAAAACTGCTTGGCATATTGGATTGCTTTTTCATTCGCATAATTCCCATTTTAGATAGCACGCGTCTTGCAGCCTTATATATTTTCTCCGTCCCCAATGTTGTGCTGTCAGTTGCCGCCGCCGTCACATGTATAATTTTGTAGTTCCTCAGATCGGCAGTCAGAGCAGCAAAAACTAACATTTTCATTTTTTTTACAGCGCATTTCGTCGAATAATACGAAGAAAGGACCGAAGTTCCAAATGGCTTCAATGTCCTCAATGAAGCCATTCCCGACATGTCCGTTGCACGTCTCGGAATTTACAAAATTCATTGCAGAACGAATATCTGCCTGCCTATCTAAAAATTTGGGATGCATTGCAAAGAAATACCGTAAAGTATTCATTTTTAAACTTATAAAAGTAAAAAGAAAAACGGTAAAAATTTAACAACATCTGTGCGACATTGAGATCAGGTTTTTTTTACTTTTTACCAGATATCGCCACTCCCCTGGCATATCCTGTTATCCATATAATTTCTTTGACAATGCAAGGTATCCTGCTTTTGGCAGGAGGAGATGGCAACACTGAAATATATTCCATGCCTTACAATTTATCATTTTCAAAACTGATATTTTTGTCCATTGACCATTTCAAAAAACACAGAAAATAGTGTGACTGTGGATTGTCTTACGAATTCGTGATCAATTATACTTCATATTATAGACTATATAACTTTGTCCACGTTTCTTTGAGAAGATGTAGATCAGGGTGAATATGTGGACAGGGTGCCGTTCGCCCAACTCTCGCCACAAATGTGGCCGCGTCTGCGTCCGTATCCGTCACAGCCCAGCCAGCAAAGCATACAGGGAACGGTCGGTCTGCCATCGCCCAGGCCGCAGAGCACGGGAGCCAGTTCCAAGGTGCCAGCAGTACAGCAGCAGGCTGCGCCTTCTTACATGTCCTCGAGCAAGCGTCAACAGGCGGCGGCACAGCTCAACTCCTCGCCACAATACAGTTCCCTGAATGACGAACTGCAGCTTTCAATTGAGTGCATTCTGGGGGACATATCAACTGAGTTAGCTGACTTGGAGCACCAGCAGCAGCAGCCCCAAAATGACTGTGCCTCACCTTTCTCACCGCTGCCAGATCTCGGGCACGATCCTCCAGCCAGAGGCATTGAACCAAATGTTGGAGACAGATATAGCATGAACTTTACTAATAACTTTTTTTATATTATTGCTGAAACAAGCTTTTGCAAAGAAAGCCCTCGATCGCAGCAATCTGGCGTCAGCCATACGTTCTGCGGCAATGTTCACTGCCATTCAGATACACCTCGCCGAGATTAAGGAACGCTCGGCGGAACACTCGGCCACCATGGCCAGAGTCAGTTTGGAGCTGAAGAAACTGAAGCTGCAGCAGCAAGAGTACCAGAAGAGTGGCCCATCGGCGGCAGCCAAATCCATTGCCCAAATTCGTATTAGTTTTCATTCCGTTTTCTTGCATTTTTACAGCCCATTTCAGCTGCCGCCCGTCGAACAGCCGGATTCGAAGAAGAACAAAGAGTCAAACTGAGCGAAGAGCGTAGAGAGCAGTTCTAACTGTGGTTCCGATACGTTTGAAATACGCTTGGGAACATCTCATCGCATACATGATGCATTCTTAATGTAATATTTTTGAAATATAGTTTTTATTAATTGTTTCGTTTTACTTGTTATTTATTTCGACCTTTTTAATCATTTTTAAAATACATTTTTATCATTTGAAATGGTTTTGAATGCATATTACATTTCGTTCGATTCGGACGACGCTCACATCCTGACTTTCGTGGGTGTGTTGTGTGTGAGAGAGTTTTGTATGTGGGGAAGAGAGGTGGTGGCCGTGGTTATTGGCCAAATATACAATTTATATCCTGTATATAACACGATAACTTGAATAACGAAAATAATCTATTGGAATTTGTATTTCTGATGATGGCAATGGGTTCCATCCATTCAACATGTCAAATTCTAAGAAGTCGCAGACTTTTTGTCTTCGTGAGAGAAGAGTTTTGATTGAAATCACAATGTATATATAGAATCATTATCTGTATAACTCTATGGATGGATGCACACAAAAATGTGTGTGGATCCTTGTTTTAACATAGTTTTTAATGCATTTGCCGATACGCGACGATACTGTCGGCAATAGTAAAAAATAATAACGAGAGTAATGCTCCTTCTATCCATTTTTATGGATGCAAAAGTGGGGGGATGGAGTATATGGTGATGATCCCCTCTTTAGGCAGCCGCCTTGCTGGCCAGCTCCCGGTAGGCGTCCTGCAGAGCCTGCTGCTGCTCGGCACTCAGGCTGCTGGCACAGGCCTGCATCACATCGGGATTCGACTCGACCTGCTTAACGATGGTGAGCATGCGGGTACCGGTCGCACTGGTGGCCTCCAACACCTTGGTGCAGTACGCTTCGGCGATGATCGAGACGATGCGCGGCAGATTGGAGTTGTTGGCGCCCAGAATGACCGGATGATTGGCCTCGATCAGATCGCACATGTAGCCATAGATGTGGGTGGCCTCCTCGGGATCCTCTGAGATGGGCAGCCAGGAGAACCACACGCCAATCAGCTCATCCACATTCGAAAGCGCCGACTTGTTATACTTGAGGATTTTGGCAAAGGCCGATATGGCGTTCTCAGTGGCATTGATGTTCTCGATTTCGCGGGCCTTGGGATCATTAATGACCTGCACCAGCAATGGAATGATCTGAGCGCATGTGACCGCAAATTGCTCGCCACCAAACTGGGCCAGAACACCGCAGCCATAAGCAGCAGCCTGGCGCACCTCCGGTGACTTGTCGCCCACATACTGCAGCAGGGCTGGCGTAAAGATCTGCTGGTACGGGGCACAGGCTGGGCCGCAAAACTCTGCAACATTGAAAACGATATGTTCATTTTGTTCTATAGGATCCACTATTCCACGCTCTTCACTCACCAATCAAATCATCAAAGACACACACACCCCATTGGCGATCGGTTGGTGGACGACTGGGATCCAGAAGCTTCACAAAGTGCGGGGCCACCTGCTCGAAGGCTGGCAGAAACAGGGCCTTGTTCGTCAGGAAGAGGGCGTGTGTGATGTCAATCACCTTGGACAGGATGTAGACATCGGTGTCGTCCTGCTCGGCCAGCTCCTCCTCGACGCCATCGTCGTAGTCCTCCTCGTTGCGGGCAGCTAGACGCTTGTCGGCGCGCTCAAAGTGCTCCAGGACGTACTTGTTGATGATCTCGAGGACCTGCTTCATGGCCTCTTCGTTGAGGCAGTTTGGGCCCAAGGTCTCGATGCACTTGGCCAACGAATTGAGCAGCTCGGACTGCACCTCCGGCTCCGGCTCGGTGACGATGACTTTCAGGAGCTCGGGGCAAATGTAGAGCCACATGCCCTCCAAGTACTGGGGTCCCTTGATCTTGGCGCAGTCGAGCAGATACGGCAGCGACTCGGCGGCGGCTGTACGGACTCCATCGTGGAAGTAGAACTTGAGCATGGGCAGCATTAGGCGGACCACCTCCTCGGCGTACTCGGCGAATCCCTCCTTCAGCTCTCGGGCGTAGCAGACGAGCATCTCGCAGGCGGAGGCCTTGTCGTCCATGCCGGCAGTGCGAATGGCAAAGTTCTGCTGCTCCCCCAGATTGATGAACGACCAGTCAACATCGCCCTCAATGTCCTCGACCTCGTCGTTGTCGAGCATGGCCACCTCTGGCTTCATGGAGGCGGTGCGCATCACTGGGCCCATCACCAGGGGCAGATACTGCTCAAACTGCTTGCCCAGGATCTTGCACATGCGTGCCCAAGCCGTGATCAGGTAGGAGGTCTGCGGATCGTCGTCGGCCAGCTCTGCGCCCTCGGTGTGATTGACCAGCAGCATGTCCATGATCTCGCCGGCATCCCCAATGAACTTGTCCCGGCCCACGGCCAGTCCGATGAGGCTCACGCACTCGATGGTCTTACCGCGCAGCATGCGCAGATCCTCGGAATTGGCGTTCTGGATGATGAACTTGAGGCATGGCATCAGGCGATCGTAGTAGGCCACAAACTCGGCCTCGCATGTGTCCGCCACAGAGGCAATGGTGGTCACGACCTGCTCCAGCACCAGCTTATTGCCCTTCTCTACCAGCTCCTTGAACTTGGAGTTGAGAATGGCCTCCAGCTTGGCCATGATCCCGTCCAGATAGCGTGTCAAAATATTCTTGGGACAATCCTCGCTGAAATTGACCAAAGCGGCGCCGGCATGAGCCTGCACACGGGGATTCTGCACATCGTCCAGCAGCAGCATCAAGCCGGGAATCACCTAAACGAGGACAAGGCAAAGATTAGAATCATTTCAAGGCGATTTCGTTTATGCGAGATCTTATACCTGGCTGTGGAACTTCTTCTCAAAGATTGGGGCAAAGTCCGTGGACATCTGGCCGATGGCATTGCAGGCGGAGTATCGCACGCGCGGATGGGGATCCCGCAGGAAGTTCAGCACGCCCGACATCACCTCATCCAGTATGGCCTCCATCTGCTTGTGGCAGCCCTCGCCGATGGACGAGATGGCCATGAGGGCGGCAAAGCGGTGCTTCCAATCGCTGTGGCTCAACATCGCCGGCAGGGAGCTCATCACCTGGGGCAGAATCATCTTGCCTCCCAGGCCGCAGGCGAGGCGGTCCAGCGAGGACTCGGCAATCACATTGTTGTCGCTGTGATCGTCATCGTCCACTACATCGGTGGTCGACCAGTCATCGTCGTCGTCCAGATCCGTCATCATCTGGAGCACCAGGGGGATCAGAGCAACGATGTACTTTTCCGCACGCTTGCGCACCATGGCAGGGGCATTCTCGGAGAGCGAGACCATCACCTCCAGGACCAGATGACGCCAGGTGTCCTCGAAGTCCTTCGAGCTGAACACCTTCATGCAGATCTCGAAGATGAACTCCAGTTGGGGCCGCAGAAACTTGGGACAGCTCTCTGTCATATCGATCAACAGCTTAAGCAGGCTCTGGTCGTCCTGCGCCTCGATAGTTTCGCCGGTGATGACAAGCATCCGGTGCAGCATGTCGCTAAAGTGCTTGTACACTACCACTTCCTTCTCCTTGTCGTGGAAGAGGATGAAGGCGCCCACAGCGCGTACAGCCTGGATGCGCACCTCTGGGTCCGAGCTGGGGTCCATGCTCTTGGCCAGCATCTGCTTGATCAGATCAATGTACTGCGTCTCCTGGTTGCCAAAGATCGATGGAACGCTCGTGAAGATCCGCAGCGCGGCCTCCTGCAGCTGGGGCGTCGGCGAGTTGGCGCATTGGAAGAGAAACTGCAGGATATCCGGCCACTGGTTGTTGCCATCATCGTCGATCAAACTGCGTGCCACCTCGGCCACCACCTCGCAGATCTTCCTCCTCAGCTGGGGCGTCACCTCCTGCTGCACGGCCAGCAGAATCTGCTGCAGCAGCTGGTTCTGGGACTCTGGTGGAATCTACGGAGGGGCAGAAGTTTTATTAGAAAACCACTCTTTCAGAGACTTCTTTCAGTTGCATTTCCAACCTCTTTGTAGAAATCCGGGAAGTCGGTGGTGAAGAGACGACGCAGCAGAACGGCGGCCATCTGGCGGGCCTCCTCGGATTGCTGGCCATTGTGGATGTTGGCCAGAAGATGTGTCACCTTCAGATCCCGCTGTAGGGCGTTATAGGCATCCTGAAATAGGAATATGGTAAAAAGCAGACCGAAACGTGAATAACGAACGAAAACAGATTTGGTTTCCAGGTGGGTGGAGCCGTTGCCTCAAGGTCGGCGGGCGTTGCCATGTGCTCGACCGCCGAGCACGGCGCTTATCAACACGGAATATTAAACAGATTGCATTTTCCCATCCACCATCCATCCAATGCGTCATTCCACCGCACTTTTGCACCTGCTCTTTGTTTCCGTTTGCCCGAAAAATACATACTTATATCATAAGAAATTTGAAATTGTTCAATTCTCAAATGGTATTTTGCTTTGTTCCTCCGATTCGTCTCTCTCTGTCGCTCTTCACCCGAAAGAGACGCAACACACATGCGAATGTGGCGTCAAAAGGGAGGGCAAAAACACGTTTTGTGTGCGGATGATTCAGGGCACAAATTTAATAGGAAAAAATATGCCTGCGAACAAAATGGATCTCGCAGACAAGAGCCAATGTCTGTGCCCAATTTTATATACTCGATGGCACGCCAATATGCATATTGCGCATCACGAAATTGCTGCATTTCAATTTTTCTTGTTGATCCCCCTTCCTTTACTCCCTCCCTTCACTAGCACGAGCCACTCACCTCGGCCTGCTGGCGCACATCATTATCCGTAGATAGCAGGGAAACCAAGAGCTGCTGGAACTGGGCCTGGTCTGCAGACATGTTGTGTTGTAATTAAATCAAATTAATTGCAATTGACACAAAAGTAATTGGAAAACCACAATTTTCACAATCTTCACGCGACGAAGGCCGCCTTAAAAAAGAGCAGAGCAGAACAATAGAAGACGGGAAGCCGGGTTGCCAAAATCTCGCAATTTTCTGAGCAGAGTTGTATTCAGTGCGTTTCAATTTTATTGCTCCTTTTGAGGGTGATAATTGATTTATTTTATGAGTAAAGGCTATTCAAATATAATTTATATAGAAATTCATTTATTTTTGACTGGAAACTGGCAATTTCTATTGTAAATTTCACGCATGTGGCAGCACTAAGGCCACTTTAATACGATAGTTTTGGCGCGCAAGCGAAAACACGCAGGGCCGCCACCAATCTGCATCTCAAACTGTCAGTTGAGATTTAAATTAAATAAGCTATATTTTTGAATGGAACAGATATTTAACACATAATATAAATATAAAATAAATTAAACGAACTGAGGTAAGAATTTTCACTGTTGTCCTGGACAACATTGCCGTGGTCCAGGGACAGGGAAAATCTAAATTACATATGAATTATTCCTCCACTTTGACCAAGTGTTTCATATTAGTGCAGAAACGCAAGGTAAAGTGATAAATCATCTCCACCAGGCTGAGTATGGAAAAGCCCATGAAGAGGCCGAAAATACCCCCACAATTGGCTAGGAACTCGGTTATGCCGTACAGCTCTGACCGCTTCGAGGTTATAAACTGGCTCTGCTTGAAGTAGATGGAGAGCCGGGACATCTGGGAGCCGGGATACTCCTTCATGAAATCTGTGTCGCCTTCGGCAATCAGCATTTCCTCCAGATCAAAGTTCGCCTGCGAGATTTCCGTGTTGTAGGCCAAAGAAGTACACGCCGGCATGCAATTGCAAGCCGATTCTACTCCCCGCGGAGCGTCTCGCTCCGCATTCAGTGCCTTCACGCGATGGAACTCCCTCACGAGGAGCTCCCGCTCGGCTCGATCGTAGCAATAGATTTTATCCTCGCCACACACCGGCATATCCATATTCCTGGGCATCGAGAACTTGACGCAGCCGCATTTGGTCAGCGTGAAGTTGGCCAAGCACTCAAGCTGACAATTGGACTCGGTGTAGACCTTGAAGAAGCGCAGGGACCGCTCATGGCTGAGGAAGCACTGCCGCCGCAGCGGATGGTACTCGGCAATGCCCGATGACGTCGTAATCATGCTTGGTTTGACCGCAATGAGGACCTCCTTGCCCATGGGAATGCGCACGAATTGCTTTGAGACCTGCGGCACGTCGTCCGGAGCATGTAGTAGAACCTTAAATCCTTGAACAGGCCCACGGCAAGCGTAGTCCACCTCCTGCTTGAAGCTCTGCAGGGCCAGAAAGATGCCCGACCGAGCCCCAGCACTGAGCACGCGAGCTGGATACGTTACCACATCACTCTCCACATCATAGCCCGTTTCCAGCGACCAGGCCGAGTGCGAACTGATGTTCTCCATGTCCAAGGCATCGGCACTGTACCGATACTGGTAGGTGTCTTCCCTGTAGATGTCGGTCGCGCTCAGTCCGTTGAAAGTGTAGCAGATGCCCTCCTCCTTAAAGAATAAATACATAGGTTTTTCTTAGAAACACGGAACAAAAAAGCAGAAGAGCTTTACGGCGGAAGCCATCAATTCAAACGACTCGTCTGCCAAAAAAAAACGCTCACCGTGAGCGTTTTGCGAAAGAACTTGTCGCATTCACTAAAGCGGCTCAGCCAGCGGCAGTAGAAGAAATACCGATCGAACTGGGGCAGCATTCGTTCCAGCACATCAAAGTAGTCAACATCATCGCCAGAAATAAGCGGCATGGCCTGGTCAATTAACTGCGTGTTGCACACGTGAAGAAGTGTGCGAAACTCCTCCATCTCCAGGGCGCTGATGTTTTGCGGTTTGAAAACGCGCGAGGAGCGCATCTCAATATTGAACTGACTGTAAAGATCCGCAAACGTAGTCTCCTCGCCTGGAAAAAGGTTACATTTTAGGCAACATATGTAACTGCAATCAATCATTTGTCCAACCTTTCGGTTTCAGCACTCGCTTGGTTTCGGAGCAGACTGTGATGGCGGGAAAGGGTATATTCCACACGGGCGTTGATTTCTCGGCAAAGCTGACAATCACAGGCTGGAAAGATACACCATCAACAACGGCCAATTACAGATGTTAGGCAATAGATCCCCTACCGTCTCCGTCCACTTGGTGTAGGCGCTGGATATCAGCGTGGCACAGCCGTAAATGGAGATCAGGAAGGCGCACAGCCAAAAGATCCTCTCCCGCATCGGACGTTGGTGCTCGCCCAGGTACTGCACACCGTGCAAGGAGCT
This sequence comes from Drosophila lowei, assembly GCA_008121275.1. Lineage (NCBI taxonomy): Eukaryota > Metazoa > Arthropoda > Insecta > Diptera > Drosophilidae > Drosophila > Drosophila lowei. The sequence continues at coordinate 7,558,706 of CM017777.1, forward strand.
GTGGGAGCAGTATTCTTGATATGTGGTAAGGAATCCCTTGCAGACGGTCGCAACGTTAGCGGATTGGCGCGGTTTCTTTGAGGTAAGATCAATGCCACCACTGTGGCTCTCCAGTTCAGAGTCGCAGGTCGACATGGTGCTGTCTATTACACAGTTTTTGGCACTCACAAACATGATTAATAAATATTTGCAAAAAAAATTTTAGGCTGAATAAGCATTTATCCCGTTACTTAAGGTAACCAGACCGCTGGTATTTGTGGAGTAAATTGCGATGTTTCTTCGCCGGTACTATCGATATTTTTTGAACCCACAAACGACATGCAATGAAAACATGTCTAAAAGTATTATTTCAATTAATAATAATATTTTATTTAATTTGAAAAAAATATCAATTAGCCAAAGAGGGGAAAAAATTATAAGAGAGCGAGGTGAAGCACGGGCGCAAATATTCTATATATCGATCGTTTTCCTGCTCTAGTTTGTGACTGACTCAAATATAGCCCATCTCTAAATACGACGCTAAGACAAAACAACAGGAAAAAAAATAAATAAAAATGGCTTCAAGAGTTTGTAGCTACAAGAATTGTGAGAATTACTATCTTATCAACGACAGCGCCTCAACAACACTCTTCGCCCCTCCCAAGCAACCGGAACGTGCCAAAATCTGGCGCGAAAATGGACGGGTTCACCCGAAGATTCCGCCCCACAAAATGTTTATGTGCTTCGAACACTTTGATAAGAAATACATATCGTCCAGCAAGAATCGCAAGATATTAGTAGGCGAAGCGGTGCCATATCCTTACGAAGGTTCGCCCGAGCCGGAGGAGGCGGAGGCTCTTCATCAAGTGGCGTCGACATCCTCGCAGGAAAGTTACTTTATAGATCTGATCGACAGCGACGAGTTGAGCATCAACAATGTGGAGTCAACCACAGGCAATTCTAAGCGCATGGCAACACTGCCCCAGACTTTTAAGAATGGTAATGAGTGATTAAATCCATTGCAAGCCATATGTATTAACCTAATTATCTTGAAATTGTATTTTTAGTTGAAATTAATCTTGCGCCACCTTCCACCAAACGCTCGAGAACCACCATTGAGTTAATACCACTTTCCGAGCCCACTGTAAAGCAGGAGCCTGTTGTTGCCGAAGACCAGGCAATAGACACCACAGAGGTATCGACGTTCATCTTCAAAGGCGAGGAATTTGTGCAAATGTCCAAGGCCTATTATATGCGCGAAAAGCGGGAAATTGCGCAGCAGCTTAGGCAATATAAGACCATACTCAAGAATATTAAAGAATATTTCCAAGATGCATCCCTAGATATATAGATAGTAATATATTTAAACTTCGTGCCACCAAAACTCACTAGAATAAATCCAATATTTAGCTATACATCTTTTTCTATGCCTTAACCTAACCGTTCAATTCTGGCGACTCCACATCGCTGTCCATATGGATGGAGGCAACTCCGAACCATACAAATCTCTTCATCGTTTCAACCGATGTTTATGAAATGTGTTTTTGTGAAATATTTAATTTGTCCCTTTTGCAAACAGCGATACCAAACGACATATAAAATATATTGTATAAATTACATACATAAATCATAAGCTCACATACATATGTACATATACATATACTGACTGAGTACCGGGTATAAAGCTCGTTATTAATTAATTATATTAGATTCTATCTGTTTCCATTTTTGTTTAAGTCTGTCTTCTTTTCTCTATTCTCACAAAAACCGCCATAAATAAATAAATATGCTTTTAATAAAAGAGTAAATATATATTTGAAGCGGGAATCAGTCAAATATGGCAGTGCTGCCACGCCGTGCGATTACTTTCCAAACAGTGATTCACTAAAATATTTTGGTGGTCACTGCATAATTGTCATCTCTATCTGAAGCGCGTAAATTTGTACAAATTGTAGGAATTTTTATGGACACTTTTCAATGAATCCACCGGCTCCTCGTGGACGTGCGCCTTCCAGATTCATACGTGGACGTGGTCGTGGAGGTGGCGGCTATCGGCCTTACTTTTATTTTCGCCGCAATGGCCGCGTCATTCCTGCACGCGGGAATCGCCAACCGGGCCAAGAGTCAGAGGCGGGCACGAGCGCTGGTGCGGCTGAAACTCGGCCGCCTCCGGCAAGAGGCTGGAATCGTCCGGCCAATAGGCGCGGTCGCGACACCAACCTAGACTGCAGCTTTCTCCGGCCCGAGAACTATGCAGCTCCAGAGGATGGCCTGCAAGTGCAGAGCATAGCGGTTGACAATCCGAAGGCCTGTCCCGGCTGGCGGTTGTACTTTCTGCGCGACACCTACGCGGAGGACAGTGACCTGGCCAAACGCATCACGGCCGTGGAGGCACACTACCAGCGGAATCCTCAGAAGTACGACTTCGTGCGGATACGAGAGCAGGGATTTTTCAAGCTGCCCGCCCTCGGCATCGTCCACGACGAGCAGTTGAAGAAGGTGTGGCCCCGGCTGGCGGAGGATCTGCGCGAGCATCCACTGCGCAGCCTGTCCACCCTGGCCGTGGCCATGCACACGGTAGTGATCAATCACAACCTGGACGCAAATGACACGTCAGCCCCCTGCTACGAGTCCACCCTGGAGCAGTATGTGCCTCCGCCGACTCGCACCCGCAAAATTTACGTGCGCCCCGAGGACTTTACGCCAGTGGAGCTAACGACCGGCATTAGTGCCGACCGCGTGGACACGCTCTTCTCGATCCGCGGCATTGTCAGCAGCGTGGGTGAGCCGACGTACAGCATAGCCTGGCAATCGTTCCGCTGCTCCCGGTGCCAGACGGAGCAGGCGATGCGTCAGCGAGGGTCCTTCCAGCCCCGCCCCTACCACTGCAAGCAGGCGCAGTGCGTGGCCAAGGATAGCTTTGTGCCGCTCCGAAGCTCGCCCTACACGCGCATCTCGGCCAAGCAGATCGTTCGCCTGGAGGAGTCGAGTCTGTCGCTAATCGCGGACTATGACAGCATACTTCCTGGGGAGATAGATGTGGAGCTGCGCCACGATCTGGTGGACTGCGTCCACGTGGGCCAGGAGATAGTCGTCAACGGAGTGCTCAAACTGCGCGATCTTGGCGAAGATGTGACCACCGGAACTGGATCTGTGGCAGGGGACTCCAACGAGTTGAAGGCCTACCTCAAGGCAGCGAGTATCCAGGATGCGCGCCACAAGAAGCGAGAGTTCAGCGAGCGCGACTTGGAGGCCATTGCCATGATCAATGCGGAGCCGAACAGCTTCAAGCTGCTGGTGCAGTCCCTGGCTCCAGAGGTGCATGGCCACGAGCTGCCCAAGGCAGCCTGTCTGCTCTCCCTTCTCGGAGGCGGCGGTGGAGGGGTCAATGTGCTGCTTGTGGGCGATCCCGGCATCGGCAAGTCCAAAATCTTGCAAAACTGCGCGCAGATCACGGAGCGAGGATCGCACATTAGCGGAAAACGCGGCGCCCAATCCGCCCAGAGACTGGGTCCGACCTTCACGGGGCGAAACAAGCGCGTGCTGCAGGCCGGGGGCCTCATGACGGCGAGCAGTCCCGGCCACTGCACCCTGGACGATGTGGACAAGCTGGCTTCGAAGCAGGCCGTGCTCCTGCAGTGCATGCAGTCGGGCGAGATCAATATGCCGCTGCCGGGCGCCTTCTTCACGTTCCTGGCCCAGCCCTCGATCATTGCTTGTGCCAATCCCCAGCGAGGACAGTACGATGAGCGGCGCTACCTGCTGCAGAACATCCACATCGTGCCCTCCCTGCTCAAGGAGTTCCATCTGGTGTATGTCCTGCTGGACAAGCCCTCGGTCGTGCGCGACATATCCCTAACGGCTCATGTGCGTGCCCTCCACGCGGGGGCCAAAAAGCGAGCACAGATCGCGGCGCGCTATGCGCTCAAGCCTAAGACCAGCGACTCCATGTGCGAGGGCACCTTCTACGATGCGAGGGCCGATGACGACAGCGAGGACAACGACAGCATCATGCAGCAGGACTACGATCTGGACAAGCGTCTAGAGCTGCAGGAGGAGGACGCTGAACTGGATCTCCTGCCACCTATACTCATCAAGAAATTCCTGGCCTATGCCCGCCAGAATGTGAATCCGCTCCTGAACGATGCCGCCAGCCGCTCCATCGAGCGATTCTTCATGGAGCTGCGCGAAGGCGGTCGGTCGGGAGGAGGGGAGGATGCCGAGCAGAGCCAGCTTGGATCGGGGTAAGATTGTCTTTAATTTAAGTTAACTAATGCTACAAGTAAAATTACTTCGAGAGAACTATTGCTATCGCATCAGCTTCAGGAGGGAGGAGACGGGCAGCTCCAGGAAGATGGCCAGCAGGAAGGAGCACAGATACGACACGGTCACCGTGAAGAAGATGAAGGCAAACTGATGAAGAGAAAAATGGAATAAGCACAAGGAATGAGGAAAACTGAACCGAGTCTAAGGTCCCATCTCACCATCATGCCCGTGCCAAAGTAGATGGGCTCCCGCACGGTGGCCAGGACGATACGCGCCACCAGCAGATGGACGATGAATGCTCCATAGGTAAGGCGTCCCAGTATACGGAAGATGGGCAGACAGGCGAACTTGCGGAAGATCCCTGGAAAGCAAACAAAACTCCAATATGAGCGGAGAATCCAAGTGGGAATCCGTATCCCTCGAGGATACTTACAGCCGACCTTCCCGGCCATGCCCACAATAAAGATGCTGAGACCAAAGGCCCAGAGGTTCCGCTGCAGCCCCGCGTAGATGGCGCCCCAGATGGCCGACGGAGCCACATAGTAGTGCTGGAAAATGGGGTGAGCGGTGAAGAGCCAGAGGATGCCCACCGGAATCAGGGCGAACCACAGGAGCTGGAAGCTGCGCAACTCCCGCAATTTGTACTGCTTCAGGGCCAGCTGGTCGTAGACCAAGGCGGCTAGAACTCCGCAGAAATAGCAGCCAAAGTTCATCAGCGACGAGGTATAGAACTCAGTGAACTGGCGATCCCCAATGAACGAGTCCTTCTGGGTTCTGTTTTCAAGGATTGAGTGGCATTGAATGGAGTGAGAGTGAAAAAGGGACTCGAACTTACTGCGGCGTGGGCACAAAGATCGGATAGTAGTCCAGGGCGTACGTGAGCAGCACAGGAAGGGCCATGAAGATCGCCAGGATGACCGCGTAGAGCTGCTTGCTCCATTTGGCAAAGCGATGGCCCAGCATCAGCAGCACCAAGCTGAGCACAAAGGATTGCGTGTCCGCGGCCAGATACCATCCCTGGAGCAGGCACTGTCAGGATATCAGGATGGGAATAAAGAAAACACCACATGAAGCAGCTCCTTTGCAGCTCGGAATGGATCCACTTACGCGCTCGTCCGTCCGCACAAAGTTGTTGATGTACAGGAGATTGGTCCACCAGTTACGACGGCAGGCCAGTTGCTCCCGCTCGTAGATGTGCCGCCAGAGGGGACCTCCGGCAGTGTCAAAGTACACGCCGCTCAAGAGCAGAACAAAGGCATAGGGCACTGTCAGACGAATGTAGCGGAACGCGTTGAACTTGACAAAGAGCACGGCGTACTGCAGAAAGGTCCAGGATTCTGCCTTGGACTGCACCGTGCGCGCCACCGCCAGCCAGTTGATGGTGAGAAGGAGGCCACTGATCACAAAGAACGTGACCGTGATGAGGGAGCCGGAGACGAGGAGTGTGCCAGCGGCCGTGTGCAGCAGACGCTCAGGATCCTGGGGATTGCTGATGGCGCTCTCGTAGATCACCCAGTTGGTGTGCGCGAAGATAACCATGAACATGGAGAAGAACTTGAAGCAGTCGAGGAAGCGCAGCTCGCGTCCGATCTTGCCATTGGGCTCCTGGTTTAGCCGATACCAGTTCCGAGCCACCGAGAAGGTGAGCAGCAGCTGCTGGGCGAGGCTCTTGGGTGGGGTCTTGTAGTGATCCCGCTCCTTGAGCATCTTGTCGTGACGCCGCCGCTTCAGCAAGAGGTCCACGAGACTGCCCAAGCTGGCCAAAACCATCAGACCGCACAGTAGCCCATAGAAGGTTAAATTCCAGGCATCTTTAGGGATTATGTTAAGGATATGATTCTATGTCCGAAATGAAGATTGAAGAATACCCACCATCCTGGATCACACGTCCAGCCTCATCGCAGTACTCCACCACGCTCTTGGCCCGCAGACTGTATCCTCGCCGCTTCAGCCGCCAGTTGAGGCAGGCACTCGTCAGCCGCTGATGTTGCTCTCGATTCTGCGACTCCATAGAAAACAGCCCCAGGTACACATTCACCTGCGTGGAAATAGAGATAACCATGAATGGGCCATCAAAATGCCAGACAGAGACCCAGACCCAGACCCAGACCCCCAATCTATCCCAAGCCCTTGGCCTTGAAAGAAATGCATTTGCGTTGATTGGATAGGTATCCATTTCCATTTTCGACCAACGCCCAACAGCAAGTCAGCTTTGTGTAATCAGCCATCGTGAATGCGGTTTGATGGCATCGATCCACTGGATCAATAGCATCGGCCACGCCGTCTCCCATTCACCGAGCATCTATCCAACGTTTAATCAGCGGATTTTCCCTCCCGTGCATTCGAGTAATTTATGCAATATTTATAGGTAAATGCAGATGCAGATGCAGATCACGAACTCAGAGGCAGACCGAAAGCCAGAGACAGAGGCGCTGCTGCTGCTGGCCCATTAAAAATTCCCCCAGATCGAATCTGATTTCGAGTTGAATAAACTTTTGAACTGTTTTCACAGCTTCTGTGCTTTGTGTGGCGTTTGGCGGCTGATCGGCCATTACGGGCGACGCCTTGGCCAGAGAGGAGTTTGGAAATATCCCAATAAATTCAAAATCGTGTTTGAAGATTGAATTAAATGGCCCACAATCCAATGCTGATGGTCTCACCTTCTCATTTTCCGTGAGCAGACCCGCCTGCAGCGATTCCAGCTCGGTGTCATCCAGTCCGGCCAGGGAGGCCTCGCATTCCCTCAGGCAAAGGCCAAAGTACAGCTGGCGATGGTCGAAGTGATGGCGATCGTAGCGCGAGATCTCGGCGATGGCTCGCCAGGCGGCCACCGACTCATCCGGCTGGACTTGGGCCCGGACAAAGCAGTAGGTGGAGGTCTCCCCATCCAGTTCCTGCATGCAGCGGTCGTAGTCGTCCAAGTCGTACAGCTGCGGCATCTCATAGAACTGCGTCACTGCAAAACAGGAAGCGAAGAAACAACATATTGTAGCTCGCAAGTGGATGAGGCAGTTGAAGAAACAGAATATATGTAGAATCATTCGGATGAATCAGCCCATTAAGAGGCTCATCAGAAACTAGTTTTTTTTTTGCCTGGGAAGATCCTTTTTCGCTAGAACCATAACCGGGGTTCAATGGCTGTTGATTCAAGTGAAAGGAAACTTGTTTTCTTTGAACTTGTTTTGCATCCTCTCCACTCCACAAGGTGCATATACCTTTAATAACTTTATCTATTCCGATTGGTGGAGAAAAACAAACAAACAAAGATTCAAGTGCAAGACGATAATTGTTTTGCTGATGAAGAGCCTCAATCTCTTGTCAGATTCCAGGCGACGCTTCGTCTGAGTTAATTGTTTGCTTCATTCAAATATAAATAACGTCCAATCATCGCCAGTCTGGAGATGTTTTTTGTGGTTTCTGGCTGGGGAACTTTTGCCGGAGAGAACACGCAACTGGGCGGAGGAGGCTTATGGAGATGCAGATGAGAGGGCAATCCTATCGTTGCTTCCTAATACGTTCAATTGTTGGATCGTTCGATTGACAAGCATACTAGCATGCGATCTTAACGGATGTCACCGTAATGGATTATGTGATACGAGTAGTATTTCCCCCTAGAGAAAGAGAGAGCGATTAGACTCGCTAGACTCTAGAAAATGAACTACGTAAAAAGTTTTACTTCATTTAATTCAAATTAATCATATGCTTTAATTGCTTTTGTGTTGCTTTTAGCATTTTCTTAACCACAATTCATCATTTCGCGATAAAAATTTCACACTTGGGGCAATTTTATAGCCAACAATCTCAAAGTACTTAATCTTCCTACTTTTCAATGGAAAGAACTCATTTGGAAAGGCCCTCCGACCCCTCCGATCCCTGACTTCTTTTCTTTTCCTACAGAATCCTTAGGAATTCTCTATCTGTTTCCGGCCCTTTCTTATGGCTCATTCCATCCCATCAACAATTTAAGTACTTTTAAATGACTTTATGGATTTTTTCATCATTTGCTATTTCCCTTATATTATTTTTTAATACAGGTTAAAAACCTTACGATTTTTTCATCAATATATTCGTGAATCATTTCAGACCAGCCACAGGAACCACATCAAAAAACCCTTATCAGCTAAACCTAGTGTTGAGCATCAATGTGCCGTGTCAAGCACACGACATGTATGTGATTTTGCAGTGGGAGTAGTTGGCAAGCAAAACAAGCCTCTTCTGGTTCTCCAATTCTACCATTTAACTTTTTCTTCTGATTAATTTTTTTATTTTTCTTATAACCATATAACACCATTTTAATAATATCATTCTACCGTTTCACATAGGAATCTAAAAGATCTTAAACAACGAAAATATCCCCCATGAAACTATCCCTTTGAAGACCATTCAAGTAATAAATTAAAATCTTTCCATTGCCTATTCCATTTTGTCTTTGGTATCTTTCCCATTTCTTTATCTAATTGTTAGATCATTCCTCCATTAAACCTAACCCTTCCTAGCAATTATCAGAATATTTTTATGGGCCCATAAATCAACTTAATCTTAAGTCCCGACTCCGACTTACTGTTCAATTGAAAGCATTGCGCAGCCGTTAAAATCGCCGCTAAAGACACGATCTGTAGCAACATGGTGGGCTCCGAGCTCCAATCAATCCAATCAGTAATCGTAATACACACTCTCTAATTAATGGAAGCTTGGGCGACTCTTTGCACTTTCGTCACCCCGCCAACGAAAATTGCCGTGGGCTCAGAGACGACAGACAAAATGCAGCAGCACTAATAACAATAAGAAGACGAAATTTCATCAACGCTTGCGATCCGAACCGATCCGATCCAAAATAAATGAAGTAAAACAAAGCAGATGCACGCACGGAGCAGGGGTCTGGTCTGGCCAATGCCAATGTTAGGAAATGCACTCGGCCACTGATAGCTTTTGGATTGAGACTGAACACCGAAATCGAATCAAACCAAACCAAACCGAACCGAACCGCCGATCAGAGCCACTTAGCTGATGAACCGTTTGCGTCGACGTGCGAGCCGAGAATGAAATGCGGCCCAAGCAGATGGGTCTGGTTAAAGCCTCAAGCCTCTGGATGCGTCGTTACCTCTGTCTCTGTCACTGTCACTGCCCTGCCTCTGCAGTTGCAGTTACCTTAATGATCATCAAGTCAGGCCCAGACGAATGGTTTCCAAATGGTTTCCGCCCCAGTGATGCGTTGGTTTCCGTCAAATATATAAAACATTGGAACATGTTCGATGCTGGCTGGCCCTTAGGCCTGAGGCCGGAATCGCCCACAACCCAAGCAGATTTATGGTCAACTAACTATGAAAATGAAAATGTTTCGGTTACCTCCTGGTTGGCAGTTATTAGCCACGAATGTTAGGTCATAGGCTTTAAAAAACACCAAAGATATACCTTACCATACCTCGTAAAAAGTTCTGTGGCGAAACAAGTTTGGCGATTTTGTAAAATCCACTTGCCAAATACGGAGAGGAAGGGAAGATCTCTTTCTATATACTACTCGTAATCAAATATTCATATACGAGTTTGTATGTTGTATAACAATACATACTTAGACGTATTTGGAGTTAACAGAACTGCGTAGATTTTGCATAAAACAAAATAAGAAACTAATTTGGCATCAAGAAGCTAAGCTCAATTTGGGGCCCTAGGGTCAACCTGAGCATTAATTATAGAAAATAACCAAGATAATCGAGAGCGATCGAGTAAAGAAACATCAAATACTCTCTAGATAATCTATGATCTGCGAGTATGTATGATCTAATGGGAGACAAAACCAATAGTAACCAAAGCTAATTGTATTCTCTTGTGATTTTGTATTACAAATTAATCCTGCAGTTTCTGATTGGATTATTTTGATGGGGACCATAATGGAATTGATATAATCCTAATCCAAAATGTGGTGCGTTATCTTCGACTGCATTTCAGACATGACTGCTTTACTGATAAGCCACTCTGTGACAGGGTATACTAGAGTATACCCCTTGCTAGGGTATAGAACGAATCGAACCGCCAAACGAAAGACTTAAGCAACGAACGTTCTACCCCACTCTAACGCTTTCGCCTGCCTCTTTCTTTCAGGCAACTTCTCGGCCTGATTCACTTATCCCAGGCCCGAGCTCGTCTGGATTTGTCCAACGTGGTCACCCCGCAACACGTGCGTGATGTAATCGCCCTGTTAACCGAGAGCATCACCCAGACCAGTCTCAAGGCGGAAGGCTGCGGCGAAATGAGACGCGGTTCGCGTAAAGTGGCCGCCGCCGGAGGAGGCGGAAGAGCCTCTCAACTGCGTAATTTTGTACACATGATGCAGTTGCGCGCCGTGGCGCTGGGACGGCGCATCTTCGAGTTCGAGGAGCTGAAGGAGATTGGGACGCGAGCGGGTATCTTGACGGGCATCAGCCAGCTTGTGGAGATAGCCAACATGGGCGGACATTTGCTCAAGAAGGGTGTAAACATGTACGAAGTGGTTCCGGACTAGACAAATGGCCGTGTCAATATTTGATCCAAGTCCATACAAATTTTTCTCTGTTTAGTCAAATGCGATTCAGTATTTATTTAAGTTGCGGCAACAAGTCTGCGTCTGACGTTGCTTCTAAGTAGAACTCTACTCTCGTTAAATCTTTACGCTTTTGTCAATTTCCCGTGTTAGTTTGTTAACCGTGTTTTACACGGTTCAGTAGCCACCGATTGGCTTATCAAATGGGACTCGATTCCCTTGGATGGAAATCGGAAATTTCCATAAATTATGCCATACCGAGAAGTTGTCTTTGGTTCTGTAAAAACCGAATTTTAGTTGTATACTTTGAGGGAACAATTGCAGTACATTACAAAACAATATAAACACTATATATCCTAGAATAATTTGTTATTTATCAACTTAATCTATTTCAAACTATGTTCCTAATATTTAGCTTCAGACGATATATCTGCATAATCAGACGGATAAATAAATGAGAAATCAAAGATGGAACGCCTCTGATTAGCCCAATATACCCCATATATACACAATAGTATTTGATAACACACCTTTTTTATCTCCCTACCGAAGGTGGGATGATCTCTTCAAGTAATTTACCCTTTCCTAGCGATCTGTTTGATCATTGGTTCACAAACAACATTCTAGAATTTACAAACTAAATTGAAATGGACTTCAGTTAAAAGCCTATAAAATATGTCACGATCAGTATAACAGATCTATCAGAGATCTTTTCCAATCTACGCGGGCGTAGTATTTCATCTGTTGGAGATTCTTTTTTGATCCATTGTTAATATTGTTAGTAAAAAGACGCTTTGTCATTGGTTTCATTTAATACTTTATTATCTGGTATTCATAAAACTACATACTCGTATATTGTAATAAGTTTTTCATAAATAAATACTCGAAACATTTGTTGTATCAGTTTGAAATGTTCGTCGTTTGATTTCCGCGTATTTGTATTCCTATATATTCCTATCTCCTATATGTATGTCCTGGGTATCCTATGTTAAAGTTGATGTCTTGCTTGCTCTGAATGCATTAGGTCTACATATGTACGTGGTAGTCGTCGTAGTAGTAACTATTCGAAAAGCTCTGGTGATTTCGGGGATACACTAGAGAGGGCGGCGGGGGCCTTAAGCCTAACTGGGGATTATCGGATCGTAAATATATTAGAGCTATTTTGACCGTGCCTTGAATTTGTATTCGACTATTTACAATATTGCTAATTGTAGTGCTAGTTTAATATTTGGCTTATCCTTTTGCTACTCTGTTTCTCATTTAAAACTTATACCTAGGGGGTTACAATTCAGTTTGCATAGTCGTAAGGTTAGGGGTTAAGGAGCTAAAGGGTTAAAGGTTAGAGTGCATGCGATTGAGGATAGTAGTTAATACTCGTTATATATTTGCATTCGCTTTGGTTTTAGTCAGTAATCAGTCTAAACAAATGGATGCGAAGGCAAACGAAAACGAATACGAATACGTAATTTATCTAAATTGCTGGCTATAATAGAGGTATATTTGCATCTAAATATTTGTTGGCTATAATCAAGCTAGTCCTTAGTCTAGCCTAGGCTGTGTTTAGTCAAAGGTTATTGCACTTCGAAGCGTGTGCCTGGAATCTATGGAGCGGGACTGAGCGAACGGGTGGGAAATTGGCTAAACCGGAATGCATTGCTATGGGCAGTCAAGAGTTGGATCAATATAGTTTATATGTGCTTTGTACTTTCAAAAACTGCTGGAGAGAGAACTGCAGACGAGAACTAAATAAAGCTGAGAACTTTCGTCGTATTTTACGCTTAACACTAGGTTTCAGGGCCACAACACAATACAATAGACTCAATAAATAAAATACACAATAAATAGATGCCACTGCTTCACGATCTATCGCTGAAGGTGAGGTTGAAGGTCCGCAGTTCCATCGGCTGTAGGCTCACTTCCGCCAGAGAGCGGATGCGGAAGTTCTCCTTTGCCTTCTCCTTCGCCTGTTTCAGCCCCGTCAGGCTGGTGGCCTCGATGGTGTGCAGACTCAGTTTGCCCAGCTGCACGGGACCGAGTCCTCCGTTCGAGAGCGGACAGACGCCGTCCAGGCCCAGCTCCCTGCCGCCCACGGCACTCACGCTGCAGTCGAAGCCCTGCCGATGGAGGACCATCAGAGCGGAGGCGGACGGAAACAGCTGCAGCTCAGGGTCGGAAAGAGTGCGCAGGGTGGTCAGGTGCACGTCGCAGGGCAGTGCCCCCTTGGGCAGCAGCCGGACTTGGTCCTGCAGCCCCGCCAGCGGCTGCTCCACGCTGCTCAGGAAGTACAGATTCGGCGGGTATCGCAGCGCATTGGCCAGCATCTGTCCCTGCATACTGGGCACCTGGTAGCCGGGCGGCTTGGCCGCGTGCTGTCCCCGCGGCATGTCCTCCACCAGCAGCCAAAATTTGTGGCGCGTCAGGTGGCTATCCACCACGCCCTCGCCCATGCCCCTGTAGTCGTCGTAGAGGGTCCGCCGATCGAGCATCACCTCCAGCTGGCCAGGCTCGTAGCTGGCCGCTCCCTGGGCGTGGGTGGTGAGCAGAGTGAGGCGCAGGCGCGTGTCCTGGATAAAGGCGCCCGAGGTGATGGGGAAGTAGTTGCCCTCGATGCCAATGGCCGGCACCTTAATGCGTCTAAAGGAGGAATAGAGAGCGCGTACAGACATATTGGATAGGGGACTTTTTTGTCATTCTTTACTCACTCGTGGTACTGGAAACCGTTCTGATCGCTGTAGAAAACAGGCAGCTCTGGGATGGTGCCCGTGTCCGTGGGCTCCTTGAGGGGATCCTTCTGCATCGGCGCCCCCGCAATGTTGTCTATGTTCGTGATCAGGCGCATGAAGAGCTCCGTTTCGCGGTTCTTGGGCGGCGGCTCGAAGTCGATGTCATTCTCCACGTAGATGGCAGCATCCAGATGCGTGCGCGTGTTGAAGATGCGCACGGTGTGGGCCAGGAAGGGGCCATATATCACAGTCACATCGCTGGCAATCGGGCCGGAGGTGATGATGATCCGCACATCGGTGTAGCCCTCCAGCACATCCTTCTCGGCCTCGCTCTGCTCGGGATCCGTCTTGAAGAGGTAAGCCCCCGAGTGGAACTGGGCGCTGCGGTAGGCGGCAAACTTGATGTTGCACTGCATCGGCTTTAGCAGCTCCTTCCGCTGGTTCTTCCGCGTGACGGTCTTCAGGAAGCCGCTCTTCTCATCGAACAGCAGACGCATGTGGGGATTCTCCAGCTGGATGTCGCCTGAACATTGAATATTGATAAGTAAATCAGATTTTCTTTCAAATGATATGGATGTGGATCGATCAACTTACCCGCTGGCTTGGCCCGCACCTCAAAATCGTTCACTGTGGCGCCAGTGGCTCCTTCGGGCGTCGTGGCACTCGCTGAAGCAGACCCCTCGTGGCAATCATCGCAGTAGATGGTGGCAATGTTCCGCCTGTAGCTGGCCTCATCCACCTGGACGCGGTACGTGCTGAGGGACAGGGCCTCCAGCTCGGCCACGAACATCACCTCGTACTGCCGAGTACTCGTGCGAATGCGTCCGATGGTGCCCGTGGTGGTCGTCCCGAGCACCATGTCGTAGGTGTCCGTGATGTTCCACACGGGATTGATCTGGATGTGCTTCAGTTCAACGCCCTCGTGGTTGAGGATCTTCACATTCGGATGCTGGACCCGCAGGGTGACGATCTCGACGCGCTTCTGGGCCAGGGAGTTGTACAAAACGAAGCTGCCAACGGATGCTCCGGCAGAAGAGGCTCCTCCTCCTGAGCTTCCGCCTCCGGTGCTCGTGGAGTCGTCCCCACTGACCATCTGGATGGGCATCTTGCGGGGAAGCTTGTTGAAGTTGTCCCGCTCGAATTCGCTGATGATGAAGCCATGATGGCGGGGCTGGCCCTTCTGCAGCAGCTGCTCAATGGACGACTCCTGCATCTTGACCATGTTCTGGATGCTCTCGAACAGCCGCATGGCGTAGTCCCGCATCACCGCCGCCTTGGAGGTGCCCGTGATGGCGTCGTGGTGCTGGAACAGACCCAGATTGCGTCGCGCATGGATTATCTTCTCGTAGTTCTTCTCGTCGATCTTGATGGCGTTCTCCCGCTGCGCCTGGCGGGCTGTGTTGTACGCCAGCGTGAAGAGGATCTCGGCGGCGCGCAGGTTGTGCTCCAGCTCGGAGCTGAGCAGCTTGTAGAAGGGTCGCGTGGTGAAGTAGCCCGACCAGTAGGCGGGCCTTCCCTCCGAGAAGATGTCCGAGTACACGAAGAAGTCCCCTTGAAGCTGGGAAAGCCGGGGCTCTTGCCCTTCATCCGCTCCCTGATGGCCTCAAAGTAGTCGCTGGGCGTCCCGAACTTGATGTCCGTGTTGTAGAGCCGCCTGTTGGCCATGATGTGGTCGATGAGCTTCTTGTAGTTCTGGTACTGCTGGTCCACCTCGCGCTCCTTGTTGTAGCGGAAGTCGTCGCCCACGGGGATGAGGGCCACGTTGTGCGGAAAGAGCGAGGCGGTGCGGGCGTACTGCTCCAGCAGCAGCTGGGCCTTCTCCTCCACGTTGTCGTCGGTGATGAACTGCGCCTTCACCGAGTACTCGGTGTACTCGCCGGGGATCTTGCGGAAGTCAAAGTTCAGGCAGATGAACGGATGCGGCCCGCAGGAGCCCTTGATCGAGTAGATGTCAAAGGGCATGTTGTGTGTGAGCAGACTGCCTGCTGCTCCGTCTGCTCCGGCTGCTCCCACTGCTCCCTTTGTCCGCCAGTAGGGCGTCCAGACGAAGTCGCCCATCTGCTGGCGGGCGAACCACTGCTTCCACGCGTAGTGGATCCTCTGGATGATGGCCCCCTCGAAGTTCGCTCCGGACAGCAGGTAGGGGACGGTGCTGCCGTGGCCAAAGGGATCGATGGACCAGCCCACCTTGGGGGTCACGTTTAGGTTGTTCTTCAGCCACTGGTGGCCCTCGATCAGCTGGTCGAGCATCGGATAGATGTGGACATTCGCCTCGTCCGTCATCACCCAGCCGCCGGTCGTGATCTCGATGCGGCCGGAGTCGACGAGGCGCCGCAGGGCCCGCTGCTTGGTGGGGTGGGCCTGGTCCCACCACAGCTGCAGAAATGAGATCTCGGACCAGATGAACGTCATGTCCTTGTACTCCTGCATCTTGGTCACCAGCAGATTGAGGATCTGGCGCGAGTCCGACTGGAAGTAGTTGGTGAAGGTCTTCAGCCAGCCGGGATCGTTGTGCGAGTGCGGCACCACGATGATCTTCAGCGGGGGACGCTGCTTCTCCTTCTTCTGGGCGTCGAAACGCTCCTCAAAGCCCCGGTCCCAGTACTCCTTCGATCGCATCCATTCAGGCTAGAAGACAGATGACATTACTTTGGAATTCCTTTGAAATTGGTCTAGGGACTCCCCCCTTACCTGAAAGTCGAATCTGCTGTGCTCCTCGTTGGCCGTTATGTTCGTGTCGCTCTGGAGCAGGACGTAGCACTTGTCGCCCCAGTTGGTCCTGGCATACTCCACGTGGGAGTCGGCCCCTACTGCCTCCTGCTCTAGTGGCACCTCCTCCGCCTTCTGCTCGGAGGATCTCTTCTGGTTCGAGACGATGCCTGCTGCATGAATCTTCTTCTGCTGCAGCTGCTGCTGCACACTGAACCCAGTGATGCCTCCTCCTCCTACTCCGTTGGCCAATGGTCCTACTCCGCGCTGTAGCCCCGCCGCTGTGGGGGAACCAGTATCGGAGAGTGGCGTCGGATTGGGCTGGCCAATGGAGATGTAGTAGAGGCAGAGCAGGATCGTCACGAAGGCCGACAGCAGGCCAATGCACCGCGCAGATCCGCGTCGAAACAGCTTGAACGACATCCTGGCCAGGAGACTGTGGCGTCCAGTTCCCCGCGTCTGCTGCTGCTGCTGCGCGTCTTCCTCGGACGGACGCTGTTCTACATCTGAAAGATTTTGAAGGGGAAAGGTCTTGAGATCCAACGACAGTCGCGTGTAATTCTTGTGCTTCCCAGCGAAATCAACTTTAAATTTCGTCATGTGTGATTCTTAATAGGAGTATTATTCAATTATTATATGACAAACATTTAAAATTGTTTGATGAATATACAAAATGTACACTCCAATCAATTATTAGTTTATTCCTTTTTTTAGAGTTTTTCTAACGCGAGTTTTAAGGGACAGATCATTTTAGGAATTAAGGGACGGTTTCATCCTTAGATCGAACTGCTGCGAATACTACGAATGGTACTAGCGACTTTTCTGTGTAATTTCACCAATCTCAGCTTACGATTTTCCTTGGTTGGTGGTTTCTTGTGCTTTACTGATCTTTTTATGAAAATTTCAACGATTTGGCGACCATTGAAGGCAGCATTGAATGGGAGAGCGACCCATACAATACGAGTCGATTAAAGATAATCTTCACTTCAAATTGGGTAATAAAATACATCTATCTATCTCCTCCACCGCCACCTCCACCTTCTACTTCTATTTCCAGTTATTTTTGCTGCCTCTGTCTGCTGCCTGGCCTGTAATCTTGTCCCCGTAACACACATCCCTCGAGTGTTTTGCATTTTTCATGCGGAAGGGAAGGGGAATGTGTTTTGTGGGGAATTTAATTAAGGCCCCATGATGCTGATGCTGATGGTGATGGCGGGTAGGGCATGGCATGGCTTGAGGGACGTGCAAAATGCTTGTGGCACATTCGTGCTGGCTGCAGGATAAGCCAAAGTCTGCGGGCGGACGAGGTGTAAGGATGCTTTTCGAAATTCAATTTGCACATCGACATGGAAAATGGAAAATGGTAAATTTTAAAACTATATTTAAGAGAGAATTCCACTATTCAGTTTAGTTGAGGGATTTAATTGAAGAGGAACGTTGGTTAAATTAAATAGAATGGAATCTCGATGTGCGGAGAGTTTTCTATGGGGCATCTCTTATGCATATCTCTCCCTATCTAAGTACTTCACGCAAGTGTCCGCCCTATGAAACGCCTAGAGGCATAAGGGGATCCTAAGGGCTGATATATGTAGGTGTTCCCTATTGTTTCGGACAAGTTGATGGCCATTCAGAGGCTTCTGATGTCCTGAAAAGCACCTCTGTTAGGTGCGTGCGTTAAGCTAATCGAATCTCGATTCGGTGCTCTCCAGTTTCTGTCAATCCTTGTTCCTGCCTGTTCGAATATGCCGCTTATAGGCGGCAGGCCCTGTTTCCTTCCGATTTGCATAATTAATGTGTGTGTGTGTGTGTGGGTGTTTGTGTGTGTTCCCTTGAGATCACATTTCAAACAACAATTAACGATTATGTTCTACAAATGTTCGTGTCGCTAAAGTCAAAGGTTGAACTTCCTTCCATGACCTCCGAACCTCCTCTGGCGTCATCCCACATACGGCTGCACGGGGTACATGGGACGGGGGCAGGATCCGGATTGGCAAACAGAAAGAGCAAGCAGCTAACGAACACACACCCACATGGTTTGTGCAAACCGAAAACTCAATCAAAAACTCTTCACATGTTGGCAGAGCAGAAGAACTTTTTGCAATGATGAAATTAATGCATAGTTTTCCCCCACAAACTTTTGCCCTGAAGTTCTGAAGCCCCGGCCCCGGCCCCAGCCCCGAGCTCCTCCATCCACGGTTTTTCCTCCATTTCGCCCCAACTGCTTTTGCGAGTATGTGTGTGTGTGTGTGTCAGGCAAATAAATTAATAGCCAACAAACCAAACACAAAAATTTGTTTAAGTAGTTCCGCAAAAAAGGAGCGAAAGAAACGATGGATCCAAACCGAGCCGAATCGGCAGAACGAAGCTGTGGATACCCTGCCGTGCAGATATTGCATATAGATACACTTAAACTTCCATAACTCGAAGGTCTGTAACTGGATTTTTCTATATTTCGAAGTAAAACGGGTGGCACAGCGTTTGGGGAGCACATTACATCCAACTCTGTGAGTCGAAGTCTCCATAAGTCCAACGTTTTCTTTGGATAATAGTGGTTCGACTTATGGAAATTCAACTGTATATATTTGTTGATTTATGATTTATTTTTAAGATGGTTTTCCTTCTGGAAACTTCCTCTGGAAAACTCAAATCAGTTTATTATACGAATAATATCTTGCTATTATTTCGAGTCTAAAAGGTTTTTTGCCTTATTCATGCCAGATATCTATATCTTAACTAAAGAGAGGGATGCCAGAGACCTCGAAGGCTCCCTCCATGCCGTAACTCCTGTTCATGGCCATATCCTGTGCTTTACAAACTCTTCTCAAAAATCTACAATATCCCAAAGGCGTCAGGGTATATCCCAAACAAAGTTGAAAACCCTGCGCTAAAAAAACAAAAACAATTGAACAATCCCCCCACCCCTTTTGATGATTTATTTACTTTTGTTTTTATGTTTTTATTTCTGCTTAACACGCAGAAAAAACATTATCTTCCATCTGCTTCAGCGCTCGAAAGCCACTCTGCCCCTGCCCCTGCCCCGAATCATTTACCCCCCTCCCCAACACCAGACTGCAACCCCCTTTCGTGTCCCCTTCTCGTGTCGCCCTGCTGAAATATTAAATTAAATTGTATTATAAATTTAAAACGCATTTGAGCTCTGAATGTGGATCGCTCTCCTGTGTGATCCGTTCAACTGTTTCAATTAGCCGAGGGCGAGAGGGTTAGGGGGATGCTTTTAAGAGGGGGAAGAAGGTGGGTAAACGGGGGATTCCCAAACGATGTCCCACCACCTGTCACTTCCCAATGGAACTACGATGCAAATGAAAAGCATTTTCCCAGACTCCAAGCCACTCCTCTGGCGGTTCCTTTTCATTAACAGTTCTCTTACGCCCGCAAAGCCCCCGCCTTTGAGACCCCCTCATATGCTAATTTTCACACAAGAGACCCATTAATCCCTCTTTGAAGCGCATTAGAGAAACCAAAGAGTGAGAAACTAATGCTTAAGAGAGAGAGAGAGGCAGAGAGAGAGCGTTTAAATAGGGGGGAAAATGGCAGAAGAGAAACCACTGAAAGGGGAGCAGATCTAGGGGTAAGAGAAAGCCACTCAAAGGAAAGAAAAAGCTCAAAAAAGAGAGAAAATGGTAAGGAAAAAACCACACAATGAAACCACTGAAAGCGTTGGAACATTTAGAAGAGATAAACCTCTTGAGGAGGCAAGGGGTCCCACCATTTAGAGGTCTTTGATACTGCTCTGAAGCAGTACTTCCCAGCTAGAAATCCCTTTTCAAAATACTCGTAACCAGTGCCTTCCGCACAGTAAACCATTCCCTTCAATTATTTCAATTAGTCCAACATTTGCACATCCTTCCTTCGCTTCCATAACAACTTCCTGGAGAAGGAAGCAGGAAACCAGCATCGCTAGCCATCGCCATCGCCATCGTCCTTGACCCCTATCCAAGCCCCTTGAGCCCCCCCCTCAGATATCAGGCTAGTTCAAGAAAAAAGATTGCATGGAGATTGCTTTCGTCCCCGTCAACGGGAGCTGGGAGTTGGGCGATTGTTTGGAAAAGTTTTCTGTTTTCTGTTCTGCTCAGTTCTGGCATATTTGATTCCATCGCAAATTGCACTCTGTCAACCGTCCTGTTCTTCCTTGCTTTTTTTCCTTTCTCTTTGGATGACAACCTTCTTCATCTGGAAGTCAACACGTCGTCGTCGGTCGGGTGTGTCGTAGAATAACCCATTTTTGGTTTTTGGTGTTTTCTTTTGACAGGTTTCCCCTTTTTCCCCCCCCTCCCCCGTCTGGTGCAATATAATTTCCACTTTGCAAATGATTTTTTGGCCTTTTCCCTCCGTTTTCGGGATGTGTGCGTGCTCTTTCATTCCATCAGCAAAACCCAACTCAAAAAGTTAGTTCTGCTGATGTCGGGGACTCTACCGCCACCGCCACCTCCACCGCCACCGCCACCGCCACCTCCACTTCCACCCATCATGACATGCCCCTTCGTTCATCAGTCATGTCCTGTCCTGGCTTTGAACCACACGTTTACCCTCCCATCGGCTCCTTTGGCCTCTCGCTTGGAAGTTGCAACTTGAAGCGCTCATGTGAGTGTTCTCAATGCAAATGGATCATTTTGCTACCCAGCAGCACGCGTACAGCCCTACCCCAGGGTATACTCGCATCGGGAAAAATAAACATCAAATCGAGATGATTTATTTATTCGTCCGTAGGGGATAGGCTGACTTCCCAGCCACGTGCATCTCTCTCTCTCTATCGCTCTCTTTTTTTTTTTCACAGAGTAGCTTAGCTATTGATAATCCCTTGATTTTCTGGGTTTTAGGATGTACAATATGTGATGTGGGATCAATGGAACTCAGATCAAAATATACTCGTAGTACATTCAGAAATATGATTAGGGATGTAATTTATGTTATATTGGGGGTGCACTACTATCATTTCCTTTGACTTTGATATCCAGTAATACAACGACTTAATGCTGAACTTCTTCCATTGATGGTCATCGGATGGAATCGTTCTTCCGATTTCCATTTCAGTAGAGGGTGCTTCGTAGTTGCAAGCCCTAGGACAATCAATTTCCTACACTTTTTGTTGGTGTTATTGGTATTCCTGTTTCCTGCATTGATTGGAATTGTTGTTTTTACTTTGAGGCAAGCAAAACCCAACCAAAAATTGTAGTTTTGTGTATGGAAAAGTTTTCGGATCGGAAAGCACTCCCCGAATCAATTGTAAACTTTTTCTGTTTGATTTTTGTTGTCGGTTTTCTGTGTGTGTGTGTGTGTGTGAATGGAAGATATGAACTTTGGTATCCAAATTTGATATAATTCCATTTTATAATACTTTTTCAATTTGACTTAAACTTTCGTTCATCCGAAATGGGGAATGTGCCTTTAATCCAGAGTTTCCCCTTAATGAAAACTTTCCCATTAAAAAGTTAATTGAAAGTCATTCGGGAAACTAGGAAAACGGCTGTAATGAAAAGCCAACACAAAAAGCAAGCCGAAGGCAAAAGTGTGAACATAATTTCAGTCCTAGGACAATACTCGGGAGTTTGCATAAACGGCACGGAAATTGCAGCTGCAGCTGAAGGAAAACGAAACGAAACGAAAGGAAAGGAAAGAAAAGGAATATCCTGCCTTTTCCGTTCTTCCGTTTTTCCGTTTCCCCAAACTCAAACTTAAAACGGTTAAAAAACTGTTTTTCTTGGCGGCAAAAAGAGTCGCAAAAAATAAGAGTTTTCGGCCGTGGAAGCTCCTGTTACACGATACGTTTTCTGCCGACGCTTTTCTAGGGAACACCGATGGAATTTCATTATATTTATTCCATATATTTATTGAGATTTTACTTAGAGAAGGAATTATGCGATCAGTGTGAAAATATGCATCGGTGAAAAAGCATTTGTGTATCTAAAGATTTGGCGGTAAACACAAAATGCCCCTTAAAAAAGAGCCGAAAAAAGATGCAGAACTTTCAACTGTGACTTTGGGGGTTGAGGCTTAAGGAGTGGCAGTGGCAGTGTCAGTGGCAGTGGCAGTGGCAGGAGTGCCACTGAGGTTCAATGTGCCTGCTTCTTTTGCTGGTGTTAGAGCAAAGGAGGGAACTGTTACCAAGGACGAAGGGCCAGCCAGGGTACCGGAACTTCAGGGAGTTCAGGCTTTTTTAATTAAAGAAACTAGGGGCAGCAGAGGCAGTGGGGCCAGGGGCGGGGCCAGGGGGCACTCAACTAGTTATGGCAATTTTCCGGAGCAGATGAGCATGAGTAATGCGGCGGTTAAGCTGCTGTCAGTGGAGCGTGTGGGTTTGGCATGTGCCCATCGGCCATAGCCCATAGCCCATACTCGTAGTATAATCGCATGAGACACACAAAAAAGAGAATTGAAATCGCTGTCGGGCCAAAGAGGGGCCCCGTCTATAGGTCTATAGGCCATTAGCATAGCCAGCGAAGCAACAACAACAATAATGATAGACAGACAACAAGCCCAAGAATTATGGCCATAGAAGAGCGGGGGAGAACGGCTACCAAAGGCATACATACTCGTACATACTCTATCTATTCTCTGTATGGCATTTGCCAGAGGAAGTTGTCAAGATCTGTGCGGGGAGATATGGGAAACTACACAAATACAATATACAGAAATGTGATTATCATGGCACTCATTAAAATAGACCTGGTTTACATCAAACGTGATTACGCTTCAATCGGTGATGGATTTTACTCGCTTCGCTTCACAAATTTCTCATAGTTTTCCCTCTTAAGGGAACTGCATAATTATATACAAGGATTTTATCTACTACACTATCAATAGTCGGGACGATCGAAGCCAAAATAAAGAACTCCCTCACGCCTTGGCCATGACAGGGTTCGTTTCTCCAGTTTCTAATCTACTTTTAACAGCCACAAATCTCACATTTTTTTTATATAATTTACTTAAAGTGGCCTGAAAATCGTTTCTAGAGAAATGCCAGGCAATTATTCCGAGAATGTTGTGGGGGAAAATCACGGAATAATTGTTGGGCTAACAAACCAATTTATTGCATTACGAGTATATGCACATTGATTTAATAATAGCAACTGCTATGCTAGTTGTACAGAAACGTTTAAACAGAACGTTTAAAGTTTAAACTAACTTTTCTTTGGTCTACTATTCTGACCAGGCCCATCCCAGGCTCCCCTCCTCTGTTGACCCCCAACTGTTACCAAATCCAATGGATTTTACAGCAATTTTTTCTGTTTACAGGCCATAAAAACAAAGTTCTTCCACTTCCCTTCACCCACTTGATAGCCGCAATTGAGTAAAACAAAAGCAAAGAAAGAAAATCTCTCGGCGAGGGTCGACTATTTGATACCCTTGAGGATCTATCTATAGTCTGCCGATTTACATAATATTTGGATGAACTCTGGAGGGTATTCGTCGCCTCTGATTCACAAAAATTAATAGTCCAATCCATTCTGGCGGCTCTGATTAATGTAAAAGAAATAGAATCTACTTAAAATCATAATACCTTAAAAACATAGCGTATAAAATTGTAGAAAAATAGAATAAAGTGATGGAAAAAATACTCTAACTGCATTACGCCTCTGCCTCTGCCTTCTGCTTCTGTTCCTCCTCCTACGCCACCCATGTGTCAATGGCAGACCAACGAAGCGAGCGACAAGGAGGAGTGGGAGAGCCAGAGAGAGAGAGGAAGAACCACAGAGGGGACCATCAGAGTGTGGGTGTAACAGAGGGAGGGAGAGGGAGAGGGTGCACCAGGGAGAACGAGAGAAAAGAACCGAAAGCCGTTAGACAAGTAGAACGTTCGAGCAGCGGCCGGCTCCGAGTCGCGTTCACAGTTACTCACTTATGCAGCGGTTCGGTTCGGTACGCGGGGTTTGGCATTCGCCATTCGACTGACGACCGACGACCGACGCCAAGCCACAACAAAACAAAACATTAAAGCCAGCTTATGTATGCCCATAAACTTGGCCAAAAGCACAAGCAGACAGTCCATAAAGGGACGGACGGAGCGCGTTTGGAGTTTGGCTGCACAAACCGTTGATTAAATGTCAGCAGGAAAAAACCAATAAGATACTCAAGCATACGGTAAATGACAATTATATAGATACAATATCTGGACGTAATAATTCTCAGGGGAAATTCAAAGGAGAGAGAAAGTTGTACCCGACGCGTCGGCATCTATCATTATCGAACACTTATTTTTCTGTTATACTACCGCGTAGTGGATCGCAATAGATTGTTCGGATATGTTGGACTATCTGGATTGATGTATGGTATTGCCAGATAGAAGAGTTTTCCTTAAACCTATACCTATAGCCATAGGTTCTTTTGGATCTATAACATTGTAAGGACTAGAGGGATTAAATTCCATTTTAATTTAGTAAAATAAACCCAAAATGTATTTTATTTGGGTTTTGGTAATTTCAGATACATATTTCACTTGTACAGGGCTTCAGTTTCCAAGCCTGGCTGAGCGCACTCTCTCACAGTGTGGCTTAGCAATAAGAGTGAGTTTTCATCTCTAAGAGAGAGCGCACCAGCTCTCTCACACATTTTATTTAAACGAACCTCTTTCTCGGGGTATCCTCGAGTCGTATTATCAACAATAAAATTGTTTATTTTTTTGCTCTATAGCGGTTTCAGCGTTTATTAAGCAATCGAATGGATCGAGCAATCAAAGCTCATTTGCTAATAAATATCTGCAATCGATTGCGGAAAACTGACCCATAAAAAAAAGAACAGACCCAAAGAATCACCATAGAGAGAGAAAGAGAGATAGAGATACGAGTAGCTCACAGCAAGCACTTCCGCTCCATTCATTCAAACGTAAATCAATTTATCCATGGCATATGGTCTGTTCGTCTATATATTTCTCTAATTAGGTGAGTCAAATCGATTTGCCGCTCATTAAACGGCAGTTCCATGGCCCCCACCAGTCGATTGGCATTCAAAGTGTGGGGTTTATCCCACCTGCTGCAATAAGGGGACCTGGAGTCGTCATTGTATATTGATGAGGGGATTTTAATATTTAAAACAATTCGGTGCATAGGCTACTGCATTATGTAGACACCATTTTCTACTACATAAGATTCCATTCATCTTCTGAATTCTTCCTTCAAATGTATGCATTTACAAGGCAAAATTCCCCTCAAATTAGCATACATTTAATCTATGGGAAAAGTTGTAAAAACTGAATAAGAAATAAGATACAGAAGAAGATTGCAAACCTATCGAAAGTTTTGGTTTCCATTTCCATTGGTTTCTAGCGGAAAAATCTCGTTTCAACAGCAATTACTTTCCCATTCAAACAAAGGGCCATTTCGAATACTTCATTGAGTATAATCCCCCATTCTGCACTGCAGAAAGAGCTCTTCATTCGTGCACTCTAACCTTTTACTTGTGCATTTAAATCATATTAGTTTATTGATATGGCTTTCGACTAAGACCCTAATGCCGAAAGCTATAAAAACGCTGGATAATGCTGATAAAGCACAAAGCCACAAGAAGAAGGTTTTCTTGTTTTTTTTCCTGCTGCGGCTGGGGCTGGGGGTTGGGGCTTGGGGCTGGGGGAACGTGAGACTTTTTACATCCAGATCATCACGGGAGGGAGGTAGAGAGGGGAGGTAGGTGGGGAAGGTCTTTCCGGAGAGTTTTCTTTTGGTTGTTGGTGTTTCTTCTGGTTTTCTGTTGGTTTTGCTTTTGTACGCAGAGAGGAAAATGAAATGAATATTAATTCTGGTTTTTGGTTTTTGTTTTTGCCTTCAAGACAAAAGAATTACTCGTGCCGCAGAGGAGGCAGAGGGATGGAGCAGTGCAAACAATAGCAACGTTTATTGCTTTGATTATGAAATTTTCTGTTCCGTTTCAATTTCATGCTGTTAAATGGTGGGAAAGCCTCACACAGATACTGCACGCATACCCATACCATACCCATACATGCGTAGATATGTAAGTACTGTATCGTACTATATGTAACAGGTTTACAGTTACGAATCGCACTTCCATATATGGGTTATGCCACACAATACACAATACAAAACACGCGTGTGGCTTGGCATTGTGGGAAAAGACTCCAACGGCGACTCCTCCGATGGAGGTGCTGACACCGCTTTTCCCTCCCCTAAAGCGGCCAGGGGGAAATTTGTGGTGTAAAGTAGGTCTTAACCACTTGATTGTCTCCAAAGGAGCTCGAGAAATATCATCGGCGATCTATTTTTAGGGGTTTGTGGTCAAGAAAACAGATTTCCCCATTTCTCTGATCTGTTTTCGAATGATTGAACTTAAGGAACCTTTTGCTTGAACTACTTTGTGACCTTTACACTCTTGCTCGTTGTTTTTTGACTTCTGATGCTCCCAGATACAAATATAATTCTCACTTACAGGGCAATTTTTGTTCCATTGAAATGGGTCAGATCACACACCAAACGATCAACCTCAGAGCAGGTTCTGCACTATTTATCAAAACAAAAACTGACGAGAAGGCCAGGTCGGTTCGAGCCACCTACCCAACTGTAACTAACTTGGCTTCACAAAATTCGATAACGCGCTGGAGCCGGAACATCCATCACTCCATCCATCCATCCATTGGTAACAATCGCAATTCATACGTACGTGGCGCACCAGTGCCGTACATACGTTTTGGTCAAGTCATGCCACTTGGTGCCGCATTGTCGCGCATCATTAGTGGCAGACAATGGGACAGAGAGGGGCGAAGCGCTTGGAAACGAAAGCGTTTATTCTGGAGGGATCTCTTCAGGGGAGGGAGGAGTGATCGGATGATTATTTGCGGTAAAGCGATATGATTGCATGATGACATGACATGGCCGTAAAGTGTGCGACACAATAACCAAGAAAACAAAAAAAAAACCTGCCACCGGAAAAATTGACAGCACGCCATCTGAAAAGTGGATGGAGTGGAGGAGGAGTCGGAGTCGGAGAACGGAGTGAAATTTGAGTACAAACTAATGAAAATAAATAATAACCACATGGAACAACTTCATGGAGTCCTCGATTCGATTGTTGTCCCTCTCTCTCTCTCTGTCTCTGTCTTTGTTGGGGGTCGTTGCCAGATACTAAATTTAGTTGCACGAAAACCAAAAAGATACTCTTTTTTTGGGGGTAATCGATACGAGTCGTACTCTGAGAGGGGACTGATCGAAGGCGTGTGGCACATTTAAAGAGGAAGAAGACAGAGAAACCTGAAACTGAAAGGGAATATCATACGAGTAGATTGCTAGGATTGTTTTCTAGTTGTGAGGCAACGTGGAGGCAAGATGGAAGATCTTTTATAGCAGACAATCATTGAATGTTATGTTACAATTTAAGGGCAGACATTAAGGAGTAGATCTTCCCTCCAAAGAATCCTTTAATAAAAGAATGGGAACATAATTGACAAGATCTTGGCTCTTTAAGATTCTAAAGAATAGATCCTTCCTGTCAAGAAACACTGTTTCTTATATTCCCAAATGGAACAACAGACCAAACACCTCGTAATTTCAATGTCTATTACATAAAGTTACAATACCAACTTACACACAAATCAGGAAGGCAAAAAAAGTCCTTTGGTGCTGGCGCGGAACAAGGACAAACACACATAAATCAACACACAAACACACACGAACGCAGAAGCGGGTGAAAGGTAAAAGTTTTTCTTTCTTTTTACCGAGTGAATGGAGATGGAAACAAAAGCTTTCCACCTTCTGTTCTGTTCTGTTCAAATTAATCCTTTGAGAAGTGAATCCTTTTTATTGGCTCCTCGGCATAGGATACTCGTAATTAGAGAGACAATGCCATTGTTGACCTTTCACTCCGATTTGCTGTATAGTTTGCACTCTACTCTCTGCCCTCACTCCATCTCCATTTCACTCGCGCTTTAATTTTTGTATTTTTTGTATTTTTCCACTCGCGCTGGGTGTCCTTTGCTGCCGCGACCGACGCGACGCTTGACGAGGCTTCGGTGGAGTGACGGTAACGGTAATGGGATCCAACGAGGAACTCAATCGCGAAGCGCCCTCTGCCAGCGACGAAACGCAACTGAAGGCAAGCCGAGACGTGGAGCTAAGGCAGCCCCGCTCGTTCGGGTCGGGTCGGCGTTGGGTCGTTCGGGTAGCAGCCGGCAATTGCAGCGCCTGGTTTCGGCCCCCAAGGCATGTCAATAAGAGGGAAAGGCGCTGCCACACTGCGGGTGCCAATTACTTGGCTTGCTGCCTTACCTTCTTCTTGATCGACCATGGCAGCACCTTTCTCTTTTCCGCAAGTGGGGGGTCGGTCGTCGGCTTAGGTCTGTTCTGTCGTCTGTCGTTGCTGCTGTTGCTGCTGCGTTCTGTTATATTGCGTTGCTTTTGTTTTGATTCTTTTGGCTTTTGGCTTTGTCTTTACTTTGTCGGCGCCGTCAACGTCAGCGTCGTCGCAGGGCTCCCTACTCCTTACACCGTTGAACGCCCTGGAATGCGGAGGTGTTTCTTGAAGCTGCTCTCCTCGTGATATTATTCTCTTCTTTTGTTGTTCTTGTTGGAGCAGAAGCAGCAGCAGAAACGGCAGCTGTACAACTGGTTGGCGGTTGAATGCCATGGGGAAATGGCAGGTATTCTCCGGTTGGGTTCCTTGTTCGTCAAAAGATTGCATAATGCTGTTTGTTGCTGTTGTTTTTGTCAAGTGTTGACAGCTGTAATTATTAATTATTTGCTCCTGAGGATTACGGGCAGTGTGCCCGAGCAACGGGAATGATAATCGTAGTTCGTATATCATTCTGGAATGGAATGCGTTTATGTCATTTCTAAAATGTGCATTCTCCAGGCTCCACGCTTTGATCTCCCCTATGGATCGGTGGAGCACTTCCAGAGAAGATTCCAACTTGTACGAATACATCTTGGCTACTCTGTTCTCTGTCCTTTTGCAGCTGTTGTAGAGTTCTTGAACGTTGGTGGCCTTTGATGAACCATTGTTTTGGTTCGTTACAGCCAGCACGTGGAAATCTCTACCATGGCCTTAATCTGCGAACTGACTGCGAATCCTGCCCAGAAGTGGCGGCAAGACTCGAGAGAGCGTCGCGTTCGCCCAAACCTAAACCCAACCTAAACCCAAATGCATTTGCTGCATTTCTCAGGCGATTACCTTCTCTCCTCCACGGAGCAATTAACTTTAAGCACGAAACGAAGGGCTGCGTCGGGATGCCGAGGCGTTTGATACCCTTCCAATCCCGCAGTTCCTTTGAACAATCCGTGCAGCAAAACTAAGAGCTTGTGCGGATCTACAGCCAAGATATTTTTAAATCTGGAGGAATATTGTATTATACCATAATACTTTCGGGTGCAAACACTATAATACCCTCTGCAGAGGGTATTAAAACGCCTGCGATGAACCAATGCAACGCAGTGGAACAAGTGGAAGGGCGGATGGATGGATGGATGGTTGGATGGATGGATGATGGGTTGTGGGGATCTGTGCCCTGCCTGGTCTCTGCCCCTGCATCTCAAGTGGCCCCTGAGCGGGACGCCGTGCCAAGTGGAGACTAAGCTCTCCTAAACGGGGAGAGACAAAAGAACTGGGCCGGGGCATAAAGAAGAATGCTCAAAGTAACTTTTAGCAGTTCACTTGAGAGCCAAAATGCGAAAGCGAAAAAGTAGAGGAAGAGGAAGGTCGTTGTTTATTGATTGCCCGACGACTACGAAGGCAGAACAGAACGGAGTAGAAGCAGGCATAGAAGAAGACAAAGGCAGACATGAACAGAGGGCAGAGCAGAGCAGAGCAAAGAAATGGGAACAAAACAGAAACGGAAAGAGAGCATTCGGGAATTGGCACAGGCCCTTGAAAAAAGTTCTTCAAGCCCACGCAAATGAAACAACGGCGACTGCCAGCCGACCGACAAATGGCGAAACGAAGAAGATTATGATGATATGAGGGTGAGATTAAAAGAGAGAGGAAGATGATGTTAACGGAGAGAAAGACGGGCATGCAGACGCAGACGAGCCAAGTGCAAGTGAAGGCATTAACACAGGAAGGCACAAATTATAGAGACATTCAAGGCAGAGTTCCCAGAGCTCCTTTGGGCTTTGGAAAACGGAGTAATGTTCGTTATACTAGCAATACTTTTAATCTGTTATTTTGGATATCAATACGAGTATATTTATACTGAAATATCATTCAAAAATCATAAAATTTCTAAGTTTAACCCTACATTTCGTCACCCTTCGTGAAGTGGACTGGACTGCTGTTTAAAATTGAAATAAGTATGATTCCATGAAGATTATATCCATTTTGCTAATTTTAGAAAACTTTTTCATAAAAAAGTAAAAAGAAAATGAATGCTCTGAGAGAATATATATGTATGTATATGTATTTAGTGTTCAAAGCGTTCCTTAAGATTTTCGTTTTTAGATTTCGCACCTTTCTGTTTTCATTGGTTCCCTCTATCACGAATGGACTGCATTTGTTTGAGCTTAATTTGAAGGGAACATCCGGAACATGGGCCTGTACCTTTCGCATTTGCCGCCTGCCAAATGGCATCTGTTGTTGGCCAAATGATTGAGGCCAGAGAGGAAGAGGGGGGGAGGGGAGAGATCAACAAGCATCGGAAATGCGGCACTGGGGGCACTCGTACCCCGACAGGACAGACGGATGGACGGACTCATTGAACCACAAGATGAATACAAAGATGCCAAATCAACTCGAACGAGTTTGCAGTTCGTTCCCTCTCAGTCCCTACCCCTCTCTTCGTTTGCAGGTCAATTGCATCCCAGTCCGAGTTGGCAGCACTCCAGAGCCCCAGCGACATTTGAGTTTTGCACTCAACATAAACGTGTAACGGTGGAAAGGTCTGTCTGGTCTGCCAGTCGGACCCAGCAGTCAGTCACTAGTTGAGTGCGTGCAGCGTTTGTCAAATTGCCAGCAGAGCTGTTGAGAATTTTCCAGTAGTACCAGTTCCCTTTCCCCGTCGCATTCGCAATCACCGAGTCCCGGCTGCAATCTCGGCACATCCCATAGCATCCCATCCATATCCCAACAGTAGTTGACAAAAGTCATCCAACCAGGGAACGTCACCGACAAACCAACAGCAAGAACAACAGCAGCAACAGCAATCACAACCGCAACATTTGTAATGGAAATTCCTGCATTGAAATCTCGTTTCGTTTCGTTTAGCCTCTGCGTTTCTCTTTCTGTTTTTTGGTATACCCTTGCAGAGGGCATCAGCCCTTGTCAGCGAAACCAGATTCGAACAGTCAAGCACACGACATGTCTTTTGTTTAATTTCTCTTTTGCAGCATTCGCTTGTGCGTCTGGCTTATCGAAGGATAAACTCGGAACAGTTGGGAATCCCTCTGGTTTACAGTATCCGTGTACTTAGGATCAACGGCCAAATATTCTCTTAATAATACAAATCAAGTTAACCGAGGGACTAAAACATACCATGAGTGATCCGTTAGTAACGATTGATCGAAAATTGTTGATCACTGTATTATAAATATACATTGTATATTTATTTGTGTACCTTTTAGGGTATCACGAACTTCAAATCCTTGAAGCTGGTATTCTTATGGGTTTGTTGGTTTCATTTTTGCGGTTCGCTTTTGTTTTTGGGTTTTCCAGCTGTTGGCTGCAAGTGGCATTGTTATTGCTGCTGTAACTGTTGCGGTTCCGTCATCATGCCCAGCCCGAGCCGCAGCTGCAGCCCCACACCCATCCTCAGTCCCATCATCGTGACAAGTCAATGAACCAGCTAAGTTTTGGGGCTTTACCGACAAAAAGCCCTTCAGCTCCATTGGCCACTTGACCAGCAGCCAGCCTTTGCAGTGGGGTGGTGTGGTGTAGCGGGACAACATTTGCCGGAATGTGTTTTAGGCCATTCTATTTGATGATCGATCGATGGTTATGTTATGTATTCCCCCTCCCCCGATGCCCCTGCCAAAGTATTACCATGTCACCTAATGGCCGTCCGATGCTAATGGGCGGGTGGGGGACATCGATTCGACGGATGCCAATCCGCTTATCAGCTGGAAATGTGTGTTTCGCACACACGATTAGCATATTTAATGTTTGGAAATTGCAAATTAGCAAATCCCAGCCAGCGCCGAATTAAGTTACAAGCCCATTCTACTTCGTCTGTGACCCCTGCGTGAACCCCCAGCCGCCAGAGAGTGGAGAAATCTCCACGATGTTCGTGTCTAGTCTGATCTTTATCTTGAGAGCGCGAGACTAACTAAATTCGCTGCGACACGCCACGCAAAGAAATAAAACTATTTTACACCGACTTGATTTAGTACGAGCACTAGTGTATTCTTAGCAACAGTCAATAAAGAAATAACAAAGAGACGGAGCACTAATAGCGTGCGAAAAGTAACAAGAATGGGGGGCTTGCCTGTAGCCGATAATCCGACTATGGGATACCCGCCAATCAGATTGATTTGTGGTACGCTAATGGGAATTTCAAGGCGTGCAAACTGTTCCCCTCAAGCCGGAGACAAGACAGAGAATGGAGAAGATAGCTGGGGACGAAATAGAATACATTGTATGGCCACCAATAAAAATTACCGTGGAAAACGCTTCTCCAATCTCCCTTAGCCAATATACCCTTGTACTTTACAAGTAACGGGTATGATGTACATAACAAACAGCAACTACAGAAGAGACCCAACTAAGTCGAGATTAGACACAGAAATTGGGTTCAAGAGCAAACAGCACTAGAAAGTGATGGAGATTTAGAGAGGAACAGAGGTACAAGGGCTAGATAGATGGACTGTCCCCAAAAACAATGTGTGTGCAAAATGCGTACTCAATAGAAAGCATAGACAGAAAACAGAAAGAGTGAAGCAAAAAACAAACACCGCAACACACAGATACAACGAAAAAAAAATCAATCTAAATTGAATTATACAACACCAACAACACACACATACGCAGACAACAGACAACAGAGAATTGCATGGCACATTTACAGCAACAGCAACAACACAACAACAAGATGAACCAAAAGAAACGAAACGGGTTTTCGTGAGACGGAGATGAAAAGATTCTCAATGAATGGGAAATCAAGTAAGCGCAAGCAGAGGCTAAATAAAGATGAGATGCATAAATTAGACTCCTCTCTCTTTCTCTCTTTCTCCACCTTTGGGGTCTCTGTTGCAATTTTGTAACAATTTGTAAAGGAGCCGCTGTGGGGAGTGGTTGGGGGAGGCAGACATGTCTGCTCTTTTAGCCTGTGTTTTCTTGTATTTTTTTGGCAAATACAAATTGAATACAAATTCAGAAGCAGAGGTAGACGACAGGCACGCTTGATGGAGAGTCTCAGGTGCGCTTTTGCTCTAATAATTTGATTATTTAGGAAATTGAACCAGAACGAAAGAAATATTCTATTGAAGGGCCACAGAATCCGGTTTTGGACCAAAATAAGCAGAGATGCTGACTGAAGCGGGGGTTGGTTTTCTATTGATTCTTACAAGTTCAATGTCTTTCATCTTTCACATCTGTTATCTGTTCAGGATTTCACTCTCTTACCTTTTGAAATCCTCCAATTCTTGTTAACAGCACCTACACACACATGTGCTTACACCCACACACAGTTATAATTGCAGGTCCCGTAAATCCTTACACAGACACATACACCCGCACTAAGAAACCACACACGCGCGTTTACGCTTCTTTGTTGCTTTTTCAAGGCGCAAAGGTTACATTAATTTTTAAAATTGTATTATTTTTGTTTATTTATTTTTGTTGTTTTATATTGTGAGGAGAGCGCAGCGAATGTATTTTCGAAGTTCGACGCGGCAGCACAACCGCTGTTGGTTCAAATTTGTTGTTAACTGTTGTGTACAAGCGCGATGAAGAAACTAACTTAGCCCACTTAAGCCCCCTCTATTTAAACAGGATAACAAGTCGAGTTAAACCACGGAAAATTAAACTGTATACATATAATTATGTGGGCATTCTTATGTGGCATTATTCTTCTTGCAGATCCACCGAGAAATTTTTTACTAACAAAAAAATGACCACGATGTCTTTCACCTGAACTGCGCTCAATTTCTTTAAGATATATCATTTTTGTAGAGTGCATTTTAATACCCACTGGTCTACAATGGGTTAATCGTGCTTTGTCCATTATCGGAAACCATATTCATCGATTTTGATATTCAATTTGATATTACTTGCTAGATAGAATTCTCAGGCCTGCCCACATAGTTTTATCCGATTAATGAATCAATTTTCCACTTGACTGGCTAATTTTTAATACTTGCTTTTATTGGATCTTGTCTACAAAAAGGTTTTAGCGAAAAAGGTCAAACAAAAAAAACGTAAGAGAGTAATCGTTCCAATTGCTCAATTTTGATATTCCGTTGAATAATTCTGGCTAACTAAGACTCTTAGCTCTGCCCACATAGTATTATCTCATTGATGAATACATTTTTTACAAGATTGGGTAGGTTTTAGTACCTGCTTTTATTGCATTTTTTCTAAAACAAGGTTTAAAAAAATAAAGCCAAAGCACGGCATGAAACGTAAGTGTGTATGGAATGTTACGTCATTGTTGCTGGTCAACAGGTACCTGCTATGAGTATGGGTCATTTGTATACCCTATTTCCTTTAATAATGTTAAAATTCTGTTTTCCAAGCTGCTTTAAAAGTAACTAATCATGACTTTTTCTTGGATGGAAATGTTTTTGACCTATTCATGCATATGCTTCTTTTTCGGATATATATCTCGATCCCGATACCTATTCTTGGTCTCTGTAAAAAGACCACTAACTGCGAATATCGTTGAAATAGCTTTAAAACAGAGACTGACTAGTTTCTGCATATATTGGAGCCAGATGACAAACATTTGCTCAATTCTATAATATAATTTTCTCTAGGGTGCAGAATGATGCCCATACAAACTGAATGCTGCCAACGGTATAAAAAACTAGGCTAGGTGAGGTTCGTACGATCCTTTCAATTTCCCTTGGCTGTTTTTGCCTGTTGACCATACCTTTCCACAGCCCAGCGGTTCGATTCGAAGTTCGAGTTCGACTGGCCGGTTCGATCAAACCAAAGAGGGCGTTTAAGAAAATGAAGATATCGACAGACAAACATCGATATCTGCCCAAAGAAACGCATCGAAGTTCAGATAGTGTTATATGCACCTAACGGCAAGGAAAAATTTGAAAAATGAAGCTGTCATGATAGCAAAGTCCAATTAAAATGAGAAATACCTAAAAAAACCTTGAGCACTCCCAGTTGATAATCAGCCAGCCCAATGTTACACCCATGCTTAAGCGGAAGTTCATTGCCGTCCCCGCTTTAAAAAATAATAAAATCACCGAATCTCAGAGATATCAGAGAAAAAAACCCATGCATTCCCCTGCTCAGCAATTGACAAGGGTTAATTACTGATACAGCTTCTACAGAAATCATGTACACCCCTGAGATAACGACGACAATTGATAAAGACAGAGCAGCAAATATATCGACTCATTGGCTCGCTATAATGTTTAGTTTTCAAGAGTCAGCAGCGCCATGCAGAAGCTTCTTCCACTCCTCGTCGTCGGGATTCTTTTAGCCGTCTCCAATGTCGATGCGGCTGCCCAGAGGTTGCCGGATAGCCGCATTGTAAATGGGCGGGAGGCCGCAGAGGGGGAGTTCCCCTATCAGCTCTCGCTGCGGCGCCACACCATCCACATCTGTGGTGCCTCCATCCTCGCCAGCAACTGGGCTATAACGGCGGCCCACTGCATCGACAACCACGAGACGAGTCCCCGCGAGTTCACCCTGCGCCAGGGCACTGTCCTGCGCACCACAGGCGGCTCTGTCCAGCCCGTGCAGACCATCTACAAGCATCCCGCGTACGATCGGACGGACATGAATTTCGATGTGGCTCTGCTGCGGACAGCCGTCGGAGCCCTTTCCACTACGCCCATCCGCCTGCCAGCTGTGGGCGAGGCTATCCCGGAGGGCATGTCCGCCGTCGTCTCTGGCTGGGGACACATGGATATCATCAATCCCGTCCTGGCGCCGGTCCTCATGAGCACCACTGTGCAGACGGTTAATCAGGAAAAGTGTCACAGCGCCTTGAAAAATCATGGCGGCGTCACTGATGCGTAAGTTTACAGAGAGCAGAGATAGGGATAGAGATTTGGCACTGGGAATCTCTAATTAATGTCCCACTATCTTGTCTAGAATGTTCTGTGCGGCCGCCAGAAACACGGATGCCTGTCAAGGCGACAGCGGAGGCCCCATCAGTGCCGAAGGTACTCTGATTGGCATCGTTTCCTGGGGGGTCAGCTGTGCCGATCCCTATTATCCAGGCGTGTACACTCGTCTGGCCCACCCCACTGTACGCCGTTGGATACGTCTGCTCACCAAATTGTAAATCTCTATCAATAAAGGAAATATAAAGGATAACATGCGTGATATCCTCTTTTGAATGCGCGCGCTAACCTCATCGATAGTGTCATCCCATCGATAGTGTCAAAGCAGCTGTTCATGCGCGATAGGCAGGATTAGCGCATTCACCGATTAACGATAGACTAGGAAAATTTACTCGTTTTGTGCGAGATTTTAGTTTTTTTAAACGGTTATTTTAGAACCTGCCCGTTACAAAAACAAGATTTAACAGAACCTAAATCGAGGGCTAGATCTTAAACCAAGTGCTGAGTCAACAGTGGGCGGTGGCAGTGATATATTCTAGGAAAAACAGGCGTGGGAGTGGCAACGGCAGCAGCGGGTGGAATAGAGCAGAGCGGGTGGTGTGGTGGTGGCGGCACGCATTCTATTTAGGGTGAGTGCGGTGCATTTGCACAAGACACAAGATATCAACGAAACTAACAAATACAAGAGGTAAAAATAGACCCTAAACAGACACTTAAGTGCAATCTTTCAACAGTTCCCTGCTGAATGTACTGGCGCTGGTTGTGGATCTGCATTAAGATGATCTACCAGCTGCTGTGCTGCTCGGTGAGCTTGATCTTCTTCTGCTTCAACGTGTTCTGGCTGTTCTGCAACCTGGCCATACCCTGGTGCACCCTGACCCTGGTCGTCGTCTGTGTGGCCTCCAAGTTCGTGAAGCTGCAGCGCAGTCCCAACGAGAAGCGGCTTCTCAGCCTGCTGAGCGCGCCGGATGATTGGCCGAGCTACTGGCCCATCGCCAATCGGGCGGCCGGCTACGATGCGCCGGAGAACTCGAAGGCAGCTATCAAAAAGGTGACGTCATGAGGCGGTGGTTGCTTCGGCCCTTACCCCAGCAAAAATCAATAACATCCCCCATTTTCAGTGCCTAACACGTGGATATCGGAACGTGCTTCTCGATGCCGGTCTCACATCCTGCGGGGAAATTGTTATAGCCAACCCCAGTCGCCTGGCTGTGGCTCAGCAGCCGTTGAGCGAGCTGCAAAAACTCAACATCACGGAGCAGCATCCTATGGGGTGAGACATGAGCCTGAGGCAAATCAAGTGGAACTTCGCTAAACTCAAATGTCAATACACAGGTCCCACTTCGAGGCAGAGTCAGTGACCACGCTCAGGCAGCTCTCCGACTATGTGGAGGCGGAGGCTACCTCGGCCACGCTCTTCCTACGCTTGCACGACAACAGTGCCCGCATGCTCGACCAGCTGCAGAAGTTTATGGCCGCCAATGAGGCGTTTACGCAGCGTACAATTGTTATTAGTCGCTCTCCGCTGGCCATTTATCAGGTATGCATAGAGGAGGATGCTTCTATAGCGATGCTTTTGATGCCTGTTGTTCTTTGCAGCTGCGCAAATTGCGTCCGGAGATCATTTGCGGCCTGTGGCATGAGACCTATCTATCGCTGGCCATACTCAAATCCTCCACACTGATTACCTCAATCTATGGTGCAATCTTTCGCAATATCATTGCCCCCGTGATCGGCATAAGCGTCGTCTTTCTCAGCAAGGAAGAGTTCAATTTGTAAGCCATTCATTGGTATTCTCTTTTTGGACTACTCTTTAATGTTTAATTGGCTTTTGGCAGACACATTGCCGACCTGTGGCGCAATGTTGGCGTCCGTCCAATCGTCTACATGGTGAACTCGCCCAACGAGAAGCGCTATTTTCAGAAGACCATGAAGATCCAATATCTAACCGACTCGCTGCGCTCCGAGCCGCATCTACTGATGAAGGCCTAAGGTGTACACAACTCAGACAGGAGCGCACATACAGAGAAACTGTTTGCATTTAGCTGCGCTACACTTAATTCTTAAGAGTAATTCGTTTTTAGTGCCCACGTTCACTCCCCTCCCCCACACTTGATATGTGTTTATAAAATGCGTTTTTAGTACGTGTTCTGTATCTGTAGAAGCTTTTGAAAGTATTACCCGTTGTGTACCAGTACCACTACCTGTACCAGTGAGATTGAAGCTGTATATTTATGTCTGAATAGGTTTTGTGCTTTATTTGTTGTCCGCTACAGGATGCTTTTTATATTGTGTTTTTTATATTGACGTCCTGTATGATTTTTTATATATGTATTCTATTTAATTATGTCTATATTTTCGTATATCCTGCCTGATATGTTCTGTTCTCAAATTTTGTACGATATTTCTACACATGTACTGTATACCTTATAAGGTAGTATATTGCTTTTTGATGTGCTCTATATATATATATATGTAATATTCACACACACACACACATACACGCGCAGCTTTTCTAGAATGCCGAACATTTGGAAAATTGTTCACAAATGTTCCCATTGTTATGCAGATCCCAAAATAATAACTTGTCTAAGACCAAGTCCCGACTACAAATACAATTAAGTTTCTTACGTCTAATCCGAGAAGAGCAAACGAATTGTGTTCCAACGAGCATTATCTATACGACTATACCAAAAAAATGATGAAAATTTCATTTTATTACGACGCGATGATCCGATGAGTAAATAAAGATAGTGGAAAAGATTGATATAAACTCAAAAATCGACTCTAAGCGTTTTTTTATGGATGCACCTAGCAAGCTTGTCAGCATTTGTATTATCAGTCGGTAAAGGGTTTAGATAAATAAGGCTTACAAGAGTTTTGTTCCTTTTTAATATATGTATCTGAGCCAGAGAAGCTGTGTGTACGGTGGTCAATGATCCTGACTTGGCTTACCATACGGCCGATTCCATCCTCGAAAATGAGGATCAGAAGTTAGTCGCATGCCATCTACTCATCCAATATTGTATCCAAGAATGACCCATCTAAGCCAGACTCGTGAATCTGGTAGATATAATCATTCTCTACGATTCTGCGTTTCCGGTTTGCTCGTAGGTTCAAAATTGTGGATGTCACAGATTTTCGTCCTTTGTGTGGGCGAAATGGGCGGCGCGAAGTTTCGAAATACACTTGTAACAGTGTGATATCACAGGAGTTGTTTCCTCTAGCTCTTATAGTCCCCGAGATCTAAACGGACAGACAGACATGGCTGTATCGACTCGGCTATTGTTGTTGATCAAGAATATATATACTATATGGGATCGGAAACGCTTCCTTCTGGGTATTACACACATCCACTTCCACCACAAATCTAATATACCCCTATACTCTTTGAGTATTGAGTATAAAAAGAGACCGAATCGACCGAACCGACAAGAATCATTCGTTACATATTATAATAGAATACTATTTACTTTTATTCCACCCGAAGGATGCAATATGTGCATACAAAATGTAGTAACTAAATGGTCAACTTTGAAGGTTCATATGTGTCTCCCAAACTAATCCATTTTTCTAGGTGATAATAAGAATCATAAGCGTTAGCCAGAACTAAAACAAACATGATACCTGATCAGTGATCAGTGATTCTTTGTCCTGGTGAACGCGACCATTAATTGAAGATTGGAAAAAAGTTTTGTTTAAATTTTCTTTATTATTTGGGGGGATGTCTTACATTATATATGTATATGTATATTTGTATATATGGTATGCCTAGGTCTATTAAGGTTTTACATTTCTGAGCGGGGGAATGGGAATCTTTTGCGGGGATATATGTACGTAGTACTAATGATAGAGCTTAGAAATAACCATGCATCGAGTTGTCGATAGATGTAATTTTATTTTATACAGAAGTTCGTAAAGTGTGTGAAAGCTTAAAAACAATTGTACGATAGAGAATATTTATATATAAACAATTGGGCAAAATGCAAGATAACAAATGAAAACCAGTTCCTTATTTGCGGCGGGAGCGTGTCGCTCTCTTGGGCGCCTCGTCGTTGCTGGCGGCGGACTCTGCCACTGGGAGAGTGGCCTCGAAGTGCACCTTCTTGGCACGGCCACTGCGTGCCGTCGAGGCTGAGGGGGCAGCGGCTTCCGCCGACGGAACGGGCTGCATTGCCTCTGGTTCGACAATTGGGGCTGCCTTGGCAGCTCGTCCGCGTCCACGGCCGGCTGGTTTTTTGGCGGACACAGCCACCACGGGCTCCTCTGCAGGCTCCTCGTCAGAAATGATCAACACTGGTGTCTTAGCACGGGCTCCGCCACGTGCTTTCTTGGTGGCCGGCTGGTCCTCTGAATCTGGCTCAGTCTCGACCTTGGCTTTGCGTGCGTTGCCGGCCCGTGCCGCTTGCTTGGTGGGCGCTGCAGAATCTGCGTGAGTCTCATCCTCGGCTTTGCGACGGGTGCCACGTCCTTTGGTTGCGGCGACCGTTGCTACCTCTGGTGTTTCCTCGGCCACCTTCTTCGCTGGAGGCTCCTCCTCGTGCGGCTCCTCAGTGCCAGCCTTTCCCCTGCGTCGCCTGGGCGTGGCTGGTCTGGGCGTGGTGTCCACAATCAGCTCCAGGGCCTTGACCGTCGGATTCCTCTGGCGCCGGCTGCGGGACGGGGTCGGCTTGTCATCGTCGGGGGCTTCTGTGTAGTTCTTGCGCGGCAGATTTCGTCCCTCACGTCTCTGCGAAGTTGTGGGGTCCGGCAAAGTCACCGTGGCCATCTCTGGAGTGGCCGGGGTAGCTCTGGCTGCCTCTTCGATCGGTGGCCCTTTCTGAGAGGGTGTTGGCGTTGTGGGATGCACCTCCGTCTCGAGCGCCTTGGCTGCTGCTGCCTTGCCGCTGGTCACCGGCTTTCGGTTACGTCGTGATCCAGAGCTGGGCTTGTCATCGTCGGGAACTTCTGTGTAGTTCTTCCGTGGAAGATTGCGTCCCTCGCGTCGTCGCGGTGTCAGTTCATCCTCGGTGTGGGAGGGCGAGGGGTATACCCCATCGTTGGGCTTCTCTGTGGAGGCCAAAGCGGTGGCAGTGACGGTGGCAGCCAACTCTGTGGTCCCATCCTGCATATTTATCTGTGCATCGATACCTTCTGCTTGGGCGGAAGCTTTGCGTCCTCTTCGTGCCGTTGTCTTTTTGGCTTGGGGTGTCTCCTCGTCGACACTCGTCGATGGTTTCCGGAGAGTTCGCGTTGGCTGCTTCTTCTCTGCTGTAACCACATCCACGCTTGGTTTGCGACCGCGTCGTGTTGGCTTTACCGTTGATGCTTCCTGGATCTCGGGAAGAGGAGTCTCCAGTGATGGACCCTCTCCGCTGTGACGCTTTGATTTGGTCTCCACCTGGTCGGCCTTGCCCTCTTCCACGGTCGCCTTGCGTCCGCGTCGCCGAGAGCTGGTAGCCTCGACATGCTCCACTGGGACATCCATCGTCTCGGCTGTGGCTTTACGCCCGCGTCGCCGCGCCTTGGGCTCCTCCGGAAGCAGCAGCTTCTTTGGCTCTGGCTCTCGCTCGTTTTCCTCAGCGATCTCCTCCAGATGATGGTCCACAGGCTCCAC
Organism: Drosophila lowei; assembly: GCA_008121275.1. Lineage (NCBI taxonomy): Eukaryota > Metazoa > Arthropoda > Insecta > Diptera > Drosophilidae > Drosophila > Drosophila lowei. Next base: position 7,600,628 of record CM017777.1, read on the forward strand.
CGAAGAAATGTGCTTCATTAAGGCTGGTTCTTTCTCTGCTGTTGGATCTGCTTTCTGTCCTCGGCGCCTGGGATTCTCGGGCACCTCCGGAGCTGCCACCTCGACATCGATGGAAGGTTTGCGTCCACGTCGCTTGGGTCTGTCTGCCTGGGCATCTGGCGGGCCATCTTTAGCTGGCTGCTGACTGGCCTCCTCAGTTTTTACAAGCTCTGAGGACTTGCGGGTTCGTTTCAGGGGCTTCTTTGGTTCATCCCCAGTTGGTTGATCTTCTTTGATGGCTGCTAGATGTTCCTGGGCTTTGCGGTTCTGTGGATCATCCTTTGTGGCCTCCTTCTCTGCTGATGGAACTCGACCGCGTCGCTTTGATGTCTCAGGCATAGCCTCCGTATGCTCTTCCTGGACCACTTCGGGTGATTTGCGACCTCGTTTTGGGGCCTTCTTTAGCGCGGAGTCCACTGTTTGATCTTCTTTGATGGCTGCCAGGAGCTCCTGGGCTTTGGCCTTCTGTGCTTGATCCTTCTCCGCTGATGGAGGACGTCCGCGTCCACGCTTCGTTGTCTCAGCTTTTGCAGTCGAAGGGAGCAGCTCCTTGGATTCCTCCTGGTTTCGCTTTGGTGGATCCATTTGTTTAACATGTTCGGATGGCATGTCTTCCTCGGTGATGGGATTCAAAAGCTCCTCCGTCTTGGGCTTTGCTTCGTTGTCCTTTGCCTCCTCTGCTGATTGCTTGGACGGCTTTCGTCCCCGCCTCGTGTTCGTGATGGCTTCCTTTTCCTCGAGGATTGGCTGTACCTCGGCGGACGGTTTGCGGCCCCGCCGCCTTGGCCTCTCCGAGTCGCTGGCCTCTGCAGTTCTCTCCACGGACGAGCCCTTTCTGGCTCTCTTGGCGGCTGGCTGAACCTCCTTAGCGGGCGAGTGCCCGTCGTTGCGTGCCAGTCTTGTTACCTTCTTCGCCTCCTGCTTGGCTGCTTCTTCTGCTGCCACCTCTGGCTCTGGTTCTTGCTTTTCCCTGTTTTCTGCATCTGTCTCTTTTTCAACATTTTTCAAGATTTTTTCTTGATGCGCTTGATTTCCGTTTTTAGAATTACTTTCGAGCTGCTTCTCCGTCGCTAGCGTTTTCCTTCTGTCCCGTTCAGACTCAGTTTCCAAATCTTTCTCTGCAGTACCAGTAGCAGATGACTCAACAGACATGGTTTTGGGCTCCACAAACCAAGCGGGTGCACCCGAAGACGAAGGTTTCTCTACTTCAGGGGCTTCTGTTGCGGCTTCCACTGTGGGTGCTGTAGTTTTTGTTGGGACTTTCTCCTGCGGATCGTGGCTCGAGTTTGAGTCGCTCAACTCAATCACAACATCATCCATTTGGACTTTAGAGGGGAACACGTTGGTGGTGGTTTCCCTTCTATTCACATGCAGATCCACAGGATCGACTTGTTCTTCCAGCATGTCCATGGCCACAGAATCCTCATCATCATCATCATCATCTTGGCTAGAAGTTTCTTCTTTCGGGGATGACTCTGACTGACTATCGTCTGATATTATTTGGATCTCGTCGTTCGCACTTTGACCTGTATTTGCAGAAGGTTTGTTTTCCAGACTGTTTGCAGCATTCAAGCCGATTAACGATCGATTTGTGGGGGTCTCATCGATTACTTCTTCAGACTCTGACGTTGAGGAAACTGATTGAATTTCCTCGGTGGATAAAGGTGTGCTTTCATCATCGATACAAATTGGAGCGTTGGGAACAGGTTCCTTAGTAGAGTCTGATCGAATCTCTACTGATTCTTCCCCTAATGGCTCCTTAACTGCAAGTGGAGCTGTCTTTTCCTCAACGATAGAAGTCGAAGCATTGGGAACCAGTGCCTTAGAATGTTCGGAACGAATCTGTGCGGATTCCCCTTCTTTTTCTGGTACAGGCACCTCGACTGCAGGTGACGGGGTGCTTTCCTCAGCGATGGAACTTGGGGCACTAAGGGCAGGTTCCTTAGTAGATTCCCAAATAATCTCTGATGTTTTCTCTTCTTTCTCTGATGATGATTGAGGACGTTCCTTTACTTCCCCTAAGGTCTTCTTGACTGCAAGAGAAGGGGTGCCTTCCTCAACGATCGAAGTCGGAGCATTGGGAACAGGTTCCTTAGAATGTTCAATCTCTGCGGATTCCTCTTCTTTTTCTGGTAATGGATTATTTGCAGGCTTCTCAACTGCAAGTGGAGGGGAGCTTTCCTCAGTGATGGAAATTGGGGCGCTAAGAACAGGTTCCTTAGTGGATTCCAAATTAATCTCTGATGTTTCCTCTTCTTTCTCTGATGATGATTGAGGCAGTTCATTTGCTACGTCTAGAGGCTCCTCGACTGAAGGAGAAATTTGCGCTTCTGCAATTGCAATTGCTTCAGCTTCAGGTCCGGCTTCCGTTTCAGTTTCTTGTTGAATATTCCGCTCTGGTGTTAAGGCAATCCCTTGGACTTTGTGTTCATCTGGAGTTGCTTCCGAAACTTTCTCAGAAGTTGAATCCTCTGGAGAAGCAGCCTCTTCGTGGGTTGTGGAGGCCTCGGGGATGACTTCTGCATCAGATGTGGACTTCATTTCGCTTTCTTTGGGTAACTCGATGGCTGTGGCTGTTGGTGTTGCTTTTGGGTCTACAGCTGAGACGTCAGCAGTGACCTCATCCTCCGTCGTGTGGCCAGAAAATGACTGTTCGATGTCAGGTTCATGGCTTTCCGCATTGCTCGAGGCATCCCCTGGAATGACTTTGTCGTCGTTTGTCGATTTCCTATGGACTGAAGTCTGTTCCGAAGGCAATGTCTCCGCTTCGTGGGCGACCTCTTCATCAACTGCTTTAAGGGGTTCATCGCTTGGGGATTTGCGACCATCTGAGGTGGCCACCACATCTTCAAAAGTGTTGGAGGCATCTAATTGGATGACCTCTTCGTCATTTCCGTTCTCTCTAGCAGGTTCTTTCGTTGGGGATCTCTCGGCTTCCTTTACGACCTCCGGGATGATCTCATTCTTCGTTACCTCCATGTCCATTGATTCTTCCAGAAGGATAGCCTCTTCAGGATGGCCGATAACAGATTCTTCGCTGGGAGACGTTTTCTCGGCAGCTTCAGAGGGCGATGTTTCCGCGTCCTGGCCATTGCTCTGTTGACCTCCACTTGGACTCTCGTTTTGGGTTGTGTCTACTGGCTTTGCATCTTCTTGTATGGCATCCTCTTTAATCTTTCCATCTGCAGATTCTTCGGCTGGAGATGCTTCAGGTTCTGGTATTTCCTCGACAGTAGAAACATCTTCAAGTCGGTTTGAGGCATCCAATTGAATAACCTCATCTTCAGCTAAACTTATATCCTGCTCTAAGTGCACGGCAGTTGATTCATCCAGATTATTTGGTTCCTTTGCTGCGTCGAAAGCGGCTTCCGTGTTGTCGCCCTCCCCGCCAGCTGCAGGTTTCTCGTTTGCCTCAGCATCGCTAGGCACGTCCAGTGGGGTCGCGTCATCTTTCTGGTTTTGGCTGGGCAGCTCTTCCACTTGGGGACCATTGGTCTGCTGATCCTCAGATCGAATTTCATCTAGCGTGGTTTCCAATGCAATGGAATCGTCTTGAATCAAAGATTCCTCTGGCACCTCTTCAACTAAAGATTCCTCTGGCACCTCTTCAACTAAAGATTCCTCTGGCACCTCTTTAATCAAAGATTCCTCTGGCACCTCCTTAATCAAAGATTCCTCTGGAACGTCTTTAATTAAAGATTCTTCTGGCACCTCTTCAATCAAAGATTCCTCTGGTACCTCTTCAACTAAAGATTCCTCTGGCACCTCTTTAATCAAAGATTCCTCTGGCACCTCCTTAATCAAAGATTCCTCTGGTACCTCTTCAACTAAAGATTCCTCTGGCACCTCTTTAATTAAAGATTCCTCTGGCACCTCTTCAACTAGGGATTCCTCTGGCGCCTCTTTAATCAAAGATTCCTCTGGCGCCTCTTTAATCAAAGATTCCTCTGGTACCTCTTCAATCAAAGACTCTTCTGGTAACTTTTCAATCAAAGATTCCATTGGCACCTCTTCAATCAAAGACTCGTCTGGTAACTTCTCAATCAAAGATTCCTCTGGCACCTCTTCAATCAAAGACTCTTCTGGTAACTTCTCAATTAAAGATTCCTCTTGGACCACTTTAGCTTCTTGCGGTTGATCGATGATGGACGTGGACTCTTCGTCAACAGTTTCTATGATGCTGAATGCATCCAATTGAATTGCCCCATCTTCAGGTGGTGTCTCAGCTTTCTTTGGACTCTCAGTTATGCTGATGTCCACTACATTTGAGCCAACTTCCAGATTATGGGCTTCTTTTGCTGGTTCACTCGCTGACTCTGCAACAGGGGACGCTTCGCTTTCTTGTTCCCCAGCAGGCTTAGGCGCACTTGAAGTTTCCAATTCTTCGTGTTCGGGTTCGTCTGTGCTTATAGCCGTTTCATGGGATAGTATCTGTGGATCTTCGGAGTCAATTGTATCTTGAACAGCGTTTACAACAGTCGAAAGTTCCAGGATACCCTCTACCTCAGATCCTTCTTCAACCAAAGACACTTCGGTTGGCGTTTCCTTTGCTTCTGGCGTTTGCTCAAAGATATCCAAACTATTATCAACTGATGGGGTATCTTCCTTTTCCTTTGGAGCTGGATATTTTTCACAACTCTCCTTCTCCTCTTCATCTATATTTTGAACTGTATCCTCTGAAGCGTGCTTGATTGGTGATTTTTCCTCTGACCTCTCTTCCACAGGCTTCCTTTCAGTGTCCTTGTCTGTGATGCTTTCTTCTGGCAGCTCTTTGGGTGACGATTCAACTTCAACCTCTGACTTTTCAGATGCGCTTTCCTCTGTCAACTCCTTGGATGACGATGCTTCAACTTCTGATACGAGTATTCCCGTTTTGGTAACTGGAACTTCTTTAGCTGTGATTTCCTTATTTGCGACTGGGTTTGAGACGTTCAATTCAAAGGCCGAAGACTCGATTGTGGAGTCCAGAGGATAAGTCTCGGACTCGGTAATCGTAGCCTCCACGACAGAGGAGACATCCGTTTCTTTAGCCTGTGGTGCTTCGGTGTCTTCGCTTAAATCCAGTTCAATTATCATTGAAGAGTCGTTGGGCAGAGTATTGCCTTTGGTGGCATTGATGCTGCTTTCAGCCGTGATATCTTGTGCTTCGATCAACGAAATCTCGTTGACGGCTTGGGTGTCAGCTTCTATGGATTCCTTGACAGATATAGGTATATCTTTGCCATTTGTATTCGTTCTGTCTGTGGCAGCGTGTTTGCTGGGCTCCTCAATGGATATCCTGCTGATTTCTTGCGATGACACCTCAGGTTCTTCCACCTTCTTCTGGGGAATGTCTTCTTCTGCGACTGTCTCCTCGTCATCGCTGAATACCAAGGGTTCGCTCAGACCCACGATTGAGTCAGTGTCGGAACGATCGTCACTCGGGATCGGTTCAGACGGCGGACGGACGGTCTGAACCTTTGTCTCCTCCACGGTCACGTCGCCCGACTCAACACCAGAGACTGACACTACCAGAGGGTCTAAGAACATCGAATCCGAGGTCTGATCCAGCAGCTGTATGCCGCTTATGTCGTTGACGCTTGGCGAGGTGGGCCTGGACGCCTCCCCTCCCTCCTCAGTCAGTGTGCTGAGGTTCAGGTCCGCCCTGATGGCAGCTTTGTAGGTGGTGCTGGTCGTCGCAGTCTTACTGTATGTCGGGGCAGCACTCAAATTCATCAGGTCCTCCGACGAGACCGATTCGTTCTGCTTGGAGGCAGCCAGGGGATCGGCGTCAGTGGCTGTGCTGACGGAAGTCACATTTATTTCGAATTCAGAGTCCTCCGCGTGGACAGCGGACGTGCTGGATACATCATGAAAGATATTGTCCAAGGGCAGCGTGGTCCTTCCAACGCTCAAATTGCAACTTATCAGCACCGAGTCGCTGGTGTAATCCTTCCGCGAATGCAACACCGCACTGGCTGGCTCATTGGGGACCATGATATTCTTGGCACTGGGCGTCTTCAGAATCCTGTCGAGGTCACCGCCCTCTGGCTCTTCCGCTGGTGCTCTCTGCCTGCTCCTGCGCGGTGTGTCTGAGACGCTGTCAGAGCCCTCTAGCAGCTCCTCAATGTTGCCCAGAATGGGCGAGGCAGGCACCTTGGGTGTCTGCATCAGTTCCCGCAATCCCTTGTACAACGGCGTGCTGCAGCTCTTGGGCGTCTTTAGCATATCCCTCAGGCCATGATAGTCCACATTGTCGGGCTCATCTGTGGCCAGTTCTGTGCCATAATCTTCGTCTTCAGCGGCCGCTTTTTCTTTTTCTGTAACAAAGCAAGCACTTAAGATATATTTAATCCCAAGGACTTGTCTAGTTCTCAGCTTACCATCTGCCGGAGCAGCTTCCTCCACAATGACGCCCATGTCGCCGACAGATTCATCGACTAAATTGGTTCGCTTGGGCGTTTTTAGCAGGCGCTTCGACTGCCGCGTTGGCGTGCCCATGTCCTCTGTCAGACGACGCTTTCGCGTGGGCGTGGCCAGGGCCTGGGTATCGACCGCTGAGCAAGAGGCGCGTCGCGTGCGTTGGCTGATTGCATTGACCTCGACAGAGGCTCGGCGAGTGCTACGTCGCGGAGTGATGGCCACAGTCCTCTGGTCAGCGGAGAGCCGCCGCGAACTCCTTCGAGGCAGGGGTGTCTGTAAAGATGGAGCTTCTTTGTCCACTTCCATATCCGGCTTCTCAACTGTTGACGCTTTAACAAGGGAAGCTTTGTTCTCTTTATTCGTCTCCAGACTCTCCAGTTGCTCCTTTGGTGATGCTCCTAAAATCAAGACCTGCTGAGTGCAATTCATTCTCAAATAGAATTCATGACTCACCTTCTACATTGGATTTCGGATCTGTGGGGAGCTCCTCGCAAATGCTGTCGTCAATTACAACCGCACCTGAAGGAAAAAGAGTTTTAGGCTGTAGAAACACGAATCGAATCAAAGGTTCCTTTTCCCCACTTACCCTCGTCGCTTTTCTCGGGCAAATCTACATGAAGCTCTTCACATATGCTATCCTCGATAATGCGAATCTCATCTACTGCATCTACTGGTGGCTCTTCAGTGGCTACCGCTGTCTTGGGACTCTTTAAACTGTCTTCTTTGACCTCCTTGGTGGCTTCAGTGCTGCCCATCTCTCCGGCTATTAAAGCAGCAAAAGCCTCGACTGTTGATCCCGCTCTGCTTGGCTCTCCTCCGCTTTCATCATCATCATCCTTGATGGTAAACGTGCGGCTCAGATCATCCTCAGAGTCGTCAAGTTTCTCCGGGGTGGAGCATTTGCTTTTGGATATATTTAATTCCTTCCCCGCGCTTCCGCTCGTTTGTGGTGTCAATAGGGCGATGGACGAGGCTGGCTTGGGTGATCCATGCCTGGGTGACCCGATCCTAGGCGACCCTTGCTTGGGGGAACCGTCCCTGGGAGAGTTGTTGAGGGAGCGTCGAGCCTTGGACACCAACTTGTTGCTCATTTCCACATTGGGACTGCGCCTGGCCACAGCCAGGGACTTCCTAATCTGGGACAGTTTGTTCTCCCGGGGACTGACAAAGAACAGAGATGGTCGCTTGCGAGGCGAGGTCCTGGGTGTCTTGGCTTTTTCCTGATCGGCCGCTCGTTGGGCAGCGGTTCGTTTCAGTGGATGGAAGGGCAGGCGAACCGGTGTGGTGAGGCACTGACGACGCGCCTTCAGCAGAGATGTTCGCTTGGGCGCTGCCACAGGCGTGGTTGCCTCCACTCGATTGGCAGCAATCTGCTTTTTGGTACTCGTCAGCAGAGCCCGTTTCATCAGGGATTGTGGCGTTCGCTTAGGGGTCGCCGCAGCCACCAGTCGCTTGGGTGTCTTGGCCACTTGGTGCGACGGAGCTGGAGCTGGAGATGGCGGCGTGTCCGATTGGGTTATGTCTATGACGAGCGGCGAGACATCTGACGATTCGTCGGCGCTGTCGCACACAATGATGGGCGTCTGCTTGAGCGTGGGACGCAGCTTTTGTGGTGTTGTCAGGTCGATGAGATACATAGAGGTCTTCCGCCGGGTCTTCTTCGAGGTGGATGGTGTGCTGAAGTCGAGCAGATCCCGACTGCAGCTGTCTTCATTCAGCTCCGACAACACACTCTTCGGCGTGCTGTAGACGCTCTTGGGCGTGGAGATTGTCGCCACGTTGGGTTTGCGGACACATGTAAAGGACTTCTCCGTCTTGACCCCAGTCTCGCGGGGGGAGAACGAGGTGATGACCACATCGGAGAGGGCGCAGAGCTTCAGCAGCTTTTTGTGACTGGCTGGTGGGGTAGCGGTGTTCTCTTTGTTTTGCGTGGCATCCAGAAGATCTACTTTCGGAGTCTGACCAGCTTCCGCTGCTGGCTCGTCGTCTGCATTTACCGGAGTCTTGCAGCGTTGGCTCTCATCTGCCTCCACACGGGCATCGCTTTCATCCCGCGACTCTATCGATGTGTTGCCCTCGTCATCCGAATTGATGCAATAGCGAAAGCTGCGAAGAAAACATTGATGATTATTTTTAGGGCGAAATTCTAGGACAATCAACATATGTAGGGAATATGTGTGCACAGACACAGACACAACCGAAAAAAACACACACGCATACACCCAGAGAGATGAAGGATATTTTAGGGTTGGCCGTCGTCTACCTGGGTGACTGCCTGCCCTGCCAGACGGCTTCACTTACTTGTGCACGGTCAAACGCTTGTCAATCTGAGGACGATGGGACTGCAACTGTAAGGCAAACAGAGGGAAACAAGGGGAAAGTTCGTCTTGAGAAACTGTACTTGGAATGTATGTGGCCTCTGCAGATGCTCCGAATTGACATACCTTCAGGGATGGGCAGGAGTTGGAAGCCTGCTCGACGGGCGACAGGCGTTCTGGAGTGCGCGGCACATCCTCCGCCTCGGAGGTCTTTGGAAACTCCCAAGTGTAGACCTGATTGAGTATGGTGATGCGTCCGCCATGTAGCAGCGGCCGCTTGCCGTGGAGAACCTTGTCGTTCAGATGGACGAGCTCCTTGAGCGATTTGTTGTTGATGGTTACCTGGGGACGAGCACATGCTGTTGATAGGGCAAATCGATGCACTCCCCCCTCCACTCACCCTGCCGAAGGCGTCGCATTTTATTTCGCACAGCAGCTCCTCAACCTGGGGCCCATCCAGGACCAGGTCACAGCTCAGATACGAGCCCACCTGGAAGGTGCGTCCTTTGGCCGCCAAAACCACGGGCAAGCCGCTTTCGTCCACATACCGCAATTTAGCGCCATCCAAAGACATTTTGGTGGAAACGTTGCGGCCGGGCCGCAAAGTAGGAGTGTGAGAGGCGCAACTTTGGCTTTGGCTTGGGTGCAAAAAAAAAACCGAAAAGAAGCCGCACGGCAGAGGAGACGAACGAGACTTAAGCAAGTCGCGAATAAACACCTGGGCGAATAGTTGTTCACAGTAATTGGTACACTTTTCACACAACAACTATGCTGTTTCCCCCTGCATTACGATATTTTTAATATCTGATGGAATTTTTTTTTGCAATGGACGCGCAAGTGTGACCATTGCGCTAATGTAGGCGTTAGGTTCGAAATTAAGTACCTTGGGGCTGACAACTCACTTAAATGTACATGATGCACGAAGAAGTTTTTCAGTTTTTCATTAATAAACAAAATAAAAGAAAAGGCATGTTTGCGTATTTTAGCTGGTTGTGAGTCGATTCCTGCTTCAACTACACATAACACTTAAATAAATTGAGTTGGTCGAGAATTTCCGCGCTTCTAAGGTGCATATGCTGATCTGGTCACACTAATAATTGATATCGGAAGTAGTGTTGCAAATCAGCGAAAGTCATCCCAAGTGCCGGAATAAAACAAAAAGAAATTTATAGTAAAGATAAAGAAATATTAGAAAAATCTACCATCAAAATGGATGTCGATGCTGCACAAAAGACTTGGGAGCTGGAGAACAACATACAGACTCTGCCCAGCTGTGACGAAATCTTTCGCTATGATGCCGAACAGCAGCGTCAGATTATCGACGCCAAGCCCTGGGAAAAAGATCCACATTTCTTTAAGGACATAAAGATTTCAGCTCTGGCGCTGCTCAAGATTGTCATGCACGCCCGCTCCGGGGGCACCCTCGAGGTTATGGGCCTAATGCTGGGCAAGGTTGAGGACAACACGATGGTGAGCAAACAAAAATAAACAAAAAGACAAAGAACCTCTTACGCTGAAGTCACATTCGCCGGCAGATTGTGATGGACGCGTTTGCCCTGCCAGTGGAGGGCACTGAGACACGCGTGAATGCCCAGGCCCAGGCCTATGAGTACATGACTGCCTACATGGAGGCTGCCAAGGAGGTGGGGCGCATGGAGCATGCCGTCGGCTGGTACCACAGCCACCCCGGATACGGCTGCTGGCTGTCTGGCATTGACGTTTCCACACAGATGCTGAATCAGACCTACCAGGAGCCCTTCGTGGCTATTGTGGTCGATCCTGTGCGCACTGTCTCTGCTGGCAAGGTTTGTCTGGGTGCCTTCCGCACCTATCCAAAGGGCTATAAGCCACCAAACGAGGAGCCATCCGAGTACCAGACCATACCGTTGAACAAGATTGAGGATTTCGGTGTGCACTGCAAGCAGTACTATCCGCTGGAAATTAGCTATTTCAAGTCGGCTCTGGACCGCAAATTACTCGACTCCTTGTGGAACAAGTACTGGGTGAACACCCTGGGCAGCTCTGGGCTGCTGACCAACACGGAATACACCACAGGCCAGATCATGGACTTGTCCGAGAAGCTGGAGCAGAGTGAAAACTTTCTGGGTCGCGGTAAATATCGAATACAAGGCGAGTCTTGAGCCTTCTAATTGACAGCTTCTTATTTCACAGGCACCGATGTTAACGAGAAACGCTCCGAGGACAAGCTGTCCAAAGCTACGCGCGACTGCAGCCGCTCCACAATTGAGTTGATACACGGCCTGATGGCCCAGATAGTCAAGGATAAGCTCTTCAATAAGGTGGGCCTGGGAAAATAGGACCTCTGCTGCATTAGATCATTATAAAATACGATATTTCTATTGATTTCAAAATACACCGAGTGGATTTTCTAAAAGCAAGTGCGATTTGTATGTTGGAAACTTGAAATTTGTTCTTTAGAAACGCCAAAAGCTAGACTCAAGGCAGCCAAATGTCTGCGCACAGAATTATTCCTTAATTGTTTGGGTACTCTTTAGGGCGCGAATCGTTTATTTGAAATGTACTTTGGACAGCAGCAACTATGGCATTGCCTTCTCATCAATCAATTTGTTTCATCATTTATATCGTTAGGCGTATTTTATAACTTTTATTCCCCGATTGCGTGTCTGTCAAGTGTCAGGACGGCCTGCTGGAGAGCCATTGCACACCGATACCGCTCGCAGCATAGGCCACAAGTGAGGTGTCAACGCTCTCCCTGCACGTGGTCCAATCAATTTCGTTGACTAGAGGGGTGGCTTGGTCGCTAATTAAATACGTTGTCACGTTTATAGCCTGGGCCCTGGCATACCATCCCCCAGCACCAGATGGCGGTAATGCAAATACCAAGCTCCTTGCTACAGTGAACACTCGAGTCTCCGTTTGTTGTTTAAGGTAGAGAACATAGAAATAATAGTAAAGATTATCCAAAGCATAAATCAATAAACATGCTAGAGGAGTTCGTGTATTGCTACCTATTATAATTGATAATTATCAAGGACTATACAATACCAAGATGTTGCACAAAAAGTGGGCCGTAGACAGGGTTGTGCGGGGTTTTAATTCTCTTTTCATCTATGCTTCGTTACTGACCGTGGCCCGCTGCATACTCGGTCTCGTCTGTTCAGCTCGTCTGGATGGCTGAGTCGGTGCCACAATCCAACAACGTAGGATCTTCGATCTGCATTCTTTACAATATCTTACAGTACAGTAATTTCTTTGGCCAGATCTGGTGATAAAAGCAGCTTCGTTTGCTTGCCACTTCTGCATAATCTGTTACAGTCACAAATTATATCTCTTATAACGTTCATACCGTCGAGAGTCCACTGTGCTTTTAACCGTTATCATCACTTTGACAATCCTAGCGTCGCACCATTAAAATGTAATGTCAGATATTTGTGTGCTAGTGTAGGTGTTTTTGTGTGTTTGCTATACCCCCATAAATCTCTTTGTCCCAAGGACTCCTATAAACAATGCCACCGAATTTGTGTGGGGGAATTTTTAAATCCCCAAATGTAAATTGCGGCGTTAGACAAACCAAATAATCCGACATCAAAAGCAAGCAAATTCCAAGGAAAATTACGTCGCAAACAGAAGGGGACACAGAAGATTCAGTAAATTGTCTTTTATAGAGATTTAGCTTCAAGTAAACCCCTCCGAACCATTCCGCACTCTATTCCACATAAAGCACGAAATGTGGGGAAAGCGCTTTTTGCGTGTGAGTTATTATTATAAAAGCCATAAACTAGGGGAAAATACTTCATTTTTGATACTTTATCGAAATGCGACAGTCAATTGGCTTCAACAAGGAGCAATGACATGAAATGTAATACTGCCCGACTAGGTGGGGGGGTACTAAAAGACTGACTACTAAGAGGGGCAGAGTGAGAGTGTAAACTGAGTGCTGGTCGGCTATAAAAGAGCTGGAACCCAGCGGTAGACGTTTCATTTGCACAGACAGAGCCAGCAGGAAAGCTTTAACACAGCACATACCATCCACAAGGATCCCACAAGGTCCGAAGCCATGTCCCCCACACCCACACCCACACACGACAGCATCCTCCATCAGTGAAGCAGAACAACGGAATTAAAGCCACAACGGAATAAGCAGAGGACGAGCGACGGGAGCGACTGAAGAATATAATGGAAAAATTGTCGTCTCTGCGGGATTGCATGTGTGTTCGTGTGTAAAGTGCAGCCTGCTTGGGGGCGCCCTGTGTGTTCATAAATTGAATTTCCCTCAAATTAGAAACTAAATAAGGCTCAGATTCTGCCAGAGAAAATTGCCAACTAAAACGGACATAAAAGAGAAACTAAGTAACGTTTAATAAAGAATTTTGAGCGAGTCTTAAAGTGTGGCGTAGAAGTTGGACCTGTTGAACAAGGTGAGGCATACTATTGAGTTATCATTGACAGAGATAGAAAGCTGGGAGATGGGATGCTAGAAGAATCTTTTATGTTCCTATTTGCTTGTACAGATTCTCCAACAATCCATCAATCATGTATGGCATGCTCTATGAGAGTGTCCAGCACTATGTGCAGGAGGAGTACGGCGCAGACGTTTGGAAGAAGGTCTGTCACATCATCGACTGCAAGCACAACAGTTTCAAGACCCATCAGATCTATCCGGACAAGCTGATGCCGGACATAGCGGCGGCCCTGTCCGCCTGCACGGGCGAGTCCTTCGACTCCTGTATGAACTTCTTTGGGAAATGCTTCGTAAGGTTCTTCAGCAACTTTGGCTACGACAAGATGATTCGCTCCACGGGCCGATATTTCTGCGACTTTCTGCAGTCCATCGACAACATTCACCTGATCATGCGGTTCACCTATCCCAAGATGAAATCGCCGAGCATGCAGCTGACCAGCATGGACGACAAGGGGGCTGTCATCCTCTATCGAAGCAGCCGAACGGGCATGTCCAAGTACCTTATTGGGCAGATGACGGAGGTGGCTCAGGAATTTTACGGCCTGCAGATCAAGGCATATGTAATCGAGAGCCAAAACGACATCAGCGGCGGGACGGCGGGTCCCATCAAGATGACGGAGGGTCCGCTTACTGTCATCGTGAAGTATCGCCTGGACTTCGACAACTCTGAATATATGGCCAAGCGTGTCAACACGGAGGCGCATCCCTCGCAGCTGAAGATGCCCACGGTGAAGCTGGACGTTTTTCTGGACCTGTTCCCCTTCACCTTTGTCCTGAACCACAACATGAAGATTACGCATGCCGGGGAGAAGATTGTGGAGACATGGATAATGCACAATCCTGGGGCTAATCCCAAGGGCTTCATAGGCACTCACGTGATGGACCTGTTCCATTGTCGACGGCCCAAGGACACCACCATCGATTGGGAGACATTGGGCCAGATGCGGGCGGTTCTCTTCGAGTTCGAGCTGATCCGTACGGGGCATAATCGGGCTGCCTACGACGCAGCCCTGAACATGGACTTTGAGAACTACGACGAGATGGATCTAAACGAGGCCCAGACCATGGCCATCACTAAGGCTAAGGAGTTCAATAACGCACATCCTGCCGAGGCGGAGCTGGCTGCTGGAGAGGACGAAATCGATCCGGCCACGGGTGAACGTCGCTCCTCCCAGGGCCTGAGATCCATTCTGCTTAAGGGTCAGATGTTCTACATCAAGGATGTGGACTCGCTGATATTCCTGTGCAGTCCGTTGATCGAGAACCTGGATGAACTGCATGCCATTGGTCTGTACCTGAACGATCTCAATCCGCATGGCCTCAGCAGGGAGCTGGTCATGGCTGGCTGGCAGCACTGCTCGAAGCTAGAGATCATGTTCGAGAAGGAGGAGCAGCGATCTGATGAGCTGGAAAAGTCCTTGGAGCTTGCTGACTCCTGGAAACGTCAGGGTGATGACCTCCTATACTCCATGATCCCTCGTCCCATTGCCGAACAAATGAGGCACAGCCAGGAGCAGGTTTGTCAGAGCTTCGAGGAGGTCTCCATTATCTTCATCGAGGTCCTGAATGTCTACGACGGCGGCTTGAACAGCATTCAGGGAGCCATGATGGCAGTGAATACGCTGAACAAGGTTTTCTCGGTTCTCGATGAGGAAATCATTTCCCCGTTCGTCTACAAAGTGGAGACAGTGGGCATGGTCTACATGGCGGTGTCCGGGGCACCGGACGTCAATCCCTTGCATGCTCAGCACGCCTGTGATATGGCCCTGCGCGTGATGAAGAAGTTTGATCCCAAGGAAATGGGCGATGTGGCCATTCGGGTGGGCATCAACTCGGGTCCCGTGGTGGCCGGAGTCGTTGGCCAAAAGGTGCCCCGTTATTGCCTCTTCGGGGACACGGTCAATACCGCCTCCCGCATGGAGAGCAGCAGCGATCCCTGGAAGATTCAGCTCTCCAAATACACGGCAGAGAAGGTGCGAGAGCTTGGCTATAAGCTCGAGTCCCGCGGCACTGTCAAGGTCAAGGGTAAAGGCGAAATGGAGACCTATTGGCTGCTCGAGGGACCAAAGGACTAAACGATTGATTCGCAACTAAAAAGAAAAATGATTTAAGATTTATGTTAATGTAGAACACCTGCACTAAAAATATTGTACTACACTTGAAACTAGTTGCAATAAAAGAGAATTTCCCTCTTTCTACTTTCAGTTTGCTTGAATCTAAGTCTAAGTATTTCAGATATCCTATCTGAGGTCACAGCCCCTAGTTTTATGACACTCGTAAACGGGAATTCAGCGGGAACAACCGCTTTCCTTTTGCTCAAGCTGAACTCCTCGTGCAACTGACGAGGGTCTCATATCTAGCCCTATTCCCAACAGACAACCCATTTCCGAATATCCCTTTTTAATAACTTTTATGGGGAGATTGCGTGTCGTTTGGCACACCATCCATAGCTATCCACGCAGGCAATCATAAGCCCATGTAAGTCGCAAGTGGACTGGGTTCTGCACTGAGAAAAAAGTTTTGATATCAAGAATACGAGTGTAGGTATGTCTACTTGGACCCCAGATCCTTAAAGATATGTACATTTATGAGAGATAATAGATACACAGAACGTAGTTTGGAAATATAAAGCTATTGGGCCTGGGCCTCCTTTATCGGTAGAAGTTCCTTTAAGGAAGT
Organism: Drosophila lowei; assembly: GCA_008121275.1. Taxonomy (NCBI): domain Eukaryota; kingdom Metazoa; phylum Arthropoda; class Insecta; order Diptera; family Drosophilidae; genus Drosophila; species Drosophila lowei. The sequence continues at coordinate 7,616,510 of CM017777.1, forward strand.
AGAACTCCTAGTAGAACAAACAAAAATATACTCAGTTTCTGAAAGCTTGTTCTATTCGATTTCGATGTGAAACAGATGTGAGAGAGACAGTGTGACACCAAAAGCTCATCATTCTGGCTATAGTAATGATTCGACCTACATCATCTTTTATTATGATTCTACGTTTGAACTTTTCTCGTCTCTGGAAGCTTGTGAATGCCAGAAGATTTTGCCATACGAGGGGCTGGATGTAGCTATAATATCCCCTAATAATAGTTATAGAGAGACGTGCAGATATCGACTCGGCTATTGATCCTTTATGGGATCCTGTAACACACATTTACACGAATTAAGTATATCCCGGTACTCTCTTAAAGGACAGGGTAAAATTTCCAACCAAATTATAAGTATTTAAAAAACATCCCTTTATTTGTTCGACCTATGTATCTGAAATTAAATTGCAAAAGATATATTTTAGTATTTTCTCTAAGTGCGTTCACGTTCCGTTACCCTGACTCTTCTTACCGAAATGAAATTAAGCCATTTTGCGTGCACCGCAGAGAAGCTCAAGTGTCTGGACGCCTGCCAATTAATTCTAGACCAATAATGACAATGACCAATCGCACCCCCACACAGGACTAATTAGGTTTTTTTTCATTTTGAGGAAATGAAAGGACAAAACATGATGTCCTTCTTGTATTTAGTTTTAGCTCATTTTCTCATTTTAATCGTCCCTTTCCTGCGCGTTATTAATGACATTTTGAGTGGGTTTTAAGCGTTGCCAAAATATCCGTTCCGTTCCGTGTCCGTGACTCTGACATCCAGCAGAGATGCTCGCTGGCCCATGTCCTCGCACATTATCTTCACTTTTGGCAATTCAAGCGCTGCCCATAAAATTGTCAACGCTTATTTGAAAAGCTCTCCAGGACATCCGTTTCGGTTAAGTAGGACAAAGGTTGGGTTGCGATGCTCCGATGCTGTTATGCTGTGGGGGACAAATCCGAAATCCTCTTTAAATTGCTTTAAAACACAACATCAAATGTGTAGCCAGAACTCTCTCATTCACACACACATGTGTATGTACGTTTGTATGTATTTATTGCAAAAGTATGCGTGAAAATGGAATGACATTAAAAACAGTAGCCCCAACCCACTGCCACCCATCCACCCACCAAGGGAAAAGGGAAAATTCCAAGGCAAAAGCGAAAGCGAAAGGCTACGACAATGATACATTTGACGAGCAGTTAAAAGCAAAGACTTCCAGGGCTGGACGATTGTCAAGAACATTCCCATATAACGGAATGGATAGAGCTAGATTAGAAAAAGAGTTCGGGCTTTATATACGAACCGACTAAACATATTGCAACTGACAGTGCCTCCAGCACAAAAATATTGATACTCATTGATTAAAGAACACAAAAATAGTTGAGGCTTTAGTTATACGAGGGAGGCCTTTTAAGTCCGTAGCCGTAATAATGAAGGACCAACAAAATATTATTAAAAATGATTTTATTGCCTTTCAAAATATTCTCCATGATGATAGATACATTTTGCAGCCACTAAAACCAATCTTCAAAGCACTTTTTCCACTCTGAAACGAGACGGTATCTCACGAGAAATATTCTTCTTGACGGCCACCTGTTCATGCAATGTTGAATGTCTCTTGGTCTCTTTAATGCCCAAAGATGCCTCTATCCCATGGTATCTCTAGCACAGCATCCATTTGGACGGTACACAACCGTTCTTGGTCAAGAAGACCCAAACGAGATTCGTTATGCAGCGAAGGACGTATATTATTGAATACGTCCATATGTTAATTTCATTTTCACCAAAGATACAATTTTCGTGTATCGTTAAATGATATGAAACGCGACCGTAAAAGAAAAAGTTCTAGGCAAAAATTTCTAAGATTTGGAGAACATCGGTTCTGCGCAGCTCATCCTGATATCCAAAATCTATATAAAAATCGATTAGAATCCCTAAAAAGTAACCTTCTATGGTATATTTTCCTTCTTTATGAAGAATCTGTTCAAGTGCTTCTATAAAAAGGTTCAAACCCCCTCCATATCAAAAGTTCATTCATTCAACGGAAAAGCAAAGCCTTCCTCTAAGAACCCAATGATGTATAAACGAGTATTACCCATCCCTGTGACAACCTTTTAAGTGTAACGCAAAGGAGTATGAGACAAAGGACAATATTTTGCACGGAATACCAAGAACGCAAGCACGTATTCGATGCGTATTGTGTGTGTACCATAAAAGGAACGAACAGAGAGAAAAATGAGTCCTTTGGCAGTGTGTCAATGTTGATACTTTATCGAGAAAGAGAGAAAGTGGCAATTGACATAGGACGGAGGACCCAGAGACCCATAGCCCCGAAGCCAAAGAGCATTGACTGGCGATGTCCATAATGATGATGATGATGATGGTCAAACAGAGAAGTGCGTGTCGAGGCGCAAACACGGAGGTCGTAAGTGGCCCGGAAACATCCAACCAGCAGGAATCTGGCTGCGGGGGGACTATAAAAGGAGAGACCGGCAACGATACACGCTCCATTCGTACGACGACCGCCTGTCTGATTGCCGGCTGAGGGAAAAGCTTCGCACGACGGAACCGACGACACCGACATCGACTCCGACCCAGACTCACGAAGTTCCGTCAGGGGAAATCATGGAGCAAATCACACGGGAAAAAGCCAAAGAAGCTGCGACAGGCGGACAAACAAATTTAGTGTAACAATAGCAACAGACGACGACGGAACACGGACCCAGAAACAGGGAGAGAGAAAGAGCTCCACACAAATAAAATATATATATCGAGTGTTAACGTATCCGGGAGGAGGCTGTGTGTGAGCATATGCCCCAAAAGTGTTTGTGTGAGTGTTCGGGCAGGTTCCCGTAAATTATAAATAAGCGACAAGCAAATGCCGCGTGGATAAAATTAAAACTTCAGAACCATATACCCGTAGACTAAAGAAAGAAGTGCGAAACAAAATTTGAATATCTGGAATATCGGCGAAAGGCGAAAAGGCAATCTAAGGTAAGCCGGATTAGCAGGGATACAATATGCTAATTTCACAGCCACTTGTGGGAGGGATTTATCAGGGAAATCAACTATGTTTAAGTGGGTATTAATTTTTCATTGGGTTTTCGAGCGAAGCAAAGGTTTGGCAGCCCCTTGGGGTGTATTTTACATGGATCCTTGGATATTTATAGAAAGCTTAACGATTATTGGCCCTTTTGCTTTGGGTGTTTAATTTGCATGTAATTAATTACTTTGTGTCGCCTATTTTGAGACATTTTTTTATTAGTAGAATATTTATTATTATATAATTATGAATTGATGAATGAATAATCAGATAATTGTAATACTTAATCCATCCACTCATCCCATCATTATGAATGATATGTTAAATATGAATGATGAGATGCACGGAAATATTTGAATTTAACTCCTGAAAATCAGCTCATTTTGTTCTAAGAGCGATAATACTGAGGATACGAAGATTATCACCTTTACATATTTTTATTTTTTAACAATATACATAATTTTTTATGAGGGCCATCAAAATAAAATAGAAGCAAATGGAAAAAGCTTTATTGTGCATGCTTAATAATGATACTTAAAAAATGAATGAAGGAATTTAAAGGGTGCATTATCTTATTTATTGGAAAAGTTTGAATACTCGTAATAGAAAAGTGCGGCCGTTTTAATAAATTTTTATTTGACAGTTAACATCCTCAAACATTAATCAAACGCCACCATTTTCCCATACTACTTACAAATGCAGACTAAAGAATTTGTTGGTATATATATGTATATTTTTACGACTCTTGGCCTGAGAGAAATGTGCATGTCTTGGTCAAAATTGAATACACAAACTCCCGAAAGATGTTGGAAAATTTATGGCCCAACAGCAAGTTTAACCTTCGACCGGCCCGGGGGGTTTGGGGCGGTAAAATTGAAAAGAAGCCACCGCAACAAGGCGAATTAACGGCAACAAAAAGCCAACGGAAATAAGTCAAGGGGACAACGAGCTCTGGCAAGGACGTGACAAGCACTGCGGAACATGAGTAAACGCCTCAGATGAGGCGCGTGCCTGGTCCTGGCACATGGCACATGGTACATGGAGCCAAATTAAACTGTAGAGGCAATAAATCAAAAGGCAAGGAAAGGGAAAGCAGGCTTAACTTTCCCTAGAGCCTGTTGAGGAGTAGATAGGAGAGGTCTGCAGTAATTCATTTTCCTGGAATATGTTACTTAATGTACTTTAAAATCCAAGTCAATTTAACGCCTGATGATTTTATTTGATGGCTCACGGGATAGGCGGCCTCTCACTTAAGCTCTCGTCAATCACTCGGGCTTATCTTCGTTAGCTAATCCCTGACCTGACACACTCTCTCATATCCTAGGGGCAGACTTCACCTAATTACAGGCAGTGAATAATGGAAAAACTTTGTTATCCTAATTATGTGTTCTCAAACTTTTCCTCGTTGCAGAGAAACTTTTTGCCCAGTCAATTTGTGCGACAGAAAGAGCGAAAACTGACCATTCGCCAGGAGAGACCTCAACATAGCCCCCACTGACCTTCCCCAAAGGAGCCACCCAAACAGCCGCCATCATGTATGGGATGCTATACGAGAGCGTGCAGCACTACATCCAGAAGGAGTATGGGATGGAGACGTGGAAAAAGATCTGCCAGATAATCGACTGCAAGCACAACAGCTTCAAGACCCACCAGATCTACCCGGACAAGATGATGCCGGACTTTGCCGCCGCCCTCTCCGCCTGCAGCGGCGAGTCCTTTGACTTCTGTATGAACTTCTTTGGGAAATGCTTCGTGAGGTTCTTCACCAACTTTGGCTACGACAAGATGATTCGATCCACGGGCCGATATTTCTGCGACTTCCTGCAGTCCATCGACAACATACACCTTCAGATGCGGTTCACCTATCCCAAGATGAAATCCCCGAGCATGCAGCTGACCAACATGGATGACAAAGGAGCTGTTATCCTCTATCGCAGTGGACGCACGGGCATGTCCAAGTACCTTATTGGGCAGATGACGGAGGTGGCTAAGGAGTTCTATGGCCTGGACATGACTGCGTATGTTCTGGAGAGCCAGAACGACATTTGCGGCGGAACAGCGGGTCCCATCAAACTGTCGGAGGGTCCGATGACGGTGATCGTCAAGTACCGCCTTGACTTTGACAATCGCGACTATATGGCCAAGAGGGTGAACGTCATTGCCCATCCGTCCCAGATGAAGATGCCATCGGTGGACCTGAACGTGTTCCTGGAGCTGTTTCCATTCACGATCGTGTTGAACCACGACATGAAGATAACACTCGCTGGCGAGAAGATCATCGAAACGTGGATACTGCACAATCCGGGGGTGAATCCGAAGAGCTTCATTGGCAGTCACATTTTGGATTTGTTTAAGTGCCGGAGGCCCAAGGACACCAAGATCGAGTGGGTGACCATTCTCCAGATGCGAACGGTTCTCTTCGAGTTTGAGCTTATCCGCACGGGTCAAAATCGCGCGGCATACGATGCAGCCCTTAACCTTGACTACGACACCTTCGACGATGCCAGCCTCAACGAGGCCCAGGCCATGGCCCTGGCCAGTGCCAAGGAGTTCAGTGTGGAGCACGCCAAGGACGACGAAGCTGCTGCCGCCGCGAAGGATGAAATCGACCCTGCCACGGGACAGCGTCGTCCCTCTGTGGGTCTCCGATCCATCCTGCTCAAGGGTCAGATGTTTTACATTAAGGATGTGGACTCGCTGATATTCCTGTGCAGTCCGTTGATCGAGAATCTGGATGAGCTGCACGGCATTGGTCTGTACCTGAACGATCTCAACCCGCATGGCCTCAGCAGGGAGCTGGTCATGGCTGGCTGGCAGCACTGCTCGAAGCTAGAGATCATGTTCGAGAAGGAGGAGCAGCGATCTGATGAGCTGGAAAAGTCCTTGGAGCTTGCTGACTCCTGGAAACGTCAGGGTGATGACCTCCTATACTCCATGATCCCTCGTCCCATTGCCGAACGCATGAGGAAGAGTGAGGAGCATGTCTGCCAAAGCTTTGAGGAGGTCTCCGTCATCTTCATCGAGGTGCTGAATGTCTACGACAGCGGTTCCAACAACATCCAAGACGCTATGCAAGCTGTGACCACGCTGAACAAGGTCTTCTCGGCACTCGATGAGGAAATCATTTCCCCGTTCGTATACAAAGTGGAGACCGTAGGCATGGTATATATGGCCGTGTCCGGAGCACCCGACGTTAATCCTTTGCATGCGGAGCACGCATGTGATCTGGCCCTGCGCGTGATGAAGAAGGTGAAGGCCCATGCACTGCCGGGCGTGGCCATTCGGGTGGGCATCAACTCGGGTCCCGTGGTGGCCGGAGTCGTTGGCCAAAAGGTTCCCCGTTATTGCCTCTTCGGGGACACGGTCAATACCGCCTCCCGTATGGAGAGCAGCAGCGATCCCTGGAAGATTCAGCTCTCCAACTACACAGCCACAAAGGTGCGAAAGGTCGGATACAAATTGGAGCTGCGTGGCTTTGTCAAGGTGAAGGGCAAGGGCGAGATGGAAACTTTTTGGCTGCTGGAAGGACCGGAGTAATATTGTAGCACTATCAATTGACCAATTTTATATAATAATAATCCGGCGTCTTAATAATTAATAAATTTCATTTTCTGATCCGCCGGGCAGTCCTTTTTGCGCTGGCGCTGTGACGGGAGGCGGATATACAGTCCTTGTTCAAGTCAATATTCACAGCCACTGGGGCCGTTTGTGCCACACCCTCCCCGCTGTCTATGTCAATGGCTATGCTATGGCAATGTCGAACGTCTGTCCAAATTGGCTAAGATGCTCATCATTGCGCCGTTTTCCAGTGAACGCTTCAGTGCCGTGACTTCTGCTTTCGATCTGGAGCACCAGCAGCGAGGTTATGTATGTCATGCCCGACTGGACGAGGCTGCGGTTCTGGCCCGTCGTCTTGATCAATGTCCCCGGTGCTCCAGTCGCTCCAGTACTCGTTGTCCTAGCTGCTAACCCGTATCTGATGCTTATTGCCATCCAGTAGAGGCGTCTCGTCTCCTGGTCGAATGTGAGCGCCGATAGCAGATATGACTTGCAGAGAGAACACCGTTTCCCACTTGTAATTTCAAATTCCAACCGTTTTTCAAATCCGCCCGGATGTCGCTGAGAAAAAGGAAGGTATGGACAACAGGCACGCACACGGCAACGCATGCAAGGTAAAACCCATCCCTTTTGCCTAATATACCTTGAAGGACAAAATCGCACGAGAGGTGAGGTTCGTACCAACCTTGCAATTTGACTTGGCTGTTTTTGCCTGTTGTCCATACCCTTTTTTATAGCCCATTCAAAATTACGACTCATTTTTTCTTTGCATGTATGAGCCGAAGCCCCTGCATCATGCTCCAGACAAGGAATGTTCTTGTTCCTTCATTTGACGTGGTTTTCTGTTGCGGTTTGAATATTAACATGTTATCGATGCCAGCTGGCATCAAAAAAAAGGCGCCAAATTCGGACAACAGCTGTTCATGATGTCTTTTAAATAAAATTTTGATTCCGGTTTTAGCAAAAAGATGTTGCGTTTTAATCTAATTGTCGCGGTGTCCGAGAACTTTGGCATTGGCTTTAAGGGAGATCTGCCATGGCGCCTAAAGTAAGTAATTTAGAACCTAAAAGCTTATACTGTGCCTAATATCTCCGGGAAACACTGCAGATCCGAGCTGAAGTACTTTAGTCGCACCACCAAGCGAACCAGCGATCCCAACAAGCGCAATGTGGTAATAATGGGCAGAAAGACATATTTTGGAGTGCCCGCCAGCAAACGTCCGCTGCCAGAGCGTTTGAACATTGTTTTGAGCACCACGTTGCAGCCCGCAGAGCTTCCCGGTGATGTGGTCCTGTGCCCCAGCCTAGAAGAAGCTATGAAGCATCTGGAAGAGGAGACCTTGCGCAACCAAATCGAGAACGTCTGGATTGTGGGCGGTAGTGGAGTTTACGAGGAAGCCATGGCCTCGTCCCGTTGCAACCGCCTGTACATAACCAAAATCCAGCAGAACTTCGAGTGTGACACGTTCTTTCCCAGCATTCCAGACAGCTTTCGTGAGGTGCCGCCCGATGCGGACACACCCGTAGGCGTGCAGGAGGAGAATGGCATTAAGTACGAGTACAAGGTTTTGGAAAAACGAGAATAATAAACCGATTTGTGCATTTATTTGCTTTTACTACTGCCGCGCACATCGTCTGCCGTGATTGTATCGCCGTCCAGTCCCTTGGCGGCTAGCATGAGCTCGTAAAGTTGCACCACCTGGTCATCCTTGAGCATTTCCACTGCATTGGGATCCATTTCCTCGCCCAGCTCTCCCTTGGGCTTGCCTCGCAGACCCAGCTGCGTGGTAATTGTGGAAGCATAGCGCTGGGTAAAGAACTGTCAGTTGCGAGATCTGCCTCTTGGTAATTACGTAAAACTTACGGCCCATTCTGTCATAAAGAGCTGAGCCTCCATCGGATTGCATTTGAGATGCCTCTTGAACTCGTCCCGCACATAGCCATCGCCCAGGGCACGCAGTTCTGTGGGCATTCCTGGAAATAACACCAATCGGTTACCAATGAAGTTTACGCGCACCACAATATGCAAGCCATGTGGGCAACTCACCTCGATGCAGTCGGAGTATGGTTTTGTAGAGCAAACGTACGCGCTGCGGGTGTGTGAGTTGATTTATCACAAGGTTTGACATCGTTCTTTTCTTACACAAACTAATACTATATCAGTCAACAGAACTCAAAATGAAACACAAATTGAAATTACAGCAGTAGACAAGAAAAACAGCTGATCTGCCAAAAACAACCGCTAGATGGCGCACCGCCAGTACAGGAGCGGACTAAAGGATGAGAGGGTTTATGATTCAAAATAGTTACATTTTCAATTTCGTTTATTTGTAGCATGTCTGTATATATATAATCACATGTGCAGTGTAACGTTCAATCTATCATGAATGCATCTCTTAGGGTCAAATTTAAAGTACATTTAGTGGCATGTGTATTGAGTGTATTGGACTCTGCATCAGAAAATAACCCAATAAATTATATACACGCTCACACCTTGAATTAACTTTGGCTAACTATTGCACGCCTCTCAATACTATACGCCTAATGATACCAAGCACCAAATGGGAGGTGGCGGAGGGGTACACAACATTGTCGTCGTCAGAATAGAAAACAATTTTTTAACAATTCAGTTTTGTTATTGCGGCGCCGCTGCAGCCGGTGGCTCCTGATCCGCCGGCTCAGGCTGCCCTCCGTTTTGACCTAGCAGTGGTTCTCCACCCTCGCCGCCCCATGGAAATCCGCCGGGACGATCCTCGGCGGCTGCCTGGTAGTTGCGCTCAATGTGCTCGTTGAAAAGCCGTTTTCTAAAAGGGAAGGATCCATACTTAGGCAAATGGTGGCTTTCATTAGAATATAGCTTACAGAAAATATGGAGTCTTAATCAGTCTGTAACCATTGGAGAGTGTTGGATATACATCCTCCAGCACATAGTAGATGTGGCCCACGCCCATGCCAATAATGTCCACCCAAACCGTGTTGCCCAGAATCATGGAGCAGCAGAGCAGAACCCAGGGAAGATAGGGAGCCTGTCCACACAAGATTAGTACACTTAAGGCTTATTCTCAGAGACCTTTTGGACTCACCTGAAAGTTGAGCACGCCGAAAAAGTTCATAGGCACCGAAGGATTTCGTCGCGACCACACATAGACCAGCATCAGAGTGAAGGCCTGGCCCAGGAACAACAGGTTAACAAATATTCCAAAGAACGTCATCAGCACGCCGCCAAAGATGAACATCATGACAAAGTCCGAGCTGCGCCCGCGAAAGGAGCCGTCCTCCAGCATGCGACAGTAGCGATATGTGAAGACCATATTAAAGAAGAAGGTAATGCCGATGGTTCCAAAGTACAGGAATGTCGTGGCCAGTCGCCAAATTTGGAATTTGCGCACAATCAGCGTGGGATTAAAGTACAGCTGTAGCGGTGACACCAGATCCAGGTGCTGGAGGAGGAGCCACAACAAAAATGGTTAACAAGCAGATGGGAGGTACACGTCACCCACTGGAGGCGACGGCCTAATCGGGACAATGACTTACCACCGCCAGCGTTGTGAGCACGCAGACCGTTGTATAGGCCCTGGTGACGACCGGGATCTCCAGATAGAATTGCCGCAGAGCGTTCATGGCGACGGCTGGCTTCCAATGGACTCACAGTATGGCAATTCCTGCTCCTTGATTTGTGCGTTTTGTTGTTATCTGCCCACCACTTTGCGTTCACATTTGCTACGTCAAAAATTCCCTCCGACGGATGTCCGATATGCTTGTCTAGGCTGACAACTCGACTGACAATTAAAAATAGAATTCTGGGAACCACATTAGCCCCAAAAGTTGAAAAATGTTTTTATTTTTATAATTTTTATTGTTTTGGGATTGTTTTCTGCCGGGGGAAGAAAATTTGTCGTCACTTTGGTCACACTAACGCAAAACGAACCCGAACTGGGAATTTGAGAAGAACACCTATTGGGTTAAAAAATACTGGAAAACAATAAGAATATCGCTTATTGCTTTAAAAAAATACTCAAAAGCCGATACTATCTAAGAAATAAACAAGGCCTGAAAAAATAAAATTCAAATGGTATCAATCTCAAACTGCCGCGCGATTCTTATTAATTGATGTGTCACATCTCTCAAAACAAATGAATTAAAGGATATACACATAATATATATCGTAATTGACTTCAAATTTGGGACTTAAAGGTGCTACTTGCAACTGTACAGCTGTATAAAATCTGCATAGACCCCTTTCAAACCATGTTATATGGCATTAATGCCAATAATCATAGATGATGTACATATATAATTTATTCAGCGTAAATCACTTTTTTATATGTGAAAAATATTTGAGCTTTTTATTTTCTAATTTCAATATCTATTAACAGACACAGATATGAAAAAGCCCATCACACATATACATACAAAGTCCATCTTTCGGCAGAAGGTTTGCCTTTAATGCGGATACGATACTGTGCTAGTAAAATCGTTCTGGGAGTTCGACGTGTGACGTTTCGTAGTATGAACTGGCAAATCTATATACTGTATGGTTAGTGGCAGAACCAATGCAGAGCGGGCAGGGAGACGGCGATAGTTGTAAAAGGTTTTTAAGGCATAGCTTCTTTCGGCTTCAGGATCTCTCCACAAACCTTTGCCTTTATAGATCCAACTTCAGAGCGAAGAGCCACCATTTCCGCTGTGTTTCGGTCGAGTTTATTTATAATAATGTCCATTTTTTGATCTAGTTTGTTTATTTTTTCTAGGATAGCTGTAATTAGAAATAATTGTTAAACATTTATTAACCAATATAAAGAAACTTTCTTACATGAATGCTGTGTGTCTGGAATGTACTCATTTATTTGGGCAATATTGCCAGAACCCATGTTGAATATGTTTGTGTAATTGTTCATCGTTTCTGCAATTAGTGAATTGTACAGCCCCCAAACTCAAATTTTGCGCACTATACTGTACTATTAAATAAATTATAATCTACTTACCGATTTTTCGTTTTTTGCACCACTTTGACACTTTTACGCCCAGTATAAGTCCTTCCTTGGCAGTTATTCAATCACAAAAGAACACACAGACGAAAAAACGCAATGTAAGGGAAAAAACGGCGGTGTTGTGCCGGGCCGCAGTTTGACATGTTCGTTCATGTTCTATTACGTGATTCGGTGTTTCTTGCGTATCATGCCCATTTTTAAGTCCGTTTGCGAGACTTTGGTCGTCGCTCGATTTTTGTCCGGTAAATGCTCTTTTCTAAGTCCGTCTGCGAGCACTTAGCGATACTTCCCTCATCGCTCCCGGATTTTCATCATTTCTAAGTCCATTTCAAAACATTTTATGATAGTTCCGTTTTACTATCGCTATTTGGTCAATAAACTTGCAAATCAAATGATCTGTTTCCGATCTCTTTGTTGGTGGGGTTAGATTCATAAATGGGAGACTCAAAATGATATACGTAATGAGGTATATATCCTGGGTGTGCATTGGCTGGGTGCGCCTTCTTACCTCTTAGCCCAGGCACGGCTGCGACAATGTTTTCGTAATAATTTCTCCCCTGGATCACACGCAGCACATTGGTGGTACGGGTATTCAGAGGACGGGAGATGTATTCCTGGTTGGGGTGATGTTCTTCATCAAAATGCAAGTAAAACTTGGGAATGAAGTTTTCAAAGTTTCTTACAGGATCTTTCATGCCCTTATGCAAGTTACTCATCGACTCTGCGGATTATAGGGCAACCTAAAATCTCTCTTCTCCAACCGATTTTGGCTACAAGGCTCGATTCGCTGATTCTCGTGTGCAGCTCTTTCGTACGCCCTAGCTTATCTTTCATTGATAAATTTGTGTGGCGCTGTTTATCGATCACCAAAATTAGAAACTCGTCCAGCATCTTCCCCAACTCAGAGAGGTTCTCAATGCATGTTGGCTCCTTGAAGATCTTATTATTCTTGAGCCGCGTCATTCTCTGTGAGCATTCCTCGTTGTCCGAGTCCCAAACCATAATGCTGATAACCCTGGAGTCAGGGTCGTGGCTATGTCTAGCTGCTGAAGATAAAGTTGTTGGCGGCGATCGTGCGAGCACGTGGACTTTCCTGAAAGGCAACTTTTCCTCGCCCTTGATTTTTGCGGCACCAGCTATCTTGCTGAATGTTTTAATTTTTTTATTTAAATTTATTTATTGCTAAATTTTAATTTGTTATTTTTTAAAGCAGCGATACCAAAAAGACGGACATTCATTCGGAATCTTAAAACGTCATCTTCAAAGTTAACATCTAATAGCAAATCTTTAACCTCTTTATCCAACTCTATATTTTCTTTGGAAAGCCTTGACGATGATTTTGATAAATTGCAAATCAGGTGTACAGAGAAGAGCATGCATTAAATCTTACATTTCATGCTGCCTTATATTTCGAAGATCTTTGTTGCTCGCCTCCAATGCTTCTTCAGGACATCATGCCAAAGGAAGCACAAAGCAATCAATGATTTCGGCTCCAGCACTTAGGATGTTATATAAAACCACTGATAGTTTTCAACAATGCCATAGTCCTCAGTATCACACAAAATCTGTAAATAAGATTTTCATCGACACCAGTGATTTCGCTAACTAATTTTGGCTGTCTGAAAAACCTCCTTTCTGTGTTTCCGGAATGTTTTGGAATATCTTCTAATAAAGCCATTTACTTTTTCACACGAAGTTGTATTTGATTTTTGTGTTGCTCAGCTGCATCTTTATCAGTTTTTCGAATCTGCCATTTTTTAAAAGCGAGGCTATAACCTATGTGAAGGATACATTCAAGGCATCTTGTCCAAGCATGTAATGTAGAGAGACCATACTAATATAAATTTGTATTAGGTGTTCGACTTTTGAGGTTGTTCATTACTGTGGGAATTGAATTCATTTTGATTTGAAGACTCAGCAAGGACATTAAATAATTTTCCATCTATCATTGTCATGTGAAACTTATGTTGGATTTGGCAATTTTCTAGTGTTGTTGCAATGATTTAAATATTTGTTTGTCTATTTATTTTATCAACTTCCAAATTCACCAAGAAAGATGTTTCTTTTTTGCACACTATTTTTCTTGATCTACAAAACATACAAGAGGAAGGACGCGAATTCTGTTATAATACAATTGGACCCATGTTTAGGGCAATCATGTGAAGGGCAAGCAAGATTCACTTGCACTTTGAATATCACGCATTAAACGGCATTTCGCAATATTGCAATCGCAAAACCGTGTTATTTTTTATTTAATAGAAATAATTTTTCGGCCGTTCGGGGATAAAAACTATTATCTCCACGGAAATCTTAATTGCTAATAAAACGGAGCTTATTAATAGAGTCAGTAATATCGATGATTCGCTGGCAAAAATCCTCGAGCGGAACCCTCCACGAGGGTGCCTGCTGGGCAATGGAATATCATCGAGAAATACAACGAGCCGGAACGTTGTGAACCGCAGCAAGAAGCGCGACTTTACATTTACAGCCGATACTCAGTCGGTAAGGCTGCCCTCCGCCATAGGGCGCACACTGCAAGAGGAAGAGTGTGTGAGAGAGATAGAATGAGTAAGCGTACGCTATCGTAGTCGTTGCAAGTTCATTTGTTCCTTCTGGCTATAAGAATAATCAGATCTGATCGGCAATCTGGAAGATATGGTCATTCTCTATGATTGTGCGTTTTTAATTTTCGTCAAAATTATTCATGCCACAGGCTGGGCGAAGTTTTTAAATACACTTGCAACAGTGACATTCACAGAAGTCTGGATACTAAATATCGTTGCTCTAGCTTTTATAGTCTCTGAGAACTAGGCGCTCATGGCGCTATGCATTAGCATATAATTGACACCATTACCTGGGAAATTTAGCTTGTGCCTTCTTTATAAAATTTGTGAAAACGGGAGCACCTAAGAACGAAACTTTTTGGCTGATAAATAAAAAGTAAGGGAAAACAGGAGCCTGCCTGAATCTGTAGAAAATATTTTGCAGTCTTCTCTAATCTAGTTTACAAATATTCACTAACCAAAATATATATCGATATCTGTTCATACAAAGTGCATCACACTAGAATCGTAAAATTCCCTAACGCCACAAGCAAAAAGAACATCTTTGCATGTAGTACTGGACTTCCGTAATAGATGGCGCTTTGTAACGTATGGCGGGCTTTTTCAAATTTTTGAATGTCTTAAAAACTTGTTAAGATCTGTTTTTTCTCCAGCATGTTTTAGTGTATGGGTGCACATGCATTCTCACGTACTTTGCGTGTGTGTGTTTTTAGTATTGCTGGCTGCTAGAACTGAAATTTGAGTTTGGTTCTGTTTTGGGTGTTTTGGGTCTTTTTGATGAACTGACCTACCGCCACAAAATAAATGAAGAATGGGCAGGGGGTGGGGTTTGTGGTACACTAGGGCGCGGGAAATAAAATAAAAGCTGTTATTTGTTTGATTTGTGATTGTTAATTATTATTATTGACTTAAATATAAAATATTACAATAATATAATTATACATTTATTTCCTTATCTGAAGCAGGTTGATTATAAATTATAAAATTATGTAAACGCCGTCGGTTCTCGACTTTTTGTTTTATTATAACTAAAATAATGATTTATCTGAATATACGATATATAAAAAATATATATAAACTAAAATAAATATGCATTCATATATATGGAATTGGTTTTACATATATTTCGAAGCAATTGTCAATCACTTGAGCTTGCCGACGGGAATCTGCAAAGCAAAATTTAGATGCCGGTCGCACCTTGAATACTCATGGACAATACCATAAATTTTCTAATTCAATTATGAAATATCTTATGTACATACATATGTACATAAATATATCACTTTATTACATTCGTATATTGCATGAGGGTATTCAAAATTACAGTTGTCTTGATGTCTTGGTGACAAGCTTCTTTAAAAGTGTGAATACCCTAAAATACTGTAGGTCAAAGCAACGAACCAGAGCAAAATTCGAGATTATGTTCATGTCTTTCTCACAAGATTCCGTGATTGCAGGCCCTTTAAAAGTATTCACACTTTTTAAAAATCTAAGTCACCATCAAAAGACTAACAGATAATTTGAATACCCTCATGCAACTCTACGAATGTAAAGAAGATATATTTCTTACATATGTCTTCATAAGATATTTCATAATTGAATAGAAAAATTTATGGTTCCGTAGTATTTTAGGTACGACCGGGCTGATCTCGAAATATGTGAAAATTCCAAACAACGTCACGATATATTTCGATGTTGCTCGAATAAATCTGTAGGCTCTCCATAAATCATGTTACCGTTTATATATTTTTTGCTGCTCATCGTATGTTCGAAAAATCATTATTTTATTTATAATAAAAATGATCGAGCTAAATCGGCTTTAACATAATTTTATAATTTACCCCAATCCTGCCCATTCTTCGTTTTATTTTATTGCGGTAGGTCATTCATTTAAGTCAATTAAAGTCACAAAAAACTAAAATCCTCACCAAAATATATATCGATATCTGTTGTTTGGTGCATCTCTAGAATCGTAAAATTTACTAACGCCACAAGCAAAAACTCAGCTTATGTAGTACTGGACTTCCGTAATAGATGGCGCTTTGTAACGTATGGCGGGCATTTGAAATTTGAATGTCATTAAAAAACTTGTTAAGATGCTGAATATTTCCTGCAAAAATGTACAGTTACACACATAAACACGGCTTATATGTGCTGCTCACACCCACTCACACACCCCAGGCGCCTGCGCCACCTTTGCTCCCTCCCAGCCTAGCAAACTTTACATAAATTCCAAAAAGGCCAAACCCCCAAAAAATAAATCTTCGGCCCGCTCCAAGCACAAGGCAATTCAACAAGTTATTGGTGCCATCTCTCTTGCTCCCAGCCGATGCGAGCCAGTTCGTGTTCGTCAGCGTGATTTTGCCGCTTTGTAGTTGTTTCTGGCTCTGACTGCTGCTGCTGCTGCTTTTTTCCACTTTTTTTCTGGCTTGTTTCATGTTGACCCACTTTTTGGTGGCAATACGTGCGACTGCACAGTGGAACACAGACGTGGTGAAAGCTGAGAAGTGCAGCCGGCACTGCTTGTCGTTCGGTTTTGTGGAATTTTGCCCACCGTAGTTCAGGCAAAAAAGTCATAAACTGAATTGCCAACAGGTTATGGCGACTACGACTTTGTTGTTGCTGCTCTTGCTGTTTGGCTGCAGAGTAGTAAAAGGGCCGTGACAGTGACACTTTGAAGTTTGAGGTTAAATCGAGTTGCCTTGCTTTTGTCCGTTGCTCTTTCGGCTGTGCTGCTCTTTCGATTGAGCCGGTATGCCATTTACTTTAAAACCCACTGAGCGACTCGATTGATTCATTAAAAAAATATAGCTAGTTCGAGTTCGAGGGAGATGAAACTAGCGTCCATATAATAATGATTTGATCTGAGGAGGCTGCGGAATCGGACTTCGACTGAAGTTTAACTTATAAGTAAAGTTATTATACATATACCCCAAGCTATGGGTAATCGTAATCATAAGTCATACATACTTGTATTACGGCAGAAATCAAGAAAAAGCTGCTATATGCTCACTATAAGCAACCCAAAAAAAAAGTTATCTTAACCGTAAAAGGCCTTTTTCTCCTCAATAGAATCGGCGATATATAATACATAGCAGCTAGGGCCGCTACTCTACATTTATACCCGAATATTAGTGCTAACATTTATAGTTGCAGCTATGGTGTATACTGTATATAACTGTATAGCTATACTTATACTGTAGGTTCAAGGAGTAGTCCTGACGTTTAAGTAACCATCATCTAGGTTCCTGTAATATGACTGTTGTAATTTTGCTCTATGGGATCTCAGTTCTCAGGGCCTTCTTCCCTTCGTGTAACGTTTCCGCTGTACTGTTTTTGTATGCAAATTCCAGTTGCATTCGAATGACTTAAGCCGCAAACTTGCAAGGGTATAACATCGAGCCTCACGCACAGAGGAAAATATTTTGATTATTGATTACTTAGTGTTTCCTCAGCACAAATACTAACACACACTCAACATACAAGCACGCTTATAAAACTCACATTTGAAAAGTGAAATTTCAAAGTAGAACAACGTACAACAAGCAACAACAACAACGCAGCACAACAACACGTACAACACACGCCATGCCACGCAACCAAGAGAGGCCCCGAGAGAGGTTCCAATAAAAATGAGGTCACTTGTCGCTGACCAGCCAGTTCCCCCTGTACCAGGTCCCTCTGCCTCACCACTCGCCCCTTCTCTCCCACAACAACACAACCACTACCCCACTGACCATTGATCGTATAGATCACGCGCCGTCTGTGGCTATACCCTTAAAGAGGGTACCACGATTTTAATCTGATCTTTGCAAATAAGTCGAAAAATTGCAATCGTTTTCGATCAGCATTAAGAGTCCCTATTTTATATCCATGTTGAATGCTGATACGATATCATACAGCTGCAAAATGGATTGTTTTCATAGATAGTGTAACAAAACCTTACAAATTGGTGTTTCATTAAGTATCTAAGCCAAAGTTGAACAAAATTTAATAATCATATACGCACAACGGCTTAGAGGAAGGATCGACCTGCTAGGGTATCAATAGACTCTGCCCCAAAAGGCAACTTTACTCGTTCTTGCCTCTTGTGCATTGTAAATTAATTGCAGTCGCGTCGCGGGGCCTCGTCTTCGTTTTGTTGTTGTTTGGCTTTAACCGTTCTTAACCAGTTTTAGGCCATCCATCGTGTGTGCCATTAAAATGCACCACGAACTTGACAACGCAACGGAAGATATGGTGAAATATCCCCCCTCGGAGAGAAAGACTTTCGCTATGGGCAAATAAATAAATACATACAAACATATGCAAATGTCTACGAGTACCCTTGGACAGGCTATAGCTCAAATGGAGATTTTTAATATATTAAACAAATATATATTAAAAAAAACAGCACTAAAGTTCATTTGTTTATACATATGTATGTGCTAATAATTAATTTATTTTCTTAGATTTTAGTTTTTTCTGTTAATGTACTCACTCATCTACTCACTAGATCGAGTACTGACAATCTCCGAATTGAAGATAGTCGTAAGTATTTTTGGTCATTTCTATGATGTGCAAGTTCGAAGTTATTGGCAATTGTATTGGGTATTGTACTGCAATTATTTCGCACACCTTTCAATGTACTTGTCTTTGATCTTGTTAGCAATGCTTCTTTGTTGGTAATACTTATATAGTACGAGTGTTTTTTGGCTCAGAATCATAATCAAGTTTAATTGCGTATTTCATAAGATTTTCCGTTGTGCACTGTTTGCTTTTGCAGTTAATTAAAGTTGGTAAAAACGAGTAAAAACAATAATAAAACCAGCACAACACTTAAATATTAATAATTGATTATAATGTTATTACAGACATGATTTATTCTACTCAGAATCTTGGTCAGCCGATCGGCGATGCGTGAAAACAAAGTCTCAGAGTTTCGCAGTGGCGCTCCGGGGTGGTAAAGAGATTGCAAAATCAAAACATTGCAGTTTCGGATATGAATTATAGTTTTTAATTGCCGAAAAAGCGAATGCATAAATTATGAATATTGCAACATTTTCGCATTTAACAAGTCCAAGTCCACCTGAAATTCACCCAGTACCCCGTGTCGTACTTCCTCTCACCCTCTATTTCCTGCACGCGATCCATTTCCGTTCTGTTTTGTGGCTCTAGCTCCACCTCCCATCTTGTGCTTGACTGTGCATCAATCAAAGTCTCAATCAAGAGCAAAAGTAATCAAAACTCCAGCACAAAAGGGGAAGACAGAGAAGTAGAGAGATGGAGAGACACAAAGAAAATGTGGAAACAAAAACAAACAATACAGTGGGCGTTTGATACCTAGAAACAATGGGTCTAATCTAGGAATAATACCAATAAATGGGAAAATTCCCAAGGAAGATCTTGAGTTCATGAAATATTTCTTTATTGGGATATCTGAATATTTTAACAGGCAGATGATTTTAAAATATTTGTATTTGTTTTGAAACCAATACTTCCATTTACAGAGACAACAATGATGTTGCAGTGGTGCTTCTGATGCCAAAGGTATGCCAATTATTGATCGTTCACTGTACCTGTACGTAGAAATATGTGCATGAATATCAGTACATATGGACATCTGTTTGTCTACATTCACTATGTACATACATATGTATAGTATAGTATAAGCAGCAAAAAAACAACATTAGCAACAACAGCATCGGCAGCAGCAGCAGTGACAGTGCCACACAAAAAATAGACAAACAACAAACAGTACATACACACAGACAAACAGATACAAAATAGAAATGGAGAGCAACTTTCACCCAAGGTCATTGTGTCTTTAACTGCGCCACACAGCCTAGGCAGAGGAGCGGCAGCAGCAGCAGCAGCAGCAACCGCAGCAGCAAACAACAGCAACAACAACAGCTGCTGGACAATATGAATATGCGACGAAGACCCACGACCGACCGCCGCCGACCGACGCCCGATTTGCTATTTTGAACGAAAACAACTAAAAGAGGGACTGGCCCAGGGTATGTGTGAAAATGAGGTGAGGCAGTCCCGATCTCCGTATGTGATCATCCCAAGGAGACCGTACTCCTGTCGGTGAAGGAAGTTCTTAGTTGCCTTTACAGATTTGCTTGGTTCGGAAGTGCACAGACTACAGTTGCTACCTCGTATATAACCTACATTGGACTATCCTGTCTGTCTGTCAGAAAGAGGAGAGAATGGGAGAAGGAGGAGCCAGCGGGTGATCGAAGGAGGGAGCAGTTTTTGTTGCTGCTACTCCCACTGCATGTGCCAAAAATAAACCAAAGCAAATGGTAAACACTGCAACGGCTGCTCACGAAGTGGGGGAATGGCGGAGACGCGAAAAAGTATAGCCCCGACTGGACGAGGCCGCCTGGAAAGGTCGAGAGCAAGCTTTTACCACTAGATGAGTCATAGACATAGGATACATGGGAAAGAAGAAGTGACGAAGAAGGAGGCGAAGCAAATGGGAGATGCACTCTTGGATACCCTTTTGGGATGGTGAGTATAGGAAATAATAAGGGGCGCATAAGGGAGGCACTTACAATATTTTAATCCCCTTCGGTTGGCGGTTAGTCTTGGAGAAGCTTTCCTGCTGATGTTTTGTTTATACCTATCTAATTAAATGAATTAAATTATATTTCATAATTGAATTAAATTCCCATTCAGTTCTCTGCGCCCCTCTGGCTCTAAGCAAACCTTGGAGCATCTTTCCCACTCTCTGTCTTTGTCTGGGCCCATTCTATGGTAACTGTGGAGAGTCCCAAATGACTGTTTAGGCATTTCAATCCTATAGGATTCCCCCATCTGCCGTGTTATCTACATGGTCTGCACGATCTGGGTCAGGCTTGGGCACAGTGTGAGCTGCCTGCAATTAAGTGGCCAAAAAATAAAAGATGAATGAGTGGAAAATAACTTTTAATTGACATAAACTTTAATTAGAAATAGAGAAGAGAAGAAAACAGATAAAAGAGATTCCACAGAAATGAACTTCGGGGGGATGGGGATTGGGTTGGAGGAGATCTTCCGTTTCTAATGCATTTCAAATTACATCATTAAGTTCTCTTTTGCCAAAATCTCGAAATGAAATTTTGAGACTTCGGTCTTTGAGTACAACAAAAGCTTAACCCATGACTGCGCGACAGCCGCAACACGTAGCACAGTTTGATTAGAACAAAACGAAGCGACAGAGAAAGACATGGATGGGGTAGAAAGAGGGACAGGGAGAGGGACATGGGGAGGGGTACGGCACCAGTACCATCAGAGACATTGCCATGATGTTGCATAAATTTAAGTGCCACAGATACAAGGCGCAAGATACAGAAACGAGTTACAGATACATCAAGAAGCAGGCGAAGCAGCAAGCAGCACCGCCACGACCACCAGATGAAGAGACTCTGCAGCATAGAAATGCGGATGCGAGACCCGACTCAACCCGACTCGCCTGAAGTCGAGACTCCACTTCAGATACACACACACACACACACACACACACATGCCTGCAGAGGAGGTAGTATATCGTTGTCTACCTCCAGACTTGCTGCGGTGAAAGAGCAAAGTATCTTTGTATCTGTTTGCCGTTGGGTTGGCTGCTGCTGCTGCTGCTTCGAGTTAACATTTCAAATCCGCTGCGGTTCTGCTGTGGCAAGCGAGAAACGAGTCTTGGAAATTGGGTCAGTGGCACAGTATGTATGGCATTCTCTGTCTCCGTCTCCGTCTCCATCTATATCTCTGTCTTTGTATATATGTATCTCATACCACTGTGTGGGCTTCTCCCTCTTTCTTTGACTCTTTCTTCCACTGGCTTTCTTTGTGGTCAATATAATGATTCTACCCGACTTGTCGGTTTGGTTTGGTTTGGTTTGGTTTCTTGGTTTCTTGGTTTCTGTTCGGTTCGGTTCGGTCAGGTTTCGGTTTGGGCTCTGTCTTGGGGTCTGTTGCTACTCCATTTTGTGGCTGAACGTGCCTCAGTGCGACGCAGTCAGGTTGCTAATGGGATCCGGTCCGTGTGGGGCATATGCAATGCGGCGACACCCAAAAGTCATTTCTTAAGTTCCAAAAATCGCATTCAAAACCAAATTCTTGAGCCGATTTCCATTCATTACGCATACGCCCCATGAACCCCAAAAATAGACCGAAATAAAACTCCAAAAATAAAATAGACATTTTCCAAATTGTAAGCTTAATTTGTTTTCTGCACATTTTGAATGACATTCGAATTTATTTAAATAGAATTAATTAAATATTAGGCATTAAAATTACGAAATAAATATTTACAAATCGAAATGTGTTGAACAAAATAAATAAAATTGCACTTTAACTAAAATAACACAATTGATATTGTTTTTTGCTTTTTTCCATAGAATTAACATCAATTAAAATTACATTAATTTATTTTTTAAATGTAATTTATTGTTTGTTTGAGTGTGTGTGTGGTGTGTGTTCCAAAATGGTTAATTAATCATAAATAATTTCATGCATATCGAACATAATTTAAGGTTTATGGTTAAGATTAACTTTAAAACTTTAGCAACAAACTTTTTTTTAAAAACAAATTAACAACGCTTTAAGATATTAGCTAAATTAAATCGTATTCGTATTTATTACTTGAGTACATTGCTAAACAACTCTCCGTACTTCTATTTCCACATTTAAGATTTCTGCAAATTGATTATTAAGAATAATATTTTGCCAAGCCCGCTACTGAATCTTACCATAAAATGTATGTTTATAAATAATGCTCTTTAATTGGTTTGTACAGAAACTATAACATAATTGTAATTTAAAATTGTATTGCTCTTCCTTGATTAATTTTAGTTAAACCTTTAATTTGTATGCTTCTTCACTTATACAGTTTTCAACATGATGAGGTACAGACAACATTTCAGAACTTTATACAATTGGGACTTCCGCTCCCATCTCTTAGTTGGTATTATTGTCTAGATTTTGATTTCTTTATATATATATGTATGTATGTATGTATGTTTTACCTGTGCCAGGACCTTGGTCGCTAGAAGTACGCGTATTTGCATCAAAACAGAACAACAGTTGCAGAAAGACAATTGGACGCTTCGTTGTTCTTACATTGCTTGTGGTCTCTTTGGCCCATCGTCAGCTCTGCTATTCACACGAGTAAATCTTAAGGATATCGTTTATGGGAAATAGTATCTCCATTTGCCTGCTTGGAGGTAGTAGGTTGATTTTGTTTGCTAGCCTGACAATATACATATAGCCTTTCAAAGTTCTTGGTTTGGTGTGCAACTAATGCCTGAAACTAATTTCTTCAAATATCTATGGAACAGAACTCACGGAAACTCTCGGTTCTTAAATCCTTAAAATAATCTTTTCTAATAAAGACCTCGAAATAGACAGAAGTTAAAGCAGCACTCACTTAAAGTACACTTTCAATGTACTTTCGGTGTTGAGTATATATAGTTTTTTCTCTTTAAAACTTAACGAACTATAGATTGTTCTTCAGTTTTGTTAATCAATCCAATCCTGATAATTTCGACTATGTAACTACGATTTAGCTATAGAGATCAAAAGCAACCAACAACAACGAATATCAAAAAGTGTGTGTATGGGATTGCTCGACCTGTGTATGGGATAGTGCCGGAGTGCCTGTGCCACTCCAGCCACTGTCCCGGCCAAGCAATGACACACACGCACACAGAAGCAGGGAGAAGCCTTTGGCCAGGAGAAGCAGTCACCGATCAAGCAATCCAGATCCCGAGAAGAAGAACCCGTATTGCTGGTGATGCGATGACTAGACATGACCTTGGAGTGGGGCCCTCCCCGCCTCTGGGGTCAGATGCAGACACTCAGAGCGTGCTCTCTGCCTCTTGTTGGTCCAGCGAATCAAGAAATTTGTCGAGGAGCCTGCCGCCGCCTCGGTCAGTCACGCCCAATTCTCTTATGTATCTGTTGATGTTTGAGCAAGTGCGCCTTCTGGCGGAAGGCCTTGGCGCAGACATCGCACCGGAAGGGCTTCTCGCCGGTGTGGGTGCGCAGATGCACCTTGATGTTGGACTTGTTGAGGAATCCCCGATTGCAGATGCTGCACCGGTGCACGGGCTTCTCTTTGCCCAGCAGTCCACTCAAATCGCTGGCACTGAAGCTGCCCACGCTCGAGGGCGAAATGGCGCTCATCTGGGGCGTGGACGGGCCATTTCCACTGTCTCCCTGCTGCTGCTGCTGCTGTTGCTGTTGCTGTTGGTGCTGTTGGCTGGACTTCTTTTGGGCCCGCGATCGCTTGGCCTTGGGGGTGCCCGTCCGCAGCTCAGAGCCCGTCGTGGTGGCCGTCGTCGTGTGCGGATAGTTGCCCAGCATGTCCGGGGAGCAGAGTCCTCCGTCCTTCATCGAGTTTGGGCCATTGAGGGGTCCCATGCCAGAGCCGGACAGCTGGTAGGCGGCCTGCTGCTGGTGGGAATTGGATCCGTTCGGATTGGACTGGGATTGGTTGGACAGGTAGCGGGGATTGATCATCAGGCTGTTGTCCGTGGTGCTGACCACGGAGCCCGGCGGACTGCAGCTGCTGCTCGTTGCCGCCGACAGTTCATTGCAGTATGAGGTAGATGTGGGCGCCTCCCCCTTGGATGTCCCTGTCGTGGTCGCCGAGGAGGAGTTGTTGCTGTTGTTGTTGTTGTTGTGAGAGTGGTTATTGTTGTTGTTTCCAGAGCCAGGTGGACCGTGCTGGAGGCGGTTCTGCAGGAGCGGCATGTAGCCATGGCTGAGCAGACTCTGCAGCGTGGAGCTGCTGGCGTGCATGGGCAGTGGCGAGTGGGGCAGCATGAAGTCGCCCAGCGAGTCCTGCTGCGAGACGAGCACCTTGCCCTCCTGCTGGATGCAGTTGCCGTCGATCCAGGCGTCGAGATCCATCCAGCTGTCCCGCGTGTCGTTGCCCTCGTCCTTGTCCAGCTGATTGGGCACCGTCGTGTCCGCAATGGCCGATCCAATGATGGCCGCAATATCGTCGATGGAGTTCATGTCCACGTATTCCGTCAGGTCCTTGTAGATGCGCACCCCGCTGCCATGCAGCGAGTCGGCCACCTGGTCGATCGGCGTCAATGTGGCTATGCTCGGGCCGTTCCCCTGACCCCCGCCGCCCGATCCCGCTCCACCTGGTCCTCCGCCGCCGGGCCCGCTCATCACACAACTGTCGGCGACGGAGTAAAGCTTAGAATCTAGTTGACTATCGGCAAAGAGCTTGACATCGGCCAGGCAGGCGTCCGCACAGGGATCCCCGCTCAGTACGCTCTCGGGCAGGCAGGTGGAGGAGGAGACTATGTTGTGCTCGTTGGAGGAGTTGCTGCTCCCACCGCCGCTCCCCCCACCGCCACCGCCGTTGGGCCCGCTCTGGGCCGTCGTCGATGTGGGATTGGCATTGGGGTTGGCCTGGTAGGCGCTCTGTATGTAGTTGTTGTTGCTCTCGTCCGGCAGCCGCTGGGCAATGGCATGGTAGTGGTGGCCCGAGATGCCATTGATGGACAGGTGGCCCGTGTAGCCGGTGAAGGGGGGCAGCGGCTTCAGGTCGGACAGCCCGTTCAGCGAGGAGCCATTGAGCAGCAGATTGTCCAGCACGTCCAGCGAGTTCTTCTGATCCGCATCGCTAGGCAGGGAGTCCAGGTCGTGCTCGAGGAGCAGCTTGTGGCCATCCAGCAGATACTGATCCTGGCCGCTGTTCTGTGGCGGTCCCCAGCAGGGACTCATCAAGAGGCTTTCAACTTCCGATTCACTTGGGCCGTTCATGCTGCAAAACTTCATTGTCAGTTGACCCAGGCGATCGATACGAATCTTCTGCCGATCCTTGGAATAGCACGTTTCAAACAATCCAATGACCAAGCTTCAACTGCAAATATAAAACAGAAGCACATGTCGTATTTAGTCATGGCGTATTGGTAATGCAAATCTAAAGTTATTGATCAACAAAATGTGTTAGTAGATTGTAAGAAATAACTATTGTAATAGGTAGTTCTTTGCATTCCTCTACAGATCATCAGATCACAGAGAATCCCCTCTGATAGGTTAAGTCCCATTCATATTTCACTCCTAATAGTGTAATGGATTATCTTTGATCTTCCTAGTACACATCTTTCCATAGCTAAAACCTGGATTCCATTTGAGCTTACAAGAAATGCTTCCGCCATGAAGAAATCTTTCTCCGTCGCCTGCCTAATGATCTCCCCCAATCTCCCCAATCCCTGCACTTGCTGACAGACAACCTGCAGCTACATCGATCCCGACACACAGATAGCCCCCACTAATGATTCTTTAATATGAAAATATTTAACAAAAATCGAAGATCGTCGGGCCGCCTGTTGACCAAAAATAGGGTTCCACGGGGCTTCCATTCCTCCGGCCCCTGCCCCTAAGCATCAGAGGGGGACGGAGACGGAGACGAACAGATAGATTAAGTTAAGACATTCGATAAGCTATAATATCCATAAACAAGAAGAAAGAGAAGAAGATAGATGCACACGAAAATGAAGAAGAAATGACAAAACGAAGAAAACTAAAACCGATACCAGAATCGGCCAATAATAATTTCCAAATGGAATTTGGGTCAAAACATTAATAATCAGTAAAATTAGCATATAAATTGGTCAGAAAGAGTGAGACAGACAGAGAGAGAGAGAGAGAACGCATTTGGCTACGAATGTGTTATCGTATTCGATTATTTGTATTTCGATGGGGCACCACGCTTGATTGGGGCAAGTGGAAGTTCTCCCAAGAGCCAGAGCCAGAGCCACAGCCACAGCAACATCATATAAAAGACCCGACAATGAAAGTACAGGTGTGGATCCCAAAAAAAGACGCAGAGACGCAGAAGGAGGGGAGGAGGAGGAAGAGGAGGAGGAGGAGCAGGAGGAGGCAGCCCACACCAACAACAATTATAGAAGTTCATTTGGAAGCACAAAACGAAAAGAAACGAAACGGGGAATGAAAGAAACGGTAAAGCAAGCTGGCTGACTCTGTTCTCTCTGTCTCTCTTTTGGTGCATTAACAGTTAACTTGATTTTGAGGCTTGGCCTGTCGTACGCGCGCTCGTTTGTGTGTGTGTGTGTGTGCAAGTGCGAGTGTATGGGTGCCCCAAAGAAGAAGCCGCAATCAAAAGCTAGACATTGTCCAGCTTTGGGCGAAAGAGAAAATTTCGCTTTCAACAGGTTGTTGCCGTAGCAACATTACATTTCTAGCTCCAGCAACATGTTGCCAGAGCTAGGCTTAGTATGCGGAAAGAAGCAGCGCCATCGAAGCAGCGCAGCAGCGCAGTCGGCTAAGCATGCGCAGCTAAGCGTGGCAGCAAGCAGAGGAAAAACAACCGTTAACCGAGAGACGGAGAGCCAGCGAGCGAGAGAGAGAGAGAGAGACGACCTGCTGACATACTTCCGTGATACGAAGCAAGCCCGGCTTTAATGCTCTCTCTCTCTCTCTCTCTCTCTTGTCTTGCTCTCTCAGCTGCCGTTTGTTTCATTGTGTGTAATTGCTGGCTTTTTGGATGCTCATGCTCACGCTCACGTCTCTTGCTTTTGTTCATTGCTTGGCACAGTTTCATGGTTTTCAAAGGGTATTGCAGAGGGTATTATATGTTATGTCGGGGAAGGTATAAACGATATAGACATTATCGATCAATGCTAAAAGCTATTTTCCTGCAATTTGGATTGGCTTTACTAACAAGTACATTAGGAACCATCCTTCGTAAGAAGAGACCTTGTTAGCTGTAAGCCCTTGCTCCAAAATGCTCCCAATTGGGGCAGAGATTTATTCTTCGGCAACCGACGACAGGATGCACGATCAGACGGCTGAAAAATAAGTCCGAGAATGCAAAAACAAAACACACAATGTATGTATTGCTTGTAGTGCTTGGGTGTTGCTTGTCTGTTGTTGTTGTCCCTCAAAAAGCGTGCCCGACGCTGTTGTATGTATGTAAATCAAAACGGAACACTGTATTGGTGCCAGCCACTGTTATCCACGTGTACGTGAGCGGCAGCGCAGCAGCAGTGCACTTTCCGCTGATGTAAATAATCGAACTGTTAGGGTATCCAAAGCATCGTCTCGAAGCTATTCATTCTTTCTTCTTGTTTCGCTTCTCTTTTCGATTTAATGAATTTTAAAATTCTGCCCGTCGCTTTGGAGGCGCCTTAAGTCTGAGTGACGTTTTGATGCTGTCTTTAGAGCACTCCATTCCTCTACGGAGAATTGAAATTGGCGTGAAATATTTTATGGAAAACAAAAAACGCTCCGCTCTTTCATTCCATTCCATTCCTTTCCGAGTCTGAATCCCATTCCGAACTCCCTCCCATTCCGAACTCCCATTCCGACTCTGGTTCTGATTCCGATTCTGATTCTGATTCTGCTATTGTTATGGTTTGACTGCGCGTCAGATTTTACACATTTCTGTTTGCTGTGTTGCTGTTTTATTGTTTGGCGGCTGCTACATGAACATTTTGGTTTTAATGAGCCACATTGTAACGGTGGTCCGTTGCCCCGTTTGCATTTGAATGCCCCACAGCGGACACGGAGACGGAGATGGAGACGGACACCGCCACACACGACACCGACGCGGACACCGACGCGGACACCCACTCACACTCGCACAAATTGCGGGGGCGCGCCACACAATCACAATGGGCCTCTATTGTAAGCCGAGCTTGTAAATGGTAAATGGTAAATGGTCAAGAGATTCCACGGACAATGTCAGCGGACAGCAGCTCGATCGGCTGTGGGGCCATTATAATTACTTCTATGTCCCACTCAGGTTCTGTCCCACTATGAACGCTTTTAACGGTGTTTCCAAACGAATTAGTGCGAATTTTTGACAGCCGACTGATTTTATGACCCTCCTCCACCTCCCGAGTTTGTTGAGCTCTTTTTATGGCTTTTTAGGGGGTAATATATTGGATAGGGATAGGTGGATAGCATTATACTTGATATGCATATTCACTTGCATAGGTATGATATGGAAATGTAAGACAATACCTGATTCCAAGAGACATTCAGAGTCTTAGTATGTTCCTAACGTGGACTTCCGTCCACAATGATATCTTTAGAAATGTTGTAAAAGATTGTTGAATATTTGTTAAAAAGTTGTAGAGATTTGTTGGGAAGAGTATTATCTAGAAAATTGGAAAGCCAAGATCAACTCGGTTGTCCTTCGGGGAAGTTCTAAAGGATAGTAGAATTGTGCAACTCTCACTCACTGAGATAGAGCTAGTGGCGAAGAAAGAGAAAGAGATATGTTAAGCTACTCTGTGTGTGTTTAAGAAACAGCGAGAGAGTGCGCGGGACAGGGAAGAGCATCGGGAAATAGTTTTCTTCATTCTGACTATAAAAATTTCAAACAAATCTTAAAACCATCCTGAATATTTTCTGTAATTGTTCCGTTTGGGTTGAAACAGGAAGCTACTATATTCCCAGTTGATATCCATGTTTTTAATCATCTTGAACCGATTTTCCTCTTGCCATTAAGGTATATCCAGCGCATAGAGACCCTATCAGCATTTCTTACAAAGTAAATCTAACCAAAAAAGAAACCCGATAACAATACCACAAGCATACCTTTTTGTAGCCCTAAAAACATTTTGTTCCCTCCCAAAATCTTGTGAAAATGGCCCAAACAATGGCTCCGCTCTTCTAACGATCCGAGAGGGTCACAACTTGGCGAAGACAACAAAAATAACTTATTTAACAATCTAACAGGCAACTAAACGTCTGACCCGAGCAATTGACCAACGAAATGAACTCTAAACTACATCAGCATCGGCATGAGCAGCAACAATGCCACAATGGCTACAACAACACCAGCTGTTTGTGGAAATTGAGTTCTTAACTTGGCCGAGAAGAGAGAACGAAAACCCCAACTCGAACGCGAACGCGAACTCGAACGGAAATTGAGCTTAACCTTTGGCGGCAATCAACTTCCGTTTAAATGTTCGAACACGATGCAGCGTCAAAGGTCAAAACGTTTTGGCCAAAGTCAAGCTGCAAACACTTTCCTGCTCCTCCCCCATGCACCATCCTCCTTTAAAGCACCTCTTCTCAGCGGAGAAGATCTCTGGTCTCAGAGCAGACCCAAAATGAAAAGAAAAATCAGGTCGGCATTGGCGGTGGTGTTGACGAGGAGGCAGAGGATGGCTGGAAAAAGCGAATGAAAAATTATTTGATTGCAAAATTTACAACCGCAATGATTTCCACTTGGACGAGGCAGCATCTGAGGAAAAACCGCACGTACCAGCAGCATCCACAAGGCTGTGCAACAACAACAGCAACAGCAACAACAAAACTTTGACCAAGACCGAGAAGCCGAAAAAAGCCTCGGAAACGTGTGGCTTGCATTGAGGTCGCCATCAGTCATTGAAGGTTTTGCTGCGATGCTGCGACTCTGCCACTGCCACTCTTCCCCGTGCCCCATTCAGTTGTGGATGCAACAAATTGCTGGCAATGAAAAGAACGAGACAAGAAGTGGCAAGACTGGAGATCGGTTGTCCACCGATTGGATGAATACTCTTTCGATGCGGCTGCGATTGGGGTTAGTATGGGAATCAGGGAAATCCCTTCTATGGAGGGACTCTACCTCTACCTAAAGCTGAGTACTTCTTATGTACGTTTTCAAATGTAATATACTCTCGCGTGAAGCAGGGTATACTCCACTCCTACTTCTTGTACCGAGAAAAGCACAGAGAGTGGCTTAAACTGGAAACTGGAAACTGAAAACTGGGAAACGTGCTTGGGGTTCCAGTTCTTCATCTCCTTGGCAGCTGCGCACTTGACCGCACATGTGGCACGTGTGGAGCTGTGTGTGAATTGTTGCATAGACTTCTTCTGCTCACCTCCTGAATGACTAACTAACCCAGAGACAGAGACAGAGACAGAGCCGGAGCCGGAGCCAGAGCCAAGCCCATCTGCAGACCGCAGCTCCATGCTCTAGACGCCATCAGAATCTTGTTTTCTCTGGGGCTCGTGTGGGGGTCTACTCGTATACTATGTGGGGATGGATGCGGATAGATGTGTGTGCCTCAGGAATGGTCAAAAAGAACAACATTGTTGAGGGGAAGCCTGAAGACTTTGCCAAATGGGTGGGCGTGCTCGATGGGGGCCCCGACCTCGCCTCCTCGCCTGCCTGCCGGCCATCACCATGGCCATGTTGTATCAAATGAGTTGGTAAATGCTAGATGGGCTGGCTATCTCTGGCACATGAATAATGTTCTTCAAGGTGTAAATTGGGTTTTAAATTAACTAGTCTAGCACCAGTTACTGGTGGCTGGTTGCTGGCAGGAGGAGGAGGGGTGCACTAGATTGGAGATAGAGACACGAACGGAGTGGAGACTCGAATGGGTTTTGAGTGGCGTGCAGGAAACTTTGTTCCACATCATTTGGTGGACCTGTTTTAGCGTGATAGATTCTCATAGTGCTATAAAAATCAAATTTGTTGGATGATTTATTAATTGAAAAGAATGTTTTTGGCATGTTTTAGCACAACAGGTTCCGTCAACGTTTCCTTTGTGAAAGATGATATTGGAATTGGAAGCAATGCCTAGCAAATATTTCTTTTAATTAAGTAAGGAGCAGGTTCCTTCATGTTTGCTTCATAAAGTAAATGATAAGGATATGGGCCACCTCTAAAAAAATATCAACCAAGTGGTTCCTGTACTTCTTAGAGTTCTTCTTAAAGTGGTTCCTTTTGTAAATGAATACATTTTGTATCTGAGAATACCTTAGTTAAAAGATTAAAACAAATAATACTATAAAATTAGATAACGTTTTAGCAGATTAAAGCATCTTGCAGAATGCCTTGAATGTTACATAGTACAGCCCTAAAGCAGTAGCACTTATGTATTTTTAAGATATAGATCTGTAATAATTAAAATTTATCTTGTAACTCCTATTTTCCTGTCCGTTTTTTAATGTTTGGTAAATTCTTGTGGTTTCTGTTGTGCTAATGGAGTTTTATCGCTGCTTTAGCCATGAATGAACTTCGGCCACCACAATTTACTCTGGTCAGCACTTGACTCCTCTCGACTTGACTCTGGCTCTGACTTGGAGTCCGTTGCGACTACAACTCCCGTTAGCCGGCAGTGGCCACACTCCACTCCCTTTTCTGTGTGGCCAACATGTGTCCGACAAGCGAGATGACAAGTCAGCGATAAACCCGACCTGGAGCTGAGGCTGGGACTGGGGCTGGGACTGGGGCAAGGCTTGGCTATATTTTTATGACTGAGGCTGTATGTACATGGCAGAACGGGCGAACGGGAGAGCTCCACTCCCTATGGCTTTGGCTATGCCTCTGCCTAGTGGACCCATCATCTGAAAAAGCAACAACGACTATGCAAATTTGTGTATTTTTTTTTATGATGCTTAACTATTTTTAGTTGGTTTTTTGTTGTTATTTAAATGACGCCCGCGTTGGAGTCTCGCTGCCTGTGTGTGCGTGTCGAGACTCTATTATTATTATTATTATTTTTAGTTTTTCGGTTGTTGTTTGTGGTCAGCCGAGAGCCAGAATACTCGTACAACAACCACTATGACAACATGTCTAGCAGGTCCCAAAAAGCATTGCCCGGGTCAGCGAACTTTTTTCTGCCAGCTGTTGGATTTGTGTGAATAATATTTGCGTGGTTTATTTCATATTATTTTATCTTTTTTAACTAAATTTTGTTTCGTTTTTGCAGCTAAATGTGCAAATTAAACATAAGAGTCAGAACTACGGAGATTCCCTCCATTTCTGATCATTTGATCATTTGGTGATCGAAGTGGAGGGCTTCAGGGGTTGATTGTGTGTCAAGGAATATAATGAATGATGGGCTTGCTTAACGCCAAAGAAATCCAAGTTATTTTCCAATATTTCCAATAGCCGATCAAAGAAGAAGATTAAAGTAACGTGAAAATTGTAGGTATTTAAATATTTCTACGAATATCATTTAAAGTATGGAGCTTCCTTCCTCTGAAACTAATCCCCGAATAATATTTGATCGATTAAGAAGAGCACAACATTCCATTCACCCTAATATGAAACAATCTCCAAATTGAGTACAAAAATAAATGCATCTGTGAATCGAATACTATAATCATCGTATCTGTATAGTCATGGTTGATGCTGGCCTAAGAACCCAATTCTGTTTCATCTCTTTTGTAATTGATATGTTATGCCTCACCGCCCCTCCCCTCCTGCTACCCCGTACTACGAGCAAAACCCGCCCAGCACACCTCTTAATTAAAGATCGAATCGGAGCCGATTGCGGAGCTCAATTTTGAGATTCAATTAAAAATGAGAGATGAAAATAAGAAAGAAGAAATGAAGAATTCAACAAAAATGAAATTGAACAAAAACAACTTTAACCCAAAATGCAACTTAATGCCTAGCGAATTTGTTACGCTCATTGACGATGCCAGACAGCTGAAAGAGTTGTTATACTTAGATGGTCTCTCTGTTGGTACCTTACCCTTACAGAGGGTGCAGCGAATATGAGCAGAGGTTTGTAATGCACGGAAGGAAGTGTTTTCCAGCAGTTATAGCAGGTATCCCACTGCTGCTAAGCCACACTGGGAGAAGGAGATAGAGGTTATGGCGGTAGCCTGGGGGAGCGATAAACTCCTCCAAGCTCACTTGGACCTGCAAAAGGTCCATTGTGATGAAGGAGATAGAAGACACACGACATTTTTGTATCTCTTGATCGGATTAAAGACTTCCTACAAAGCTCACTAGATTCGATATTCCCTAGATATGCAAATCGGTCATAT
Source organism: Drosophila lowei (assembly GCA_008121275.1). Lineage (NCBI taxonomy): Eukaryota > Metazoa > Arthropoda > Insecta > Diptera > Drosophilidae > Drosophila > Drosophila lowei. The sequence continues at coordinate 7,650,421 of CM017777.1, forward strand.
CCTATGTTTTCGAAGATCTCCTATCAATTCTAGTCCTGTATATTTCATCATAATTGATTCAAGTTTGATAAAAACACGAATAAATATTACATAGTATATGCCACTCCATAGAAACTGTGTATGTGGAAGGGTATTCAATGTTTCGGTTCGAGAATATTGCTACTCTTTCCTGCGCCTATTTTAGCTGTGACTCGATTCTCTTGCTCTTTCTCAGCTGTTTCTTCTCTTTGCTCCCTCTGTCTCTGTCTCTTTCTCTGTCTCTATCTCCCTCCTTCTTTCTCCTCTGTCTTTGGTTTTTGGGGAACTTGCCGCTTGCTGAATGAGTAAGCGTAATTTTGCGTCATCTAACGGTACAAACAGCCGCTACTGTTGTTGCTGTTGCTTTTTTTTGGGCTGGCATTGCCATTCCGTTGTTGCTGTTGCCTCTGTTGTTGTTGTATTTTAGACCATTTTTGTCAGACAAACAAACGGTTTTATGATTTATTTTTAGCTCCGCCAACGGCATGGCAACAGCAGTCCCTCCCGCCCTCCCCCTGCCGTTACCCCTACCTACACGAAGCTTCCCAAAAAAAGAGTAAAATTTAAGTGCTAGCTGTAAAACTGCGAAGAAGAGAATGAACCAGAAGACGGAAGAGAACAGAGAACAGAGAGAGCTTTTTACTTCCGAATGCAGTTCGGGAAGTTCGTTTTGGGGTCGCCTAAAGACGCTTAATTGGTTTGAAATTGGAATCGTACTCGTATTTAGTGGGTTTTGTGGGTCTGAATGGTTGGCTCATGTGCATTGCGCATACGTCATGTGGGAAAAGTCTGGGAAATGGGATTATCCAAGCAGGTGTGGGGGGTGGAGGGATGGGAAACGTCTGTAGATTTTAACGAGATTGGTAGCACTTTGTAGAAGCTTGGAGATTCATCGATAGGATCAACTTAGAACACTTTAGGGATATTTTAGATTTGTGCGGGAAAAACTCAAAGCTCACAGACACTCCACAGTTTGTGCATCAAACAACGAGGATCATTGGATCTTCCAGCTATAAAAAAGTTAGTTAAAAAATCTAAAGAATATAGTCCTAGTACTCTACTGTTTCTAAGGCCAATGCACTGCTTCTCGGATACTATCAAGTCCAGCACTTCAGTGCTGAGATTGGTCTTAATGGAATATACAAACATTATCCAATTCGTCTCTTCCTCTGGATTCCATCCTTAACAGTCTGATACAATTATCTCACCTAAACAGATCCAAGTTCTAATTAGCAGCCCCGTCCCTCATAAGATGCCTTGTCATTGCCCATTAGAGGCATGTGAATTTCACAATTGTCATAAGTAGTAGAACCCTAACAGCACATTCCACCGCACCGCACTCCCAATGCGTCTACTATAGCACTTATAGTATATACAGATCTATTTGTATTTCATAACAGGTGAGTAATATGCAAACATATCGGAAACGAATTCGGTCAATGACTTTTGCCTGATTTGTTTATAAGCCAGACTTGAGAATATTCTTCTTACGGCGAGGCCGTTGACTTGAGGAATTTCTGTTGCTGTTTCTGTTGATTTCTGTGTTGTGTTTTATTTTATTTTCGGGTTTCGGTCGGGCGTAGAAAATTCATTCATTACTTACTGTTACGAAATTGCAGCTTCAGCTAATAAACATTTTGAGTAATTTTCGAAAAAATATATCAATATTTATTTGTGGAATTTCTTCTGTTCGAGTTTCTTTGCTTGTAGTTCGTCTTTAAAAATATCCGTGTTTATCAAATATGTATAATCCTTGGGGCATAGATTGAGATTCCTTTTAGTATATTGTTGTTTCTTGTTATTCTTGGGTTAGTTTTGCGAGGTTTGAGGGAAAAAGCCATGCACCAAAATAGATTTAAATGAACTATAAAGTTCAACTAAAAGAATTGGGAAACACAACAGCACCAGTATGCAAATAAAGAAGATAGAGATATGGAAAATAAAAGAAAAAATCAAAGAATAATATTTTTGTATACTCACAAAAACAATGGGAGGAAGACATAAAATTATGCATAAAAAAAATGAACGGGGAGTAGTACGAGTGGATTGTTTATAGTGTATATGGGATATATGTGGATATATTGGATTGCAGCCCAGCAATGTCGAATGATAGTCCCGCTATGGATAGTGGTTTTATTTATATAGGTTTTCGAATTTTCTTGGTTTTTTCAGGTTTCTTTTTATATACAGTGGGAAAATGCTGTTTTTGTAGTTTTCCGATATTTGTGAAAATATTTACAACAGCGTTCTGGGAGTATTTAGCATATACGTATATGTATTTGTAATTGCAGATAATTGATCAATTTTTTTGATTGGTTTTATTTTGATTTTTAACTTTTTCAGAAGCGTATTTCCTTTGCTGTTGTTGTGGTTTTTATTGCACTGTTTTTGGAACACTTTTAGCTGTAACACTTTTTCCTGTATTTCATTTTATTTGGAATGTATTCGAACAATTCTTCTCAGACTTTTCGTCAACCATTTTCACAATTTTTAGGCCGCCTTTTATCCATTATAGTAGATGGCAATGGTAGATGTTGTTCACTGTATTTTATTCTTTATTCTCTTTTTTCTTTTTTCCTTTTTGTATTATTTTTGCTGTTGGTTTGTTCTAATTTCTGTTGCTTGCTCTTTCGATTAAAGCCACTTCACGGGTTTGTCTGTGTGCTGTGTTGTGTGTATGAGGGGGGTCCACGTCCACGTCCACAATCCAAAACCGAACCGGGGCACGAGCACGGGCACGGGCACGCGAAACGTGAATACGCAAAAAACGCTCTGGTATCCGCACAACTCCGAAGACGTCAACGGTAGAAGAAAGCCAACTGAAATGTGCGCAGGCGCAACACGAAAAGAAATTTCCGAGCCAAGAAGTTCAGCGTCGACGTCGACAGCGTTAGAAGAGCGCAGCTACCAAAATCACGCTCTGAGAGCGGAGAGCACAAGAGCGTGAAGTGATGATGGCTGATGGCAACATGTTGAGCAACATTTTGGTTAAGCCATGGCCCCCCTCGAGGTCACTCTGAGACGCAGTTCAAAGTCAGGGCTAGGTTTGTTGATGCTGCTGAAGGTATTCATTTAAGAAATTAAAATAAAATTGAATTAAATTCAGATTTGTAGAGGATTTTCTTGGCTATATTTGCTATATACTTACTATATGTATTCTTATAAGCCAAAATCAAGTTATTTATTCTCTGCCTCTCTCTGGTCTTTGTTGCTTTTGCCTTTGGTTCGATACGGCTCTCTTCTTCTCTCTGCCTGATCGTGGTTCTCTCACGCTGCTCTCTCACTGCTCTCTCGCTGGCACACGAACTTGACCTACTTAACAAAAATTTTAAATTTTTCCTGTTATTCCGCCTTGTAAACATGTTGGCAGCAATTTACAGTTTGCCGGCAGCCGAGCAACATGTTGCCAAGGTTTCGGCCTGCTGCTGCTGGTAGTTGGTGTTGTTGCATTTCCTCTTTTGCACTTGCTGCTGCTATGGTTGTTGCTGTTGCTTCTTTTTGTTGCTTGTTTTGCTGCACGGCATATATTGTTGGTGTATTTGTTTTTTGTTATTGCAGTCGGTGTTGCAGCTAACGGTACCGCTGCGAAAATGAAAGCTCCGAGCAGAGCAGAGCGCGGCTCACAGGTTGCCCACCGCGGAGTGCCGGGTTTTGTGTGAATTTTTGTGTTTTTGCTCACGACTTTTGTGTCTCTTCTGCTGTTGTTGGCATTGTTATATACCCTCGAAGAGAGGGTATCATAGTTTCATCCAAAAGTTTGTCAAAGCAACGATGAATCGTAGATTCGTAGATTCAGCTAGATTTGATTCCATGGGAACCATAGATGCATCTTCAAGGGTATCTACATCTTCGGCTCTTGGTTAGCCCCTCTCTCTCTCTCTCTGTCTCTCTATTTATTCCCAAGCGTGGTTATTGCTGGTGTTGACTGGCACTGGCACTGGCATTAGCATAAACAAGAGCCTCCTCATCATCGTATTGACCAAATGCAACTGCGTCACTGGCCACTTTCCCCGTCGCCTCCGCCGTGTCCGTCTGATTTGTTGGTCATGTTTATGGCTCATGATTTGTTTTTCATCGGCTGCTGCTGCTGCTGCTGCGCCTGCCTCCTCTTCTTGTGTCTGACTTTTTTTCGCTGGAATTAACTTGCGTTTTTTATTTCGCAAAAATATTTTATCTGCATGTTGGGGCCTTTTTTCCATACAACATACATATTTTCGTTTTTGTCCGCTGTGCGTGACTCATGAGGGTGATTAAAAAGCGTTATCTTGGGATTGTCGTGAACTTTGTCACCTACTTTCTGGCTCCCTTTTGAGGGAGTGTTTCATGGCCAAGTTTGTGGCCTGAGTCTTTTGTTTGGACTTCAGATTTCAGGTGGATTGCGGATAAGGAAAGGGAGTGGGCCAGGAGGTTCAATTCCTCTACAAAATATGATGAAAACTTTATTGAAGCTAAATTTAATTCATACGCGTACTATACGCAATACTATATACTATATAATACTTGTATTTTATCACATTTCTTAAGACAATCCAAATACCATCGAATTTTGCCAGTTGTGGTGATGTAATGTGATTTCTGATACAGAACTTCATGTAGAGATACGAATAAAAACTTTATGTCGATTGGTGAAGCACTTCCTTCATGGATACGATACCCTTTTACTCTGCAACTACTCCACTAACAAACAAGAAGTAACCAACGAAGTCTGACATCTTTACAGTTTGCAATAATTGTAATATCAATCAATTGAAAGACACACAAAGAACCCAAATAAATTTCAATAAATATTCCCGCTCCACTGTCCATTGTCTTCTCCAATAAAGAACCCGCCCATTGCCCCCCGCTTCAGGTTCCAGGTTCCAAGTCCAAGATCAATAATTTTTACGGTCGGGCAAACAGAGACCAGACCCAACGCAAACGCAAACGGAGACAGAGAGTCGGAGGCAGAGGCAGAGGCAGATGCCGAGACAAGAGGCAAGAGGCAAGCTTTTGGGATGGCTTTTCGGACGGGTCGGGTCGGTCGTCAGAGCCGTGGCAAAGGGAAAAATACAGTTAGACAAATTCTATGCACGTCAAATGTCAATCTAGCGGACACAGTACGATGGGGAATCAATCTCGGCATTAAAGAGTCGAGAAACCAGAAGAAGTTCGGCAAAACTTGTGAAGAGCGCATACAAAACTAATTGAACTTGGACAGCGTGACACTTCATCCAAAAAGAGAGAGGGGAAGCGAACAATTTAGGGGTTTAAGAGTGTACCTCTACAGAGGAAAGTGCCCCCGAAGTCAAGCCATCACTCAAACCATTTTGTTCCAGGCAAATAAAGGCAAGCAATCAGATCCGGGCAAACGCCAGAAGACTCCAAAGGGGGCAGGCACCTCGGTCGGGTCAATGGGGCAACGGTGAAAAAGTAAAAGAAACAAAACAAATATCTACAGAAACCCAACCGCACATTGTGTAAATATTGACATGGGGGTCAGGCCCTCAGAACAAGATTTGTGCATTTGTCAGGGGCCGGAGCAGGGGCAGGGGCCGACACCACACCGCACCACACACATTTGGGTTAGACAAACCCCAAACAGAAGAAATATGTACTCGTAATAAAAGTAAGACTATGCCGAAACAAAATGAAGATCTTCTGAGTAAGTCTCCACGGGCGGCGGCCCACCGCTCCTGCCTCCTGCTTCCGACCGCAAAAGATCTGTCAATTGAGGTGCAAACAAGCGATTGCGCAGAAGTCAAAACAATTTGCAACGCATCCCAGCCAGACGCACCTTTCTATTTGCCCAAAACAAAACCAAAAATCCAAAAACGAGCTGCAAATGTGACAGAAACTGAACAAGAACGAACAAGTGCCCATTGGGTGGTCCGCGTGGGAGAGGTAGAACACAGGTAGGACGCAAGATCTTCCATTAAGTGTTGCAAATTGAACTGTTAGCTGGTGTCCCGCCAGATCCAATCCCAGTCCCAGACCCATCCGGTGGCAGTGTCGTAGCGGGTGGCTGAGCTAAACAGAGCACCATATTTCGGTCTTCGGTCTCAGTGAAGAGTATGTGTCCTAAGTCATTTGTTTTGCTGGGCGAAACTGGAGCAAATTTGCTGCAAGTAGAGCAACCGTTTTGGATAAATAAATAAAGGAATGCCATACATAAGATATGTAGATATAGGATCTGGAATCACATTTTCTGTATTCATTTGTGTATCCCTTAATGTTAATTCTTATTCCAAATTCATTAGCAGACTCCCCGCCTCGCGTACTCGCTTTTTCTCTCTCACAGAGTGTCTTAGCAGTAAGGGGTAACTTCTCGAAACACATCTTTGTTTCTGTGCATCTCAGCATCTGTCTCTAATCCAATATCCCATATAAATACCCAAATCTTTGAGCTTCTCAATTCTTCTGTGCAAACCAACCATTTCAACATTATCTTTTCCATCCCCAACAAAGATATTTTCTCCCCAAAAACCATTTTCGAAAATGATCAGCTCTTTTTGGAGTAACTTAAACTTTGAATTGATGTCAAGCGTTGCATAAATTTCGCATCATATCTAACAGCAACAACAGCAACAACAGCAGCGACACGAACAAACATCAATAGTAATAATTCTGTAAATTTTGCATGCATAATTTCCTATTCTTCGGCGACTTCTTCTGCAGCGTCTTTTTAAGCCAAGGTGCGGGCGTCACATACCCTCGACAGAGGGAGACAGACATGGAAGAAGAGAAAGAGATAGAGACAGAAGGTCTATCAACGCTAATAACACGCAAAAGACAGCAATAAAAGAAAAGGAGAGCGCGAGGGCGAGGGAGAGGGCGAGGGCGAGAGGTAGGGAGAAACGAGAACAACAAAACGAGGCAGCAATAAAAATGCAAAATAAATTGCCACATGTGAGAGCAAAAGAGATGGCTAGAGAGTATGAGGGGAGCGGAAGAAATGGATCTGTCGGAAATATGTAGACCTGGGAGAAATATGAATGTAGTGCAACGTGTGGGAGGCGTTTGGGGTGGGCGTTGCTCTGTATCCGCGTGTGGGTGTGCAGTGGGTGGCAAAGGTCAAGACAAAACGGAGCTCTGGCAACTCTGCTGCCTGCTGCTGCCTCTGCTGCTACTGCTGGCGCTGGCCGCAACTCTGGCAACCGGAAGTGGGTCAACGAAAACCGGATCCGCACCGTCAAATGCAAACGCAGCTGTGTGTGTGGAAAGAGATAACCAACAAACGGCGAGAGCAACAACAAACAAGAAAGGAACTCCCGCTTTAGGGGTACGCAGCATTTCATACCCTGGCCGATGGATCGGCACTATGGAATATTTGAAGACAGAAAGCCAATAGACCGATTATAGACCTATTGCCGCTATGATATAGGGATTCCTTTACCTCAGCCATGTATCTATTTGTAAAACTCAATTGGTTTTTGATAGTTTGCTACACAGCAAACAGATCCTTCAGATCGTACTTATATACCGCCTACTACTGCTGCTGATCATCCCCAATCGGTTCTTGGAGATGGTAGATGACTGCGATGGCTCATCATACCCTCCACGAGGGTATTCTCGTACCAACAACCAAACAAACAGCACACACACAACACAAAACAAACATCAGACAATGCAAAATGCAATTGAGATGCAAATGCAAATTGCATTTGCCACATGTTGCAGTTGCAGTTGCAGTTGTTGTTGCTGATGTTGTTGTGTGTGCCAGCAACATAAATAAACATGAAAATAATGCACACCATTAACATTGCCAATGGCCCCCAAAATGCAGGCGGTGTCATGGGGGAGGGGAAGGAAAAGGGGAAAGGAGGCATGGAGGTATATAGACAGGCAGACAAAAGCCTGCCACACTGTGTCTGCCTCCACGGCTGTGTGTGGAGTCGTCGACTCGAGTGGAGTGGAGTGGAGTCGAGTCGAGTGGAGTGGCATGGTTGGGATTGGAGTGTCATGGGCATGGCTGGGGCAGACTTCGCTCTTGACAAACATTTCGCTGCATTGCATCTAATGAAGTTCCATTGAGAAGGTGAAAGAGTGGGCAGAAGCAGATAGACAGAGAGAGGGCGATAGAGACAGCCAGAGAGATATATGGTGGCACCACACAGAAAAGGTTGCAAGAACTTTACGCATTAAGCGAGCACTAAGAAGCGATTTGGGGGCCTGATGTATACGAAACCTTATAGGAATTCATTTAAAACTATTTTCAAAGAGGAAAATGGATTTCATAATATACAATTCTACAATATTTCCATGGAGCATCACTTTGGGATGTACAAACAGATTTGAATTTGCAAAATTCTATAAAATTTGAATGTTTTTCCAACATTTCTCCCTAGCTTGTTGTGTGTTTTGGCCAGATTGTTTCCAACCAACCCACTTCTGGACAAGTTTTTATTCGTTTATTTCTTCGATCTGGCTGGTTTATGGCCAATGAAACTGAGACGCTGGATGCGTGAGAGAGAAGGTGGCAAGACAGACAAACAGACAAACATACGAGTATGTGCGATTCCTCATTGATTGCGGTTTGGGGCAGGAATTTATTGCCATTCAACAGAGAACTGAGGCACGAAGACAGACTGCCAGCCAGACACACAGATACAGCTACAGTTACAGATACAGCCAACGAGCTTTGCCGCTTCATATGGTCGGAAAAGGGCAGCCAAGCTCAAAGAACAGCTCCAGCAACAATCATAACGGCCAAAACAGAATCCCCCAAAAAGCGTAAGAAGCGCAGCACGGCGTTTTGTCTAACGGTTAATGGTCCATGAAGCTTAAGGAGCACCAGCACCAGCACCAGCACCACCCCCCTCCCCAACCCAACGGCACTTTTTTCACTTTTCTCGCATCTATCAGATACAAATGGGTCTGGTCTGGCTCTGCCACCTGCACCTGCAGCGGGACCATGTGGCACTGATGCAGCCAGTCGATCTCATCATTGTGTGCGGCGGGGGGCTCTGGTTCTCTTCTCCCCTGCCCTCCCCTCCACTGATATCTGTTGACTGGTGTTTTTTAATTGAATTTTCCTCGACTTTGTGCAGCGGCGGCGGCAACATTTATATTTTTTTGGGTGCACGTGCACTCGGAGTAGGAGATGGCCCGAAGCGGTCACCGTTTAAGCCGCTCAACTGCTTAATTGTCATCAGATTGGTGGGGTTTACTGTTTTTTGGGTTGAGGATTTCTGTGCCCGTTCCCGTTGCGGCAAGCCCCAGCGTGGCAAATTAATCAATTTGCAGCGGATCACACACAGGAGGGAGTCGCTTTCAGATGGGATTGGGTTCACCTCCGGCTCTGGGTCCGGGCTCTGGGGTCTGGCTCTGCTCCCATTGCATACGGGTATCGCCTGCTCTCATTTGGCGCTCTTTTGCATATCGGCGGGTGTCGGCCGTGTCTCTTTCCGTGTCACTTTGCAATCAGTTTGTCATTAACCAGAATGAGGCCCGGGCCAAAGCCAAACTCCGCTCGTGTACAAGTATCTGGCAGATACACTCTGATGGAAAAAGAAATTCTGCAGCAGCTGTTGCTGCGGCTCCTGCTCCTGCGGTAGCCCGATGGGTGGATAGCATTGGATGGCAGCAGCACTCGGATCTTAAGTAATCCATAACTCACTTGATCTCAGATTAAAGAATTTCTTTTTCTCTCTCTCGATTCGGGTGAAATTAGTTCTTTGGAAATGTTAGATGTATTATTTTTATGAGCCAAGAAGGAAGCAGTTCCAAACCAATAATCGTAAAGCGTCTGTCGTTTTAAGTAAACTTTTAGCAGTAGGAAAATTTGAAATTAGCTCTACGCGGATTGTCAACATTTGTGATTTGGTGGCGAAAACTTCCCCAACGACCGGGCCCCAAAAGGTGGACCAGGACCTGGGGACAGAGGAAGATGCCATCATGAAAGCAGACTCCGCTTTACCACAGTGTTATAGATTATAGATACCTATCCAGAGAGATCATAGTATAGGGAAGCTCTTCCCGGATGTGCACAGCTCTGATTCGGGTCCGGACGGACACTCATCTGACTTGCTGGAAGGTCCTTGCTCACTATTCGCCGCAAATTGAGCACTACCAAATCTGTGATTGAATGCAAAAGTTTTTGTTTTGGTACAGATTTTGCAAATAGTTTTCTCATTTTGTTGTATTTGTTTTTACTTTAATTTTGTCGGGGGTTTTCTAATCTGCATTAATCATTAAGTCTGGCTATTTTCATTCGAATTTCTGATATTTCCAACTGAACTGTGGGCTATTTGGCTTAATTGGTCTTGTCGAACATTGAGAGTATTCCCGCAAGTATTGGAAGATTTATTTAAATCCATTTTCATGCAAAGTTGAGAAACAGAAGGACCATCGGAGCCTGGATAAGAACAACAGAGAAAATTAACCCAAAACGTTGCAGAACACAAATATAAGAAAAGGAAAATCAACACCATCTTGTTCTCTTCCAAGAAAATGATTTTCATTACATATTCGAAAATATACACACTTGATAATATCATAACAACGATGTATCAGGGTTTAAAGAAGTTTTTCTAAGCTTAGATATCTTTTCTTTCCAGTTTCTGATGTATACCCATTGATTGATGTTCGTTTTGGTAAATCCTTTCATAGGGTTCGCATGGAAATATTTCTTGTGTGTAATTTTTCTAAGTATATTTGTAGGAACTCCCAACAAGTTCGTCGCTTAAGTCTTTTGATTTTTTTTTTTTTTTTTTTTTTTTTTTTTTCCCAATTTGGACGTTGACATGCAATGACTGCATCTTTCAAGTGGCGATGCAGTTACTGCACCGTCAAGTGGCCCGTGTGAAACCAGCAGAAGGCTGTTACGCGCGGATCCCAGGCAAAACGCAGCCCTCCTCCCGCCCAACCGACCGAGGGGCGCTGCCGCATAACGCGCGGCGCGTAGCCGAGCCGAACGCGAGCATGCAGGAAAGATAGCTGTTAGACTAACATTCGAGGAAAATTAGCACTAAACTTACTAAGAAACTAAGCATGCAATCAAAATACAAATACCTCTACAATTACTAATTACTAGAAAGGTGTGTAAGGATTAGTAATTTAATAAGAGGAAGAGAATTAGTGGTAGATATAATATGGTAGAGGGAATTATAATCCGAGCATAAGACCCTAAACGGTTCATGCAAGGAATAATTCGATCTACAAAGTGGAAGGAACAACGGTATAAAATTTCTAGTCAGTCTAATAGGAATCGTGAAGTTTATGCGGCTCAACAGATCAGGGCTGTCTATGTCACCCCCGATCAAGTTGTGCATAAATATCACACCAAGCATTTTTCTACGGTTAACTAAGGATGGGAGGTTTACTAATAGAAGTCTACTAGAGTAAGATGGGGAGTCTTACACCCGCATCCCAGTTAAGGCCCCGCAGAGCAAAGAGTAAAAAGTTTTTCTGTACTGATTCTATACGGTCCTGGTGTACTTTGTACTGAGGGCACCATACACAGGAGCCGTATTCTAAAAATCGGACGAACTAGCGAGGTATAGAGAGTCTTTGTTATATAGGGTCGTCAAATTCTTTTGACCACCTCTTTATAAACCCAAGCACGCCCATGGCCTTATTTACCATGGTAGAAATGTGTTCGGAAAACTTTAACTTTGCGTCTAATAAGACACCAAGATCATTCACCAGGGTAATTCTCTCAAGAGAACCGCCACATAGAGTATAGGGAGCCAACAAGGGGCTAGAACGATGAAATGTCATTACTTTGCATTTCGAGGCATTAAGGTGTAACAAGTTTGCACAACACCATGACTGAAAGTTATTGAGATCGGATTGCAAGCGAGAATGAAATGAAATGTCCTTATACTGGACACAGAGTTTAACATCATCCGCATACATAAGTACTCGAGAATATGTTAATACCGAAGGCAAGTCATTAATAAAGAGTGTAAAGAGTAAGGGGCCTAGATGGCTGCCCTGTGGTACTCCCGAAGAAACCTTTACTGGTGAAGAGAGGGAGTTTTTGAAGAGGACTCTTTGAGACCTGGAACAAAGATAGCTAGAAATCCATCTCAGGAGGTTGGGCGGAAACCCTAGAAGGTCAAGTTTATGTGCTAGAAGGGAATGGTTTACAGAGTCGAATGCTTTACTGAAGTCGGTGTAAATAACATCCGTCTGTAAGTTACCTTGAAAGCCTTTAATAATGAAAGAGGTAAACTCTAACAAGTTCGTGGTGGTTGATCGCCGCCTTATAAATCCATGCTGAGTTGGAGATATAAGTGACTTGCAGAGATGTTGCAAGTGCGGAGTTAAAACCTTCTCAAACATTTTAGGAATAGCGGATAACTTTGCTATACCTCTATAATTTTTTGCATCAGACTTGCTACCTTTTTTATGGAGAGGAATTATAAACGATTCCTTCCAGATCGGGGGGAAGCAAGAAGAATCAATGGACAGGGTGAATAGTTTAAGCAAAGGTCCACACAGAGCCTCGGCGCAGTACCTGAGTACACAACCTGGAACCCCGTCTGGACCCGGTGAAAACACCGGCTTAACTAGTCGAAGATCATGAAGTAGAGAACATTCATTTAACAAGGGACTGAAAATGCCGTTCGACCTCGGTAAAACGTATGGGTACGGATGACCAGAGTAGCTTTCCTCAGAATAGGTGGTTTGGAAAAATTGGGCAAAAAGATCGGCAATTGCCTGATCATTATTTGCCGACGTATTACAAAATGATAGCGAGGATGGGTGTGCGGACGTTCTACGCTTACTGTTTACGAAGCAGTAAAACTGTTTAGGGTCCTGAGAAAAACGTATCCTGCATCGAGATAGGTAGTTCTTATAGCATTGAGCATTAAGAACTGAAAAGTTTGACCGAGCTATTACATAGCGAGAGTGAGAAGTAGGAGAACCCACTTCTTGAAATTTTTATAAAGTCTTGATTTTAAGTTTTTAGACTGGATAACTCTTTGGTAAACCAAGGGGTTTTCCAGATCTAATCGGACAAGAAAGCGGGACACAAGAATCAAAAAATGTGCCAAGAGCATTGTAAAAGATGTTTGTGCCTTTTATGACATCAGTGCACAAGTACAAAGCGGACCAATCAAAATCCCTAATGAGGTCATTAAGCTTCGCAAACTCGGCTTTACGAAAGCAGCGGACACGTACAGGTAGCCTACTCGACCGATCCAATACAGTTGGTCCTATATCTAGCGACACCTCGAAAGTAGGATGGTAGGCGTCTTCAGGTATAGTGAGCGGAAGGGCTCGGGTTAACAACACTATGGTCGGATCCGATACAAAGCACAGATCAAGCAATCGACCCAAGGAATTTTTCACATGATTGACTTGAGACAGGGACAGGTCAAAGCAAGCCGTCAACAAAGTCATGTCGTGACATGGGCACTAGGATACTAGACTCGTTTACCGAAGACCAAACAGTTCCTGGCAAGTTGAAGTCACCAAGAACTATCATACGATCTTTATCAGATAGCGAGGAAGAAACAGCGGTTAAAGCGGACAAGTGCTGCTCATAAATTGAAATATCCGAAGAAGGTGGGATATACGAGCAAGTAATGAATATAGCGAAAGCGGGAAGAATCAGTTTTACACACAGGAATTCCAGTTCCTGTTGGACTTGGACTGTGAAGTGTTCCGACGCGAAGTTAGAGTTCACTGCAATCAGAACCCCTCCTGCACGTCGAGACGAACGATCTTTCCTAAAAGTTGTGTACCGGCCTGTCAAAACCTCGGAACTAAGAATGTCCGGCTTTAACCAGGTTTCGGTAAGCACAATAACGTGGGAAGCAAATGAAACACTATCCCGGAAAAGAATGCTGAGTTTACTACGCAGGCCTCTAACATTCTGATAAGTTACTAAGAGGGAAGTTAGTTTTTTAGAAGGGTTGAGGAAGTTGAGGTTGACGTTGAGGATGAGGATGGCACACTGGGATGATTTGTGAGAGTTATTGGGGGCCTATTCTTCTTCTTTGCCTTAAACTCCTTCACCACCAAATGCTCCGGCCAAAATTTGGCAGAGCAAATGGTGTCAAACTGAGTTGGGGAGACGCTTATCTTAAAAGAGGCTATCTCCCTGGCATAAGAAAAGTTGAACTTCTCCACCTTTAAACCCACGGCTTTTATTCTGCTTTGAATAAAAGCAGTTACATCATTCGATGTGAGATCAGGGGCCAGCCGTGAGACAAAAACTTGTCGTTTTGGTGGGACTCCCACCAGTGGTTTGGGCACCACAGGCCTAGTACCTGTGGTGGCAATATCCGGAGGTCCGGAACGTCTATTTACTGGTGGGATCGGGATGGACGGGACAACTAGTGAGCTTGCGGACACTACGGACACGGACGCTGCAGACGTACTTGGCTGCACATTCTCCGAAGCGATGAATTCGGCAACCGAATCTGCATCGCCAGCAGCTGTCGTTGCCCTTGGGGTGGCAAACGAAATCAGCTGCTGCACACTTTGGGTGGTCGGAGTCCGATTTTCGGCAACGAGCGGCTGAGCGACTATTGGCACTTGCAGATCCCGCGGAGTGACCCTTTTGCGCCTCGGAGACTCATTCAGCAGTTTTAAACCGCTAAACTGAGCCTCCATGGCTAGGAGCCGATCGTATTGGTTTTTAAAACCAACGGTCAGCTCCTTAAAGCCACTCCGCGTCTGCCTCATAAATGCTACCATGTCATTCTCCACCGCACGGCATGCCTCGCAACTGTAGTGCAAACCATTACGCTTTGAAATGGCATCACCCACAAGGCCAGAAAATCCAGCGCATTTTGCGTGCACTACGCTGTCGCAGAGCCAGCAGGGGATAATCGGCTGATCGTGGGTGATCTGCTTATTGCATGATTTTTGGTGCAGACCACAGCGAATTCCATTTTAATTATTAAACAAAAAAATCAACTATTTAAAATTCCAAAACAAATTGGTATCAGACCAATGTGCCAGACAAACGCTCAAAGCGGAATTAGTAAAAAGAGAGCGGGGAGGAGAGCGGTTATATCGAGCGCTACTAAACAGAGAGCTCAGAAAGTTAAAAGAGCGAGAGAGAAAGAACAGTTATTTGGATAATAGGGAGAGAGTGATAGCTAAAGCAAAGGCTACGAGATAAAGAGCGGGCTAAACTCAGCGTGAGCGTACTTACAGAAAGCAACACACAAACACACGATTAACCAACGCACAGAATTAATTTCAAAAAAATCAAATTTTTAATAATAACAATAGGCATGCACTCGCGTTATAGGACAGATTTTCTACTGTAGGTTAAATGAGGATTTTAATCGAGGTTTATTTTGAAAAAACACCGGCTGTATTTGCAAAATAAAAGGAAAAGAAGCGGAGCGCAAAACAAAAACACGTCTGGTCACTACAAAGAGAACGAACGAACCAATGAGAGAGGTTTTACATTTCTCAGGAAAATAAACGTAAATGTAAATGGAAAAGCTTCACCTCACATTGCTTTTCTTTCATCAGCCTCTCTCCCATATGCAGCACATGGAACCTGTCCCCCCGGACTACTCCCCTCAAATCATTTTGAATTCCCATTAATTTCGTGCATTATGTTGCATATGTCATGGCTGTCAAAGTCAAATGCTGTGCAAGCGATGAAGAAGGAGCCGCAGAAGATGAACTCGACTCAAATTTTTCACTGTTCACCTTTAACCACGGCCAAAGCAGAAATCTTTTGCCAAAATTTAACGCCTGTCAGGCAGTTGTCAGGCAGAAATATGAGGGGCAGCGGAAGGGAAACAGGAAAATGGTGAAATGGTGAAATGGGAAAGAAGAATGCAGCGAATTGGCCGGCTCGGCTGTGGTTGTGCCACACGAAATTAACCCAATTATGAGAGGCGCAACATAATCAAAGTGGACAAAGGATGCCATCCTATCCTGCCCCATTCCCAGGCCGACTCCACAAAGACCCTCTTGCCACACCGGCACCTCCTGCCCCTCCTGCCCCTTCAACTACCGCTGGCCACTCGGTACGAGCCGGCAATAAGAAGCAAACCACAAATTGGGTCACGTGCTGGGATCTGACAATGATTTAATACTCTTTCCGCGAGTGAATATGATCTTTGAAACGCATTTGCCATTTTATATATATTCCAGAGCAGTATCAACAGTCGAATCAATTGAGCTGGGCTTCTGAAGACATTCATTTGAAATCTTGCTGCAATAAGTATATAATTTCGTATTTTAAAGAGTTTTCCTTCTTATCACATCCTTATCATACAGCTCCCACAGAAACGATGGCTTTTTAAGGGTATCCGAAGTATCCGATGCCAATGGCAGCCGCCACTCTTTGTTGTTTTGTATTCGTGATACGAGGCGCTGCCAGAGGCTGGGCTGTGAGTGCGTAAGGTCCGTAAGATCTTTACCCTGTACCTTTGCCTTGCCTTACCTTCCCCTCTCCTATGACAAGTGCAATGGGCTTGTCTTCTTCATCCGCGCCTTCCCTCCTCTCCTCTCGTCCCATCTCTCTCCGTTTCTCCCGGGTATCTTCTGTTCTTCGCGTCGCGCCCATAAATTAAATGCACAAACAAGTTTCGCATCGCATTTGGAAGATAAACTAAAAAAAGGGGGACAACAACAACAAAAATAGTCCGAGGGGAAGGGGAAGGGGAGGAAAGGAGTGGAAGAAAGTGCGGTGGGGGCCAAGAGGGGCGGCCAGTCAGTGTAGTTGCTTTCGCATATAATTCAGCTTTGGGCTACATAATTAATTCCGCCAAGCGACGGCGGCTTCGGCGACGGCGACGGCGGCCCAACTTTTTATGTGGATCCCCAATGAGGCGGAGGCCTACCAGGAGGCGGAGGAAAGGCAGTTGCGGGACCAGAAGGTACGTGATATGGGCCAACAGGTTTCGGTTAAATTTTTGGTCGGTCGAAGCGGCGCACTTGTTGCCATCGCCATCGCCCAAAAAGAAGACAAAAATTTCATATGCGTCTCGTTTTGTCGTTTCGTGGGTTTTCTGTAGTGGGGATCCAGACCCAATCCCAGAGCCGGCATGAAAGTAAGACCATATGCCTTGTGCCACCGAATCTTTTGATACCCTTGGGAGCTACATAAGCATGTACATACGATATATTGTGTAGTGATCCAATTTCGATGCATTTTGCTAGAAATTTTGATGATCCGATCTGTGCTCTTCCGATTCATCGGCTATACCATGAATTCTATACCAAATCTGATCAGGAATCCATATGGATGCTTTATTCCATTCGTTGCAAACAGCTTCTCAAAATCATAATACCCTTTGTAGGCGCATAAACACCTAAAAATCCGAGCCCAGAGCACAGAGCCCAGACCCGGTCAGCGATTCCACTTGATTTGATTTTGGTATGCACCATGAACCGTTATTCAAAATATTCGAAAAACGTTTTAAGCCGCGTTTCTGCTGAGTGTTTGTATGGGTGTTTGCTCGCGTGTGAGTGTGTGAGTGTGGCTGTGAGTGCAAGTGCCTGGCTCTTTCATGTGGCAGCGCCGCTGCAGTGTACAGTGGTACCGATTTGGCTGCACATCCACATCCTGCTTCCCGATGGCGTTGTCTACAGTTTTGGGACTGTCATTTTCGGGCACTACAATGAGTCAGTGCCGGGCACACGTTTATGTTCATGGCTCATTAAATTTTTAATGAAAAATTTAATATACACATAAAAATATATATTAAAGATATAGAACCACTATTTAGTAAAAATATTATTGTTATTATCATATTTTTTCAATCATAAATATAGCATAAAAATGGCTGGAGGGAGGGAAGAAAGACGATGAAAAGACGACCGCATTTGCAAAAGAAAATGGAAATGGAAAATTGTGAGGGTTGCCTGCCGCTCAGACTGCGACTGTAGACCAGGCCAAGTGTGGAAACTAGTTAAAGCCGGTATAATAATTGTTATTGTTACTATCGTGGCTGTTGTTGCCGTTGCCGCTGGCATGGTAATGAGCAGCAGCAGCGGCAGCAGCAGCAGCGCAGCCAAGAAACAGAAACAGAGTCTGATTATCGTGAGTAAGCATGATTATGCTTATGAGCAGAGAGTAAAAGTGACTGACGGAGTGAGTGTGTTCAAAGAATGCCTTGAGTGTCTGAGTGTTTTGAATGTAGGCCAAGTCTATTATGCGGTATGCGGCTATTGGTGGATTGTCTGCCATGTCTAGAGCCCCACACACTGCAAAGCCCGGCTTCAAGTGGGGGAAATATCAAGAAAATTGTCGGAAAAATAGTTCAACGTTAAGCATATGAGAGATTGCTCTAGAGATTGCCTGAAAGCTATCGTTAGGCTTTCGTGCTTTAAGGAATACAGATGGAAGCTTAATGGAAGTTGGAAATTCAATAATTATTTTGCTTAAAAGATTCAAAGAATTAGGCCTATAAAATGTAAGTTTTACTTGGGGCAGTTTATTTAGGAAGTTTCTTGGATATAATAAATACTATCGACTGCTGCCTTGGCCTTGGCTTGAAACATATTGGAGCAAAGTCCTAATTTAAAGATGTACTCCTTCAACCATCTCTTGCCTCTTGGTTTCACTGTTTTCATCGCAATTATAGATTGATCTCGTGCACTAGGTACTTTCTTGGGTCTGAACCAGTAGGGGACTCCGTTCCAATCGATTAATGTACAGATACTAGTCTGTAGAGTGAAAGGCTTTTATACAAAACATGTTCTCCTGTTCCCATTCCCCCAATATTAAGATACAAATCTCTGTAAATTTTCAATTTATGTTATGTGGTATGCTGTGGGGCAGTATCACAGAAGACTTCCGCTTAAAGCATGTGATCACTTTTTATGTAGATATATTGTGTTGCTGGATATATTGAATGGATACTATTATATGTAATATTAACATATTTTACATATAATTTAAATCTTCAGGTCATTTCCTCCTACAAAACAAATTATAGTACTATAGACTATGGCATAGTAAAAAGAAATACTAGCATATTAACATTAAATATACGGTTTTTAAATACAAACATAGTGAAATTAAATACAAAAATAGTGAAATTAAATCGAATTCACATTGATATTAATATAAATTTACTAAAAAGTAATTTTAATACAGGCCATATTTAATCTAAATATAAAACAAATATAAAATTTAAATATTTTTTATATTCAATTTGTAGGAAATAAATTTAATTTAAATATGAAATATATTTATTTTAAGTAGTATATTAATTTAGATCAAATATTTTCATAATAATTTCAAAATGTAACTGAAAAACACTTAAATTTTAATATTTTCACTCTCTGCAGCAGGGCGTTTTTTCCTGGTTGTACTCTCTCTCTCTCTCTCTCTCCCTCTGGCTCCCACTTGATGCTGAATTCTTGGAAGTCACCCAGCTAATCACATCCTTTGCTTTCACTTGCTGCACAGCAACCACAAATAAAGAAAAAACAACGCTAACCGGGAAACTCCTCTACGAAAAAATGTTCCCATCACAGCGAGAAAGAAAAAAGTATCCAAAGACACCCGCACTTTGACTTGAACCTGCTGCCCGGTCCAGCCCGGTCCGGCACGGCCCGGCCAGACCTAGCCACAGACACTAGAAGATATTCGTGCGCGGAGACGATGAAGACCCACAAAATGTCATTAGCTAACATAACAAGGGGGAGGGGTGGAGAGTGGACAGGGCGGGGACAGAGGCATGTGGCGAGTGGCAAGTGGCGATGGAGTCTGCGGACTTCCTTGTACAATTTGGTCAAGTTTAGTGACGCATACAGGTCCGGCTCTGGCTCGGGCTCGGGCTCTGGCTCTGGCTCTGGCTCTGGCTCTGGCGAGTCATTCATGGCAGGTTTGCCACTTGCTGTGGTCTGGTCTCCTCTGCTGTCCCTCTCTCGCAGTCTGTGTCTCTCTCTCTTTCTTTCTGTGTGCATTGCCAATTATGGTGTCCTCTTTTAGATTCGCTACGTTGCCTGCCACCGACCACCATCTCTTTCCAGCTCCATCCATGGCGCACCATGTCTTGTTGTCTGTCTCTATCGTTGGCTCTAGCGTCGCTTGTCATATTTGTCTGCCTCGCGTTTGTTGCTTGAGTCTTTCGTCTTTTTGTACCTCTCCCTCCTCCACTCTTCCCCTCTTTCTCTGGTCTCCCTCTCCTTCTATCGGTTTTCTTCTGCCTCTTCTTTTGTGTTGGTGGTGTGCTTTTTTGCCGTCGTTCGTTTGCCAAGTGGGTCACTTGCGATTTCATGACCGACTTCTTGCCTTTGCACACATTTCTTTCTCTCTTTCTCTCTTTCGTTTATTCTTTCTTTCCTTTTGTGTGTTGGCTGCCCATTCTGCTTCTTTCCCTCTTCTGCCATCTCTGCTTCTTCTACCCCTTTTTGCTTAGCTTTTGTTGTTTTCTTAAGTTATTTGTGTTTGGTCAAAGAATTGCTTTCTTTATGCTTCCATTTATATCTATTAAAGAGTTTTATTGTTACACATTTATTTATTTTTTGGTATAACCAGATATGCAAACTATAAACATAGAAATACAATAAACAAATCAATTAATTAACGAGACAATTTTCACTGAAAATACTAATAACAAGTAAGAGATATATATATACGTATAGGTGCTGAATATCGACCAAAAGATACCTGGTAAATATTATTTGAATTTCACAAATAGACAGTCGATAATAATTTATAATAATTAATAATAAATTTTGTCAAATTGGAGTTTCCTATCCTTCAAATTTTGGATATTTATATGTATATATATTTTATGGGGTCTCAAATTCCATGAAAATTCCTCTGCAAAGACACAATAAAATAAATTAACATATAAGCAATAAATTGGTGAATATTTAAGCCAAAAAAAGAAGACGTTCTTCATCTTTAACTATTCGAAAGTGACAGTTAAAACCAGGTTCAAATGTTATTCCGGTCTTCTGATTTTATTTTGCCTTTTTCGCCATCTACTCCGCCATTCTGTTGGCATATTCATGCTTCAATTGCCACAAAGAGAGGCAGATATGTACATGCTCGTGTGTATATAAAGTAATATATCAATTTGGCCAATTAGGCTTCCCCCTGGGCCATGACCAATACATTGTTATTATCCCCCATCACAGTCCCTGCACTGCACTCCACTCCACTCCCATCCATCCATCCCCTTTTCTTAGTCGTATCCAACTCCAACTCCATAACCAACCATACGACTACGTGATTTACCGTACAAATATAACTCACAATTAAATTTAAACAAAATTATTATCCCAATGTTTGTCCATAACTGTTCCTTCCCTCTTTCACGATTCTCTGCACTCTCTCTCTCTCTCTCTCTCTCTTTTACTCTTTCTCATCTTTATGGCCATTTCCCTCCATTGGCCACAAAATTGAATTTAATTGCCGTATCTCAACTGCTGTTTTCGGGGCATTTTGTTCGTTTTTTACGA
Source organism: Drosophila lowei (assembly GCA_008121275.1). Classification (NCBI taxonomy): domain Eukaryota; kingdom Metazoa; phylum Arthropoda; class Insecta; order Diptera; family Drosophilidae; genus Drosophila; species Drosophila lowei. The sequence continues at coordinate 7,671,769 of CM017777.1, forward strand.
CTTTGCTGAAATTGTTGCTCAATTCTATAATTATTTATGCATTCTGTGACTGCCAAAGCGGTTAACATGTCTCGTTAAATCTTTATTGAATATTAAAAGTGGGCATGACCTGAGCATGCGGAGGGGAGGGGCAGATTGTGTGTGACAGAATTTTGGGGTTCGTTCCTTCGACTCTTCTCATTCAGCTTTTATGCGATGCTAATTGCTGGGGCACGTAATACTTGTACACGTTCTGTAATGGGCTGGGGGAGGTTGGTGGGGAGAGGGAAGAAGTCGAAACGGTTTCAATGCACTCAACTTTTAAATAGATCCATTGAGACATGAGACATCAAGGCATGACCTGGAGTGTCGAATATATTCATCCGCAAACTCTTTGATATTCTTTCTTAAAAGCATAAAAGATGGTGTAGGGGATGGATAAGATACTGTATCTCCAACGTCACCCTAGTAGCTGATGCTTCCGCAACTCTTTTTCCCTCCTTCCTTTGTATGTAGTTCACTGCCAACTATTGAAAGTCTACTCCAGTTCCAGTCCAGTCCAGTCCAGTCCAGGCAAGAAACCATCAAGCATCAAGTTGAGCTAATAATGCATATAATAAGCAATGTTTGTTAAGTAGCCGCCACAACAACAACAACAACAACAGCTACGACTAGAAAACGACTACAACTATAACAAATAATAACCAACAATCAGCAATCAGGCAACAGCACAAGAGCACAAGAGCACAAGAGAGCCGAGCCACACGACACGGGGGAAAAAGCAAAGAATCTGTGACAGCCGCCTCAGCGCTCTAAACGACAATCATCATTTGAGCGGAGTGCTTCAGGTGGTGGTACATCAACGCTGCAATCAAAAACGATTAACAAGATCGCACCACTCCACGCCACGCCACTCCAGTCCAGTCCACTGCGGTGAGGTGCTCCACTCTCCGCCAACTGAACCACCACCTGACCCACTTGGCAGCCTGTGACAGATGTGTGTCAACTGCACAGCGAAGTTGGAGAATTTTACAAGTTGTTAAGTGTTTTTGATATAAAAAACTAGGAACAGCCTCAGTCCCCCAGTCAACCCCATCTCCGTCAGCACCATCTCGATCTCGAGCTCCAGCTCCAGCCACAGCCACAGCCACAGCTCCTGCTACAGCTCTGACTTGGCTTCAGTTTCCACTCAATAAAGCTGGCCGACTCGTACCCGACATGTGCAACAAGTTTAGCAACTGTCGGTGGCTGATGATGATTCCAGCGCCAAGTACAGCTCCAAGTCCAGCTCCGACTCCGGTTTGAAATCCGGGTGCAGGAGCAACTTTACCCAGCTAGAAAACAAAATGTAGTGCAACATTTGGCTAGTGGTTTTGTTGGCTTTTGGGGTGTCCGCCTGTGGCACAGCCCCTCCCACCCGGCCATAACTTACGCACTTTGGCAACCAACCCGTTTGGTGTCTCCTCAATGGGAGCAGCCAAGTCCAGACGAGCCAAGCGTAACTTGGAACAGCCAAAAAGAGGCTACGGACAGCTCAAGCCAAAAAAAAGACAAGCAAAAAAATACTCGTAAAAATAAAATACGAACCAAAGTAACCAAATTTTTTTTTAATTACCAATCATAAAGTGCGGCCGTCCAAAATAGTTTTGGAACAGAACCAAAAGTTTAATAAGCATGACACATGGCCCAAACCAAGATACACTCGTACTCCTCCTCAAGCCGAACCTCGGGTTCAATTACGGTAATACACCCGCCTACTCTCTGGTACTCCCTGGTACTCCCTGGCAATGCCCTCTCCCGAAGCGCCACGCCTCCACACTCCAAGCCACGGAACAGTCATGCACGGGTGCGAGGAACCCCGAGCATAATAATTTGGCTTTTCTTTCTAATTATGCTATCTGATGTACCAGATGTTTAGGGCATATAAAACAGATTTGGAAGAATGTATTTTTAAAGAAATAAACACGGAAAGAAAACAAGAACGTAAAAGAATACTGTACAAAACAAATGAATTTAAAAGAAATCCTTTCCAAAAACACCTAGATATCCTTTTATATTTATCAGATTATGAACCACTACTTAAACCCTTACGGAAGTATTAACTCTCATAGAGAACTCTAACCTTTTGGTTCTGTCTGTCCGCCACTCTCTCTTTCTCTTCTCTTTCTTTTCCGGTACACTCACGAAAAGCCCAACAACATTTTAGGGCTCCACTCCATGAGCAACTTTTATTTAAGTGCTTACCTTTTTGTGCACTGTACTACCCTTTCTACCATTTCAATGGGCCAACAACAAGAAAAACAGACTCTAACGACGTGATTCTTTAGCTTTGTCTGCGAGTCACCCTTTCCGTCTGCTTTTGGACGAAAGTGTGCTCGTAATTAGCCCTTTTTGTTGACTTTTTTGGGGCCAGCTATGCACAAAATTAGCAACTATTACGCTTATATTATTGCTGGGGATCTTGACTTTTAGCTGATGTGAAAGTAACAGTTTTTCTTCTTTGATATTTTTTTGTTTGTGATATTTGTTTAAATATTTTTCCACCTCTCGTTTGGGGGTAACATAATTGCAGTCATTATGCTAAGTACGGATTCACGTGGAAATCTGTTTTGGCTACAAATATTTATGCAATTTCAATTGTTGATTCATTGCTGTGCAAATGGTATATTTTTTTTAACTAATGACTGTACTGTTCTGCAGGGAATAAAGAAATTTCAACTATTTTCCTACCTCAGTTTGTTGCCTAAGTCTTTTGATTAGATGCAGCTTTTCATTGAAAGAAACAGAAACATTGTTTGAGGCTCTAGTTTTAGTAGTAGCTCCAAAGAATGCTCTACATAAAATCTTCCAGCAAGAACACAATATATCTAATATTCACATAACATTTAAGTTCCATCGGGGACTGAAAATTACCAAGAAATTCTTGTTCGGATAAAGGCGTTTATTTATTAAAGATACCTTCGTATCTCAACAGAATATTCCCATTCCAGATGTCCAAAAGAGAGAGAGAACATTTCATTCATTGACTGGAGGTTATGTAACATAAGTTTATATCCGTTTAAGTGAAGGCTATCCGCCCACGTGGCCACAGCCTCCTCCACACATGTGTTTGAGTCGTGTGCCTGGACAAAAGGGATAATGGTCCCGCCCCCGCCCTTAGACCAGTCATGTATTACATAACAATTGCAGAAATTCCCTTTTGTCCCTTTTGTTAGGGGATATTACAGCAATTGAAGGGAATATTACATCATTTGAAGGTCATTCGTAAATGATGTTGGTAGATTGATCCCAGTATTTATTTTTCGACATATTCCAAAAAGGGTTTACACCAAAAGATTCGACACGGTGTGTATTAGTTGAGAAAATAAGGTCAATCTTCTGTCACTCTGCTTCGTGCTCCGGTCTGTGTCTGTGTCACATGCAAAACATTGCCGCATGATTTACGACTCTTCAGGGGCAAGACCAAAAGTAACAGAAACAGAAACAGAAAGAGCCAGAGCAGCAGCAGCAGCAGCAGGGTCTGAGGCAGGGGCAGCAATAGCAATGCGGATGCAACATTTGTCGTCGGGCCGTCTTTTGTCATGGCCATAAAATTTCAGCCGCTGCTGCCTCATGGTGCCTCCGATGCTGTCGCTGACTGTTGGCCATTTTCCACTTAAAGTCCGCCATAAAATTGTAAATTTCACCGTTTTCCGTCCTTTGACATTGTGTATCTGCCTCTATTGCCACCAATATCTTCCATACACAGGTATGGGCCCAGGAATGATGCAAAAATAGATGTTTGCTTAATGACATCCTGCGAGGGAAAGGGTTCTGAATGCTTTTACTATTCCCCTGGAACTATAAAATCAGCCAACTCTTTCGCCGGATCTTTTCTGGCCATCGTGGTGCCGCTGAGCTCATGCGTGAATAAATAAAGCAGGCAGAGAGAGGAGAACAAAATTGGGTCAGGGCACACCTCTTTGTAGCCAACGGCTGACGGAATCTACAACCGAAATACTCGTACCTTCTGGCCATCTCATATGTATAACTCATAACAAGGAACGCCCACGGCAAACAGAATTTTTTGTCTTGTATCATTATTTTTTCACAAATCGACACTTGAGTTTGCCCAACGGAATGAATGATTTAAACAAAGAATGTAAGCTGAGTTTTTTACCAAAAGAAAGAAAGATTCTGTAGCTTCAGGACGCATAGAATACCTCTGCAGATGTATGAAATTTATATTCAAAAATACTAAGGTCTTAGATGTTAGAAATCCTTTCAAATGTATTAGATTTGCAATTGAAAGAGGCATCAAAAATCAAAATAAATGCATATGTAGATCCATGGAATCTCACTTTATTGCTTTTGGATCATTCTGATCAGGATTTATTTTTTTAAGAATATTTCTACAAAGATCTGCTCTTGCATTCCCGATCTGATGGTATTCCTTTGTTCCGAAGATTGAAATGTCTTGGAAAAGACTTTCACATCAGTTGCTTAATCTTAAGAGATCATTTCCGATGTCCATACTATAGACCTCATTCCTCTTTATCTTCCGCTTAAGTCGTTCTTTCGCTTGACAATGTTTACAATAAATTCAACAAAGGGGTATACAAATATTTGCCATTAAGACTCGAATGGGCTGCGTGGCTTTTTCTACCTTTCTTCTGCCAAAAAATGCAAAGAAGAAGCGGAATAAGCACGGTTGACATATTCAGGTTAAAGAGATGCGACTTAAGCCCACTTTTGATCTCATTTGCTTTGCAGAGAATCATTATCATCATCAGCAGAGGCAGAGGCAGAAACAACTAAGACATTCTGATTCACTTTCATGCGCCGAACAATCTCCGATTGTTCAGGCTAAGGCTAAACGGCTAAATAACCGTCAGCGGCAGCAAAAGTGGCCAAAAGGAAATGCAACAACACCAACATCATTGTTGGAATGGTATGACAGCAACAACAGAGCCGCAACTTTGGATGGAATGGAGATTTTATTTGCTTAACCAACGCTGTGAATATTTAATTTTCGCACTCACACAGACTCGCAGATACTCTCACACACACACAGACACAGCGGACACACACACACACACACACACAGCTAAGCTTTAACGACACTAGTGACCCAGATTTTCGGGGCAAGCTTAAGCTTAAAAGCTACAGCGTACAACGCTAATAAGAACAGCAATGCCGCCGCCATTACCCACACAAACACAAACACACACTCACACATACACATACAGATACTAAAACATTATTGGTGTTGTTTTTGTTGTGCGTGCTGAGGAAAGATACTCACTAATTAACCCAAAGCCAAGGCCCAGAGCCCAGAGCCCGAAGCCAAAAGAATCAACCAAAAACTCATTTGCAAATTGTGTCTCAGAGAGTGGGACAGAGACAAAAGCTTTGAAAAGCAAAGACAAGATGAGAGCGAGGGAGATGGGGAGCTGGGGAGCCGGGGCGTTGGGGCGTTGGGATATGAAAGACAGAGGAGACTTTCTTATGGAGGAGGCAGCGACGAGTGTGAGTGGCTGGCGAAAGAGCAAGCAAGCAGCGGGCCCCAAAAGAGAGGCAATACCCGAATATAAATTATGCTTAGGAAACCCCAAAAAATGCTATTGTATAGATGTATAGATGTGTGTGGTCACCTCCAAAATGACATCATATGGGAGGTAGGTCTAATCGTAAAGAAGGAGAATGTAGAGAAAGGTCTAGACTCCAGAGGTATTCCTGACCACATACTCGTACATCTTAGGTAGAACCGAAGAAAATAGTAATTATTTGTCTAGATTTTACTTTTCTTAGAACTAATGGGAGTTGAGATCTCAAGAACTTTGAGAAAATAATTGTATAATATTATCTAAAACTATGTACATATGTATATATGTATACAGCCTAATTAGAACCACATTTCTACAATATTCAGTGAATTGTTAATTCTAATTTTGAGTTAAGATCGATCCACATGGATTTCCACGTTAAGATCATTCCCAAATTGCAAATGAAACTTCCTTTAAGCTGTAATTGAATGAGTCAAATCGGGTAAAGCCCTAGGCACCTGCATTCCCCTTCATCCTTCTCTCGCTTTATATCGTACGTAGGCATGATTTCACAACACCTACAAGAACTTGCACCGGGGCACTGGGCGGGCACCCACCCAAATCACTCACACTCGCACACACACGCATATTTGGAGCTCATTTATTGTTCGAGATTGTTAAGTAACCATCATCATCATCTTTGGAGGTTTTTTTTCTCCGTTTTGTTTTGTTTACGTTTGGCGCTTTGGCCCAAATATTCTTAAAAAGCTGACAGCGGCTCGGTTCCCAACTTCAGCTCGAGTGGGAGTGAGAGTGGGAGTGGGATGGCCAATGCTGCGGGTTGGCTGTCTCTTTCCCTTTCTCGATCTTGTCTTTCCTCCCTTTCCCGCCTGCTCATTTCTTTTTCGGCTGCTTGGAATAATCATTGTCATGCAGGCGATTCTGCTTCATTATTTCGCCTGCTGTACCCACGCTTCTTCTTCAACATCTACCATACTACCTCTCTGTAGTCTGTAGTCTGCTGTCTGTTGTCTTTTGTCTTTGCTCCGTCTCCCACTTGATAGGCATCGTAATGAGCTTTAAGTTAAGGTTCTGATCATGATCTCATGGAGGTTTTCTTGTTTTGTTGTTTTGTTTTTGGGAACGAGGAGATGAAGATGCTGCTGGCGCATCGCCTTCGTCATTTGTTGGTCACGCTGGGAATTTGGTTAAAGTTCTCTTACAGGCAGGTCCATTTCTTTGGAAGAGTGCTTTGGAACTTGAACAATTCCTGGATCAAAGCCTATGAGCGGACACAGCTATAACGCTTACGATGATTGGATTATAACGTTTCCTTTCCATAAACTAGTTATGGTTCTAAATTCTATACCAATGTACAGCTTCAGTTGTTCTGTTGCTTCTTAGGGTATCCAATCTTCTGTGGAGCCCCAGCCCACTGAATTGTAGTTTGTTTCGTTTTCATTGCTTTTGGCTTGCTTGCTTAACCAATATTTTGCCGCTCGATAATGAAAGGAAAGCAAAACAGCCGGCCAGTGGATGGGCTGGAGGAGGAGCTGGGTCAGCAGTCAGGTCCCAAGCCCCGAAACCGAAACATACTTGTACAACAAAAGCTCACCAGTATAATCATCAAGAGTGAATCTGCTGGAGAAATGGTTGTTGTCGTTGTTTTGGTTTTGGTTTTGGTTTTGGTGGCGGCGGTACGACGGTACGACTGTACGGAGTCATGTTTGTGGTTTTAAACTTGCTTTCTTTCGTGGCGGTGGGGGATTTCATAATATTTGCATTGGTGTGTGAGTTTTTGCTCTTACAGGTGTTTGTGTGACCCAGTTCCACAGAGATGCCTGAGAAGTTCTCAAAAGACTCAACAAAAAGTGGATAATGAATGATGCGGTGGGCATTTCGTGGAAATGATATTGTTACATTGGTTAACTGTCAATTTATTTGATTCTGGTTTTTTGGTATGATACCCTCAGGTACCTTTACATTTTATACAAGTATAACATACGAGTATCAACATATTTTCGGACTGTACCTAATGATATCTTTTCCTATAATCCTGCAGATATTATCATTAAACGGATCCATTGTTTTCACCAACATTTTTGTTGTTTCCACTCAGTACATTCCGTTAGTATATAAATATGTTCTTATTATTTATATTTTTTATACAATATATTTTCTCTCTTTCTCTCTCTCTCTATTTCTTTCTTGAGGACGGATCCATTTGTCGGTTAATGGGCGTAGGTGGGAGATTGTGGTTGACAAACATATTTTTGAGTACTTCTAGGAAATCAATGGAATATAGATATGGTATATAGAATATACCTTTTTCAAAGCTTCAGTAGTTTCGAACCTTGGCTACCGTCAGGAAGATACGAATACGTCTTCCCGAAGTTCTGTACTGGTTGGTAATGCCAATTTTGACTGCTGTTTATATACCAACTGCCAGACACCCGTTTGCACATTGTGATGGATCTTCTGCAGGGCGCTTCCCCACTTGGTATTAGTATTTCTAAGTAAAATTCCTAAATACCGCAGTGGAGTTACAGATCTTAAAGAGACAATCACGTTCCCTATTTGATCAATTGTCAGTCTAACGCGTTCTATTGCAAAGAACTCCATGGTCATGGTTGTAGGAACAGGAACGGATTCTAGTGGATACGCACTGACTTAGTCGTGCTGTGGGTATGCATCGATTTAATGCCTGTCGTCGTTAAATCAAAGAATGATTGTCGTATAAGGGCCAGTTTTTTGGTAAATGGAAAGAGTCACAACATTATACAAATTAAATCAAGGAAGATGTTTTTCAACATAGACGATCAGCGAAATGTTTTCCTCTGCCAAATAAACACTCATCATCGCGGTAGAGAAAAAGCGAAGAAAAGGGAAGACCTCCAAGAGATGACCAGCCAATTTTTGAAAGATAGAAAAAATTGCAAATCGCTTTGAGCGAACAGGAGGAACCCATCAGCAGCAGCACAAGCTCAACGCAACAAGTGAGTGAGAACACATAAGTCCTAAGGAAATCCAATGGATTGTGCTGTTGCACAGGCCCTAAAAATTCAAATTTAACCGAAAGGCAGAGACACCTGCTAATCTAAATGGGGGGAGAATGTCAAAGAATTTTCTCTGATCAGGAACAAATATAATAAACATATTAAAACTAGGGAGAAAACAAAGAACAAAAAAAAATTGTTCTACTGTTATTGATCATTTTTGTATATATTAAATTTATCAAATTTTTAAATGAAAGCAAGAATGATATGGATTTAATTAAAATGAAGCTGTAAATATGACGAACTCACGTTTTTTCAGAATGAATGGATCATCCCGATTCTTTGAGAGATTTGATAATCATTTCCTAGTAGGAAAATCGTGAATTTCCATTCACATATAGTTTTTCTCCTAAATTTCAGGCCACTCCTGGCAGATAATGCCCACTGTGCCTTGCCCGTGCCACTTCCGCGTTGCGTTAGTTCACTGACTATCACTAGATGGCGCATTGGTTCCATCAAATAGTTGCTGCAAGCTTTTAGGCTGCACATGTAGAATGTGTGTGTAGATTGACATGTGTTTGACATTCGTCAAATGGCGTAGTTCCAGAAAAGAACACAAGGGGCACCACTGAATATAAGTTATATTTCTTCAATCCGTTTGCTTAAGTTTGGAATGTTTTTGAAATTCCTTCAATTTGAATTTATTTCATTTATGCTCTAGAGTATGCTATATTTAAAAACATTAATATTGGAATTTAAAATTTACTTAATTGCGCCACTAGAACCTGAATCCCCAAATTTGAAATCTCAAAGTTCTCAACATTGACCGCAGCATTTCAATAATAATACATTATAATTACAACATTAAAATTTCAATTTAATTCAAAATTCATTAATAATATATATTTGTGTTTCAAGTTTCAACTGTGTTTCAATCACTGTGGAGAAAAAAAAGCTTTTCTATCTCTCTTCGTTCTCATTGGTTGAAATATTTTCAACCAATAAAAATTGACCAGTTGACAGCTGTCAAAGTTGTCAACAGTGATAAAGTCGAAAAAGCAACGGTTGAAAAATGCAGAAATATATTCTCATAATTATTAGAAATGAAAATCCTGTGCTAAATTAATCAACTTAGAAAATGCACATCAAAGTGAGATGGAAAAAAATGTTTAACCTTTTTTAATTTCTGCAGAAATACGTTACGAGTCCATTAAGTTCGTTTAATAATCTGACAGACGGCCTGACAGCTCTGACGGCCTTGCCCCATCATCGTAAAAACTTGAAATGGCAGTTCCACTATCGATTTATTTTTCACTATCGATAGGTACATGAATATTTCAAATGTTTTCAGCTGGAATCTGATTTTGTTTAAACTTTTACAGCTTTTATTTAGAAATTTTTATTGTTTTTACGTATTGTGTAAGAAATTAACTTGATATACTACAATCTACTATTTTCCATTCAAATACTGAAATTACTACAATAATTTTAATCGTGAATGTCTGGCGCTGCTGCGCATGCTCTCTATATCTTTCCAGTCAGCTTCAGCGACTTCCAAGTGCAGCGCCGCTCTCCAAATGGAATACTGGAGCAGCGCAGGCGCGACAGAAAGCGGCGCTGTAGAAAAGTAAGAAATAAAACAAGAAACCAGACGACCTCGACCAAAGTTGTCGCAAAAAACGAAAGAAATAAAGGCAGGCAAATTATAATCCCAAACACATTCACAGTGAGAAAAGAGAGAATGAAAGAGAGAGACCGCTACAGAACCTGAAGCGGTACTTTTTGGAGAGTAACGGTAAATTTGGGGGAGAGTAATGGAGATATGGATTTTAGTGGAATAAAAGTAGGTTAGGGTTTTCCTTATATGAAAGGCATTTTGTCAATTATCATACATATATAAAAATGGATGTTCATTAGCCAAAACTTTCACTTAACTTGATGGTAGAAGGATATAAAGATATAAATCTTTATAATGGCTTATGAACACAGGTTTATTTGGAGGACTTCCAGCCTACTCGTACCGTTACCACTCACCAGTCCGCAGCACAGCAACAACCAAAAACAAAAACAAAAACAAGTAATAGCCAGGCAACAATCCCAGTAAAAACGGCTCTCATAAAAATACATTTCCAGTCACTGCGACAGCGACAGCGACGACGGCCACTTCCAATGGGCAAAAACGAAAGACTTCAATTCAGTTTGGCGAAGACAACGAACCCGAAAAGAGCTTGGTCGCGGATCGAAACGAAACGGAACGGAACGGATAAAAGGTAGAAAGAGAAATAATAATCACGTCTGCGTCTTACAAAACGGTACGTGCGCGCATGCGTAGTCGTCTCTGTGTCTGTACGTGCATGTGTATGTGCTTGAGAGAGTGTGTTTGTGTGTGGGTATCGGTATCTGGCTAAAAGCGTTTTATGCAGCCATATATACATATATACGAGTACGAACGACGGCTAACCAACACACGGCCAATACTTATAAGTAAGCCAAAAAGCCAAGCAAAGAGAAGAAATCAAATTAATGAAAAAGAAATCAAATTTTTAAAATTAGTGAGCCACGCAGGCGATTACAAGTGCAGCAGCAGAATATATATTATACCAAGTGAAACTATCTATTCAAAAAGTGTGTGTCGCTGGCCAATGCCATTCGGAATCTTCTTTATTCTTTAAACCGAAATCGAACAACATTCACTTCTACATTTCACTCACTCTCGCTATCTGTGAGAGCGCTACAGCTACGGCTACTGGGGCAAACATCATACGATCTCTTGGCCTTTTCTTTTGTGCCATTTCATCGTCATCGTCGTCTCCATCGCTGTCGTTGTTTCCATCGTTGTCATCGTCAGCCGCAGCCGCAGCAGCAGCAGCAGCTTTAGCTGTACAATTTTCTTATAGAGGCCCAAGGCATGTGAAAGTTATGCGCCATACCACAAATCTCTTTCTATTTCTATTCCGTTTGTCAGTTTTATGTTTTTCTTTTCTACTGCTTCTGTTTCTTCTACTTTGGCAAGAGAAGTGGGCAGGGGGAGGGGTACTAACGGGTTTTCTGTAAGACTTTGGCAACACTTTTGCTTTCTTATAAGGTTGCAGCCAACCACCAGCCTAAGCGGCCCCCCCCTACCCCCATCTGGCCGTGTGGCTCTGGCTATTTAGCATTTCAGACTTGGAAACGATTTGTGTTGTTTGCGCAGAGACCAGAGTCCCTCAGTGGCGAAAAACCCGTTCCCCTGAATCCGACAACACACCCAAAAACCGAGCAACTTGTTCTATAAATTATAAAATTAAATTAGCAAGGCATCTCAAGTCAAATCATTTTCTTGGCATTTAGCAGAGACTGGCTAACTCTTTGTGGGGGTTTTTCCTGGGCTTCTTTCTCAGGAAGTAAGCTTATTGTCATCCCAAGATCTTCTCTAGATCATACATACATATGTAGATACTCGTATATAGCTGCCAAATCATCTGTTTGGCATTTCCAATCACATTTGTTGACACGCCTCCACCTCCACCGCAATCTCACAGTCTCGAGGTCTGCTCGGTCTCTCTTTGTTGTATCTCTCGCTTCTTCATCTGCTGTTTACTCTTTTTCCTCACAGCCCAACAAAAGCACCAGCAAATGTTTATTTTCTCTCACTTCAAGCTTCAAAAATACCCTCAAACATCGTCAAAATGAAACATAATTGACGTTTAAGTTTGTGGGGGAGCACCTTTTACCAATTTCAAGGCTAAATCATATTTCACTATGATAACTATGTTAAATAATTAATTTTGACAACTCATCAGTGGATTCATGAATAAGTCCTTCAATTTAGTCATCAATAAAAGCCCCAGTCCCCATCCCCCGAATGCACAAGAGCCCGAAAGATGATATTCAACTTACGCATAACGTAAAAACCAAACATTAAGCTCTACTGTGACTCATTTCACACTAATTAAAATCACTTTAAATCAGTTTATAGATGCACAACATGCGGGTGTGTATCTGCCACATGAATCCCTCAATAGCATTATAATTCTTGCATTTTAATGCCTTTTAATTGGCTGAAAACGAAAAAATTTGCAAATCGAAAGACTCTCTTGTGTTGTACCCAAAATTTGGTTTGGTGAGTCACATATCATTTTGCTGCACTTCCAAGTGGAAAGGTTGTGTGTGTTTTTTTGTATAGTATTTGCACGGATATAACGGTAAAATGTTTAACAGACAAACAGAAAAAACAAAACAAGTTGAAGGAACTTAAAAAAAATGAGTTGGCAAGAAGTTAAAGTGTCTTTTTTATGGCACAGAAGCGAGGCCAGGAGGTAGGGCTATAATAATGTCCTATATATATTTTTAGGAGTTCTTTTGAATCAGTTATCTTAAGTGATTCATCATTGAAATGCTAGGTTCATACTGTATTCATTTTGGAAGAAAATTCACACCAATTAGAAACAAGTTTATGGATAGAGGGCTTCGCCTGAACACCATCCGACAGCTTCTTCAGAATGTGGTCCAAGACTTTCTCAATAACAGTTCCGTCTTTATGACAGCTTCAGTAAAACTTTAGTTTTCTTTATAGACAATATATATTACAGAAAGTTTTCGCTTTTCCTTTTACTGGTTTGAAAAGCTGGAACTTCGAACTTCGCTTTTGTATATTTGTTTCATTAGCTTTAAATGTAAATTATCAGTCGAATGTTAATTGAAACTTCTCTACAGATAACCATAGATACCATAAAGATTCCATATATGCTGGCCTGTTTGTAGGGTCAAGTAGATCTATTAATCATTCCTAGAATAAAGCTTCTTTTAGAATCTCTTTATTTCCATAAACTGCATCGAGTTTAGCAAATGCTTTGCTTTAACTGAACTTAAATTAATTTCTAGGAATACTCCAAAGAGTATGGCCAAAGATCTACACCTATGATTCATACAAGCCAATCCCCTCAAGGTGGCATTCCTGCCGTTTAGATCGCGAACAACCTTCAGGCAGCAGCGCAGCAACACTGGCAGTAGCATGCATAAATCAATAACTTAAATGGTCAATTCCAGTGATCTGACCACTGCACATTGAACCCACACCCATGGAACCCCTGCCCACCCCCTGCTACCGTGCCACCGAATCAGAGCCTGCCTACCCCATCTCAGCCATGTCACCATTGTCGTTTCGTTCCGTTCCGGCTTGCTTCGATTGCAATTTACAATTTTACTCTTATTGGCGCATATTTCTTGGCTTGGCCAAGAGGCGACTGCTTTTCCTGTTGGCCACCGAAAACTGGTTGTCCGAGCAGCAGTCCGGCAGCTGCTGCCTGGCGTGGCCCAGGTCTGGGCCGGTTCGGTTCGGTTCGATTCGATTGCCGTGTTCCCGTTTTGACTAGTTGGCTTAAATGTAGCAATCAATTTATGCGCCACCAGTTGCAGCCCCAGCCCCAGCCCCAGTGAGCAGTGGCTGTGGCCTGTAGCTGCAGCTGTATCTGTGTCTGTGGCCAAGTATCTCATAGATTGTATACAGTTTTTTCTATAACATTTATTTGTACTTGTATCTGGACTTTCACTTTTTATTTCTTGCTGTCTGTTGGTGGAGCGCGGGTTTTAATTGTTTGCCTTCTTTGGAACCAAACACAAGAAAAAAACCCAAAAACATTCATTCAGATATAGGAATATATACATCTATACATATGTATGTATATTTGTATCTGTATCGCTTGTGGTATGTGTCCATTATTTCAATAGCCATTCACTTTGCAACACACAATCCTCTCTCTCTCTATCTCTCTCCTCCACCCTAAACAGGCGCTAATGTGATTACAACAGACGAAAATTATTAAATCGCCAAAACGCCTGCAGCTGTGCCCCATTGTCTGTTGTGGGTAGCAGTCGCACCACAATGGAGCCACAGTCCATGGCCCGCCCTGTCCATGGCCCCCGCTCTAGTTTGCCCGCTGCCTTCCTGTCCAACCGGTTCGATACACACTATCAGAGATCTAAGAATTCATATGTTCGTATTCGTATGTTTCTCTGGCCTTAATTGTGGGCTGTGTAATCCTTTTTCGACTCGATCTTTCTGGCCCTCGTGTTTCATTAAACGCATTGACATGAATACTTAATTATCTGCGTGTCTGAGTTGTCTTGGATTTTCTTCAGCTTAGGTCATATTTGGTATGGCAGACACGTACTTATGGTGTGTGGGTAAAAGTACTACGAGCTCCAGCACTATTCCCATGTTGAGGTTGTCCAAGGGTTATCAGAGTTCATGTCGCTTGGTTGTTCTTTAAGCATCTAGATATTGTTTGTGGAGGTTCGGAAGTGAAGTGGATATACTTTTGGATAGAAATTGGATTTATGGTTTCAAATAAGGACCTTTTTGGAAGTGGAACGTATTTAAGTGAGAATGGGAACTCCCAGTTCAAGTTTCCAGTTCAATTGAGATGTCAGATGTTCTTTCCTTAACACTCAATCTAAGTCCGCTTTTCGATATATTAGTTATCAATTAATTTAGGTTGTTGTCCACTCCTCAGATACTCAGATAAATGTCTCATTAGATGGTTTAAACAAGATCTGGCCATTTGTCTTTTAAACCCGATAATTCCCAACTAGTTTCAAAACAAATAGATACGAGTACATCTCAAGCTATATTCTCAAGTTAAGCTCCCGAATTGCATACTTCTTCCATGGCTAATACAAATCGAATGATATCTGAATGAAAAACAATGTATAAATGTATGAATCCAAGTTCAACCAGTCGAGGAGAACCATTCTAGTGGACATTTGACATTTAAGGGAGGCATCTGTGTGGAGAAGTCAAGATTTCTGTTGGACTCACATTGGCAGTGGGGCAACTTAATTGGTTTTTTGCCGACTGTCGTCTGCGTCTGTCGACTGTTGGTTGCTCAATTGCATATATATGTATATGTATATATGTTTTTTCCCATATCAAATTGATTTCGCATTTTTGTATTGCCAAAGAGTCGAACATCGAAGACTAAACGGGTTTTGATTTTGATTTGAAACCGATGGGGGAGGAGGAGACTAGGAGATGATTTACCAATTGCCAGCAAACGAGATGCTAAATTATGCCACGGCAGTGATTAAATCAAAATTTAAGCTTCAAATCAGACATAAATTTCAATGCGAAAAACACCGAAATGAATAGAAGCCGTACGACAAAAAGGTTGAGCAGACGACCGTGACAGGACTCGAACCTGCAATCTTCGGATTCGAAGTCCGACGCCTTATCCTTTAGGCCACACGGTCCCGTTGTAACGCCACGTTAGTTCCTGCCCTAAAAAGCGCAAAACGGGCGGCACACCTCTACGCTTTTGCCCGGAAAGCATCCCCACCCACCCACTCACACATGTCCCCGAGCCACCCCAACCCACACACTATCACACTCTCGCCCACTCACCCACTCCCGGGCCAACCACCCAGATTGTGCGTTGCTTCTTGAGGGTGGATGACACTGAGTGCCGGCCACTGGGGGTGGTTCATCCTATGACGCGCGCGGCGGACTTCCTTCTGCGCAGAATCTTTGACTGGGTGGCCAGTTGTAAACCCCACAGCATCCCTCGAGCAGTCAGCTGTTCCTGCTGCAGACCATCTGATTTCATCTGTTTGTCTAAATTACTCTGGAATATTCGCATGTCCTTTGGCCATTTAGACGTTCTCTTTCCAAACAGCGGTCCCCTTCATCTGTACCCTGTTTTGTACATGCATTTATAGTGGCAAGGACAATCGTCTTTACCCTTTAACCAATTTCATAAAGATTGGATAGCTATTCCTCCCATGTTTGCCAGTTCCGTCTCATGTAGTACAATACTCCCTCCATGGTTTCCTAAATTCTCCCTACAATTCACAATTTAGACAACAATTTCTGAGTCAAGTTAGTCTTTCAAAGACACTCTAGATCTAGCAAATCAATAGTTTTTGACCAGTTACAAAATTTCTCGCTTTCCTCTCTAAAAAAAACTTTAAAAAGTTTTTTAAAAGCTTATTCCCTGCTAAATTATGAAGACCTCAGCAAACAAAAACACCATGTTGAAGAACCCAAAAATCGTCAAGACATCTCCCTCAACAGTGAAGACCGCCCCGCCTGACAGAGCAGCTGCCAAGAGCTTTGACGTGGCCCAAGTGTGTAGTGCGGATCTGGGGAGCGATGGCGGAGTCCGGCTTCCGCCGCTAACGCTCGAGAGTCGGGTAGAGCCAGAGGACGTGGTGGATGCCCGTTTTCGGCTGGTGGAGGCGAGGTCCAAGACAGTGGTGCTCACCGATCGGCAGTTCGATGTTCACTTGAAGAGGCTGGTGAAGGTCTTCATGTCCGAGGTATCCATTACCAGGGACATGCGCGTAATCAACTCGAAGAGGTCGCTACAGCCTGCCGATCGGCTGCTGTTGCAGGATCTGGAGATACTCAAAGGCAAATTAAAGGAGGAGCGATCCAATCTGGTGGTGACACTCAGTATGGATAGCAGAAACAGATCCAAGCAAAACTCTACCAAAGAAGCCAACACCCAGAGCCAAGATCAACATGGAAAGCCCTCTGATCCCGCTGATGCTGTGACACCATCTACTAGTAAGACGTCCAAGCTTCGCAAGTGTTCAGTCCCATCAAGGAAACAAGGAGGATCTCAACCAAAAGTACCATCCAATCCTCCATCCAATCGGTGGAAACACTCAGCATGGGCAGCAGACACAGATCCCAACAAAGTTCTACCACAGAAATCCAACCTGAAGCCAACAACCAGGACCAAAATGAAGATGAAAAGCCTTCTGATTACTTTGATGTTTTGACACCATCTACTAGTATGACGTCAAGAAAACAAGGAGGAGCTCAAGCAAAAATCACATCCAATCCTCCAATCATTTGCAAAAATATCGTAGCACCCGAAGAGCTATCGATTAAGCTAATGGAAAAACTCAAGCAGAGGTTTGCCAAAACAGCTGAAAGTCCTAAAATTAAAGTTCCGCTATCCGCTCAAGAAAAAGAACCAGTAAATGCAACAAAACCTGATCCAACTAACGCTCCTGTAGCCGCTCCTGTAGCCGCTCCTGTAGCCGCTCCTGTAGCCGCCCCTGTAGCCGCTCGAGTAACCTCTTCAGTATCCTCGACGGCCAAGATCAAGACTAAGGCCAAGGCCAAGACTAAGGAGCTCTCAGAAAGTTTATCAGATATATTTTATGACTTTCCCATAGCAATCTATTAAGTGTATACTCCCCGCCAGTTATTATCTTTAAATTAAGTATTGGTTACAAAGAAAGTCCTACGTTCCAGTTAAAGTAATGAATGTTTTCCCTCTTTGTAATCAATCTTTGATTGAGGAGAATAAATAGTTAAAGTTTATGATCTGAAGTTTAATTGTTGGCCATTTGTGATTGATCTTTACTGAGTTAATAAATTGTAGTTTCGTCCCTTTGTCCGAAGTATATCCTACTAAAGATCCATTACGTTTCCTTATGGAAACCTTCTTTTATGTTCTTCTGGAGAACCTCTGTTGAGTCTTTGCTCGTTTTGGCTTCGCAAATGTCTTCACTTCCATCGCCCTGCCAATACCAATTGGAATATCATCTTCAATTTGCCACATAATCATAAATATTGCACTAGGACCAGAATCTGGCACAAGGCCTTCTCTGGCACAGAACAATACGAGCAGCAGGGCTGCTTGCTAGTTGCAACTGCCAGTGAGACGAGTAATCGTACTTAATTACCATAAAAACACACTCCAAGAAACCGAATGAAGAGCCCCAGAGGCGGCATGAGTTCCGTGCCACATGTGGAACAACTGAGGCGTGTCCGAGCCGAATCCAAGAGTCGGCGTCAAGTTGCGCATAAGTCTTACGTGTAGCATTGCTGTAGCCCCAAACAATTTCTAAATTAACTTTAAGCTAAAATTACCAAAGTGAAAGTGAAGTTTTGATGGGAAAACACTGGACGGGGGAAGAGTCCGAAATGTTTAAGAGATGACTCACTAATTGGAGTCGTGTAAGAGCTGGAATCCAGCTGGAAGAAGCTTTCAAGGTTCAAGCCAGACCTAAACCGGTATGCACTGCAGACTGGTTGGGTCAAAGGACGCTTGTCCTTGGGGAGCCAGAGTCCACATCCATTGTGTGGCCATAAATTGCATATCCATTAAAACCGGCTTATCGAGACACGACATCGACATCGACATCAGCGACTTGGGCTCAATTATTTTCCACTCTCCGACTCATTGCAGGCAACAACAACAGCACAACATACTCGTACATATTTGCAGAGCCATCTCCATTCGCACTCCAAGATTGGGCCAGCACGGGGCACGGGGCTAGCAGCAACCGTGGGAGATGTCTGCAATGCGGCATCGTCCGATGGCACCGCCAGGTCCGGGTGCCGGGGCCGGAGCCGGGGCGCCCGGGGATCATGGCGATAGCGATGACAACAACTTCACCGACGACGAGAGCTCGCCTCTGACACACGATATATACGGCGGCAGGTAGGTCTTCTCCCCCAAATTTATGCAAATTGCTGGCCTGGCCAGATGGAGGGAACCACCAACAGACAGCCGAAAGACAGCCGGAACTAAAGTGTCTCAGGCCCAGACAACTACCAGTATAATTAGCCCCTCTAGCTCTATCTAGGCTCTTGTTTCACAATCACTTTCAGAGCAGGGCGGGGTCGAGTCGAGTCGAGGCAATGAAATGCCGGAAGTGAAGATCATATAGCCAGCAAAAGCCCAGTGTGCGATCATCGTAATAAGCAGTGATCAGTGGAGTGAAATATCTAGTTTACATCCCCATCCCCCATTCTACTGGAAGAGATCTGTTACTTCCATGAATCTCTAATCTATGTATGATGGGACTGCTGTTCAATAACCTCCGTCAATCCTTTCAGCCAACGCACGATACAAGAAACAAAGGGTTGGGATGTCTTCCGGGATCCACCGATCAAAATTGAAACAGGATCCACGGCGAATCAGGAGTGTCTAGAGCTAACCATCAAGATCCTGAAGATCTTTGCCTATATAATTACGTTTATCATAGTTTTAAGCGGAGGCGTCATAGCCAAGGGCACCATGCTCTTCATGACCTCGCAAGTGAGGAAGGACAAGAAGATGGAGTACTGCAACAAAGATTTGGTACGTCCATATACCAGGTTCCGAATCCATTTAGATTCCAAACTAATGAATCCCTTTCATCCCACCTCTTAGGGACGCGACAAAAGCTTTGTGGTGCGTCTGCCGGAGGAGGAGCGAGTGGCCTGGATCTGGGCTTTAATGATAGCCTATGCTCTGCCCGAGATTGGGGCTTTGATTCGATCCTCCCGCATCTGTTTCTTCAAGACCTTCAAGGTGCCCAAGACGGGGCACTTCCTGTTCGTCTGGCTGATGGAGAGCTTCAACGCGATGGGGACGGCGCTGCTGATGTTCGTGGTGCTGCCCCAGATCGATGCCATCCAGGGAGCGATGCTTACCAACTGCCTGTGCGTGATCCCAGGCATCTTTGGCCTGCTCTCGCGCACCTCCAAGGAGGGCAAGCGGTTCGTCAAGGCCATCATCGATCTGGCGGCCGTGGCGGCGCAGGTGACGGGTCTCGTCATCTGGCCTTTGCTGGAGAATCGCCGGGAGTTGTGGGTCATTCCGGTGGCCTGTGTGATGATCTCGTGCGGCTGGTGGGAGAACTACGTGTCGCCGCAGTCGTCTCTGGGCCTGGTGCGAGCCCTGGGACGCATCAAGGAGGAGATGCGCTACACGCGCTACTTCTGTCACATGTTCCTGTCGATCTGGAAGATCCTGCTGTTCTTCTGCCTCGCTTTGCTCATCTACTGGGCCCAGGGCGAGGACCCCGGCAATCTATTTGCCATGTACGGAGACGCCTTCGGACCGCACAAGATCATTGTCTACGAGCTGCCAGCTGGTCTGGGCGGAGTCCTACCCGATACCCTGGAATCGGCCAACATAGACACGGTCGAGGTGGACGCCGCCTACAATACGGTGGTCTATGTCCTGCTCCTGCAGATCTTTGGCGCCTATTTGTGCTACATCTTTGGCAAGTTCGCCTGCAAGATCCTCATCCAGGGCTTCAGCTATGCCTTCCCCGTGAGCCTAACCGTTCCCCTGGCCGTCACCCTACTGATTTCTGCCTGTGGCATCCGCATCGATGATCCATGCTTCTTCCACGACACCATACCGGACTATTTGTTCTTCACGAGTCCCACGAACTTCCGCTTTAACAACTTTGTGACGGAACAAATGGCCTGGGCGTGGATCCTGTGGCTCCTCAGCCAGACCTGGATAGCCCTGCACATCTGGACGCCCAAGTGCGAGCGTCTGGCCACCACGGAGAAGCTGTTTGTGAAGCCCATGTACTCCTCCCTGCTGATTGATCAGTCCATGGCTCTCAATCGAAGACGCGACGATCAGGCGGATGTGAAAACGGAGGATCTGTCGGAGATTGAAAAGGAAAAGGGCGATGAGTACTACGAAACCATCTCAGTGCACACCGATCGCTCTTCCGCCCCGAATAAACCCTCGATCAAGTCCTCGGACAACATCACCCGCATCTACTCGTGTGCAACCATGTGGCATGAGACCAGGGACGAGATGATTGAGTTCTTGAAGAGCATTATGCGGATGGACGAGGACCAGTGTGCACGCCGTGTGGCCCAGAAGTATTTGCGAGTGCTAGACCCGGACTACTACGAGTTTGAGAGTGAGTAAAGATACCATCAATCCTGCATCGATAGAGCCTAACCATTGACTGTTCTTCCAGCTCACATCTTCTTCGATGACGCCTTTGAGATCTCCGATCACAGCGACGATGACATCCAATGCAATCGTTTCGTTAAGCTCTTGATTTCCACCATGGACGAGGCAGCCTCGGATATACATCAGACAACGATACGGCTGCGTCCGCCCAAGAAGTATCCCACCCCGTATGGCGGTCGCCTGGTGTGGACACTGCCCGGCAAGACCAAGTTCATTACCCATCTGAAGGACAAGGACCGAATTCGTCATCGCAAGCGCTGGTCCCAGGTCATGTACATGTACTATCTGCTTGGACACCGCCTCATGGAGCTCCCCATATCGGTGGATCGCAAGGATGCCATTGCGGAGAACACCTACCTGCTGACCCTGGACGGGGACATTGACTTCAAGCCGAATGCGGTTACCCTGCTGGTGGATCTGATGAAGAAGAACAAGAATCTGGGCGCCGCCTGTGGCCGCATCCATCCGGTGGGCTCTGGGCCCATGGTGTGGTACCAGCTGTTCGAGTACGCGATTGGTCATTGGCTGCAGAAGGCCACCGAACACATGATCGGCTGTGTGCTCTGTTCCCCCGGCTGCTTCTCCCTGTTCCGTGGCAAGGCTCTGATGGACGACAACGTGATGAAGAAGTACACGACGCGATCGGACGAGGCCCGGCACTATGTGCAGTACGATCAGGGCGAGGATCGTTGGCTCTGCACCCTGCTCCTCCAGCGAGGCTATCGTGTGGAGTACTCGGCTGCCAGTGATGCCTACACCCATTGTCCGGAGGGCTTCAACGAGTTCTACAACCAGCGACGTCGCTGGGTGCCCTCGACCATTGCCAATATCATGGATCTGCTGGCGGACGCGAAGCGCACGATCAAGATCAACGACAACATCTCGCTGCTGTACATCTTCTACCAGATGATGTTGATGGGCGGCACCATCCTGGGACCCGGCACGATCTTCCTTATGTTGGTGGGTGCCTTCGTGGCTGCCTTCCGTATCGACAATTGGACCTCCTTCCACTACAACATCGTTCCGATTCTGGCCTTCATGTTCGTCTGCTTCACCTGCAAATCCAACATTCAACTATTTGTGGCACAGGTGCTATCCACTGCGTATGCGCTGATTATGATGGCGGTGATCGTGGGTACGGCGTTGCAGTTGGGCGAGGATGGGATAGGTTCTCCTTCGGCCATCTTCTTGATATCCATGGTGGGGTCATTCTTCATAGCCGCATGTTTGCATCCCCAGGAGTTCTGGTGCATAACATGCGGCTTGATCTATCTGCTGTCCATACCCTCCATGTACCTGCTGCTCATCCTCTACTCGATCATCAATCTGAATGTCGTCTCGTGGGGCACCCGCGAGGTGGTGGCCAAGAAGACCAAGAAGGAGCTGGAGGCCGAAAAGAAGGCCACCGAGGAGGCCAAGAAGCGGGTCAAGCAGAAGAGCATGCTCGGCTTCCTGCAGAGCGGCATCGGCGACAATGGCGACGAGGAGGGCTCTGTGGAGTTCTCCCTCGCTGGACTCTTCCGCTGCATCTTCTGCACTCATGGAAAGACCTCCGACGAGAAGCAGCAGCTGACGACCATTGCCGAATCCCTGGACACGATCAAGCAGCGCATGGACACCATCGAGAGCGCCGTCGATCCTCATGGACATCATGCCTCGCGCCACAACAGGCGCAGGACCACTTCCAGCGGCTCCAAGGATCACCATCTACTCACTTCGGTGGCGGAGAAATCAGGCGATGAGTCGGACGTATCCGATTCGGATACGTCGGCAGAACCCAAGCAGGAGCGCGACTTCCTCACGAACCCCTACTGGATCGAGGATCCGGATGTGCGCAAGGGCGAAGTGGACTTTTTGTCCAGCACCGAGATTCAGTTCTGGAAAGATCTCATCGATCAGTATCTCTATCCCATTGACAATGATCCCGCGGAACAGGTATGTTACGAAGAGTCTTGGAAGGGGACTTTTGTTGGTGGGGATACTTTGTATCCTTGCAGATGCGGTATGAAGCATTTTTCTAGTCTATTCCGAGAGAAACTTTACAGTTTTAAATACAATCTGCAAGGGTAGCTAAAGCTTCGGTCCTCCGAATCTATCATCTCTTTGAGTATTGCATTCTTTTGTTTCAAAAAATGAAAAAATGAAAAAATGATCCCCCAACCAAATCGAATCGCATCGCATAACGCTCTTGTAGGCCCGCATAGCAAAAGATCTGAAAGAGCTGCGCGACTCGTCGGTGTTCGCCTTTTTCATGATCAACGCGCTGTTTGTGCTGATCGTGTTCCTGCTGCAGCTGAACAAGGACAACATCCACGTGAAGTGGCCCTTTGGCGTCCGCACCAACATCACCTACGACGAGTCCACCCAGGAGGTAAAGAAACCATTGCATGCCGTACTAACACAACTCTCGTTCTTCTCGTTTTCTTTCTTTTACCAATTTGTGGAACGATTTGAAGGCCCGCATTGCCTCCGATCTGATTGAGCTGCGGAACAAGTCGGTGTTTGCGTTTTTCATGGCCAACGCCTTGTTCGTGTTGATTGTATTCTTGTTGCAACTGAACAAGGATAAATTGCATATCGTTTGGCCGTTGGGCGTTAAAACGAACATTACCTATATCGAAGAGACATCTGAGGTTTACAAACAATGTTACTTATATGATGTTCTATCTAACCACTGAATCACTGAACCACTAGCCACTGAGCCACTCTGTGTGTTTGCGTGTGCCTCAAAAGGGTCTGTCTCCTCCTCTAACTTCCCGCCTGTCCCACTCTCTGTCTCACTCTATGTTTACCACAACATGCCACATCACCCCCAAAAGCTAATGATGTTCTTTGTTCTTGTTCTTATACGTACTCCCCCTTGGTTGAACCCCATCCTAATGGTTCAGGCATATCATACGAAACAAATAAATACTCGTGCATCATGTAAAAACAAATCTTACAACCACACATTGACATTGACATTGACATCACAATGGTTTCTAACAGTTATCCCCTCTCCTCTCCCAAAGAAAAAGGAAACACGGTTAACTGAAAGCCATATATACTAAGTATATCTGTATAATCCAAGATATCTATCTATACACATGCCCAGAGCCATGGCTGGCGGAGCCACAAAAGCATGTTTCATTGTTCCTACATACTCGTATAACCTCCTACTCGTACCTCCCCTAAATGGTATCACACTTCAACATGCCACAATCACCGACAATTGGTATTATGTTCAGCCATTTATCCGAGCCCAAAAACCAATCTACCAATCTACCAATCAAATTGTTCAATGTCACTAACCCAAATGGAACTCTGCTGAACAGTCCACTAATTCGTAATGAATTCACAGGTTCACATCTCCAAGGAGTATCTGCAGTTGGAGCCCATAGGTCTGGTCTTTGTGTTCTTCTTTGCCCTCATTTTGGTCATACAATTTACTGCCATGTTGTTCCATCGTTTTGGCACCATCTCGCATATTTTGGCCTCCACTGAACTGAACTTTTGCAAAAAGAAATCGGAGGATCTCACACAGGATCAGCTTATAGATAAGGTGAGTCCACATATCTGGAGATATTTCCAAGCCACAATCCACTAACACCTTTGTATTTCCTTCCAGCATGCTGTGGAGATCGTCAAGAATCTGCAGCGATTGCAGGGCATCGATGGGGACTATGATAATGATTCTGGTTCTGGACCCGATCGTATAGCCCGCCGCAAGACCATCCAGAACCTGGAGAAGGCCCGACAGCCGCGTCGTCAAATTGGCACCCTGGATGTGGCATTTAAGAAACGATTCCTCAAACTCACTGCCGATGCAGAGAATAACCCCGCGACGCCCATTCTCACGCGTCGGCTGACCATGAGGGCCGAAACCATTCGGGCACTGGAGGTGCGAAAGAATTCAGTGATGGCCGAAAGACGCAAGTCGGCCATGCAGACACTGGGGGCGAAGAATGAGTACGGCATTACCACAGGGGCACCGGTAAGCTATGAAGAGATGAAGGATCTTCAGGAGAAAGATATTGAAAGATTGTTTTTGCATTCCCTAGGTTAACAACAATGGTGCTCTGCCCAACCAGAGAAGTGGTCGCGTTTCGAATGCTGGCATTAGCATCAAAGATGTGTTCAATGTGAACGGAATTCCGCCAGAGGTGAGTTCTATATCAGGATAGTGCCGCCATAAAACTGATAAATAATCTTCCATCTAATAGCAAATTTATGGCTCTAATGGCGGGGGCACTATCAATCAGGGCTACGAGCATGTCATCGATGAGGACGGCGATGGCAACTCGCTGCGTCTGACCACTCGCAATCCCCATCCGCATCCCCAGGTATCCTGGGGCCAGAACACTAGCGGCGGCAACGCCACGGGACGCCTGTAAACTACGTATATTTGTAAGCTAGAAATCTTGTTAACGAATTCCGCCTCTTTCCATAAACTGACTAAACATAGACCTATATCTAGAGCTATAGTCAAGAACATATTGTGTTGTACATACTCGTTATTAGAGACATGAGAATAGATAGAGAGAGAGAGAGAGAGAGATATAGGACATTGCTGGAGCCTTGTCGACACAACGAACATAATGCTTAGCTAATCACACTGCCAGTGACGATGTGTGGGACCGATGTGTTGCACAACAATGGCAACAACATTCATACTATGTACTATACTATATCATTTGTTAGGTTATGTTTAAGTCAATCTGTGTGGATGCGCCGATCCCTGTGCGGCGGAGCGGACACACTGCCAGTGCATGCTGACACAAAATACTCATCGCTCGGAGCTGATTCGAAAGTGCAGCAGTGAAATTACCTATTTATATATATTCCATATAATACTGAAATAGTAGTTCTTTTGTAATAATTGAGTACAACTTTTGATACGATAAATAAATGAGAATATCGAATGAAAGTGAACCAGTAGATCTGCAGGATCTACTCGTCAACTAGCAGATACATACACTCTCTTGTTGTTTCTGGCTTTGAGCCCTCGTTTAATATGAATAACTTTATTTGGTGGTGTAGTATGGGGACTGTAAATATTTGTATAGACTCTGCTTGGAAGCTCCACTGAGCGGGACAACATTAATAACCAACTATGATAGCTAATAATAGTAGTAGACACCCAAATACCGAAAACGAATTAAATATGCTTCGTAGATGTATGAGTTTACGTGAGGACCCAACACCCAATCGCTTAGTGGAAGAGCATGTTGCCCTTCTTGGCGGCTATGGGCAGGCGATCGCCCTGGAGGAACGGATTCATGACAGCGTCCATGCGTGGATCGGGCATGGCCGGATAGCCGGCCTTCTTTACCAAACTGTTGACATTGTTGAGGCTGTTCTCCTGGCCCATCTGGAGGATGTACTGCTCCACGGCCGAGTTGAGGTCGCCTTTGTCCGAGCCAGAATCGGCACTGTCCTGCTCCGAGCAGTCGAACATATGCTCGTTGTCGCAGGTGCAGTCCTGGGCAGCCTGGAACTCGCGACTGAAGATGGCCGTGTTTTCAAAGTCCATTAGGCAGCTGCCTCCCTGGGAGTCCATGTCATAGCCCTCAGGGCAGGGATTGGGTGGATTGCAGTAGGCTGGCAAGCCAGCATCGTTCTTCACAATATTGTTGAAGCGGTTGGGCCCCTCGCCCATGCCGCCCGAGATGAACTGGTGACCCCAAAGCGAGCTGTGCTGCAGGAATTCGTGATCCCGCAGCGAGGGGTTCGAGTTGACTGCCGACTGAAGCACACAGTCGTTGCCGCCATCGCACAGCCTGGAATACTCTGATCGAGAGACGAGGTCCACATTGTCCTTGGGCGCAACGGCTGCCATATCGCCATCGTTGTCCACATCGTAGTAGCCCACCTGCATGTCGTTATCCATGCGATTGAGCAGATCCGTCAGCAGAACATCAGCGAAAATGTTATCCTTCGAGCCATAGGACTGCACCTGCGAGCCCCCCGACACCAGAAGGAGCATGTAAATCAGCATTTTAAGACCTGAAAACAGTCGAATGCCATTTATTCTGCTTAAATGATATATTTTTCACTATTTTTAAAGAACTCACTTTGCGACCGGGACAACATATTGCGCATTTTCACTTAAATATCACTGTCCACGTAGAAGTTTGGTAAGTTTATTGATTTTTCGGGCGCCAGCTGCTTCAAACACTCGGGTATCTGTATGTATAACAATGTTATACGGTTGGTTCTCTCGGTGCCGATGTGTTGACTACCAGTTGAATACTCAGAATACTCGGAAAATGCATTCCCAGCCCTCTTTATAAATCATTAAAGCTGATAAGATGGCGAAAAAAGTGCGCAGGCGCGTCTATAAAAGCTCTTTCGGGTTGGGAAAGTCCTACTAGCAGAAAAGCATGTTTAAAGGTTATAGAATTAAAACAACAGTATTTTAAATATGTATATTAGGTAATACAAGATTAACTAGAATCATATTTGGGAAATTATGTACTACATAGTATATGTAGCTTCATGCATAGTACATATGTACATATTTGGTCAGCCAATTTAATTCCATTTAGCATTGAAAAAGTTACAAATTTGAAATTGAAAATCATACTTCGATTCTCAAAGAGATTCTAAGAAGGAAATAGTTCCAATTCAAATATATGAGAAATTAATGTTATTCAGGAATATTCAATTTCTTTCATTTTAAGTCAAGACATAAATTATAATTAATCCATGACAAATCATGCTGGAAGATATCAGCTTTTCTAAATCCATAATCAAATGATTTGCAAGATTAATCACTGTCTAAGATACCCATAAAATCAATTTCATCCTGAATTTGTCTAACAGCGCGCTTGTGACTCTTTGATTGTTTATGTGCCACCAAGAGCGGTTTGGTCATGAAACCTTTGCTGCATGGCTCACAATTGTATTTCATATTTGTAGCCGTGTGTGTGGCATGATGTTCACTTAGTTCCGAGACACTGGAGAATATCTTTCCGCACTGCAGACAGGGATAAGGTCGTTCATTTTCATGGGCTCTGTAGGAGTATATAAATTAAATTAATTAAATGTCAGAAATTGCTCCTTTTTATTGTCTCACTTTTCATGGCGTAGCTTGGCGTCCATTGAAACGAACACTTTACCACAAGTCGAGCATTTGAATTGGCGCCATTGGCCATTATGGAATTGCGACCGATGCTGTTTCAAATCCGTCTTTTTCGTGAAGGTTTGGGGGCATTCTGTACATGGAAAGAACATCTTCGTTTCCTTCCGTTCTTGATGCGCATCCAAGTGCTCATTGTAGGAGTATTCGTCATCGTAGAACTGACCGCATTGTTCACATATGAAGAAGTTACGGCGTCGCTTTGCTACGCGTCTCATCTGCTCTTCCTTTATCTCAGCCTTGTGCGCCTCTTCCGCTGCGATAAGCACAGCCGCCTGGGCGTCCTCTACGTCATCCTCTCCGTCAAACCCAATGAACCCGTTATCATCATCGTTATCGGTTGGCTCCAGTTGGTCCGCATCAATTTCGATTTCATGGAGCTCCGGAATTGGAAATTTCCTGCGGTCCTCTTCAGTGGTCTTCATGACCATATCCAGCAAGTACTTTTGGGAGAAGATGCAGCGCTCGCGAAACTTCACGGCCAGATCCAGTTCGGAGAAGCAGCGCTCGCAGATGAACTCCGGCAAACCTTGATTGGTAGACAACTGGAAAGGAAAAAGGACAGCCAATAATGGTATAATGTAATAACATTCCGCACGCTAATAAACATTGCCATTGATTACATTACCTTGACACCAGTTATCATTTTAAGTTGGCAAAGCAGCTTTCCACGCATGTATTTGAACAAATGTCTTTCGCGCTTCTTGTCCTTTATTTTATTGGCGCAAATCCGGCAAACTAGTTTGATATCCATGATTTTTTATTGTTTATTTATTTATTTATTAAAAGTACACACGCAAAAGATGTGACCCTGAGATGAGCACCGATAACGATGGATTGGTATCGTTTGCACTGTCGTCAAATAAGCTATTTTATAGCTAATTTTCGCTATTTCGAGATTCATGGATATAAAAAGTTACAACTAAATTGCTCGCAATTTAAAGCTGAGTAGCTATTAAGTTAATTAAATGTTTTATTCAATAAATAAAATTATACTATATCGATGTTCAATGTATCGGTACCACCCAGTCAGCTGTTACGAATTGAATTGTTTTTGATTAACGGTCACACCGAAGTGGAAATTTGCGCGGGAGTTGAGAAACAAATTTTATTTGCAGAATTTCAAATTTGTTTATTAATTCAACCATACCATAAGCTATGTCCAGCGACGCTACTCTAGCATCCAAATGGACCCGTCCAGATGATGTGCGCATTAAGTGGAAATTTCAGCTCAGATAATCAAAACATGTATAAATCTCTGGAATTTTGCAGTTTATCAAGCTCCAACGGCTTAAACAAAAGAAGAAACAATTGGCAGCACGTGTAAGCAATAAAACAATTGCAAAAGGCCAACACTACAATTGGATGAGACTGATAAGAGCAAACTTTTAGAGGCAAAACTAGCGCAGAAAAGAAAGAATCCCTTTGCCAAGTGAGTGTACATTTTTAATCTTGTAGATCAGCTGTTGACCTAAAAACCATATGAGCTCCTTCTCTTAGATCCACAGAAGTTGCGAAAAAGCAGAGAGTTGAGGCCGAGGTCCACGACCTGCCTGTGGTCACGGCCTCCTCCTGCTTTGTCCGAGAGACGCCCACACGTCCACCAGCGGCCAAGCTGGTGCTACAGAAATTCGATGCCCAGGCCTTTGCCAAGCTGCTGCAGCAGCCGTACGCCGAAGAGGAGGACGATGCCGCACTGGCTGCTCAACAGAAGCACACAGCGCATCTGCCTGTGGACTGGTGCCTGAAGACGCGCGCTCGCTTCTTCTGCCCCACGGAGCTGCCTGCCATTCAGTTGAAGACCTCCCAGCTGGCCAGCGGACTGACCAGCTTCGTGCGCTGCATCGACACCCAACAGTCGGAGAGCACACTGGACATCTCGGATGCGACGCGTTTCAACCAGTGCACCTACTACTGGCAGCATCCGCATCTGCCCTGGCTGACGCTCTTCCCGCGCAACTCCAAGGAGAACATCGGCGTGACGGTCGGCGAGCGCGAGCGGAAGGCGCTGGCCGAGGAGTGGGACTACAGC
This sequence comes from Drosophila lowei, assembly GCA_008121275.1. Classification (NCBI taxonomy): domain Eukaryota; kingdom Metazoa; phylum Arthropoda; class Insecta; order Diptera; family Drosophilidae; genus Drosophila; species Drosophila lowei. The sequence goes on from CM017777.1 coordinate 7,702,131, forward strand.
TTCCGCGGACTCTTCCAGCTGCTGCGTGCCCGCCAGTGCCCCTACTTCTATTTGTGCGCCAACTCGTTCACAGTGCTGTTCCGGGCAGCGGGAATTGGTGGCCGCGCCGAGAGCCATGCCCTTGTCACACCCTCCACGCGTGGCATGAGGATTGCCCTGCGCCAGGAGGGAATAGAGTTTACCATGCCCCTGAAGAGCGAAGTAGGCGGTGGCGATGGCAGCTTCACAGAGGAGAGCACCAGCAACTCTACGATGGATGCACCAGAGGAAACTTCGGTGCCTCCTCCTACTGGAGAAGACGATGAGGACGATGATGAGGCCTGGCTGGAGAGCTTGGGCGTCGACGAGCGAGAACTACGACGCATACAGGCCTCCCACGCTAGGAAACAGCAGGCAGCCGAGATGCGAGAGGATTTCAGCGACAACTCGCTGCTGCTCATTGATGGAGTGGAGTGCCAAGGCTTCTTCAGCTATCTTCTGAATGCCAAGAGCGCCATCAGCAATGTGGGCCGTCTGGCGGGAGTGCCACCCACCCTGCTGTCGCCAGTTGCATTCCCGAAGGCTACCATGCAGCACCTGGTGCCGCGTTCCAAAAAGGTTCGACTCGATGGCGTGGATTACTTCAGCATCGACATCAAGGGCCTGATCCTGCCCACATTTCTGCCCAGCGTGGCGGAGCTGCTCTGCGAGACGCGCCAGATGTTCAGCTCCACTCTGGCCAGCAGCACCAATACCTTGGCCTTCAGCAAGGCCTCGCAGAAAGTTCTGGAGTCGCCAGAAGCGCCTCAGGAGGACGGAAAGGAAGGTACCGCGGCCGACCAGGTGTTTGGCGAACAGAATCTCTCCGAGTGCGGCCTCCTGCCATCCGTGGTGGGCTCCATCTGTCGCACTGGCCAGCATGCTGTCGGACTTCTGGAACGTGTGTGCTATCAGCGGGGCGAGGGCTATGCTTGGAGTTAATTAATTCGAGCCAGTTGGCCAACAGCTTGTCTTAAGTTGTATATTTGTTGTATGTAATAAAGTTTTAATTGCTATGTATATACCCCGCTCTAGTTGTCCACCATGATGAGCTCGTCGATGCTCCAATCCTCGTAGGAATGATCAGGTAGATAGCGGCGTATGATGATGGGTATCTTCTTCTGCTTCAGCTCTTTCATGGCGATCTGCAGGGGATCCGTTTCGCCGTCCAGCTCCACCATGATGGGTGCGCACATGGCAATCTGCAGAGCCCGTGTGCCCAGGACGCGCGCGCGCTCATATTTCGTCATGTATTTGGTGGTAATGCGCTTGGACTTGGGCACACCGCCGCCTCCCCTGTTCCGCCGGGCGCAATAATCTCGATGTTATCCGCCTCTTCCTCCGGATTAATGTCTTCATCTACATCCTCGTCGACGTCGTCGAAATCGTCTCCACCAACGCTGTAAGAGTCAGAGACCCTGTGGTGGAGTCCGGGTGGAATATTGAGACTTTTCAGTGATACTTACTCATCATTGCCGTAATCCTCCTCATCCATAGTATAGTTTGGTTTAAATATTAATTAATCAGTGATTTAGCAATAAAATACAAATTATTTGGCGTCTTTTCACGTGTTTTCACCAACGATCCTATCGATAAAATATACGATTTCAGAATTTATTTATCGGTCAAATATATCGAAATATACCGTCTCATTTTAAAAATATACCGTAAATATACTGACGAATTCAAGTTCAATTACATATTTTTTGATCTTCCGTCAAATATTACCAGCTATATAGAACATTTAGCCATGCCCACATAATTTTATACGATTAATTAACCTATTTTCAACTTGACTGGCTTATTTTAAACACTTGCTTTTATTGCATTTTGCGTAAAAAGAGGTTTTAGCGAAAATGGTCAAACAAATAAAACGTAAGTGAGTATGGAATGTCCCTACATTGTTAAGCTGAAAAAGGACGTTGTGGCGAGGAATAGTCCATCCACGAAGAGAGGATACCCATCACAAAATAGAGAGCAAATCAAAAAAAAAAAGAGAGGAAGTCCCACCAAACTTGAGCGCCAAAGTCGAATTGCTTGAAAGTGAATGAGTGACAAGGATTTAAATGCAATCCAGTGCACGGAACTACGATTTGAGAGAGCGAAAATTCAAAAAGCCTGCGTATGGAAGTTTCTATTTGTTATGCCATTATTTCAGGTCTTAATGGATAATGATTTATTAAACTATTAAATTATAAATTATTCGGCGTCTTGTCTGCTTCTTTTTTAACTGTGCAGCATAAATTACAGCACTTATATGGTCCAGTTTTGGGGTAACTTGGTTCTGTTTTTAAAGCATCAGAGTAGCAATTGCTACCGTTTTATCAACGGTATGGACGTTTAAAAATTTCTGACTAACAACTGGGACGGGACTGGGATTAGGGTTCATATTCGTCGTCATAGTCGGCACAACGCCGCGCAGAGACATTTCGCCGACGTCCAACGTTAACACCTGCTGTTGGAGGTTGCTGATTGGGAAAGTAAAGGCCGTTTGGTTGGGCCGTTTCATCTGAGCCCGCGAGGGAAGCATACCACGCAAGGTATATTTTGTCCTGGAGATGGCTGCGATGGTGGATTTTCCGAGCGGGCGGGCGGGCGGAGTGGGCGTGGCGGGTTCTCATTGCTCGGAATGTGAGCATAGTCATAATCGATGTAAGTGCGTATATTAACATTTCGCAGACGCCCGATACCACCACGCTGATCGCTGTCAAATCTATCTGGATCAAAGTTAGCCATTGGATTCATCTCCGGGGCTCTTCGGGATGTGCACGGGTGTTGGTAATACTGATCGAAAGGTTCGTTTATATCCGCCCCATTACGGGCTTGTCCTATACGCTGCAACGGTCTGATTGACTCGTTTGGTTGTGCGCGAGTATCGGTAACTGCTGAAGCTGCCTCCGAAGATTCTCCAAAGTCGCACCTCGGACCCAGCGGATCCATCTGATCCGAATCCATCGGATTCAGCGAATCCATCGTATTGGCCATCTGTCTGCCCAACACAGGCACGGGATACGCATTGGGGTAACATTTTCCGCCACCTCTTTGACTCTTATGCCCGCTTTGTCCTCTTTGCCCGCATTGCCCTTGCTTAAAGCATCGCACCTGAGATCTTCCCCCTGGGGTGCAGCATAGTTTCTGAGCTGGTGGCCGCTTTGAGCTCTGGCACCCTGAATCCGTCTGCCGTCGACTGCTTTTTGGAGGCGGCTGCTTGCTGCAGCTCTTTGTACTCTTAGAAACAGGCGGAGCCGATTGCTTCAGATAGACATTGTCATTGTCGAAATTACAGTTCTTCTCATGGTCAAAGGATCGGTCTTGAGTTCTTGGTTCGGGGGGGGAACCGACTTGCTGAGCGGCTGGCGTCATCGGTGGAGCCATTGTCGGCTTACAGCAGCAAAGCATGTCAATGCCGAAACTACCCCTCTGCCCGTGATCAACGGATCGCTCTTGCGTTCTTGGTTTGGGGGGAGAACTAACTTGCTGAGCTGCTGGCCTCATCGGTGGAGCCATCGTCGCCTTACAGCAGCAGAGCATGTCATTGCCGAAACTACCCCTCTGGCCATGGTCAGCGGATCGCTCTTTAGTTTTTGGTTCGGGGGGAGAACAGACTTGCTGAGCTGCTGGCCTCATCGGTGTCGGGTTCTTTGGCATACAGCAACAGAGCATTTCATTGCCGAAACTACCCCTCTGCCCATCCTTCTGGTCGAAGGATTGCTCTTGAAATCTTGGTTCGGTGGGGGCACAGAATTGCTGAGCTGCTGGCCTCATCGATGGAGGCATCGTTGGCATGCAGCAGCACTGTGGAAGCACATAGACTGGCGTCCAGCCCATGGGACAGACATTGTCAAAATTTGTGGCCCCAAACTGAACGCTTGCTGGAGGCAGGAGCGCCGGGGGACAGAAGCTAGTATCATCGTTGAAAGTCTGCTGCGGGCGACAGTGCGGTGGCGGAGGCTGGACCGAACAACAGCTGCAAGTACTATCATTGGAGGAATTTTCGGATGACAGGTCACAATCCGATCGCTCCAAACTGTAGCTAGAGCGGTTCCCTAGCGAAATAGATCGGATTGAAATTGGGTTGGATTTTGTTGTGTGCTGTATGCTGTATGCTACTTGCCCATTGGCTATAACATTTGGTTTATTGTTGGCCCATATTGAGAGGTTTGAGAAGGCCGAGAGTGGGATATTGAGAGAAAACTGAAAATTTGGATAGCTTTGAATTTAGAAATGTGTTCCATTGCCCTTAGCCGAGTGTTTGCCTTCGCAAGTAGCGCCTGCTACGCCTGCTCAACAGATCCCTGGGTAAACGCTGGAAGCTGATCATTCATTATTGAATAACGCAACTGCTTTTCGCACTTTGGTTGCAGTGTCCGCAGTGGTAGCGACTTTGGCCAGCGGGCCTCACTCGAATCGCAGGGTTTTCTGCTTCCAAGTGTCCCGAATATCCTGGTGGTGGGCCTCGGTACACTTTACACCCACCGGTTGGGGGTCCTTGCGGTACTACTTTTGCTGGTTGATGTTGCACTTCAGTTCCCGTAATTATCGTTACGCTACCAGTCATCCCGCATGGGCATTGTTTGCACTTGTTGGATTTGGACTCTGCGCAGATTAAGTGTGGTAAGCCCAATCAAATTCGTTAATACAAATTCATTTATACTTACTACGACCCATTTTAGATCAGTCGGACAAATGTAGACGTAGACACACAAGCACGGCAAGGAACACAATGAACACAATGAAACAGATCTGGCAACTACTAAGACTGTTGAAAGAGCTCCGTCAGTAAGACACTTAATACATGGCACCTTTCTCGTGCTTTTCTCCGTTTCCTTTACATTTTATACCCGATACTCAAAGAGTATAGGGGCATATGTATTAGTTTTGTGGTGGAAGTGGATGTGTGTAGCCCCCAGAATGAAGCGTTTCCGACCCTGTGATATGCCACTGTTCAAAGTATATATACAAATCTCGTCCTGCCCCTTTCCTCCCCCATACGAGAAAACCAACTACTGCAGTGGCTATGCAACGCCTTCCACTGGCTTACTCATTCTCTCCCTCTCTCTCAGACACTCTTCCTCATGCAGTGTGCGCGCTCTGGCGGAGGTGAGAGAAAAGTAACGGCTAGAGTTGGTGTGAGTAGAGAAAGGGAGAGACAGATGTAGCGGAATACAAAATACATAGTAGCAAAAAATGGAAATAGTTCAAAAATTCAAAAATTCTAATTAAATAGGTCATTAGGTGAAAAGGGGATAAGCAAAGTTATAATCATCATCCCATGACAAGTGCGAGCAAAATTCAAAGAGATCGCTTAGAGATCCCCCCTTTCTACACATTAACCAACAAATCAATTTGTCTCTTTTAGGAACAACGATACAAAAGTATCGTAAAAGTATAAAAGTAAAAGTATGGTATCCAGATGGAAAATTGTTGGATCTTTGGACCAGATGACCTGCAGCAAGAAGAGTTGCTTATCTAAAAGTAGTTAGCTTTAAATGAAACAAATAAACCCCCCGGAAGCTTACACCACTCTATCCTGCTCCAAACGGTAGTTTGGAAACAATCCCTACCAAAATAAGTTCCAGAATTGGAAGAAATTTTGTTGTACGTTTATGCTACCTGGCGACAAGCTATAACATTTGGTTTATTTTTCGCAGTTTGTTGCTGAAAGGTTTAGGAAGGCCGAGAGTAGGGCAAGATCTGGGATATTGAAAGAACACTGGAAATTTGGATAGCCTTAAAATTAGAAATGTCTTTCATTTCCCTTGGCCGAGTGTTTCTGTGGGTAGCGCCTGCTACTCCTGTACAGATCCCTGGGTTCCATCATATGGCCATCATGGCTCCGTCATAGAATAACGCACTTCTTTTTTGAATTTTGGCAGCGTCCGCAGGAATTTTTGCAAGGGGATGAGGATTTCGGTGGAGGATCCGGAGCTGCTTGGCAATATGGACACCCCTCGGATTGTGATTGCCCGTGAACTGCTGGTACTAATTGTGGTGCTGGTATTTCTGGTGGTTGGTATCCAGGCGGAAAAATTACCGTTACGCTACCAGTCAGCTTGCACAGGCATCGTTTGCACTTGTTGGATTTGGACTCTGCGCAGATTAAATGTGGTAAGCCCAATCAAATTTGTTAATACAAATTCATTTATACTTACTACGACCCATTTTAGATCAGTCGGACAAATGTAGACGTAGACACAAGCAGGGCAAGGAACACAGTGAACACAATGAAACAGATCTGGCAACTACTAAGACTGTTGAAAGTGCTCCGTAAGTAAGACACTTAATACATGGCACCTTTCTCGTGCTTTTCTCCGTTTCCTTTACATTTTATACCCGATACTCAAAGAGTATAGGGGCATATGTATTAGTTTTGTGGTGGAAGTGGGTGTGTGTAGCCCCCAGAATGAAGCGTTTCCGACCCTGTGATATGCCACTGTTCAAAGTATATATACAAATTTGGTACTGCCCCTTTCCTCCCCCATACGAGAAAACCAACTACTGCAGTGGCTATGCAACGCCTTCCACTGGCTTACTCATTCTCTCCCTCTCTCTCAGACACTCTTCCTCATGCAGTGTGCGCGCTCTGGCGGAGGTGAGCGAGATGTAACGGCTAGAATTGGTGTGAGTAGAGAAAGAGAGAGACAGATTTAACGGAATACAAAATACATAGTAGCAAAAAATGGAAATAGTTCAAAAATTCTAAAATTCGAATCAAATAGGTCATTAGGTGGAAAGGGGATAAGCAAAGTTCTAATCATCATCCCATGACAAGTGCGAGCAAAATTCAAAGAGATCGCTTAGAGATCCCCCTTTCTACACATTAACCAACAAATCAATTTGTCTCTTTTAGGAACAACGATACAAAAGTATCGTAAAAGGTATGGTATCCAGATGGAAAATTGTTGGATCTTTGGACCAGATGACCTGCAGCAAGAAGAGTTGCTTATTTAAAAGTAGTTAGCTTTAAATTAAACAAATTAACCCCCGGAAGCTTACACCACTCTATCCTGCTGCAAACGGTAGTTGGCAAAACAATCCCTACCAAAATAAGTTCCAGAATTGGAAGGAATTTTGTTGTACGTTTATGCTACCTGGCCACAAGCAATAACATTTGGTTTATTTTTCGCAGTTTGTTGCTGAAAGGTTTAGGAATGCCGAGAGTAGGGCAAGATCTGGGATATTGAAAGAACACTGGAAATTTGGATAGCTTTAAAATTAGAAATGTCTTCCATTGCCCTTGGCCGAGTGTGTCTGTGGGTGATGCGTTTGCCTTCGTAAGTAGCGCCTGCTACTCCTGTACAGATCCCTGGGTTCCATCATATGGCCATCATGGCTCCATCATAGAATAACGCACTTCTTTTTTGAATTTTGGCAGCGTCCGCAGGAATTTTTGCAAGGGGATGAGGATTTCGGTGGAGGATCCGCAGCTGCTTGGCACCAGCCAGCTTGACAGCCCTCGGATTGGGATTGCCCGTGCACTGCTGGTACTACTTGTGGTGCTGGTATTTCTGGTGGTTGGTATCCAGGCGGAAAAATTACCGTTACGCTACCAGTCAGCTTGCACAGGCATTGTTTGCCCTTGTCGGAGTTGGATTCTGCACAATTAAAATGTGGTAGGACAATGCGAATTCATTAATACAAATTCGTTTATACTTACTGCGACCCATTTTAGCTCAGCCTGGCCAAGGTAACAACATACAGGCCAAAAAAAAGGCAATGAAACAGATTTGACAGCTACATAAACTGTTGAAAGTATTTCTTATATAATTAACTTAATACTTGACAACTTTCTCGTCGTTTTTTTCGTTTTATTTGCTCAGCCTGAACCTTCAACTGAATCGTTGCGTTCTCGTGCAGAGGCGCCTTTTTTGAATTTTTTTTCTACCGCGCCATTTTTAGTGCTATACAACGTTGCATTTGAATTATCGGAACATTTAAAATTCCATTAACGTGCTGCTGGAACCTGTAATGTTTATGTACTGAGACTCTCAGTCTGAGAGTGATTTTATATCTGTTATTCATTTTGAAAATTTGATCGTTGCGCTTTTGAAAACGACTAATAGTAAATAATGCAGCTCTAATCAGAGTTGTGACTTTGAAAATCTATACAAAGCTTCCTTTATACAGAGCATTTTAATAGTTAAAGTAGGCCAGATCTGGATCTGTGGCAATTCGTTCCTTAATCCTTGACTCGCCAGCGAGAGCAACAAGGACCATAGGACCTGCTTCCTCAAAAGTAAGCATGCAAACAAATAAACCTCTGTTAGTTTGCTCCTCTCCATTCTGGCCCTCTCCAAGAAATTTCAGAATTGGATGGGATTTTGTTGTGCGCTTATGCTACCTGCATATTTAGCTATAACATTTGGTTTATTGTCCGCATTTGGTTGCTGAAAAATGTATGAAGGCCGAGAGTAGGACAAGAGCTGGGTCGTTGAAAGAACACTGCAAATTTGACTTTAAATTTAGAAATGTGTTCCATTCCCATTCCAGGCCGAGTGGCTTCGTAAGTAGCGCCTGCTACACCCGTTCGGATCGATCACTGAATAGCACAATTCTTTTTTTTCGAACAGTGTCCGCACTTGCCCCTCCCAGGCGCGCTACCCTGGTACGTCGATGGACCCGAATAGGGTTGACCGCAACCCACGTAGGCATGAGTGAGTTCCCGAGTCGGTGGTGCCGCTTTCGGGGGTGGCTTGACCGGCGTTTTACAGAAACAGTCCACTTTCTTCTTCTCGTGGCAGTTGCATCGCAACTCCGGTACTCCGGGTATCGGCCCGTTCTCCAGACTTTCTGGCTTTCGTTGCGGACGAGTGCACGTATAGGTATCCGCAATTGGCAGGTCGTCTTCTTCTGGATCCATTACACCTGCTGGCCCCACTCGGCTACGGCCACGTCCACCAGGTCCAATTTTCGTATTGCGGGTCCTGTTTTTACCGCAACTGCAATTCATGCTGGCTGTTTTTCTTCTTTGAACTTTTGTAGTTGGTAAAACACAGCTCGCAACTTCCTTTGCTTCTGCCCCGGCTGCAGTTCAGGCTGCGACGTTGGCTGGTCGTAACCCCCCACTTGCTGTGGCGGCACGTAGGACTGCTCTCGCGGCAGCGTTTGCTGCGAGTACTGAGGCGTTGACTGTGCCTGGGGATACTGTGGCGATAGTTGTCCTGCGGCATATTGTGGTGGTGATTGCGCCATGGGGTATGTTTGCCTCACTGCCTGTGGGCTAGGGGCTGACTGGTATCCTTGAACGAATGACGGATCCTGGCGGAATGACGGATCCTGGCGCATTGACGGATCCTGGCGGAATGTCGGATCCTGGCGCATTGACGGATCCTGGCGCATTGACGGATTCTGGCGGTATCCTGTAGATCGCGGTGCAGCTTCTGTCGTACACTGTTCCGGAGGGTATTGTCCTTGGTATCTTTGGCAGTAACCCTGACAGCCTCCCCCTCTAGGTGCTTGGGGTTGAGGTTGAGGTTGCGGCTGTGGGGATTGCGCTGCTGGTAGGTATCTGGATTCTTGGATGGATTCCTGTGGCTGCAAAGTTGATTGATAGCGTGGTTCCTGTGGCTGCAAAGTTGATTGATAGCGTGGTTCCTGTGGCTGCAAAGTTGATTGATAGCGTGGTTGCTGCTGGTATACTTGTTGCTGGTATTGCTGTGACTGGTATTCGGATTGCCGTTGTTGTGGAGGCATCTGCGTGTACGATAGATCCTCTGGTAGTTGCTGCTGGGGCGGGGGTGGCGGTGGCTGGGAGCGGGGCTGCGTTGGCGCGCCTGTTGTCGCTATGCTAGCACTTACGCCGCACGGGCAGTTGGTGCATTTGCCACAGGGGGTTGCTGCAAGCATGAACCACACATTAAATGCGGCTAGACAGTCAAAATAAAACGAATACTCACACATTTTCGCTCACTTACTGGCCGGAAACAAAATGGAACACATCTGACATCTACAACAAATGTTGAACGTATGCCCCAAATAAGGAGACACTTACTACTTGGCACTTTTTTCCAATTGTTTTATTATACCTAATACTCGAGGAGCATAGGGGTATATTAGGGGTATGAAGGTGGATGTCTGTAACACCCAGAAAGAAGCGTTTCCGATCCCATAAACTATATATATTCTGGATCGGCATCAACAGCCGAGTCGATAATGCCATATCTGTTTGTCCGTTTGTCTGTCCCGATGAGCGCCTAGTTCTCAGAGACTATAAGACTATAAGATAGAGCACCAAATTTTGTGTGTGGGCTCCTGTCATATCTCTGACGAGATAAAACGGCTGATGTTGATGTGAGAATATAAAAAAAGAGGAAGATGTAAAAAAAAGGCAAAGAAAAATGGAAACAGATCAAATTGAATAAATAAAAATCTCTAAAACGGTTCGACTGATTTGTTTGACATTTTTCTTTTGGAAAAAATCAATTTATCCCTTTTTCGAACAGCGATACCAAACGAAATATAAAATATATTGTATAAATTACATAAATCATAAGCTCACAAATGTACATATATACTGACTGAGTATCGGGTATAACGTTCCCCCTTGTTTTTATTTTACCATTTGCTTTCCTGAATACAGACTCCAGACTCCTCTGAATACTTGCTTCTTTGCAGGACTCCGCTGTTGGATTCAAATGGTTTCCAGAAGACATAGTGAAACCGAGCCGACCGAAGGGTCACCAATAGTTGCAACTACAGTTTTACTGGTTGATGCAGGGACACTTCTGCATTTTGCTCTTCTTGCTATATCACATCAAAATTTGTTACACCTTTATGTTCCAGCCCCTTGTTGGCTCCTTACAGGCTTCGGCTTGGTGCCGCATGGGCAGTCATTGCATATCAACGTCGAAATAATAATAAAAAAAAAATTAGTATCGTTTTCATGTCTCTGGGCCGTGGGGTCAGGTGTGTCGGAATGGAACACTAAGGGATGGAATACTCCAGAAAGAGCTGATGATCATCGAGGCGCTTCAATATGACCTGGTACTCCAGAGCCTCGAGCTGCGCATGAAACGCTCGCTAGACCAAGAAAATAAAGAAGATAAGAACAATATGGTACATTGCAATTTTGTTCAATAATTACACAATGTCCCCAACGTCAAGAGAACATGGAAAAAGCGCCGGAAAAAATTGCTCTCAGTGAGCTGGACAAGGAGCAGATGAAGACGTTCTCCGACTTTCTGTTGTCCTACAACCGTCTATCCGAGATGTGCTTCACAGACTGCGTTCGCGACTTCACATCCCGCGACGTAAAGGATAGCGAGAAGACATGCTCGCTGAACTGCATGGAAAAGTACCTGAAAATGAACCAGCGGGTGTCGCAGCGCTTCCAGGAATTCCAAATGCTTGCCAACGAGAATGCTTTGGCCATGGAGAAAAAGCTTCGCAAATAGAACTAGAGATATTACTTTTAGACGAAAAGAAACACAATGGACACACACCAATAATTATAGAAATGAATGCATTTTTGATGCATTTGTGACAGAAAATAAAGAGATGACAACTAAAGACGTTAATTTCAAATAAAGATAAGTCAAATAATTACATATGCTTGTAATTGTGACAGGGATATGTATATTTATTTATTTTTTCGATAACACAGTGAATTTTTGCTTCGTAATACTTCGTCTGGATACTTCGAATACTTCTAATTTGCAATATACAAAACTGAGACTGCACACTTTCAAATGTAATTTTCACTCGGCATTTGCATCGCCAAAACAATTGATGGGTTGAAAAGAGAATTGAAGGATCTTTTTTCGGACTAATTACTCGATACAATGACTGTACCTGAAGATATATGTATGATTGAGGTATGATTGAATTTGATCATGGAGCAAGATTGACGAGGCATAATAGAAGATCCGGTGGAGACCTCTACTGAACGAAAGTAGTATTTATGCCTAATGTGTACATTTATAGAAATCGTAAACGATCATTTATAGAGTCTATGACGGAAAATGGTACTTCGAATTTTAAAATAATAATCATACTCGGCTATTATACTACGTGATATTTTCAAATGCTTAATTTACATTTCCTCTTCAGGTGTCGCTTTTGATAAGGACATAAAAATGTAGTTAATATGTAGCGAATGTGTAGTAGGCCTGTAGTTACCATGTGAAACCATTTTGTGGAAATTTTTGTTGCCCTTTTTTGTTTAAATCTTTTTTTGTAAACAATCAAATGAGAACTTAAAATCAGACAGTCTTGTAGAATATTGATTGATCAATCGGAAAAAATTATGTGTTCAGCTATGGTAGGTATGGAAATTCGAGAAATATAGTATCCAATCCTTGACAAAGAACGATTAACCCATTGTAGACCAGAGGGGTATTTAAATATTCCACCGAAAATAATGAAAATTGAATAATTTTAGCGCAGTTCAAGTGAAAGATATCGTGTTTTTTTTTAAGTTCAGAGGAATGATGGCAGGGATCTACAAGAAGAAATTACAAACAGTATTATTTTCCACGGTTTAACTAAAGTTGTTCACCTGTTTAAATAGAGGGGGGCTAAGTGGGCTAAGTTCGTTTTTTCATCGGTACACTGGTCACACTCGCTGCGAGCCCCACTCAAAAAAAAAAAAAATTCTTCGAACGGGGTCGGTCGCGTCGCGCGTTTTTTTTGTCTTTAGAAAAACATTTTAAAATGTGCAATGCATAAATTATTAACAATCAGTTTTATGTATTAAAACTTTCAGTTTTAAAGTGTTTGCTTAGTGTGGAATTCGAATCATAATTGGTTGTAGAGCGGAAGTTTGTAGGAAACAACCCTTTCCGACGTGTAAATCTTCCCTTCGAGCATTTCTAACGGCAGTTTGAGTTTGTTAATTGTTATTGCACATTCTTCTGTACAGATTTTTTTATTAGTTAAAGTACCTAATTGAAAAAGTCATGAAGAATTGTCGTTAGTTTTCCCGTCTTATCTGTATGTGTATGTGTAAGTGTGCGAAAGTGCAATGCGTGTCCGTATTGAATTTTCTTGATTTCCCCAACCGCGACGTAGCTGCATTCAACACTTACATACGTTGCTTGTATGGATATACGGATATACCTATATAATAGGTAAGCTGTCCCCACACCCCACCCCTGCCTCGTTTAGTCAATTACAATCAGCAACCGGCATTCCAATTGGATATTGGATACTCTTGCAACAACAGTAAAACATTTCTAGCTATTGAAATAATGGGCAGACAAACAAGTCGGGCACACATACATGTATGTATACATACATTCTCTCCCCATACACTCACAGGAATTCCGCAAGCTCACAACACACACAAAAAGCTACAGCTGAGTTGTTGCTGTTGTTCTCACAGCTGTCTTGTATTGTGATAACTGTGTAAGGGAGAATTCCAGCGGGGCAGAGGATGGAATGATGCTGCCCCCATTTGATTTCTCTCCATCTCTGTCTAATACTCTCCCCCTCGCACATGCTGTTTAGGCGAGTGCGAGTGCACTGAAAATGCCCTACTGTTTGGGCGTTGCAACCCATTCCCATTTGGCCTGTGGCCAGGAGCAAGTAGAACTGTAAATGCATACCAGATACAGTGGTCACTAAAGTAAGAATAACTTTCAAAGAATAGAAATTTTAGAGTTTCTAAAAACTAAAACTACACCGAAAGAAAGTGAAATTTAATTTATAAATTAAGTCTCTTTGGAAAGTGTAGCTAAGTGGTTCTTTTTTTGAGAGCTACCCCTGTACCTTATTCAATTTTTGTTTAATTTCACTGCAATTTACATTTCTTCAAATCATTTTGTTTAGCCATAAAGAAAAAAGTTTTTTTAGAAGAATTTCATTTTGATTTTCTTTGGCCAGCTGGTTTCCCTGGTTTTCTGGGCCACAGATTAATGTCTTCACACATTTTAGTGGGAGCTCTTAATGTTATGTTATTTATTTTATCGATTGCGTGTGTGTCTGTGTGGTGTCTGAAAGGTCAGACGTGGGTTGGATCTATGACCGACTGCGACAAAGCGGGTCAAGTTTGTATGTATAACTATTTTAGCAGCCGGTGCACAAGGGTTAAGTAAGAACATGTTAAAGGGTTATTAAAATAGCAAACATTGCGGTAAATACCCCACTGCTTCTCACTTAGCAAGCAGTTTAATTTCCTTATTTACATATAAATCTTCCATTCAAATTGAATTTTAAAGCCAATTATTATGCTCTTAAGTGGTTTCTTTTTACTTATCAAAGAAGTGGTACTTCTTGCTATATTTGATAAATGTGTCTTATCGGTAAACTCCTCCGCCTCCTCTGTGGAGGGAGTCAACATTTCCGCTCAGAAAACACACACAGATTGATTTATATTTTATCGTATGCCACGAGTTCTTATACTCAAAAGTGTCTTACAAGCTATAATGTATTTTAATTAAATATTTATTGATATCATGTGTTGGGATATGAGTCACTGGCGGTGAACTTTTAGTGAAATTTACAACTGAGAACTCTGTTTGTGGGACACACATGTTCGAAATCTAATTAAAGAAGTTTTACTGATGAGAAAATGTACAACAAATAATCTATTATTATCGATTCATAAAATGTTCAATGTGAAAGTTCGAGAATAGAAATCATGCCCCTTTTCTACACGTTGTACTAGATGTCATCGGTCATATCTTATCTTTGGTATACGAATAGCGCAAAAAAATATATAGTATTCTCCGACTGCTCGCAACGTGTCACTATTGCCTTCCCCGAGATAACCCCCGACTACACATACATATGTACATCCACACTTATGTATATATATACGTCGTATATGGGGTACTAAAGCACTCGAATGTTATTGTTTTGTTTGGCGATAAGTCCCGTCCTTCTGTGGTTCTTTGTGGTTTATACTCTTACAAAGGGAAGTACTCTCGTACGTAGTGGAACAGTTTGTTTGACTAATCGACAAACTATGATGTTACACAGTTTGTATGGCACTTAATCATTGCATCGCTTGCGTGACCATTAATTAGGGGCTAACATCATCATTAACATCATTTTGTAAAGATTCGTGACATTTGAAAATAACAAATAGGAATAACTGCAGTCATTAGCGGCATTTATTAAGTGAAATATATAGAATGTGTCCATTATTTTTGTGGAATAGGAAATCACAGAAATCCCCCACTTTCCGATCATATTTGATTTTATTTACTTTTCGTGCATTTTGTTTACACATTTCCTAAGGGGGCCGCCTCTTGTTTTTTCCGATGAAAGGTACATCCATATTTCCGTTCCCCCATCCCCCATTCATTTATGATTGATTTGTACGTAGAAAACAGAGAGAGAGAGAGAGCAAAGCAAACATTTATTTTGAGCCCATGTTTATTTATAATTAAGTTTTGTTCGTATTCCCTCTACGAAAGGCATTTAATTTTTAAAAATTAATTACTTTTTGGCATCAAACATTGCTTTTGTGTGTCCGGCTATGCCTTCAAGATGAAAATGCCTGCATTTTTCTGCATTTAATTGGCTAAAGCGAGAAAGTGAAGATAATTTTGTTTGTGAGATGGGATTTATGTATAGTATAATGAGGTTTCTTCAGAGATGTATCCCTAGACAGATGTTATAAATATATCTCGTACCGTCCCAATCCAATTAATGGATTCTGGTCTCCAGAAAGGGCTCTAATGTATTTGAATCTTCTAGCTAATGCCTTGGATCCCTTCCTACAATCCCCTCTTTGCAAACCATTAATCTAGATCACATTTTCCCATCATTTTTAGTCAAATATAATAAAATATATATGAATAAAATCCATAGCCATTCAGAGAATTGATTGGTAAGTTCTTTAATCTTCCCTCCATGTGTTTGAGGCATCATTTAAACCAAACATTCCCATTGCCAAAATAAACTTTTTATATTTGAACAACGACCATAAAAAAGCAAACATTAAAGCGAGCTTAATTAATTTTTTGCACTGCCATTTGAATGCCAGTTGGGAGTGTACGCCCTTCATGGCCGAATGGCTGCAGTTAAAGACCCCATAAAAATATGAACATCTGAATGTCAAGATCGGAATATATATACATAATCGTACGAGTAGTGGCAGGAAATGCCACTGCGAATAGAACTCAAAACTGGCTGCAGAGGCAAAAGTATGGCGCAGCAGCCGTTTCAATGCAGTTTCTGTTGAGATCTTGAGTATAAGCCCCGTTTTTTTTTAACAGAGCGATTCAAGGCGAAGGTCAACCCGTGTGCTGCACGCAATCGAAGCGGAGAGCAGAGGAGAGAGTAGAGTAGAGTAGACAAGAGAGAACTCGTTTTCCAAACTGCTTTTTGAGAGCGACGCAGCTTCCTCACTGCTGCTGCTGCTGTTGCTGGGGGCAGTGACTGTGGCTAGGCGATTCTAAAACTTAGTTTTTTTGCGGGCTTTGGGTGCTGTGGATCGGTCTGTCTGGTTGTCGCACTTTTCAGTAGGGGATAACCTTGAACGTTGCCCATACGACGCGTGAAACGGGGGGCTCTGGTCTGACGTCTGTCGTCTGTCAACCGTCGGTGTGTGTGCGAGTGGAAGTTCAGTTCTGGTTTCAAGTATTCAAATGTCTGGTGTCTAATTAGCAACAACAAAGTGCTGGGGCTCTAGAGAGTCGCCTTGTGGCTGACAAAAGGTATGACTAACTAAACATTGAATATATTATATTTCTACACGGTATGTGGGGCGTACAAGGGTAAAAAAGTGGAAGAAGGTGGAAAAAAAAACAAACTATGCTATATTGTGCTATAAACTTGAAACTTGAAGATCCACGCAATGTTTAGACTTTGAAAATCAAACAAAAAGGTATTGAATACAGCAATATCACCAATGCACATTTTTCAATATTATATTATTAATATTATTAATTAATTATTAATATTAAACCTGCATAGGTTTTATCTACCAAAAATCAAGGCCCTTTCTTTAAAAAGAAAGTATTCCTTGGACAACTAAATCCCCTAAGCTGATATCTGGATATATTGAATTACTGGATATTCCCATATTCGAGATATCATTGAACACATTCTCTTTTCCACTCTCTTAAATAAATTTGCATAGACATATGGAAATATTCAGTTTGTTCTTCTCAAATATGAAAAAGATTCCTTGTTTTTCTGGGCATAACTTATAAGAACTCAACTCTCGAAGATGTTTATCCCAGAGTTTATTTTCGGTGTCTCTCGCTCTCTGGATCTCCGGATCTATTTTTGAGCCAGATATCCAATGCATGTTTATGGCTAGTAAATGACAAAATCATAAACTTTATGGAGCAAACGTGAACTGAATGTGGGAGTAGTTTCAAGCATTGAAATTACAATACAATACAAGTGTTCTGGAGATTATTTTTAAAGAATCCACTCTATTTTTTATAAAAGACTTTGATTGCTTTTAGTTTTTCTTTGATTTCTAAAGAACTCTACTAAAATCCGTGAATTTGCAAGGCAATTCTTTGATTTCTATGGAAATTCTTGGGTTAATTGTTTGACACTTTGCCTAACTCTTGAATTTCTTAACGTACTCTGATCTATTTTCTTTTTCCAATGCATTTTCCGCTTGAAATTAAGAGTTCAATCAACTCTGCGCCTGCATTGTGTCTTTTCTGTTTCCCCCTTCGATTTCTTGGCCAAAAGCAAGCCACAATTTAAACCAGTTTTTCTTTACACATTTACACATTTGCGCAGTGGCCCCAACGCGTCCGTCCTCACGTTCGTTCGAGTTCAGTGCGCTATGAGCACGAAATAAGTGTAGCACTTACATACATACCTATGTACTTATATCAATATACATATAGGTACAATCGTGTGCACAATCATGCTTATAAGGTTATATGGTAAGAGGTGGAACAAGTTCTCAGAATGTGCAATTTGTTGTGCCGCTGATAAGCATTGAAACGACGAAGCGAAGGCAACTATATATTTATGGAAGGAAAAGTACAATATTCCTGAAGGGGACTTGAAAGTGATCCCATAAGCAGTGCACTTATTTGATAGATAACGTGATAATGGATGGCATACTAGGGGGAATTTTATTTTTACTCAAAGGAAACATATGTTTTGTATATGGGAGGGAACCTATGTAGATTAAATGTAAGTTAAATGAGAGTTTTACCATCTTGAATGTGCTTATAGATGGGATTCCTTCTTCAGGGAATACTGCATATGGAAACCCCTTAAATTATACTTTTATACTCTATATTTCTGAGTCACACTTTTCTATGATCGTCTGCCTCTTTATCAATAATCATTATCATCGTTATGAACCGCATTTGATGGATGGATACTGCAATATAATGACTGTTATTATACGCCGAAATTTGGGTTTAGTTTATAATCATTGAACCGCATAGAACCTTCATTCGACGAATGTTGTTTGGTGTTTCAACAAAAGTTTTAATGGAACAAATCGTTAACATGGAAATGCTAATGACTCTGAAAGATTTGATGGAAATGCCACCCGAAAAAACGAGAGTTGATTGGATTTCTGGATTGCTTCACTTCGCACCTGGGGTAACCCCCCAACTCTGTACTCTTTACCTGTTCTTTTATCACCTCTTCCTCCATCTCTCATTACATCAATTAAGACGAAACCAAAAAAAAAAAGAGAATGGAGACGACGCGTCGTCGTAACTCAAAATTAATGGCAGAGACGAATCACCTTTTCTTCACCTCCCAGCAGCTCCACCCCTCCCTCTTCTGCCCTTCTGCCCCCCGTTCGCTCTTTTAAACATTTTCTGTTTCTAATGAAAACCTGTTTTCTTCTCTGCCATTTGCAGTGCCGACAAAGCCATCGACGGAGAGCAGAGATGACGCAAAGCAAACAGTCACTGGGGGGGTCATCCACCTACGCCCCCTGCTCATCCAACAACTATGGGACCTGTTCCTCCGCCACAGCCACGGCAACAGCAGCTGGAGACCCTTCGCCGTCGCATGACATTTTGCTGAACAATTTTCAGCTAAAGAAGAAGTCCTATCGGGTGCTGCTCCATGGCCAACAGCTGGTGTGGGAGCGCATGCAGAAGGTGAAGCAGTCGAAGAACAGCCAGGAGATCAAGGCGCCGCTGCCCGAGGATCCGCCCTCGCCGGAGGGACAGCGTGGCTATGGCCCCAAGAGTCACATACTCCATTTGGACGATGTGATCAGTGTGCGGGCGGGAGACACAAAGATAGCCTCAATCCAGCCGCCGAATCCGCAGGCCATAAATACCCAAGTTGAAGCCGAGACCAGGCCCACTTCTCAGTACCTGACCATCAACTATGCCCTGCGCCTGACCAAATCCCAGACGGACTGCAATCGCTGGGAGCTGCGACGCCTCACGTTCTTCAATGCGGATCCGTACATTGTGCGGCAGTGGGACCAGGAGCTGCAGGCACGTCTCCACCAGCCGTCGTCCACTCGAATGCGAGTGCGCCGCCTGCTGGTGTTCATCAATCCGTATGGCGGTCGGAAGGCCGGTTCGCAGACATATGAGCGACATGTGCGGCCCATATTCCAGTTGGCGGGGATCGATGCCACATGCATTACCACCCAGCGGGCGAATCAGGTGAGGGACATCCTGCTGAGCCACGACTTGAGCTGCTACGACGCCGTCTGCTGTGTGGGTGGCGATGGCACTGTGGCGGAGGTCATCAACGGACTGCTGTTCCGGCGAATGCGAGAACTGGGCCTCGACGAGCAACGACCCTCGTACATACCGCGACCGGAAATTCCAGTGGGTGTAATCCCAGCCGGAAGCACTGACACCATTGCCTACAGCATGCATGGGACGGCAGATGTCCGGACGGCGGCCATACATGTGATCCTCGGCCAGCATCGTGGCCTGGACGTCTGCAGCGTGAGCAACAGCCAATCGCTGCTAAGGTTCTGCGCCAGCGTCCTCAGCTACGGCTACCTGGGGATGTGGCTGCCCAGAGCGAGAACTACCGCTGGATGGGGCCCAAGAGATACGAGTACAGCGGCGTCAAGGCCTTCATCAACAATCGGGGCTACGACGCCGAGCTGCGGCTGCTGGAGGAGCCGGATCTGCAGCCCACACCGCTGGAGGAGCATCTCCCGCAGAGTCCGGACAGTGTGTGCTCTCTGGGCGAATATGTGCCCTCCATTTGCTATGCCAATTGCCAGCGCTGCAGCTTTGCCAGCTCCATACAGGAGCAGCAACGCTCCTCTCTGTTTGTCCACGAGGAAGACGCAGAAGTGGAGAACACAAGCAGCGCCACACTGGAGGAGGCTGACCCAGAGGAGTCCCATCTAACGCCCAGCGAGGCGGCTCTGCTCAGACCCAGGCCGCGGCCCGACAAGCTCCAGCTGCCAGTGGGCAACATCCACTCCATGAAGAGCCTTGCCTCTGAGCAATGGAAGGTCATAAAGGGCAACTTCTTCATGATCTGCGGCGCCAATATTACCTGTGCCTGCGCCCGCAGTCCCAACGGAATCTCCCGGTATAGTCATCTGGGCGATGGCTGCCTGGATCTGATTCTCGTCAAGAAGACCTCGCTGCTCAATAATGTGAGGTTTCTGTTGAATACAGCCGGCCGAAGTGGAGATATAGTAAGTATTTTAGTAATTTCTGGTAGATTTGTATTAACACAATTTGTCTTACAGCGAAATTTACCCTTTGTGGATGTCTATCGCACAAGAAAGTTCCAGTTTAGGACATTCGCAGCGGCCAATGGTGAGGACTACAGCATTGCAGGCTCTTGCCAGCCCATAGCACAGGCGGAGGTCGGCAGCAGCTCCTCCTCTGAGTATTCCAGCTGGAACTGTGATGGCGAGGTGGTCACCGACTTGGACATAACCATGAGGTATTGCCTCTTGAGATTCCCTCCAACTAAAGCTAATGATCATTCTCTCACCTTCCAGATCGCATTGCCAGCTTATAGAGGTCTTCATGCGCGGTCCGCATTCCTATAGCAAGCCGCTGAAGAGCGGCACTGCCCCCTCAACGCCAGCCAGCTCCAGCGACAATGTTTATTGCTGCTGCAAGGACTAGAAGAAGCTTTAAACACAAATTAATCTAAATCTAAACCTAAACCATTTGGCCGTGACAAGTAGCTTGTAGTTTTGTGTAGGGTATTCGTATTCGTAAGGGTCTCCCCTCAATTATTATTGTTTTAGCATAGCTCAAAAGAAACCATGTAACTGATATTCTTGACTGTATTACGGCATCTGAAAGATGCGCCAAGCAAACGGAAACATTCCATTCCCCAAAGGAAAGGTCTGCATTATACATTGAAATATATACATATATATTCTATATTGGTATACTGGCAATAAAAAAAATGTTATGTTTAAATTCAAAATTAAAATTGTTCGCTCTTTAAGAAATTCATCATTTCAGCTGTCCAACCTTCTAAATTCCGATAGCTATCGGTACACGTAGAGCAAGACTTGGAACCTGACCAAATGATCTGCATTTCTGTTGGGGCTGAACACCTCTAAAGCAGTCTGGTGAAATATCACAAGCTGCGAGCCAGGGCCTATCCTATGTAAGTGTTTGGATGTATCAAAAATTTAAAACAGACTAGAAATACGAGTATGTATTGTGGTTACTCGCGATAGCTGCTGCACCCAATAATTTTAAATCTTAAAATGCCGTTCACATCCGTATAAGAGTCTTCATAGGGCGCCCAACAGCTTTTTTCAAATATGTACATTCCAAACAGAGAATATTATAAAACTTGAAGAATTTTAGCGCAGTTCGGGTGAAAGATATCTTGTTATTTTTTGTTCTAAGGAAACAGAAAGGATAGATATGCAAGGAACAAACATAGGGTATACAAATTTCCATACTCCATAAATGTGTTATTGATATGTAGCAAATGTGTAGTTAACGTGTCGTAACCATGTAAAAAAGGACATTCCGTGGAACTGTTTAAAAAGAGGGGGCTTAAATGGGCTAAATTCCTTGCATCCCTGATTTGAATAATAACATACTTAATACTTTTCGGTATTTTTTCTTATTTATTATTATTTTCTTATGTTGCTGGCAACATTCTTTTTGTATGGGCCAGACTCATGTGCCGAGAAAGCACTGTCCCGTATTGAGCAACATTCTTCATACCCTGGGGAAATGGATATTATAGAATTGAGAAAATGTTTGTCATCTCAAGCTCCAATATATGCAGAAACTAGTCAGTCTCTGTTTTAAACCTATTTCAACGATATTTTGCAAGCTTATTGTCTTCTTACAGAGACCAAGAATATGTATCGGGATCGAGATTTATATACAAGATACTAATAATATACATGAATATGTCTATAATATATTAATCTGATCAAGGGTCCTTATTAATTTCGTTTTATATTGATATCTTCATATGTCTTCATATTAAATTAACGAAATAGGGTATACAAAGGCCTATACACGCATCATGTCTTCAAATACCATCAACACTGCGACTGTTTTTTTTTGAACTATTTTGTTTAAGCCTTGTTTTAGTCAAAATACAATAAAAGCAAGTGTTTAAAATAAACCAGTCAAGTAGAAAATAGGTTTATTAGTTGGATAAAATTATGTGGGCAAGGCTGAGGGATATAGATAGCTAGTAATATTCCACGGAATATCAAAATCGAGGAATATGTATAATAGAACTTGAATTCGTCAGTATATTTACGGTATATTTTTAAAATGACACGGTATATTTTGGTATATTTCTGGTATTTGGTATATAAATCCTCTGGTCACACTGTTTATTTGTGCTCGTCATTCTCCGGCAAAAAATCGCTAACAATTTGAGATTTTCAATTATTATTATTAAAAACGAGTAAATTAACATGTTGAACAACTACAACAGCATGGCCCAGCCTTTGTGGCAGAATGGACCCACACCCGGAGCGTTCTACAACTTCACTGGCGGCCAGCAGCAGACCCAAAAGTTGCCAAAAGAGCTGACCACGGCAGGCCCTTTCGGAACAAAGCGCAGCACGTAAGGCGCCATTGGCTATATTGAATCCACTTAATACTAACCTTTTTTGTACCGACTCCCCACTTCCTTCCTCAGCTCTTCCATTACCACAGGCTCCTCCGTTTTGGGTATACGCTACGATGGCGGCGTCATGATTGCCGCTGACACACTGGTCTCCTACGGCTCACTGGCACGCTACCAGAACATTTTGCGCGTCTTTCCCATTAACAATAACATCATTTTGGGCGGCGGTGGCGACTTTGCCGATATACAGTCGATCAAGCGCACCATTGACCAGAAGATGATCGAGGATCAGTGCTATGCGGATGGTATCACCATGAAGCCCAAGGCTCTGTCCAGCTGGCTGACGCGTGTCCTCTACAATCGTCGCTCGCGCATGAACCCCTTGTACATTGATGTGGTTGTGGGCGGCGTTGAGCAGGATGGTACGCCATTCCTGGCCAATGTAGATTTGCGTGGACGTGCCTATGAGGATTATGTGGTGGCCACAGGATTCGCTCGCCATTTGGCTCTGCCTTTAGTCCGCGAACGCAAGCCAAAGGATCGTGAATTTACAGCCGAAGAGGCTTCCGAATTGGTAGGACATAGACTTCAATTCCGTCCTAAAGAATTTAATGATTGTAATCCTTGTTTTTGTTTTTAGATCCGTAAATGCATGGAGGTGCTCTACTATCGTGATACCCGCAACATGGCCCAGTACACTGTTGGCGTTTGCAACGCCAGCGGCACCACCATCGATGGACCCTGCAAGGTCAGCGAGAACTGGAGCTTTGCCGCCACCATCAAGGGATATTAGAGTAAAACTCCGATAGAGCCGATAGAATGTATAATTTAAGCTTGTGGCGGTTTTTCGATGAATAAAAATTACTTTTCCAATCAAAAATTCGTTTACATGTAATATATTTAAATAATTTGTGGCTAGATACATGATAATTTTGATCAAACTAATGAGTGGCCAATACGGTTTACTGCTTGGAATACATGTCTTAAGTCGCCTTCGCTGCTAATCCACCTTTTGCTCAAAATCCCCTGCTGATCTCAGTTGAGCATGGTGTGCCTGTCGTAGATGTGGCGTCTTTGCTCTCGCACTTGTCGCTTCCATTTGTCCTGCTGGTGGCCCACACGATTCAGGACATTGGCTCTAGCGCTGAGCTCTTGGTTAGTGGCGGCGGGCATGGGCGGTGTCGGCTCATCCTGGGGGACAGAAAAGAAAAGGTGAAAGATTTTCGCATTAGTTGTGGAATAAAGGAAACGAAATTAATGGGTTGGTTGTGGCTTAAAAGGAACTCAATCTGTGGGTTAGTTGTGTCGCGGCGAAGCGATGGGGTGCGGGGGATTAGGGGAACATAAACGTAAAAATGAAACAAAAAAGGTTCGCAATTAAAATCTATTCAAATGTGTGGTGCTTCTTTATTGTCAACTAGTTCAGCCTCATCATCATCATCAATATCAGGGGCTGTAACTAGTAGACTATACTGTATGCCTGCATATTTCTTAGAATGTTTGCTATGTACATCTTCATTGGTGTGCTCCTGGTAATTGGCCTTTACGCGCTTATTCAGCAATGGATCCAAGCACATCAGGAAGAGCATATATATCACTAAAATGGATATTATCCAAATCACAATGATGACAACGACCTGTGGATGGGAAACGGAGTATATTAAAGGGGTGTGGGGGTTGGTTGGGGGTTTAACGAAGCTACCTTTATAAGTGTCGTATTTCGCGCCACATGGGAGCACTTGCACTCGGCGCAGATGGGCAGCTCCTTGCCATTGGCATCCAGACGGGGAAGCAAAGCACCAGCACAGACACTGAAAAATAAGAACAGAGATTAAAGATCAAAGCTAATTGGGAGTAGAGTAGGATTTACTTACCATTCTGTTGCTGGGTTCGCTGTGCTGCTGGCATTGGAAGAACTATGGCCAGGAGCAGGCGTGATAATAGCTTTCGGTGGCGCTGCGGCCGTTGGAGCAGGAGTCACAACAGTTTGTTTGGGTGCTGGACCACTTGCTGCTGCTGCTGCCACTCCTGCTCCTGCAATCGCTGCTGCACCCGCTGGTGGCAACGCACTTCCTTGGCTGGCGTTGGAACTGCTGCTGCCACCACCCACTGGCAGGGTTTGTGATGCACTCTCAGCCTTTGTTGACGAAACAAATTAGTGAAGTCATGTGATGCTCGCCATATAAACCGGTTTTAGGCACTCACCCATGTCACGCCAACTAAATAACATATCGCCAGTAACACAGCGTAGATGAACAAACGCTTGTGTGCCATTAATTTTTGTTTAAATTCAATTTTCTTCACTTTTATTAAGTTTTTATAGTGAAAATTGCGTTTAGGGATGGTGTCGATATATTTTTATATTATATTTGCAGTCGACCGATATTTTGTGATATGAATAGCCGATACATATATTCCATCCCTAGAGCATTGCATATATCGATACATTTCTATATCGATACATCCTTAACATCGCTAACTTTGTTTGCGTGTTCAAAGCAAAAAATTAAAAATTGTACAAAATAATTGTTACTTTAGATATATAAACCTCAGAAAGAGAGCAAAGACAAGGAAGGAGGATGCTGCACACACTATTGCTACCCGTACTGGCCCTGATTAGCTGCCTGAGCAGCGGCACTGGTAAGTGCTAAAGAGAAGCCGCAGAGGCGGCGTTTATGTGGTCTTCTGTGATTGGCCACGCCGCCCCTTTACAATGCAGAAGTATTATTGATCTATTATCTTTTAATCATCTGCGACTGTAGCCACCCAAACCAATGTGGTGACGTGTGGCTCCATACTAAAGCTCCTTAACTCGGATTACGCCTACCGGCTCCACTCACACGACGTGAAATACGGCTCAGGGTCTGGGCAACAATCGGTGACAGGCGTGGAGCAAAAGGAGGATGTCAACAGCCATTGGATGATCAAAGCGCAGTCGAATGAGCTGTGTGAACGGGGAGAGCCCATCGCCTGCGGGTACACCATCCGCCTGGAGCATTTGACCACAAAAAAGAACCTGCATTCGCATCACTTCTCGTCGCCACTCTCCGGCGAACAGGAGGTGTCCGCCTACGGCTCGGACGGTGTGGGCGACACCGGCGACCACTGGGAGGTGATCTGCACGAATGATAAGTGGATGCGCGATGCACATATTCGGCTGCGTCACATCGACACGGGCATGTACCTGGGCATGTCGGGACGCTCCTACGGGCGACCCATCTCCGGCCAAATGGAGATCGTAGGCCTGCACAGGCCGCAGCATGGCACGCGCTGGACCACGGCGGAGGGTCTGTTTATTGTGCCCAAGGATAAGGAAAACGAGCACGAGGAATACGCTCACACCGAGCTGTAGTCTTCTCTCATGACTGTGACTGCCCGATTGCCGCCGCATCCTACTATTAGTTCATTAATTTATAATTTAGTGGAATTTTTATGTGAAGCGAACGCGAAAACGAAACGAGTTCAATTTGTATTAGACCATCAAATCATGCAACAAAACCAACAAATTAAATTTACTTAAATGCTATCAAGGAAAGCGCTTTCATATTTCATTTCAAATTAAGGGGCGGAAAATGGTTTGGTTTATATGTGGAATGTGGAATAATGCACTTACATTAAAATTTTCCTGGATTTCCATCGCTTTGCCAATTTTATCGTACTATTTGCATGGTATTTAAATTGAAAATTCATAATTTGAAAATATTGCCATTATAAAATGAAACCTTGGGCCCTTCAGCTCATTTTATTGATACAAATAAAAGCTATGAAGGAATTGCTTCATCCAAGGTGTTGAAATGATCTTAATGATAAAAATTAAATATAAGTGTTACTGGACTAGAGTAATTGATAATTTAATTCTAGGATTCTATAGGATCCGAGTCCTAAAGACCGATTTATTCCGTTCCCTAATTGGGTATATATGTATCTATAGCCTTCACATTCAACTCAAAATAAAAAAATAAAATCATGTCATGGCTAAAGAGTGTAATTGCACACCTAGTTAGTGGTAATCTGCGAATGTCCAACGAATGCCCAATAACTGACAGCGCATCCTTTACCACGAAACCCGGTGCAGGTACCTGCATACCTCTGGAAACTACAATCTGAAGGCGAAGCATCTCTGAATGTCTCGTTCCTTCGTCCCGGCATTGTTTCTATTTGCATGCATACTCGTAAAACAATGGAGCTTATCCCGACCATACATAGTAGGTATAAGCTATGTAAATACGTTTTGCCATTGGTGTCCTCTCGTCTCCGTTCCGCCCCACAATCGCTACGTCCATTATCTGCTCGTCTGTTTTCTGTTTCTTTTGTTTGTGCCATTGTCAACGCTTTGTCTGCTCGTCCTGCCACTGCTCCACCGCCACCCTGCGCGCTAAGTGAGCTAAGTAAGGTCAAATGTTAACAGAACCCAACCCAAAAGAAACCCAACCCACACATTCATTTATAGATTCTTATAATCGGGTTGTCCTTGTAACCATTTTTGCATAAATAAGAAGCAGTAGCAAAGATACCTAGGATATACTTTGGAAAGGATGGGAGATCGAGAGATCGGCAGATCTTTTTCTGAATGTTGCCACGCAGATAAATGGTAGATTTCCTCAGCCATTAAATGAATCCACTTTAATCTTATATAGGATATCGGATATGCTAAAAAGCCAAAACGATTACATCAGTGAAAGTAATTGTCCAGATTTAGGTATTTCTCAGAATAACTCTTCGAAGATGAACCCTTTCCAATACATTAACCAATCCTTTGGGGCTCCAAAGAGTTTCATAAAAATTCTAATTTGTATAAGCGTGTGCATGTAGATGTTCTATGGCCATTCACCTGTGTAACGCACTGTTTAAGACAGGGTACAGTGCTTGTGTTTTAATGGAATCATCATTATTGCCACATGCTGTGGCAACATATAATTTAATTTCGCGTCAATTATCTTTTACAGGTGTTGATAATTTCCGTTCTGTGCGTTTATTGATTTACGTTTATCGCGTTAAATGCTCACACACACGTGTCCTATACAAGAAATATATTTATATTTATATACATATATGTTTGTCTTCCTGCCCTACCCATTGCTTTCCTTTGTTGAGCCAGGACACATCCGCCTCCTTCGCATTGTATCCCTTTTTGTATTGTATTTCCTATGTGACCGTTGATAAGCAGGACTCATCGTGGCAAGGGGTGGGGCAGGGGGAGAGGGGGTGTGGACTGGAGTGCGATGTGGGTTTTGAGGTGGGGCTAGGAGGTAGGTGTGTACATGCACATCCCCTCTTTATCGATTCCGGTTTATCAGCGGGCAACGGCAATGGGCAAAGGGGCTTCGAGGAGGGGTTCTTTGAGTGACTGAATGACTGACAGATTGACACAAAATGTTTGAATGTTTCCCTGTTGTTTGTTTGTTTGTTTGCTTGCTTGCTTGATGGTGTGTGTAATGCTTGCTTCTCCTTTCCCTTCTCCATGCCGCCCCTCCCACTCTTATGGAGTGTACGTTGCGTATACGCACGAGTGGCTGGCAGAAGCAGCGCGTAAAAAATTTGCTGCATACTTTCAGAAGGGCCTTGGAAATTTGTTGAAGTACGATTCGTATATAAAATCTATTAAAAATGCACCCTGTATATAGCATGCAATTTATCATTCATATCGGCACAAATTCTAAGAATTTACACATTTACATTTTATATTTAAAATGTAATGCTATACTCTTAATGGCACTTGAAATATATTTCTGGATATGTACTTTCTGCTTATTGGGTTAAGAGGTGGAATATTGTTTGAACAAATTTAAAATTGCATAAAAAATCTCCAATATTCCCATAGTTCCCTTTAATCCGTCACCTAGACGTCGTAGGCCAATTAAAATCAGGTTTGCAGGAACATAGTTCGACAAAAGTCCCACTTCATGTTCGTAGTCCCGTACAAGGCCCAGCCCCTGCCCATCTAGACCATTCCAGGCCTCTGCTATGCTTCTTGGAGAGGCAAACAGCAACAACAACAACAGCCATTTTCAATTAACGTGGCCACGCGCCTGCTACAATATGCAAGAAACATGGCAGCCACAAAAATTAATGGCCAAAACGAAGCGAAAAATTCAATCATAAACAGTTACAGTTACATAACACACACGTACACATGTACTCCCTCCCGAACGTAGTATTCCGCTCAGAATGTGAGTGTCGTATCAGGCAGCCTGTCAGTCAGTCAGGTCAGTCACTCAACCTTCAGCCCACGCTTTCGAGTGAAAGCGAGATGGAATGTACATACATATGTATGTACGACGGGTACTATGCCTTCGCAGGCGAAGGATGGGTGCTAAAGGAAAAGAGAGAAAGCGAGAGCGGGGAAAACAGCAACAAACAGCTGTTTGCAATTTACAAAGACTTCAACGAAGCCTAACGGCAAATGGCAGCACGAAGAGAAAGAAGAAGAAGAACAACAGCCACAGCTGAAACATGATAAGAAAAGAGAACAAATGGAATTACAGCTAGACGACCATTAGATGTCCTATAATTGTTTTTTAATTTAAAAAATAGGATTAAAAACAGAAGTATGAGGAAATCCTAGACTGTAATTTTAGTCTCTATTAACAGATTAACAAATTATGGCAGAAAAGGTTATTTAAAAAGATCTCAACAGAAACAATCTTAACAATCATTGCCCAATCCTTCCTCCTTTCATTGACCAACCATCCGAGAAAGTGAACATATCCTATCTTTAAGAGTATCATCGTAGAATGAAACAGAAACTAAATGAATTGTATTGTGAGCATTGTAACGCGCAGTGCACAAAATCTTACGGTATAATTAATAAATAATTGCGTGGCGCTGATTGTCTTCGTATAAGTACATATGTATGTGTGTATGCATGTACATGTGCATGTATGTGTGTCTGGGTGCGTGGCCATTGCCTCTTCCCACATACTACTACATACGCGTATGCGTGGGCGGAACCATAGAGCATTTTGCATTGGCAGCGCCCTACGCCAGGGGAATACTCCACGCGCCGTCCATGACGCTCTCCACTATCTCCTCCGTCTGTCCGTCTGTCTGTCTCTGCGTCTCTTCTGTCCTTCTGTTGTCGTCTCGACTTGTCGTTATCGCTATCGTTGCGCTTTCTCACTCTCTGTCGGTGTCTCCCTCTCTCTTTTGCATACAGTTTCTTCTACGCACTTAACATTGAAAACCGAAAACAAGCCCCCAAGTGGAAAAAAGGCCTACCGTCCAGCAACAACTACAACAGCAGCGCTCTCTCTGGGAGCCTGCGCACTCTCCAACAAAAACAGCAAGTTCACAGAAAGTGGGAGAGAGAGCAGAAGGGCCGAAGGGCAGGCAGCTAGGGACAGCAGGCATTCCAAGGTGTCGTCATATAAGGTGAGCCTCACTATCAAATAGTGTGTTAATGGTTTATTTTCCACATACTTCCATACGTTTGGAGCGCAGCGTAAGCAGGCGGCCAAATCTTTCGGTCTTTGCCAAATGCCTTACCTCATACAAATACACCTTGCAGCAGGCATTCCAACTGTCAGCGAGGAAGAGAGTGAAAGTGTGACAACAACAATAAAGTGAAATTTTTGAAGTTTACAGCGCGCTGTTAGATAACAGCAATGCCGAACAGTAGGCAACGGTTTCGGGTGGATAGAAAGCCAAGAATCCAAGGAAACTTTTAAGAGAACAAGAAACAGGATATGCAAAGCATTATTTAAATATATTTATTATATAATTAATCGCAAAAAAGCGATCAGAAACAAGTTAACTTTCACAGTCCAACGGTAAAAATGGTCATTATAATGTACTAAGCAGCATTCCAAAACGATCCCACAGGAAAGACGTAATTTGTTTCCTTGAAAATATATTTTATTGGCTGAATAGTGTGATTGTTAAAATTCAATGTTACAGCTGTCGTACGGGTCGACATGAATCAAAGAATTTTTGAACTGTAAGAATTTAACATTACGAGGATGGGACTCCGCTCTGCTAAACTGTTAAAATGCAAGCCACAGGCGGGACAGAGACAGCTCGACAGAGAGAGAGAGAGAGGATGTGTTCTCCTTCTTTTGGTTCTTTGCTCTCTTGGCTTGCTCTCTCTCCCTCTTGTTTGCGGCTGTGTGCGGACTTTTAGGTTCTCCGACGTAAATACCGTTAGCACAGTACATCGTGGACCGTAGAGCGTGCAAGTTTGTGCAATCCGAAAAAAAACACCGTGCAACTCGAACCAAACAGAAGACCAACAAACATCTAGCAAAACAGAGAAAATACACAACAAAAAATAGAAGAAGAAACAGCAACTAAACAAACAAAAGACCCATAAACCCTTTACCCCCCTTGCCCGCCGCCACCCGCCACACAAATCCGATAAAAAACAAAATGGCTGCCTTAAAAGCATAGAAAAAAAACAAAAAATAAAAAACGTGAACAAGCAAACGGTTTTAATATTTTTGTTCGGAAAATTTGTAAAAGTTTTTCTTCGGCTCAGCTGTGTGTTACATAAATCTCGTTGGATGTGTGCGTGAGTGTGTGAGTGGTACCCCTCATGCGTGTGCGTGTGTGTGTGTACGGTACAAACATCAGCAACAGCAACAGCAAAAGCAACAAATTTTAGAATAGAAACTCCCCGAAACATTTCGTATTGCGTCCTATATATCTTTTGTGTGTGGCTTAGTCAATTTTTCGGTTCCATTCCCAAAGGAAAAGCTGTTTTCGGTGTCAATTAAGTGATAGTTTCCACTCGAAAATATTACGCATACGCAGCGGTTGACAGAAAGCAGTAAAAGCAGCGAGGTTACCAGCAACAGATCTACCATCTACAAAATACAATCGAAGAAGAACCAGAACCAGAACCAGTCAAAGCAATGTAAGCAATGTATTTTAAATGTAATCTGATGCAAATGTCTGTCTTCAATGGATCCATGATTACTGGGCCTAGCCAAGACAGCTGTCCGTACAAAGAGCCGTCGCTATTATTTCCGCATAGACAAAATCCAATCAACAGTATTCCTACTCAGAAGATTTCCCATAAATGTTTCCTCTATTTATTTTATACTCTACGGTTTACAAGCCTGACCTCGGCCATCAATTTTTACGTGTATCTGACATTGAAAGCCGGGCAACGCTTTGAGGCTTGTACGTTGAGACGTCTGTTCCATTTTAAGTTTCAGTTTCGGTTTCAATTTCACTTCATTTCGCTCCATTAGCGGGAACATGTGTAGCAATTTCCCACCGTGCTGCATTTTCCAGCACATTTATTGATTATTGGTGGGGTCTAGGGCCACCTCCCTTCAGGGCTGCCCCCCCTGCCCAGTCTTCTGGTCAAGTCAATTGCTTGCAAAATTTAATAACCGCATACTTGGCTTTTGTGTTTTGTTTTGTGCCTCAAGTTTGTTAATTTCTCTTTTCTTTCTTACTCTCACTCTCACTCTCTCTCTCTCTCCTAATCTCTCATTCTTTCTGACGTACTCCCTCTTTGTCTGTCTCTTTATTGCTCCTTCCTTTGGGGCCGTCGCCCACGCAGTGGACTCGTTATTTTCCTTTTTTTTCCTGGCTTTTCCACTTTTTTCTCCCTACTTTTTAGGCCTCTCCTTTCTTGCTCTTCTGCTGTCTCCGCTTTCCACCTTTTTTGGGCCCTGGCCTCTGACCTGAAATGGGCAATATCATCATGTATAGAGGGGATCCGGCTTGAATATCTTATGGCTGAAAGGCAAGAAATTGTATCCCCAAAGAGTTTGATTGATTCGTGGAAGAGTCCAAGGGTCTCCCTAGTCTTGGGACAAATTCATTTGCGGCATGGGGGGTGGGGTCCGGCAGTGCCCGCAGACATCTCTAATGATTATCATCTGTCACTGTAACGAATTGACTTTGGGATCAGGTTAGATGAATATTTTAGGAGATTGATTGGCGACACAAATTAAATGCGAAAATGAGGTTATGCGGAGGCTAAAACGGGGAAAAGTTAATGAGTCTGGAAAACGGTAAAACGATGGACGTATGAATATGAGAGTTCGTTTGAAGGATATATACAATCTTCATTTTGTTTTTAATCATTTTGGTAGGTGCCTCTGTCTGTGGCAACATCCCCGGCATCTGCCCTGTGTTCTTCCCTGTTTTTCCCTTGTATCTTATTTCTCTTATTTTCGATTACAAAAGCAGATGGTTTTTATTTGTATTTATGCTACAAGTTTGAGTTCTTCTTGGATGTTCCTTGGCTGCTTCATCTGTGCTTGAATTGTTTCTCATTTTCTGAACCTCCCTTTCTCCATCTGCCCTCCCTCTATATCTTTTCCCACTTCTGCCTTCTTCCCCTCTTTATATTTCTGTTAGGAAACGCATGTACTTCTGGCCCGCTTTTCCTGCTGCACGCTTCTTTTTGTCGGTTCCCATTGTTGTTACGTATACGTACACGAGCATTGTATCTTGCTGCTGCTTCATCTGTGTATCGGTATGCGTGTGTATCTGTGTGTCTAAGTGTTCTTCTTTGTATCTTTGGATGTGTGCGTCTGTGCCTGACCACCCACGGGGAAGACAAAGTCCCCGTCATTTCCAGGACACATTTTCGCTGCCTGCGTTTGCCCGCCATTTCATTTGTTTTCCTGTTTATTGCCTTGGGTTTTGCTCCTCTTTTCTTTCTCCTCTCCTCTCTACTGTCCTCCCCTTCCTTTCCATTGTTCTTGTTGCCGCTTTCCCTACTGCAGGATCTCGACTGTGAAGTATTTTAGCCATTTGCTGGTCAGCCATCATCAGTCAGTGGCAGGGGATGAGGCATGAGGAGTGCCTTCAATGGCGATGCTGGAAGCACTTTTCCTTCGAGTGTCAAGAGACTTTCCTTGCGGCCATTGCATTGCCATCGCATTGCTTTGTGGCTCTTTGTGGCACAGAACTGGGGAGTTATAGTTAGAAAAGATGCTGCTTGCAGTGGGTTGATGCTCTCGAATACTCCTATGTTGATGGCATATAGATTGCTCCATAGCTAGAAGAAGGATATTTTAGGGGATCATTAAATCATTCGACAGAGATATCCGCTACAGATACAAGTCACAGATACAAGGCTGAGGCTATACATATGTCCTTCATGTAGAGAGATCCCCTTTTCTACCATTAAATTTTACCATTGCTTTTGCGTTTAACCATTCAACCAATTCCAAATGTGTTTTTTAACACCTTTTCCTCTTTGGCTTTCAAGGAAAATGAATTGATACACACACAATATTCAAGTATATATGTACATATCGTATATGTATGTATATAAAGTTAATGTCCGAAGCCAAAGATTTAAACTGCAGCGGTGGTTGTCGTTTGGACGGTAAGAGTCGATGGTTGGGCTTGCAGTTAAAATGGATGGAAGTCAATGGATATTTAAAGACCATGCCACATTGCCATGCCAATAGATTGTCTAAGGATGTCTTAGAAGCATGGATTCAAATGAATAAATGAAGCTATCCCCCTTTCTGTCTGTCCATACTTTAAAAATCACTTTAGGAGTAATAGGATTATTCCCTTTCCTAGATCTGGTGCTCGTTGCTGACAAACTTTTAATGAAGCATTTGGCTTAAAGTTTGCGACCCTCTAAATTTTGCATTTTTATGGCAGTGAGCAAATAAAACAATAGTTGGCCCAAATGAGGCCCCAGCCCAAGGCGGCGTTTGACTTGATTTCATTCGCTTCGCCTGGGGCTCTTCTGACGCTGACATTCTGACATTCGCTTGAGGTTTGATCCGTCCTGGAATCCGTCGAACCCAAAAGTTGGCGACACACACTCGTAAAACCAGCCAGGAAAACCCAGCAGCAAAGTACGAGTATACACAGAAAAATTAGCCTTAGAAGTGTGCAACGGGGAGAGAGCCAGGGGCGGGCTTTGGCCATTAAACTTGGCCAAAATGTCAAAGCTAATAAAAAGTTTGTTGACATTATGTGTAGAGAAAATATGTTCCGGCTCGGTACAGGGATTCCTCTTTCATGGCAGGGCTTCCTCCACACTTCAACTCAATTATAATGCGTAACGTAACTTTGTTTGCTTGGGGGAAGGAAGTACAGTAGAAATAGGCTAAAAGGGATGGGAGAAGTTCTGTTTGTTTTGGAGTAACTAGAAATGGTTCTAAACAGGAGTAAACTATACAAACCACCCTCTTTTAATCAGTCGAAAAAATACAGTTTAGGCCTGAAACCGGAAAAAATACAGATATTTCCTTTCCGATATCTGCTGTAATGCTTAAACAATCGTGGTGATTATTGACGGATAGCTAGATAATACCATTATAAGTTAGGCTAGCAAATTGGAGATTTGTATTTTTAAAATTGTAGATACCATAGCATAGATACCATACCATCCATAGTATGGATTAGAAGTGAGTTTAGATACAAATGGAAACATTGATCTGACCTGCTGGGGCACCTGAGTAGTCCTTATGTCCAATTTTCTTCAATATATTTTCAGATCTACAAGATCTCAGTATCAATAGGGATATATAAAAGCGTCTAAGGGTTCAATAGTGACTCCTGTTGCTTGATTTATAGCTCTGAATGAAAAGAGTACGTATAATAAAGTTCAAATATACTTTTGAGAGGCTCCACTGTACTTATTTGGCAATGAAAGGCAATAATCAATGCTTCGGTTAACAGCAGCACCAGACACATTAACAGACGTCCACATAACAGCTGTTAAGCTAACAGCATGCGCATTGCCTAACAGAGAGACGGAAAGACAGAGAGAGAGAGTTCTAGAGAGAGGCTCTCAATACGAGGCAACAACAAATCGGCCGCTCAGCTGTTTTGTGGCTGCGTTGACAAGGTTTTGTTTTTTTCCAACATGTTTCATATTCGACACAAAAGTGGAAAGGAGATGGAGAAAGAGAGCAGAAGGAGGAAGAGCTAGAGAGAGACTGAAAGCGTGGGAGAGCACACAGCCGCACACAACCGTTAGCGCTGCCTGCGCCCGTGTTCATTCACTAAAAAAGAAGAAGAACGAAACTGAGAAAAAAAACACACTTTTTCCAAGGCGGAAACGCTTTGCGTGGGCGTGCTGCGCGGTCTGTGAGTGTGTGCTGTGTGTGCTGTCGGTGCTGTCTGAGTGTATGTGTATGTGTGCGCTTTTGTATCTTCCATTCGCGTGCAAAATGCGCATAAGTTCTGTGAAATTCCAAAATTGCTTAATAGTTACGAAGAAGACAGTAAAGAAACCGCAGCGCCCGCAGGACTTTCACTTCTTGGCCCCTAAATCAAGGCTCCCTTTTGCCCCTACTGTAAAGGCTATCATTTTGGGGTCACTTTTCATACCCATTACGTATTTATAGGGTATATTAGCAGCGAAATATATCCAACTACATGAAATACACGTTTTTCTGGAACAACAGCCATAGGGAATAGCCACCAAGAAAAAGGTGTGTTAGCTATAGCTTTAAAGATATAAGCTTTTAGTTCTGTGGATATATACACAGGTATTTCTTTTATCTACGACACCACCTACACGTATTCTTCCGATCTGTTCGATACGTGGCCAAGAATATATCCTTTTTCCAAAGAATCCCAACGAAACTCTCTTTTATTCTTCAATTCTTTCATTATACGACTTTCTGTTAATTTTCTAATTAGTTAACAACCTGCAGAGGGTATCCTTTAGTACGAATCCTCTAATAAAGGATACTTTCTTAGTTTCGTTTATGACTTTTTGGGGACTTTGGGAAGGACTCAAGTGTGATGGCGTTGACCCATTGCTGAAGCCATTCACAGATCGCGCTTTTAATTGTCATCATTTTCATTTTAATTGCAAGGCACGTGCCCTGGCCTTGGCACCAACTCCCCACTTTCCCCTGACTTTCACCCATCCAGACCCACTCCCCACTTTCCACCCACTGTGCCACCCACTTGTCGTAATATTTTATGGTCCCTGCAGGAAATTATTTTTATGCGTATGTTAATTAAAACGTTGATAAATTGTTGAGTCCACGCAGACAGAGCCAGAGCCAGAGCCACGAGCATGATATAGTAGGATGTGAGCCAGAGTATAGGTAGAACGAATAATTAAAGCGGAATGGTGGGAATCTAATTGGGATTCAGATTCAACGATGATATATATTTATGGTGGTTTTCATGTACTATAACATCTAAAATGTTCCTAACTTTAAGATTTCCTTATGTGACTTTACAGGAAAAACCTAAAACGTGTTGAAATTTCCGCTCAAACGATGTATAAATATGAAATAGAGTGCATTTTCGCAGGACATTCAAAGAGAATATTTGATATGCACAACTAGATTTTCACATCATTTGGTAATCTTGCAACCTTTTTTCTTATTTCAGACACAATTCCTTTGATTATGTCTCCAGTTGCTTCAAAGATTAACTTGTCAATTGGGTGTAACGCAATACTTCTGCTCACATTTCAGCAGAATTTTGCCATGAATAAGTTAGCAGTTTTCCCCCAGAACTCGACATAGTGTCGTGTCGTCTCTTGTCTCTTGCCTTGACATCTTCTGGCAGTTGCTGTTAGCCATGGCTAATTCCTCGAGCATTCAATGCATAACTAACCAGTGAACGAACGAACGAACCGAGCCCATGCGCTGTCTAAGCAAATACTGGGGCAAGCACTGCGTATACGTAATGTGCAGGGGGTTGGAAGAGCTTCAGCAGTAAGCCTGCCATTAAAGCCACTTGTAATGCGCTTTTGTTATTGTCTAATACCTGTCCTCTCGCTCTTCCCTTTGGGGCGTACAAATTGCAATTACGGATGCAGGGGAATAATTGACAGAGAGAGCCCCCAAAGATGCAGATGGCAGAAATGGAAATGCGAATGCGAATGCAAATGCAAATTGCGAAGCTCGAGAGGCGGGGAATGAGAGTCATGTCAACATCGGGTCTAAGTCTCTCAATGTCAAAGCATTAGTTCTATTGTTCAGTTTTCTGAAGACACTCTGAGGACTGTTCTCTCATTAAGTGGCTTCCCAGAGGGAGAACAGGGCCTTCCTAGATCACTAGGCATAAAGGTTCTTGTTGTAATGTTAAATAATGAGCAAATTGCTTCGAAGAAGGAGCAGAGGAAGGC
This sequence comes from Drosophila lowei, assembly GCA_008121275.1. Lineage (NCBI taxonomy): Eukaryota > Metazoa > Arthropoda > Insecta > Diptera > Drosophilidae > Drosophila > Drosophila lowei. The sequence continues at coordinate 7,740,073 of CM017777.1, forward strand.
TAAAGCCTTAGGGCAAGGTACGCATACGCAACGTTGTACAGAAATTGCCTGCTGCCTGGCTACTAATCCCCTTAGCATGACGGTATATCCTCTGGTTAGCTGTTGACCCAGTTTGCTGCCAAATATTTTGATCTCCCCCTCTCTCTCTCTCTCTCTCATGCCTTCTGCCTTGCTGTTTCTCTCGTGGTAACAACTTAATTGGTTTGATTTTGTTTTGTCGCTCTGTCTGCCGCCAGCCAATTGATTTTATCATGAAAACCAAAAACCAAAACAATTCAACGCTCGTGCCGATGTAATTGCTGTCATATCAGGCCTACACCGCACCTACACCTCCGAACTACGTTTTTCTCTGCGGATTCCCTTTGAAAATAGTTTCAGCCGGAAGCCGTACAAATATTTTGGTGCTTTCTGCAATGTTGTTCATGTTTTTTACATGAAATTTATGCGGATGTTTGTGCCGGATGGTAACAGCAGGTCTATTTGGTGTGCTCATGGGGGAATTTTTAGTTGTTGAGTTGCTGGAAGGAGCAGGGAAGGGATAAGTCCTGATGGGGATTGAAACAGGGTTTTTAATGGAGGTTGGGACGATACTGAAGTCGTGTTCGAAATAGATCTTTTAGGAAAATCTGAACAATCCGTTTCCCACTAATTAAGAACTTTTTCTGTAAAATAGAAATCCCTTAAATTCGCATAGAATACTGACCAAAATAGAAACAACAATAGAAAGACTGCCCATCCAAGTGGAATTCCCATTACGCTTTGAATTCAAAATGCAAACCCAACTACGCTACGAGTAATCCCTGAAACGTATTCCAAATCCACTTTGGTCTGGGCTCGTGCTCATTCAAGCCAATCCCAGGGCATTAACTGCTTGATCGCCCATATCCATGTGTCATTTCCCTCCATCTGCCCCTCCTCCTCTCCGACAATAGATGTCCTGCGAGAACAAAAGCCACATGGCAGGAGAACGACGGCAGGGACTCGACGCTATTATAGGCATAAATTACATTGGCCTGAAACCAGAGCAGAGCAGAGCAGAGTCCTGGCCTGCACACGGTTCGGTTTATGCAGCTGCTCGACCTCTCCCTCCCTCCATTCTCTGCGCCCGGCTCTGGCTGTTTCTGGCTAGAATTTCCGATTTTCCACGCTGTCAATTCCATTACGTATGCGTCCTGGTGGCCCCCGAAGGGCATGGAAAATATGCGAATGCAATTTGCATTTACTGGACACACACGCAGGACAAAGAGTAACTAAATTTGTTTAATGCCACGCCCCCCTCTTAGCGCTGGTGGGAACTCAATTAAGGCAAATGAGAGTTGAACATTTTCCCTTAAAGCCAAAGATTTAACTGGAGAAAGGAAACCGCAGAAAAGCCCATGAGGACTATGGTAGAATGGAGTGGGATACGACAGTGGGATATCCATTTACTCCAAGGGAAAGCTATCGAACTACCATTGAATACTGACCTGTTCTATGGTTTCTCCTTCTCTAGTTCCTAGGGTCTCAGCAATCCAAGAGTCAGGGGCTTCCTCCTACCTGTTACATGCGCGTAACACTCGCAGGAAACACAAGGCACCCTTAGACTCTACGAGTACCCTATATTTTAAAAGCGAACTGAGCAAAAGCTAAATATTTGTTCACTGCCAACTCAAGGATATCCTTGATGTTTGCATAGCCACAGAGAGAGAAAAAGACCGAAGAGGCGTAGCAAGAGAAACGCCTGAAAGCGAAAAAAAACAGCAGGAGAAAGGCTACAAGAGAGAGAAGGGTAAAAAAAGACGGGCCAAAACAGAGAAAGGAACTAAAACAAAATGCATCCTGCAATTATGAATGAATGCAAAAGCCAGAGCCAAAAGGAAGTCCAAACGGGGCGCCAAAGGATGCGTATGCGGAAGCTGTACGCGATTCTTTATGCAAATGTCCTCTCCATGAGGGCACGAGAGTGCCTGTATCCGTGTGTGTGTGTGTGTGTTTGCGTGTGGGCCACAATTAAAGCCTGCAAGGGGCTTTAAGTTGGCCAACACATATTACATAGCATTTGAGCCGCATATTTATGACCTCGCCTAAGTGCATAGCCTTCAAAAACTGAAACGAACAAGCGTAAGGACTGTCTGGCTAAGGACATTGGAACGCGTTTCCAATGCTGTCTCTCACTCTCTCTGTCTAAGGCTGAATGCAGTCATTACTCAACCCACACCTACGCACACACACAGTGGGGCACGCACACATGAAAAAGAGAGAACTTGTAATGCTCATGGCCGCACATGTCTACACATTCACTTCCGCACAGAGAGAGGGAGAGAGAGAGAGAGAGCCGAGAGCCGAGGCATACAAGGGAGCAGCCAGGCGGCGGCACGGCAGGCACAGTGGGCAAAAAAAGCGAGGGCTACTAATTGGGAGAGCAGAAACTTCTGGAGCCACAAACGATCGGACGAGTGGACGAGCGGCAGAAAGAGAGGAGAGTGGGTCGAAGACTGAAACTCCCTTAGAAGCGATGCATTTCCAGAGAAGGGATTTTGTTAATTTACAGTTTTTACTTTGTTTTCTTTGAATCCCACCCACTGTGCGGCCTTTACAAAATGCGCTTCAAGTGCGAGTATTAAATGTGCCTCGTTGCTCATTTTATGGCATTGCTGGTGCCACCTCCTTCTGCCACAGCATCCCACAGAATGCACCAGCGGCAACAACAACATTGTGGGGCACAAAGCAAACAGAAAGAACAGAAAAAGAAACACAGCAGAACAGAGCAGAAAAGAGTGGAGTAGAGGAGAGGACAGGAGAGGAGAGTGAATGGTGGCCCATTACGTCGAAGGGTAAAGCAACAGACATTCCGCCGGCAGAAAGAAAAAACTACTCATAACGAAAAAGGAAGACAAAAAATTCGTAGGATTAAGAGTCGAAGGATATGATACCCTAACAGAGACATATATACCTATTATTTGTATAGAATGATCCGATTTTCTGCTTATTTTTATGGAAATTAATAAATACAACTGCAGGCTGAAAAGTTTGGGTCGTATATCTTTAAAAATGTAAAAATTTGTCCCATAAAGACAGTTTCTATCAGAGCTATACCCACAGAATAATGGCGGACAGATGGCATCTATGTATATATCGACTCTGCCCATCAGAGATCAGATCACGATCGAAAATGCTACTTCCAGGCATCCGCTCGAAGCCATTGTACCCCTTTGCAATGGCCATAACAATCATAAAGAGCGTGTGAGTGTAAGAGTAAAGTAGAGACAGTTGAAGTCCTTTTATGTGCGGCTGGTCCTTCTTCGTAGCGTGAGCTCCTGCCCCGAAGCCCTGGCGTTGGATGCCGTAATTACATTGCAAAAGGACACACATCAAGCCGGGGATCCAGCGATTCTTCGCGCAGTAAATTAAATATTGAACGAGCAGGCGAGGGCCGTATGCGAATGTAATTTGCAGTGACTGAGATTAATTGCCGATACGCGAGCAGTACGACGAGCGCTGTAATGGTCCCCCGACCATTAACTCATTGAACAGATTTCAAAATTTATAGCATACTCTTGCGCTGCCGCTGGAAATACAACTAATCAAAATGGGGCTGCCTATGCGGGGTTAATGGTCGGATTCTGGATGGAATGGAGGCTCTTGGAAGGGATTGATTTTGAGAAAAGAATGAGTCGGGAAAGGGAATATAATGGCGCTTTGACTAAGGAAAATGTCTGCGGAGCTGGGAGGGAACGTCTCATGGAACGTCAAATGAAGCATTTGCTCAAGAGAACATAATTTTTAAGAGCATTTAAATAAGCTAACTATCACTACACATCACTATAGCTCTACTTTACTCCTTGGCTCTCGAAATGTCAACTATAAGGCCCGTGGCCCACTGCCACTGCCACCATCATCATCACCATGAATCCGTTTAGCATTTGCCAATGCATAATGCGGATGGGATGCCATGCCCCTTGGACCGTGCCACCCTGTGGCATGCATAATTCATTTAGCGGCTTCTGAATATTTTGAGGGCCCAAACACTCTAATGCAACTTGACATTGAGCCTACTATGGGCCATGGCCCAGAGAAAGAGAGAAAGAGCAGGGCTTAGAAGGCTTCAAGGTTTGGTTTTTTGTTTTTTTTTTGGCATTACATATCCTGTTACAATTCATTCGGAATGTGAGCGGAAAATGGGTGAAACCAACGGGCGGGCATTGAGTGCACGAACATTTTCTGTATTTTTGAATGGCATTGAGTGCGTTTAGTTTTCAGAATTTGATGACTTCAAATGCATTCTGCCAATCGACAAACAAGCAAACATTTAGTAGGACTATGGTAATCCTTATTGTTGATGGCTGGCATGTCCTTGCGGGGATTGGGATTTTTTTTCGTGCCGCTCTCTGGCTGCACGTGCGTCCATTTTGCAATCAACGCAGAGTGCATGGGGATGGAAAATTGTTGGGGAATCGAGTGCCTCACAAATGGAATACCCTTTCGGGGGTCTAGACATGGTCTGAAAACAGATAAAATGAAGAGTATTGCTACAAAAAGTATAGAAATCCCCTACGAAACAGAAGGAAATTTGAATTTAGTTTTCGAATGGAAACTGCCCCTGAAAATGGAGGAAAAATAGGTTCTCCATTAACTGAAATTGTTTTCCCATATCCATATCCATATAGGTACTGGTATCCTGTTTATAGTAAGGGTAACATCTGCATTCATCTCTTAATTATTATAAATTCATGTCTCGCTGGCTGCAGGCGCCCCACGGCGGCTGTCCTTCTTCACTGTACGATACAGCAAGGACAAACCAAACCCGAAGTTTCATGCCATTTTGCACACTTTATAACAAAAGCGACAACATGGCATAAATAGCAGCCAAACATCCGGGGAAACAAGGAAAACGCCCTGCAAATTGGCTTTGAATGTTGGCCAAAAAGTTGTTAAGGGACTTTTCCTTTTTTCGCTTTTGGCTAACTTCTTGTCATCCAGTTTATGCTGGCAGTTAAGATCCCTGTCGAAAGTTTTTTAGTTGAGTTACACTTTGTTAATCCAGTTGTTGTTGTTCTTGTCGTTCCCCGGAATGAAGATTTAATGGCATTTTTGAGATGAGTTTCGGGCTTATGCGACCTTGAAAGAGGTTTGCTTGGGTTTTGGATGGGTTCAAAAGCTAAACCAATTTGAAAATTATCCTTAAGATAGCATTATCTTTTGCTCTTATAAATCATCAATCACTAATAATAATAAAGCCTTTCGAATATTTTTGTCATTGCAGGTTCGTTGCCCACTAGATAACCAATATCTAATCCACTTATAAAACTAACGATAAAGCTAATAATACAACTATCTAGCGCACACAAACAAAAACCAAACCAAACCCAAAATTCGAACACAACAGACACCAGACACCAGGCCCCAGACACTGGGAGGACCCGTGGAGGTCCCTTGCAGCACTCAACAGATACAGACACAGATACACTGAAATAGAAATAGAAATATCAAATAGAAAGAATATGCATATTGCTAATTAAATTATGAATAGCCTAAAGCTAATTAAGCGAAACAATGCTCGTATAACAGACACATAGCCAGAACCGTATACTTTATACATATATTACTTATTCGTATAATCGTATAATCGTCTGCCTATAGCCAGCCACATATGTATGTATGTATGTACTATATGTAGATGTATGTCAAATATTTGCGCAACAGTTTATCAGCAAAAGAAAAACAAACACTGAAACAAAAACAAAAACGAAACAGAATTAACAATTAACAACAAAAAAACATTAAACAAATACTGAAATATACAATAGATTGCCTTGCTCCCCCTACTCCATACGATATACATGTGTATGTACAATATATAGATGTCTGCCCAAATGTACACACACAGTTTGCTGTTTAATCGCTGTCCAACCCGTAATGACACTCGTAATAATGAACACCCAATCGTACTCTGTATGTGCCTTCGTTTGTGCAACTGCAACTGCAACTGAAACTGCTACTGTAGCAACTGCTACCGCGGCTGATCCTGCTATGCCCTGCTATGCCACCTATAGCTAACCTGACCTGACTCTATACCGTGTCTATATCCTGTCTAAGACAACACCCGTACTTTATGTAAATACTGTCTATACCTATTCGAACCGAGCCCACAATCGTGAGGCTACTATGCCTCGTAGTGCTCGATTTTCTGTTTGTAATTGGATTCGCTAAGGACATACTCTTATACACAAACGTCTCTGTGTACAGATCCAGATCCGCCACGAGACACGAACTGAAATGTGCGTTTTTCCTTTCTCAACCTCAAGTTCATCCTTAAACACACGAATTTCCATCTAAATTTTACCGATTTTTCCAAAATATTTTTCCAAATTTCTAAAAAAATCTTATACAAAGCTTATACTAGGCATGCTGCTTGTGAACGCTTAATATTCAAATATAACTCTTATACTCTTCTAAAACTCATATACAACTCGTATACGAATATTATACAACTCTTATACAACTCTTATACAGCTCATATGCGTCTTTTACGGCCTCTACTGATTCTGTAAAATTAAATTAATACTTTCTCTCGTATATTTTCGCTCTTATACATCCATTATCTCTTATATCCTTACCTATTATTGCGTGCTTTACACTATAATACACTATAATACATTACCTATAAGCTACTGCTAAAATGAAAAAAACTCTACTACAACTATACTACAGCTCTTATAGAACAATATGATAATCATTATAATCGGAACTAAATATATAAACAACTCTACTACTACAACACTTTACATACCGCCTACATTCACTACATAAAAACCCTTCTACAATCTAGAACTTACACTCTTATACAACATTCTCGCCGCTTATACCCTGCACCATTTCCATTGCTTAAAAAAACGAAGACCCTATCAAGACCGGATAGACCTCCCCCACCACAAATGTTTGCCTCTAAGTGTCGCGTATGCTATTTTTGCATAGTTTATTTCTAAATTTACACTCGTACACTACAGATCTTATACGTTTATCTATAACCGTTCTCTACAACTGTCATTTTCTTTGATATTCCTTTCTTTTTGTGACATGCCTTACCCCTCCGAATAGCCGAATAGAACTTTTACACACCGTTTGATATTTTTGGCTCTATGTGCAATTTAATATCTAAATAAACTCCACCACCTCTAAGCAACAAAACTTTAAACAGAAACCAAAGAGAATCAATTAATTATCAAAAGCAACTTCAAATCGCTCGCTCGTTTTATTCATCTCTAAAATCTAAGTAAACCAAAACCAAAACCAAAGAAAAAGATACAAAACTGCAAATAATTGGCTCCAATTGAACTAATTGTTTTATGCTTCTAATTGTTTTATGCCAAACTTCTGTAAATCTATCAATCAATTAACCACGAAATACGAAATACATCATCAAAATATAACCACAATCACGAACAAATTCCTAACGAAATGTCACGCGAAAATTCGCCCCGTCACGGCTCGTTTCGACGACATCTGAACAACAGAGACTCGCCGGCCGCCGGGGCCCCGCCGGGATCGCCACATCATCAGCAATCGAACCATCAATACCACCACCAACAGCCACCGATCATGGAGCATGCCGGCGCGCCCATCTCCACCTCCGCCACGAACATAGCCACGGTCCTGGAGGATGGCGAGAATCCCATTCTGCCGCCCCTGACCGGTTCGGGACCCAGTCGACAGCGATCTCTGAGAGATCGACTCAAAGACGGCATCACCGGCAGCTTCTCCTGGCAGTAAGTCATGATGTTTTAGCCCCTGTTTTCGTTCTGTCAATGCTTCTTGAAACACCTTTTGTTCTGTAATTTGTATATCACTTTCTTACCACCAAACAAACACCAACCAATTTTGTTAACATTCTTTGTCTGTAGAGTTCCAATTTTCAGTAGTTCAAGATATACCCGTATGAGATCTTGGTTGAGATCTCGAAGTGAATTTTGAAGCTTTTTCTTCTTAGACTTGAACTCGAATTTAGTTAGAATCCACACGAATATCCTCTAAATGCACCATGTAGAGCCAGTAAACACTTAAAAACACCCACAAACTCCTTTGAGAGTCTGGTAAAAAATTAAAGCACTTTGAAGCACAGCACTTTTGATAAAAAGTACAAAAATAAACTCGAAATAAACTTCCAGCTCAAATCTAGGTACAAATGTTGGTAAGTGCTGATAGAATATAGATCTCTTTTAAGTATTATATATATGGGAGATCACTCATTAACGAGAGGAATATCCTCAAGGAAGTGTGCTTGTGTTTCTCTTATTTAATGGCCTAACGGGAGAAATATGATGTTATATGTCATACCTATCGTTAATGGTATCCATTGGATATTGCAGAAATATTTGGAGTACGGCTAGTTACGAATTGTAAAGATATTTCCGATGTTTTTATGGTATTCTAGTTTGAACATTAAACAAATACGATTACTGAAATGGTAATAAAAAATTGTTGGGCAAATATTTATATTATCCAATGAAATCTATAACACTTCCCGACAAAAATCCAAAAATATTCTGAAGACAACTTAAATTCTAACACATGGCCAGAGCTATCTCTTTGCTTACTCACACAGTCCTGAAAATAAATAATATACATATTACCCGGTTCCCTAAAGGGTGATTGACGTCTGGAGATGTTTGCGCATTAACAGATTCCGGAAAAAATATAAAATCGAATATGGGGAAATCGTCAGAGAAAAGCGCACAAAAACAAGACCTACGTACACACAAAGCAATTTTGCAATTTAAATGGTAACAGACGAAACGAATCACCAGGCCATAAATCAATTGAATTTGACATTTTAATTCCCCAAACCCGAACCCGAGCCCCCTCCCCTACTGAAAGCACCCAGTCGTCAGTCGCCAAAACAAAAACAAAAAACAATCACCCAAAAAAAGAGTTGCGAAACATTGCATAATTAAAATAAATAATAAGGAGACACGTTGAGGGAGCAGGTGTCACAAAAAAGGGAACGATGTAATGTGCAGTCAATGCACCGCTCCTTAAATTGAGTTAAAGCGGAACGGACGGAAAGGTATTATTTTTCACAAGAAAATTGTTTGGCAGGAAAGTAGCAATCTGTGTGCTTCTAGGAAATCCATTTTGTATTTCTCTACTGCGCAACGTTAGAGGATATCTTATTTCCAGGAATGGCATATAATTTGATTACACAATTTGTCTGAAAAGTGGCTTCAAGCATGATTGGATTCAAGGATTCAATGTCGATTCAACGAATGCATTTACATTACAGTTTCATAGAAACTTCTTCCAAGGACTTTAGTACGTATTTTTCATCTCTTAAAACAACCTTCAATTAATAAAAACGTCCTCAAACTATGAATTATCTTTTGTAAAGGTCAAACACAAAGCCCCAACGGAAAGGCTATTAAAGATGGAACTCACTTTCGATGCCCATCTTCCCCTTCCCCGTTCCACCTAAATTTTGATTCTCTTCCGAAAAGTCAAAGTGAACAGCAAGAAAACTTGCTATTTATTTGCAAAACAATTGAAGCACGTGCGACAAGCCTTGAGGTCATCAAACATGCCTCTTTGCCACCCACTTTGCCACAACCCCTCCCCGCGTTACCCTCTGCTCCTACACAACGTTAACCACTTTGTCCCCTACGTTTTCGCCATCAAAAAGTTTCTCTAAAGCCAGTTCAAAAGTTCTGGTTCCAGCGGCAACAACAACAATTTTTTTGGCAAATGCTTGGCCAACTTTTTGGACATTTCATTTAGCAGGCAGAAACACTGAGAAAAAGGCATTTTGTAGAGAGCCCAAGCCAAAAGGTGAATAGAGATCCACAGATCCCCTATTAGGGTTCAACAAGAGAGTGTTCGAATATATATAGAACATCTCTTATAGCCATCCCATGTGAATGCGTTATCTTTCATAGGATTCTGTTTGTATCTTAAAATATCTCTGAAACATAGCTCTTATCCCAAGATTCTAAAACCAAATACTAGCTACTGTTTTTTCTCTCAGTGCAGGGGCACCCGTTGAGGTAGCACTTTTCCGCCATCATTCAAGTAAAAGTAAAAGTTCACTCGAGTTGAGTTATTTGCCACACGGCGTATGCGTAATATTTCTTGTTCTATAAAACTTTCACTTCATGGTTTGCCCTCCCCCTCCCCCATCCGTGTCCCCTTTCCCTACCCCACCCCGGCCCGTTCATCACCACATCGTTGTGTCATTTTCATTATATAGAATTTTTATATAGTAGACTCTCCTCGGGGCTCGGGGCTCCGGGTAGTTATCGTTGTTGACCTTCAAAGTTTTTTTGTTGCCAGAGAACAGAGAGGCCAGAGAGTGGCAGAGCGGGAGGGGAGTTGATTGCACTTCTACTCAGTCGCCTGCCTCCTCTCCTCTTCTCACTTGTCTCTCACTCTTTCACTGGCCTTCCATCCCCCAGTTTTTCCTCACTCATTCTCCCTCCCTGCTTATTTCTGTTTTATGCCCTTTGTCTCTGTCTTCAAACTTGTTCTGCAACTACACTCGAAAAAATCCATAGTGCTTCTCCCGTTGCTGCTAAGCCACACTGGCAGTGGAAGAGAGAGCGTATGTTCTTCTAGACTGCAGCTTTTTGTGTTATTTTGTTTCTTAGAACAGTTAAAACGTTCAATGTTTTAGGCATATCTTTTTTTCTGTAGTGTAGTGGCGTGCATCTGTGTGCTGGGGACACTTCCTTTAAAACACTTTAAGCCGCAACTGTCGCCCTGCGGCTGGTAATTTATAACCTTGAAACCCTTTTTCGTTGGCCTTGATCGCAGATTTCGTTGCGGCCTTTTGTCTACCTGATGTTTTAAGCCCTCTCCCTTACAGCACTGCGTCTCCTTCTGTCACTCTTTAGGCCTTCTTCTTGGCGGTGCTTCCTCTCCTTCTGCTGTTCATCTACACAGCTCTGTATATCTGCTTCTCCTGCTTCTTTTCAACATGTCTATATCTCCTTAGCCCTCTTCCCCTTTAAGGCCTTTTCAAGTTTTTGTTTGGTCACTTTTCGTTGTTGTTTCATACCGAGAGTCAGTCCCAATCCCAGTCACAGACACAGACATAGACAATCCCCATTTGCAGGCCAGACCCCATGCCAGACACTCGAGTTACGAAATTCGTTGTGCACTTTTCGCATTATGAGGGATAAACGTGTTACATAAATGGGAATTGCTGTCTGTTGGAAGAGCCCTCCTTGATATTCGCTTAGGCTGGAAGCCCTCCAAGAGCTCTTCAGCAAGAGAGTCAGCAGGGGAGTCAGCAGGGGAGTCTTCAAGCAGAAAACCAGTTTCTTTAAACAGTTTTTTCTTTGTTTTGTTGCGAGAACTGAGGAGAAACATATAGGATACAAGTATAAAGAGTAAGTAAAGGATGATATTTATTTTTCTGCTTAAAAAAAAGCTGTTGGAAGGATTCTTAAAGCATTTGTTCTACTTTTGGTTACATTTCTAAGTTGAACTTATATGCCGAGAGTACAAACCAAGACTCAGAACATACTATCAAGTGGATCAGCCCAGATCTTGTCAGAGAATACTCATCCGTAATTTGCCCTTGAGGTCTCATCATCTCAACCATAATGAAGTGCAAAAACTATAATCTTGCTCACCATTAAACAATTTCATTGAGAATATATCTAAAGAAATATGGGATAAGCAACCTTGACCCCATCATGAGCCAGATCTTCAAGTCTGCCATCGACTCACATGGCAAATATTCGCATTGAGTGGCGCCCAAGCACAAAATCAATCTTGAAGACCGCTTCGGAATGCTAATTGAAATTTCAGGAGCGATGGTGATTTGTGGCTTTTGTGGCTTTTGTTTCGCGCCGAATATAAACCATAATAAAATGATATCATAAAGAACGCCACAGACCAGACAGTGGCAAGAGTCCGGCCCACAAGTCGGGCACGACAGAGGCTCTATAACATTTTTGTATGGTGGGAAGTGTGACGGTTTTTGTGGGTCGGGACTGATGATAATGATAATAGCGATAATGAAGAGATGGTAATGGGTGCGTGAAGGAATGTGTGGGATGATGCTGGCCATGGATGTGTGGGACTCTGCTCTAGTCGTCGTCGGTCCTGTTCTGTATAACTTATACTGACAGTGACTGTAAATAGCAGTTGACCCTGAAATGAGGCACATTCCTCCCTCGACCTCTCTCTCTCTCTCTCCCTCTCTCTCCCTCTTCTAAATATCTGTTAAATTGTGTGCTCATGTGTGCCAGTGTTCGTGTGTATCTGTGTGTGTGTGGCTGTCTAAAAGCGTTTCATGTTTGACTTTCACTTGCAGCTGTGACGAGAGCTGCAACACTGTCAGCGCCAGCACTATGACAACAGCAGCAACAGAAACCGAAACAACATGCAACAACAATAGCAACATACAACAAATGACACTAACATTCCGCTTCCATTCGTGTGGCTGCTCTCCGGCATTGTTTTTGGCCATAATTTGCATCGATTGCATAGTGGGTCGAACATTCGAACTGAATTTCGAAAGCATTCTATAAATAGCACTGCCAGACGCGATTTTACAAGCAATGGCTAATGACAGACAAGACGGGGTCTTGGGCCTTCGATTTGATGTGCGCTGAAGTCTGAAAAAGCTGAAAAACAGCACGCTTTATCGTATTATCGCGTTATGATTGTCAATGTCATAGTTTTCGAAGAAATATAATCACTTATGAAATGAATTCTAAGAAGATTGCATATCCTGTGCCACAGTGCCACCCATCACAGTGCTCATCCGATAGGCGTTCTCGGCTGGTCCATGTTTTTGGGCCCGTGGCTGCGGTCGGGTCTGAAGCCGAGGATTAAGTGCAATGTCAATGTTGTCCGCTGTCCGCTGTCCAGCTCCACCTCCATGGCCACCTGCTGCTGCTCCATCTTCTGCTGCAACTTCTCCTCCATGTCCTACTGTCCTCCTCCTACTGCTGCACCTCCTCTTGCTCCTGGTTCTCTGTGTCCTGCTGTTTTCACAAATTTTCATTAGTGTTATGTCGCCGCTGTCGATGTCGTTGTCGTTGTCGTTGCCATTGATGTCGTGGCCTGTCGCTGCCAGCTGCCATTCGCCTCCGGCCACCTACCTCCTGCCAGCGGATCTCGTTTGTCCTGGGGCGTGTCCATTGTGCATTGTGTGCTCTGGCCCCCACCCCACAAGCCATCACAATCGTTTGCATAACGATTATGAAACTGCGTTTAATCGAAAACAGAAGCCAAATCAAACAGAAGCCAAATCGTTACACGACCTGCTCTGTGGCTGCTCTGCGGCTGTGTCCCACGCGGCGTATGAGCAATGCCGCTTTTTAATATGAATTAATTGCCACAATTAATTGGACATTATTCAGCATGCAAATGGCGTTGCGTAAGCACTGCCCGAGGAGAGCATTGGGGCATTGGGAGAGAATATTAATAATAAATTCATTTCCTTAGCTATTTGCATAGATTCCAATCGTTTTTGAACATAGTAAATGTTTAGGGGTACAGAAGTCCAGGAAGAACTCGGAAGAACTTGGATGATAATCTTTTTCAGTAGTTCTATCCACTAGAATTCATTCATTTCCCTGTGGGGTTTTCCATGGCACTATCGTTCTAAGGCTCTCAATCGTAAATCAACCCCGTTCCATTACTCTATCTCTCATTCGCAGCTTGACGCTCGTGGCGCTCTAATCACCCCTACTAAGTGTTAATCCTACCTAAATATACAACCCATTAATTACTATTTTATGGCATTTCCATCGTTATTTACGAGCAGTGAACACTTTCCAACAATTGTCACACAGACACACACGAGCCAGCTAATTATAGTTCATTCCTTTATATAGTACATATATCCCGATATAACAGGTGCCCAAAACTATATGAAATATTTCGAAATTTCCTTTCTCTCGCTTTCAGTTTTCTTAAATGACCTGTGCAGTAGTACAACTTTTGGCACTTGAAAAACACTGACAGATATATCTATATAATATATAACCCGATATATGTGTGGTTCGGGTTTCCCTTTCCCCCACACACAATGCCATTGTTGTGGATGGACGGACACTTTGTAAACAATTTTCGCGTATTTCTTTTCATAAATTGCGACGAATTATAATTCGTTATCTAAGAAAAAGACATATATATACAGATAATACATATATTCCACCGTACGTTCATTATTCATGAATATACTCGTATGTGGCAGTAAAAATGTCTGCTGGCTGCTGCAAGTGGCCAATTTTCGGGGACTTTAATGCGCTGTAAAATTCAATGGAATTATTTAGGGGAAACAAAGTGATTTGCAACAGTATCAAGACCTAATGGAGGAAATGGAGCTTCAAAGTGGAATATAGAAAACGTGTTCCATCAAAGAGAATGTGGGGCTATGAGCTCCATTCTTCCCATCGCCATCTCCCTGAACTCCCAAGGAATATGCATATTCTCTCCACACTTAATCGATTTTCACACCCTCTCCATTTGGGTGTCTCAATGCCACCTTATGCGACCCGCCATGCCAATCAGTTTTGGCATTCAATCGTCTCGAGATCGAGCACATATATCAATATAATTATCTGTCATTATTGTACATTACGCGAACATTGTTCGACGCGCTATCGCCAGTCGCGGATCTTGTTTGTTGCTTGCTCGTTGTCCTTCCAACATTATGATTTGCTTTACAAATTTATTGCTTTGGAAATTGGCCTAAACAGATGAAATTAAATGGGGCTTAGAAATGGGGATCGGTTGCTAGACAAGGATGTGAGTCGACCCAGGGGAGTGGTGACACGTAAGACCCAGATCGGGGGCCACCATAAATGGCTAAACAGCTCAATTACTTTATGGCTCTGCTCTGGAATGATTTACTGACAGGCAACACAATTTCTGGGAAGGCAAATTGAGTATGAATATTTTGCCAGTCCAAAAAATACTCGTGCTATCATTAATTTCGTGAGGGCTTTTTCCCCGCGCACAACTGATCAAATTTCAGTTTCACTAATCTCCCACTCTCCTTATTTGCCTTTGGCTCTGGCTCTGGCTGGTTTATTTAATTATAAATACAGAACCCATTGCTTATCGCCATCAGCTACCTGATATTTGTCCGCAATTATTGGCCAGGCCCGGCCCCGGCCCCGTCCCTCGCCGCGACTCGACTCAAAGGCAAAGAAAGCCGCTCCGATCCGATAAGAGCAAAAAGAACGCAGTAAAATTTACATTTTCGCTAAATGGAAATTTCCCTAAAAACCTCAATCTTTGAATGTCATAAAGTCTCCTCGCACATCCAAGATTTCAGCTGTGTTTGATCTTATTTGAGGGCTGGATGATGTGTGTAGGTACTCGTACGCGTAGATGATAGGCAAACATACATATTTGTTAGCTAATGGAAAAATAACGATTCGAGGGTCTGTTTGTCGCTTGCCTTGCCTCACGAATGCCATCTGTTGAGCCTTGTGGACTGGAAAGGTTCCAGAAAAAGTCTCTGAAGATAGGAGAAAATAGGGGAAAAATAAATACATCTATGGAAAGTTTTGAAGTCAAGGGAGGAGCCAGCAAGAACTACAGTTCGAACACAACTTCCTTTATGTTGCCAATTTTAAACAAATTTTTCCCAGCAAATTCCTTTTCCATGATTCCTCAACATTTGCTTTCCACTAGCTACCATTCCATAAACAGTCAACCTTATCGCATACTAAGAAAAGATAAACTGTGACCAAAACGCAGAGGAGTCTCCACCCCAGCCACAAAGACCAACAAAATATCAACTTTATAATTGAGTTTTATAAGAAATGTATATTTCGGACAGCCTTTTCAGTGGTGGGTGATGCATCACCATCTTTTAAGTCTTGTGATTCCATTGATGGGCCATTTATAATAATTCGATTGCGTGCTCGCTGGAATCCCATTTATAATTGATGTTCCCCTTTCCATACCAGAAATGAAATGTTTACCTTTGCCGCAAAAAACAACGAGGAGGAGGAGGAGGAGGTGGGAGAAGCCTGACATTGACCCCAATTAATGGCGCCCCATGCGGTGAGCGAAATGTTGATAAAATAAAATAACACAGAAAACAATAAATGTAAATAAATTATAAATCAATAGAAGTTCGGGTTTGTTCTATATGGGAAAAAACAAATTGATTGAATGCATAATTGGAACTGAAATCGAAGTAGAATTCTCCACAAAATTGAATGAATATTTAAATGTGCGAATGACAAATGTTTTGGCACCTCTCTCGGACCCCCTCCTTGGACAACTGTCAATGCGTTTGTCACTACCTTTTGACATTTCGAATTCTGAAACTAGAATTTATCTATCGGATTGCAACCTTTGACAGTCTT
Organism: Drosophila lowei; assembly: GCA_008121275.1. NCBI lineage: Eukaryota > Metazoa > Arthropoda > Insecta > Diptera > Drosophilidae > Drosophila > Drosophila lowei. The sequence goes on from CM017777.1 coordinate 7,756,386, forward strand.
TTTCGAGTACAGAAAATCCATTAATTAATTGAAAAATTGAACAACAAATGGAGCCATACAGATAGACATATATTTTGATTTGAATAACGATCTTGCTGACAGCAGCAGCAGAATCGAATAAAATTATATATTCAAAATCAGATTAAACTGGCAATCGCTTTTGAATACTCTGTAGGAAAAGAAAGGTGAGGGATATGTGTAAAAGCCAAGGAGAAATGTTTATCAGAAGCCATAGATGGAAAAGGCATCTAATCTGAAATACATTTAATCCTTTAATCTTTGATGTTTCATTGTATCTTAAAGAATTAAGTTGTCACAGAAATCTTGTTGTAAGGAAATGCGACATTTGTTTAATGAACAATTGAGCAGAAGGCACTCTATCTTCAATCCGTGATAAATACATATTTTATGACGCGATTTATAGAAGATATATTCATATAGTCATTCTATTCCATCCATTTCTTAATCTGTAATGTTAGTTTGTTTAAATATTACCAGAAAATCACGTGTGTCTACCACTTCTACCACTTATCAAAAAGATAGACCTTTAAAAAGTCTCTTTAAAAACCACGAATTCCATGCGGAAATTCCCAGCAATCCTCCCATTAATCCCCTCATCCCATTTGCAATTTAACTCCCATTAAAAAACTTTTTCCGAATCGCATTTGGGTGCAACTTCCATTTCGGATCTCGGATACAGAGATTGTCATTCGTGGGTCCCGCCCGAAATTGTTGCACGTTTTTACAATTGCTGTGCAAAATTTATGGCAAATTTATTTCGATGAAAATTCAAATGGCGCACCAAAAGCGAGCCTTCTGATTGAGAAAACAAAAACAAAAGCTCAATTCAAAGACAACAAACAAATAAAAATCACATTCAAAGGCGGCGGCAGATGATCATTTAGTGCAGTCATAGAAATTCATTCATTTTTATGCAGCAATTCAATTAAATGGCGCAAATGAAAAGTAAACAAAAATAGCAATTATCCATAGGGATGGGTCATTCGAAGGGAAAGGGTGCTCGGAGATCGATACCATATGAACAGGTTCCCAGTCCTGTAGATGACATTAAAAGTGGTCTACATTTACTGTTTGTGTACTGTTTTTCGTAGTTTTAATGCCCATTTTTGGAGCTCCTAAACAGCTACTTAAATACCACGGAAAACAGTATTTCGGAAGAGTGGGAAGGACGCGGATTACCTCCGACTAAATCCCCCACAAAAAAAAGCCAAATACCTTTACCAACTTCCCAGCCAGCCTCCACATCGAAATCGCTTACATTTTTTCCTCATTTTCAACGAAAATTCGTATTTTCCTGTCAAGCCGGTTTCACTTTTTTTTCTTCATCTCCGTTTTCATTATTGGACCACACTCTGCGGCACCACCATGCCATGCCATGGTGTTTGTCGTCGTCATTTGCCAAACCAAACAACTTGCAATCAATGCTGTTTCTGGTGCCGCTGCTTGCTGCTGCTGCTGCTGCTGCGCCTTTTGCTATTTTTAGCAGCTGCAACAAAAAGTTGCACTGTCGAAACAGTGTTGTACCTTCCGTCATATGCCGCAGGAAAGACAACAAAAAGCAAGTGGGGGAAAAACGGGGAAAAAACGGACAAAAAATGTGGAAAAGCTGACGAAAAACAAAACAAAAAATTGAAAAGTAAATCTTTGTTGCATATTCATCAGCTTCAAAACGAAGGAGGGAGAGCGAGAGGGAGAGGAAGGAGGTCTGGCGGTGGACTCCGAGAACTCTGACAGTTCCCGTCTCCGGAAAATGGGAAAATTTGTTAAGCTGCAATCGGTTCGGGGGGAGCAAAGAAAATTGCATTTGTTATTTAAATGAAGCTGCTTGAAAGGGCAGTTTGCTTTTAGTTTGACGGCAAATGATAATATAAGTTTGTTATGGTAATGACTGTCATGGGATGCCATGTGATAGGGATCTCATGGTTCCAAAAGAGTGCATATATTTAAGAAAATTAAAATATATATACTTATTTTTGTCCTACAGCTGAATTCAAACAAATTCAAAAAGAGGACAAACGATTTCTGGAGTGAATGGCATTAGCATTCCAATAGATCTTAAAGCTAATTGCAGACTTGTCTTTGTTTTGGCCAAGACCCAAAATCAATACCTTAATTGATTTCTTTATGGTTTATAAAAAGTTAGTTAACATTTGACGTTCAGATACAAGACGAAAGCAGCGAGGCAGGTGGCTGGTTCGGGTTGATTAACCTTTGTTCAATTTCGATAAATTTCGTAAACCAATTTAATTTTGATCTAGAAAACCTTACCCTAATCCCAAAAGCTTGGGCGGACACTTGAAGTATTTCCCATGAATGTTTCTGAGCCAAATGTCCCATCTGTATATTGGGAACATTCATTATCCTTCGATAAATAGGTTTTTCAAGACTGCATTCCATTTCGATTTGCAATATTTATGTTGAGTATTCCCCATTGAAACCTGACTGAGACCCTGATACGAGTACGAGTGTACGCAGTGCTCAAACATAGTCCACTGACCATTAGCCATAGTCGTAGTCGCTCCGTTGGATATAGTCATAGCTATAGCCATAGGCAAGGCATAGCCGTAGCACCACATGCGATTGCACATTTTTTATAGCCCCCCAAGGCGTATCGTATTTTAAAAACATTTACATTTTCGTTCAGACAATTTATGATTGTGTAATAGTATTGAAGGCTGTTGAAATTATTGAAAATGTTCGAGTCCGAAAAACTGTAAATACACAAAAGAAGGAGAGAGAGAGACAGCAAGAGCCATAGAAAGAGCGACAGCGGGATGGAGAACAGTGGGCCACAAAATGATGTTGCAGTTTTTCTGACTTTTGCACAAAAGTTCGTTTGTGAAATTTGCATAATTTGCAATTGGAGCCAAGTCATGCGTTTTAAATGAGCTGAAAAGTGAGGCAAAGAAGGAAAGAAACGGAACCCCAATAAGAATGCTCTATGTTCAGTCTATGTTTGGACTTTAGAGGTACCCACTAAGGGGATATCTACTGCGATAACTATCCAGACAATACTCAGAATGAAAGAACAAGTTTCCCATATTTCAGGATGATTTTCGGTAATCATTTTCAGGATCAAGCAAAATACAACCCCGTGTCTTCTTGACTCCACGAGCATTAAAAATAGTTCTTGTATCAGTGTTTAGGTTTCCAGAGGTCTGTTACATGTATTTCTACAAATGCAATATACCTAGAATGCCCTGCGGCTATCAGGTATAACAAAGTCAACCGTTACCAGCTAAATGAAAGAGAATTCCCATGAGTTCTCAAGGTCGCATAGGAAATTCCCTCCCTCTCTCTCTCTCTGTCTCGCCCTGTCTCTCTCTGTCTTTCGTTTAAGATGAATTGCAGTTCACCTTACGGTAAATTCTCTGACCTTGGCAATAATTTCCTTATTGGGAGAGGGTCCGCGGACAGGGTGGACGGTAGGGGGGCATCTATAATTGCAGCACTTTCACCCCCTTAACAATGACCTACATTAAAGTTGAGGAAATGAATTCCTGCTGCTGTTGATGCTGCTGTCCGTTAAGCAGAGAGTGATGTGCCGCAGGTCTCAAAAGCAAATATCAAATAATTACAGAGCGGCGTCACATGGCGTATGAGTAATTTAAATGAAATCACAAAGTCGCCGCAACTGAATAACCTCCAAAAAACAGAAACAAATTCAACGAACGAGGCGTTTGATACCCTTTAGATTGATCATTTCTATCATTTGTTTCTTAAGACAGCTGCATGATATAGTGATCCGATCACGTGGAGTCGGAAATTGTTCGGGAAAATATCTACTTCAAACCATAATGCCCACTATGAAGGGTATTAAAGCAACGCAACAACAACAATTGTATCGCAACTGCAATTCGAAACAAGTTCATTGCACATGCGCGCCATACGATGGCAACAACACAAAACACAAACATGCCAAAGAGAGCCAAAAAAGCCAAGCGATCGGTAGAGCGAGAGATAAAGAGAGAGCTTAAAGCCAGTCCAAGGTATATTGATACAAGGAAAGGCGAGTTGCTCATAGCAGAACGCACATAGAGAACCGAAAGCAAGTCTTACTCCTTCTTTCGAATGTTTTGGGTTTTCTATAGTGTTTTAAAATATTTTAATGATTTTTGATCCCTTTGTGAACTTGCTGTCACACACCTGCATACGATGGCAACAACACAAAACACAAACATGCAAAAGAGAGCCAAGCGATCGGTAAAGAGAGAGATAAAGAGAGAGCTTAAAGCCAGTCCAAGGTATATTGATATAAGGAAAGGCGAGTTGACTGCTACATATTTTTGGTGCATATTTCTATAGCTCGATTCTCATAGCAGAACGCACAAAGAGGAAAGACGGCAATACTTACTCCTTCTCTCGAATGTTTTGGGTATTCTATAGTGTTTTTAAATATTTTAATGGTGACTTCTTCGCGCATCTTAGCGGTAGCTACCGTGAGAGCGCTTCTGTTAATGCCTCACCTGTATTTAGTTTGAGTAAGCAATCCGAGCACAAAGACGGAGAGAGAGAGCAATTAATAGCATAATTTACACAAGTCTCAGCGTCGTCGTCGCTGTCGTCGTCGGCAGCGATCGGTTAATTCGTTTCGTTGTTGCTTTTTTCGGCCGTCGTCGCAGTCGACGTTGTCGCTGACGTCGCCGCTCTGCCCGACTCGACTTTCTGAGACACTCCTCACCGTAGAAATTTTCGTTCGATCATTTTAAGTTTTTCATTTGCAACGAACGCAACACCGTAGCTCCCGATCTCCCCCCAAAAATCAAAAGCAACAAAACCCCAATTGAGAGTCGGCGCCAAACGAAATCGAAAGAGTAACCGAAACAGAAACAGAGTCTTTTACAGCTCTTCCGCTCCACAAAAACAGTTAAACTGGAGAAAAAGTAAAAGAAATAGAAAAAGCCTAGAAGACGAGCGACAAAAAACGCGCGCGCGCATCTGTGCTAAATAAAATAAAAGTAAAAATAAATTTATGAAAAGTGCAGCAGCAAAACCAGAGAAGTCACGAAGAAAAATTGTAAAAATTATATTATTATTGTTGAAAAATATACGTATACAGATGTGTGAGTGTCTGCTCGGTGTGTGTGTCTCATGAAAATTATGACAATTGCTGTTGATGTCTGTGCTCATTTTCTTGGTTACTCATGTCCGTTTTCCGCTGTCCGTTGACCGCTGTATGCTGTCCGCCATGGTGGATTTTCAGTCCATGTTTATAACAATTTCATGACCAAAATTTCATTTGAAGAGAAATCTTTTCAAAAGTTCTTTAACCCTAAGGCGTATCAAAGAGAAATATAAGAACCATAGAAAGGGAAATTGTACACATTGAACAATTAAATTAAATTAAACAATTTTTCCAGCGTCTCAGAGCATTACAATTTATCCCAAAAGTGCAGTTAAAGCGAATAGAAAGGGAAATTTAGCACCAATAAAAAGGGAAATTTGTCTGCAGTCAACACTAGAAGAAGAAAGGATAGGTTTTTACCAGAATTAAATTTCTTCTTCGGCAAATACAAAAATTGTGTGAATGTTGAATGCAACTCCCAAAATCAGAAATACATAATACTAATCAAATAAAAACCAAACCAATCCACAGAATCCAGCAAACTTATCTGCTCTTCGTCCAATGTCCAAAGAGTTAAAAGAAAAAGCTAAACTAAAGCATAAATAAATACATAGCAAAATAATTGAAATCATTATTTCCGCGAGTGTTCCGGTGCAAAAATCAACGCAAGTGCCAAAAAAGTGAAATTAATATCGATGAGAAATGTGACTAACAAAATCAAAGAAAATCAGTTGATAAATCCAATATAAATAGGCGGAGAGAGCGAAACAGCAGAGCAGAAACACCCAAAGACACCGATTAAGGTAAAGCAACGGTTAAATAACTGTGTGTGTGTGTGATGCAAGAAGTAAAAGGAAACTAATTACTGCGCTTGCAATTTTGAGAGCAAGCCGTCTGGGTTAAATTAAACCTAAGCCGAGCCTCTCTCTCTCTCTCTCTCTCAGTTTGTTCCTCTCTCCCTTTTTCTAGTCGCTCTCTCTCTCTCGTGTGATTGTATTAGACGCGGCTTGTGGTTTCTTTGGCGCGCCTCCCTTTGTTTGTGCATTTTTTTTTGGAATGGTTTGCTTTACCGTTGGAATGGTCCTCTCTAGCTTCCTCTGAGCCCCTTGTTCTTGTGTTCCTTGGTTTCTACATTTGCCTGACATTCACTTTTATAGGAGAAAAAACTACACAGAATAACAGTCAAACTTCTCTAACAGGTACCCCCCGGCATATGTTTACTTGAAGCTCTTCCACTCGTTTCATTTTGTGCCATAGACATTCTTTGTCTTAAGAAATTCCACGTTAATGAAGGTTCACTGTATACCACTGTGTTCTTAAGCACTTTTGCCTGCAGGTCATGACATTCAAAGCCAATCCTCGTCCATTCTTCTCTTGCTATTTTTTCTTTTATGAGCATGTAATATACGTTTTTTTCTGTGGTAATTTATTACAATGTGAGGCCAAACAACGAAGCTCAAATAATAAGAAACAAAAAACAGCTGACCAGCACAAAAAACTTGGCCAACAATGACGAATACGAATACGATAAAAAAAATCAACCAAAGACCTACGCCTAATTTAAGGTCATCAGCACAATAAAACAACAGCAAAAACAATGGCAACAGAGGAAAAAGAAGAAGTAGCAAAAGGCGGTAACTATTACTAGAGATGGGCCAGGTTTGAAGACTTTCAACGAAACTACATTTCGTGACTGTTTGTGGGAATACAAAGAACTTCTTTTGACTTCCAAAATACCGATGAAAAGTGGTGCTCCTCCGTTGTAAGACTTGCACTCCGCTTTGGTCAAAGTGTTCACGTGTTGGCGCACGCTCCCATCTCTAATAATTACATACCCTCAAAGAAAAAAGTTCAACCGGCATCAAGTTTCACTGTCTGTCGCTGGTTTTCGTCTTCTGTCTGTGTCATTTCTGATTTTCTGATTTTGTCTATGGCCCTACGATGCCATTTGTGGGGAGAATTAAAAGACAACCAACGGTATTCCAAAAAAAAAAAAAAGTAATCAGCGCCCCCATAAATACAGTTGGTTTTTCCCCTTCATGTGGTTTTAAGGCTTGACCTGCTAAGAGGGGCCATAAAAATTGAAAGGAAAACAAACAATTTGATGTGGTAGGTGGTAGAGGTGCAAGGGGGGCCAAATGTTGCAAAATTTGAAATAGAAATATCAAAATTCCCCTGAGAGAGGGGGGGACATTCGTAAGAGATTCATGATCTTGCAGACTGTGTGGCGGCTGTTGTGCCAGTTTTTCGGGAAAGAGATGTGAGATAATCTCTCTTTCCTTGAGATAATCTCTTTCTCTGTGCTCTCTTTGGCTCGATCGAGTGGTCTCTCTTGTTGTTTATGTTTTTATAAATAGCCGCCTAAAAAATGCGTAAAATGATCAGCAGAAAAACAAATTAAAATTAGATTTTTTAAAGTTAAAATTTGACATACGTAATACTTGGGAAAATACCAGAAGAGGATGAATAATAATTTGCTAAAAGATGGTTAAAAAGGAGTATAAATAACACTACAAATTATTAAGTAAATGTCTTGTAGAAAAGTCTAAAGCTCTAGTGGTTTAAGGTGTTCTAATTTTCTAAAAATTGATAAATAAAGGGTTTAACTAATATTAGTTATTTCCACAGTAATTTGTTTCTCTTTGTTTTAATATCTGCCCTCAAAATAACTGTAAATATTCGTAGTTTGAGACACTCCATCAACCATTTTGATAAGCATAATTAATGCGGCATTAACTTTTCAGTTTCTCGGCGTCGAACCGCGCAAAATGTTGATATAATTTCCATTTGACAAATCCATTTATCATGATGTCCCGGCATAAATAAATGTGCATAAATTTAAAGCCTCACGTGATAGTAAAAATTATCAACAAATTTTCTATAGATTTCGTTTTATGTAGTATATTTTTTTTTTTATTCCTGGGGCGTGGGCCACGCAAAAGCGCAATCAATCGACCGAGTATGCAAATCAATGAAAAAATACAAATAAAAGAAATACGGAAATGCAAAAATGTTGACAGCGTATCTACGCATAGCTGTTGCATCTGGTTTTGTATCTTATTGATTGTTCAGTCATTTCCATATCCCCTGCCCCAAACTGAGGCGATGAGGAAGTACGTGGCGGAGTCTCTGTCTCTGTCGCTGAATCATTTCTGTTGATTGCTGCCCAAAAGGAGGCTTGTCACAGGACAGGAGAATATTTACATATTCCTTTCTCAATAATAAAATTATATATATATATTTTTTATGATGTGTTTTCGTCTTTTTATGTGTATAATTTATGGGATATCTCGCAGTGTACTGGATTTTTACTCGTGGCCCAAACAAAGAGGGCTTACTGGCCGTTTTGTTTGCTTGAGTTGGCGTGAAAAAAATGTCATAATTACACAAACAAATACACAAGTCTATACATATGTTTAAGTACATCAACAATGAACAATAATACATATTTATATGCCAGAAACATCACAGCACAAAAGCCACTTGAGATGTCTGTCCAAGTGTCCGAGTGTCTGAGTGTTGGGCACTGCCGCCTGTACCCAAAAGTACTCCTCATTCTTCATTTATTTATAAACTTATTTGATTTATTGTCGCTGATCGCTCAGCAATCGATGAATCTTGAAGAGCAGCCATAAAAATGTTTATTAAAGTGTGCCAAAAGTGAAATAATTCCAAATGCAGCTGCCAAAAATCCCCAATGCTCAATAAATTTTCTATATATATTTGTTGGGGCTTAGGGTTGAGGTTGAGCGATTTTTCCACCAATTAATAATATACGCCTTGGATTTTTGAAATATTTACCAAATCAATGAAATTATACTTGTAATTTCTTGGCCCAAGGATTACGGAAGACGTGTTTGTGAAAAGGCAGAAAATTGATGCAAATTATTAGTATTTATGGAATTTTCGTTGAAGAAAGTTCAGTGCTAAATATAGAAAAATCATGTCTATTAGAGAGCAGATCGGATCAATATTAAAGCCAGAATGAACGAATCAACAAATCGTTTTGGCTATTTGAACACCTGGTCTTCAAACACTACTAATGCTAGGAGCAGTGCTCAGAGCACATTTTCTCTGTAAATAAAATTAGTAAAACCGGATCAAAATGCTTTCAATAAGAACCATTATTAGTCAATAAACTGTAACTATAACTGATTTGCATATCCGTATTAATCGCCAGAGACTTCCTCTATGGCACGAAACATCAATCATAGATTTATGACCAGATATACTATAAGATCACAACTTATATGATCTCTCAAGCTGGTTCTCTAAAATAGATCTCGTGGATTGTTTCCTCCTGTGACTACCACACCTCTCCCCCTCCTCCTGCTGCTGCTGCTGTTGTCATTAATCAACGTTCATAACCGATTCAAATCATCGACTACTCGTAAATGTTGCCTATTGGAAGTGCCTGCTGTTTCCGTTTTGCATATTGATTGCCCACCAGCCCCTTGCCACTTGACTCGCGAAAGCGCCAGCGAATGCGGTGGAGCCTCCCCGAGAATTCTATGGAGCGGCGGCGGCGGCAGCGGCCCACCCATGTGATTTGGTTCCGTCTTTGGTTTTTGCTGTTCGAGGCACTTGTAATTTATATTTCTTTATTGTTTTTTCTAAAGCTATTCTCATTCACACATTGCGGAACCACAGAGTTGACGATTGATTGGGTTTGATTGAACGACAGAGCCAGAGCCAGGCGTCACATGCACATGTGCGAATAGTTATGTGAGAGAGTGTAGCCGGTAGATCGGAGGCGGTACATTCCGAACTGGTTTTTGATACCAAACAAAAGGCATAGCAAAAAACCAATCAACTTCCGCCATTCCGTACTCGTAAGAAATGTTTGTTTCTACTTACAAATACGAGTATCCTCCACAGAGACCAGAGATCTGTGAGATCTGTGAGAGCCGTGGAAACCACAGAACCACTTTAATTGTTCGTTCGAATGAGCGGACGCGAGAAAAAGATACAAAGAAAAACAAGAAAACAATCTTCAATGATCCCCGACTATTGGATGCTTCTTTTTTGGGTCTCAAAGAAGGGTAGAGTTCCAAGAACCATCTTTGATAGCTTGAGATATATTCTGAAAGATATATATTGTTCTCTTTACCCTTTATTTTTATGTAGGAGAAGAGGTACCCCAGACAGACCTGACTCTCTCGCCTGTTGATCCTCATTCTGCTTAGAGATCTGCATAGAACATAATTTAAACAATATACCCCTTAACAGGGGATACGATACATGAACCAACAAGCAGATATCGATATCCACATCCCCCAACCGTCAGCATTCTTTTGAGGTTCACAGACAAACAGAAATCGACTCAAGTGTCACGGTTATGGATTATGTCACTCCGCTCTCTAGTAACCATTCTTCCCCCTCCTTTTCGGCCGCCACTTTTGTCTCCCGCCCCCATCCGTCACTCTGTCAATCCCTCCTCTCGTTTTGTCACTCTGTCAATCCCGCCTCTCGTTTGTCGTTCAATCTGTCGTCAGCGGCTTTCGAGTATCATGTGTTTTTGATTCTAAGGCGGGATTTTAAGACCCAGAACATCGGGTTACAAAAGTGTGTGACCTTCGTAGACGTATCTTTTGGCCTTTAATGTCAAAGGGAAATGTATTCATAACAAATTAAACTTTAAAAAAGGTTTAAAAATTGGTTTTTTCTTCTGAGATTATTTTTCGATAATGATTCTGTGCAATCGATTAACTTCGATAAACAAATTCCACTGAAATCGATACCAATACACAGCTAAACTTCTCCCCCGCGCACTGCAATGAAAAATATCTGGAATATCTGGAATTTTTGATATTTTATACGCGATTACACGTTTTGCATAGTCAAGCAGCAGCAGCTGCCTTTGCGATGACAATCGAATGGATTTTCTGAACTTGTTTGGGTTTGTTTTGCTTTTTGTGGGGTTCTACAAATGTTTCTCTTTTTTTTGGGTGCGGAATGTAGGGTATCTTTTACCTGTATTTCTGGGAACTCCTATCTCTAGGGGTGGCCTTTCTTTCGTATCTAATAGATACAGAGATACTCGTTCGTGAAAGAATCTTTCGAATGGGGAAACATTTGCGGGGAAGTAAATGAACATAAAATAAAAGATTTATTGGAAGGAATGTTACGCCCCTTTCTATGGAGTATATCCAGGAAACCCCCGAGAGCCCCACCCTCTATTTTTCTCACCTCTGAACACTCCCACGACCCGAGACCCGAGACCCAGGCACCAAAGCCCCAAAGCCCCACCCAAGCCTCGTGTGCAGCAGGCGCTGTCCGCTGAGGTGTAAACAGGTTAGTTAATGATCGAATGAGCAAACACGACCTGAGCAATGCGAGCACTCTGAGCACAAAGTATCTGTCGGGTCTATTAATAAAGCCAAAAGCCAAAGCCGTCATGTGGAACTTGGCCTAAACAGGCGTCAGACCAGGCGAACAGGCGACCGGGCGACCACCAGGCGGCGGCAGTCTGAAAGCTGATGCAATTGTTGATGCGGATACCGAAAAGGGAAATGCGAGCAGCTAGCCCAAACAAAACAGAAGTATCTAGTATCTTGCAGATACAGGCAGCAGCAGCAGCAGCAGGAACAACAACAGTAGAAAATGTCAACTGCCTGTCTGTCTGTCTGTCGACCACTTGACACTTTGGCTAATGACAACGCCCGCTGCAAAAACGGTAGCACTGTACGGCACACATGTAGATACATTTGTATCTTTACAGTTCAACGACTCCAAATAAACGACCAGTTTTTTCGGTTTTCATTGCGGGTTTGCGACCACAAAACAGAGCATAAATCCAATCAATTTTCGGGTTAATTTTGGATGACAGTTGACAACTCTAGAGCGTATCTACAGAGAGTTGACAGCCCTACGGCGCTATGGATATCGAAAATTGACGTCTAAAAGACGCTCATTAGCCAATTGTTTGTTCAACCGGTTTTCGAGGCAGCATCTCGACAAACAAAAGTGTATATTCGTACAAAGAGATAATATGTACATTTTGAGATACTTTTGGCATCTAGTTCTCGTTGTTTGCCGCTTCATGCCACCTAATGTTGCACATAACTTCAGCATAACGTCAGACACAGATCGCTTACACATGCACTGCACCCACGCGATGTTTTCGATCCGCCAATTGTCGGGTATCGTGTCTCTTTTGTGTGTAGATACATATGTATCTTTTTGCTGTATCCATTGTTGAGGCTGGCTGGCCGCCTGTCTGAGTGGCTCCTCGTTTATTTATATCCATGTTTTCTGTTGCATGTTCGTCTCTGCTTCTCCTCCGCTTGTTCGCATTTCATTTCATTTGGCCCCATAACGTGTGCACCTACTGCATGCCACTGTCTGCGTGTTTGTGTATCTGTATCTGGGAGATACATGTGTATAGTTTTGTTAGCTTCTTTCGAAAAACGAAAGTGCAGTTTTATGGCTGATCTGCTGCCTGCACTCTGGACGAAAGTTTAAGCTTAAATTTCGTTAATGGCTTGGGTTTATAGCCCACTTAAGGTGCTCGATGAGGGAATCCCTAAAACAAAACAAAATAAAAACATTTACAATCGATTACTGTGCACTTCAATCGATTCTTGTCTCCCACAGTCGATTATTATGCATCCCCAATCGAACCCCGAACCACGAAACCCCTCGTCTTATCAGCAATGAACGTATATGTATTTTGCTTATAGGATTTCTTCCCGGGATCGTAAACCTAAAGCCAGAAGATTAACTACTTCACGTGGGCCATAAATCAAAAATCCATCGACAGCTTAACTGTCGCTCGCTTGAAGGCCACACAAAATGTAGAATTCCGCTGCAATCATCATGATTGTTCCCCCCATTGACTGTTCTGCTTCCTTCCCTTCCTTTTCATGCCTTTCTGCCCTCTCCTGCCTTTCCTTTTGCTTATTTTTAATCGGAATGTGGAAAATTTTTCCCATTTAATGAACGATGACCATCGTTCTCCCGTCCACACAGTCCACAAGGTTTATCAGTGATTTTTTCAATGGACCTTGCAATAAATTGCAAATTGTAGCTGCAACTGCCACACAAGGCAGAGATTCTGTGACTCCAGTCCCTCCAGTGGATCATAATAATGATGTTTTGACGCCCATTATTTGTGGAGTTCGAGGGGTGTCATCGATTTCCATAGAATAGAACATGGGGAAGGATGGAGATGCAGAAGATATAAAGATTTCTTGAGTATTAGAAACCAAAGCGAAATTCTCTTAATAAAGTAATCTAAATGTGTTTTTAGTGTGTATTTTCGAGTATCTTTCAGCAAGTTTATTATATTGTAGGGCTTTCTTTTTAGTATTTTCTAGTATTTTTATTATTTTTTGGAATTTTCTTTAAGATAAAACCTCCTTCCGTCTCCGAAAATGGAGAAAATTCAATAAAGTATCGATAGATCTGTAGATATGGCACATATATTTGGAAGAACTATGTATAGATCGATTGTAAAACTATCCAGAAAAGTTCAGAATAGTTGAATATTTACTAAATCCGCAAAACCCGAATAAAATACTCCCTTTTCTGAGGGTTTTGATCATTTCAGATACCAATTCTTTCTGGTATCCATCTTTCTATGTATCTACATATTTATTCCCAGTAAAGGGAAGGCCTAGGGTATCTTCACGTCGAACTACTACGAATGCCCTCTAGCATTTCTGATCTCGTTAGCTTCGGTTGCCATTTTGAGTATTGAAACCGCAACAGATACGAGTACCCCCTTCAAAGATGTATTTATATGCCACACAGAAATCCCCTCCTCCGCCTCCTCCATTCGCTGGAAGAAGCATCGAACGACAGCTCTCGTGCGGACTGGCACTGCGATTGCGACCTTATCAGCTCCACTGTGGCTTATCACGTGCTGTAGTTTTCCATTCTTGTGGGTTTTGCATTGGAAAATTTTCCATTTTCCATACATTTTCCATGGGAATGGAATCAGATCGAAATACAAAAGAGAAAGATGAATAACCTCCTGAATGAACAGAAATAGTGGGCCAAAGAGTCGAATGTTTGTTTTTATTCGCTTGAAATGCCATGACATTGACACAGTAAGGAGGCCGCCCCGAAATCGAGAGTTTTATTCATTTATGCGGCGGGACATTGCACAATTGATCGACTGACGACCCCATAAATACGCAGACTCTTTGGATGGCTTATAAATAGTGGCTAAGATGGCTAAGAGCTACACCCAGACCCTCTGGACCGCGTGGAGCGTGAACTTTTATCATTTCTACTGCACTCCATCGTTCCGTTCCGGCTTACAGTGTAAACACCTTGGAGCGACCGCAGCACGAACGGAGCACGACCGGTTGTGGTCGTTAGTTTTTTTGTATGAATTTCAACTTTCAAGGTTAGCTTTTTTGTTGGGATATCGTCGTAGCATATGTTCAAATTGCTGGCTTCCTATATGGATGGATGGATGGGGGGATGGATGGAGGGATGGTGGATGCAGATCCAGGGCCCCTCCCTGGAAGTGCCTTCGGTGTGCGCTTTTGTCGAGTGTTTTGTCGCTTCTCCAAAGATAATACCAGGGACATGCGCATGTAAGACCTCCCACTTATGTGCTCTTAAGTGGGGATCGGATCTAATCATTGGAGCTACAGGCAATACTTGAGGCATGGACAAACCCCACAAACAAGTCCCACACAAAACTTGGCACTCGATTCACAGCGAGAGGCGAGCGACGAGAGACGTCACGTCGGTTGTCGTGTGGGGTCTAATGACCTAAGCCGACAATTAGCCGCCTTTCTCCTCCCTCGAATCCCTAGCAAGATTAACTACAATTTAGATGCGCTCACTAAGATCTCTGGTAAACGTGGGACCTGGCAACCATTTGAGAAGTTCAGGAAAATGCTAGACCCTTTGGATACCCTTAAAGATAGATCGCTGCTATAAAAGATATCATTTATAGGATGAAAAGTACTCGTATTTCTACAGTACTGAAAGACAAGCACTATTCAAGTATCTAGATACTTTCTGGGATCGAAACAGCTGCCCGACAAACCTCTTTGCAAAGCCTCTAGTACCCTCCGTCTTCAAGGGTACTATAATTGGCCGGAATCTCAATCAAAAGATCTCCCGAGCAAAACGTGGGAATTGAAAATTTATACACACGACTGTGGCGTGGCGTGGCGTGCCGTGGCGTTTGATCTGGCGTTAAATTGTGGCATCTGACAACTGTTTAGCGATGTATCTGTATCTTGCTGTCGGTGTACCGATGTATCTCTCTGTGTGTGTAGAGACGCCCCTTAAATCACTTGTCGCTTTCGTATCCATTGTTCGCCACTTTTCGTGCGAGATACACTTTGTAAGCCAAGTTCTAGGGCGGAAAACACTTTCAGTTTCGCAGCCAAGTCCGCGATTCTCAGTCAGTCATCGTCATCGTCATCGTATAATCATCATCGCCGTAGCATTTGTTGTTCATTGAATCTTTCGTGCTGGTTTCTGTAATAAGCCATGGCTCCAACGCCCTGCGCTGCGCCTCTGTGGCGTCGCTTCGCGTCGATTGTTGTCGTAGGTTGTGTTTTGTATCTCTGTATCTCCCTATTGTTATAGACCCCGCAAAAAGCGACGACTCATATGAGTGCGAGTACGACTATGATGTCATGAAGTTTTTCATTTAATTTGCATTATTAACTTTTTAACTTTTTTGCCGGGGCTGTGGCTGTGGCTGTAGCATTCCTCTGCTCCCCGGCTAATGGAGTGGCTAATATATGATTATTTTAAGCGTAATATTGTGTAACATTTAGTTGGGGGATAAAAGTGAGAGGGCTGTTTCTACGATGAGTCTAGTTTTTTGAAGCTCTATGAACCAGGGAACTCATAAACCGTATTTTTATGTTTGTTTGGAAGAGTTCTTTACAGTTTTTTTGGAGTTTCTTTTAAGATTTTACCTACTTTTCTGTGCTTATGAGGTTAATGGGCCACAAAGGCACTAAATTCAGTTCTAGAACGATTGAAAACCGATTTCTGAATGGTCTTTTAGCCTCTTAGTTTCGTTTATATTTTGGAAGTGTTTCTTCAAGAGTAGGATTTGAATGTTGGGTTATTTCTGTTCTACCCAAGATCTGTCGTAATTTGCGATCATTTTGATGTAAATTCTTTCCCAGATCATCAACAAAATGCTTTCTGAAGGTTCTTTATGGATCATGGACTTGCTGGATTGGCTAAAAGCGTTTTGTATATGTTTTGGTAATTTTTCCGCTTTAGTTTTTGATTAGTTTTTGCGAGTTCCGCTTAGGATCCCACCCTAATTTCTTTTCCCTGAAGGTTACGTTCTTCATAGGAAGTTATTTCTTCTACAGATCCCCTGAAGATCATTCAGGGATGCGATCCTACTCATGGTACCCTGTATTCTAGTGTTCCCAAAAAGAGGGGATATATTTCTTTCAGTTTTGAGCAGGAAATTTTAATTCATTCATAATGATCTTTGATAATCCGCTTCTATATTCGTCTTACTATAGTTTTTGAGTTCATTTGTTGGTTGATATACTCGTAGGTATCTTTTATCTACTGAAAGTTATCCTTTAATTATTCTAAGATCTCCTAGATCAGTTCCCTCCGAAGTTGAACCAAAAGATCACTTGTTTCAAGTTGAAATTCACTTGATTCTTGGTGCCTCTTTCGATCAGTAGAGGTATCTATGGATCACTATCAGAAGATGGGACTTCATCTACGACAATCTTGGCGGGATTCCAGTGCAATTTTTGAACCCATTAGCTCTGAGTCCCTCCGCCTCTGTTTCCCCCTTCTGTGACCCCTTCTGCCTGACTCCCTCCTCCTCTGATCCCAGAGGCAAGCCCCATTTGATGGATAGACACTCGTGCGCCACCGTTGCACTTATGAGTAGATATTCCAAGGGAGATATCGCTGTGCGGGGTGGCTTTTGTTGTCAACGCCCCGACAATGACAACAAAAACAATAAATAACAACAACGACAACGACAGTCGTTACAGTCGTTGCAGTCGTTCCAGTCGACCGACAACGGCCTGCTAATTACCACGCTAATGTTCGGTTCAATGGAGTTCATTGAAAGTAAAAGTTTTGCAACCACAGAAACAGAGAGAGAGAGAGAGAGAGAGAGAAAGAGAGAGAGAGAGACAAACAATTGGAGCGCAGCAATTAGCAGAGAGATATCGATAATTATCGATAATTAATCGAAACATAAACAATACTTGCAGCGCATAACGGTAAAACCTCCCTCCCACCCCATTAAGCGAGTGAAACCAGATTCGATAGACGATACCCGATATCCGATAGCCACAAAATGAGCATCATCGATAACGGAAAGTATCGCCTGCGCAAAGACTGGGCCAGCGCCTCGATACCATCGCTGGTGAACATCGACGAGCACGAAGGCGATGCCGCCGATGAGAGCAGCCTCAACATCACAGCCCCACTGCCGCCCCAGAAGCCGCCGCGACGCAGCTCCCTGGCACTGGGCCTCTTCTCGGGCCTCAAATCGGACAAAAGCCAAAAGAGACGCAGCTCCATAGCGGTCTCCTTTCTACGTCGCGACAGCAGTAAGGTAAGGATCCCTAACTCTAAGACCTATGATCTTCAGTGTCCAAAGTCTCTTTTTTCTTCTTTTCTCGTCTGCAGAACTCCACCAAAGACTCGTATGAATCGGCTGTGCGCAGCGAGAAGAGCGACGGCAGTGGCACGCCCACCAACAGTCCCGAGATCCCAATCTACAGCTCGGAGGAGAACATTCGCGCCAGTTCACCGAACGAGCCCGGCAAACAGACATACTTCGAGGATGGCAGCCAGACGCCCCGTCCCGTGCTGCAGGGCCTGAACTCCTCCTATGAGGCGGCGCCGCAGCGTCGTCGTCGCAGCTCCCTGCAGACGAAGCTCGATCGCCATCGGCGCAAGAAGATGGAGTACATCAATCAGCGGAGCCTCGACTCCACGGCGGGCATGACCTACAGCGAGTCCCACAGCGACCTCACGAACGATGGCAGCGCTGGCCGGCAGGCCGATGACGAGGACGAGAACGAGAACGAGGACGATGATATCATTGATCCCCGCGAGCACGGGGAATACTTTCCGCGCGAGAAGCGACACTCCTGGTGGAATATATTTGTGCCAGATAATTTCAAAAACAGGTTCGTCCGAGACTCTCCGAGAGAATCTCATCTCTCCCTCGTGTTTAACAAACGCCTTGCCTTGCCACGTGACTAAACAATGAAATGCTGCATCCGATTGGGGATAGTCCCTGCCCTGCCGATGTCCCTTGGGCATGCGAATGTTTAACTAACAAATGTCGAAACTTGTGATTAATTTGCTGGCATGAACACACACCCCACCCTAAACACTCATTCGAAAGGTACTCACACCCGAAAGATACGAATGGATCCGATCATCGGAGAATGCGGGCATTTCCTGCTGTGAGGTTTATTTCTGGTTTATTTCGCACAAAGGTTTGGCATTCATCATCTTAGGACATGGCGGTGGTGTGTCCAAAGCGATACCGACTGAGGGGCGCTGCCGCACATCTGCATCTGCTCGACTTTTCGGGGGTTTGAATTATCAACTTTGGATTCAATTTGGATTTTGGATGGTTGAGCAATGGAGAAATGCATAATATTTTGATTGGGAATACGGTTGAAACTCTTTAGAAAAATTCCTCTTTACATGCAAGATACTTTCTATGAGAAATATCTAAGGAATCTTCATGGAACTCTTGGGAGACATAAATTGATGCATTCTACCCTTTTCTTTTAACGTTCTCCAAAGTCTGTTTTGGAAAGAAGTTTCTTTTGGGTTAAGACCTTATCTCCCACACGGTTTTCTACAATCTTTCCACTCTGAATGCGTAAAACATACATTTCCTCATACTTCAGGAAAACTCAGAAACCAGGAAAACATTTTAACATTTGAATACAAATTTTAAACAGCTTTTGCAGACAAAACCCATTTACCTTTATCAAAAAAAGGTTTTAAAACAAAGTGTTTCATATCTACTAAGGGAAAAGTGTTTTCTGCAAAGCCACGCTGGGAGAGAGAGCCAGAAAGATGGGATTATAAGGAGATAAATACAAAAGATAGCTTAAATACATGATTCATAGCATTTTCAGTGCTTATTCCTCTCTTCTGCCATAGATTGACCTTCAGTCGTATATCGTACGTTACGTTACGTGACCCCGACCTCGACCTCGACCTCGACGTATCCCCCGTTGCCAAGTCATTGGCTCAGACGACGCCCCCGACTCTGTGGTTCGATCTCTTTTAGCCTTCGGGGGTACCCGTACGCCACGCCGCCTCTCGGGCCATTAGCGGAGTGTCTATCATACGAGTATCATGCGAAATATGCCCCATTAGACGAGTAGATATTATTATAATAATAATTATACCCAAGACCCAAGTCCCCAGGGCCCCAAAAGGCAATTAAAAATCGCATAATATACAATATAATATTATACTCTCTCTCTCATCTCTGATGTGATCCGCATCCTGCATGATGTTTTCTTTGTTTTACTTTTGAGTTATTTGTTGTTTTTTGTTGGTATTTGTCTTTTGTGTGTACCCGTGATTTGTGCTTCCTTAAAAAACGAATACAACCAACCCTTTATCTTGCTTTTAATTACCATAATTTTTCCTCTTTTTTTGGGAATAATCGGTACGTATCGTATTTTCATGTCACACTTTGCTCATGTCTCGATTTTTGATTTCAATTTCTCGATTATATCGTATATTGTTTTGCATTTTTAATTATTTTCTTGTTTATTTGCTGATTGTTTTGTTTTCTGTTTTTGTATCTGTTTTCTTGCTTAATTAAAAACGAGAAACAATGGGGAAATTCTCTGCACCTCTCTCCCTCTCCCAGTGTGGCTTACCGGCAAAGAGTGGGTGGGCATAAAATGAGAGAAAAATACTATATCAAAAGATTGGTTCTAATTGAAGACCAGCTTTTCCCCAAAGGCCAAGGGAAATTGTTTCTTGAACTTTGCTCCATTTTTTGCATTTTTTAATTAAAACAAACAGAAAGACATTCCGACAGCCCCATGCAAATTAGTTATTGATGATAGTTCATTGATAAAGATTATCAACTGGAAATATACATATATCTCGATCAGGTTTCATTCCCCTTTTTATGTAAGAGATCTTTGGACTATTGTCGCAGGCCGCACTTTACAATTTGTACAATTTTCAATGTCAATTAAAGTTGTGGCAACGAATTAATGGATCGTTGTACACACAAATATCGGGGGAATTGTCCAACGGCAACGACAATAACACTAATTGACGATACTATTTGCTGATGCCCCCAAGTGTGCCCCAACAGCAGGTCTCCAAGTAGTACGTACTACATTGATTGGCACACTCGCAGTCTGAGGTCTGAGGTAACTTTAACTGGGAAACCATCACGTTTTTATGGCACGCGATATGGGAGTGACCAGTGGATGGCATTTACGATGGTCGGAAGAATCGCACAAATCGTGGAAACGTAGGGACTACAATTCATATTTTCGTATCAGGAGACCTGCTAAAAGCCTCCATAAAACCCGATAAAACCCGCACGCTCCTTCACCCTTTCCCAGTGTGGCTTAGCAGTAGAAAACGTGGGGAAATTCAAGATTTTGCCTTAACAAATGCACATTTCAAGGTCCTTTAAAGATCTATTGATTTAAACTTTGGAAGCTTGGCAAAATAATACCCAAATCATTCAATTCGATTGGAACAGTACCCGCAATAAAATACAAAAAAACACAATGGACTTGTGGTTCTTTTGGATCATTTATGGCTTGAATGCTGTGCTCGGGGATAAATCTCCAGCACAAATAAAAAAAAACCCAAAAGCTCGAACAGACACACTTGAAACTGTTAATTAAGCTTTTGTGGCCCCCAAACAAATAGAGAGCCCCTCCCTGGCCGCAGCCTCCGTCTCCCTCTGTGGATCTCACGTGAGTGTTTGCACAGTTTGGCGACGTGTCGTCTCCCCCGCAAATGGCTTTTGGGGATACCAATTTACGAGTAGCAGTGGCTTCTGTTTCTCCCATGCGCCGGCCGGTTCTATCTGTCTGTCTGTCAGTCTTTCTGTCTGTTGGTTTTCCTAATGAAAGATGCTCAGAGGCAAGGCAGGGGCCTGCTTGCAGTGCTCGGTAGTTGCTTAAATACCAAAACAATTTGAGTAAATGTTTAAGCAGCTTATATGCAATGTGTGGGGTGCGTATGCAAATATCATAAATCGTTAGAGAAGTCAGAGTATCAGTCTTGAGCTCTGATAGATACTGTCTAGAAGGTCTAGAACGTGGAGAGTACTTGGGTGAAACTCTTTCTGACAGTGCAATGAAAAGTAAGTGCATTAGTACTTAGAAGAGATTAAAGGCCACACATCCAGGCGGTATATTAAAAGAGATATTACCTTTTGGGAAATAATCTTAGAATTAGATAGAAAGATCTTCCAAGATCAATGTATCTTTTGGGAGTGCACAGTTCTTAAGCCTAGAATCTGAAACTTTGTTTTTACTTCAAGTAAAATTCGATGTCCATATTCCAGTTTATTGAAGACCTCTATATCTTCTATAGCAGCAGCTGTCATCGCTCCCACATGAGCTCCCACGAGACGCACAAGCGAATGCTGCAAAAGAGAATGCCGAAGAATTGCAGAGCTAGCCTACATGCATGGCGTGTGCGTGACTTTTCACTGGGAAGAGTTTTTGTTGTTGTTATTGGATTGATCCCAAATGCAAAAAGCCGGCTTTTCAAATTTAAAATTTTATCCCAACAATGGAATTCCTAAGGGTTTCCTTGTACTTTTCTTTCGGTTCAAGTGTCTCCTCAGTGAAAACAACGTTGTGAAAGACAAAACACTTGCCCACTTATTTTATTTGATAACAAGAAACCATTGAAAAGATAATATTGACAGGTTCAATTCAAATCAAATATCAGGACAGAGAAATTATACTTGAGAATATTAGGAAATCAATGAAGCAATCAAGGGAGAGATTAGCATTAAAGATACAAGGGATTCAGAACAATAAACGAGTGGATTGTATTGATTATAAACAGAAAATGACGAAACTAGTAAAGACCCGTACTCTGAGTACAACATATCTGAGTATTTCTGACTCATTCTGCTGTGAAAATCACATTTCGTAATCTTTATATCTAAATTCTTGTGAATCACAGCCCCCCATAGGCGCCATACCCCTATTACTTGATACCCCAGACACTTGGACTTTCAGGAGAGTTCACATAACTCATTTCTTATAGATATGTATGTACAATCCTCATTGGAAGTCGACAAATGTCAAAATTCACACTTGAAAGTGTCTTAATATCAAGCAAATTTTAAAAACACTTGTACCTATCAGAAATTCGTACAAGAAAACGCACCGAACCCTATCATATGGGGAACCCTTCAAGATTACAAGACTTCAAGACTTTTGAGTGCACTTTCCAGTACTACACCTGTCGCCGGACAGCGCTCTCTCTCTCTCTCTCTCTCTGGCTCTCTTTTTCGAACACAAAATTTGTGACTGGCACTTGGCAAATATTATGGCTGGAAAGTATTCTTTATTACACGACGCCAATGGTTTATAATCGCACGATTTATGGGCTGGGGTGGCCAAAGAGCCGGAGCTGGAGTACTGGAAGCCCATGGAACACGAGTTGAGGTTCGTGTTCGTATCAGCATCTATCTCTCTTTATGGGCCATTCGAATCGAACAGCCAATTGAGCCGTAATTCACTTTTTAGAGCCCCACACACAGCCGTATTTAAGGGGGTACATATTTATACCCATTATTCAAAGAGTACGGGGGTGTATTAAAATTTCCAGTAGATTGCGAGAACACTTTTCGATCGGATCATTCGTATAGACAGAATATAGACAGACACTTGTCGCTTGGCTCTTTGAACACCTGGCCTCCGAGCACGTTTAATGTTAGGAGCAACGCTGGGTATCAACGTTTCGACTGGTTTCCTTCAACTATTTGTTTACAATTTATAAAATACAATGTGTTTGTTTTTCTGCGGCTCAATTCTCTAATGGGAATTGGAATGGGAATGGGGAACCAGTTTATCGGTTGATGTAATCCATTCATCGGATCGGTGTGTGCGTGTGGTGTGTTTGATTATGAATATATTGTAGAGAAATGTATTATATAGAGAAATTGATTACCCTAACCGCCAGGGCTTGACAAATTCCTCAACTTGGAGGCAGATCCATTAATATTCGCAACAAGTTAATACATTTATAATGGAATGTAATCGTACAGACAGCTGACTGGTTCCCTGATTGGATGATTGGATGATTGATCGCCAAAGCATCGCTTAGTTAGTCGGTGGCTATATATGTATTTATGCAAATATATTTGTAAGCTTTAGATGAGATTATTATGGTGATCAAAAAGGAAAGTTTACAATCGAAATGACAAATCCAGGAAGGAATCCACATAGGTATTCAAATGAAATGAGAACTGTATAGAAGGTTCGATTGGAATGAAAAGTTTACAATCGAAAGGAGGTATTTTGACATTTGAAAGGAATTCTTTAAATAGTTCTTAAGGCAACAAATATTTCTTCTAAGAATATAATTTATAGGAGATCCATTTGATGGACGTCTGATGGGAAGATATATTTTATTTCATTCCGATTTCAGCAGAAAACCGATCAATCGGAGAGGAAAGAAACTTCATCCTTAGCAAGATATTTACCATATCGGTGCCATTCCCATATCTACCTCCATTCCCATATCTAGCATCTTTTATTTGTCTTTGCAGAGCATTTAGCTACTGTTCTTCCACTCCGAAATCCATGCAAATATTTAAAGGAATATCTAAAGAGACATACATTAAAATGTCGCAGCAGATAAGACATAAGAAAGGGAAGAGCTAACCCAAATCCAGATCTTACAGCAGTCTTTCGAAAGAGAGTGAAAAGATCAGGTTCCACAATATCATCAGAGCTTGGGTTCCAAATGGAAATTGAAATGGAAATGTACATAAAGGGAGTGAAGATCTGTGTGGATCGCTGGAGTATCAGTCTCCGAGTCCGAGTCCGAGTACGAGTCCGAATGATTACGTGCGTGTGTGCACAAAGTCCACAATGGCATTTTATTGCGCTTGGCTGATTTGATAAATACATACAATATATGTATATGTATATATATTAATGTCACACGAACGGAACACTCTCTTTATAAGCAGAAGAGGCCAGAGCACACACACACACAACCACAATCGTATCCAATATGATAACATCCCCCACATGTCCCATGCCCCCATATGCCATTAACAAATGACAGACCCCCAGCACCCCCCAGAGAACGTCTGCTCTATAGAGCCCATGGGATCATTTTTGTCAGTTGGAAATGGAACTGTCGCGTAGCGAGACATTTGATCTGTCCTCCGTTCTGTGATCCGTTCTCTCCCGGTCTCCCGTACTCTCCGTACCCGTCGATCGAAAAATTACAATTTTATGCAAATCGAAAGTGTTTTGAAAACTGGATTCCATTCCACAAAAACGCTTCTCCTCTGTGTGTGTGTCTGTGTTAATTATAATTCGAAATTTATCTCAAAATACAAATACAAATTGCTTAAATATTTATTACAAAATGTGGCAGGAGCCACTTAGAGCTTATTAAATAATATATTTATAATGTTTCAGTGTTAAATGAAGTCTTTAAAGGCATTTAAATGGCAATTTCTTGGATGGGGCAAAAAACAGTTGAAGAAAGTGTGATATTCGGGGTTTGGAACCCCAAGAGCAGATCTTTAATAATTAGAAATGTTTCCATACAACTCTTAACTCTCAGATATGAAAGATATTGATTGAAACACGAGTATTCACTTGGAAACTCTACCATTCCATATGGGAACCGTTCCTATATTTCTCTTCGAAATAGGTTCTGTAAGTTCTGTTTCAAAGAACTTTTCTTCGAACATATCTGCCATATATCTTCAAAATAGTTCGATTTCCTAATGAAATTTCAATTTGCATTGATTTCAATTAGTTTTTTCGCTGTCGCTGCTTTGTGTTCGGGTGTTTTCCACTGCCCGATAAGGCGGGCGGGTTCTTATCTTAATTTTACGTAAAGCAAGTTTCAATTTAAATGAAAGATAACACTCGTTGCCGCCTTTTCTCTGCCGCCCTGCCGCCCTGCTGTCCGTTTCAGTTTGTGTAAATATTTTGAATTTTCGGCAAAAAACTGGTTTCCAAAATACGCAAATGTTGTTTTTATTGCCTTTTCTGCTGGAATTTACAAACGTGAAGCCCAAAAGAAAAAAAAAAAATATAAAACACTTTGAAATGATGAAAATCTTTTGTTCTATCGAGGGTGCCATCAAAGGGGCTCGTCTGTCGAGAAGATCTTCCAAAGATCTTCTGTTGCCTGAAACAAGCTGCTAATTTCTCGGAGAGATCCCACAGATCGATCGAACGATTCCCCAAACACCATGTTAGAGTCCATCTGCTAAATGCCAGAGCAAACAGAGATCTCAAACTCAAACTAGATTTTATGTAAATACAAATGAAATATAATTCGATCAAACGAGTTGTGGCAGGCCGATGAATCTCACGACCAGAAGAGACATTACAAAATGTCAAATGAAAGGTCGCTGTCGAACCGAAAGGTTCCCAAAGATTGTTCTATTGTAAATGTGCAACAATTTCCGTGACTAAGAGAGTTGTTAGAGAGAATTTAAATATTTACCAAAGATATATAGAGATAACGGTAATGATAGCCCCAGGTAGCAGCAGAGCAGGTGGAAGTGGTACGAATGGATGGCTGGGGGCTGCCTTTTTCTCTCTTTTTCTTTCTCTAACCTTAACCCAAATTTGCGCTTCATTTTGTTGATTTTTCTCGCTGGTTGGGTTTTGGGGTAGGATTAATTTCAAGTGCAGATTGAATAACGAATGACCTTGCCCCCAGGTGGGTTTGATGAAAACAAAACGAAATGAAGATGTAACGAAAGATTAAAGAGGTTTCAAAAGACGTCTAGGGGTGATTAGGGATGTTATTGAAAGATATTTACTTTGATGGCCATTCACAAATCAGTTGAAAATGATTACTATGAAGGGCTTAGATCATGGATCATGGAAGCTAGATATGGATATGATAGATATATGTATAATGATGATTGGAACACCTCCCAAGTGTGATTTGATTTTCCAACTATCTTCTAACATCTTATGGCTCTAGTTTTAGTGTTCTTCCCCCTTCCTTGAGCAAACATCACGTGCGCACTCCTCCGTTGGCCCTCGAATGTCCGTGTGGCATGGCACACATTTCGCTCTCTAGTTAAAGTGTCCAAAAATCCAATTAACCTTTTTCTTTTGTCGTTAAGTCGGTAGAGACGAGCAAATACAAACAACATTCTGGCCACATTTTTTCGCTTTTTTCACTTTTTTCGCTTTATTTTTCTCTTTTTTTCGAGTAAACGAAAGGCCACGCAAACAAAAGATAACAATGCGGAATAAAAATTCTAATTATGGGTTTGGAAAAAAGCACAGCAAAGAAGAGGCAGAATTTAAATAATTTTATTATCAAAAAGTCGGGGAATCAAAGACGGAATTAATATATTTAAAAAAGCAAGAAAAGAAGGCACGTGATGCCACGGGAGACAAGTGCTGCAGTCTCTCTCTGTCCCTCTCTCTGTCACTCCGTCTCCTTTGATAAGACATGACTTTGAGGCTCGTTTTGTTTGTGTTTTCCCAGCTACTGGTACTGGTGCTGGTGCTGGTGCTGGTACTGGGTGGGGAGGCTCCACCCGTGGGGGCCTACTCTGACAAGCCAATTAATTTTGTCATCAATATTTCCCACACGAAAACTACCGCCAAATGACAGCCAAATTGAATCATTAAAAGTCAACAGAGTGTCGGAATCGAATGAGTTTATCTTTTGGCTTGTTTTACTTCGATTCCTCATCTGTCGACCCATCCTCGGGGGAGCGGAGGGGGCTGACGGGGCGGATGATTGATCGCCCTAAACACGCATCAATTTCCTTCTCTTGGAGCTATCTACACTAGGGATTTGCTATCCAAGAAATTGCATTTAATTTGAGTGTTACGAGTGTGTCTTTCAGTGTCAAATGAATCTAACGAAAGGTGTCTCTTTCCGGTGAAGTTTTGTGTAATGAAAGTAATGAGAAAACTATTTTTGTATTAACATTTTCCACAACTACAACATGCAAAACGTTTTACTTACCTCGCAATATTATTGGTAAGCCAACTGCTGCAAGAACTGACTTAATTTCCACATTCTTTAGCTTTTTTCTGGATTGCCACACATCTCGTTCGTTTTTTATGGTCTTGGTAACACAAATATTTGGCCATTTGCCCACTGCATTCACTTAGTCGTATCTTTATTGGAGGGGAATTGTTAAAAATATACTCGAACACCCACCGATTAGAGGCTGAACGTTTTTGTCAGCCAACTTTTGGGGAATATCGAAGACCTATGGAGGCGATAAAGGAACTTGGGTTTTAGCTCAGGAATGGGGTTAAATGGGGTGTTCAATTTGATGTTTACTTCACTGCCTTAGAGCTGATCTTTAGACTCAATTTGGGGCTATGTTTTGGGAGTGCACTTTCCCACCACAATTTGGATTGATTTAAATGAAATTTTCTCGATTTTCCTTCCACTAAAGCTTCCATTTACAGAACAGAAGCTTAGCTTCCACTTCTCTGAAGCACCATCTCTATAAATATTACAATCCATGAAATATGATAGATACCACACGCATGATCTCAGGCACGTAGGCCACCGCGAACTCTTGCTCCCTCTCTTTCCCGTCAAGTCTCTCTGATTGCTGTCTCTCTTTTGATTGCTCATTGAGCTTTGACCATCCGTTCCGGGCACTTTTTGGGTCAATATCAATCCAAAATCCAACAAAATTCCCAAAGAAAAGCAAAACCAAAGACAAATGATACATAAAATCTAATACATAATTGGAAAATGAGTATAAATAATAGCACACATCCATTATAATCATTTAATTGAATTAACATCATCCGATATACATCTATAATAATTAATTAACATCAAAAAGTATGGATATCTATCATCTACTATCAATTAATTCTCATTATACATCAATTATAATAATTAATTGCATTTGTTAACAGAATTCTATTTGAATTTAACAGATTCTTAAAGCTGATAGGCTAATTATTCAATGGATTCAATTTCAATATTAAACATGCAGGAATTTTCATAAATTTAATGATAGAAATTAATTAATTAAATAATCAAACAATTATCTAATATATTGCATAAAATGGTATGACATTAAAAATCCAAAAATTTAAATATTGGAGCCTCCTTTTCACACGCTTTTGAACCAATCATTCCCGGAATGGATTCTTCCATATCGGTCACGCCACTCCCTTGACCCATATACAGCCTCAACACCTATCTCATAAATCATTCCATAAATTTCTTCGACACCTTCTTTTACGAGTACGATTATATGATAGTCTCGTGCGTACGGTATATCGTGTCGTGTACGTATATGACTCTCCCCTGAAATAGCCCCCAAATTAAGATAAACTGTCTGCCAGCCATATGGTTCTTGGTTCCATGGAGTGGAACTCCTGCTCCAAAAAGTACAATCTAATGCTCTGGCAATCTATTGTGCATTTTGTGTACACTTTAGGGGATTTTTGTGACACTCATATCATATCGATGGGGGTCTTGGTTTTTAATAGGTTAAAGTTTAAGTATCAAAATTGGTAAACGATTGCAAAAGATGGTTATTCTTGTTCCTTAAAATGGGAATGAATATATCCCCCCAATATTTATTTAGCAAATAAATCTTTGAATTGAAATGAGAGTTCCATTCTTTTTAAGACACAAAATATATATCCATAAGTCCAAAAGTCAGAAATATATATACACATGTTTGATTTGCCTTCCGTTTTTGAAGGAACGTGACATTTTCGTAGCAATTAGCTCTCAAAGTCAACTTGACCACGTGCGCGATTACTAAATATACCCCTCTATATATATATGTCTGTACTATAAGGGGTATATCTTATGTAGAAATGGATCCCCGATAGTGGGTTTGCAGTGGGTTTCCACGAGTCCCGTCCCTCTACTACGTGTGCATTCCACAAATTGGCGTTTGTTAAACAAAGATTTTTGTCCATTTCGTAATTATCTTTTAATTTACTTTATGATTTTCTCCACCCTTCCCCCCGTTTTCTTTTCTTTTCTTTCCCGTATTGTTTTTTGGCACAATTTTCACATTTAATTGGCTCCTGATGTGCCAGGTCACGTAGGGCTAGTCAAGATGTTTCCAGTTTGTCACGCAGTGTTGACAATTTGGCGATACCCGTTCGCAGGTAAGTTGCAACTAACAATTCCACATGCACATAGATACACACCCACACCCACCCACACACACACACACACACACACGCATAAACCAATGCAAATGAGGCAGCGCCATAGAGGAGACCCTCCAACCCCACCCCGTTGCATCTTGAATGCCTGACATATGTATATTTATCCTATATAGTATATATATATATCTTTGTATCTCTGTTGAATGTTGCATGGCCTGACCTAATAGCACTCCTACTTATAGCATGCTCTCTCTCACACACACATTAAATATCCCATATATATCTTTAATCAATATATTTTTGAAGCAAACTTTTCAGCCAATTGTGACCATAACCGTTGAACATTTAAGCAATTTACGACCGAATACTACAAATATTACCTTAATAAATAAATCGAGCCGAGAAAGAACGACAAATATTGATAATTTATAGAGTCGCAGAGTGAGGCGAGTGTTCAAATTACAAGTGGACTCAGAGTCAGATTATTTATAGATAATCTTAATGTTCGCTGTCGTCTTATTAACGAATTTTGATAATTTATAAGTCCCCGACGGACGCGAGTATATTGTAAGTATAAATAAATTGCTGATATTTAATTGATGTTGAAAGATAGACGCGGGGCATGGGACACGGGCAGAACTTCCCAGTGTTTACGGGGGAAAACAGGTGCTCCGATAAGGTATTCAGCGATTTTTTGGGAAGAAATCAAGTGCCAAGCGACGCCGATAACAGACAGAAACGCAGAATCAACCGAGGGGCGCTGCTGCATAACGCAGACAGAAAAAATAGAGATAAAACCAATCAACGAGGACAATTCTGATGAGGATAAATAGATATAAATACGATTTGGGTGCACCCCATTCCAAAGTGTTCCAAAACCAGAAAGCACCAGCTTTTATCTGAAACCTTTGACCCCACCAAAGAGAGATTATGCCATAATCTATATACATTTCATTAAAGTTCAGATATGATTAGTCGACCGTTTGACGACCGGACATTCCACCAGACACCAGACATCGTAGCTGACTTTGAACCAAAGTCAATGCCAAATAAACAGATCAGAAACCTACCTCAAGGCGGAGGCGGGTCTCGGCTGCCCATGACTCATTTGAGTATGTATTTATTGCAAATGATTAACCGAAGCAGCTGTAAAAGAAGCGCCTCCATTATCAATTTCACAATTGCATTCAGGCTCCATAATTGATGTTTTTGTGCGTCGCACAAGTACGAATCCCCCTGAGTCATGGGCTTAAGTTCAAACTGTCTATGAATCAATGAAAACAATAAATAAAGTTCGGCATTGGCTAGCAGAAGATATAGATACACTTGAAGAGCGATCGACTTGTGGTTAAGGGGAAATTCGGGAGATAGATGTAGAAGCGTGTCATAGAATGGATTTCCATGAAAGATGTGCAGAACATTCGACACATTCATACGGGCTATTCAGGGTTCCCCATTCTGTTGCAACTTTGTTCGCTTAATCGCGATACCCTTTTTCAAGGGTAGTCAACCGTAGCCGAAACAACCGTAGCCCCGAGTACTGGAGGCAAAGCCCTCGTGGGTTGTTGACATTTGGCTCGGGGCGGAATGGTGTCAGTAAGGCAACAACTTAGGCTCCTACTGTGGCAGCCACTGATCGCAGCCCAGGGCCAACTTATCGACAGCAAACACTGCAGGAGTGATAAGATACATACGTACGAGTACAGTATATGTGTAACCGAAACTATGAGTGGGCATTGATGATCGTGCCCCGAATGACTGGTGCTTCCAAAACCGTATCTACTGCTATTTACGATGCGGAACCCATTGGGGAGTGTTTGCTTTTTATGGCCCCCAGATAGAGATTCCCACCAGCGAGTTTTACATCTTTTATTCGAGTTTATTTTGCAGTAAATACGAGTATTTACTGTGACCAACGGGTTTACGCGGAAGCGTGTCTAACTTTTAGTCGTTAGGTAAATGTGTAAGTGGCTTAGGCTATCTTCCGATTAGTCGTGGGTTATTACTACTGATAATTGTTGGAATCGCAGCTAGGAAATGGCATTGGCGATGGCTTTGTGTGATAAATTGATGGGAGAGGTAAAGGAGGAAAGGAACAACGAATTCTATCAAAGATTCTCTGAATAAAAAGAGCACATTCTGGCACCTTGTGGTCGACCTCCTCCTGGCATGACAACCAAAGACACAAATATGCGAAAAATAAATACAACCGGCCGCAGAAATAATATTTATGTCATATTGTGTATCGTAGAATTATGAATGTTTACCTGAGGAACAACAGGCGAAATTCCATTCCATTTAAGCCAAAAGCCAAAGCCAACTGTGCAAACGAGCCTCCGCTCCACTGCTGCCTGAACTCAATAAATTATAAATTAAATTCCATGAAAAGCAGAATAAATATTACCTGAGCCCCGACAGGCATCGCATCGCATCGCTTCGAATCGCATTGAATCGCATTGAATTGTGTGGCGTTGCGTCAAATGTTGCCAACTTCAAAATCAAACACAGTTGTTTCTGCTAGACTTTGTTTTTGCCAAAGGTTTTTCACTTGAAATTTCCAGACACGGTCCGATGGCCTGAAGCTGGATGGGGGCTGTGGAGGAATCGGGAGAAAGGCGCACACAGACCCCATGAAAAGTCATTAAAGATCGTGGAAGATGGTCCTCCTGCCCTTTGGAATGGGAACGCTGTAGGTATCCATTAAGGCTGGACTGGGGACTCCAATAGAGACCATTCCATCCCCCACGATGGGTCTATGGAAAGTTATTTATGTTGTTCAAACTGCGATAAAACAAATACGAAAATTATGCGACAAATATTCGTTAAATAATTATTTATTATTTGTTTATCTTTGAAGCAGAAAAGAAAAGAGCGCTTTGCATGCGCCTCCTGCTGCCTGCTGCCTGCTGCCAGCTGCCGTGGCACAAACGATCCACGAATACACTCGTGTTTTTTATCTGTTTTTCATTGATATTCAATAATGGTTATCGCAGTTTGGCCGCTAATTGGCAGCGCACTGAACAGACACGCGCAAATACCAATTTTTATTATTTTTAAATATTTCTGCACGAAGAAAGAAAGCTGTTAAAGCATTTTAAGAAACAGAATGTGTGAGGAATTCCTTTCAAATACTTCTCTTGGTTGCCTGCCATTCAGTGCGCCATCGGAGGAGCATCTGTCAGTCAATTGATTCAATTTCTTGCAACCAACTTTGGCAGAAGGAAAACTGCCACATGTGGGGAGAGAGAGAGTGTTTCCTTTGGAAATGAAACGGCAACGGAAATTAGTTTTGTCAATCATCAAATGACACACAAGCGAACGGGAAAGTGTTGCAGAAGAATATTGTATATTCAGGCAAAGAAATTGAAATGCTTCCCTTGGCAGAAGATGGGAGATGAAATATCTATGGATCCTTCCATTCAATGTCCCCCTGCCATAGCCTCCACTGTACTTTTTCGTATCTGTACAGAAATAGCCAAGCAAATTGGCTTTGGCTTTGGCTTTGCCATACCCGTAAATCAAAGGCGGTCGGTAGTCAAATAATATTCTCACTTTGCCAATTTTGTAGATAACTGCTGCCGGCTGTCGGAGGGGGCGGGTGTAACGATCTAGGAAGGGGTTCGTTCGTTACAATTATGGAATTACAATTATGGAGGCTAGGAAGCACACACCACACGCGCCTCCGATATCGTCACTAGCCATCGTCTGTGGCCATATACCCGTACGTATAAAGAAAAATGTCTCGAGGAGGCATGCGCACAGCAAATACAGAAACGAAAACGAAAAACAAAAAGCAAAAAACAAAGCGAAAAATATATTAAAGATTCTAAGACTGCGATGCACGACAAATGAATTTTAATTGAAATTGAAACGAACAATCAAAAGAATCTAAAATACAAATTTGTATGCAAGAATCGAACTATCGATCGAGGATCGGAGGGATCGACGGATCGACGGATGACGCAGAAGTGTATAGATTCTAAACAGACGAAGGATTGCCCTGAAAGATAGAGGATACCATATACTGATAGAATGTTGCTCTCAAGTGGAACCTACCTCCGTAAAATTAGTGTACAGATCGGAGAAACTATTCTTCTGCTGGAGAATCTCAGTTGTGCGATCCCGAGACGTTAACTGGCGGAATTGGTCCGCCGATTGGTGGGCCATAAGAATGCTGATGCCCTCTATCAGACCCATAAGAACGCCACCAACCAGGGCACTGCTCATCATACCCTTGAGACCTTGTCTGGCCGCGAGTATCCCCCAGTGGCCGCTCCACTGAGGACTGAGTTCCAGGCATCCTCCCGCTGCCTGAAGAGGACCATCGCACAGTCCACCGTGCTGTAGGTGGCGGCCCAAACGGCAAAGCTGCCGGCAATGACGGGTGTCTTCATTTTCACGGAATCCAATCCGCCGTAGAGCCCGCGACGCAGTCCAGTCGGGGCATTCCTGAACCCCTTCAGATACTGGAACAGGCCCCGCCCAAGGCGCCTATGGCGAAGGCACCGCCGCAGTCCTCCAGCAAGCGAAAGGGGCACGGTTCACGCTCCATTCTACGGGGATCTTTATAGTTAATTCGAATGACAGACAAATTACGAGTATCTTTCGAATAAGTACAGATTCTAAGAGCAAAACCTACTTTATGTGGGAGAAATTCACGGGGAAACTAAAGCTCTAGAGCAGTGGAAATTTCTCTACCAAGGCCTACTATATTTGACCCATATTTGTTGGGGAATTTCGAGTACAGGTTCCACATAAGTAGCTCGCTGGGCGGAAATCTCCCTGAGTAATGGACTATGTCCTGTATGTTCCACAACACAATAGAATTTATTCAGGTCGAAACTTAGTCTTTCAAAAGTTCTATCACTACAGCCCCCCTATCGCATCGTTTATCCCCCATGCCCCCAGCACCTGCTGCGTACCTTTCCATGAGAGATTCCCATCAAACTGCATACATTTAGAGAAACACTTTAAGGACAAACCAGAATCTAGTCGCACAGATCTGTCGCGAGTCGTGACAGTCCCAGTCCCCAGTCCCCAGTCCCGAGGCATTTAAAGGCTGAATTCGAGTGGAAATCGTTTGTGGAAAAAACATTTAAAAATGCGTCGTTTCGCCTTATTCGGGCACCTGGCTGATTGTCAAGATAAACTTTACAAAACGATAACAAAATACGTAATACGAAAAGCGCAAAGCGCAAAAAAACAAAACAAACAAAAACGGGGCGGGGGGGGAAAAAACTACTACAGCTAAACACAAACGTAAGCCCAATAAATAAATTGTTATTAGCCGGTTATGGCCACAATTGCGAGCTGAAAAATTTGTAAGTGATAAAGATCGCAACAGATTGCCGCCAATCGGTTGCGATTGTACTATTAATGTTCCCCAATCGATTCTACAACCATTATTTCTCCCCCTCTCTTTCTCTCTCCCACTTACTACTCTCCTTGAACCACGTGACGATTTACAGGAGCAAATCGCGCAGCGTGGACCATGGCCTGGCGGCTCCGTTTGACTTGGACTCGCTGCGCTCGAAGGTGGAGCAGCGTTTCGAGAGTGTGGACAAGCTGTCAAGTGAGTATCCCCATTCAATTTAAAAATTACAAGGAAAATACAAAAAAAATTCAAAATTCAAGACAGTTTTATGACAGTTTTAAACAAACAAAAATTCAAATTTACTGCAGCAGCTGAAAAGGGGATGCCATATCCTTGAAAAAATGATGGCGCTGCCAGACAGCTGAAGTTCATATTTTTCTCCCGATGTGGCAGCTCATTTTGAAGCAGCCAGCTTTTGTCAGATATACTGTTAGAGTAAATGCATGTCCAATGTTAATGTTAAATGTACATGTTATTTCTATGTTAAAGTTAGCGCGGAAATTTAAAGATCTTCAAAATGAATAATAAATTCAATATTAAATTTGATTCCGTTTTAGGAAAGAATCATGTTATAAATGTATCCTTTGTCCTTACTTATAGTATTTTTAAAGGTGCATTACCTCCTGTCCAATACCATTCGCATTGCCACCATTATTGATGATAATAATATACATATGTATGTATGTACAAGTCGATAATGAAAATTCCATTAAAATGAAAATATTCGCGAACAAGATAATTAGTTTTGCAACATTCCTTATCTGCTGCCCCTTAACTTATCAGAAAACGAAGTAAAAGTTGATACACAATGACGTGAGTCATTAGACATGGGGGAGTACCCATAAATTAGGCACCTTATCAGCTTTATTATATCACAAGGAAAATATTTTTGATAGTTGGTAATCCCTGAAACTGTGTTAGTCGCTTTTTCGCACGGCTCGAGAAGGTTTAGAGTTTTAATAGAGCCCTAGTATCTGTCTGTCCGTCTTCTTCTGACCTTCGATCGTCCCCAAAGTTTTTGAAAATGCCGCCAAGTGCAACCAACAGTGCGCGCAACTTTAAGTGTGACCAGCTAATAGGACTCTTCGGAATGACAGCAAGCACATCGCTAGCAAAAAATATGAAAACCGGGAAAAACGGACGAAGAGGGAATTGAAGCGCAGAGTTGAAAAATAACTAACTGGTGATGCTGGAAATAGTTGAAATATATTGGCGCCTGCCGAGCAAGGAGTTTGCCGTTATCTACCTGTGCCGGAACCAAACGCCGTCCACCGTAGCCTCTGGTGTCGTATATTCGCACCTGCGGCCCGATGGCGCGGCATTTGAGGTGTTTGAGCAGCAGCCAAGACCAAAGCCACCTATTATCAGCGTTGCACCAAGTAAATTATCTGGAACAAACGAAACGTGAATTTGCCATTCATATACAAGTTTTATTAATGATTTGCATTGTTTTTCTTTTCCGCAGGGCAAAAGTCTTCATTGCCCACCATACCCACCATTTCCTATACCGTGGGCAATCGCGACACATTGACCTCGGTGGCGGCCCGCTTTGATACGACCCCATCGGAGCTGACGCACCTGAATCGGCTGAACAGCTCCTTCATCTATCCGGGACAGCAGCTGCTGGTGCCCGATAAGAGTGCCAAAGATGATGCCTCCAGCAGTTCCACCAACGAGGGCGCCGACGGCGGCGGCAGCGTCTCGGGCAAGTCCAGTCCCATTGAGCGCAAGCTGTCTGGCGACGAGAGCCGGGAAAGAGGTAAGCGAGGTCGCGCTGGAAATGGTGCAATTGGTGCGAGATGAATAGTGAAGTCAGCATTTTGCCGCCTGCATTTTTTTTTTTTGTTTTTTTTTTTTTTTTTGCTTAGCATGCAACAACAACAAAAAGTGTATACAAATTCAAAAATAGCGACTATGAGGCGCCTGATGGGTAGCACTGTTCCGAGTCATATGTTCGGCACATTTCTCCACTTGCTGCAGCTGGTCACACTGGCCATTCTCAATGTTGTTTTTTTTTTGACCGCGTTGAACGGGCGAGTTTTTTTCGGTTTTTTGCACCCTTGAAAGATTAAAATCGACAGTTGGCCATCAAGAGCCCACGCTGAGCGATCGGTAGAACCACGTTGTAAAGTGCAGCAGGACGGAGTACTCACCCGAGCGGCGACATCAGCATGCACACGGCAGTCTTCTGGCGGAATGGAGGTTCTTGTTGCTCTCATTGTTGATTTTTCCATTGTTGTCATATCAAATTGATCGAAAATGTGCTAATTATTAAGTTGACAATGGCTGCTGCTGCTGCTGCGGAAGTGCATGTGAGAAGGCTCTTGCCCGGAGGTCACGTAACCCGGCGGCCGACCGCTAGAACCGCTGGTGCCGCGTCGAAAGCTAATTTTGTGGCGCAGTTCATCGAACATTCGGTGGTGTCGCAGCAGTAAGCGTGGGCGTCACAAGGCGCTGGGGAGATTTACTTTAAACTAGCCCATATATCAACTGTTCGCCCCAGAGCCCCCAGGCACAGACACAGGCACAACCACTGGCCATCGCACTATCTTATCGGACCGCAGATAAAAATCACAGTTGTCCCGCTGCCACCGAAAATCACCTGTGCACCTGAGAACCCCGTCCAAGCAAGCAGCCCCCGCCTAACCACGAGTCTTGAATGTTCTTCCTTGCAGACATACTGGAGGGCCTGCGCCCCGGATCCCCCAAGCCGGGACACATCGAGCGCGTGGCCGGCAACAGCCAGGCCGAGGAGGAGGCCAACAAGAGCGATGATCCGGTCATTACGCAACGCTTCCTCAAGATCAACGTCCGTCACATCACCGACGGCCAGGGCGTTGTGGGAGGCGTCCTTCTGGTCACCCCCAATGCCGTCATGTTCGATCCGAACGTCAGCGATCCGCTGGTGATCGAACACCAGGCGGAGAGCTACGGGGTGATTGCACCCATGGATCTGGTGGTGAATGCAGCCATTTTCCATGACATTGCGCACATGCGCGTGGTGGGAGGTGCCGGTCCCAGTGTTGCTGCCGGCAGCTGCGAGGCGGAGAAGCCAGAGATCTATTATCCCAAACCAGTATTAGTCGAGGAGGACTCCAAGGAGTTGTCCGAGCAGCAGCCGCTGATGGGCGACGATGCCGATGCCAGTAAAGAGCGTTTGGAGGGTGAGTCTTGGCCGTATGCCCGTTGGCCGTTGATATTTACTTATGGGATATATCTTCCATTTTCAGCTGAGATTGGTTCATTGGAGATTACCGATGACCAGGAGTCACTCTGCTCCAGCACTGGACGCGATGGTGACGCCTTCCCCAAGGCCTTTGAACGTGAACGTATTGAGGTGAGTCATTCTCCCACCTCTATGGCGCATTTCTCTAAACTACTTCAACTGTTAATCTGTAGGACTCGTCGTTGGAAGCCAAAGATAGCGCTAAGACTGACGCTGAGGATGAGGATAAGAAAACTGGCCTGGGCCTGATAGACACTCGCACCACCCTGGAGGAGAGACGCAAGAGTCTGTTGGACCATCACTGGGCTATTCCGAGCAAAGACCGGTTAGTGTTTGCTCAGCTGTGTGTTATGTGTGCACCTATATGAAAGACATAGGTCCCGGGATGATGTGTGAACAACTGCAGTGCACAAACAGGCTTTTTGTTGTTTAAATAATATTTGTTATGCTTTTTGTGACGTCTTGTGATGCCTTGTTTAAGCAGATATATCCATTTGTCCGTTTAAATGTTCTTCTGTGTTCTGTATTTAACAAAATCGACAAGAGTATGTCTGAAATACCACAAAAACTCAAAGTACCTGGCATTATATTGCCCTTTAAATACTATCTTGTTCAAGAACTGCCATAGAAATGATTAGCATATTGAGAGAAAACCATTAATTAAGGAATATACCAAGTATTATTATAAAGAAATTAGCTCAATACTGAAGAAAACCCATAAACACTTAAGATTAATGGCATACAAATGGAATATATTTGATCTTTAGAAGTTACCAATATTCAATGGCCAATATAGCCACTGTTCAGCGTCCATAATTGTTATTTTTGATCAGTTAGAACAGAATAGAATGTGCTTTGATAGCGGAATGAGCAGGGCTAAGATTTTTAATTAGATACCCCCATATTTTAGACTCAATTCAGATAGCAAACCATTTAGTGACACCGCCTAATCTTTGGCCTGCCAAAGAAACCTTTTTCTGTTGCTGTACGCTTGTTAATAACTTTCTGTTTGTATTTTTGTGTTTTTATTTTCATATATTCGACCCACGCCACGCCTCAAACCTAATCATAAACGCAATTTCTGTTATCAATCCAAATGCTTTACACAACAAACGAAAAACAACCGCACACCACACACCACACCCACATTTGCACACACGAAAACACCAACCACATCTCTGTGTGTGCCCTGCACGAACATATAACTCAGCTATTGTTTGTCTAATTCCCGAAGATCATCGGAAGACGAGGCCGACAACGAGTCCAACATCACTGTGGACAGCGGTGCCCGCAGCCAGGATCCCCTCTCGGCCGCCAGCTCCGTGAGCGGCGTGCCGCACAGCAGCATAACCCTTGGGGGAGCTGGAGCAGCTCCTGGAGCAGCAGCTATGGCTGGGTCTGGGGGACACCTGCCCGGCACCGGCATGCTGCCACCGCCATCGGGCATTGACCTGGAGCACCTGGAGCAGCTGTCGAAGCAGTCGTGCTACGACTCGGGCATCGACATCAGGGAGCCCGTGCCCAGCGTACAGCCGATACCAAAGAAAACCGTTTACAGCGACGCTGACATTGTCCTCAGCTCGGACTGGGTACCACCGAAAAACATTGTGCCGACGCACTTTGGCGAGTCGCCGCCGCGCAGCACCATTCTGGGACAGAGCCTGGACGCTGGTGCCGGTGCTGGCGGGGCGCGCAAGAAGACCTCCAGCGTGAGCTTCAGTGTGGACGATGAGGCCGCACAGCAGGCCCAGGTGCAGGCACAGGTGGCGGCCACTTTGGCCAGCGACAAGCAGTCG
The DNA here is from genome assembly GCA_008121275.1 of Drosophila lowei. NCBI lineage: Eukaryota > Metazoa > Arthropoda > Insecta > Diptera > Drosophilidae > Drosophila > Drosophila lowei. The sequence goes on from CM017777.1 coordinate 7,796,167, forward strand.
GAGAAGAAGAACAAGGTATGCGCTAATGAATCACTATTTACTACTGATACTGATAACGATTCGAATTTGTAACTTTATAGATGCTGAAGCGCCTCTCGTATCCCCTGACCTGGGTGGAGGGCCTCACCGGCGAAGGCGGAGCTGTGCCAGCCCCTGGCAGCGGCACCGGCAGCCTCAACAAGTCGGCGGACACTGATTCGGCGCCCAACACGGGCGACTCCAATCAGAGTGTCTTTTCGAAAGTATTCTCAAGGTGCGCATCCCCCAGCTAACATTTGCAACCATCTATCGATCTCTTGACTATAATTGGTGCCAACAAATTTTGTTTATTTCGTTTCGAAAACTGAAAAACTGAACAAATCTCAAAACCAAAATGCTTACCTTCGTTTTGTGCGGATCGGCTGCTTTGCTAAACAATAAAATGAAACATATAACATATCATAACATAACACATCACATCACGTACTCATGCAACACTGAACACACAACACACAACAATAATTACACACACACACAACCTATAGCTCGCCCATCACTCTGGTCTCAGAGCTGGGCGGGAATCTGTTTTCGAAAACACCGTCCGAAGACTCTGGTGGCTCGCCAGTGCCGCCACTGACTCCGCATTCGACACATTCCGAGGGTCATATGACCTATGGGTAAGGAAAGGAAGGATTTTGGATCCCCGATGTCGTTGTTGTCGTTGTCGTTGTTGCTGTTGCTATTGTTGTTGCTATTGAATCTTGATGTTGTAGTGTTTCACCTAAGAAAAAAGAAAAGAAAGCAAAGAACTTCTTCTTTGCTCCAATGAGCACATTCTCCTTTCGTTTGTTAGTTTCGATTGAACGTATCATCAATGCTTCATTTTATCAGTTTCGAGTGTAAATTTGAATCATCCTACCATTACTCTCCCACTGTCCGTGGCATATATTTATACTAATTCGTTTGTTCTGTCGCTACCCCCATAGACGTTCCTCAATTGGTACCTTTATACGTCCGCATTCGTCGGAGGGAACCTCGTCCAGCACCAAACTGAAGGAGGCCAAGCAGGCGCCCAAGCTGGACTATCGTTCCATGGTCTCGATGGATGACAAGCCCGAACTATTTATCAGTGTGGACAGTAAGGGAAACCCTCTTATTTGATTAAACTTTAACTTACATTTGGTGTATTTTCTCATTTTTCCTTCAAGAACTCATCCCACGTCCGGCAAGAGCCTGTCTTGACCCACCTTTGTATTTGCGCCTGCGCATGGGCAAGCCCATTGGCAAGGCCATACCGCTGCCAACCTCTGTCATGTCCTACGGCAAGAACAAGTTGCGCGCCGAGTATTGGTTCAGTGTGCCCAAAAATCGGTATGTCAACAGCTACGCTACTTTAGACCCTTCTTTATCACACCCTTCCCTGTTTTTAGCGTTGATGAGCTCTATCGCTTCATAAACACCTGGGTGAAACACCTGTACGGTGAGCTGGACGAAGAGCAAATCAAGGCGCGTGGCTTTGAGCTGATCCAGGAGGACACCGAGTGGACAAAGAGCGGCACCACCAAGGCTGGCCTCGGCGGCGGCAGCCAGGATGGCGAGGAGATCAGCGACCTCACCCGCGAGTCCTGGGAGGTAAGTTCACCGTTTATCTGTAGACCCCCCCTCAACCTCCCAAGCCTCTGGCCAGGAACGACCCTTTCCGTTTTCCTCTTTCCTCCCTCTTGTATCTTTCTATCGTTCTATCGTTTAACTCTTTGCTCCGAGCTCTTACTCTCGAATCGTTCTATTTTTTCAAAGAGCTATCAAATCTCTGCTCCTCCAGGTTATGCCTCAGATCAAACTTAATGATTAATCAATGAATTTTATGCCAAATTTCTTCTTCATACAATATAAATATAAATCTTGTAAATCTTGTTTACATTCTTCCCCCCACGTGTACTTTTCTCTCTTGTTTTTCTTCTTCCTTTTTCCTTGCGTCTCTTTTTCCTTTATTGATTTGCCTTGCCTTTGATTTTCCAACGAAATCGACCATGGGCTGAACTCCCAAACCAATGAAACTATAACTGTAAAACCATATACTGCAATTGCATTCTATTATTATGAAAACTACTTACATATATGACATGATATTATTTAACCTCTGTTGAACTACAAACAGCTTTTAAAGGCGCCGTTCGCCAAGACCTACAAGATCATTAAAACGGCTTCCCATGCCGCATCGCATGACTTGGAAATGTTGGGCGGCGAGGTTAGGACAAATCAATCCTTTAATACGAATTCTTCACCTAAAAAAAAAAAAAAAAAACCAAACCTTACTGTGTTGTCCGCACCAAAAACTTAAACTTAAACTTAAAAACAAAACCAAAAGAACAATTTTTGGAACTTGTGTGAAAATTTTGAATTTTTGCATATTTTCGATTTAGTTTATGTTTTTGTTTTTGTTTTTCCGTTGGATATTATATTTGTTGATTTTCCAATATGCTCGCTGGTTTTTTAGTTTCTGTCTTTTCGTAGTTTTCAAAGCACTTTATGCACTCGTATTTCTGGTTCTTTCTGTTTTTGTACCACCCAACCCACCGAAAAAGCACCGAAATCTAGAAAAGAAAACGATAGTCCTAGTCCTGTGGATATGGAGAAGCGTTTTCTTTGGCACCACACTTTTTTCCAGCACTTGTTTCTGTGGCACTGTGGCGCTCGCACAAGTCTCAAGTTTCCACACTCCCCAAGCATTGGTTCCATCCATCTATATTATATCTGTATACCTTATAAGACATTGGCTCATCTATCCCTCTCTCGAGCGAGCATTTCAAATTCATTCTGTATCGAAGCATTTGTTCTTATTGTTTTATGTTTGAAAGATTGGCCTCGTATTTTATTCTCTCTGTTCTCGAAATTTTGAAACATTTTCATTGCATTCAAAAGTAATATACAAATCAATTGATGAAAACGATTTAAGGACAACAAAATGTGGGTTTGAAGAAGTTTGACCGCAATGTGGGGGGCAATAAAAGGGATACTAATTGATTCCAAGATCAATTAGAAAACTTGTTTGCAAACGAAACAGAACTCAACAATTAAGCTAAACAATTAGTTTAAATTCTAACCAGATAACAAAAGTGCTTAATTACCATCCAATTCACTTCATAGTTCGCGTACTTCGAGTCACTTGATACTGAAATTGAGTTCATGAACCTCCCCGACACTTTGATGGCTTCAAACCCCCGAGAGGTGTCACTTTAGGGCTTGATTATTACAGAAAAATTACCTAACCTAGCCTAACAGCCATTCGAAACGCAACCCATTTACATGCCTAATATATACAATACATACGACCACAGGCAAGAGTCCAACCTTGCCACCAGGCCCCCTCATATCATACTTGCTCCAGTTCCAGTTTCAGTTCCAGTTCCCTCCCCAGCTGATATTCTCTTAGCCACATTCTTCGTTTAGCAATACAAAGGCACCAAAATGATATGCTAATTACGAGTTGATTTGGATTCAACTTCGATTCGAGTTCCATTTCTCAATGCTTTCGCACTCTAAGAGGCCAGGTCTCGCTTCGCACAAGCATTTGTATCTGGCATTATATCTATAAACGATTTTACAACAATTAGCGCCTTTTGCACGTTATCATTCGTGGCAAGAGTCTGGCATTTATTTGCGCAATCTTTATGGACACGTTTTCTCATCTCGTCCCATAAGCGTGCCATATCCAAGATGAAACATCACGATCAATGGATGAGATGAGTAATTTGTGTCTGGCAAAGCCGTCATCAGGGCGAACCGGAATAGAGATGGCAAAGATATTGTAGGCGATACTCCCTTGAGAGGGCAGCCTTGAGTGCTGCCATTACTTTTCCGTTTCTGATACTGTTTGCCGGTTCGTTCTTATCGGTTCGGGTTGAAGCTCTGACATTATTCTCCCACTCCTCTCTCCCTTATCAGTCTCCCAGGCAATGTAGCGGCGCATCAGCAAATTGTTTCCTCATTAGGCGCCTCATTATTAAAATAAAAAATAGTGTATAAAATAATATATTATGGGAGCACAAAGCTATCAATAGAATCTCTCCATAACGAAGCATCCATCAATAGAATAGACGATGATTGCTTCCGTAGCCCCAAGCAATGCAAAGATCTTCAAAATGGAGACCCGACCTCAACAATCTCCGTTGAATTGATATTCAGCTAGATGATCCGTAGATGACATGACACGACCAATAGCTCAGATAATGCCCACCAATTGCGCAATTCCGGGCTTATCTGCGAAGAGTGCCGAAAATAAATCAGGCTTCTGGATTGTCGAAAGGTGAAGCATGTAAATAACATGGGCTTGAGCAGAGATTCGGGGAAGGAAGATTTAAAATTTTATTCTTGGCTGTTTTTGTAGCCCCACAAGTGTGCCAGATATTTCTTCATTAAATGTTATTCGATATTTGCATATCGTTCATTCATTTGTCAAACAAACTGTTGGCGGTTTGCTAGATGATTGGCTACTTTAAATAGTTTTCAGAGAGATATGATGCATACTATTGTATATTTGTATTGTCAGAATTCTTTGAGAGCATTCTCTGATTCTCCAAGAGGAATGCTGTTCTGCATAGTAGTTGCTGAAAATTCCAAAAATAAACATCGGAAACTAGTTCCTCACAAATCAGAACACACATGACGTTTATTCAACAGTCTCTAAAGCGGACCATTGTTTGACACAAATGAAATATGAATAACTAAAGCAAAATATGCTTAGAGATCTGCTCTCATCATCAGCAACATCATTATTATAATCTACAAACCCGTTTGCGATGGTTATTTCTATTTTTACTGTGGACTAGTTATGCCAGAGAGAGAGAGCGCGTGCCGTGAGCATAAATTGTTTATTATTCATTTCTCGTGCGAGGCGATCATTTATTTATGCAGTAATTATTTGCATACATTTAATTACTAAATTTAAGTACACTTTCCATTCAAATCCTGTTCTAATTGAAATCGAATTGGGCTTTAATCATTCCGCCCAGCCGCCTCTTTAGAGCCGTACTATATTCTAATTAAATTGAAATTAAATACAAATTTAAATCCAGCTTAAAGCGATTGTCATTTAGCCGGTTTCTGTGTCCGTTGATTGGGTAGCATCATCATCATGATCATCGTCGTCTATTTTTCTTATTTCGAAGCCAAATCCGGTTTCGGCAGGTGTATAAAAGTAGCAGAATAAACTGAAATAAAAGCAGAAATGATGCGCTTTACTTTAGAGCTTTGCCTCTATTCAGTTTTTGCTGTTGTTTCTGTTGCTTAAATGCTCAATTAGCCGAGGAGGATCCAACGCCCCACCGCAAACACAGCCCCTGCCACATCGATGCCACATTTGAGAAACGGTAGTCCCCAAGTCACACACACCGATGATTCGCTGACGCCAGCAACACTCAACTTTGCCTTCCAATTGTTCATATATCGACTATACATGTTTACTATATATAAAAGGGGTATATCTATATTGTATTGGATATTGTACTTGTCCGATCAATTGGTTTCAATGAATTTTGCAAACAAACCGAGACAACGATGCTGAGAGGACAGTCTTTTCAATTTGCATACGAATATCACTCTCTCTATCTCTCTCTCTCTGAGAGAGTGTTCTTTGCTCAATTTTAAATGCATTTCTTACATTAAAGTGCGCATTCCGTTAATGGATCACCATAAACACTTGTTTAATGTCGCCATAATGTGGTACACACATATGTGCTGGTGGAGGCTTCAAGAAATGGGAGCGGTAAGAGCTGGTTTTCCATATAGCACCGCTTGAAGACCCTCTCATATTCCTTACTCTTGACAGGTGACGCCTGTTCGGGGCTGTGTGGGGTGCGGCCTTGTATGCATAATTAACAGATGTTGTGTTGATGTGTTTTTAATAAGTTATTAGTCAAGGTATTTTCGGGGCATGTTGAATGCCTAAAGAGTTACATGTTTGATACAATCGTTCATCTTATCTCTCTATTATATACAAAAGTTTTGGGTCGTCGTCGTCTTCGTCCGATATTTTACTCATATCTGCGCGAGCGACGAGTGAGCCGGGGGCTTGTACCCTAGTATTTGAATATTTTACCTACATATGTTCATACTCGTATGACACAGATTCGATAATGATCCTTCAAGTAGAGATGTTTTTCTGCTGATAATTCACTCTGTTATACTGTCAAGATCCCATTCAGAAGGAGAATTACCCATTAAAACTTCAAGCTTAGTTTTGAAAACTGATTAAACTCTGACTAATATAATGCGGTTATCTGTTTCCTGGAATGCAAGTATACAAAAGAAAAATATGTATGTACAATATTTGATACGTATAAATTCGCTAAAATTGGTTCATTTAACAATGTCCAAGATAAACAGTTGAGCTCATGCACAGAAGGGCAATAAATATAGACAGTGTTTCATCAATTGATTAGCATGGCCTTTAATATGTTTGCATAGCTGTAAGCCAAAGCCGCAAAGACAAACAATCCGTGAGCACTTACCACACTGAAGAGAGAGCCTTGGAGAGCTGGGAGAGAGCTGCTCTCATCAATTGCAGTCGCATCGAAAGGGACAGGCAGAAAGAGTAAAGGAGAGAGGAGAACTGGTGATAATAATAAATGCATTAAAGAAACACTGGTGGTCGGGAACATAGTCAGGGCGCAGTTAGAGCTGTGGAGAGAGCAAAAGACAGCGATAAAAGACACTGGTGGACCAACCTGGCAGTATTGAACCACTTTGAAATCCATTCAACAGAAGTAGTCGTAAATATTTGGTACTAAATTAGGTAAACAGTGGATGGCAGAGCTGTGTTACAGTACAATACAGCAGTACTTCACTGAAAGCTAACATTGTTGTACCAAACTGCATATGCATCGAAATATGCATCCAACAATGGCGGTCCAAAATATTAGCACAACTGTCTGATAGCAGTGATGAAATCAAAATTCAACACTACCGGTCCAAATGGCACAATATCCGACACTGTCAATCCAATTCGACATGCACTGTGATAGCAGCCCCAATAGCCATTGCATCACACTGGCGGCCTACAATATGCAACCAAGTCAGGCAGCCTCTCCCACAGTCGTGGCCGTGCCGTCATAGACGAGCTATCAGCAGCAGCGGCGCAGAGCGGAGAAGCAGCAACAGCGTCGTTGGCCGCAGCAGCAGCTGAGCCACGTTTTGTTGTTGCTGATATGGTTTTTACTGTTGTTATTGGGGCTGCTGGCGCTGCTGGTGGGGACGACGACGACGGCTCCAACGTATGTTTTGTGTTTTAGTTTTCGCAAAACATTCAAGCCGCACAGTCGCGTCTCTCCCTCTCTGTCGCTCTCTCTGTGTCACTCTCTGCGCGTTAGATCCGCGATCTCGGATTCAGATGCTCCGAAAGTGTTTCCCAAAAATGTGACTTTTGTGCCAATTATAGAAATTATTAGATCTGGCAGATCTTGCAGTTGTGCAAATATTATATATTTGGGTCTTCCGCCCCACCTTCCGTCTTCCGTCTTCGGTCTACGGTCCTCCGCATCAGCATTGCTAAAGAGCGAAAAGCGTGTCCAAAATTAGCAACGCCTGAGCGCAGCGCCAAAAGAAAAGAAAGGAAATAAACAAAGAGAAAGAGAAAAAGGAAAAGGAAATCTTTGCGTCTGCAGTCGCTGCTGCCGCTGGCAGAGAACGTCGCCAGAATGAGCGCCAAAGCCATGAAAATCTCAAAAATAGCTAAATACATCAAGAAAAGGGTAAATATGAAATTGAGGAAAACACAAACCACAGACCACAAAAATCTACTAGTCTCCTCCCAATTTCTCTACGGGGTGAAAGTCTTACGAAAGTGCACAAAAAATACATATCAAGATTAAATAAATTTGAATTTCAAAATGCATCGCGTTTTGTAAGCCGAACGCGTCTCAGCCCGAAAGCCAAAAAGTATTCAATGCCTTGGCCATAAACATTCGGACAGCGCGCACCTTATAAAGGGTCCGTCTCCGCCGCAGACGATCGCATTGGAATTTCGGCTACTGCCCCGAAATGTCCAGCCCCAATGATGATGATAATGATCGTGTAAATGTTTTTCAGATAAAAATGGATATCAAATGGTTTCCATAAAGATATATTTAGACTCCCTTTCGGAGTGGGTCTTTAAGATGAAGAAGGAACTCTAATGGTTGATATAACGATACTTTATATAGAGATACCATTGTGATCCTCTCTCTACAGGGTGTTGATCCAACATGAAAACAATGAACATTACTGTTATCCATTACGATTGTTTCCCAAGATCAAAATGGAATGGAACTAATGGAAACTTAAGTGTTGGCTATAAAGAACCCATTATGATCCTTTCGCTTCTGTGCGTGCTCATACGATACGAGTAATTTCCCTTGCGAATAATATAATACATATACCTATAGTAGTACATTTAAATGCTTAGTGAAATTGCTTAAATTGCTGAGCAATCATTTTAAGTACAAAGCCTGGAAACGTTTTCTGAATCTTGGCAACGATTTCTTGGGCTCTGAATCATTTTCTTGAAGTGAAATTAAATTTAGCTCAAGGGAGAACTCTTCCTATAGTTCTTGTAAAGGAAATGAATCTAAATGTAAATCAATAGATTGTCTCTTATCACATAAGTTCTCTAAGAGACTCTTTCCACTCCATACCACTCCACTCTGTGAATATTTCCATAGATCTTTTGAGTGTTTGTCTGCTTTGTGCCCGTGTGGCACACATAACCCAGTTATCAGTCAGGCCCTCTCGCAGATCTTTCCCATCTATCCAATCACTTATTTCACGTCTCCCCTTATCTTTCACTCTCAATCAAGTCGAGTGTGTGGCATCTTTTGGGAGAAATCTGATTGAAAAGAAGAGAAATCAAGGGTGTGCAAGACACAGAAATTCCCTCGCCAAAGTCTTCCAATTTCCATTATTATATATTATACATATAGCTGATTTAACGATCCAGTAATTCCCAATTTTCAATCCTCTCCTCCTCTTGACTCTTCCACTCTGAACCTTTTTGGAGATCTTGAGTGCCGCACATTTGACATTTCATTCACCTTTCGAGGGGCGGAGCGCCACCTCTCTTTAATTATTTTTGTTTTGACTGAAATTTAACTGTAATTAAATTGATAATGCAACCCCTAAAAAAGGGGAATTCAATGGGATGGGTATAATGAATGATAAATGGGGATTCGGTTTCGGATTCGGGCAAGAAGTCAGCCAAATGTGAAGAGATTTTGTTGTATTGTGTATGCGCTTTGTGGATCCGGCTTCGCTTCGTATTTCAAATGGTTGACTGCCATTATGCACACTACATACTATATGTACTATATATATATACATGTAGGTACCATATCGTATTTAATTTGTTCGAGGTGTGGCTTAAAGAGTGAGAGAGAGAGTGTGGTTTGGTGTGAGAGATCAGGTGGAATCAATTAAAAAGGTGTTCTTTTAGATGGATACAAGCTGCCTGCCATGTGTGTGATTGAAAATAGAGTATTCCCCAAAGAATATCCATATATTCTGTCCCATTTCACATTTTCTTCAGCCTAGCTCCAAAGATAATCCAATTTTCCACCTAGGTGTACGAAAAGGGAATGTTTTTCATAGACTTTTACGACGTAGCCCCTCCATCACACATCACCCTGCCTATTGCAGCTACCAGCAATTGTTGTCGCATTGCGAACATGTTTTCGGTAATACAATACCCCCGTTAAACACTACTCGTACGAGTACCTGGCGACTGTCCAGACAGATACAGATACATATGTATGTACGGGCGACTGACCGGCCACACATCGTGCACACACAAACAAAAAACAAATCAAAAGTTAAACATACAATAATATCGTATATGCGAATACCTATAAAGACATCCCCAGCTGCAGACACGTGATCATTTCATAGTTGAAATTGGGGTCGCGAAAAAAAGAAAAAACAGAAATATAATTGCGTGCAGAGGAAATTTCATTGAATTATGTGCCAGCCTTCCGTTCGTTTGCGGAGGGGTTGTTCCAAAGACCTGGATTGTGATTAAAGAGGTCGTCAAGCTACCAGATATGATAGATGGAAATGGAATATTGCTATAGAAATCATATGAAGTTGAATAGGGAAATACCTCGGACTTGAGATTGTAGAAGATTCCTTCTAAGCCCCATAATAAATTCTCTCTTAGGTGATGTAACCCTCCTCACTGATAGATGGGGATCGGATCGGATCTGATTGAGATGATCTCGTATCTGGAAACAAAGAAACAAGTCGACTGGTCAACTGATGGGGAGTTATCCGTTCCATAACCGGTTCGCATTTGATTGATTTCTGAAATATACTCGTAAATGCATGCATTTCAAAGTAGAGCAGAGTTTTGAGGCCTGATTCCGGTTCCAATTGCCACAAACAAGAGTCATTTCTCAGATGTCATGTGTCCTACTCCAAATACTGCGATTCAGAGGCTTGTTTACTCGATGGGAAAAACATATTTTAACCAGTTTCAGTGCGTATCTAAACGGAATACAAATTACAAGTGGAGTAGTTTTGTTGGTGTTTGTCGCTGGAATTTAACACGCCCACAAATGCGGCTTAGCTGTGGTCATCGTCAGGTGGTGGTGGCGCCGTTATGATAAATACTTGGGGTTTATTTTGGGTGCAGAAGAGCAGAGAAGCAGAGAAACCAGTTTGCGCGAAATTAAACCAAAAATGTCGGCTAAAACCTTGGCCCAACGCAGATGCAACCAAAAACAGACCCCCATCTGTTTTTATTTGTTGGCACGTGAGTTGTCTGTCGTTTGGGCTGGAAATACTCGCAAGTGAAGATTGCTTCAATTGAAAATCAATTATCGCATAAAAATAAAAATTACGTATACGCAACATGCAGAACATTTTAGCTCCATCAGCATTGTTGCGGGGCAGCATGTTGCCAACAAACCTGTTGTCTGCCGAAAGGCGAAAGAAGTTGCGCGAGCTCCAAACTTGATTCAAAGAGAGCGTCCGGTCCCCACCAGAAAAGCTTAGCTGAGAGAGTGAGTGCCAAAGAGAGGTGGGCGATTGACTCACACAGGGAGTGTGAGTCTCTCTCGCTCTCTCTACCTCTCTCTCGGCAACTTCTTTTTCGTGCGCGCTGTTCGGTTCTATGGTCCGTTTCGTCATGCCAGTCGGTCGAGCGACTTGTTTGAAAATAGCAGCAGCAGTGGCAAAGAGTTCGATAAACGCTGAAGCTTTTACATAAAATATTAGAAAAGATTCGAAAGAAACAGAGAGTGACGGCAGCAGTGCAAACAATCGAAACACTGTTGGCTGTTTATGTGTAACAAAACGAAAGGAAAACCTATAGAGAAAAATCTATATAGTACTCGTATTGGAAAAGCGCACCAAAGCAGAGAGCGTGATAAAACTTGTGGCAACAACAGAAGCACAAAACGGCAAACACACAGCACACACAAAAGAACAGAGAAAAAGCTAAGCACAAATCTCGTGGGTCACAAGACCCCCACAACCAGCTGTGGAGTGGAACAGAAAGAGATAGAAAGAGCGCCGAGTAGTGCGAGAGCCAAAGCACCCACAATGCTGCTGAGCGGGAAAGCTCTCACACTACACTGCTAGCCAAAAAAGTTGGACAGGCTTAAGCTTTTGCCTAACTACCGTTGTTTGTTTGCTGTGTTGTTATCGCTTTTTGTGTGTGTTTTTTTGCTGCCTCTCAGCAACATGTGGTTTGTGGTCGTACTCTTCGCTGTGGCCGCCGTTTGCGGCCTGGCCGGTCGAAAGTGGGGCCGCTACCTGTACCTGCACTATGGGCGGCATCTGTTGCCGCGCTCTCTGCTGGCAAACAAGAACCGTGCGCCCACGCCGCCCCTGTCGCCCACCAAAGATGATCAGAGTCTGGAGGCACTGCTCGATGAGAGCGGGGAAATGCATGAAACGGTGAGTGTTGGAGAGTGCGGGAAAGTTTGGGCATTACAGTGAGATCTCCTATGTGGATAACAACACTCTTATGTTTGGTGTTGTGTTAAATAGTGTAAAAACACTCGTCTGTTATTGCTGTTTGGGAAAACGTGGACAGTTGTAGCAATAAAATACTTCTATAATGGGGAATTATTATCGCACACGTTTTAACTATTACAAATGACTTGATTTTGCCTCTTCATACACAAGTTAATGGCTTGAACTGATTTGCGACTACTCGTAGCACAAAGGTATTACGAAATCATCATTATACTCGTACCAGAGGGAGAATACCTCAGATCTGAGACCGGAGACCTAAGGCCTGAGACGAACCCCATTCGTCTCGACGTGTCAACTGTCTCGATCTCGAATGTCAGTGAGTGCCAAGGGTCAATGCTCTGCCCGGGCTTAGTCGGCATATACTCCAGTACTCGTTCGTTTAGTAAGCCCCATTAGATAATTATCTAGAAACATGGCTAAAGAAACACACACTGTTTAGCTCTGGCAAACAGTATGGCCTGACCTCCCCGACTAAACCAAGTTGCCCTGGAGACGACAGACTTGCAACTAATTAAATATTTGCATATAAATAGAGATAGACATAGACAGATGAACAACAATAGCAGATACAAAGTGTGATGCAAGAAAAATCTGTAAACAACACAAAAAATATATAGAAATTGCGCACCTCAACAAAAGGCACTACTTCACGCTCTCCATTCTCCTAATGCATTTGAACAACAATAGAAATAGCAATAGCAATCACAGCAATAACAATGATAAGTAAATTCAAACATACAGAACAGAAAATATACGCCAGAATATGATTACAAATAAGAACTGATAAGAAATCGGTGGACAAAACAGGAAATATCTAAAGCACAGAAGCTTTACTCTGGATAAAAATAGGTTCAACAACTTAAGATTCAAAGAAGAGCTTTAATAGGTAGTCATGAGAACTTTAAAGCTTATCAAATGATACGATTATAATAGAAAAAGACCTATCTCAACTAATCTAAGCCCTACGACAACCCCAATACAAAGAACGAATGAGGGTCGAAGATAGCTGACTTTTAAAAGATATATTTCTACGATATATGTTCTTAAGAGGATGACAAGAATGGTTACAGCCCTGGAAAAGAGGAGTCTTCAAAACCACTGTTTGGAATGCTGATGATATGCTCCGTCTCATGTGCGTGTTCTTCCACAACTTTGATTTGGCCTCACACCTTTTGTCCCCCCTCCTTCACTTTGGGAGCCCCTGCCTCTTACGCGCAAGATCGGCCTGAAGCCCGACCGCAGACAGACCCTTGAAGACTCTGTTGGCAATTAAACAGCTGATTGCCTGGCAGCAGCCATTAGACGGAATGGGACGGAGCACGCACTTGCTGTCTCTTTTTTCCGGCTGCAGAAGAGAGAGAGAGAAGAGCACAGGGCTTCAGCTTGCTCGTTTACCGCGCGTTTCCTTTGCATACCAAAGCAGAATGCGTTGGCAGCAGCAGAGACGCCAGCGGCGGCAGCAGCAGAGAAAAAGAACCACAGAAAAGACAGCAGCAAAATCAGAAGACGCTTCAGTCGGTGGGCCGAAGCATTACATACTCTTTCCATGCGGCTGCTACCACAATGTTCAGAGTCCCTGTTTTACTGATTCCTACATAAAGGGATAAATCAAACAATAAGCCAATTACAATTTTCTAGGTTAGAATCCATCAGCTGTTCAACCTGCATGCAGTTTGGCCACACTGTTTTACTTTTGCGAATTTTCTCGCAAAACCAAAGAAACAACAAAACCTGCCTCCCAAGTGTCCCATTTCAGTCTTAAAAGTCCTCCGCTAATGCGGGAGCTCGAATATGCGCCCTAGGATTACTCAAAGAATGCATGGCCGCAGTGGCACAACACACACACCCACACACAAAAACATTGTCATATACATGTCTATCGAATGAATTATTTTATTAAGCTACCATCGCCTGTATATCGGCGGCAGCCTTGGCATCAGTGAAGACAATGCAACGGGCATAGAGCGTGCTGCCGTTGCCAGTGGCAATCTTGATCATACTGTGGTCGTAGCGCAAATGGGGGCAGTGCATCAGGTCTGCGAGGCGTGTAAGCTCGGCGCTCAGCCAGTCGGGAGTCGCGCTGGCGATCAGGAGCAGCTTGGCTCTTCCATCTAAAATTGTGCTGGTAATATTCGCGTCGCATTGGAAATTGCCGTCCGACACCTGAACAGCAACTAGGGACATCTTTGAGAGCTGCTGAAACTAAAGCCCTTTTAGATAATGCACAAATTGTCCTACTTATTCGAACCTTTTTTCCTTTGAACTGATTTTGTATTATATTATGTTTTCCACAAACTTTCTTACTAATTCGTACCCTTTTTTCTAAGCCTTCTGGTTTTCTTCCGCCAGATTTTTTTTAATGACTAGGCATCTCTTTTTGTGACGTCAAAAGTTTGACTACATAATCATATCGATACCTTTCTGTCATATGTGACCAGTGTTGTCGCCACCGTCCAACATTTTGCTAAAGTGCAGCCCGCCCTTTTGCCAATTACTGAACGATTGGTAGCACTTTTGGTGCGTTTGCTTGGGAAAGCGTAAAAGCGTTAAATTCCATTGAATTTGTGAACTATTCGGTGATCAGAGCGGTTGGGGATACCTTCTTGAAGGGTATACCAACGCCAACGCATTGCGCATGAGGTTCTTTAGAGGATGGACCCTGGATAAGAAGAGTCTTCAAAGAACCCCTATTTAGAATGATGATGATATGCTCTGCCTTTTCGTGTGTGTTCTTCCACAACTTTGCTTTGGCTTCACGCCTTTTCCCATGCCTCCCATCTACGTCTCCATCCCATAACTTAATTACTATTACCAAGCCCTCTTTCTGGTATCTTTTCTCATGGAAAGAGTCGCCAAAGTAATGCTTAACCCGCATACAATGGAGCAATAATGGTTTCGCATTCTTTTGCCTGACTTTTGTTGCTCTCTGGTTTGTTGTCTCTTTCGCAGTCAACCCCGAGGGGCAGGCTATCGAATTACAACAAAAAGTTGCAGGTTTTAAGACTCGTTTTTGCGGGGTAAGCGGTTTCATCGCTTGCCGGTTCTGTGACTCTTCTTTGCTTCTTCTTTGGGCCTCTTTTCGCCACTTCTCTGTGTCTTCTTTGCCTGTTTAAACCCCATATTCGTGGAGAACTAAGCCATTTTCTAGAACTTCTTGAGTGCCCTTTTTGGCCGCCACAAAAAGATGTGACATCCACAATTAGCACATTCGGTAGAGCAGTTAATATAGATCTAAACCGCTTATTTACCCAAAATCATCGAAATCGGATAAGTTTTTCAACCAGAATAAGCTATCTAGCGGGGTATCCCACAGTCGGAGTATCTTTTACAGATTTTTTACGTTTTTTTCCCATTTTTCCGTGTGTTTTTCGTGTTTGCTCTTTGCATCGCTTCGGGGCCGGTTGTTTCGTTTCGACTTTCTGCTGTTTACTTTTAAACTTTTTGGGCCCGGACCAGACCTCCGACTCGACTTCGCTTGAGCCGCATTCGGGAACCAGTTGACGCAGAACCGTTGCGGAACATGTTTGCCGCCGCCGTGCCACAAGCCCCAAACAAAGTACGCGGCCCCCACTCGAGTGCAGCTCCAAATAGTGTGTCTATCAATAGAGATATGTACATATACTCGTCTCATCATTCAATCAAGGACAGTTCCCTCACCTTCGCAAGTTTCGATGGCCCCGTTTTAAAATTCAATGCAAATCTCTCGATCAAAATCGAGAATCTCCTGCCTGCCAGTCAATTATTAAGTGCTCTAAATTAATTACTAATTGATAAAAAAAAGGCGCTTCGCTTTCTTTGGTATCTTATCAGAAGTTCGGTGAGAAGAAAAACAAATGCCGAATCTTGTTCTATTCTTAAATCGAAATGGCACTTGTTTTAATCGTGACGAAATTAGTTGGGAGGGGGAACCAGCCCTGAGATTTATGCATTTTGCTTTTGTATTATAATCCTACAAATCAAGACCCGAACGACACACAGTTTATTATTCTACGACTTAAAGATGTCGTAAAATATTTATTGGCCGCCGTATAGAACCTAAACGATTTTCGCTACCTTATCGGACAAAAATTGATAAACTTCCATTTAAATATACGTATTATTTCGGAGGGTTCTGAGAGTGCTTTCAAAGAATATGTGTATTGTTTAGTGTCTCTGTGGTGATGTTCTATCTATCTTCTGGCTAATATCTAGTAAAGATCTTTAGCGCAAACAATTTCCTTGAAAGATTTAATGGAATACAAATTTTAAATAATTTTGATAGCTTTTTAATATAAATTTTGTTCTACAATTCTATCAAAAATATTATATATTTTTCAAATATTTATTTCTCTCTGTTTTGGTTTGATAAATGTGTTAGATAAATCGATAAATAAAGTGATAAAACGATACATAAATCGTTAATAAGTGTTTTTCCATCTAAATGTTATAGAAACAGGGGTTTTACCAATTTTCCACGAAAATAAATGTACATCTACCACTTTGAGCCCTTAATTATACCCCAATAAATTGGGTGAGCGTTTTGACACACTTTCTATATAATTTATCGGCTGGACATTAGCTCGATCTATCTGTGCAGGTAATGACATATAGAAATGTACAATGGGAGTGCATTTTGGCGGAGAGAGAGAGTGCGAAGAGAATGGGAATGGGAATTCTACATGAGCTATTTGTCACTTTGTCCAGATTTATTATTACCATATTTTATTCCACACAGAGACAGTGACAGAGCCACTCCTCCTCTTGGCTTTGCTCTTCTCTTCATTGTCTCTCTCTCTCTCGTTTTCTCTGTGCAAACTCTCAGCCGAGAGAGCAACGAGTGGAAGCGGCTCTCGAGTCACGTTTTGAGTATATTTTCGAGAGTGGAACGGGCCAATAAAAGCGACTGAAGTGATTCAACATTCATTTGGCTTTTAAACGTGAAACGCGAAACGAGTTACTCCTGAGCGGATCGAAAACGGTAGAGATCTCAGCCTCCCACTCAAGATATCCCCGATTTGCATAGACGAAAAGTTCAATAGACGATAAGAAGCGGATCCAGAACTGTGTCGAGCACGTGCCCCGTGTGGCATATACACGCGTACTCGTATATTGCGCATACGCCTCGTTTGCGTGTGTGAATCACTAGGATTCTGTGAAATATTCAGTTTTGATTGAAAGTGACAACAATCTCGAACAAACCCAGTCGCGGTAGCCAAAAACTACACGAAAATGTGCGAATTGCTGGTCCCCGTCAATCATGGTCTCCGCCGTGAGGTAAACTATGGCTTAGCACATGACTCACGTGATTTGCCAGCTGTTTTTGCTCAGTAAATATAATATAGTTGAAGCACAACTATTAACACACACTCGAACTCCGAATCGTGATTTAAACATGCATATATTCGCATATGATATGACACTCGTACGATATCCCAGCCAGATACCAGGCCGACCAGATTTCTGAGCCCACTAAACAGATTCCCCCCCGAGATCCCAGACCGCCCGACCTCCCAGACCAGACCAGACAAACAACTGTCATTGACGTTTGACTTTGGCTTTCAGATTGGACTCGGATCCGACTCCGACTCCGAATCCGAATCTGTTTCAGTTTCTGATCCTGATCTGATCTGGGGTTGTGGTGGAGTGCGTTGGATTCTCGCTGATTGTTTGCTGTTTACTGTTGTCCACTGATGAAATTGCGTTTTGTTTTTTAATTGTACTCCTCCCCGCCTACTACACCCTCGAGTGGTTCGGTCACGCCTCAATTCTGCCTAGAATCTGCGCAATTTATTTACCCACATGCTATATATAGATAGATAGATATACTCGTATAATTTGGAATGTCTGAATGGTTTTCCAATGTTTTTCGAGTGACCTATTTTGGAAGGTTTTTCACTCTCTCTCTCTCTCTCCGTCTGTCGACCTTCTATGGAGCTTTACCAAGTACCGAGCACGAATCATACAATATGTGACTCTTTATCATAGCTTTTGTATCTGGCTAATTGCAACCGAGGCCACACGTTGCATGACTCTCATTTATGCAACTCTGTGGCCCGTTCATAATTGATTTATGATGCCCACTGTACAATGGCACTTTAAATGCTGCCAAAATCGCAATTCAAAGTCAAAACATTACCATTCAAGGGTTCTTCAACTCGAGTGCCGCCTGGCCAATCAATCAATCATTTTGTTGGATCTTAGCTCTAATCAAACCCCCAACTGCGATGCGCACTCCCTGCCAAAATTCTATATACTATATACTATAGACTGTATACTGTAGTATTTGTGGGCTATATTAGGGATGTGCTTTGTTTTTGGTCTGTTTTGAAGACTTGCTAATGGCTAAATCACGTACAAAAAAAATGACAAATAGTTACCAAATAAATGATTGCAGAGGGGCGCCATAAGGTGGGGGCACTCCGCAAAAACAGGTGCGTTTTGTAGGTGTTGTGGGTGTTGTCTGCTCTTGGAATTAGGTTTTATTTAATCTAGAAACCTGCTTCTCTGCCTTTTCTTTGATTAGCACTTGGATAATCCCATATCCATACCCATATACCATATCCATATCCATAATGTATGCAAAACTGATCCGAATCACAGTTTATTTTGGCCATTACTGCCCTGAACGGACGGGGATCGTATCGAATGACATTCCCGATGATAATCATTGACGTCACATGGCGAAATATTCACACGCTGTCAATGCCAGAATAAAACAACCAATCGAATTAGTCAGAGAACGAAACGAATTTCACAAAAACCGAGGTACAAAGGTGGGAAGGAGCCGCCTCTCCTGATAGCTGAGATTGCGGATAAGATTCGATTGAAATTGAAAGTTTTTGAATGACACAAATAGCCAATGAAGAATGAAGAATGAAGATAATGTGATTCGGAGGGTTCAGTATATTGTTAGAGCCCCAATCGACACGTTCATCATGGGATTACACGGAAAGCTGCGATCGCGTGGTCTCCATAGAGTTTTTAGGGTGAGAGAAATGGGGGAAATGGGATGGGGGATTTGTTTTGTTGGTCAAACAGTAAGCCACGATTCAGAAGTTCATTCAATATCAGAATATGGCTCGGTCGGGCTCCCATATTTCGTCAGTCAGTATTTTATTCCCTTTCGTTGAGAACAGTCCCCGAAAATACATTACAAATTTCGTTTCAGTTTAGTTTTTGTATTTCATTTCTCTTTCTGAATTACTTCAAGAATCATCTAAATCTCAAACTATTCGAAAAGTACAAAATTCTTTGTATGAAAAAAAAAACACTTTCTGTCGCGTTGCGCTCTCTTGGACTCACTCTACGACTGCTCTTGCAACTGACTCACTTTGCGGCATGAAGAGCCACCAGATAAATCTCTCGAAGCTGGCCATCCGAACGGCGAATGCCTCGAAGCCCAGCACTAGCATCGTGGCCACCATGCAGGGCATGTGCAACGGCAGCAGCCACAGCCGCCTCGGTCTTGGGGCACCCAAGCAGATGCGCAGCGATGTCCTCGATCGGAACCGCGCGAAGCCCACGCTCACGATCCGGCAGCTGAAGTACGAGGTCAAGACCACAGGAACAATGACAGGGACGCTGTTCTGCGGCGGCAACAAGATCTTCTCGTCCACGAATGTCCTGATCGTGAACCTGCCCCGCCAGCCGAGCAGCAAGCACTGCTGCTTCGTCGCCAAGCGCTCCATGGCCACGGCGGCCGCCCTGCTAAAGCGGAGACAGCCGCCTCTGCCGCCCCAGGCCAAGATGAAGACGCCTGGTCTGTCGGCCGCCCAGCAGCAGCAGAACTACGTCCCAACGATGACCCCCACCCAGGGACGGAGCCGGGCGCTGGCCCAGGATATCAGCAACTCCATTTCGGCTGATCTGATGCCCATTGACGAGCAGGTTCGAACGCGGATCTGCGTCGTTAGTCGGCCAAACCAGGAGAAGGACCTGCTGCATGGGTGGAAGCGACCGGGCTCCTTGGCCCGTCAGTCCCTTCAGACCCCGAAGATGGCCCGCCCAGAGAATGTGGATGTGGAGGAGGAACTGCTGGTGAGGCAGGCGAAGGCGCCTCGTCGCCAGATCAGGTTCCCGAAGCCGATGGAGCGACCCCGAACTCCGAGGAACAAATCGGTGTCGAAATCCCCGAGATCCACGGAGTCCCAACCGTCCTCCAGAAGCAAAAGCAGTAAAATCAGCAAAAGCACCAACAGCAGCAACAGCACCAACAGCAGCAGCGACTTGAAGAACCGCAAGGCCATTGCTATCCAGCGCTACGTGTACACATCGACGCGTCGCAACTCCAGGGCCTTGCAACACGATGAGCGCATGCGGGTGACCGACTCCAAGCCGCCTGCCTCCTACTCGTTGGACGACTTCGAACTGTTGGACGTGGCCTTGGCCAAAACTCCCCAGCGGACCCCTGCTCCAGCCCCTGCTCCTGCTCCTGCTGCCGCTCCTCATCCTGTGGACAAGAAGCGGGTGAGCCCCAAACTGGTAACGTACCAGCGATACGACCAGCCCAAGACGGAGCGCGACTTCGTGAAGAAGAATGTCTTTGGGAGCATGGAGCCGCCTGTGTGGAAGCAGGAGTCCGGTGTGGCCGACTCCGGGAAGAAGCAGCCTCCTGTTGCGGCAGGCACCGAGGGCGAAGATTTCTGGACGAAGGAGTCTGGAGATTCCTTCGACTGGATGGACATGAAGCAGCCGTATGTCCAGTCGGAGGCAGATCGCGAGGCAGCCCACAGGAACATGATTAAGGGCACCGCGAGGCCAGATCCCAAAGCTATGCCGAAGCGCCTCGATGACGTCTACTATCATTCCCAACATTCCAGGCGCCATCCCCAGCCAACCGCTGACACTGCCGGCGGGCAGGTGGACACTGTTTATGCCGGATCCCCCAGCGACGTACCCCCCCAGCCCCGTCCGGCCAATCGTCGCCTTCGGAGCTCTGACCGCGGCAAGTCCACATACTCGGCGGCCGTGACGTCCAAGCCAAGCCATGACAAAATGTGGCGGAGCCGGACGCAACAAAGGAACCGCCAGGTGGGAGCGTCCTCTAGCGTGGCCCGCTTGAAGGTCCCTGAGTTGCCGCTCGAGTCCAGGAGTCGGTTCCACCAGGACTCCTACACCGAAAAGCCATCGCCCAAGTCCGACCACATTGAGAAGAAACGAGTCCCGGACAAGAGCGACAACGACAAGAACAAGGACTCCGAGTGGGACATCGTAATGCCTGAGAAGTACGTACAGAAGTCGGCATTCCAGCGCCTCGGTGGGCCCGTTGCAGAGTTCCACCACAGCCGTGCCAAGAAGTGGTAGAGACGAGGCACCATCCTCCTACCAGAGCCAGTAGCAGTCCCAGAAGCAGTAACAGTGCTCGTGCCAGTCGCACTTGCAACAGAGCGCTGCACAAGAGTCGCCACAGTCCTCCGGCACGCAGCAGCATTATGATGATGCCACCAGAAGAGGCACCCCCCCACACAATCGTAGCAGTCATCATTCAACAACACTCACTAGTCCCCAAAATTAGGCAAGGATGCAAGGGTTTCCGTGCATTCTCGTAGTTAGAGAATACCCTCGGAGAGGGTATATCCAAATTTTCGGTTACTACAAATCAAAGTCTGATCAACAAAACTCTTTCGAAGAAGCCCTGTAACAGTAGTCCCTCTATCTAGCTACATGTGTCACTAGTATCTGTTTCTCTGGTGTAACAGTAGGACTAAATATATATTACATCTGTTCTTCAGCGACTTTAGAGAAGTGTGTTTCCCTACTTTGCCACAGCGACAGTCACTAAGCGAAGCTGTACTTTTAGCACTGTTGGGCTTGGGATCATTAGACATTTGAGATATATCACTAGGGAAATTGGATCTGAAGCTGTGTATTATCAACCCAGTTGCAGAACTTCACCAAGACTCGACTCTCTTTGAAATGTATGATAATTATGGGACATATTTTAGTTTATCTGTGGGATCTGCAGTTCTTTAACGACCCGTCAATGGCTGGGCCTTGCTGCCGAGCTCCACTCCTCCGTTGCACCGTTGCCGATTCTCACTACTGCATTCGTCTGCATTAAGCATTGTATTATAGACATCTTTCAGCCTCTCTAAGTGTACATTTTTCGTGTAATTTTTGTTCACTCAGCTAGTGCCGATGCCGATGCCAAGCGAGCGATTTTCATTTGTAGTTGATTTCCAAACAAAAAACCCACAACAAGAGACACGACACCCACACCTACACACATAAAAAATACAGTACGCACTGCATACAGTGAACACTTTTAATCACACTCCCACACAAAGAAACGAAACGAAACGCAATGAAATCACTCCCCAATCAAACAAAAGAAACTAAATTTTTGGATATGTATTTTGATATTGATTTGTGATTGATATATTTATCAATTAGCTTTTGTTTTATGGTTTATTTTGGATTCCTGAAGCATCTTTATTAATCCTGAACTCTTCTCCATCATCCATCGTTCCTCCAGGTGCTGTCCATGAGCACAGATGAATATCGCAAGACCTCACTGTTTGCGACTGGTTCCTTCGACCTGGACTTCCCCATTCCCGATCTGATTGGCAAGACAGAGATCCTCACAGAGGAGCATCGGTAAGTGGTCGATTAAAGGACAGAATATATACACTACCATATTTAAAGTCGAATAAATGTAAAAAGTCTTCAACTGCTGCGCTCCCCTTTTGAATGGAATACTGCTTGATCTATTGGTTGGCTTGGAGTGAACCCTATACTTATGTGTTGTACCTTTTCTTACAGCGAGAAGCTCTGTTCTCATCTGCCAGCTCGTGCGGAGGGATACTCCTGGTCTTTGATCTTCAGCACATCGCAACATGGTTTCGCCCTAAACTCCCTGTACCGCAAGATGGCGCGCCTGGAGAGTCCAGTTTTAATTGTCATCGAGGACACAGATAATAATGTAAGCTATTGTTTAACTAGATCTTATATGAAGAGGAATACTAACCTCTATATATTTCTAATTTCTGTAGGTATTTGGTGCCCTGACCTCCTGCTCGCTGCATGTGTCGGATCATTTCTATGGCACCGGCGAGTCCCTGCTCTACAAGTTCAATCCCAGCTTCAAGGTATTCCATTGGACTGGCGAGAACATGTACTTCATCAAGGGCAACATGGAGAGCCTGTCGATTGGCGCCGGAGAGTAAGTACTCACCATACCATTTGATGTGCTGTGCTAACGTCCCATCCTATCCTTCCTTCGTTTCAGTGGTCGGTTTGGCCTGTGGCTTGATGGAGATCTCAATCAGGGACGATCACAGAGTTGCAGCACATACGGCAATGAGCCTCTGGCGCCACAAGAAGACTTTGTTATCAAAACACTCGAATGCTGGGCATTTGTTTAAGTGAATTTCTGTTGAGAGCAACAACCAACAAACACACAACACATACACACACACACAACACACAACACATACACACACATATTTATGGCGCCATCCGCCTACCTACCTATTTAATTAATTATATGTACTAAACAAAAGCGATAAACGATAAAGAAACAACCAACAACCTGAGAATGATGTCAAAAGCTAGTGTGCGTCTAAGAAAACCCTAAGGAAAGTCCACACAGCCTCCCCCAAAACACCCAAGAAAAACAAAAACCCCAACCCAAAAACACTCTAGAAATCGTCATTCTGTGAGCTTGAGCGGAAAGCGTTTTTCGTTGAGCAGTTAGGTCTATGCGTTTGAACGTATTAATTATTTAGTTTTTATATTGTATACCTATTATTAAACGAGAAGCAACTAAATTATGTGTTAGATTTAAACAAGGCATGAGAAAACCGAAAACCCAAACCCCCTTGAAGGCAAAACAGCAAGCGACACGCAGCAGGAAAATTAGACAAATTAAAGCAAAGTAAAATGAAATTAAATGAAAATGAAAAACAATTGAAAATCACATCTACGCCCCCACAATCATTCATACACACACCCCCCACACAGACAGACACACACACACACACATACACACAGATACATTTAAGTTTAGTTCTAATTATGGAACAATGATTAAAATTAAAAATTGTGAGAGGAAACGCCACAGACCACACGATACCAGAAGGTCGTGTCGTGTTTCCTCGGATTGATTTCATTTTGAATTTAACTTTTTAATTTGTTTCGAGAACATTTTGTGCAAAAAGAGAAGAGTAGGAAGGAAGATAGAGTACGCGGGAGCGAGAGCGAGAACGAGAACGAGAGAAATAAAAAAGAATGTCGATATAATTTTTAGTGCAAAATGCTGATTGCAAGTGAAAAAAAGATAATAGAAGAGAAGAGAAGAGGAAGATGATGACTTTTAAATGATTTGACTTTTATAATAAATGTAGAGGAAGGAAGACAAGGAGCAGCAACTGAATGCAGAGCGAAAGAGTTTTATTTTTTAGTTTTATCCGATATAATATATATATTTAATTATTTTTATGTTTTAATGCTAATGATGTTGACTTTATGCAATATATACTAAAAACAAACAAACAGAAACAACACCAGAATGAAATACACAATATTATACAACAAAAAAACCAAAAACATGGCCAAAACCGAGAAATTTTTAATTACGAGTAATTCTTGTCATCTTGTCAGTGTCCTGTCCATTCCCCATCCTCATAGATGTGCTATATCTTTTGTAAAGAGAGGCGTGCCACGCGTTGATTTTAAGCAGGATTTGTAGTTGTAAGTTTTTCTCCTCCCGCCCCCACAGGATATCGCAGAGGATCCTCCGACTCGTAGGATTGCGTTTGCCGCCGTGTGGAAATGGAATGGAAATGGTTTTTTGATGAAACAACAAAACAAACTTAAATGGCTTTATATCCCTTTTGAGATACAATTTCAGTATAATTAACGAAACAAAACAAAACAAAACAAACAAAAAAGGAAAACAGAAAAAAGAATGAATATATGTATATGTATACACATCTGATAAAATATACTATATACTCGAAGGTATATGTATATGTAAATGTACAATGGTAGAAGCGAGTCTAGAATAAATGTAAGTGTAATTTTTGTAGTGTATTCGCCGGTCCCCACACACCCCCTATACCCCCTTACACCACACCCAATCGATGTGTATTGTAAATGTTGCCCCGAACAAGAAAAATCTGAAAAAAAGAAACATATTCTAAATATTCGAACACACGAAACGCTGCAAACACACATATTTGAGAGAAACAAAAAAACGAAACAAAATTGCTGATATTTTACACTGAACAGAGTTCGAAAAAGAAGAATGTAAGAGATACGAGTCTAGAAAGAATATTTCATTTCATTAGAGTTGAAGTTTTTACTCACGAAACAACGCACACAACAATGAGATGGAGAAACATTTGAGAACCTAGCTAGTAGCTGTAAAGATAATCCCAGCAGAGAATCCTCTCCTCTTTAGCATGCAAACAATTTAGAGAAATTTAGCTGAAACTTTTTGCACGCACCGCCCCCCTGTTCCCAAGAACCCCCAAAAAGGAGACATACTCGTAGTATACAGTACGATATGATATGATATATGTATGGTGAAACGAACTATGGAGACTCACGCCAAAGAAGATGTTTTTAGATGTTATATACTACTCGTATTTAAACGATCTTGACAGATGGACAATTTTTGTGTAACCTAACCGCAGATACGATAAACGTATGCTCTATCTATACGATATATGATATATCCTCCTCAACACGCATGAGAATCCTGAAAAACCCAAAAATGATGTTGTATTGTGTAAACGGAAGACTTTCTTTTTAGGACTACATATAGAGGAAATTGTAAATGCTTGTTTACTGAGCGTGACAAAATTATAATGATAGTCCCATTAAAAAAACTGAAAGAATCAGAATCGTTAGCTTAAAACTCACTCCGACTATGCGCGAACTTCATTCGAGAAACACACAACAAAAATCTTGAGACCAAAATGCGTTTACTAACAGATATACTCGTATAAACTACAGATCCCCCCCCAAAAGGAAGAGAGAGAGGCCGGCCTACCTATCATTAAATATTACTCGTAAATGTATACCGATGATTAGTTCGTTGACCAAAAGTCAATTACCAATTATATTGTATGTCTCTCACACACACACACACACACACACACCACACAGAAACAAAGGCAGAAGCAGAAAGAATAGGGGATTACATAACTGAGAAATATGCATATATACATATATAGGAGATTATTCATTTCGGTAGCCTATGGAGAACTATGTTGTTGAATTCGTAGATATTTTTGTTGTGCGTTAAAAATGAAACTTAAACAAAAAGCAAAGCGTAAGATGAAAATATTTTTAAATTGTAACTTCTGTCAATTAAATTGTAGACTGGTGCATATACCAAATGAAAATGAAAATGAAAACTGTAAAACCAAAAAAGAATTTGTTAACATCATCGATGGATGATGGTCCAAGATGATAGATAGACGAATGGATGGATGATAGGTTCTGTTCTGTCCCATTGGAGTTTTTTGTTGTGCGTTCCAATAAAGTGCTTAGTATTTGTGTAATATACTACATATATATCATAGCTAATTAGTGCGGCATTATCCCAGCCTAGTGTGCGAGTACTTTTCCCACTCAGTGTCCAGTGCTTTGCCCCCCAACCAGTGTTGAGTAGTTGCAAAATAAAAGAGTTTCTAGTTGTTGCGCACCAAACACAAAATTATTGCAAAATGTAATTCGCACAATTCGATGAGGCAGATTATTCAGGATATAACATATAGCGATGCCAGAGAGATATACATACTACCTACATATAAACAGATACAAATATATATATATTTTGGGAGCATTTGATTCCATTTGCAATTGTTAGTTGGCTTGGCTGAAAAGGAGCTGAAGGAAAGGACCTCCCATATTGATCTACCCCCAGTTGCAGTATTCATTTTCAGCTTTATCGAATACCGAATACCGAATACAGAATAAAGAGCCGAACCGAACCGAACCGAAATTGTATAAAAATCCACTTAGAACAGAGCACAAATTTGTCAATGCCATGACGAACGGTACATAAAAAATAGCTATAGAAGGATTTGACAAGCAGAGAAGGGGCTATACACGAGTTAAGATGAAGATACAAACAGATGAGATGGTAGTGGTGTTTATTTTTCTACCAACAGATTTGCAGGCAATGAAAATAGATGGAGTACTTACAGAGCAGAGCAGAGAAGAGAAGAGAAGCATCAGCAATTAGTAGATCAGTCAGTCGTCAGTCGTCAGCCGTGTGTGTATATACGAGATACATATATATTATATCTACCTACATACAATATATATATATTTTTGGAAAGCAAATCAAGTATCTAGATGAATTTTGGCCACGGCCAAGTACTAAGCATATTCGCAGAAAACGATATTAATTGATGTAAATGTTGAAAACAAAAGATGTGCTTTGGTTGTTTGTTTTTCGAATGGCATATGGTACATTCGTCGTTGTTCTTCGGTTATTCTAAATATTATATAGACAACAAACAGATCAGATCAAATCATGTGTGCAACTTGTATCGTATTAAAATAATATGGGCATTCCAGCAAAAACGAAAAATGAAACACACACAAACGCATGATGTGCAGAGCGGCAGAAGAATATATATAAATATATATACTATACATATATGTAAATGTAAAGTCATTACGAAAATGAACAACTTTTTCTGAAAAATAAAGTGTATATTCAAATATCAACATAAGTCGTATTTTGTTCATGCTTTGGGAGAGTATTTATCGCTTGAAAGCTCGATATTATTTCTATATTATATTTATGTGGCAGGGGGCCAGATAAGCAAAGGACCTACTTTCCTGCTGTCGGGTCACGCAGCCCGATATTAGCTATTACATCTTTATTATTCTTCAATAATAGCGCTGCCCCCTGTACCGAAACGAGGACAACTTGATCAGGCATCATCTAACGCTTAGTGATTACGATGCAAAAATTCATCCTTCATGATCAGCAGAAAAGGAGCCTAAATATATAACGTTACCTTTTCTTGATACGTGATCTATTGCTGTTGTTCAAGAACAAGCAGCACATAAGTAACAGGTAAAGAATGTATCACAGGCGTTCACCAGAACTCAAAAACATGATACCTGATCAGTGGTCATGACTCCATTGCCCATGCTGTACCGCTCTTCTCTTTTCTCGCGTTTTCTTTCATCAGAATCTAAGCTGCTCGTATCCTCTATCGCTCTCTCGATTTTTCGCTTTTGTTCTAAGCTTCACTTGCATTTGGGCTCGGGCTATTCTGACCCTCTGCACTTGCAATTATTATTGATCTAACTCTTGAACGTCTTGAGCTAGTCTTCAATTAGTTTTCAACTGACTTTGTCCTGAATCGGTTTAACCCTTTAACTGACTCCTGCGAACTCAGTCTTAAACATCTACCTATGTACATATCTCGAAAATTTCGCTATCTAAACTTATTTTAAGTAATCATAGAATCATTATACCCAGAAAAAAAATTAGAGACACGTGTGGCATTTGCTCAGGCTTTCATTTAATAGAAAAATATACATAAATACATATATGTACATAGATACATACATATGTATGCAGATATGCCATAAATATGGATAATTTATCTTCTAGAATTTAACAAGAGAACAGATTTTGTTGTCGCCTAACGATATGAAAAAGATTTCTAACTACGAGTACTAGATGCATGAGAGTCGACAGAGTGAGTGGGCGGGAGGGGTGCCAGCAGAAATCACATTTCATACAATCTACTGGCACAATTTTGAGATAGGATAGGATGAGCGTCGCGTTGCTTGGCGATTGTTATTGTTATTGTTGATGCACTGCTCTTTAGATATAATACTTTGGCAGCCAGAAAAGTATGAAATGAACGCAACTTTGCAATTGCGAAAGTTTGTAACGAATTAAAAAGATGCTAAAACAATCGGCTCGATCGCTGACAAGGCAGTTAGCTAGGGGTTAATGTGTGAGACTAACTAAACGTACGACTTAGAGGCTATAACTTAAAGACTTAACGACTAAAGGAGCTTTGATTCACTTTTACAAACGGCCTGACTCGAGTGGGCCGGAGCCTGACCCGCTTCTAGACTTGTGTACATAAATAGTTTTTAACTAGCTTTTTACAGAGTGTTTTGGAAATAATTTACACTTTTTGGTTGCCCTTCATTCCTCTCGATTCCGCCACGATTCTAGCGCTGTTACGTGCATATCTCGTTGCTGGCGGCGCAGGAGTTGCTAGAGACATTCGCATTCAATGCCCCCGTGCCCGTGGACATGCTGGCGGGCAACGCGGCTGCAGGTGCGGACGATGAGGATGCTCCTGTCGCGGATGTGGCTGCTGTGGCTACTGTGGCGGGTGGTGGTGGTGGTGCGGTTGTGGAATCGGGTTCGGCCTGCTGTGCCTGGGACGTACTGCTGATGATGGCATTGTTTGTCCGGCTGTTCTCCAGCTTGGCCCGATTGAGCGCCTCCTCGCGCTCCTTGGCATCAAAGTACCAGACGGTTATGGCATAGCGGGTGCGATGGGCGGGCTGCACTTCGTGAGGATTCCGTATGTCCGACCAGAAGAAGATCAGTCGATCGAACTTGGGCTCAATATCCGCCACAGTGGTTCCAGGCGTGGGTCGAATCCTATAGCCAGTCAACGGATTACTTAATTGTCCAAATTCAAAGGAGATAGGATGATCTATTAGCTTACCGCAGTATTCCACCACTTTCTCTGGCATCCCAGTTGATATTCAGGTAGTAGATGGCTGTAATGACGCGGCCGTCCTTGTTGGGATTATCCACATGCATGACATAGTGTGTGCCCGATCCAGGATAGCAGGCAACCATTGCCTGAAGAGGGACAACCAATGCGATTAGCTAATCTTTTGAGTATTCCCATAGGAAATGCTTACCCTCGTGCGCTCCCTGATGTGATAGTTGCCCAGGATGCCATTGTCCTTCATGGTATTCACGCGATAGACCACAGAATCAATCTGGCCAAGGAGGGGACACAAATTAGTTACAGATCCTTTGATTCTAGAGGATGTCTCACACTCACCTGATTGGTCAGATACCAGACGTTGCTGCAACCGGGCTCATTGCCGCCGACCCACTTGATCTTATCCCCTCGAATCTTGTCACCACGCACCGCCGAGGTTGGGGCATCGGGCTTCTGGTTGTGCACCAGCTGTCCGTCGTGGAAGGCGCCAGCATTGTACATGCTCCGCACTTCGTTGAGGATCTTCAGACCCGTCTCCATTCCCAGGAAGTCATCCACCACGGACAGGCCGTACTGGTTCATGTCGTTGATGATGTTCCGACACAGATCCTCATAGCGTCGCTCGCTGTGTGGGGGGAAGACAGAGAACAAAGAACTTTGATAAGTATCCACGCCAATTGCATTGCATTTCATCTCAAAGATACATATATGTATATGGAAGATCTCTTTCAAGGCCCTCTATCTATCTTTCTATCTATCTATCGATAGATAGATCTATAGATGCCTATCTGGGTGAGGTCACCTTGGGGGAAACCCCACCTTGCAGCATTCTACGGGTCTACTGTCGTCTACTGTCTAGACCTGCCTCGCCTGCACTTCCGATCTATTTATAGACCAAATACTAGGAACGGTTCACGCTGCGATATGCAAGTTTGATTGCATTTAAGCGTTATTTATTTGCTTTGGGTACAACTATAATAATGATATATACACAATATTTTACGACTTTTTTACGATGCCTCCATAAAACCAATATTTTCCTCACAAATCTCTCGGGCAGTTGGTTCCCCGTAGTCACGTAGGCCAGCCACCATCCAGATCGCCCCCAAAACGATCGCGAATTTCTGGATAATCGAAATCCTCATACGAATATCATAAAACAACACGAAAATCAATAATAATAATAAAGATGAAACATTTCTCACAAGTTCAGAATTGCTTTTAAAGGAAAGACAATCCAAAAACCGAAATAAATTAAAGTTACTGAAACGTGTTGCACGTCTGATCGAGAGACCGCACGCCCGCCCGACCACATATGCTACAAGTTTTTAAATATCAAGTTTCTTGATACAAATTCATAGATTAAGCAAACAGAGAGAGGGAGAGACAGATACGCGGCATTGAAGATCACAAACAGAAGCCGTTAACCGGTTTAATTTTTGGCATTCATAACCGACGAAATCTGTTAATCAGTGCAAAAACCTCAGAAAAGAAATCAGTTGGGGATGCAATGAAGGTAAATGTACGAGTATCTATCCAGAGAACCTATACTTCCATATAAATATTACCCATTAACATTTTATTCATTTATAAGCACTAAGCATCAACTAAGATTCCCTTTAAGGATCAGTTTAAATTGTATTCTTTCCACATAGAACTCAGTTAATCTTCTATCTCTCAGGATCTCTTAACCTTCCTGATGATCCTGAACATCGTGTTCATATCGTTCCACTTGTAGTCCCCCTAGTATCCCCTTTAATTACCGCTTGTCCAAGAGTTCCCGAAAGAATTGTTCGGCATTGGCAGGATGCGCCGAGTGCTTGAAAAAGTTCTGATAGTCCGTTGTGGTGGATGTTATCATTTTGCGTGGATCACTCAGCGTAGCGTAGCCTTCTTTCGAAACTGTTCTGAATCACTTCTATTATCACTAGCCCGATGATTGTTCAGTTAGTCAAGAGCTCTTTTTAGATAGATCATTTAACTTAGCAGGAGTGCAGGAGTTCTTTCTGAGCGACTTCTATAGCAACAACTCCCACGCACAAATGAAGAAAGTTTCAAACTGTTCGCGGGTTTTATGTGCCCTGAGAGAGTGACGGACAGTGTCACGCGTGTGAGAGCGAGGGAGAGCCGGTTTTATCGTATTGGTATAGGGCGGCTAAAGCTAATGATTTTTGCTGGCCTTGGCTTGGTGTGAGTGCACAGGTATGAATAATTGCAGATTGCATTTGTTTCAGCCAGCTGTTGCTTTTTATTGTTTTTGTGTTTCTGTATTTGCAGCTGTTTGTTTTTATTAACATTTGTTTCTGCCTGTCTTTCTTCCTTAGTCACGTTTGTTTATTGTTTTATCGCTTCAGCATTCAATTAATTGAAAAAAACGAGGCTGCTGCTCCGCTAGCACGAACCGCTCTCGACGACGATTTTGGACGAATGCGGTGGAGAGGCAGCATTTGCTGTTGCCCCCCGTTGGCTCCCTCATAGGCGAGAGTGAGACAGAGTTTGCAGAGGTTGTCAAAGTATATTAATAGAAGGTAGGGTATTGCCAGAAGGCTCTCTTACGATTGTTGCCTTCCTGTTGGGTATCATCAGTGTTAGAAAAGCCAACCTCTAACAGAACTACCAAAAATCGAAGAGAGGGAATGCCTCACCCTACATTATTATACCTTGGCTTAGGGAGAGTAAGAGCTGCGGAGCAGAATAAGAGTGAGAGAAGGAGAGCTTTGGGGCCTGGGAAGCGACAGTAGAGTAAAGCGATAAGCACGTCGAGTGTGAGTAAATAATTGACAAATGAAAACGGCGACCGCAGCAGCGGCAGCAGCAGCAGATAACAAACTTTGCGACTTAAACAGACAGAAAAGTATGCCAAAACAGGGGAATGGAACGGGGGAATTTGCTGATGCGAAATATGACAGTTGCCGGTCACGGCGCCTCAGTTTTGTTTCGTTATCAAATCAGAATATCAAATATATGACTGATCTGACTGGGGTTTCCTTCCGTTTACCCTTCAAGCGCTTGCAACGCCCACAGCAGACAGCAAACACACTCGAAACAAATGCAAACAAACCCACAAAGCAAAGCAAACGCAAAAGGCAAAGGCAGAAAAAGACAAGCGCAACAATCGTCACGTAGCCCAGCGCACACCAACACATGCACACAAGCACGCAAGCGGTCACACACAGCACGAAAACGTACACGAACACGCACACGCACACGCGTTAGTTACCCGACCCCTAGAGAGGGACGCCATGCGAGCAAAAGGGAGTCAAGAGCCACAGCAGAGCAGAGGGAAGCAGCAAGGGAAAGGTAGATATTTAAACATTTCTCCCGAGCGAAAAGAAACTGCCAAAAATAATGATTCAAGAAGAATACAACAAATAAATTAAGAATAGGAAGAGGATGGGAATGGGAAACAACATAAAACAAGAGAGTGTGTAGTAGTCTCTGCAAAATTAGGTCAACGGCCCAGTTCAAAGTCAGAGAGGAGAGCACACAGCGGTATGAGTGTATCTTGCCCTCTCTCTCTCACACTCTCTGCGTACATACATACATACAAATGTAGTGTAATGATCGATTGTGAGCCCTACGAGCCTTGTAAGCCCTTCTCGCCTTTTGGATGTATTACGTGCGACAACTGGCGCTGTGGCACGTGTACCACACGCAGGTCCCCCTACCACCCCACACACTGCCGGTTTCAGCGGGTGGCGGTAGGAAGAACACCCGCCAGGGGGTCGGGGTGCGGGCGGCGCACACGCACTGAGACGACCTTGACGACGTGCGTCTGTCTACGTAGTACACTACTATTTTTATTCCGTCTGGTGTTTGATTTTTTTTGCGAGTGGCGATGGGTTTGGGGAGGATGGTTCGAGATCTATGGAAGATTTTCAGTCCATGTGACGACTATCTGAATTATTGCCCGCATCGTTTGAGAGGAAAAGGAGGACATGTAAAGTGCATTCCAATTAGGGGACCAACATGGACCCAGGAACTACAAAGTACAGGTATAAAGGAGAAACAATCTGGTAATGGGAGTAACATCTTCTGAAAACTCTTCAATTATGTGAACTTCTTTTTCAGGTATAATAGAAAACAGAAAACTGCCAGACTGTCATCTGGAAAACTCTAATTTCCGAATTTAAAATCTCTGTGATTCGAAGTAAAAGTATATCCCTGTATAAATCCACAGTATATTCGTATCTTTCCCAAGTTGCAATACATAAGTCCATGCATTCCCCAAGTCGTAATTTCCACTGAAAAATATTTTATATCGTATATATTTTATAATCTATAAACAATCTGTATAAATTACGCATATTACGATTAGTGCTTTGATGGAACTACATCTGTACAGCGTGTTTTGAAAGTTGTTCAATAAGTAAAAGAAAAAATAGCTAGGCATTTCATGTATCTGTCAAAAGCATTGCTAAATATCAATAAATTAAAGAAAATAATGTGTTTACGATGGTTTTCTTAGATTTTTCATTAAGTTAAATCCTGAATTACTGACATGATGATGGGAACTCGCTTGTAGATTGGAAACACCTAAGAAAACGTCTTATATTACGTACAACCTGTTAGGAGAACCCTTAATAAACCAAAACAAATTATAATTAGGTTCTGATGTATAGTCAACAATCTACCATCTTTAATCGATCTACAATTCGTGACAAGGTCATAGCCCCTAATTGAATCGACTTTGCACTGGTTATTGACCTTTCTTATCCGACAGAGACATTGAGGCGGTTTCAGCTGGTTTGCTGTCTAGAAATTTTTGCGCAATGCTTTATTTATCTTGCCCCAAAATTCCAAGAACCCCAAACCCGTTCCCAATCCCGGACCGGAATGTACCGGACCCCAGTCGCTTGACAGGCGAACAGACGCGAGCAAAAGGCCCCCAGCCTCAGCATTTTGTTAACACATCTATAAACAATGTACAATTTTTTGCAAACCCCCCCAATGAGATCATGCCACTGCTAATTGTTTGATAAAGAACAACATCAGTTGCTCATCCCGATCCCTATCCCGATCCCGGCATTAGCTGTGGGGGGCCAGCAGCAGCAGCAAGTCAACAAAAAAAAAGCAAACAAGACGAAAATTGTACTACTATAAATGATAACAACATTTGAACGAAAGACTTGCGTACGCGCGGCACGTACGCAAAATCGGAGGCGACCACCCAAGTGAATGGAATGACAGTACGTAACGGAACGGAGTGGGTGGTCCACTCGGTAAGCCCCGAACGATAAGAACAAAACGAGCAACGTTTGCAAAAGAATTTCCACATATAGACAGTGTGTGCAAAAACCATATTTATGGTATCTGTTAATGCCGGTTCTGGTGTGTAAGGTAAAAACAAATATATGAGAAAAACCAGCAGGGAAAGTAGGGGGGCTACGGGTACCGACGCTGTAGATACCCTTAGGAAAAACCATCATCATTCCATGCTACTGTGCTACATATACATATGTATGTATGATTTATACTGCCCCGATGTAGGGAATATTCACGAGTTTTACGCGTGAATGGCTAATTGCCATTCAGTTGACAAAAAACAGCTGATTGTTAGTCTTCAAGCAGTACAATATTCCTCCCAAGTAACGTAATCTTATGCTAATTTTGCGTAATTTTCAGCAAATGTTCAACCTTTTTCGAAGAGAGTGTCCCTTCTCTTATGGGAAATTTGTGCAGCAATGAATGCGAGTGGCACAGAGTGCAGTCAATCGTTGAGGATATATATAGTATTGAAATTCTGCCTGTTTCGATTCAGCACAGAGACTGGTTTTCAAGGAAACACTCGGATGGGATATTTCCATTCACTGCCTTTTAGACACAAAATCGAAACAAAAAGATACCGCCCCGTCCAGTGAGGGTATTTAAAAGTGATTATACACAATTTTTGGTACGGACAAACTGCGCAACAGAATAATTACAATGTCAGCGCTGTCCGGGTGTCGTTGTCCGGGAAAATGCGACTGCAGTCGGCCTGCCTGCCTGCAATTGTTATCGAATCGCAACGACCGACCGCCATATGCATTCGATTCCCAGGCACGTAATGCCCAAAGGTAAACACTCGCCTCGCCCGGCTCTCCCCTCCCAGGAGCCTCTTCTCTCCCACGGCAATGCGGGCACAATCTAATCTCCTCCGAGGGGGCAACAACACACACCCACAGGGCATGAGATTCATAAATTTTGAGCTCAAATAAAGAACTTTGAGTGGGGAGATGGCAGATGGCGGCACGGAGTGGCAGGGAAGAGTCATCCGTCATAAGTCATCGCACGTAACGCTTATCGATAATTGCCTCGTAATGCAAGTGGGGAAGGAATGCACATGTTACGGCGCGAGGCGGCAAGATTGCTCGGCTAATTGCTAAAAAGTATTTCAAGTGTGCGGACGACAACTGTTTAGAATCGAAAAATGATCTAATCAAATGCACAATAACTCGAATATCAGCTGTGGCAGGTGATATTATAGCAGATCCCACGTATATATATCAGATAAGTGGTGCGAATGAAAGTTTGGAAGCCCAAAACCAATATTTATAAGTACTTAAGAACGAAGAATGTCATTCATTAAAGCTAGATCTATCGCTCAAAAAAGAACAGAAATGATATGCACCAAAGGGCTCCCCTAGCTATAGGAAAACCTTTTTCTTTTGTCCAAACACCACTCCACGTCGATCCAATCCGATTTGAAACAAATGTCACAAGCAGCACAAGCTTCGAAATCATGTAATCCCCAAAAGCCATTCGGAAAACACACGTAGACGGTTAGGAATCAAAAAATACAAACAGAAAAAGATCTCCTAGCAAAGGATCGACAGAAAAAAGACATCACAATAGCGAGGGGTAGCCCAGAAGGAGGATGGAGTACTATCGTCAGCCCTGTCCCATACGGATTGTGGAGGACGCCGGCTGTGCCTTCATGATGGGCACCATTGGCGGGGGCATGTTCCAGTTTCTGAAGGGATTCAGGGATGCTCCGACTGGAATTCGGCGCGGGCTCTACGGCGGATTGGATGCCGTGAAGTTGAAGACACCCGTAATTGCCGGCAGCTTTGCCGTTTGGGCCGCCACATTCAGCACTGTGGACTGTGCAATGGTCCACTACAGGCAGCGCGAGGACGCGTGGAACTCGATTGTGTGCGGCGCTGCAACGGGTGGCATTCTCTCTGCCCGCCAGGGAGTCCGGCAAATGGCAAACGGTGCTATGATCGGGTGTTTGGTGCTGGCGATGGTCGAGGGAGCCAGCGCAGCTGTGGCCACAATCTCTGCAGCCGAACATCAGTCCATCGCTCCAGGAGAGGCCCAAGGCAAGCAGCAGCGTCCGCAGTGGGACGTGGTCCAGGACGGGTCCAAAAAGGACTCTGAGTTCGAGCGAGTGCTGGACAAGTGTCGGTCGTTCAAGGACTGCCATATGGGTACTGGCCCCCACTCGTTGTCGGATCTGGTCAAGATGGCCAACGTTGTCTAGTTGTCAAGTGAATTTTTCCCCAGAATAGCCTTCTATTTCTTGGCAAGGTAAATCCAAATTATGTTCATGTTCGTATCGATTCATGTTCTGATCCTCACTCTCTGACGAATGTCTCTGAAGTGCATTAAACGGAGGTGTCATTTATGTCGTTGCACAGCCACACACTCACCTGCCCGATCCCATGAAGCTGGCGTCTGCCAGTCCGATCTGGTAGCTGGAGCTCTTCTCCCCACTGTGGTGGTGGTGATGGTGATGGCTCTGCCGCTGGCTGCCATCTCCTGATGGTTGGGTGTCCCCCTGTCCCGGTTGCCCGAGGAGATTCAACAGATTGTCCACCTCTGCGGGCCAGTTCTGGGCCTGATGGGCCGGCGTCATCATCTGGGCCGTGGAGCAATTGGCGCCAGCGCCACTGCCCTCCAGTGTGGTGGCTGCCACGGCCTGCTGCAGCTGTTGCATCTGCTGCATCTTGTTGTTGTTGTTCTTCTGTCGGGCCAACAGGCGGCAGTCCTGCCGATGATTCGGCCAGTCCATGTGCTGGTGCGCCGCCGAGCAGTAGTAGATGGCCTTGCACTTAGCGCAGCGCAACAGCTGCTGGGTGGTGCCGCAGATGGAGCAGCGCGGCATCTCCATGTCTCGGTTCCGGTTGCGGTTCCCCGTGTCCTTGGCGCGTCCCCTGCTCATCATCACAGCATTGCGGCGGCGACAGTGGGCGCCAACGTCCGAGTTTAACCTTGAGAGCGCGCTGCGAGTGCGACTGCTGTTTTTGGGTGGGTGTGTTTGTACCTTCGCCCCCCGTCACACACACACAAACGCAACCGCACACAAATACAACCACACGCGCGGATAAGCAAAAACACACACAGATAGAAAACACCCACACACGGAAACGGGGCTGCGTCTCAGATTATTGGCGATTTCAGCTGTTTCCGACGAACGCTATCAATTATTTTGCAAAAATACGGCCGCGGCTCGTTTTAGCCACTTGTGCCCTGCACCATTTCACTCTTGGCCCTCTTTTCGTGGCTATTTAATCACGTAGGCCACACGAATATACCCCAAATAAACTACAACAAAAAAGCGCACACACAATGCAGCTGATGCTTTATTCTGCTTCTTATCGGCTTTTCTCTTTAGTTGCGCTTTTCACTAGTTCACTTTTACGCCTCGCACCCTGGAGGTGCTAACCTTGACTTGCTTTAATGTTTATTAGCGCATATTATGCGCAAAATAGCGCAAATTGAAATTTTTAGCCTAAATCTTCTTTTTACGAGCTAGCGATGGGCGTGGACCGATACCCAGCGATAGGCAATAGCTTCATCGAGCCCACGATACTCGAGCACTGTGCAACACTAATAGCCGGCGACTAATCGATAACAATATTTGTATAAACTGTCATCACTACTACGGTATATTTACGGTATCTCCGTATATAATGATATATTTTATCAATTTCATCTATTAAATTTAATTTTTAAAGGTATATAGAAATAAAAGCAAGTATTTAAAATAAACCAGTCAAGTAGAAAATTGATTCATTAATCGGATAAAATTATGTGGGCATGGCTAAATGTTTTATATAGCTAGTAATACTTGACGGAATATCAAAAACGAGGAATATTGATTTGAAATATATGTAAAACCAATTCCATTTATATTTATGCATATTTATTTAAGTATATATGTATATATTTTTTCTTATATCGTATATTTGGATACATTATTTTAGTTGTAATAAAGTCGAGAACCGACGGCGTTTGCATAGTTTTTATAATTTATAATCAACCTGTTTAAAATAAGGAAATAAATGTGTAATTATATTATTGTAATATTTTATATTTTGTGGTATAATTCAAACAAATAACAGCTTTTATATTATTTCCCGCGCTGTAGTGTACCATACCCCCACCCCCTGCCCATTTTTCATTTATTTTGTGGCGGTAGGTCAGTTCATCAAAAGACCCAAAACACCCAAAACAAGAACCAAACTCAAATTTCAGTTCTAGCAGCCAGCAATACTAAACAGACACACGCAAAGTACGTGAGAATGCATGTGCACCCATACACTAAAACATGCTGGAGAAAAAAAAGAACAAAACTTGAGAGAGTTCAAAAAATCTGAAAAAAGCATACAATCACACATTTTTGTCGAAACATATTGCGTGTGTACTAACACATGCAAAGATGTTCTCTCTGCGTTCTCTCTCTGATGACGCGTCAGTACCCGAACGCCAGAGCCGAAGTCTCTGGGGTGCCGCGACCAAAACCCGTGTGTGACGCATTCGTTGTATGAAGTGTCACATCTATATACTGTATGGTTAGTGGTACGGCCCAGAAAATGTTAAAATTCCGTTTTCCCAGCTGATTTGAAACAATACTTTTGACATGTTTTAGACCATAAAAAGCCAAATTTCGTTGACATAGCTTTAAAACAGAGACTGAGCCTGATGACAAACATATCAAACATTCAAATCTATACAGTAGACGCGCGAAAATTAGAAATATCAGATTTTAGAATCTTCCAGGTATTAGAACCGACCGTTTTTTTCCACTGAACTCTCCAAAATTAGACCCAGTAGTTTTAAATTTCAGAGCGTATTTTTTTTTAACTTCTGCTGCGATTTCGTTTGTTTAAAAAACGGGGATCTTCTTTTGTTTTTTTTGTGGCACATTCGCATGTGTATAACGATGCAGTATAACGATAGAAGGGAGTCAGAAAAATGTCTACGAAGCGTGGAAAAACAACTCTATGCATGGTTTTTGAATCAACGGCAGAACAAGTGTATATTAACTGGGCCGGTACTGAAGGAAAAAGCTAAGCAAATCTAGGCGTCTTGTATGACGAGGTTACGCCAGGAACAGGAACTATTATCGCCGACCCGGAGACCAGAGCCCAACAGATGAGAGAGGTGTTCCAGATAGTAAAAACCAACTGCGACAAAGCATCAGAGGAGCAAAAGCGAAATTACAACCTCCGTCGTAGGGAATGGAGACCGGCTATCGGATAATATCAGATTCTCTCTTCGAATCTCGTTCAATTGCAGGTTTTAAACGGACGTAAACAGCCTTCGGCCAGTTTAAAAGACCTGAAGGCATCGACGAAGACGAAAAGGACGAAGAAGCCAATCAAAACAGACAGCGTCGACGACCCTGACCGATCCACTGGACGACAATTCTGACTACAACGCGTATCTACTCCAATAACCACAACGATGCTTACACCCCGGAACACGACCAGCAGAAGTAACTAGCGAGTAACGACGCACCGAACGAGGAGTGCGGGGCTGCTCCTCCAAGGTCGACCCGCGACCATACTGATCGTACCAAAAGGACCACGCCAGAAGACGAGATGACCATGATGAGTGTCGACACCAGGCCTATGAGTGCGCGGGGGCCACTTGCTAGTAGGCGCGCCTACTCAACTTCCCCGCGACCCTTCGGGGGAACACTCAAGGTGGGCCCGTACGCACTCGATGGAGATGGACCCGAAAGACCATCGCACCACGAGACCCCGAAGATACCGACCAACCAAGGCCGACCCTTTGTATATTCACATTAAGTTTATAACCACTCCACCGCACTCGTAGGGTATCAGGATAATTCTTACCCATAGTCAATGAATGAGCTTGTTACTATTCGCAGCTCGTCGAACGCCCGAGACCTCCGCCGACGGAGAACCGCAACCAAGGCCAAGTCCGCGCTGGTATGTAGTATGCTGGTGCTTAAGTCGATCCTGGATCGACGCAACCGCCGCAACCAAGGCAACATCACAGTCACAACCGTTAAAGGTAAGATAAAAAATTATTTTAAAAAAATAAAAAATAAAAATTTACAAAATTATTTTTATTCCAAAAAATACTTTCAGAGAAATCAAAACTGCGATGATTCAATATTTAATGCGCCTTTTTCCAAAAAAGGCTGAAGATTTTCAACCCCTGGCCCCTCCTGAAGTCCGCAATCTGTCCGACTGATGTGTCGTGGTCAACAGTACTTATGGCTGTAATTATTAGTTGCGGTATTCTGGTTCTGTACTCGATCCTGGATCGACGGGACAACAACCAAGGCGACAACAACCGTCGCAACGGTCATCGCTTCGTCTTCCAAGACCAGGTAAACCCCGAAGAACTTATATATTTTTATATATTCAGTACGAATTACACAAAAAAAAAAAAGAAGTAACAAAAAGCAACACATTTGTATTTTTAGTTTTTCCATCTGTGATAACAGATTTTTAACATTTTTTTTAAAAAAAGAAGAGGGACTTTCGGTTAATAAGCTCTGTGTTCTCAAAGGTGGGCACTGAGGCAACGTTATTAAAATAAACCACTTGGAAACGATCCACAACCATCCACAATAATGGGTAAAAAATTGGGTAAAAAGAAGGTGGTGGAAAAGATGAGGTTTAAGGTCAAATAGAAAATTACACCAAAAAAAATGGAGCGGTGTCATTTTTGGTACGGTTAAAACATTTTTTTTTTTTTTTTTTTTTTTTTGACAAGAGAACACGCATTTAATTTATTTAATCTGGAAAGTGGATTAACAAACTGAGCGCAATGGCTCGTGATACTGGTGTCACACTCAAAAATGAAAAAGATACCGAAAATGCTTCTTGACTTCTTTATCGATCACCATTTCTGGCCCGACTTACAAGACCGAAGATGCTGGAGGTCTTCATGTCCAGCCCCCAACTAAGCAAGTTATTCGAAACAATGCAGAAGCGGAGGATCTTAGGAATAAGGATGGTAACGCTGGTAATTCGAAGCGGCCAAAAATTAAGACACTGGAGGTTGCGTGGGGGTGGTTAGGCGTGAGAGCGCCAAAGCACGGCAGACCTCCAGTGACCAAGAGATTCTGTAATAGATTCGGAATTCAGCGAATGTACCAAACCTAATTTCCTCTATAATCACCTTCTTTTTCTCTACGTAGCACTTTGCACTTTCACCACACAATATAGCTTGGCTGATCTTGCCTTTTAGTCGATTCTCCGCCGACTTGCGGTTATGTAATTGGGTATGTATTATGTAATACAGGGACACGTGGACTTTTCACTAGAAATTGGCACTATTTGCACAGGCACAACCGAAGTGTTTTGGGAGAAAAATAGAATTGATCCGCGTGTTCACCGTCGCTGTCGGCTTAAGAGGCATAGACGAGCTTTAACGGGACCCTTCCCTGGAATTCGGTCTCGAGAGACGAAAAAGAACATTCGAGCAATTAAAGCTCCATATTCGAAGTAGCTGTTTCTAAAGCCTTGGTGTTAGAACTAATCAAATGGCGCGTGTTTTGAATCTGTTTTATATCTGGGAAATTATTAGAGAATTTAATCTGGTTTTGCTTCACTGGCCACTACAAAACTCCCGCAGCCAAGCAGAGTCCCGTTCGTTTATTCCCTATGCTTCACACGGGCGTCGGTGTTTGCTGAGAGCGAGAGAGAGAGAGAGGTCTCAGCATTGTTGCTGAGAGAGCAATAGAACGAAGGATAGAAAGAGAATTGCGAGAATTGTGGAGAGGCGACAGTTTGCCGAAACGATCGAAAGAGACAACGGGAATCGAAATTGGAAATTAAATTCCCAGACGCATCCCTGGGTAAACATCGATATACGTACGTACACAATTGATCTGCACAATATATCGCCGAGCTTTAAGGACTCCCATCTCTGAAGCATATGTACTTTTTCTGTTTGCGGTGACATTGTCTGTATTTCTGCCTCAAAATGCTACTAAACTTACCACTGGAGACCATTGACAAAGTGTTCGGATACCTGGAAGAGGAAGACCAACTGAATGTGGCCGAAGCACACCAACAGCTTGGAAGCACATTTTTCTACCACGCTCGCTTTTTCCAAAAAAGGCTGAAGAGTTTCAACCCCTGGCCCCTCCTGAAGTCCGCAATTTGTTTGACCCGACTGATGTCTCTTGGTCAACAGTATATATAGCAGTACTAATTAGTTGCGGTATTCTGGTGCTGTACTCGATCCTGGATCGACGCAACCGCCGCAATCGGCTCAACCAAGGCGACATCAACCGTCGCAACGGTC
Source organism: Drosophila lowei (assembly GCA_008121275.1). Classification (NCBI taxonomy): domain Eukaryota; kingdom Metazoa; phylum Arthropoda; class Insecta; order Diptera; family Drosophilidae; genus Drosophila; species Drosophila lowei. The sequence continues at coordinate 7,839,312 of CM017777.1, forward strand.
ATCGCTTCGTCTTCCAAGACCAGGTAAACCCCGAAGAAGTTATATTTTTTTATATATTCAGTACGAATTACACAAAAACAAAAAAAAACAGAAGTAACAAAAAGCAACACATTTGTATTTTTAGTTTTTCTATCTGTGATAACAGATTTTTAACATTTTTTTCAAAAAAAGAAGAGGGACTTTCGGTTAATAAGCTCTGTGTTCTCAAAGGTGGGCACTGAGGCAACGTTATTAAAATAAACCACTTGGAAACGATCCACAACCATCCACAATAATGGGTAAACAATTGGGTAAAAAGAAGGTGGTGGAAGAGATGAGCCGCAAAAAATCGGAGGCAGAGGCCAAACACAAGAACGGCGGTGGGGCCGACGACTCCGAAAATGGTGTCGACTCGAAGGACGGCAGCTCTGATAAGAACGACACCGCATCCTCGTTAAGCGGCAGCTTCCGGCCAGAAGCAACTTTTACCCAGAAGCAACGCTCCAGTCAGCACAAACGCAAGTCCTCAGGCTCGGGCGCCGCCGTTGGCCACGATGGCGCCTCCAAAGTCGCTGGCTCTGCTGGCGGCACATCCAAATCGAAGTCGAAATCCAAGTCCATAGACAGCGACTCCGATGACAGCGATGATCTTCCGCTGAATGGCAGCAAGAGTTCCAATTCGAACGAGTCGACGGGTGGGGGTCCGCCGGCCGAGAAGCCCCGCAAACAGGCCAAACCCAAATCGACAAAGGCAGCCACCGCTACCACATCGGTGGCATCCAAGGGCAAATCGAACAATAATGGCAAAAAGAAGGCGGCCGCCGCCAAAAAAGATTCCGATTCGGATGGTGACAACGAGGACGCTGTCGATGATGAATCGCTGGCCAAGTCCGATGACGACTTTGATCCAAAGCAGCAAAATGTCGACGAAGAGTTGGAGTACAAGGTGGAAGCCATTATTGGCTGCAAGAAGGTGCGCGGCGCCTCCTATTTTCTGGTACGCTGGAAGGGTTACAATTCGGACGCGGACACCTGGGAGCCGGAAATTGATTTGAATTGCGATGATCTGATCGCGGAATTCCGTAAAAAAGCAATCAAAACTGTAGGCGGACCGCTCAAGGCCAAAGGCAATAGCGATAGCAAGATCGGAAGGCCCAAAAAAAAACCGGTGGTGCCGGCAAATCTGTTGGCAAGAAAGAAACCAGCAGCAAGCAGTCGTCCAGCAAGATGTCCTCCATCGATGATCCCGAAAAGGAGGGAGGTCGATCGTGTCGCTGATTTTATGCAGGACGCTGATGGTGGAGGCCTATATCGCATACGCTGGAAGGGTTTCGGGCCCAAAGACGATACATGGGAGCCCGAAACGAATCTTTCCTGTGAAAGACTGATCGAGAAATACAAGCGTGGCCTGGTGTCACAGCGTAACGTTGAAACCAAGGAGCTCCGGGAGTCGCCCAAGAAGACCAAGCGACTGGTGAACGAGTGCTATCCACGCACTAATATAGCGAATCGCATCGAACGATCGTCCAAGCGGACCGCTGCCAAGAATCGCGTCTATTATGGGGAGGAGTGAGATATGGCGTAAAGGGGGACAGGAAGGAAGAAAGAAAGACGTTGCAGCAGAAATTCCCCTGGAGATCCATCTACAACCCCACCCCCTACACACATGAAGAATGTAGATCTCGGGTAGAATTTCTATAGAATTATAGATTTTTTTTTTTTTTTTTTGCGCGCTGGCGTTCTTGGTGGCTTGGCAGGAAGATCCAAGCCCCAGCATACATCCCAAACACAATCCCTTCACCCCATTCGATGCACAGACCAGACCCCACAACAAATAATTCAATAATTTAAATGGAATGCAACAAAGACAATACAATTTTGTGACTTGGCCTGAGGACACCACAACAATTAAATAATGATAATTGATAATTGATAAATGATAAAATAACAATAATCATACGAGTAATTATGATTATGATAATATCTATCAACTATGAGTAAAAGGCCAGCCTGTGGAGGAGTGCCATGCCGTCATGGACAGGACACACGTATCAGACACAGCAGCAGAACCGCGCCTGTTCCAGGACTGCATTCGAAGAGTAAACTGGCATTAGTTTGTAAGCTTTTAGTGCATCTGAACGTACTATCATCGTAGTACTACCCTTCTAAAGCATATACACCGGTGAGAAGAGTTGAGTCGCCTCTTTATGTATAATTAATAAATAAAATAATGTATGTACACAATATTTTAAGGTCAAATAGAAAATTACACCAAAAAAAAATGGAGCGGTGTCATTTTTGGTACGGTTCAAAAATTTGGAGGGCAAGATGGTGCCACACTCAATAGCCATGGAAAAGATACCGACAATTTTTCTTGACTTCTTTATCGATCACCATTTCTGGCCCGAAGGAGCAAATATCGTAGTTATTTTTAAACGCACGTAGAAATTGTGACTGCTCCTGGCCCATCACTACAATGGCCGACAATTTTGACACTATATCCGATGCCGAATTGCGGGCAAAGATGATTGCCCTGGGACTACCCAACAATCCAGTTTTAAGCACCACCCGTAGAGTTTTGGTCAAGCGTCTGCCGCAATCGGCGACATCAACCGTCGCAACTTATATTTTTGTATATGCATATTCAGTACGAATTACACTAAAAAAAAAAAAAAAAAAATGGAGCGGTAACAAGAAGCAAGCACATTTGTATTTTTAGTTTTTCTATCTGTGATAATATTTTAAGGTCAAATAGAAAATTACCCCCAAAAAAAAAAAAAAAGTAACAAGAAGCAGCACATTTGTATTTTTAGTTTTTCTATCTGTGATAATATTTTAAGGAGCGGTGTCATTTTTGGTACGGTTCAAAAATTTGGAGGGCAAGATGGTGCCATACTCAATAGCCATAGAAAAGATACCGACAATTTTTCTTGACTTCTTTATCGATCACCATTTCTGGCCCGAAGACCTGTAAGGGGCTTGCGCCGCAAACCGTACAAGGCGGAGCGGCCGCGACCCGCACGGAGCCCACCCAGCTTACCCCTATACTGATTTTGAGTACCGGGTATAATAATATTCAGTAGAGTAGATGTTAACAGTTCAAAAAAAAATAAAAATGACGCCTGGCTGCGACTGCGCTCTCCTTTATATAGTAATCGGCAGTGTCAATTTGTATTCAAGTTGCATCATACACGGTTTCTACATTGGTGCATTGGACAAGAGGGTGCGTCCATAACGCGTCTCAAAATATACTGGAAAATACTAGAAAATACTATAAAAAGTATAAAAATTGCGAGGTGTGTGAGCTAGACGTGGTGGCAAGAAAATAAGAAAATCCGATAAAGTATACGGTCTGACCACTAACCATACAGTATATAGATGTGTCAGTTCATACAACGAATGCGTCACACACTGGCTAGCGCGTTCAGTACCCCAGAGTACCGACGCGTCATCATGAGAGAGAACCCAGAGAGAACATCTTTGCATGTGTTAGTACACACGCAATATGTTTCGACAAAAATATGTGATTGTATGCTTTTTTCTTTTTCAGATTTTTTGCTTCCAGCATGTTTTAATGTATGGGTGCACATGCATTCTCACGTATTTTGCGTGTGTGTGTTTAGTATTGCTGCCCTGCAGTACGGGTCATCAATGACTCAGCTGCTGACACGTCGATGACCGCGTCACTACCCCCGATGACAAGTTGATGACCGGGCCATACGCTGAGCAGCTTACTTTAACATGGAGATGTCCTAGGGCATAACCGATGACACTGTCATCGAGCATTGCCGAAAAATCATGCACTTAATAAGCGATGATTTTATCCGAAAAAACTTCTTGGGAGATCCCGGGCGCCTCCTCGGCTGTCTCTTTTTGGCGGAGCGGCGCTGGCGTTTGGCTGCTGCCGTGTCCGAGGTTGTGGAAGCCTTCTCTGAATCTGTGCTCATGATGCGTTGGCGTTTCTTTGAAGTGCTTGGCTCTGGCTCTGATTCTGGCTCCGGTTCTGGCTCTGGCTCTGCCTTAGGTTTTGACTTTTGTTCTGCCTGTGGCTTTGGCTCTGCCTCCTTGATGCTTGGCCTTGGCTCCGGCTCTGACAAACATTTTTTCAGTCGATGCTGCTGCTGCTGTTGGGCAGTCCCAGAAGTGTCAACAGGCTTCGGTGGCTGCTGCTCCTTGGAAAGCGTCGTGTTCCTGTGTGGCCTGATCTTCTTGGCGCTGCCGTTGATGGCCTTTCTGCGGGTCTGCAAGGACTGCCTTTCCTCGGACGAAGAGGAGGGCTCACAAGCGATCTTCGTGGGAGACCTTGGCTCTTCCGTACCGTTGATGGCCGCCTTTGAGAGCCGTGCTAGGCTGCCAGCTTCTTCGGAAGAAAATCGACTTCTCTTATTTCGAGACTTCTTGGTGCCTAGGCCTGCAGCCCGGTCACTCCCTTCAATGGATGAAGCGATGCGTGGGATCTTCTTGGCAATCTTCTCTTTGCCGTTGATGGCCTTCGAGCGGACCTGCAAGGGCTTACTGTCGCGGCTATCCTCGGCGGATGAGTGGAAGAGACTGGCACTTAATAACGGCGGATGCACTTAATAAGCGATGATTTTAGCCGAAAAATCATGCATTTTATAAGTGATGATTTTTCCCGAAAAATCATGCACTTAATAAGTGATGATTTTTCAAGAAAAATCATGCATTTAATATAAAAAAGTAATACATTCAATTGTTTATTTTTGCAATTAGTTTTATTTATTAAAAATTATTATTAATTATTGTCTAAGAATGCAAGAGCTTTGTATTTTTTGTCCCTTGCGCCCTTTTGAAAATAGCTATTCTTAATATTGTGAATAGCCTTCCTAATCACTTTATCTGCTGGCTCGTTGGGTATTTTCATCTTCACCGCCGCTGAAATAATATGGATATGTTAATTAATTATTTATTATGTTTTTTTTTTAAGTTTTTTTTTAAACAATTGTATAAAAAGAAAGAATTTGTTCGATTTTTAAAACGGTTGTTTGTTTCAACAAAAACAACAATGTTCACTGTAGGTCAGCGGTGGGCTGTTCATTTCCTCCAACAACAAAAACAAAACACGCGCAAAAAAATGTACCTGCTAGAGCCAAGCCGCACAAATAAGGGTTACTTTTTGTTGCTTTTCTTTTGTTGTTTGTTTTGCTGCTGTACTGCTCACCGCAGATTATAACAATTTAATTCGCTAATACGGATTTACATTCTATTTCTTTATTCTTCTTTTATTCCCGAGCATAAGAGAAGAATAAAGAAATATAATGTGAATGCAGCAAAACATTAATATAATTTGAACACAGTTTTTTCACAGATTTCACTTTTTATACAATTGATTTCTTCTTTATTTACCACGCGCACAACACATATTATTAATTATTTAAACACTGCACTTACCTGATAATAATAATAATCACTTTTAATCAATAAGCACTTTATTTAACTTCGTTTGCGCACAATTAGTCGATTGCAAATAGCAAATGCAAAGCGAAGAAAGAAAAAGAGTTCTGCCGACGCAGGCGCAAAGGAGACGAAAAGATAAAACGAAGTTCTCTGCTACTGCGCACGGTCGGCAGAACCCAATTACGTTCGGCACGCGCGGAAAAGAAAGAAACAAAAGAAAAAACAAAGGGTTCGATTTGGCTGGCGTCAACGCCTAGATGACATCGTAGATGACATTCGTCATCGCTCACTGCTGGTACTGCAGGGTGGCCGCTAGAACTGAAATTTGAGTTTGTACAAATAAATGAAAAATGGGCAGGGGGTGGGGGTATGGTACACTAGGGCGCGGGAAATAATATAAAAGCTGTTATTTGTTTGATTTATACTAAAAAATATAAGATATTACATTAATATATGTAATTACACATTTATTTCCTTATTTTAAACAGGTTGATTATAAATTATAAAAATTTTGTAAACGCCGTCGGTTCTCGACTTTATTACAACTAAAATAATGTATCCAAATATACGATATAAGAAAAAATATATATATACTAAAATAAATATGCATAAATATAAATGGAATTGGTTTTACATATATTTCACATCAATTGGCAATCGCGCGCTTTCCGACGGGAATCTGCAGAGCAAAAATTTAGATGCCGGTCGCACCTTGAATACTCTCATGGACAATACCTATAATTTCTAATTCAATTATGAAATATCTTATGTACATACATATGTACATAAATATATCAGTTTATTACATTCGTATATTGCATGAGGGTATTCAAAAATACAGTTTTCTTGATGTTAGGTGACAAGCTTCTTTAAAAAGTGTGAATACTCTTAAAGGGCGCGCAATCGCGGAATCTTGTGAGAAAGACATAATTCGAATTTTGCTCTGGTTCGTTGCTTTGACTTACAGTATTTTAGGGTATTAACACTTTTCTATATACTGTATGGATAGTGATAAAAACATGGCAAAACATCGATAGTACTAGTATCGATAGCACTATTAAGAAGAAGCGAAGAAAACAAGAAATAAATATAGCAAAAAATAATTTAATTTAAATTAAATTAAGCCGTTGCACAATTAATCGAAAAAAGATAGGTGATCACCACTACATCATATCGTAGATGATTGAAAAAAATGATTGAAATTAAGGCCAAATTGGTGCGTGCCGACTCAGCCATCTATGCCACGGGCGAACGCGTCGAGTGTTTGATCGAGTTCACCCACAAAGTCTTTGCCGACGAGCAGCCGCCGTCCAATAGGAATGCCAACGAAGCAGGGTACGAGTTTCAGCCAAAAACACGAATTAGCTTATTGAATAGAAGCGAATTCCATATTTTACAGCCTGGAGAACCTTGCCTGGGCCTCGGCACAGCTTCACTGCTACCGCAAGACCAGCTATGCCACTCCCACAGCGGACAAGACGCAAGAGCTGACCGAGCTCATAGGAAGAACCGCCTTGACGCGGTGACTCAGGCGCCCGGAGAGGTGATTGTGGCCACCAAACCGAAGATACTGTTCTGCGACCTAAAGCTGCAGCCCGGCGAAACCAAGATATGTGAGTAGGAGTCTGCCAGAGCAAATGGAATTCATCAAGAGGTGTCCTCCCATCTACAGATTTCTTCAATGAATTTGTGCCACGCGATGGTCCGCCCACATATCGCGGCCACGACATCAGATACTTCTACAAGATCACCATAGCCACGCAGCGGGTCAAGTCCAAGGTTCAGACACTTACAGTGCCCATTCGCGTGCTTCCCATTCCCATTATAGCCCGACCAGATGAGCTCCCGGTGACGGTCGAAACCAACGAGGAATTGGCGCCCACTAATCCCTTCCTGGAGAAGCGTGAGATTAGCGAACTGGAGATATCCTGGCATCATCTAAAGGTGAGTAAAGCACCTCTCCGGGTACCAGCTACCATTTACCATTTAGAGTGCCATTCATTCCCTCTTAGAACGTGACTGCACGTCGGGCTCCCAAGTTCTATCGCATTTCGAACAAACGTGGGTTCGTTGGCCGCTTCTGCCTGTTCAAACCCGCCTATAAGCTGGGCGAGGACATCGTGGGGAGCCTGGACTTTGATGGCTCTCAGGTGCGCTGCGTCCAGTTCTCGGTGAAGCTGCAGCAGCAGGAACTTCCTATTCGTCCACAGCCGTCACAGGCCCTGTCACAGTCGCAGTCGTCTGTCGGGGACGATGCCTCCTCCATCCAATCCTTCGACCTGGCCAGCATAGCCAGCGGCGTGGCGGTGGACAGTATGCACAGATCGGCCACTTCGGGCAGTGCCCGGGAGAAGGACACACCAGCGCCCACAGGCAAACTCTCGACCATCGCCACCACGCATCAGGTGTGCTATGCCACACTGCAGACGCAGGTGGTGGTGCCCATTCCCCCACGTGACGCCCACATTCCGCACCGACCTCGTCGATGTCAAGTGGCGGCTGCATTTTGAATTTGTAACCAGCACGATGATGGATTTCGGTGGCCCCAATCCGGAGTCAGGTGAACTGAAGGCGCCCGACGAGATGCCCGTCGAGACGATGGTGTGGAATCTACCGGTCACCATCTATGCGGCCAATCCCTTGCAGATCTATAACCCCAATCAGACGTTTAATCTTTTAATAAAGTAATTACTTTAATGTCGCATTACTACTTTTGTTTCTGGACAAGTCTGAATGGAGTATCACTAATTAGTAATTACATCTATATGCATCTAAAGTCGAAATATTATCGTTATTTTGAATATTTTAAGCATTTTTCGAAAGCTGCGCCTAGTGAATCAGTGATGGAATTTTCAAATTTTGATCAAGATCGATATATCGAGCACTTTTTCAACACAAAATCGTTCACAATAGTGTAAATCAGGGTGACCGTTTACGGTATTTTTAATACTTTTCGGTATTTTTTGAGGTCAAAATTGAACCGAAGGTAGATTTACGGTATGTAATGGTATATTTTGTCATTTTCATCAATCTATTAAATTTCATTTCAACGGTATATAGAAATCCAATAAATGCAATTATTTAAATTAAGCCAATCAAGTAGGAAATTGATTCATCAATCGTACAAAATTGAGTTGGGCATGGCTAAATGTTCTATATAGATAGTATTATTCGACGGAAGATCAAAATTGAGGAATTCGTCGTATTTTTGAATCGGTAATGGCCCGGTAGACAACAATGAGACTCATTCCATACGCAATGTTGCGCATTCCATACGCAATGTTGCGGGCCACAGTTTTGTTTAAACCTAGTTTTAGTCAAAATACATACATGAAAGTACTTAAAACTGGTTAAACTTGTAGAAACAGTATTCGTAAATGGGATAAAATTAAATGGGCATGGCGAAATGTTCTATCTAGCTTGTAATATTCGAAGGAAGATATTTTGGCAATTCCCGGTTCGCAGCAATGAGTCCCATTCCATACGCAAACATGTTGCTAATTCCATGCACACATACCCTGGGGGAAATGGATGTTATAGAACTGAGAAAATGTTTGTCATCCTAGGCTCTAATTGATGCAGAAACTAGTCAGTCTCTGTTTTAAACGTTATTTTGCAATTCGTGGTCTTCCTACAGAGACCAAGAATTGGTACAGGGATCAGGATTTGTATACAAGAAACTAATCAAGTGCATGAATAGGCCAACAAAATGCAATCCAAGACAAGGTCTTTGCTAATTACGTTTGAAAGCAGGTTGGAAAACAGTATCTTATATAATATTTACGAAATAGGGTATACAAATGACCACACTCTGGTTAACAAGAATTGAGTCTGCAACACTGACGTCACAACACTGCGACTGCTTTTTTTGTTGAACATTTTTATTGAAACCGTGTTTTTGACAAAATACAAAACATGCAAGTACTTAAAAGTAGTTAATCTTGAACAAAATTGATTCATTAATCATATAAAACTATCTGGGCAAAGCTGAGAGATCTATATTGCTAGTAATATTTGACGGAAGATAAAAAACGAGTATTTATTGGTAATAACCGGTTGCCGACAATGAGCCCCATTCCATACGCAAATGTTGCTAATTCCATGCACAAATGTTTCTGGGCTACCCTAGGGAAAAGGATATTATAGAATTGAGAAAATGTTTGTCATTACAGGCTCCAATTAATGCAAAAACAATTTAATCTCTGTTTTAAACATATTTCAACGATATTTTAAAGCTTATTGTCTTCTTACAGAGACCAAGAATAGGTATCAGGATCGAGATATATATGCAAGATACTAATAATATACATGAATATAATAATCTGATCAAGGGTCCTTAATAATTTCGTTTTATCTTGATATCTTCATATGTCTTCATATTAAATTAACGAAATAGGGTATACAAAGGCCTATACACGCATCATGTCTTCAAATACCAGCAACATTGCTACTGTTTTTTTTGTTGAACTATTTTGTTTAAGCCTTGTTCTAGCTTAAAATAGAACTAAAAAACTAGACAATCTTGTAGAAAATTTATTCATCAATAGCCTAAAATTATGTGGGCAGAGCTAAGAGTTTTAGTTAGCCAGAATTATTCCACGGAATCCCTAAATTGAGCAATATGAACGACTATTCTTTTCGTTTTTGTTGTGACCTATTTCGCTAAAACCTTTTTTGTTTGACCTCTTTCGCTAAAACCTTTTTTTTTGACAAGAGCCAATAAAAGCAAGTATTTAGAATAAACCAGTTAAGTAAAAAATTGATTCATAAATCGTATAAAACTATGTGGGCATGGCAAAATATTCTATCTAGCTAGTAATATTCGACGG